>JARZZO010000005.1:13846535-15194035 GCA_030544215.1 Zantedeschia hybrid cultivar
ATAGGCTTTTTTATTTTCAAAAGTGTTCTCTTACATATAAACAAACTTAAGTTTTGATATGTGAACAATGACAAGCACAAGGTAGATGACAAAAGATTGTAGTCATAATTTCTAATTGTAATATTAAATTATCAAGCTCATTCATCTCAAAACCTTAAACAATAGATAAAGTAAATTTGATATTATGTTTATATGTTATTTGTATCCCTTAAGAACAGCCATCTCTCCCATCTATTATTATGTTGAAGGACGACATATTTTCCAGAAAGTTGGATGCCTCTTCAATAAAAAACCTCCAAGAAAATGGCAAATCTAAAAGCAAGGAGAAAGTTAGAATGGGGTGGGGGTGGTGGAACACTTATGAGGTTTGGGTATCTCTTTATCTCTTTTGTGCACAAAAGCCTCAGACCGTAGGGAGTATACGCAGGAATTGGCTATTCAAATAAAGCTTCTCCTTTCGGCTTAGTGCCAGTTAACAATTTGTTCTCAGATCATATTGACAAATTGTTCAAATCTTCGTTTGGCTAAGAGAGGCAAGAAAAACTAAATTTATCCCAGTAAAAGGTATTGGGACTCAAAGCTATCAGGGGATTGACTAAGTTGTTAGGACATCAGAATGGAAGAAGTGGTTGTCAGACCACCAAGTTGAAACTGGTTGTAAAAGTTCTGTTTTCAACCACCTGAAAAGGTTTGGATATGAAAACATACAAACATATTCCAAAAGGCTTTAGTTTTTATACAAAGCAATAAAACTCTACTAGTTGGGGTACAATTGGTAAAGAAAGGTTTAATTTTCATTAGAAAACATGTAAAACAATGAAAAATAAATAAATAATGTATGAAAGTAAGAGTTTTGTCTCAATAAATAAATTATGTGATATCTCAAATTAAGTTCAAGGATCCCTCAATTTTATAGTCAAAATCTAAGGTCACTGTTCATCTTCCATAAATGGGTTCTATAAGATTATACATCAAAGAAAATTTAACTTATATTTACAATTATGCAATTTTATTAAATCGATGCAAATTAGCAGAGTAAATTGTTGAGAAAATATCAGCAGACTTATTTTTTACCCGAGTTTCCAGTATCATTTAAGCTGAAGTTGCCAACATACCTTTTAGTTTCACCACCATATTCCATCATATATTACCATGTTTAATATTTTTTAGTCTTCTACTGTGCTTGTTTCATCAATAAGAATCATCGTCAAAATTTTATCCCATCTATTTAGGGTCGGCTATATGAATTATGTTCCGTCATCTTAATCTATAAAATACTTAACCATAAATCATTGACTATATATAATTTGCTGACAGTATTGCTACTAATATTTGAACGGCGGCACGCCTCCTTTAAATCTAGTAACATTTGCTGCATCGTACCGTTGCTGTTGTCCGATCTCTTAGATCAGATAACAGTGAACATTACAAAAAATTATTTTTTAAATTTGTTGAGCTATGGAAGCCCTCAACTCAGCATCCGTATGATCGATGGTTAAATTTTTTTTAAAAAAATGCACAGTCTGAGCTGTCGCGTAATCTGAAATGGTGCAGCTAGTTGTCACGGTGCAGCAATTATTATTTTTATTAAATTAAGTGGCGTTAGATTATTTAGGAGGATCTTACATGGGGGTAAGTTGTATAATGAGAGACTATGTGCTCCAAGCCTTTTCCTGAAACCCTTTTTAAGTTTCGTTTTCTAGGATTTTAATAGAATGTACAGCCTAGTGTTACTTAATGGTCCACTGAGGTTGTAAACAAACCAATATGCTCGACGAATAATTAATAAGCTTGCCTGATAATAGCTTGATTCAGCTTGTTTATTAAGCTACTTAAATAAACTTGAACAAAAATTTAAGCTTGATTCATTAAATGAGTGGAGCTTGAGCACATGTGATCTTAACTCGATTATGTTTGTGAACAAGTTCATTTAAACATTCATTAAGATCTCGTTTACATGCTCATTGAGGATCCATTTAAATAATTATTAAAAAAAATTCAAGTAATCATTTAATTTTTCTATTCATGAGTAAACTTAGTTAATAAGACATTTAATATCTTATAGAGTTTTCTACTAAATAAGTTCTCGGAGTGCAAATAAAGTGGTATTCACCATGATTTGGTTTAAATTTATAAATTTAAATTTGAAAAATCGACTAAATCTATCATGGACTCATTAGACTTGAGAGCTGCTCGATACTCAACTCAAGCTCATTCAATATCTAAATGAGCAAAATTCTAATATCCATCATAAATACTCAAACTCAAATTTGATTAAAATTAGTCAAATCAAATTTCAACATGATAAACTCGATTCAACTAGGCTTGTTTTCCCTATGGCCCACTCCATGGATGCAGGCATACCTGCAACTAAACTTCTAATACTTGCTGCATTGCCCACGCACATTACAGTACGGCCATCGCATAATTGGCGGATAGGGAAACACATGTTTTTGAACACCTGCTACACCGTTTATGTGTCATGCAATGACAACACATCATAAGATCTAATCAGATGGCAGTAGTAGTGCAACACTCTTACAGGGTTGCAGCAAATATTTTTCAAACCTCTAAAGAGGCTCCAATCTGAATCCCTTTACATTGAGATTTTACCAATGTTTACATATAAACACCCTAAAGATCCACATGTGAAAGGTCTGTTGATGTTGTATGTGAAAACTCTCTATTAGTAGGAGACAAATAAAGACTCATTTTCAACATTCGAGTAATCGTTTCCTTAAGAAAAATAGATAGTATAATAGAATTCACACTATTAAGTTGCCAATATTCCAATACATGTTATCCGTTCGAATACTCATGACCCATTTCACCTATTTTTTATTTTGGTTTGAGCATTCAAGTTTTCAAAAATCCAATAAAAAATGTTGCATCGATGCAGGGAATTCTACTATGAATGCACACTCTGTAATCCAAAGGATGTTGGCATTAAAACCAGCAAAGGAATTGGGTATCCAAAGCTTGATAGCTCTTCGAACCACATCCTCGTTAATTAAGTTGACTCGAGTCGTAGAAATGAGTACACGAGGTTTTCCAGGGTTGGATTTTGGAAATTATTCGAAGTTCAATTACATTTAACAAATAATATCTTAAGAAAGCACCAAAATAAAAGAAAACAATGGCATTAGATAAAAATAAAAGAAACATTTTATTTTTTAAGTCTTTTGCACAAAGTATCCGATGTTCATATATTTAGAAAAATACATATATGAAAAAAGGTTTCCTAAATGACCATTGTATGGTCTATCTACTCCTCATCTAATATGGGAACTTCTAGGAGCTTTTACATATACAAAAGGTTCTTAAGGGGCGTTAGAATATTTAGGAGGATCTTACAAAATAACCAGGATAAACACATGAATATATGTCAAAGTTATATGCAAAGTGTCTATTAAATCAAAATATAAAGTAGCTCCAAAATAAAACAAAACGTCATTAATAGATCTTAGCCAAGTCCGAAAACTTAACCAAAATTTTCTTCGGCCGAACTTGGTCCAAGCCTAACTCGGGCCGTTTGGACCTGCCCTTTCTTGGAAAGATGTTTAGGTTAGACCCATACCCAGACGGCCCATCTGGCACCCTCTGATGAAAGATATAGCATATCGATAAGTAATATTTGCTGCACCACATTGGGTGAAGTTTAATTTTTTTTTAAATATATTTTTTAGGGTCAGAACCATCATCTCAAACATTAAACTTCTTTTTATTGGACTCGTCCCATTAAGAACTTTTTGCTGTCCATTGAGACTTGATTTTTATTTTTTTGAAAACATGTTAGGCCATCTGATCGGGGATCGGATTATATACTGTCAAATATGGTGGGCCCGGCCTTTAAAAAATAATAAAAAAGGTTGCACCACTTGCACAACTTGCTGCACTGTAAGTATTGATCCAGAATGCCTCAAGATCTCAACTTACGTAAGGATCCTTCTAAAATTAAAAACAACCATTCAAACCTTGAGAAAATTCTAAAAAGGAAATTTGTCAAATAAATATGCAATCATGAGAGATTAAGAACAGATATTGACAGTAAATTTATTCCTTAAAATTACTTACAACTACTTGTTTTCTATATTTTTTTATGTTGAAAGAGGAAGTTAATACTAATTTTCAATTAAAATTTTTGCCAAACATGTCTTATATCCAAAAACCTAAAGAAAGCTGGCTTTGAGCAATCTTTGGTCCAAGCTTTTTGCAAAGCAGGCTCAGGCCATTTAGGACCTGCTATTTCTTGGAGATATTACTCAGTTTTGGTTGGATTCATCTCCAAACTTGGCCCACTGGCATTCCTTGATGAGTACCCGCAACAGATGTTCTAACTTGACTGTTAGATGTCACTTCCTAAGGTGTCTGATATTTATCTATAACACCAAAAAGTCTCAAGTTATTTACTGATCCTTCCAAGAAAATAAAGTGATTTTTAAAAATTACTCCATTAATAATCTGTCATACGAAAGGATCAACTCGCCTAATCCTAATCTATGAACTACCATAATTACACATTCATTTGATGAAAGCCCTTTTCTAGGATTTGTTTTCCCAAAATTTTCAAAGATTCATCCCTAATTTTCCAGGGGTTCATCAAATAATTAGATTATGAGGATCTAGAAATAAATAATAAGATTGAAGGGACTAATGTCTAAAAACAGGAGTATAGGGGCAGTACTGAAATGTCACATAAGAAGAAATTCATCAAATAAATCATGGGCGGTTAAGAATAAGGGCTTTTTAGATTTCAATATCTAAGAATATCACATTCGAAAATAAACTCTTGTGACTTGTCTATTTAATATTGACTCTAAAAAACATATTCTTCTTTAGAAATAAGTTCATTTAACTAGCAGGCATTTGAAAGACAAAAATAGATGATAAAAACTAAAAGAATATTAAACCCGATTTTAATGGAAACATGACTAAACTTATAAGATATAGGGTGTTTTTTTAAATTTGATAACTAAGACTTATTAAAACTAAAAAAATCTCAAAAGCATGCGAGGATGAAAGTTAGTCCATAAATAAAACAAATTTTAAGAACTGCCATATAATAATTCCCTTTATTTATAATTTTTTTTTATCTTTTAGTCTCTATAATTTTTGAATGTTTTTTAACTTTTATATTCTTTATTAGTCTGTATAATTATTTGAGATATCCTTAAAAAGCCTCTCAACCCTTTCTAAAAAATTCCTCTTATGAAGATACTTTCTAAGGATGATTAAAAGATTTTGAGGAGCATTAAGAGAATATGAAGATTGCGTGAGTTTATAGAAAAAATTATAAATTATAGGAACTGAAAAGTAAAATCCCGCTATTTTTTAAAATAGTTTCTTCTCTGGAGCTTGCTTCTGGCCCCATCCCACCTCTCCACGCACGCACAGAGCAGCGACGTAGTTGATCTGCTGCTTCCGCATAGATGGGAGGAGAAGAGAGGAGGATGAGGCCGGGAAAGATACCTGCTTGGGGGTTCCTACCTCTCCTCTGCTTCCTCTCGGCGGCTTCCTCGGGGCTGGCCGCCAGGATAGCCCCCCTTCTGGAAGAAACCCACCTCCAGGGACAGATCTGGAGAGCCCGGCAACACCTCTTCGACACTTCCAACTATGGCAAGCTTCAGGTCAACAACGGCCTCGCTCGCACTCCTCAGATGGGGTATTACATACTTGCACTTCGACCCACCAACTCCATTTTTGATACCCCCCTTCTTCGATGTCAATTGCCATTAGTTTGCGTATAGATGTGTACAATTGCAGCTTTTTGTGTAATATTACTGTAATCTTGTAAAATTTTGGTGTTCTGGTTCAATTTAAGGTGCGTCTGCTAAAAATTCGCTGTAAAGGTGTCTTGTTTTCTTGTCTACAGGGTTCCTGGTCTTGCGTCTTTCGATTTCTAGTACATGAACGTATTACGTATTAATTTTTGTCTTCTCTTGTTTTTATGGTGCAGATGGAATAGTTGGAATTTTTTTGCATGTAACATCAATGAAACGGTCATTAAAGAAACAGGTCTGCTTCATTATTCTACTGTTCATGTTCACTCTCAAGTTTTGGAACAGCCCACATTTACCCCACAATCTATGCAAAGCATGATTATTAGGAGCCTAGGTCCCATCTAGTTGAATTGTTTTCACCATCATTTGTGTTCAGCGCCAAATTCTCTGCAATGGTTAATGACAGGCATTTGTATGTTCATATGCATTTGCACTTGTGAAGTAATATGAAAGAGGTTCATGTAAATATGCACTGTTTAGGAGTTTATTTGATGTCCGTGAGTTTTTATATTGTTCAGTTCACTGAATTGACTGAAGATGCAAACATTCTCTCCATTACAGCTGATGCATTCATCTCAACTGGTCTTGCTGATTTGGGCTACATTTACATCAATATAGGTAACTGAGGTGGCCATTTGCTCACACTTTTGTATGTCCATGTCTTACTTTGATTATCATTTGTTCTTTTCTTTTGGCAGATGATTGCTGGTCAGATCCTGTAAGAGACCCAAAAGTATGTCAGAATTCTTTAGCTTTTGTTCTTTATAATATTGGTTTTGCCTTCTGTAACACTGTAACTTATGGAGAATTCAATTGTTAGCAATGGTATTGGACTATGCTTTAAAACATTTTTTTATGATACTCTAAAGCATTATCTAGAGGGGTTTCTTATTCAAGAAGTAGCCTTTTTTAGGAGAAAGTGTAATTGAAGCTGATAATATGAGAGAAAACATGGGGAAATGACTTTAACTCTATATATTTCTTGCTTACAGCTACATAAAGGAAAAGAAGAAATATAACTTGAATGTGAACATTAGTGAAACACTATTTAATTATAGCAAATCTCAACTGAAACTGTGGACACAGGGAACCCTTGTGTACCTATAGGTTGTTCAACAGCTTGCTGTGGTAACTTCATAAGGAGATGTCAGTCAGATTTCTCTTTTTTGTTTGTTTATGCTATATTTGCTATAGTTTTCAATTGTCATTCTGTCTTTCAATCAAAGAGGGGACACAAGGAGCATTTTTTATCTCTTCTGTCTTCGTAATTGCTATGAGCTGTTTATATCCTAACTTCCTGACTGCATAAAATTTGCTATTATATTTTTTTATGCATCATGAAGTGTGCTTTTATATGATAGATCATGCCAAATTACTGGAAATCTATGAATGAGGACTGGGTGTTAGATAGATAATCACCAAGAAAGGTATTTAAGCATCCATGTTATCTTAGCAGTTGGAAATGATTGCAAAAACTTATATTATTGGATGATTGGCTTATAAGTTTCCACTTTCTTCGATAATCAGTAATCAGATTCTCCAAGCAGTAGACATTTTTCAGCTTTCATATGCACATCAATGCAAGCAGCAGACAATTTTCAGGTTTCATATTTTTGGCACCATTTTATGCCCCATAAACAATAGACAACCATAGTTGATTGTTTATGTTGCTGTGTCAACATGACGTGCAGTGCATGTGATGTTTTCTTGGACAGTAAGTGTCCAAAAACTTTGTGTATCTCTCTAAGGCAAATTTCCTGAAGTCTCACAGTATGCATGTTTCATGTTTCAGTTCAGCATCAAATTTTAAGTTTTGGATTTACCTCGAAGTAGAATTGATTATGCAGGGAGATGAAAATAATTTTTGGGAAGTGGGGAGATAAAAATTATAAAAGCTCTGATTATTATCAGGGAAAATAGCATATATATATATATATATATATATATATATATATATATATATATATATATATATATATATATATTCGAGTGTTCGAGGCAAATTCGTTTTTTTTTTTCTGAAAGAAGTACAAGATGAATTCCTAATGCAAGAATAATTAGGACAACTCCCTAATACTAGTGTAAATATGAAAGGACTAGTATATAATGTATATACAATACTCTCTAATTAGAATATAGCCTAGTGACGATAGCATTCAAGAAAAATGCAAAGGAAAAAAAAGCTCTCTCACAAAGGAAGTAATTTTAGTTATCTAGAAAATATTATGCTCTCACAGAATTGGCCAAAACCTGATTGGATCAGCCAATCCTGGCCAGTTTGGGTTGGTCCAGCCTCGGCCAAGACTGGCCTTCCTCTTTAGCACCCAAAAAAATAAAAATAAAAACTTTATAAATTATACAAAAATAAAAATGCATACTAAAATGAAAAAAAACAAATTAAGCATGCAGAGGATGGATTTGAAGTAAACATCATAGGAAAACTAAATGCTCAAAGAAAGAGATGAGAGAGAGAGAGAGAGAGAGAGAGAGAGAGCAGGATAGAGAGATCACAGTGAAATTGAGATCCTTGAAGAAGTCAGAATGCTCTTTGTGGAGAGATTTTCAAAAAGCGTGACAGAAGAATGGGGGAAGAGAATCTTATAGGCACTTGTGGTGCCTTAGGAGGGACCTTGGGGGTTTGTATAGACCCCCAAGGCCCCAACTAGCCATTGCTGGCCATTTGCATTTTTCAATGGTTAGTTTGACAGCGTCAACAGCTAGTCAAACTTGCTGTTGTGAAGCAGATCAGCCGATTGGCGCAATCTAGGCCAACCTGAGAGTGGATTGGCCAGTCCATCCAAGCAAGGTTGGAAAAGTTTGAGTGAATCAGCATGGTCCACCGAAAATCAATCCAGATCAGCTTATCAATGCTGATCACCACCAATTTTCAAAACCTTTATATCAATCAGCTGGAATTGGTCTGAAATCAGCGAATTCCTTGCTGATTCTGGGCTGATCCCAATCTCGATTCTGTTTGGATTGGGCCCAGTAGATCCCTTGACACTATCCAATTCTGCAATCCTTGGATTAAGTACAACTGTATGAAAAGATTCAACATCTTTCTTTGCCTAACCCTAGCAATCATCTCATTAGCACCGCTTAAAACAAGACATTCACAATTACTTCTCTCTCCCATTTTGAGATGCCATCCTCAATCAATCTGCTATTCAGCTTCTCAAATTTCCCAACTATAGCACCTTTACCTTGGTTCAGTGGTTCCTCTTTCTGTGCGTGTCTCGTTCCAAATTTCTAGTCTTCCGGCAACCCCCCTTATCATTATGTGGCTTCCAATTTAATCTTTTCTTCTACTTAATTAGTTCACTCTGCACCTGCCTGTTGAACAAATTGGGCTACTCACACGATGAGTTACCCTGGCCCAAGGTTTTTGGGTCTCTAGAATCCTTTCTTGCTACCTATAGAGCCTGAACATGATTTATCAACTTACAGCATCCATTCCTTGCACCTAATTGTATTCTTTGAAGATTAGTAATGGGATCGTAAAGTAAAGGGTTGAGAGGATGGGTTGGAGTCTTGCTCAGTCACTGCCTGAAGACCTATACCCTAATTCTTCAGTTTTCTAGACTATAGCTCCTGATGGCACGTTCCAAGCTGAGCAACAGTTATCCTGCTGTCCATGGCAGCGCTTCCTGAGTCTCCAAATTCTAGGTGTAGTTGGCCTTGTGTAAACCCGATGAGCTTTCTCCTTTTTCATGACTTTGCTTCCCATCACCACTATTTGAGCTAGTTACCACCTGTGTTGGAACCAAGACCACATAGGCCCTTCTCATGTTGAATTCACCTTGAAACCTCCATAGTTCTTCTCATGTTCTTGCCATTTTCTAACTTGGTGTTTATCAATGTTGAACATTGATTTTGAAATTCAAATGGATAGTGTCCCCAACATATTTCCTAACCAGCAGAACCGGCCACTTATTACCCTATGTAACTCACCCATTATTGTCCCTATTCCCTATGCCTGTATTCCTCTCACCTATTTCATGGATCTCCTACCTATGTAGTTAGAGGTGTGAGGTGACCGAGGCGATTGGGGGGGGGGGGTGTCGCCTTAGCCTCAAATGCCTAGGCGATGGCCTAGGCGTTTGAGGCGATATTTATTTAAAATATACAAAAAAATCCAGGTATATATTATATTATTAAATATGTCAAAAATACATAAAAAAAGCCTAACAAAATGACTGTAGAGGGGGGTAGAAGGGGGCTTCGGCCCTGTGCAGTGCATGTTTTACTAAGACATGTGCCACTAAGAGAGAAGAGAGAGAGGGGGGCTTCGGGCCTTGTGAGAGAGAGGGGTTGCCCTCTGCATATTGAAGTTACAGAGGCTAAGGGAGACCTCTGTAACTTCATACACAACCCAGGGGGGGGGGGAGAGAGAGAGAGAGAGAGTGCAGTTGGGAGGGGGGAGTGCAATAAAGAGAGAGAGAGAGGCTTACCTCGTGAAGATGACCGACGGAGTCCACGGAAGATGCACCGGAGTTGGAGGAGATAGGGAGAGAGACAGAGAGAGAGGGTCGGGAGACATGGAGAGAGAGAAAGAGAGTGAGAGCTTGAGAGGGGGGAGGGGGGAAGGGAGGGAGACAAGGAGAGAGATAGAGAGAGTGAGAGGGTCGGAGGAGAGGCGAGACATGGAGAGAGACAGAGAGGGGATCAGGGGACAGGGAGAGAGGACTTACCTAAAATCCCCGTCGTCGGAGTGTTTCACCGTTGCTGGAGTGATGCGCTGTCGCCGTCGCCGACGCCGGAGGGTTGCGCCGTCGCCGTCGCTGTCGCCGAGGAGGGACTGTGAAGCTACCAGCCACGACCCTAATGACCGGCGACTGTGAAGGGCGGGAGGACGAGGAAGCTTTGTGCGGGCGTTAGGGTTCGTAATAGATCGGGACGGGGGAGGGGGGGGGGTTAAAGGTTCGGTTTTATAGCCCGGGCATTGGGCCCTTTGGGCTGGGCCCATGGTTGGCAGTATCGGCCAATACCGGTACGTACGGGTATCGGCTGGCACCGGTACCACTCCTGTAGAAGGTATCGGCCGATACCGGCCGATATTGGGCCGGTACCGGCCGGTACGTATTGGTACCGGTACCCACCGATACCGGTACCAGTACTGCCATCCATGGCTGGGCCAAATGGGCTGGGTGCATGGCGAACAGACCGGGCTTAGGCGACGAAGGCGCCCGAGGCGCGCGGAGGCGAGCGCCTCAACGCTTGAGGCATTTACCGCTTTCGCCTAGGCGACTCAGCCCAAAGCGAGGCGAGTTATCATCGCCTCGCCTCGCCTCGTCGCCTAGGCGAATGCCTCACTCGCCTTTGACTACAGAGTCTCCTATCCAACAGTTTTCACTTGCCTCAAACAATAATTTTCACATCTTCTTCAAAGGGCTTCCCAGTGCCTCCACCACCTTGGATCTAAAAATAAGATACCATGTTAAAGAACAATAATAATCACTGTTCCTTCAGCCTCACAAGGGAAAAAGCATTTGCAATGATTGAATCTTCTTTATTCATTCTCAACTTGTCCTTGGCGTGATGCTAAACCTCATTTGCTTATCTTTTCTCAGCAAATGCATCAGTAAGCACAGCAGCTTCACCTGAATTTTTTTTTGCTTCAGCCTTCACCCAAGGAAGATGCAGCCCACTGTGAGGTTCTCTGCCATTTTGTTTTGACACATTTTAAGAACTATCTCATATCATTCAAACTGTCCAAGCATCCTGTCAAACTTGCATCTTCATAACCAAGTATTTGAGCTTATCCATCTTGCATATCTCTTCCCAGTAAATACAAAGTATATAGCATAACCAGATTTTTATCTCCTTCCAGTAAATGCAACTACATAACTTGAATAATAGGCAGCCTTTTCTTTTCATGCCTGCATCCTTGAGGACATGCTACCACTCGTTTGACCTTTGCCTCCTTAGATTTCACTTTTTTAATCATTTCATTAGTTGAGACAGCTGAAAGACGGAAGAAAAACTTGGAGAAGACTGCCATCCTTGTATATTCTAAAATGATTTTGCGACAAGTGTTGTTTTTTGATTTGTTGAATTGGTGCAGTATCTAGAGTCTCTAAATGGAGTTTGGACCTTTTTTTCCCTCCCTTTTGTCTTTTCACTCCCCACACTTATCTTGGTGGTTTTCTGTGAATTTCTTGACATTTATCTTTGTCTGTAGGGTAATTTGGTACCTGACCATGTGGGCTTTCCTTCTGGAATCAAAGCACTTGCAGATTATGTACATGAAAAGGGGCTAAAGCTGGGCATTTATTCCGATGCTGGGTATGAAATCTGAAAGAACTGTAACTGTACTTTGAACCACTAGCTAAAATGTGCATATGAAGATAATGATAATCTGGAGATTAAACAGTACCTTCAGTTTTTCAACTATTTCTGAATAAAGTGCAATTTTCAGGGCTTTTACATGCCAAGTGAGGCCTGGATCCCTCTTCCATGAGGAAAGTGATGCAGAACTTTTTGCATCTTGGGTAAGCTTATAATATTCCTTGTGAGTTATCCCTGTATAGAATCGTATAGATACCACAATTTGGAGACATATGATCTGAAAATGCATCTTCCTCTGGGAACTTGGTTTATTTGACTGGAGCTGGATTCAAGTCATCATTGGACATTTAATTTGCCTAAGAGATATCATCATCAACTTTGTGTTTTCTTAATGATGATATTCCATGTTTATGTCTGTCCCTCAGGGTGTTGACTATTTAAAGTATGATAACTGTTTCAATTTGGGGATCAAACCAGAAAAGAGGTGTCACCTCGTATTCTGTTTCCCTCAGAATTAATTTTATCTTGTTCATCACTCTGCTGAATGGGCTTTTATCATTCATTTTCAGATATCAACCCATGCGTGATGCACTAAATGCAACGGGAAGAACCATTTTCTATTCACTTTGTGAATGGTAATTCTGCTAAATTTTCAAAACAAACTTAACAATGAAAGGATCTTAGGGATACAAACTACCTTTGCAGGGGTGTTGATGATCCAGCTTTATGGGCTGGAAAAGTTGGAAACAGCTGGCGTACAACTGATGACATCAATGACACATGGGCAAGGTCAGAATTTTTCTCATTTGCTTGCCTACTATTAGCTTCACTGACCTCATCTATTGTATTGATTAATTTCCCCTTTTCCTTTAGCATGACTACCATTGCTGATCTCAATAATAAGTGGGCATCATATGCAGGGCCAGGTGGATGGAATGGTAATAACATTTAGCTATTAACCTACTTAGCCTTATTGACATTTATGCTTCTCATATGGACGACATCTAGCAGCAAATTGACAGTGCAACTCTCATTCTTGATAGATCCTGATATGTTGGAGGTTGGTAATGGGGGTATGACATACCAGGAGTATCGGGCGCATTTCAGTATCTGGGCTTTGATGAAGGTGATCCAGTATAATTCTTGTTTTGAATATTTACTCTGTGAAATTTGTGTGATTGGTTTGATTAGGCACGGATCGGATTGGATCGGCCAATTGGATCAGTTTTGACCCGAACCTATCCAATCCCATGCCCCAATCCACTAGTCTGGGTTGGGATCGGTTAGGATCTGTGGGGATCGGTTGGGATCGGATGGATCAGTCAGGGTCTAGGATCGGTCGGGATCAGTCCAGTCTCGGACTAATTTTTTTAAATAATTTATAAAATAAATGGAGGACCGATGTGGATAGGCTTAGGATCGGATCAAATCGGCTGGTCTGATCGGTTTGGACCGGGCCAATCTGTGCCTGATCCCCGAATCTCCCTACCTTGATCCTTAGCAATGCAGCACATTGTCTGCATCATTGGCCTACCATAGTCAACAGAATAATTGATGCGGGACAGGAGAGGGGGTAGACCGGAAGTAGAGAGAAGAGAGGGGTTGGAGGAGAAGAAGACTAGGGTTCCCGTCCCGTCTCGGGAGAAAACACGCAACGGCGGCTCTTCATTTCAAAATATTCTCTTCAATACTTTCCCACGAGGGGATACAAGACAATATATAGACTCTTCAAAGAAACCCTAATAGGAAAATTACTAAACTACCCCTAAGACTCCGAAAATAACTAAAAAGCATGTGAAAATTGCAGATAAATTAAAAGACTCCCAATGGGCCCCTAATGGGCCAACTAAACTGCACATTGGGCCTTTGACTCCATTCTAGCTGCTCCTGGATCCCCATCATTCTCCCCTGATTCGAAAAAATTCGTCCTCGAATTTTAAAATGAGTCAATATCCATGGGGGAATGATGGCAGCATGCTCGGAAAACAACACCGATGACCCATGAATCATCGCGCACATGAATGCTCCAACCTGAGGAGAAAATTGTGCCTCGACGTCGCTCCATATGTGGTCAAAATCATGCAAACTGATGACATCTTTAACGACCTTCGGCTGATCGACTACATCTTCCAGTAGCGGTTCTATCTTCGGCCCATTCCCTTTAGTGGGGAAGAGGTCATTATCTGCTATAGGCGTCACTGATTCGACCTCCCCCAAATATTCATCTTCTAGGACTGGATCGGCCACATAGTGCACCTCCTTCATTTGATTTTCATACTCCTCAAGCATCGTTGGGTCGGCCCCATAGACAACATCTTTTGGCTTGGTCAACTTGGCCAGCATGGCAGAAATCTTCTGAAGCTCACTCCTCATCTGGGACTTCTCGCGCTCCCAATCAACTGCTTGTTGCAACCTCTCTCGATCCTGATAAGTGGCATTGAGAATAAGAAAGGGTGCCTGGTATTTCTCAGGTTGTATTAGACAATCTCGTCCAGTATGATCAATCACAACTTGCCGCTCGTCTATCCATTCTCTACCCAAACCGATATACGAGCCATTGGGTATAATCTTGCACCATGCATCATCATAATATCTGACGGCTCGGGAAGTACTGCTGCTCCTTAAGAGATGGAAAAATGGCACATAGACTTGATGGACGATAGATTGTGAAATGACGTTGCCGAACGACGTTGCCTCAAGATAAACCCGAGTCTTCACGGAATTGGGTAGCTCTACCTCAAAACTAAAATCCATGATGATAAAACGTACCACTGGCCAAAGAAATGATGGACGAGGTCCGCCTCACTGCAAGGATGCCAACGGTACGATCGGCACAAGAATCGGAGCTCCACTCCAATCATCATCCTCGATATGTGTGCAAAAGGTGGCACACAAAACAAGGTAAGCGGGCACTAGCTGCTGCAAAATCTGTGCGCTGGGATGCTGGCACGCAAATCGAGGCAACTTGGGTTGGCCTCGGGATGCACGATCGAGGTCCTCGGTATGCGTGCAGAAGTGGCACGCAAAACGAGGCAAATATGGGAACAACACACTGGATCCGAGTTGGCCTCGTCGAGACGGATCCGACGGCGCGAACGGTGCACAAATCGGAGTCCGGAAAGATCTCGAACGGCGCGCCCAAGTATCCTCGTAAAGCGTGCAAGTGCGGCACGCAAAACAAGACGTTGCTGTCAGGCGGAACGTACAGCGAGGTCGGCCTCGCCGATACGAACCCAACGGCGCTGGCGGCTCGCAAATCGGAGCACAGACGAGTTCTCGGCGATGGCGGTGCGATAAGAACCCCTAGTGCACCTCCTGTGCACTGTAGCGGACCTAGGTGTGGGCCGGACCACCTATGGGTCTGGGCTGGACCTGCAGGCGCACCTGGCTCGGACCACGTTGTTAAGGGCCCGGGCCAGCTTGAGTGGGGCTCGAACCGGACCACTCAGACCGGACCGGACTAATGAACCGGTCGAACCGGTTGGACCCGGTCGACTTAAAGAGGGTTCGGGCCCCTCGACTCCTCCCTCCTCTAACCCTAACGCACCAGAGGGCGGGAGAGAGAGGGGGAAGACGGGGCGATCGGCGGCGCAGCCTGTGCCGGCGGATCGGGCGGCGCCGGCAGGCGGAGACGGCGTCGGCGGGCGGAGACGGCGCCGGCGGCGGTGACTACCGTCAGCGACGGTGACGGCGACAGCGCCGGTTGCAACGTCGATACTAGCAGCTACGTTGGTGGTGGCAGGGCGGAGCGGCTCTGGTGGCCGGAGGCGACGTCGACGACGGTGACGGGGCCCGACGACGGCGACAACATGGGATGAGTACGATGAGGAGGAAGTGTCGGCGGCCGCCCGCGGCAGGTCCAGTAGAGCGCCAACGCCGGTGCTGCGGGCCGGGGTTGCTCTGTTCGGCCAGGACCCGGCGATGCACCACAGACCGCCATCTCCTCTTGCAACCGCCAAAGTTCGTGCGCAGGGGAGAGATGGGGGACGGCGAGGGCGCGCCGGCAGCGCCAGCGTGGGGCACCGGCGAGAGCGGTGCCGTCAGCGAGGGGTGCCGGTGATGGCCGGGGAGGGGCTCACGCAGGGAGGAATAGAGCGGGGGATCTGGCAATGGAGACGATGAGCGGCCGTGCCGGAGATGGGGTGGAAGATGAGCTGTAGCAGGGAAGGAGAGAAGGCAGTGGAGGCACGATGGGGATCGGAGTTTGGCTCTGATACCAACTTGATGCGGGACAGGAGAGGGGGTAGACCGGAAGTAGAGAGAAGAGAGGGGTTGGAGGAGAAGAAGACTAGGGTTCCCGTCCCGTCTCGGGAGAAAACACGCAACGGCGGCTCTTCATTTCAAAATATTCTCTTCAATACTTTCCCACGAGGGGATACAAGACAATATATAGACTCTTCAAAGAAACCCTAATAGGAAAATTACTAAACTACCCCTAAGACTCCGAAAATAACTAAAAAACATGTGAAAATTGCAGATAAATTAAAAGACTCCCAATGGGCCCCTAATGGGCCAACTAAACTGCACATTGGGCCTTTGACTCCATTCTAGCTGCTCCTGGATCCCCATCAATAATTGTTGACTGAACATTCTTGTATTTGCCCTAGTATCCTGGGGTTAGCAGCCTTATGTTTTTCTTGGTACAAGGTTCTGACAGAATAAACAAATACTAACTAAACAATTGCGAAAATTGAAAAGTGTACTTTTTGTACTATGACATTTGTCACTGAAGAATAGCCTCCATTTTGTCGTATCATAGATAACGCTGTAAGTCTTTAAGCCTGTTTTTCTTACCCTCGGGCCTTCATTTAGCTGAATGAATTTGATTCAATTACAGCATGGAATGCAGGATCGAGATCGAACGATTCAGATGGGATTGCAAGTAGCTGATACGATTTTGATCCTGAAACCAATCTTGGTTGGATTTGTGTGTGTGTGTGTGTGTGAAACGAAAATGAATTAGGTCTGTCCATCTCAGGCAGACTCAGCTCAAATGAGACCAAAATCGGCCGAATCAGATATGGATTGGCACATTACCTTGTGAATTGGCCAATCCTGGCCGATAAGCTTGAGTAAAACATGGGTGAAATCTTATATCAAAAACCCTTATAATTTTTATATTTCCATAAATACCTGTGACTTATAAATGTACTTTTTTGTTTGTAAATAAATACTCTCTTTTTTAAATTGGATTAGACTGCTTCTATTGGATTGACCAAATAGGATCAGGATCGGGCATACCTGATTGAGGTGCTTGATCTGATTTGGAATTCCTTGGTGAACAATTGGCATGTTTGTCTTATCTATTCTTTTATCTTTTCATATACCCCCTTTTCTTCAGCATTTTTTATGATTGCTATTTGTAGGCTCCTCTTTTGATTGGTTGCGATGTAAGAAATATGACAACTGAGACATTGGAGATCTTAAGCAACAAGGAGGTCATTGCCATAAATCAAGGTAATAATTCTACTAGACATATATTCGGAGTTCTTTTAACATTTTCTCTGTTTCTCTTTTAGTTTTTCTCTTCCAGCTCTTTTTAGATGTTTTACTTGAAGTAGGGGTAGGCATTATTTTGAAACATTAGATCTTTCATTTCTTCTATGATAGAGATGTAGATGATCCATTGATCCAGAATGTTTGGGATAAAGAAACATCTAGCCTTTTTACGAACGTTTGTGGTCAATGTCTTAAACCCAATTTGAATGCGATTATAAGCATTGGAAACTCTTTGTCAATTAGTGGAGGTTGACACAAAAAGCTTGCTGGGACATGGGTCATTGGTTTACACCATTCAGCTCAACCTCCTTCCTCATGGCTACTTTTTGGGAAATCCTGTTATATGTACTTTTGCTTCTTATTAATGAGTTGTGGTACTATCCATCATCTTTATAAAGGAAGTAAAAGAAAGCAAGATATGGTGTCTTTGACATGGTATAAATAAATCATGTATGTACAATTTCGGTTAAAACAGAGATATAGCACATAGTAGAAGCCTTCTTTCACCAAAAGAGTTGCCAATTCAAATGCTACTAGGAAAATTATCATTGTCTATTTTTAAAAGGGTTTTGAAAGACATGTGACCTAGATCTCCTTGTTCACATGTGACCAGGCTTTTTCCTGATTCACATGTTATAGATCACTCTTCTACCTGGTTTTAAGGATAGTGTGCTAGCAGAATTTCTAGTTACTTTGGTTTTTATAGATTGAAAAGGTCATGCAAAAGTAAAATATAATCTCTATTTTGGGAAAATTGATCCCAAGTGGCTGAATGCTGTGATCTGGACTCGGAAGAACCATCATGGACCAAAGGTGCACTTGGAATGTTCGTATCTGTGTGGTTTCTGTATCTTCCCAAATTTTTAAAGGAGCAGATCATCATATTAAAATATAGGATATTAACATGGATCTTGTATATTTTATATTCTTATTCGTGTGGCTTTCAGACTGCAGACACTAAGGCTAAAATTTCCCTTGTGGATTCTTTATAAACGAATGTTTGACCAGCCTCTTCTGCCATCTGATTTTCAGATCCTCTTGGCATCCAAGGAAGGAAAGTTTCAATTTCAGGAGAAAATGATTGCAGACAGGTTCTTGTTACTACTGCTTTGTAACTTAAAATTCCGTCACAAATTTTTGATGTGCCTTACACTTTTAGATACCGGCCTTGTATTATTAGAAACTGGCTTTTACGTTACATGACCCATCACACCCTTGGACATGCACATGTTAGATCACTCCATCACTGCTAGCTAACTCTAACTAATGATGAAAGTGAACAACTTGAGCATGTTTTTTCTCTTTATTTCGATCTTTGTGATATTTTGACTCAATCTGCCAGCTGCACATATACAATTCAAAACATGCTCCTTTCCTCTAATGGGTGCTAGCAGAGAACAGTGGATGCTTTTAACAGGCATTATTTACTTATTTCCTGTGTGGTGTAGGCATTCTATCTTTCTGTCCATTTTTTATAGGAATATTGTGTGCTTCCACCAATTTTTATATTGAGACATTATCTATGGTAATGAAATGAAGTTTCCTTTGGACAAGTTGGTTTTTAGTGTCACCTTGATTGAATCATTTGTCTGGATGATTTGGATGTTTGTCTGTATTGAGCTAAAACTTCAGGTTCACTAGCAAATAGAATAATTACATAGGGAACCTAGAGGAAGATATGAGTTTGAGCATGCACTTCAATTTGTGCAGGGAACGTATGTCAACTTATCATGGTGTTGGCAGAGAAATTTTCCAAGGGAAATTGAAGGCCAAATATGCAAATTGAGAAGGGCCTTCAGATAAAATTTTCTAGGAAAAATTAGAAGAAATAAAAAAAAACCAAAATACATAAAAAAAAAAAACAGAAAATACGGAAGGGGAAAAATCCCAAAATGCCCCCACAAAATCCGCTATCTGCTGTCCAAGGCAGCGGCCCCTTTGGGGCTGCTGCCCATAGTGGACAGGTGCAAGGTTAAGAAACCCGGGATCGGGGCTCGGATCGGCCGGTCCCAAACCGATCGGATCGGCCGATTCCGATCCGAGTCAGTCCGATCCCGGCCGATCCTGGCTGAGTCAGGCTCGGCTGGTTCGGATAGCAGAAAAAAATATGAAAAAATGTGGAAAAAATATAAAACACAAGTCTAATGCATAATTGTGTTGAAATACATTGATTTGAAGTACATAAGATGTTGTTGGACAAAAAAATCTTGAATAAACTTACATATATGATTATGAACTTACATTTATTCCAAACGTACATTATACTGAATGAACATATGGCTAACATACTCAGCCCATGACATATAGCTCTGGTAGTATTGTTCATACTGCATCACATACCGGCTATAGTCATCCGTATTGGTATAAATGACTGAAAATTGTGGATATTCTAGACAACCCCCTGAATAGTCGGATGTATCAGAATGTTGAGGAGGGTAAACTACATATCCAGTAGACTGACTATATGAGGATGCATCTGATAGTTGCTCCTGATATTCCTGAGGAGCTTTACCTTTGTCCTTCCTCCTTGATCTGCTGAATGTTTGAATGGAAGATTCTTCACGTCCTCCTCTGCTACCATGATGTTCATCTTGGGTAGCATGTGTGAATTCTTCTTCTCCAGTGAATTGAATTGGTGGAGCTGGAGCTGGGGCACTGGTAGCATCTCCGCCATCCTCAGAACTGTCGGAGCTCGTCTTTGATGTCGAGTCATTTGAGGTTTGATATTGGACCTCATCACTTGGTTCTGGCGTTTCATCATCTTCCTCGATAGTCTCCAGATCAGCAATTTGAATTCCATGACCACTCTTCCTTCTGCTTGGTACTTGTTTTTTGCTCTTCTTCTGACGTTTTGGAGAAGGATGTTGAAAATCAGTAAGTAATGGAATATTATCTAACTCACCTTCCGCCCATTCCCGATCATTTGGGTTGAATTCAGGCTCATTTGAGGTGCTTGAATCAACCCATGCATTTAGTGGATGTTGCTCCTCGAACAGCTCATCCAAGTCTATGGGTTCTTCTGCATGTGTCGTCTCTGTGGCTTGTCCGGAAATTCTCTCTTTCTCCTGCCTTTGAAGGTTCCTTATGAGCTCCAGATTCTTTAGCTTCAACCTCATGTTATAATGACAGAATACGAGCTTCTCTAGACGGCTCGACTTCAATCTATTCCTTTGCTTGGTGTGAATCAAGCCAAAGGTGCTACAGTTTCTCTCACAGCCTGATGAAGAAGTTGTTTGACTTAAGACCCGAATTGCAACATATGCTAGATCTTCATACCCATATGTTTTTCCATGATCTAGCCACCAGTCAGCTGTAAATAGAAAATTGGCCATGTCAACAATGTGCAAGTTATAATTAAAATTTAAGTAGAACATCTAGTTAATAATTTTCAAATCTGGACTCAAAATTTTGGCAGCTCTTTGAACAGTACTTGTCTCAAAGTGGTATAACATCATTCTGTAATCATGCATTTGCTTGCATGCCAATATTGCTCTGTCCTCATCTGCAAGCATACGCTTAATAACAGATTTAGCCCCCATCAACACTTCCGAACAACTATCATAGCTATCCTTCTTCCCATCAGTTTTGAACAACTATTTGTCTGAAAACGTTAAGTGAAGAACATGAAAATAAGTTAAATAAGAAACTTACTTGTATCCCAATCATCAACATTTATAGGTTGATTACTTCCACCAAGCCGGACTCCAGCATCAGACCTTCGCGCTGGTTCAGTCAATTCCTCTCGAATTTCCTGTCTTCTTCTGGCAGTACTTGCTTTGCTTGATTCCTTCTCCTTCATGTAAGTTCGAAATTGGATCCTAACCTCTGAAGGAACTCGAGCACATGCTGCAACTTCACCTTTTATTCCAGCAAGATGTTGTTTGAATCGGTAGACCCCGCCAGAGACAACCCGGTTGCAATATTTGCATTGTACCTTTCTTTGGCCCATGTCCACCGGCGTGCAATGACCCCAAGCAGGATCAGCACTAGGAGGATTCCCAGATGACCGCTCAGCAGCACCTTGATATGCCATTCCTTCACAGCACAAGAAGATGAGAGATCGCGGAGCTTGTAGTAGACTAGAAGTGACCTCGTGGGAGAGATGGAGAGAGAATTCTATGAGGGAGAGAGAACAAGAATGTTAGGAGGCTCAAAGGGCATTTGTGGAGCCTTAGGAGGGCCTTGGGGGGGTTTAAATAGACCCCCAAGGCCCAAACTAGCCATTGCTGGCCGTTTGGGAACGGCCAGCAACGGCTAGTTTGACCCCCAACGGCTAGTCAAACTAGCCGTTGGGGGCCGGGTCGGGCCGATCCGAGCCGACCCGGCCCGATCCGGTTCAGGATCGCCCGATCCGGCTCGGACCGGCCGATCTGAGTCCTGGACTCGGCCAGGAAACCCGGGATCGGCACGGTCGGCCAAAAACCTGTCCGACTCGGCCGATCCGAGCCGAGTTTTTGAACCTTGGACAGGTGCTGCACCCCCCTCCCCCAAATGGGCGGCAACACCCCTTAGGGGACTGCAGCCCCCCGATCCGATTGCCACCTGTTGGCTACATCTCCGCCACGAACCTGCAAAAATATATTTTTGTGAGGAAATAAAAAAATACAAGTGGGTCCTACACATGCATATGTGGCCCAATGGCAAGAAGCCAAGTAGATGGTCTTTGCCTTGTCATCGCCATCTCAGCACCATGTGAATGAATCAGAGAAGACGAAGGCATCAACCAATGAAGCATCGTCATGCAAGCAAGGCCCACCTCCAAGGGCCAATCATGTAGTGCCACTTGGCACGTTCTCATTGGCTGTAAACTTCTATAAATACCCCCCATATCCCTCTTGTAAATGGGTTGAATGGGTTAAAGAGGTGGAAGAAAAAAGAAGAAAAAAATTACAACTTCTTCCACTCACCCCCTTTCCGTTGCCGACGTGACCATTAGTTATGTCGCCACCACTTGGCGACGTAACCAAGGTTTACATCACCAAGCAACAATGACTTAGCCAAAAAATTTCTTAAGTCTTGAAAGTTGAAGGCCTCATCAGCCCATCATTGCCTCAACATAACGGTGGCAAGCCGTCGAGTTGAAGGCCTCGTCGGCTCATTGTCGCTTCAATGCGGCGGTGACGAGTTGTTAAGTCGAAGCCTTCGTCGGCCCATTGTCGCTCTAACGTGGCAATGGCGCGCCGTCGAGTCGAAGCTCTCGTCAGCCGGCGAGTCGTCCAGTCAAGACCTTTCGGCCAAACATTGCAAATAAGTAGCGATCGGCGAGCCGTGAATTTATGAAAGACGTCGTTGAGATACCATGGTGAGTCGTCGAGTCGAGACCTCTCGGCCAGACATCGCAAAGCAGCGATCGACGAGCCGTGAGTATATGAAAGACGTTGTCAAGATACTGCAAGCATGGAAGCTATGATGTTGGCCAATCTCTACATGGTACGAAGGTCTTCAGTCTTCCCTACCTTATAATTCGGGCTACTGTCATGAATAGTGGCTAGTGGCGTGTCGCGTGAATAGTGTGCTGCCGCGTGAATAATGTTGCGCCACCTATTCCCACTGGATCAAATCACCACTTCTAACACTTGGCGACATCATCAAAGTCACCGCCTCCAGCCTTGGCAACATGCCTTTAAGTGCGCCACGGCCATGAATAGTGCGCCTCCATATGAATAGTGCATCGCTGTGTCGTCACATAAATAGCACGTCGTCGCCATGAATAGTGTTGGCCGCATGAATAGTGATGTCGCCATAAATAGTGTCGTGGCACATGAATAGGGTCGCGCCACATGAATAGTATGTAATAAATAGTATTACATCGCCATATCATGTTACGCCGCTGCCTGGTAGTGGGATCCGCCCAAGACAGTTGTCGTTAGAGGATGAATAATGCTCTCCGACACGCGCATTAAATTTCTATGGCACGATTCAAAACAAACTGCATCGGGCATGCCTCCGTACTAATGCACATCAATGCTCGTTTGTGGGGTTCATTCAAGACAGTCATCCGCAGGGGTGAATAGTACCACGATAAGCGTGCCATGTACGTCCACCCTAATTAGAACAAATTAACTTGATCTTTCAAATGCAATGGCACAACATAATATCAAGGGTCGACTTTTTAGCTGACAAGGGCACTTTAGCACCTCAAAAAGTGTGCAAACACTTGTGCATTCCAAAAGACTAATCAAACCAAAGCATGTAATGTGCTCATACGTATATCCAAATCTAGACATTGAGAGTGGCTCGGTGTGCAATGGCAGACATAGAAATTTTGTCCAGTGGGGTCATTCGGACTAGTTTTTTATCCAGTGGCCATCGCACAACAAAAGTGAGCCGAGGATGTTAAGTTCTTTTATTTTGATGATAACGAAATTGCATTAAAAATTAATTTTATTAATAGTTTGCTAAAATGCGGAGTGATAAAATGATACACTTTAATAAAAATGATGCACTTCATTAAAAGTTTTTTTTCTTCTTATAATTGAACATGACGAGTCTTCATATTTTGAAACAATTCAATAATAGATTTATTGCTCACACTTGCAAATAAATCATTTTCAATATATGTCACTAAACAATCATTTATCTATTCATCACACGTTCGATTCCATAGTTTATTCTTGACATAAGTCATCACCGAAAAAACTCTTTCAATACTTGCAGTAGCTACTGGTAGAAGTAATATTAATTTTATGAGCAAATATATACTTAGATACACAGCATGTTTTTTTGTCTCCACTAATTTTCTTGAAAGGTCATTAATACATTTTAAATTAGAAAATCTCTCATCTGATGTCACATCAAAAATATAATTCTCAAACTAGTTATGAAGTAATATGAGATCAGTAATGCCAGAAAACTCACTTGGATAAGATCCAGTTAGGTTAACTAATTTTTCCTTATCAAAAGTTGAAAATGAATTATAAATATTTAAGCAAGCTACACAAAGAAGCAATTCAGTGTTTATTTCATTGAAACGACTATTCAATTCTTACAATTGCATATCTAACACAATGCAAAATAAGTCAACCTGATAATGATGTAGATTCATAGTGCAAGGAGCTTTGCATTTAGATTTTTCAGGGAAAAAATATTGATGGTGCGAAGTAGAATAATTTTTTTCTTTGTTACAAAATAAACAATTTTTTTTATAAAAGATCATCCCATCATCCATCTCCTATAGCTTGCAACTGTTGTTCAAAAAACTTCACAAGTGATATGGCATTAACTATATTTTGATCTTTTTTTTATAAAGTTATTGACAACTTATTTGTGATAGTTAATACTTTTGTTATCAAATATAGAAGAAAGACAAAATCAAAAGATTTCAATACAAACAGTAAACTACGTGATTCACTTTTTTATTCTAATATTTCTTCTTTATAAATGATACTTAATACCTCCATTAAAAAAAAAAACGTAACGATCAAATTTATGAGACTTCCATAATAAAAACTCCAAGGGGTATCACCAGTTTTTTTGAGATTCATTTCTTGATTCGAACCTCTGTCAACTCATCATTATTTAAGGATTCTGCAATACTAAAAGTTTTTTTTTTTGAAGAGTATCATGACATTTGTAAGAGGATCTAATTACATTTATAAGTTGAGTAACAATAGTAAAAAATTAAGACATATCATCATGATTTTAACAAGAACTATAAATGTCAATTAGAGTTAATGAACAAAATGATGAATATAGTATACTTAGCTATTCTGTCTCATAATCAAAGTTTTTATGCCATTAAATTCAACATATATATTACTAACTCTATCATAATCATGTCTCTATATTCTTGATAAACTTAACACATATTTCACAAGAATATAGTCAATTACAATATTAAGTGACACAGCAGTAGTATTAGTAATATGAATAATATCCACAAATCTCTCAACAAAACTCATGTGATCAAGACAGCTTAAAACTAAAGCCGTTTGTTCTTTACCAGATACGTTACGAGCCTTATCAACTATTATTACAAATAAATCATCTCCACATTTTTTAATAATTTTATTTGTTGTCTCAATTATACATGCACTTATAATGTCCTTTTGTATATGCGTAACAATCATCTGGATATTTTTAGGAGTATTGTGCAATACAACATTATTTAGAGATTCATTATTATCTACAATCTTAATCACATGAATTTTGTTGTTGAGAGGTTTCTAAGTACTATTAATGTTATTGTACTGTTGTATTACTTAAGACTGTAATTAACTCTACTCTTGTGAAATATGTGTTGATTTTATCAAAAATATAGAGACATGGTTATGGTAGAGCTAGTAATATATAAAGTGAATTTAATGGCTTGAACATTTTAATTATGAGAGAGAATAGTTCAGCATGTTATATTCATTGTTTTGTTCATTAACTCCAATTGACATTTGTAGTTGCTGTTAAAAACCATGGTGATGTGTCTTAGTTTTTTTACTATTGTTACTCAATTTATAAATGTAGTCGGATTCTCTTGCAAACGTCGAAATTTTCTTCGAGAAAAATAAGCTTTTAATGTTGCAGAAGTCTTGAATAATTGTGAGCTTCAAAGTGATAAAGGTTTGAATCAAGAAATGAGTTTTAAAGAAACTAGTGATACTCGTTGGAGTTCTCATTATGGAAGTCATAAATTTGATCGTTATGTTTTCTTCTTTAATGGAGGTACTAAGTATTATTTATCAGGGAGAAATCTTAGAACAAAAAGGTGAAGCGTGTGGTTTACTATTTGCATTGAAATCTTTTGATTTTGCAATTCTTCTATATTTGATGACAAAAGTATTGACTATCACAAATCAGTTGCCAATAGTTTTATAAAGAAAAAATTAAGATATAATTAATGTCATGTTACTTGTGAAGCTTTCTAAACAACGGTTGCAAGCTATGAGAGATGGAGGATGAGATGATTTTTTAAAAGAAGTTTGTTTATTTTATGACAAATAAGAGATTCTTATTCCTACTATGGACCATCAATATTTTTTTTCAAAATTTAAACATAAAGTTCCTTACATCATGAATCTATATCATTATCAGGTTGAATTATTCTACACTGTGTTGGATATACAATTATAAGAATTGAACAGTCGTTTCAATGAAATAAATATTGAATTATTTTTTTGTGTAACTTGCTTAAATTCTTGTGATTCATTTTCAACTTTTGATAAGGAGAAATTAGTTAAGCTAGCTGGATCTTATTCAAGTAAGTTTCTTGACATTACTGATCTCATGTTACTTTACAATCAATTTGAGAATTATATTTTTGATGTGACATCAAATGAGAGATTTTCTAACTTAAAAGATATTGATGACTTTTT
Source organism: Zantedeschia hybrid cultivar (assembly GCA_030544215.1). Classification (NCBI taxonomy): domain Eukaryota; kingdom Viridiplantae; phylum Streptophyta; class Magnoliopsida; order Alismatales; family Araceae; genus Zantedeschia; species Zantedeschia hybrid cultivar. The sequence continues at coordinate 13,873,408 of JARZZO010000005.1, forward strand.
AAGAAAATTAGTGGAGACAAAAAAACATGTTGTGTATCCAAGAATATATTTGCTGAGAAAATTAGCATTGTTTCTACTAGTGGCTATTGTAAGTATTAAAAGGGTTTTTTTCGGCGATGACATATGTCAAGAATAAGTTACGGAATCGAATGCATGATGAATGGATGAATGATTGATTAGTGACATATATTGAGAAGGATTTATCTGAATGTGTGAGCAATAAATCTATTATTGAATTGTTTCATAATATGAAGACTCGTAGTATTCAATTGTAAGAAAATACTTTTAATGAAGTGTATCATTTTATCACTTGTTTTATCTCATTTTAGTAAATTATTAATGAAATAATTAATTTTTGATGCAATTTCATTATCATCGAAATAAAAGAGCCTAGTATCATCGGCTCACTTTTGTTGTGTGGTGCCCACTGGACAAAAAACTAATCTGAGTGACCCTACTAGACAAAATTTCTACGTCTGCCACTGCCAGGCAATGGAAGGAGATAAAGGGCAAAAGAAGAGAGTCGGGCTGGGCCTGGCCCCCACAGGTCTAGTAAAGAAGATGACAGGCTAGGCTGGGCCGAGACAAGGTTAGATTCCAACTCAGGCCTGCCCTAAGCATCTAAAGGATGGGCAGCTGGGCCGGGCCCAGCGCATTGACAGTGCTAAATGGGCCGAACAACCTTGTTTCTTTAAACTTGAATGGACAATGGCATGACTGGAAAGGTGGTTTTAAGGATTTGGATCTCAGCCAATCAGGGCATTGTCTATACCAATTTTAGACCGCTGTCCCATATTGCTCGGAAGCAAAGTATTTAAGAGGGAACCCACTGCATGCAAGTTCGAACTATGTTGGCTGTTAGTGCCAGGTTTCCAAGACAATGTAAAAAAAAATCTCATTTGTGGCTGTGATTCTTACATTGTAAAAAGGAGGATGGATAAGATCAAAAATCGAGAATCTCAAACTGCTTCTAGTACCTTAGTGCAGAGTCATGAAGAACAATAGAATGGAAAATAGAATTTTTCTATTCTCTCCTGAATCCATCTTTTTATGGAATTTCTAGTCCTTCATGTGTTCAAATGGATGTAAGAAAGAATAGTCGAGAATAGGACCTTAAGGGGCAAGATATAAATGCATTTAGGAGAATAAAACTAGGTTCATTCATGCTTCTGCAAAGCACAGACTTTAAAATGCACAATCCAGACATCAGAGAACTGGACATATCATAGGAGATGATTGTCAAACATAGTAAATTTCTTCTGGTTGTTGTATGCATATAGGCACCTATGGAGGTCAATTTCAGTTTTAGTTGGTCTGCCATCTTTTCACGGAAGCAAGAAAGTTAACCGTAACCATCACAGACAGAAACTGTTGATTCATTAGTATTGGATAAGCTTCTGGCATGATGAGACATTCCAAATTGATCTAGGGCTGAAAATCAACTTCATCTTGGATTTAAACAAGGGATTCAATATTTGGAACAACAAGGAAATAGTCTTGCATTTCCTGTCATCTTGAACGTTCTGCCATCACCGTGTGCTAATGTGATGGGGATCCAGGAGCAGCTAGAATGGAGTCAAAGGCCCAATGTGCAGTTTAGTTGGCCCATTAGGGGCCCATTGGGAGTCTTTTAATTTATCTGCAATTTTCACATGCTTTTTAGTTATTTTCGGAGTCTTAGGGGTAGTTTAGTAATTTTCCTATTAGGGTTTCTTTGAAGAGTCTATATATTGTCTTGTATCCCCTCGTGGGAAAGTATTGAAGAAGAAATTTGAAATGAAGAGCCGCCGCTGCGTGTTTTCTCCCGAGACGGGACGGGAACCCTAGTCTTCTTCTCCTCCAACCCCTCTCTTCTCTCTACTTCCGGTCTACCCCCTCTCCTGTCCCGCATCAAGTTGGTATCAGAGCCAAACTCCGATCCCCATCGTGCCTCCACTGCCTTCTCTCCTTCCCTGCTACAGCTCATCTTCCACCCCATCTCCGGCACGGCCGCTCATCGTCTCCATTGCCAGATCCCCCGCTCTATTCCTCCCTGCGTGAGCCCCTCCCCGGCCATCACCGGCACCCCTCGCTGACGGCACCGCTCTCGCCGGTGCCCCACGCTGGCGCCGCCCTCGCCGCCCTCGCCGTCCCCCACCTCTCCCCTGCGCACGAACTTTGGCGGTTGCAAGAGGAGACGGCGGTCTGTGGTGCATCGCCGGGTCCTGGCCGAACAGAGCAACCCCGGCCCGCAGCACCGGCGTTGGCGCTCTACTGGACCTGCCGCGGGCGGCCGCCGACACTTCCTCCTCATCGTACTCATCCCATGTTGTCGCCGTCGTCGGGCCCCGTCACCGTCGTCGACGTCGCCTCCGGCCACCAGAGCCGCTCCGCCCTGCCACCACCAACGTAGCTGCTAGTATCGACGTTGCAACTGGCGCTGTCGCCGTCACCGTCGCTGACGGTAGTCACCGCCGCCGGCGCCGTCTCCGCCCGCCGACGCCGTCTCCGCCTGCCGGCGCCGCCCGATCCGCCGGCACAGGCTGCGCCGCCGATCGCCCCGTCTTCCCCCTCTCTCTCCCGCCCTCTGGTGCGTTAGGGTTAGAGGAGGGAGGAGTCGAGGGGCCTGAACCCTCTTTAAGTCGACCGGGTCCAACCGGTTCGACCGGTTCATTAGTCCGGTCCGGTCCGAGTGGTCCGGTTCGAGCCCCACTCAAGCTGGCCCGGGCCCTTAACAACGTGGTCCGAGCCAGGTGCGCCTGCAGGTCCAGCCCAGACCCATAGGTGGTCCGGCCCACACCTAGGTCCGCTACAGTGCACAGGAGGTGCACTAGGGGTTCTTATCGCACCGCCATCGCCGAGAACTCGTCTGTGCTCCGATTTGCGAGCCGCCAGCGCCGTTGGGTTCGTATCGGCGAGGCCGACCTCGCTGTACGTTCCGCCTGACAGCAGCATCTCGTTTTGCGTGCCGCACTTGCACGCTTTACGATGATACTTGGGCGCGCCGTTCGAGATCTTTCCGGACTCCGATTTGTGCACCGTTCGCGCCGTCGGATCCGTCTCGACGAGGCCAACTCGGATCCAGTGTGTTGTTCCCATATTTGCCTCGTTTTGCGTGCCACTTCTGCACGCATACCGAGGACCTCGATCGTGCATCCCGAGGCCAACCCAAGTTGCCTCGATTTGCGTGCCAGCATCCCAGCGCACAGATTTTGCAGCAGCTAGTGCCCGCTTATCTCGGTTTGCGTGCCACTTTTTGCACGCATATCGAGGATGATTATTTGAGCTCCAATTCTTGTGCCGATCGTACCGTTGGCATCCTGGCAGTGAGGCGGACCTCGTCCATCATTTCTTTGGCCAGTGGTACGTTTTATCATCATGGATTTTAGTTTTGAGGTAGAGCTACCCAATTCCGTGAAAACTCGGGTGTATCTTGAGGCAACGTCGTTCGGCAACGTCATTTCACAATCTATTGTGGATTCTATCTCCCACACGGACTACGTAAGGGTCTTTAGAAATCAAGTCTATGTGCCATTTTTCCATCTCTTAAGGAGCATCAGTACTTCCCGAGCCGTCAGGTATTATGATGATGCATGGTGCAAGGTTATACCCAATGGCTCGTATATCGGTTTGGGTAGAGAATGGATAGACGAGCGGCAAGTTGTGATTGATCATACTGGACGAGATTGTTTAATACAACCTGAGGAATACCAGGCACCCTTTCTTATTCTCAATGCCAGTTATCAGGATCGAGAGAGGTTTCAACAAGCAGTTGATTGGGAGCGCGAGAAGTCCCAGATGAGGAGTGAGCTTCAGAAGATTTCTGCCATGCTGGCCAAGTTGACCAAGCCAAAAGATGTTGTCTATGAGGCCGACCCAACGATGCTTGAGGAGTATGAAAATCAAATGAAGGAGGTGCACTATGTGGCCGATCCAGTCCTAGAAGATGAATATTTGGGGGAGGTCGAATCAGTGACGCCTATAGCAGATAATGACCTCTTCCCCGCTAAAGGGAATGGGCCGAAGACAGAACCGCTACTGGAAGATGTAGTCGATCAGCCGAAGGTCGTTAAAGATGTCATCAGTTTGCATGATTTTGACCACATATGGAGCGACGTCGAGGCACAATTTTCTCCTCAGGTTGGAGCATTCATGTGCGCGATGATTCATGGGTCATCGGTGTTGTTTTCCGAGCATGCTGCCATCATTCCCCCATGGATATTGACTCATTTTAAAATTCGAGGACGAATTTTTTCGAACCAGGGGAGAATGATGGGGATCCAGGAGCAGCTAGAATGGAGTCAAAGGCCCAATGTGCAGTTTAGTTGGCCCATTAGGGGCCCATTGGGAGTCTTTTAATTTATCTGCAATTTTCACATGCTTTTTAGTTATTTTCGGAGTCTTAGGGGTAGTTTAGTAATTTTCCTATTAGGGTTTCTTTGAAGAGTCTATATATTGTCTTGTATCCCCTCGTGGGAAAGTATTGAAGAAGAAATTTGAAATGAAGAGCCGCCGCTGCGTGTTTTCTCCCGAGACGGGACGGGAACCCTAGTCTTCTTCTCCTCCAACCCCTCTCTTCTCTCTACTTCCGGTCTACCCCCTCTCCTGTCCCGCATCATAATGTACATGTGCCTATGCAAATGTTCTATTTGAGGTAGGCTCACATTGCTTGTGTAAATATTAAACATGCAGAACAAGCATCAGCATTGCCGTATTCCTGTTTGCAATAAGTGAAAGAAGAGATGTCTCTCTTACAAGGCAGTTCATCAGAAAGTCTTTGACATGTTTCATCATACATGGCATCTTTGATTCTTTATTATCATACTTGTTTTAATATTACGTTGGTTACCTCACCTTATTTTATCTTATTTGGCTCGTCTTATTTCGTAGTTAAGAGAAATTTGTACCTTACACTTTTGAGTTCAAATTTTTCATTAATGTGTCAAGCTATACATACTAAAACTATAAACTGGTCACATCATTAGTTCGAATAGAACTTCAATTTACTGATGATTACTTTCAGGTATGGGCAGGTCCTCTGTCTGGAGACCGCGTCGTAGTTGCCTTGTGGAATAGATGTTCTTATGCTGCCACCATTATAGTTAAATGGGAAGTGCTTGGTCTTGACCCATCCACCAATGTCTCAGTGAGAGATCTGTGGAAGGTGAGAATCCTAAACAAAGATTTCATGCAATACATAAACAGTTAACATATGAGTATATGACGTGTGAAGACAACCATAGTTTTAAACCTAGGAAATTGGATTACGAAATTGCTGCCACCAGATCTCCCCAAAAAAATGCATAGGCATAATTATTTGACCGAGAAGAGCTGAAAGGCTCTTGGTTAACCTCATGAGTATGATCTATCTGTGGTTTCTTCGGAAGAAAAATTAAAAAAAAATGGATGATATAATCTAAAGAGTCATTTCCCGTACAACTTTTCTTGTTCAAATGCAGTTAGACATCGCAATGGAGAATGGTCATGGAAAACATTCATTATCCTTGGTCATCTCGTCAGTTGATCCCAGTGCAGCACTCATCATATTGCAGAGATGCATCTAAACCACCTTTTTGTTTGAGCGTAGCCCCAAATGATGGCAAATAACCAAATTTTAGATTGATAGCTAACAATCTAGTGTTCCCTAAGCATCCATAGTACATTGATTGGAGATAACAACACTCCTTGTGGCTGTGATGTAATAACATCCAAGTGGTGACCTGACTCAACTGATTAGTACAGAACTAGGGTTCCAAATGATATTCCGACTTTCCGATTTCCATTCTGTTTCCGACAGTTCGGAAATGGATGCGGAAACCAAAAAAAAAGAGTTCTCTTTCCAATTCCAAAGTTCCTTCTGAACCTGAACTTTCAGATAAGTAAATGGATGCAGAAGCGGAAACACTCATTTCTGCATCCACTTTTCGATACTTATTCTGATAATATATTATTAATTTTTTTTTTTTTCTCGTCACAAGAGCTAACTAGTGCCATCAAGGACTTGAACTTTAGTTTCAAGTTAGGTAGATGGACTATTAATGCTTTAGTTTGATAAAGGATGGTATTTTTATAAAGCGGGATAAGGTCTTCACACATATTCTTGTCTGATGTGATATTAATCAATAGAAATACTTGTCTGATGTGATATTAATCAATAGAAACACTATCTTAACCTAATAGAATAGACGTCACATTACATATACATTACATGATGCTTGATAAGGAGTGACATACATTACATGTGACTTGTAATAAGCATCACATTGCATGTATCTTACGAGTGTCAATATAAGTGAGCAGTGAGAAAAACGGAAATGGATACTTCCATTTCCGCTTTCATACAGGAAATTGATGCAGAAAATGGATGCAGAAACAGAAACATGCATTTCCGTTTCTACTTCCATTTCCAATATTCTAAATAGGAAACGGAAGCGGTTTCCGTTTCCGTCTGACCCATTTGCAGCCCTATACATAGCTAACATGTGTGCACTACAAACAAGAAGATTCATTTAACTGTGTATGGGGATGCTCTTTGACAGTGGATACATCTATTTTCAATGTAGCATGATAGTACAGCAGGTTTTGAAATATTGTCTTCGAAGAAATGACAAAATGACTTAATAGATCTTTGAATACTGAGGATGCTCGTCGATTCCTCCGTTGGAGACCACAGGAGGCTCTGTGTATGTCTGTTCCTATGTATATGTTGTATATTCATGTTTATCATGATGCATGTATTGAGATTTCTCTGTGACATGTTTCAATTGGCAGCACACGGTTTTGCCAGAGAATGTGGCCGGCACCTTTGGAGCCGAAGTTGATTCGCACGACTCTCAAGTGTATATCCTATCGCCTAAAGTATCTCATTCTGTAAGTTGATATGCTGTGTCTTAAATTTCATTATTCCTTTATCCAGCTATACAAAATGTACTTTATACCAAGTTGCTATGCATCTTTGTAATCAGTGTAATATTTGTGGAACTATCAATGGGGGCAGGTGAGTAGTGTAGTGGTAAGGCCCTGGCCTTTGGCGGGTAAAATTCCTGCAGGTCGCAGGTTCCAGCCCTGAACTTCCCTGGAGTAGTAACCCAGTGTGCTGTCCGCCCTCTTGCATTGGGCAGTTTACCAGTATACTTAGGTCTCTGGCCTTGGAGTTGCCCCAGACCCAGCCCGAGCTTTTCTACGGGTGCCATCCCGTCTCAAAAAGTTTGTGGAACTATCAACTTGATGGACACTGATTTGTTTCGTTGTTTGTGTTTATAAAATGAGATCACCTAGATATGTGCAAAAGAGAAGCTCCATCATGAATGGGATCTTATCCATTACAATATAGGTTCCGTAAAAGATGTCTGAAAAGATGTGCTTTTTTTCAGCTGCTTGTGTTCAAGGTTATTAGACCATTTAACTTTTGATTTGCAAGATGCCATAGGAATATCCAGATGCCATGTATTTTCAGATCTGATAGAGCACTTTAGTGGGTGCATTCGCCACCTTTCCATGTGCTAGGGTTTATGAAAACATGATTTGTGGGACATGGACATAAGTGACGAGCGTTGATACAGACATTTGTTGGGCAAGACACAATTTTAAAGAGTAAAACTAGGACATGTGGAAATGATAGTATAGTAAAAGTAAGTGAATCCTGCTTTATTGGTCAAAAAAAAAAAAGTGAATCCTGCTTCTAAGAATTCCTTCACATCGCCCCCAGCTTGCATTGTGGGGCTGAACTGTGACTATGAAGAAGAATCCCCCTTGTAAATGAGGAAAATCTCTGGAGACTGGCCATGTCTCCTGCCATGCGGGATCACTACTAAACATATTGGTCTGAGTTATCAAGATAGACGTGTGGGACATCACATTTATTAGGAACTGTTCGGTTTTTTCAATGGATGGCTCTCTTTGGAACTACTTCTAGCACATTCGTAAGTTAATTTTTAACTTGGAGAGTCATTCGAGGTCAAACGGCTCGTAATGGGAATAATGTAGTATTGTCAATATTGATAGCGATATAAAAAGAATGTGGAAGGTGACAACTAAAGGGGAAGGAGAGAATTAGGAGTGAAAGAAGGAGAGGCAATAAATCGTTGGCCTATCAAAGTCTGAATTGCAGAGTGATGCTTGCCGCACTGACTGCACCGTGTCTGGCACCGTCGTCAGATCTCTTTGATTGGACAGCAGCGCGATAATATTGCAAGGCCATCGCAGTTCAATTTCCATACCATCAAAGTTTTTATTAGATAGTTAAAAAAAATTGATCCGATGTTTTTCCGCACACAGTGCAGCTCGTTACTGCACCTTGCAGCGTCTTGCTCTGAATTGTATCATTTTTTTAATATTGGTTCAGCTATGTATTGAATTAAGTTGTTTTAATGCATCGAATTAAAATCCATAAAGTATAACCAAACGTCCAATACCAGTAGCAACTACTGATAAAGGTTCTTGATACAACAACTAAACACCCCATAAAGATCAAATATCACACAACGGTTTCACAAGTACCTCCTTTTTTTTTCCACATACAAACAGAGTATTTCTCCAAAAGTGTTATGAATTGTAGGATTTCAGTCGGTGATGTTGAAGGCATACTTGGCCACAAAGAGGAAAATCAAATGAGGGTAGGAATTGGATCGAATGAAGCCCTTTTTTTCCTGTCAGATTTTCAACTGCGAGTCCTGGAATCTCCAATGTCACGATGAAATGGTTCTTCGCATGTGAAGCAAAAATGATTATGCTCCACATGAGTCACCTATCAAATGCTGCCTGGCATCTTTGACTCCAGCATAACATAAATATGTGATTTCTTTCAAAAAGCATATGAGTTAGTGACACTTTTTATCTCAATATTTTTTTACAAATAGATCATAATTTGAAAAACTTCAAAAGTTTCATAAATTTTACAAGAAACGAGAATGGAAAATGGACTCCGTTTTTGCCAACCAAACCAGGTTCGTAGTAAAGTGTTGATTAGTTTGACAAAACATTATTCTGCAAAATACCGTACTTATGCATGACATACAATATAAAAAAATTGGAATTTTGCATATATACATATACATACCAAAAAACTTTATATTTGCATCTTTACCCTAAGCTCCTGTATCTTGTTATTAATACCCTTGAAAACTTTAGAAAGGTAGCAATTATACCTCCTATATCAAAATAATGTGAACTCCAACCGAATATACTGAAAAGATTTTGTAAATCTTGACAACATAAGGATGCATATGTAATTTTTTAATAAATGTAGGGATATATATATGTAAAATATTAGTAAATTTAAGTGTATCCATGCAAAATCTTTAGGTTTGATTTAAATGGCATTTTGATAGAGGTAACTGCAACTTTTCTGAAATTTTCAGGAGTATTGATAACAATATGTAAGAGTTGGAGGTAAAAATGTAAATATATTTGTAGGGTATATATTGCCTAAAAATTGTACATGAAGATCTGTAAATCATCATATTTGCATGTATACTCTTATTTTCTCTTATCATTATAGATACCCCACATTTTTAGGAAGAGTGCAAGCATACTTCCTGATCAAAATACTGTGAATTGTATGTGACAAAAAGATTCTGATATTTTTGCATGTACAATCCTGACTACTCTAGAGTTGACAGTCTCTGACATATCTGGTTAAGTCCAATTTGATAACCATATTGCTTGTTCCAGTATAAGAAATTCGAGATTACTTATATCAGAATTAGGTTGTTTTACTTTGGTAGCTTTATTTTAATTCTACCTAGAATAAGTCATTCTAATTAGATAAATAAATAAAGGATGCATCATTAATGATTATTTCAAGTTTATTCAAATTATTTATTCCCACTTAAATCATTCCTATCCATCATATTTGTCAAGGTAGTAAGGCGACTTAAGGCATACTTGGGGTCTTCGAGAGCCTAAGCCCATAGGCGAGGCTGTGTCACTTGGACGCCTAATTGATAATAACATAGTTAATATTACATTAATGTGACATTAATATAAAAAATATAAGAAAATAATACTAATATAACATTAATATGAAAAATAATAGGTAGTTTATTGGCTCTAAGTATCAAAACTAAATGTGACCGAAAAGTAATTATGAAAATGATATTTCATAATAAAAATTATTAACCCAAATGCATATTTTTTAAAAGTTTGCATATTAGCAACAATATATATGATGCAATAATGTAAAACACATAATAAAAAGTAGTATCACCAACAAAAGATAAAATTTTATAATAAAACAATGCTAATCGGATAAAATATACAACGAGAGAGTGAGAGACGAGTCAGCGAATCTAATACAGACGCCTTGGGCGCCTAGGTGGGTGCCTTTTGTGCCCGTTGAAAGGCCAGACTGGAATTCCGCCTTGGCACCCAAGCGAGCGCCTCGCCTTTACAACAATGTTCCTACCCTAGTTAAGAAATCCATACAATCAAAACTAAGGCAAAATTCTCCTTTATCCTGCAATTAAACTATTCATAGCATTTTGACGGACTCGGATAAAACGGCAACTTTTCTGAATAATGTTTAACAATATTTCATGATATTTTATATTAAGGGCTCATTGGTTGTTGTAACATGCTGTAAAATTTTGATTTTGAAATCACCAATTTTAAAAATAGTGAAAACAAGATTCCTAATTTTAAAACCTCCAATTTTGGTTTATGGTGATTTTAAACTTAACTAAAATCAACTAAAAAGAGAATTTTAGAGGTCAACTGATTTTAAAATACGGCAAATAGAAGACACCGAACATACAAGAAAAATAGTGCAAACTAATCTATAACAATCTAAACATAAAAGTACCGTCTTATAACTATGTACGACATTTTACAATATCTTGACACACCATATAGCAAATCCTGGCCATTAAGGAGTTTGGAACCATTGTGAACCAAATCAACGTTCCTTACAAACACGAAGCCAGTGTTGCAGCTCTGCGGCAACACACAAGGTTTTATGCAGACCGGGGCACTAAAAATGCCTCCCCGTTGTTCCCTGACGGCTGACGGTCTTTAGTATGCATTCCAATAATGATGGCACCATCCCACGTTGCCAACAACATTCCACGTGAATTATCTTAGGCCGTGTTTGCCATAACTTCTATTTGGCAGCACTTTTACATTTTTATTTAGTTATTTTTTATGAAAGTCATTAGATTTTGCAAGTCATTTATGTGATATTTTTCTTGTGTTTTGACTTCCAACCAAAAATTACAAGGAAAGAGTTTCCAAAATTGGAAAAAAAGTAAAATTGTTATAAAAGAGTTTACTTTTGTAACCAACCAAAATTAGTTATAACCTCTCTCTCTCAATTCATTCTATGTAAAAAATAGAAGTCAAAAGTAACTTGCAAGTAAAAATTTTGTCAAACACATCCTTAATATGTTTACTGGAACATGAAAGATTTCAGTACGGAAACTTTTTTTTTTTTTTTTTTTGTTCCTGCACCAAGCAAAGGTACCCCAGACAGACTTTTTTTAAAGGTCGTTGAAGTTCATAGTCTCTCCCGTGAAAGAGATTTCAATCTCATAAGTACTCTTATTAGAAATTAAAACAGTCCCTGTTCGACAATTATTCTAAATCAACCCCAGCACCACCAAGAAGAAAACCTTGTCGAGCCACACTGAGGTGCCAACTATTAAGCCATGCGCTCTTAGATTTGGCCAGGGCCTTTCCACATGGAAAAATATCACGCTCCTGCTGGTTCACATGGTAACCACAAGGGAGACTCCAATCCAAGCATCATACCTCTCCACACGCATCCTTCCCATCCCAGAATTCCCATTCTACGTTTAGCTGCATTGGATTCTCAATAAGCGCAGCAGAGTTGATTGTGCTGTGCAAGGAATTCCGGCACGGATCGGCCAGCCGGATCGGGACCCACCGATCTCGATCCGGATCAGCCGGAATCGGCTGAAAGTGGCCAGAATTGGCCAGGATTGGCCGATTCCGGACGGATGGGGACCGGCCGATCCTGAGCCTTCCATAGTGCTGTGCGCCCCCCGAAGCTGAGAAAATCCAGTAAATATAGACAAACATCTGGAGAGGACAAGAGGATGACTAGGTGGGTTGGAAAGGTTTCATCATATGGCATAGAAGTTTCAACAAGAATGTTCGCTACAGGGCACTGACGAACGGCCACAACTTATTTGGGAACATCACATCCCAAGATACAGCAGAGAAGGAAGGCATTGCAACAAGATTCATGTTATCGCAAAGGAGCTGTTTCAAGCTGACTCTTTCTCATAAACCTCACTGGCATATTTCCAGTTGATAACATTCCAAATGTTCTTCAAATAGTCTGGCCTCACATTTTTGTACTGCATTAATCAGGATACACAGAATCAGGACCATCAGGCTGAGAATATTCAAATAAAGACCAAGCAAAAGTTTACGATACCAGGTAAAATTACATGACTAGATGACATCACATAGGAACTTAAAGTAACATTTGAGTAATATATGCGATCAATAAGCAATAGGCGTAATACATCAATTGTTAATTTGGTGTACCAGTACACCACGAATGTGCAGATTATCACTGTTATTCAGCAATCTTTCACTAAATTTTTATCAGAAGAAACTTGATGAAATCTTCCTCCTCATTTTGGTGAGAGTTCATACATTGGTATTACCATGTTAGACAGTGAGTGTGTAGCTGCCAGCCACAGTGTGCTTCAAGCTATTATGCCTAATCTACTTTAAACAAGATGCAGAATGCTCACAAATCATAAAGAAGAAAGGATAGTGGCTGCTTACCTCTCACGAGGCTCAAGCTCGCTCCACGACGAGGGTGGGTTCTGTTTGTGCTGGCCGACGGCCTGGGGTTATCCAAGGATTTCATCTGTTGGCGGCCCAGCATTTTCACATGTGCATTCTATCAGTACCAAGACTCCATTTTTGCTCTGAACCAAGTGGGTTTTGCCGTGAATGCAGGGTAGGTGCTTACAAGCATGTGAATAGAATATGCTTGAACGGAGTAGAGATCACCACAGTCAGGCAAGGCAAAGTACTGCAGCTTATATGCTGAGGTGTTGGCTAATGAGAGGGAGAAATAAGGGGACCTATGGTGGCTTACAAGTGGGTAGTCTCAAGTTAGAGGAGGAAAAAATGAATGGATCATATGGCACATGGTAATCTGCAAGTATCTCGAGAACATGTTGAGGGGAAAATCTTGAAAGAGAGATAAAGGTGAACATGGGCTCATTGATGTTGCAAATAGCTACACATTAATCTTTTCAAACACAGATTAGGCAGCCGTGGAGTTCAGAGACCATGCATTGCAAGGAAAATGATCTCCAAAACACAAGTTACTGAACATAACTACACATGTTTTTGGGTTAAAGATAACGAAGCACCTTCTGAATAATGGGATGAAGGATTATTCTTCTTCATCATCATAAGCCTCATCTCATTAGTCTGTGGTCAGCTAGATCCAAAGAAGGATCTAAAGATTGGGTAAAGGTCTTCTGACTAGCTAACAAACTGACATTGATCGTTAACCCTCTGCAATGTGGTCATGGGATTGTGGCCATTGGACAGGAGAGGGCCTGTCAAAAATCTCATTGAGCCAATTGGGGGGTAGAAAATTAACTCCTTAGCTACACGGTTTATGTAGTGATCCAGTCACGAGTCAGGTAGGAGGAAAAGGCTACCCATAAGAGAAGGCTATCCATGGGACGACGATACATAATGCCATAATGTGCAGCTACTACAGTGTGGAGCCACACTATGTCTAGGGGCTGGGGTGGTAATGAACCAACTTAGTCTAATAGCAGAAAACAAAAAAAGTTGCTAGCCTATATATGTGGGATTTAGATTTATACCTTGTGAGGCAACTTTTGGAACAAATGCAGACTTAGCCCAAAGTGGACAATAACTCACAAGCTTTGGATGAGATAGGCCCCGTGCAGTACGATGTAGGTTGGTTTGGAGATGAACCATGTAAAAGCTGGTGGGCCTGTAGTGACCCAATCACGAGCCAGATAGGAGGAAAGGGTTACTCGTAGGAAAGGGTTACCTGTGGGACGTCGATATGTAACGCCATGGTGTAGAACTACCACAGTGTGGAGCCATACTATGTCTAAGGACTAGGATAGGAATGAACCGAATTAGTCCAACATCGAAAAACGAAAAAAAAAATTGCTAGGCCATATATGTGGTGTTTGGATCTATAACTTGTGAGGTGCCTTTTTAGGACAACCATGCGTGTTTGACCCAAAGTAGACAATAGTCCGGGCCGTGTCTCAGTCCCAGTGTGGCGGATCATCCGAAAAGACCAGCTAAGCATCATTGGCTTGGTCAGCCTTTACCTGACCAACTACCTAATACTACGCAGGCTCATCAAACAGCGCTTTTTAGCTTTCTTCAGGATTTGGCCCGAACTGTTCGGCAGATTCCCACGCGTTACGCACCCGTTCGCCACTTTGTTCTCAACTATTCCCAGCGGCCGGAGCGCGCGGGTCCCTCACACAGGTTAGATCAGGTCATTATAATTTAGGTTCATACAAGTACAAATCAACTATCAAAAGTTTCTTTACATTTTAGTCTAGATGAAGTGGGAAAAAGAGAAGTTTGATTTAGCAATATGTGATGATCTTAAAATCAACAATCAACTGAGGAGTGGAGTATAAACAATTCCAACAAAACTAATGTAAGAAAAAGGCAAGAATCAAACTGGACATAATCACTGAAATATGGAGTATGGGGAAACTTCTTTGCCTCCATGGAAGAGTGGACCAAGAGAGTCATAGGTGCCCTAGAAGAGGTAGGTGAGATGAGTACTCCAACTCTTCAAAAATGAGAAAACACATCGCTCAGCTTCAAGCAAGGTTGAATTAGGCACGGAATTTGGCAGTGCTCTCACATGACAGAAGGTCAGCTGGAAGGCAAGTGGCAAGCAAGGGGATTTTATTAACCTTTTGAGTTACTCTTATGTAATATAGACAGGTCTATCAGACGGAACAATAAAACATAGTAGGAATTATTAAATCCAATGATATAATTGCATGCTCCAAGTGCAAGGCTATAAATGACAAATACGAGTATCAATACTAGTAGTATGAATAGGTCTTTCCTCATATTTAACAGTACCAGAACCCAAATCATCATCGATGAATAGGTTATTCCTCTTATTAAGCAGTATTGGAACTCAAATCATCATCCTTACCATTATCTTCTATCTAGCATGCAATAGTGGTTTCTTTTATATGATAGTTTGAAAAATTAATGAAAAGAAAGCAACATGATAAGGAGAGAATGGGAAAAGATAATCACCAATAACTGCTAAACAATCAATAATAAAAGTAGTTGAAAAACTATACTTCACCTGCAAATAGTAGGCATGCTCCCATACATCTATTCCCAACAAGGGAACTAGATGTAGTCCCTTGGTTACCAGGGGGTCCTGTCAAAGTTTACTACTCACCGTCATTAATCAAGAACCATCAGCGACAACATATGACATTTTGTAAAACATAATCAAACACATCTGAGTAAATAAATAAGGACATTACTTTCCGATAACAGAAAGCATACATTGAGTTCAGTTTATTTAAATGTTACAAGGAATGGACAGCAAAAAGGATCATCCTTTCCACATTTCAAAAAGAACAAAAGCACTCCACCCAAGGAACATCTTGTCCCTTCCCTCCCTCCCTCCCTCTTAGAAAAAGGCAGGAGTGTACCAGTTAACAGTTATGGACCAAAAACATTTGAGTGCAAATTGGGGGGGAAATTGGGCGACAAGACAAGAACTACAATCAGTCACAATTTTTCCAATTGCCAAAAAATGCCAAATGTTCACACAAAAGAAAATTATTTGTACCTGCTCAGGATCTGGATCGGATCGGGCCAATCCCTAATCCTGACCTGGATCCTGATCTGGATCAGATTGGGCCAGGCCGATCCGTAAACTCAATCGGATTCTGCAATCCATGGCCTGCTCATCAAACTCTGGGCTAGGTTTAATGAATCAGAGCAACTACTACTAACCATATATGATCTCTTCGGACTAGGAGACAACTCTCAAATTTCCATCAAAATCAAAAGGAACACCTGCTCTAATCTCGAGAAGCCAGGGACTGCATTGGAGCATGGCCCTGGAAGGGATCCCGCTGCTACCTTAGGAAAATGATCTTGTCCAACGAGTCTATCTAGCAGTCCTGGAGCATGGTTCTGGACCATCCCTGTTATTTGTCCAAGTATATATTTGTCCTGAGTCTCCTGACAGATAATTGCCCATGGTTTCTCATCACAAACCCAATCCACAAGCATCTTGGTTGACGTTATCCATCAATAGTTCATGCTCAAAACATGTTACAAGTCAACAAAAAATCTGTACTTCCGTTGACATGAAATTTTGACTCTGCACATTTTAACTCATTTACTTGAGTTATTAAGTGCTGATGAGGTCAACAAGTGAACAAGTGAACTGCAGGCAAATCACTTCCAATCTTCATGAAAATTGACCACAAGGGTATTTTGTGATGCTCTACCCAATGGTGTCAAAAGATTTTGAAGAGGAGCTCTATGGAGAGATAACTCTACTAGTCGACCCCTTCTTTAAGTTAGAAAACTTAAAGCTACAGAAGACCACAGAATGATCCAAATGAGTTGAAATTTGGGGGTTAACCGTTGTTTGGCCCTTCCTCTAAGGGGTGGTTGTGTATTTCGGTGACATATTGATAGGGAACCCCAGGTTTATTCAAGACTTGATTGAAGCATATCCAATGGTCATTGGAATTTAAAATATCCTTCTATTCTCCACAAAAATTCGGATTTTTTGGCGAAGAGGCAAAGAAGTAGATTGATCGTATTCAGGAGGGGGGAGTGACAAAGTTTGATATCCCCTGACCATAAGCCAAGTTCCAGGAAATTTGGACCACAAGTCCACAGGGGTCTGCCCCTATGAAGCTGAATGCTGACTTGTAAAAGCCAAATCATCAATCAATTCCCAAATCATCAAGCACCAACTGGAACTCCAAGGAAGCCAAATGAGAGGGGTCGGCCCTAAATGGGTCCCATTGAGGAGAAAATCACCCCAAAATGCAAAGTCAAGCTATAGACATTCAATGGGTTGACATTTATGGGTAACACCTTATTTGAGATCCTCAATCAAACGCAATTTAAAACACTGTGATTGAATGTCTAGGTTGAGAAATCCATAGGGGTAGGCTCCCCCTTTAAGTTACAGTTCAAGGGATGATTGATTGGTTAAATCAAGTCCAATTGCAACCAAAATTATAGATTTTCCTTCATTTCACATCTAATTTAAAAAGACTTGAGAATCATTTGATTTGGATGAGCTCACAAGGAGTTCCATAGGGGGCGGCCCCTATAGGTTTTTATACTTGATAAAAATGTCATGAAAAAGGCCCTCAGATCAAGTGTCACCAAATAGGCCCATAAATATGAATTTCACTCAACTTTCATGCTCTATCAGATTCAGTTCGAAGTAACTCAAACGGAGGTCTACAGAAAGAGAATGGTAAGGGCCAGCTCCTACCTACTTTTTGACTAATTTGACAAGTCAAACTGCATCCAAAGATTGTCCTATTTATTCAAAATACGTGCCCTTGAGATTACCCAATTGCAAGTTTGAAAATTGATAGTCCACAGGAGGAGAATGCTAGAGGCCAGCCCTTAACCCTCCATGTAGTCTATTTTCTGCAGTTCAAGAGGAGTTCATAATGGCATTTTCATAAATTGGATCAACTCCTACATCTAATAACTTACAAGTTCACCACCACGGTACGAGGGTCATCCATATCACTTGGACCTATAAATATTAGGTTGCCATTTCAAGAGGGGGAAGAGAGAGAAATCAAAGGGCTTCCTTGGAGAAAGAGAAAGAGGTCTAAAGGAGAGAAAGAGAGAAAGTCCAAGCCCCTCCTGGGGACTTAGGGCTCTTCTCCAGAGGGAGAAGGGTTCCTTGAAGGCGACAAAGAGAGAAGAAAAGGAGAGAGAAAGATAAAGGAAAAAGAGAGAAAGATGGTTGGGATCTCCACCTTGCAAAGAGTGAGAAGAGAGTCCTTGGAGGAAGAACAACTCCCCACGTGTTGTACCCGTCTTTCCAAATTAAAGAAAGGACGGTTGCTCATCTATTATCAAGATTTCTCTCGCCTTTCTCATATTTCACAGTTTCAAAGTCCCTTCACATACTTTATTTTACTTTTTTCCTTTGAGTTTGTCCCCAAACTTGGAGGAAAGGATTGATCCATAGGAGACAAGTGAGGGGGATATCTCTTTAATGGGATAATCTCTCAAGATCTTGCATCTCTTACATGAAAATCAAGTTTGGTGCCAACCCCTAAGTGGGTTTTCCATTTATGGCTATATTATGAAGAAAATTTATGTCATGAAATCCCCATCCCCAAGTTTATGTTATACAAAATCACATCCCCCAAGTTTATTTCATGCAATAATCCCCATCCCTAAGTTTATTTCATGCAATTCTCATCCACATGTGATATTTGTTTCATTTCATGTCATTAACGTTATATAAGATCCCCTCCCCATGTTATATTTCAAGTCCTTTATGTTCTCTTTAATATAAAGAAGATGCCTGCTTTTTCTTCCTTGTGCATAGATTTGGGCTTTTCCCATACTTCTTGTCATGTTCTTCCCTTTTGTTTACCTATGTAGTCAAAGGTGAGAGGCAAACGAGGGAACCAGAGGTTCACCTCAGCCTCAAATGCTAAGCGATTGCCTAGGCAATTTAAGCGATGTGTTCTCTTATAAATCACCACGAAGGAAGAAAACGACAATATAAGAAAATAAGGAAAACATCCAAGATAATAATATGTAAGACTTTAAGAAGCACTAATCATGTCAAACATGTAATGTCCTAAGGCCATCTACTACTCATATAAGTAGTGGACAGTCTTAGGAATCATCAAAAATGAGAAATGTGGCATCATGTAAGAGCAAAAGGGTAATGGACGTTGTAAAAAGAAGCATTAGCCACTTCAGAATAATTAAGAATAAGAAAAAGCACTACCACATAATTAAAAAAGAAACAAACATTTGTCATAGACATCATAGATAAGTGCCTAGGTGAATGAGGTGAACATGAGGCGAGACGAGGCATCTTGGCTCGCCTCAACCTACTTCATCGCCTAGGTGAGCGAGGTGATCGCCTTGATAACATAGCCTTTTACTCATTTTGAGATAGATCTCGACTTTAAAACCATGTAGGGGCTGACCCCTCTTATGGGGAATGAAACACCCTTTTTCTTATGCCTTCCTCCATTAGCTCAAATGAGTGAGCCATTTTGCTTCTTTCAAAATTTCATCTTTTATTATGATTCTAAGAGATCATCTTTGTATCCATAAAGGTCCTTGGATTTGTCAAAGATCTATGAAGGGAAGAGCCTCTTCGTGGAGATGATTAAACTTATGCAAAAAGGCCATATGGATATAACTATGATATGTGAGATTTCTTATATCCTTATTATTGAAGTTTTAGCTTCCAAACCTATCTCCTTCTTTGGTCGTGCCTCGGTCTTGGGAAAGATCAAAGAACATGGTCCTTTACTCTGGACTTATGATTCATCAAATCTAAGTTCCTAAAATATCAAAGAGGAATAATGGTCGTCACATTCGTCTCTTCTTTTAAGTGTTTTCCGTGGTTAGCACAAGCCTCCCATTGAAAATCCTTATATGGATAACTTGTTTAACCCGTAGACCAAAGTGTTTCTACTCATGGAAGCCCTTAAGTCATACTATTAATACCTGATTAATGGACGATTTAAGATCTTCATCACAGAGTGCCCCTACCATGATCACTTCATATAAAAGTCTTCTTAGACTTATGAAATGATTACAAAAGAGAACCCTTCAAGTCTCGTGATAAACAAGAGAACTATATCAAAGATGTTCCAAAGAAAGGCAAATGCTTGTTGGATATTTCAGTGAATAAACTTCACCTTAAGGCCATAAAACTACGACTTCTAATAGTTGTGAATCGACAAGTCAATGCTAAACATCAATGGTGATGGGTATATCTCCTCCCTGCCCTAAATCCAGTTTTCATTTATGATGGTCTTCTATAATCAACTGCATATATATCTGATGAATTTGTGGTGCACTATATTGACATGGATTGCTGAAGGCATGCTTGAGATCATCGGTGAAGAACTATCCAATCATTGATGCAAATGAGCACCATGGACAAAACCTCTTAAGAAACAAAATCAATAAACTCTTTAAAATTTCAAATGGGTATTAACTTGGGGTACTGACCATTAATCAGGGGTATTCCTCTTCGCGAAGAATGTAAATGACACTGTCACCTTTCTGGGACAGTAGATTTGGGTCAAATCCAAAGAAAAAACAACAATCATTCTGACGAAGATGAGCAAGTGCACTAAAATCTAAAAGTCTAAAATATAAACAAAAACACCCAAACAACTTCCTCAATAGCTCACACAGATCCCTGAGGAAAGTTCGTTTTGTAACCATGCAGATGGACAGTGAAGATGGATCCATCATGCGCATGATACTTCCTTTTTACTATGCAAAAGAGTTGTGCCTTTCTCCCAACTTACTGTCAAACAGTGTCAATCAACTAACCATATGGTGAACATATCATAAACTTTATATGACATCTAAATAATTAATTTTTTTGCAACAAACTAATTGATGGCAATAAATAGTCATTTGTTATTAGTGTGTCTTATGTTGCCTCCTTTGAACTGGTTTACTTCAGTAGAACATCAAGAAACAATTACCGCCCACTGACTAAAAAGAAACAAAAATTTGGCATGCAACAGACTAATAGTGATATAAAGTTAGCATGACAGATTGAAAATCAGTCACAAATTCACTACAAACTCCTGAAATTTGGGTTCCCAGAATATAAGACAATGTCAGTCTATGGAAAATATATTCACTGTCACCAATGCTAGATAAGAGCAAAATATTAATTTATCCTCTCCAAAAAAAAGACTAGTGCCAGAAATATTTAATGAAAATAACTATATCTATGTGTATCCAGATACAAGTTTGCAACTTTCCTCAACAATGTGCTTATTTATCATTAATTATCTATTTTTGTTCAGATTACAATATCATTCACATCCTCAATGATAGACCCAAAGACCTGTTTGTGCAGTGCTCCCTTTCTTAGTCAATTTTGGAAAGCTATTTTCAGAGTGCAGACTTGGCCTGGACTTTTACTGCTACCATGGCAGGCACGATCATGGGGTAGAGTAGACCATGGATGCTCAGATGAGACAGACGAATCTGCAGATGGGACTAAGATTTGAAGCATTTGGGGGAAGAGGAATTACTGCATATTCTATAGTAAGAGCAGATCAACGAAGAAGCTTTTATCCTTTGTTTGTAATCATGTTTAAGAATGCGCAATGGCAGTGGAAGGGAAGATCATATCACTTCCCCTCTCTTATGTAAGCTTTGTGGGTTGGTGGTGCTGCTTATACTGTACATCGAATGCTTGGTTATACTGTACATGGTAGCTGCTTTTGGGGGGATTTTTTTCCCTCTTTCTTGTTTGTTCAACATTCAAAAAGAAATCAAGATAATGTGGGAGTAGTGCAGGCAGCAATTCATTAGCTATCATTTCAACGATATGCCCCTGCAAAGAACTAAAACTTTCATGGAGAACTGATGCATATTTCTGTGCATTGTTTTACCATGCAATTGTATTAAGCTTGGCTGATATTTTCGTGAGAATTCACAGATATACCAGCATTGAAGTTATTGGGCCAGCCAATTATAAACCTTAAGGGATTGAGTGGAGAGAGCACCATATTTTGTTGAGTGGAGAGAGCACCATATTTTGTTCTGTCCCTTTTCCAATGTAGAGATATTCTAACACACAAACCCACATACAGGTTGATTCAGGCTTTGTCACAATGGACTATGATAAATATAGCGTGTCTAACCAGGTTTACAACCATGGGCTTTGATACTATATTGAAGTTATTAAGTAATTTAACCCAAAAGCTTAATACATTGAGCAGATGGAGCGCCATCTATTTAAAACATTTTATTTTGTCCATTTTCCAATGCGGGACTATTCTATCAGCCAGCAAAATCGCCAAAGCTAGTATAAGGTGCCAAATAAAAGGAAACATAGAGAAGAGCTATTATACATTCTTTCTTATGTTACTAATCCTTAATAATTTCAGTGGCAAATATTGCAAATTCATTTCAATAAAATGCAGCAAATGCTGTATGAGGAAAGTGCTTCGATGAATGAGACAAGGATTTTACCTGATTTGCAGTGGTTTTGACTGTAACTTTCTTCAACTCCTTATCCAGAGCAAGCCACTGTTATATTTCATATACAGATACAGATCAACTAAAGAGAAATATAAAAGGCCTGGAATTCAACGAGTCATGTATACTATTATATTGCAGAGCTCACCACCCATCCAGAACCCTGAAGAGCAGCACCTTCGGCACTGATCTTTTGAATCAGTGCTTCAAAGGAACCCAAATCCGTATCAATAGCCCAGCCAAGTGCACCCTTTGGAGGTTCACCACCTCCTTCCTGAAAGATTCTTTGTCATTGAAATATACTATAAAATTACGGGGTCTACATAAGGCAATGAAATAAAATAAAGAGCATATCATTACGCCAGAATTTTTCCTGAATAAGTAATAGAGAAACTTACCTTGGTAGGAGCAAGATTTTTCCAAAAGATTGAATGGTTAACATGACCTGAAAGTGGTTATCACTTAGTGTTTGTTATTAAGATCTAAAAGTGAAGAATTCAGAATGAATATACAAATAAAGATGCAGACGAAAACTGAAGATTGGTTTAAAGCACAAACATGAAACCATTCAGAGAAATTAACAATCTCTCTTTATGAAATGAGTTCGGTGAAATCTCGAAGGACGACATCAATGCAGCAAATTTCATACCAAAACATCCAATATCTATACAATCTCCTAGCCAACCTAGAACACAGGGACAAGAATACATCTATAAATTGCTCGGTCGACACACAAAAAAAAATTCCTAACAAGTGTTAGGAAAAAAGAGATCTTAAACCCCAAAATCCTCCATTTCAAGCTTACATTGCTCAAGTCAAAAACTCAGCAAACCCGTAATCAATACAAAAACCATCACGACCACAATCAAATACGCAAACATGCGTCTAGATTCTAGCATCAAAACTAGTAAGAAAAGAAAAAAGAATGATCGGGGGACGAACCGCCGCCATTAAACTTGATGGCGTTCTGCAGCCCCACGACCTTGGAGGCGTCCCCCTTGGCGATGGCCTCGTCGAGATGCTCCAGCGCCTTGTTGTAGTTGGTGATGTAGGCCTGGTGGTGCTTCTGGTGATGGATCCGCATGATCTCCCCGCTGATGGCCGGCTCCAGGGCGCCATAGTCGTACGGCAGGTCGGGCAGCGAGAAGGTCTGCAGCTTCCTGGCCTGGCAAAGGCCCAGGGCCGGCGCCAGCCCTAGCTCCGCCGCCCCATTGCGCAGCGCCGCGCCGAGGGCCTTCTTGGCGAGGAGGGTTTGGAAGGCCATGGAAGAAGAGTTCCAGAGGGGAAGAACACAGTGCAAGTGTGCGAGTATGACGAATGGAAGGGTCCTGATAACTGTGTTGGTGTGGTCGTGTCGATGTGTGTACACAGGCGAGGTGTTATACTTGCTGGCATTGTGCGGAATTGTCTTTTTCTATAATAAAAAGTGCCAAATTATTGCAAATAACAAAATAAAAATAAAAATAAGAGTCAGCCCTCAAATCTCCCGCATGTTTATACAAGTAGATTGTTGATCAGACTATTCAGAACAAATTTAAAAATATTAAAAACTATTATTAAGCTCATAACCTCACTTTGATAGCAGAATGAGTTATGACATAATGAATTGTCTAGATTGTTTAGTTCCGAGTAAGAGTTGTTTTACCTTAATGGTAAGGTGGAATCTAAAATAAAATATCAAATTCTTAGATGTAAGGTGAAATTGCTTATTCACTTAATTTTAAAAATAAGTCATTCTTAGTAAAATATCAAATCCCTCTTATCAAAATAGAATTTAACTTATAATAAAAAAATTTCTTCTGTCAAATTTTGAAAACAAAGTGGCAAGAGTATTTTTTATCATTCATTGAGTTCAATTTTTCATTTTTTAAAATGTTTTAAGTCAGTAAAATATGAGGAGTCTAACCTTTAAAGAATCACAAAATGTTAATTTACTATAATAGCCCGCACTACAGCAATAGAGGAAATTGCAACAAGTATTACTCCAGATGTTAGGGCCCTTTGGGTCTCCCTCTAGATTCTCTACTGCATGTTTGGTTGGAGGTCTTAATGGGCCTGCTTTGACACCTAGCTGGGTCGGCCCGAAGTTGGTGTGCCCGCCGATGGAGCTCTAGAACTGACCCGCATTATTTATTTTGGAGTAATACTTGCTGCAATGCCCCCCTCCCACCAATCGCAATGAGGGCATTGTAGCGGGCAAAAGGAAAAAAAAAATACATTTTTTTAGGTCTGCCCCGAGGTGCTCTACCTAGCCGTACAGTGTAATGCCCAATCAAGCGATCCAAAAAAAAAAAAAAAAATCAAAAACCATTATTGGACTCGGACCATTAAGGGGCATTTTTCATTGTTCATTGAGCGGGTTTTTTATTTTTCAAACTTTTTAGGTCATCCAATCAGGCATTGCACTTTACAACCGGATAGGGCACCTTGAGGCCAACCTAAAAAATACAAGAAAAAAATCTTTTACCTATTGTAATACCCCCATTACGATTTTGGGGGGGGGAGACATTGATATTACTCTTTATTTTGTAGTTATCTGTATTTCTATAGTTCTATACTACTATATGATTGTGGAATAAAGATGATTTTTACATTCAGCTTTTAGATCTCATCATCTATTAGTTCTTATAAAATATTAAAATATTAAATTATTATGTATCAAAACATTATAATCATCACAATGTATAAGAATATTCAAGTGGGTACCAAAAGCTTACTGGGTCTGAACCAAAAGCATGAAGACTTGCTGCCATGGCACATTGTAGTGTCGAATAATGTGAACGTGTAAATTTTTTATACTTGTTAATCATCCGATCAAAAATTAAACAATATAGAAGTTGTGTTGAGGTGTTCTCATAACTCATTAATTATTTTTTTAAAAAAAATTACATGATTGCATAGCCATCTGATCACTTTGATCAAAGAACAGTGTCAGTCCCCCAAACACTGCAGATCCACCCCAAATATTGCGGCAAGTCTTTCTTATTTATGATTAGAAATTTTAGTGTGCATGCAAGTGGATAAAAGAATTACTTGGTGCACAGTCTCTCGGTCCTGACTAAATATGTCTAATTTTATTAGTGAAGGATAAGAATTTCGTCTGGCCCAAACAGCCAATGGGCCAACCCAGCAGTGCGAGTCCACGCTGACAAATATAGCCCCACTAGTACACAATCTTGCCAAAGTCCTTGATCCAGGATTCGAACCGAGAAGCCCCAAGACTGGGCCTAGGGAGCCTTACCACCATAATACTCGGCCCATTCCATTCGACCTACTGAGGAGGCATCCGAATCCTCCCCTTATCAGGATCCCTAGATCAATTCGACCGACACTCCTCCTTGTACGAGGATCCTAACCTTCTCATCTCAATCCGACCACGACTGGGGGCAGATCAAGACGAATCTAGGAACCCGCCTGGATACAAATCCTATTCTTCAAGGCAACCATTTCTAAACCCCAGCAGATCGCGATGAACCTAGAAATCCATCCCATAATTGACCTTTCCAAAATGGTCTTCTCCCAGTCACAGTCTCTAAAAGGAGACTCGACTAGGATCTACTCTTTACAATCGGAATCGACTCGCAAGCCTCTTAAGATCTACTAGATAAAGACCCCTGGTTCAACCTCACCAGGTATGGTTTCCATCACCTAACTGGCCCTATCTTCCTCTCAATTACCCAGCTTTCTGACTTAAGCATTGGAGGAGGAGTCCCAGCCCCCCCCCCCCCCCCCCCCCCCATCATCGTCGGGGGCCCTTGACGACCTTTGTTTCTTGTAGGTCCATTATTCCTCAACCTTCAGATACTGGGTGGAAGGCTCTGATCATAATTGTAACGACCCGCCACCCTATAATCGGGGATCCGATTACTAAATGAGTACCGAATCATTAAAATTAGAAGTCAAACCAAGATCTCAAATAACTCTGGAAAATAAATGATAAACTAAGCTAAACATTCCACACAGCATTAGACTGTAAAGAAAGTACATGAATTTAAAATTATTACAATCCGACTCGATTCAACAAATAATTGCATAGTTCACAATTGAAATGAAATAATTATGCATACCGGCCTGAAATAAAAGTACAACTACGTCAGAGCATACCTCGGAATGGCAGTTGCTGGCACGCAATCCGAGATAGAACCTCACAACTGCTACGTCTACCGAAAACCCTTACCTGAAACCATAGGAAGTGAGTTACACTAGAATGGACTCATAGGGATCCCTCGATCTCCACCTCCCACACACGCGTACACAATCGCAACACAATAAGGATATATAGGTAAGATATGTGCAAGTAAAGTGATAATAAATCACACGTCCACCGCAAGAAACATACAAGAAGCTATCAAGTCAACCAAGAAAACATCGACCCGTTGGGACAGAATAATAACCTATCGGATAGCGCGCTAGCTACTCCGGCCTGTCTAGTTCTAAGTGATTCTGCCTCCTCCCAACTACGAGTGACACTCTGAAGTGTACCACTTCTACACTGGTACTAACTACTACCCCAGAGTACACCACGTGACCCTCGCCTCCTAGGCGCCACCTTGTCACTCCCACACTGACACTGCGTCACTCCCAAACTAGCACAGGATGTCAAGCGCTAACAATTGTGACTCTAGGTCTACGATCGCATAAACACAACACAATGCAATTCAAAGTACATGGTGTTGGGTTCTTGGGTTTCTCTGGATCTCTCGCGCAGCGGAAATAAAATAAAAACGGAGATCCGTTCCCGTTTCGAAAAATTTAAAAACAGATTATCGGATAATCGGTTCTTACTGTGTGCATATTCGAATCCGCAACCGTTCGGTTCCGTCGGTGCGACACTACAAGCCGCGCAAGCGCCCGGCCTCTAGCGGAGTCCACGCGATCTTCCTTGCGATGGATATCCTCACGTTCCTCGTTCTTCGCACCCGCGAAACCTCCGCTGGTCGCCGCAACGCGCAGACGATTTCCCATCGAACGGGAGTCTGAGAAGAGGCGGAACAGATCCGGGGATCCAGATTCGACCTGGGGTGCCAGAGAGAGAGAGAAAGAGAGGAGGGGGCGGCTAGGGTTAGCAGCAGCTTGACCTGCTCAGCTCATTCGCTACATTTTATACTAACCGCATGATTTTTCATAAAAACCCTCAGTTTATATAAAACCAACTTATTTATCCATCGCCTTGAGAATCATTTGCGTGTGACCCTCTAGGCCCAATTACCAGTCCGGTTAATAGCCCAATTACCAGTCCGGTTAATAGCCCAATAAGCCCAGTAACTCCTTACTAACTTTATTAATCAATTAATAACTCTTTATTAATTAATTAATCAATCGAATTGATGTCGCACATCAAATTCGATCGGGCCTCCGATCACGTTGGGTGCCAAGCAACACCGCGTGAACCCGGAAGGTATCGGGGTTAAATAACCCACTCTTGGAACCTTTCCGCCGATAGTTACCACGTAGATATAATCCTTCATTCGTACAATGCTCTCTAGTCAACTCAGGGTATGGCGTGCTGTCAAACCCTAATCGGTCGACTCACTTGAATTGGATGCCGCAGTATAATATCGAAAAACTCCTTTCCCGATATTATCATCTACCCTCGTCAGGGACTTCCGCGCATCCTTCCTAGAGCATTCTCTCTCTATGTACCAAAAGCGAATGATTCCCTATTGACATACAATTCCTTTCGACGGTATTCCGCTGTACCCGATCCTTGGCTGTTTAGAATCCCGTGGTTAGAGATTCATAAACCAATGTCAAAGCATAGAAGTCCACCGACAAGGTGTCCTTGGTGTCTCAGGTCCGAGGACCATCCACGCAACTGCGACAATAGAATCAAGTTAGTTGACAGTGAGGTACAATACCATCCAGCGATTCAGTCGAATCAGTTCAGTATACTCATTCTCCAATGAGCACCTACATATTCGTCTTAGTGTCTCCACACAAGTGACTTATGAGATCAGTCACCCTCATCGCATGAGCAGGAGTAAAATGTACTAGTCTAACCGGATATCCGATGTCCTTCTCGGATATTCTTCGACTAGGAACAATTAAGAATATGTGTATTTAAGTGATCAATCTCACTAGTATGATCTCATCATAATTTGATCACTATCGCACATATTCACGGACTTCATTATGAGACGATAATTAATACGATTTACACACAATGAATATTATGCCATTATATTAATAAATGAACGAGATTACCAAGTCATATTGGCTTGTAGGCCACCTAAGACTAACAATCTCCCACTTGGACTAAAGCCAATCATTTTTATACAGTAAGCCTATAGACTATAGGTGACGCTCAAACACAATTTGAGCCAACGGCTTTGTCAATGGATCTGCTACATTGTCGACAGATGGAACTCTTTCCCCTACTACATCTCCTCTGGATATGATCTCTCTGATTAGATGAAAGCGCTTCAGAATATGCTTCGATTTCTGATGAGAGCGCCGCTCTATGCCTTGTGCAATCGCTCCATTGTTGTCGCACAACAACGGAACAGGTTCATAGATGCTGAAAACTACGCCGAGGTCGGTGATGAATTTCTTCAACCACACTGCTTCCTTGGCGGCTTCAGCTACAGCAATGTACTCAGCTTCAGTCGTCGAATCTGAAGTGGTTGCTTGCTTGGAACTCTTCCAGCACACTGCTCATCCGTTCAAAGTAAATACGAATCCAAATGTAGACTTGCTGTCATCTGGATCTGACTGGAAACTCGAGTCAGTAAAGCCTCGCAGTTTCAAGTCACCTCTTCCATAGACAAGAAACATATCCTTAGTTCTTCTTAAGTACTTAAGGATACATTTCACTGCCTTCCAGTGCTCTTCGCCTGGATCAGCTTGAAATCTACTCGTAACACTTAGAGCAAATACAACATCAGGCCGTATACATAGCATGGCATACATGGTAGATCTTATGGCAGAGGCATAGGGTACTCTATCCATGAGTGCCCTTTCATCAGGAGTCTTAGGGACTACTCCTTTGAGAGACTAATTCTATATCTCATCGGTATGAGACCTCTCTTAGAATTTTCCATGCCAAATCTTTTGACTACGGTATCTATGTACAAGAATTGGGTCATTCCAAGTATCCTCTTTGATCTATCTCTATAGATCCGTATTCCCAATACGTAAGATGCTTCTCCCAAATCCTTCATGGAGAAATTTTTCGACAGCTAGATCTTTATTGATGACATCCTAGCTACATCATTCCCAATGAGTAGTATGTCATCTACGTAAAGAACTAAGAAGGTGACTGCGCTTCCACTGGTCTTCTTGTATACACAAGGCTCATCTTCATTCTTAATGAAGTTATAAGACTTGACAGTCTCGTCAAATCTTATGTTCCAGCTCCGGGAAGCTTGCTTCAGTACATAAATGGACCTTTGAAGCTTGCACACTTTATCTGGAGATTCTTTGGATGTGAAACCTTATGGTTGTATCATATACACTTCTTCCTCAAGGTTACCATTGAGGAAGGCAGTCTTCACATCCATCTGCCATATTTCATAATCAAAATGTGCAGCAATGGCAAGTAGAACTCTGATCGACTTTATCATGGTAACTGGTGAAAAAGTCTCGTCATAGTCAATTCTTTGCCTTTGACGATATCCCTATGCCACCAACCTTGCCTTATAAGTGCCGATCCGTCCATCAGCACCGATCTTTCTCTTAAAGATCCACTTGCATCCGATGGGTACAATACCCTCGATGAAGTCCTCCAAGTTCCAAACTTGGTTGGTGTACATAGACTGAATTTCTGAGTTCATGGCTTCTCGCCATTTCCCGGCTTTTGGACCTTCTATGGCCTCCTGGTAGGTTTTAGGATCATCATCCTCATTATATTCAACCTTAGACTCACTTTCAGCGATATGTCTCACATATCGTTCGGGTAGTCTAGGTAATCTACTAGATTTACGAGGCTCACCTGTGCGTACTTGAACAGATTCAAGAACTGATATCTCATTTGATGATAATGCAACTGTTTGGGGATCTGGAACCTCTTCCAGTACTATTTTACTCCCACTGTCCTCTTAGAGAAGGTATTCCTCTTCTAGGAAGATAGCTTTCCTGGCGACAAACACCTTTTGTTCACCAGGATGGTAAAAATAGTATCCAAAGATTTCTTTTGGATATCCTACAAACCTACATTTATCAGTTCGTGATTCCAGCTTATCTAGATCATGCCTCTTTACATGAGCAGGACAACCCCAGACTTTAACATGTTTAAATTCTAGTTTCCTGCCTTTCCATATCTCATATGGAGTAGAGGCCACAGACTTACTGGGTACTCTGTTCAGTAAGTATGCTGCTGACTCTAGAGTGTACCCCCAGAGGGATACTGGTAATCCCGAAAAGCTCATCATGGATCGCACCATGTCCAATAAGGTGCGATTCCTCATTTCTGATACACCATTTATCTGTGGTGTATATGGAGGGGTCAACTAAGAAAGGATACCATTATCCTTTAAAAATTGTGTGAAATTAGTACTCAAGTATTCTCTTTCTCGATCTGATCGAAGAGCTTTAATACTCTTTCCTAATTGCTTATCTACCTCATTCTTAAACTCCTTGAACTTCTCAAACGCTTTTGACTTGTACTTCATTAAGTACACATAGCCGAATCTTGAGAAGTCATCGGTGAACGTGATGAAGTATGAAAAGCTACCTTTGACTTGGGTGGACATTGGACCACATACATCTGAATGTATTAGTTCCAAAATGTCCTTGGCACGTTCTCCATGTCCAGTAAACGGAGATTTTGCCATCTTTCCCGTAAGGCAGGATTCACATGTCGCAAACGATTCATAATCGAATGCATTTAAATAATCATGCTTGTACAACCTTCGCAACCTGCTTTCACCAATATGCCCAAGTCTACAATGCCAGATGTAGACTTGGTTTACACAATTCTTACTCTTCTTAAGAGCATTATCAATTTGAAGATTGTAATAAGAAACATCTAAGAGATATAAACCGTTGACTAAAGATGCTGAAGCTATTGATTTATTACCATAATAAATCGAACAACTTCTATTCTCAATAGTCAACCTATATCCTATCTTATCCAAACAAGATACTGATATGATGTTCTTTATTATGCTAGGAACATAATAACAATCTTCTAATAGTAAGGTGTCCTATGATGGAAGCCTGAGGTTTGCTGTCCCAACAGCAATCGCCGCAACTTTTGCGTCGTTTTCTAGCCTCAATTTCACCTCGCCTTGTCTCAGCTTGCTCTTACTTGCCAGCATCTGCGCATCATGACAAATATAAGAAGCACATAATGTATCCAATACCTAAGATGTGGAATCTCTAACTGACAAGTTGGTATCTATCATATATATATCTGAAGCTTCAGACAACTTCACCTTTCTATGAGCTTTATCGTTAAGGAACTCCTTGCAATTCCTCTTCCAGTGACCATTCTGCTTACAGTAGAAGCAGTCACCCTTTATTACTCTTTTGCCTTTATTCTTCGATCTTTTATCGTTAGCTATCATCTCTGTTTCAGGGGCATTTAATGCCGATTCAGCAGGAGGATCAGTATTAAGGGCGTAGGCAATCTGCTCAGATCTGAAGACATTCTTCAAGTGTCTGAGCCAATCCGAGTAGATCAGGTAAGTCAAAAGGGCATCAAGTATGCCACAGAGTGGGTTATTCGACAACATTATTCCCTACAGGAGATGAATAAAATCTTTTTAGCAGATGTTCAATTATTAAATATAAAACAAGGCATGGTCTTTCGTTCAAGTTTTAACTCCCACTAACTTTCGACCCATCTCATGGGACTTGCAACTCCTTGCAATATCTGATCATAACTTCGGTCCCCAGAGATTTAATGGCCTTGTGGATAGCACAACAAACCACTAATTCTGGTCTAAGCTAACCATCGTTACGCGACAAGCATAGATTTGCATGCAGTCCTTGTGGATAACACAACAAAGCTACATGGTTCCTCTACCCCGATCATATAGACATCTAATGCCATAGCCACAGTTTCTCCTCACAATTAAACAGGCCTTGTGGATAGCACAACAAACCTGCCTAAAGTGATTCGAATCCTATGACTATAACGATGGTGGACCACGCGATAAGTTCTTAACTATTCGTGTTACGACTTAAAGTTTAGATGAAGGTATTTAGATAACTTTTATCTTGGTCTCTCCTAGGTGATAGTATATAAACATATCGTATATATTTACTAAGTACTATACCTATTTTGATTCACAATAAAACATTAAAAACAATGCATCACATATATGTCTAGTGTGGTCATAGATAGCACAGTGGGTTTGACTGGAGCCAGCAATCAAACGCATATACAATCTAATATAACATTTATATCAGACTATCCTGCAAATACATAGGCAAAGAATCTTCATCTTTTCGCCTTCCCGGTTGCAGCTGTAGATCGTCCTTGCTCCTTCCTAGGTTGCCTCGATCATATTACATCAAATTCTAGAATTTACAAGTAAATTGAAGAAGGCCTTATGGCGAGTATAAGAGAGAGGGAGGTAGAAGTACATCGGAGTTCGAGAGAGGGAGAGGAACGCATATCTCTATTTATTAACAATTAATAAATAACCAAATATCCACGATCCACACAACCTATTCATTGTATGAATAATTAAATAAGTGCATATCCATGACCACGGTGTGTTTTAAACATTCCACACATGATTTAGCGCATCACATGGCTAAAATAAAAGAGTTTCAAAATTAAATAATTTTAGCTTTCAAAAAGTTGGGATCCAATCAAAATTGGTATTTGAATTTCGAAAAACTCTTTAAATTAATTTAACATGCAATCAAATCTAATTTAAAAGCATATAAAACACACATTACATGTGCACACACTCTAAATTAATAATTCAAGATTATTCTATGCAAATTAGAATACTTCTAATAATTAAACAATTTAACGCTTAGATTAAACCACATTAATAATCTAACAATTAGACTATTAATAACTAATCTAACTCTTAGACTAGTCCATCAAAGTTAATTAATAATTTAACACTTAAATTAATAATCAACTATAATTAATTATTAACTACTAGCCTAACACTTAGATTAGTCAATTAATGTTAATTATTAATTTAACTCTTAAACCAATAATTAACACTAACTAATTAATAACTAATTAATCTAACTATTAGATTAGATAATTAAAGTTATCATTAATTTAACTATTAAATTAATGACTAACAATAATTAATTAAGGACTACTAATTTAACATTTAAATTAGTCATTTAGAATTAATTATTAACTTAATACTTAAATTACTAACTAACTATAACTAATTAACAATTAGATTAATTAATAATTAATAATCTAACAATTAGACTAAGAATTATTAATTACTAATCTAACAATTAAATTAATTAATTAAATTTAATTATTAGGTTAACTTTTAATCTAATAATCAACTCTAATTAGATAATATCAAATTGTTAATTGTGATTCAAAATCATAAATAAGCCCAATTAAATAAAATTGAATAATAAAATTAAATTTCAAAAGACTTTTGAATTTTAAAATTAAATTCAAATTTTATTTGAATTTTAAATGGGTAAAATTGGGGTTTAAAAAGGGTTTAGGGTTTCAAAAGAAAAAAAAAAGGGAATGGGGTTCAGCCGGCCCGACCCGACCCGGTCGGACCGACTTGGGACCGGCCGGCCCGCACCCTTTCTTCCCCAACCCTACCCTCCCCCAACGAAGCAACAAAAAACCCTAGATAGTTGCAGTTGTGGCCGGCGGCGGAGGGAGGGTTGTAGGGCCGCCGAGCGCCGCCATCTAGTCTAACCAGATATCCGATGTCCTTCTCGAATATCCTCCGACTAGGAACAATTAAGAATATGTGTGTTTAAGTGATCAGTCTCACTAGTATGATCTCATCATAATCTGATCACTATCGCACATATTCACGGACTTCATTATGAGACAATAATTAATACGATTTACACACAATGAATATTATGTCATTATATTAATAAATAAACGATATTACAAAGTCATATTGGCTTGTAGGCCACCTAAGACTAACACATGGAAATCCCACTCCAATGTACGATTTCAAGCATATATTTAACAAGATCGTCTAATAATATACAAGAATCTAATTGACATAATATATAATAATCACACGTTGTGAATGCAAGAAAATTCGGGGTTTTGGCTTGAATTGTGTTGGCTTTGGTCGACGTCATTCAACGTCCTAAAATTGGTTCCTACAGAAACTAGAATCGGGACTTCAGGGGTATGGGCCTTAATCGCGTCGCCCATGGCCGACGTGATTCACAAATTGCGTCGCCCTGAGTCGACGTGATTTAGCGCCCGAAAATAGAACTCTCCACCGAACCACACACGAGATCCCCTCCCCCAAATCGAATGAAAATAACACAAAAAGAGAGTAAAACATGCCAATTTCAATCAAAACCCCCCTAAAACGTACTCATTTTCTACCCAAAATCCCCACATATCCATAACATGCTCAAAAATAGGAAATCATGAGTTAAAACAATCAAAACATGTGCGAAGATCGTTACCCTACTGGTTACTTGAACTCCACCTAAATCCTTGCCGCCGAACCGCCACACCGCAGACTGCTGCCGGTACCACCGTGGACGCCGTCACTCTATCGAGACATCGGCTGCCGACTGGAGAATGAAGAAGCTGCAGTGGAGATAGTGATGGAAGTGGTGAGAGGTGGCAGAGGGAGATTGGAGTGGTGAAGAAGGAAGAGGAAGAGAGGGAGACGGAGGGACGGAGAGAGGGAAGAGAGAGAGTGAGAAGGAGAGAATGAGAGAAAGGAGGGAGAAAGGAGGGGTGGCTCGAGGCATCAACCCTGACCGAACTAAATCGTGTCGTCCCAGAATGGTGTGGTTCAGACGACAAGACAGGGGTCGTACACTAGCAGATGTCCGAATTGCGTCGACCATACGTGACGTCATTCAGACGACAAGACCGAGGCCGTACATATGCGCCCCAACGCCCGGCCACATGCCACTCATACATGGTCCCTAAATTGCGTCCTGCCTGCTTAATGTGGTTCAAAACCCATGCACAAAGCTCACGAAGATTCAAACCAGGGGATCCGATACCGAAACCGACCCGATAGCTGAATCCAAAGCCTCGGTCCTTACAATAATAGACAAGATTTTGACCCAACATGTAATGACCCGCCACCCTATAATCGGAGATCCGATTACTAAATGGGTACCGAGTCATTAAAATATGGAGCTAAACCAGGATCTCGATAAGTCTGGGAAATAAATGATAAACTAAGCTAAACATCCACATCACATTGAATTGTAAAGGAAGTGTAAGAATTAAAAATTATTACAATTCAACTTGACTCAGCAAATAATTACATATTCCAACTGAAAAGAAGTAATTAAGCATACATGCCTGAAAAGAAATAATAGCTACAACGGGGCATACCCCGGAATGATGGCTGTTGGCGCGACACTCGAGACAAAACCCTCCACGCTACGCCTGCCTAGAACCCTCACCTGAAAATCACAGGGAGTGAGTCTCATCGAAATAGACTCAGTAGAGATCCTTCGATCCCCACCACCTACTCACGCACCCACAAGTGTAACAACATGAATATAGGCAATTTTAA
The DNA here is from genome assembly GCA_030544215.1 of Zantedeschia hybrid cultivar. Taxonomy (NCBI): domain Eukaryota; kingdom Viridiplantae; phylum Streptophyta; class Magnoliopsida; order Alismatales; family Araceae; genus Zantedeschia; species Zantedeschia hybrid cultivar. The sequence goes on from JARZZO010000005.1 coordinate 13,909,263, forward strand.
AATAAATAAAGTAGTAAACACAACTCTAAAACCACTCCATCACGGAGTCCACAACTAACGTCTCGGCTAAACAAGCAAACCACGCGGCCGAACGTGGAAAACACCGACCCGTTGAGACCAAACAGCAACCCCTCGGATAGCGCACTGGCTATTCCAGCTTGACCGGCTCCAGGTGGTTATGCTTCCCCCAGCACGAGTGACACTCCGAATGTACCACTCCCACACCGGTACTAGCTATACCTCGGGATACACCAGGTGACCCTCTCTCTAGGCGTCACTCCACCACTCCCACACCGGTGCCGTGTCACTCCCACACCGACACAGGGTGCCTAAGCGCTAACAACTGTCACTCTAGGTCTACGATCGCACAAAACACATCACAATGCGATCCGATCACGTAGAAATCCTCGACTTCGAAGTATGGTTTTAAGTATGCATTTTAACGAAACTATCTGACAATGTAAACACGTGTTAATTACATGGATTAATGAAGTTCTGTCTTGAATCGCGTCGCCCGTGGCCGACGTTATTCAAGACTCCTAAATTGGTTCATACGAAAATTGGCCTCAGAATGACCTAAAACGCGTCGTGCAAGGTAGTCATCTTTTAAAAGGCGTCGCTGTCCGTAGTCGCCTGATCACGACAGAAACATAACTAGGCCTCAGGGTGATCGGAACTAAATCGCGTCGTGGGAGGCAGCCGCCAATCAAAATGGCGTCTCTGTCCCAAGACATCATTTAGCGTTTGCTAACAGATTTCCCCCAGCCTTTCGAGTACAAAAAGTGGAATTTCTTTCCGAAAATCTCCTAAACATACTCCAAAGTAGGAAAAACGTGGTTTTAATCAAAACACAATGAAGATCGTCACCCTACCGGTTACTTGAACTCCTCCGAACTCCAAGTCGCCGAACTGCCACGCCACAAGTCGCCGCCAGTACCGCTGTGGACGCCATTATTCCACCGGGACGTCGGCCGCCGTCCGGAGAGCAATACGCAGTGGAGGAAATGGTGGTGGTAGTGGTGGAAGTTAGGGGGGTTTGATGGAGTGGAGGGAGAGGAAAGGAAGGAGAAGGGGTAGGGAGAGCGAAGAGATCGGAGAGCAGGAGGAGAAAGAAGAAAATGAGAGAAATGAGAGAAAGGAGGGAGGGTTCGCGGGTTTAAACCCAACCTAGCTAAAATGCGTCGCCCAATACTGACGCCATTCAAGTGACAAGACCAGGGCTGTACTCTCACAGCCCGAAACTGGCCCACGTGGCGTTCACGTGTCACCGACATGGCACACTCTAAAACGTGTCCCCCTAACAAGATGCTGTTTGAACCGCGTCGAGCTTGCTCGACGCGATAAAGAACATATGCCCCCGGCCCCACAAAGGCCCAAATCAAGGGGTTCGACATCGAAACTGACTCAATAATTGGATTCGAAACCTCAATCCTTACACAACATCTTTTGGCGCCATCTGTGGGAAATGCAAGCCAAGAGCCATGGTGCGTGCAAACAACAGTCGAGCTTCTTGACAAAAAGGAGTAGTCGCTGGCAGCGCTACACTCCCACCACCTGAGCCGTCAGGGTATCGAGCAAACCAGTATTGGATAACGAAGGCAATACTTGGCCTCCTTCCGACGATACACACCAACTGCCCCTAGTACCAAATTTCCAAACCCTGGTCGATATGATTCATAAATTGGAGGCAAAAATTGACTGATTAGAGAGAGAGGGACTCTAGCAAAAGCCTTGTCATCCAGGAATCCCCCTACATAGTCGCTACAGTGCTCACCTCGCTCGAAGGTCTCACAGTCGGGAAAGTCAAATGCCTCCACCACCTCCTCCACAGAACGGCCCATTAGGATCAGCAAGGGAACAACCTTATCACTACGACCTTGAATCATGGGAAGTCTAGGAGCGACCCCGCGAGCGCCGATGGACGACCATCCTCCTGCTTGGTACTCACGACTGATCGCAAGGCCATAAGCTTCTTCAAATCTAAGCATCACCCCATCATTATTGCAAGCATGAGGGCTGGTCACCTCTGCCAGACAATCGTAGTCGCCCTACTCAACTCGAGCGAGTGATACATATGATCCAATGAGGGACCTCAAGCAGTAGAGATAGCAACAAAAGGTGGCGTAGTTATGTCCCCAAGACTCAAGGAGCGTTTGGGAGGTCACAACCACCAACAACCCTCTTCTCACCAAAGAGCCGATAACCTTCATTACCTTCTGTAAATTTACTTCATCTTACATCATTAAACATCACGGGTGATCACACACATCACATCTTTCATTTTAATTTAGGATAAGTAACTATATAATGACATTAAGTACTTCTTCTTCGTTTTTACCTAGTGGTTATGGCAAACCCACTAGACCTTCAACTGTACAGCTTGGGACTCTTTCAGATCCCACCGAGATAACATGTAAACATACTTATCAGATTTAACTCGTTACCTCGGATATCTTGCTTATCCCCTTAGTCATTAACCGAGTGAATGAGGGAATCTAGAGATAGGCCCCATAAAATCAAGAGATGACTCCCACTGTGTAGCACTTTGATTTCGAGGGAATCAAAAGATGACCCCCACAATATAGTACTTTGGTCCACATGGCACTTAGTCTACATCATCGGCTTAGTTCATCCACTTAACATCTTAACATCTTAAATGGATCATATGCATGCATGAGCTATTCTATTTAATGTAAAACATGATATAATGCATAATAGGTATTAATGGTATGACATTAGGCATGAAGATACCAGAATTAACTTGTCAAATCAACTTCTAAATCACGTCGGCCCAGTTAGATGCTACTCAACCAATTAGTCTATATTTCAAATTTTCCAATAAAATATAATTATTGTGGGAACGATGAACATGTTTGAATTTTTATAAATCCAAACATGTTGTAACAGATGCATCATGATTTATACATGTTCATGAATTCATTACAGAAATAATTAAAAACTAACTAGCATCATAATATAGATGTCCCAGTATGATTCTTTTATAATAATATTATTATCATGACATACAATTAAACAGAAAATAATTACTTTTTGCATGCATGGTTAATTGTGACAGTAAGATAACTTAATTTATGTATGATCTTTAAATATAGATTAATCATAAAATAGTTTGAATCAACCTGAAATAGTATGAATCACATCATGTATGCCTATGTGATTCGTAAATCACATCGTTCTGCTTGGACACGTTTCACTCCTGTAACTAGGGTTCCAGAAAATCGAAAAAAAAGAAAAGAAGGAGAAAGAAGAAATCTTTACAGCATCTACAACATCCCAGAACAACCCATACGTAAGCCATACATCACATACTTTATAGTAAATAATAAAATACATTGAAACTAAGATTTTAAATATATAAAAATTATGTTTTTGATCGTTCATCGTCACTTGCCTCTCTAACCATATAGAGAACTCGAAGAAGATCGCCTCCAGTAAGGCGACAAGCTTCCACCACGCTCACTGAGTCGTTCTCACGCCACGGGGATGGTCCTCACGTCTTCTTCCTTGCACACTGTAAAGAGACATCGTGCCACACCGTTCTCTCTCTGAACCTCTCTTTAGAACTTTCTAATGGCTTGAGGATCAAGGGAGAGACTTGAGCCATGTTATGGGTGCTTAAATAAGCGTTCAACTCGGAGAAGAGAGAGTTGGCCATGGATCGGACTCAAAAAACAAATGCGATTTAACTTGCTTGAATCACATATGCCATAGTCGATACATTTTAGGACATCCAGTAAAAATCTAAAAAATCACAGAATAATCAATAAATTTGAAAAAATCAACCCTATTAATAGGCCTACCAGAGTATTAACGGGCCTATAACAGGTCTACTAAGATGCTAGGTGTTACAACTAAGAAATTTATATCATTCCTTTGTAATGTATGTCATCTCTACATATCATCTCTACATAGCATATGTGCTTCTATAGACTATATATCATTGCCTACATAGCATATGTCGTTCTATAGACTATATATCATTCTTGCATAGTATATATCTATCCTTATATAGGGATGATACAATCCCTTTAATCAATTTATATGCTTCCATATACTTAGGTTTCCTTTTTAGACATGCAAAGGTCCAATCAAATCCTTTTGATCAGTTTGGTTTCCACAAAAGTAAAATTTTTAAAGTTTCCAACCAAATCAAATCACCTAATGAGTAGTTCAATTTAACTTTTTGATTTGAATCAAACTGTGAGTACATTTAAAATAAACGTGTCCTTATAATCTATACCAAAAAAAAGTTCTAACATATGTTTATATTTTTTTTATAATATGGATAGTTCTATTAACTTTATCTAAACATTCAAAATATAAGACTTATTGTGAGTAGGTAACTATGAGATCAGATTTTAGATATAACCTAAGTTATTAGATCATATGAGAGTGCGATCTTTATTTTTTTTGTAATTTTTAGATTCGAGGCAATGCAAAAGTCAAGTCCAAACTTGACAATCCTTTTAAAAAAGTCTAAAGAGGAGTGTGAATCACTCGGGGGACTTCTCAACAAGTCTTACAAATTTACAATATTCAGAATGGAGAACGCCATCCACTGCTTTGTGTGTGGAACCTAAATTTGTAACTTGTTGAAATTAAATAGCCAAACAATTGAGCTGTTTGATCATGGAATTGGACAGGATGCAGTCACTGCATTACCCCACGAATGATATAGTAGATCGAACTCGAAAATCACATACCATCTAATTTCATGATATGCAATATTTCTTCATTTTTCAAAAAAAAAAAAGTAATGAGAAAATATCTGCTGCTGGTTGATTCCAAAAAAAGGTAATGAGAAATATTTGCGATCAGTGGGATCAATGCCATGCCATGAAGTGAGATCAGTCATGAGTGCCCCATTTTCGCGGTCTCTTATAATTTATAGGAAAAACCTTTTTCTCCCTAAAGTGCAAATGAATTGATACGTTTGACGAGTAATTTACATTTGTCTCAATTAATAGTTGAATTTAACCCATTTACTAAATTAAATAAATCAGGTTCAAACAAAATTTCAAGTCAACTCATTTAAGCTCATGAACAAATTTATTTAACATTGTATCATTTAAACTTGTAAGTATATCTTTAATAATTTTTTTAAAAAATAATTGTTTAACATAGTCAGTTTAAACCTTGAGATCCTTGTGGGTACTAACAGAAGTGCAGGCCTGCATGCTTATTAGGCTGCGACGTTGTGTCGGTGCACATAACTAGTGGCCCGAATTCTTAGGCATGAGCCATATCACAGTGACTTGCTTCAGTTCATAAATATAAAATCTAAAAATTTGTAGACCGTCCATCATATATTCATTAGACTCATGAGCTCTCAACTCAAGTTTGAGCTTAATTAAAATTGGTCAAGTCTAAGTAGTCTAATACTTTGACTTGATTCAACTCATCTACATTTTGCACCCTTGTTTGGCTACCTGTGCAGTTTGACTCTCTTTAAACTAGAAATCCTTAGTCGCTTCAATCATATGACTTGATTCATTTGAAAACACAAAATTTAAAAGTTGATACCAGGAGAATTGTTGGTTCTTTCACTTCTTAAAAGAAAAGATTCAAGCAATAAAATAATTTTAAATGAGCATGGAAGATGGTATTTATATACATTAATTCATTATATCAAGGTAATTGGATTATTTAACTGAAAATCTTAAAAGTATTCAGTAGAGTGGATTTTACTTTTTTAAATATATCTTGTCCCTTATTTAAGATGAGACTATTCTATTATGTCTCTTTGCATGCAAAATGACTCAGACTCTTATCACATATGCACAATGACAAATATGAGGTACATGATCCAAAAATATAATCTTAAGCTTTATATTATGTTGAACTCATGTTACCTAAACTCTTACTCAATGTGATATTATTCTAATAGATCTTTTAGCTTGCAAACTAACTTAAGTTCTGTCCTATAGAAAATGATAAGCATAAGTTACTTGATTTTAGAATATGAGAATGAATTCCAGTATAGTATAATATGAGTATGAATTCTGGGGCCATACATCATGGGCGAATGTCACCACATCGCCTTCGGACGGAAAACGTCGTTGGTTCAAAACCTGTGGCCCTCTTGCGGGTTTTCTCGCGGTCCCATCGTTGTTCGGTAGAAATCTCATCGAGTGTAGAAAAATTTCCTCTCATGAGGAAAAATCTTAAGCTCCAAACGGACTCAATCGCAACACTCTTGAGCCGGGGACTCTCTCCCAGACCATTAGGCTATTAACCAATATATATATATATATATATATATAGTGAAGAGTAAGATATTAATAAACAATTAAAAATGGTAATAACTGAAATCAAATGTTTACTTGAATGCAAAGAATATTATCCAAAATTTTTGAAAGTTGAGTTTTTAGAGGCAAAGGGGGTTTTAGTCCAACATTAGTTGTTAAGCAGTAAACCTAGTACTCACAAAAAGAGTCCCTCACCTTTCTCCCAACAAGTGTCATTTTTTTTATAAAAAATGACAAAACTATGAAGCCCATTGAGCTAAAATAGACAATACATTGTTGGAGAAAGGTAATGGTTCCTTCCCTCAATGTTGGCGTCGTCTGTGTAAAGGCATAGAATTCGGTTATTGGGAAGGAAATCTAGTGTTTAAGGTCCCTCATCTTCCTCCCTTTTCTTATAAAAATGACAAAAGGTCTATGAGCCAAAGTGAATAATATCTTGTTGGAGAGAGCCAATGATTCCTTCGCTCAGTAGAACTTTATCAAATCTTAGCTTTGACTTTTAAATTTACTTTCTCAGATCTAACTTCAAAAGGGTTTTATTCAAGTTTATCTTTGACTTTTATATTTATTTTCTCAAATCTAACTTCAAAAAATTCATACACATACTCGACAGCTATAAGTCATTCATGTTCACCTCATTTTCCTTCACTAGAAACTAACACATGGCTCATTTCTTATTGACATGATGTTTTCCATTCACAACCAAAGAAGTCACACATGATCCTTCATAAAATGGCTTGATCTCTCAGCAAAGTTTTATTCAAATTTTATCTTTGGCTTTTAAATTAACTTTTTCAAATCTAACCTCAAAAAGGCTTTATTCAAGTTTTATCTTTGACTTTTTCAAGTCTAACTTCCAAAAATTTGTACGCATACTCGACTGTTATAAGCCATCCGTGTTCATCTCATTTTTCTTTGCTAGAAACTAACAAATGGCTCATTTTTCATTGACACGACGTTTTCCTTTCACGACCAAAGAAGTCACGCATGATCCTTCATAAAATGGCCTGATCAGGCCTAACTTCTGTGACTATGATTGGGGGTGATTTAATATTCAATAGAATGTTTGGTTGTTGTATTAGATAGTTGTATTGATACCAATCATGATATTACTACTAAAGATGGGCATTTCATTATGTATTGTCAATTTTGATAGAAAAATATATTATCATAATGATTAGGCAGGTATAATTTACAATGAACATGTTAAATTTAATCTTCAAGAGTCTTAAGACTTCTCTCCTCTCTCTTTCTCACCCTTTAACTCTCTTTTTCTCCTTCAGCTATCTTTCTCTATATTCTTTCAATATTAATTTTAATATTAATATCTTAGCTTAAAAATATTAATATTAAAACTAATATTATGCCAAAAGCAATATTCCAAACCAAACATGATTGCAAAGATTTAAAAGTGGAGGGTCCTAGCTAGACCTAATTGGCGAATGAGAAGGTGACAAGTCGAGTGCTCTTTGGAGGGGTGCTCTCAGTAAGGCTTCATTCCTTGCAAAGAGAAGAGAAAGAGATAGTCAGGGGAGCACCAGGTGTACCCTGGGATAATCTTTCAATGCTTTAGTTAGAGACTTTTTAGAAGGAAGGGTTGTTTGAATCTAGAGAGAAGCACAAGAAGATAAGTGACTTAAATATGGCAATCCCCCGTAGGGTAATTGATCATGTGCTCCATTCGGAGGACGCATGTCCCACTAAGGAGTGCCATGGGACACCATGCATAGGTTGCTTGAGTTAGTGGGGTTCTAGGGAGTATTCTCACATCAAGTGTGATGGGTTTAGATTGCGTCAGATTTTCATGATGACAAGATGATGTGCTAGAAGGGTGTGTCAAGGGTAGGTCCCCTCACGGCGACATCTTGGCCTTGACTAAGGTGATGAGGTGACGAGTTGACGGTTGTTGCCTAGAACTGGAGAGCGATCTCGATCCTTTCTTAGAGTAAGGGATGAGGGGCCGCCACATACTTGAACGTGGCCAAGCGTTAGAGCCCGATTTTTCTAGCTCGCAAGCAGCAATTTTCTGGGGCACTATCCTTAAGCGCTTTCCCAAGTACTCTGCCTTAAGTGGACTATGCGTCTTTTGGCCTTCGTAGGCCATTGGGCCTTGCTAATTGGTCCTTCATTGGATTTTCGTAAATTCCTCCTTCAATGGCAGTTTGTCATGACTATGATAAGATATTTTCATCACATACTTAGCATCGTGTTATAGAGAGTTGGAATCAAACATGACAATTTATCATAAGACTACATCAATTCCTTAAACTTAGTGTTAGATCTAATTATTGTTAGAGTTTATCACGGAAGGTAGCCTATGTCATCCGAATCTATCAATCTATAACATATCATAGAAGGACAGGTTTTTGTCTGATCCAACTTATCATCTAGTTAAGTATTCTTCATCCGGTTTAACACAACCCGTTGCATGTATGCCAAAAGTGGCCCAACCCTCATGTTTTTAGGTTACCTATCATTGTTGTCTTAACTTGACCCCTTGGTTCGATAAAAAATCACTGCCTCTCCAACTCCCATCTTAAACCTCCTTCGTCCTCTTCTTCCCTTCTAGATATTCTCCATGCTGAAACTTCTCCTTCTCTTCTTGTTTATGTAAAAGATCTCCTCCATTTTTTGAGCCCCACTTTGATTGTGAAATAAGTTATTTAGAATTATTTATTCGGAATAGCGTATATTAGAATAAAGATTTACATCCCTTCTTTCCTTCTAGATATTCTCCATCCCAAAACTTCTCCTTCTCTTCTTGTTTATGTAAAAGATCTCCTCCATTTTCTGAGCCCCACTTTGATTGCGAAATAAGTTATTCAGAATTATTTATTCAGAATAGGGTATATTAGAATAAAGAGTATTTCAATTTGATAATTTTGTGGAGTCCACTGATGGAATAAAAAGAATAAACAATTCTTAAGTCTAAGGTGGAATAGTTTATTCTCTTTATTTTGATATAAATAATTTTGACACTAAGCCATTCGTCCGCCAAACTAGAATTAACCTAATTCTAAAAATAAGAGGCCTGACTCTTCTCCTATTCTCTAATCAAAGTGACGCAAAGGTAATGCTCATGGCTTTCTCCTCCTCTTCACCGCTCGCTGCCAATGTCCAGCCACGCCACCATTCCCATGGACAGCAAACTACTCTACCATGGCGGTGGTGAAAACAAGTCAATATGCAACGACATCTTGACTAAAATCACATGCTCCCCTTACCATTCTAGCCAAAAATCCCATGTTCCCTTGTTGTTCTAGCCGAAAATTAACAGTAAATAGCAGCCTTGATTTTTTAGCTTATTATTCTAGCCTAAAATTACATAGTCCCTTTTCTATTTCTCAAGCCTCATTTGCAATGGAAGGTGAATATTGAACTTAGTATTCTTTTCAAGTCACTTGTAGCATCCGTAGTTTCTTAGATAGTGCTTGATGTACTTTGTTTGCACAACTAACAATTAATGTGAACTAAACTTTAACAATTAATGTGAATTAATTTAAGTGGCATTGGTTCACAACGTCAGCTTACTCTTTGCTAACTAATCGGGGAGAATCCGATTAGGTCCAGCACTAGGGGGCTAGCCCAAAGTAAGAGAAAGAGTCGAATCACATTCGGCCCATCAAGTCAATCGAACAGAAATGACCCAGGCGCCTTATTGAAATGGTACAGATTCGGCCCAAGCGGTGGGCTCTGTTAACAACCGTATTTGGCCCAGTCATAGCAAGTAATAGGCCGAAATGGGCCCGGTCCATTCCGGTTAACTGCTATCTAGCCATCGGCCTATTAATGAGGTATTTTGACAATTTCCTTTCAAATCCTAAAATAGTCCTATATCGGCTGCAACAAGAAGAGAACCTCCATCCTCTGCTATAAAAAGAAGGCTATTCATTGTGGAAAAGGTACACCTTAAGCACTCAAGCTTCCTCCTTCCTTACTTCTAAATTGAGTCTTCCTCAAAGGTTGACTTAACCATCGGAGGGGGTTCTCCTGGACCAAAACCCAGGACCTTCGCTGACTGGTTCTTCTTCTTGCAGGAGTCTCGGCTTGATTCTTCGCCAACTTCTTCGTCCGGGTCCGCTTCGGCAACTGGTCTTTCGGTTCACATCTGGATTCTGCCCTCAGAATCTATTAGTGATAGCTTCGGCTACATCACTTGGCGCCGTCTGTAGGAAAGAAGCGTTATAGTCATGTCTCATCGACCAGTGACCAGACGATCCGGCCAAGACGAGGCGGAGACGCGAGCGACTCCGGCGCAGTCACTCCATACCGAAGGTGCTCCGTCCGTCCTTCCGCAAGGTTCCGTCCTCCTAGCAATACCAGAGCCCCTCGCTCTTAGGGACGATCGAGTGGAGGAACTCCAACAGCAAGTGGCCATACTGGCCGCTACTGTTACTTCTTTGGCACCATTGCTGGGTATGGATTCTGCTATCGCCTAGCACATGGGGTTGCTGAATCAGCCCATACAGCAGGTACCGCCTCTTCCTCAATACTGCCATGCTACTCAGCCTGCGAAGGGACAGCCAACGCCCTCGCGGGTGTTTCACAACGAAGCAGCTTCGGCGCGCAGCGAACCGTTTGGGCCGCAAGGCCGAATTCCTCGCGCCAGTCATATTATGACGGAGCAGGACAATGCTTCGTCCGGATTTCATCCGACCGAGGCCGAAGGGCGTTCGGACGCTATTTCAACCACTCTGGAGCTGGACTGGAGATTAACAGAGATGAGAAAGGAAATGCAGCAGATGGTCTCCCGGCCGTATGGAGCACCTCTCGCTAACACTATCCTGGAGCAGACTCCTTTCTCCCCGGAGCTTCTGGCCATTGAGGTACCTTCCAACTTCAAGTTACCAAAAGGTCCTCTGTATGATGGAATGACAGATCTAGTCTGCCATTTCCAGAGATTTAATTGTTGCCTCTCCGTCCGAGGGGTTTCTGAGGCAGTCTGTTGCCGTCTCTTCCCCCTCACTCTAGAGAAAACAACTTCAACTTGGTTTGAAACATTGGCTCCCGATTCTATTCATTCTTTAGTACAATTAGGCCAATTGTATATCGACCGATTCTATGATGCCACTCGGCCATGTAAAACCTCGGCCAGTCTACTTGCCATTCGGCAAAGGCCGACCGAGACTCTTCAAGAATACTTTACCAGGTTTCGGATCGAAGCAGCCCAGATTCCAAACCTAGACAGCTCGATTGCGGTCTCGGCCATCATCTGCGGATGCACAGACGAGGGGCTTCTCAGCTCTATCGGGAAGCGTCATCCTCATACCTTTTAGGACCTGGTGGTTCGGGCCCATAAATATATTAACCGGGAGGCTCTGATGATGTCCAAGGGCAAAAGTGTTGCCGAGACAGTATCGGCTATTACCCCGCCAGCGGCACATCCTCGCCCTGAAGATCATGAACCCTCTCGCAAGAGATACCGGAGAGAAGAATGGGGCCGAGACAAGCGCCGAGATCCGCAGCAGCGGTATCTGCCACTACTTGCTCCACCCTCCCAGATGTTCATGGAGGTGAAAGGTATGCTTCGGCAGTCTGAGCGCATCAGAACTGATCCTCGCCGAAGGGACTCCCGGAAATATTGTGAGTACCATCGGGAAACTGGACATTCAACTGACGAATGTCGCCACCTTCGAGAGGAGATTGATCGCCTCATCCGGGAAGGCCGCTTGCCGCAATACCGACGAGTGCAACCTCAGCAGCGGCAGAGCCGAGACACCCCCGCAGCGCCAAGACAACCCCAACTCCCGAATAAAGAAGCACCACCTCAGCCGAAAGCTGCTTCGGCCTTGGCAGAAGCATCGCATTAGCGACCTAGAGCCGGGTCAATTATGATGATATCTGGAGGATCGGGAGAGGGATCACGATGTCGTCGTGCCGAGGCGGCGTCAGATGTAGCAGCGATCGACGCTAGGCCGAAGCGACCTCGTCAAGAAAACATCATCTTCGTCCAAGAGGATCTGACTGACGTTCAGGTCCCTCATGATGATGCCCTTGTTGTAAATGTTGTACTAAAAAACTACGATGTCCATCGTATCTTTGTTGATAATAAGAGTGCACCCAATGTGCTTTTTTATGACTATTTCTTAAAAATGGGTTTGACCGAAGCTGATATGAAGCCTCACTGGAGGCCCCTGTTCGGTTTTAATGGTGCGCCCTGTCGGGTGGAAGGCATCGTCCAACTACCCGTGACCCTCGGCACAACACCAAGGCAATTAACTATTGAGAAGGATTTTGCCGTCGTGAAAATTGATTCAGCTTACAACGCCATTTTTGGCCAAAGGCTGATCGGAGGAATTGGAACTGTGCCTTCGTCCTACCATCAAAAACTGAAGTTCCATACCAGTCATGAAGTCGGCGAGGCGAAAGGGAATCAAGAAGCAGCTAGACAGTGCTATATGATCTCGGTCAAAGAGAAGGCTGCGGCCGAATCCCTTTCGATTGAATCTTCGGCCGAAGCATCTCCAGGAGAAGAGCATGTAACTATCCCAATTCTAAGAGGAGAAGGCCGAACGCTGATGATAGGTTCCGGCCTTGAGAAAGCCGAAGCCGAGAGACTTGCCAGCTTCCTGAAGGAGAACCTCGACGTCTTCGCCTGGTCTCCCTCGGATATGTCCGGAGTCGACCCGGAGGTAACAGAGCATCGGTTGCATGTCAATTCGAATCAACCTTCGGTCAAGCAAAAGCGGCGCATCTTCAACCAAGAAAGGAGAATGGCCATCCAAACCGAAGTGCAGAAGGGTCTGAATGCATGATATCTCCGAGAGGTGCATCATCCAGAATGGATCGCCAATGTGGTGATGGTGCCCCAAAAAGACGGTAAGTAGTGAATGTGTGTTGATTTCACTAACCTCAACAAGGTATGTCCGATGGACAGTTTTCCGCTACTTCGGATAGACCAGATGGTGGACGCTACTTCCGGCCATGAATTACTCAGCTTCCTCGACGCCTATTCGGACTATCACCAGATACGAATGCATCCCATGGACGAGGACAAAATAAGTTTCACAACAGACTTCGGCCTCTATTGCTATACCCGGATGTCTTTCGACTTGAAGAATGCTGGAGTAACTTATCAGCGTCTCGTCAATAAAATGTTCACCCCACAATTCGGCCGAAACATGGAGGTTTACTATTTGGAAGTACGTGGGCATGACTTCTCATAAATTTGTGGGACAAATTTTAGATGATCATTTTGAAATCAAAAATCACTACACTGAAGTGTTTGGACGTAAGCTAGCACAAACTCATGAGATAATTTTTTCTTCCCATACAACTATTAAAAATAAGATCCGAACTTTTAACCTCCTTCATATAAGAGAGGTCTAAGTCTACATTTGAAAATACAGCAGTAAGATTCTGTCTGTATATAATCTAAAAGTCAACTTAAAAACTCATTTTCTCCTATTTTTCAAAAAATAAGTCATCATTATTTCTTCCTCTCTATCTCTCTCTTCACTTTCATAATCTACCCTCGCACATAAACCAAAAAAAACTGATTCATTTGAAAAAATTCAAGATAGTGACAGAGATTACGTACGAACCGAATTAAAATGACTGTTCTTCCGAATGCACCCTAACGCCAATGACTTCTCCATCATTTTTCAGCAGGTAGGTCCTCCATCCACTATGGAAGCTCCTGGCAATCCATTTTCAGTATTATACAACCACGTGCTTTATTGTTTTTTTTTTCTTTTTTTGGGTGGCTTGGACGCTTCTTTCTTTGGGGGCCCAGACCAGAGTCCATGATCATAATCTACTTTTCATTGGGCCAATCAACGATGGTCCAGTGTCCAGCCACGCTGTTTGACAAAACCTTGAAAAAAGGACACACAAAAACAAAACCCATCACTCATTTCTTTTGCACGACCATAAGCTGAAGCACACGTCACTCTGGCGGCTAAATCAGGTACCAATTTAGAAGGACGAAATGCTTACAAGAATCAAAAGTGAATTTGATATTCTTTTTATTCTGTCTTTCATCAAATGGGTGATCCGTTCTTAATCTTGTAAGTAACATATGCAAATTAATGTAAAAAAATGAGATTTAAAGGATCTCTTTCCTTAATTAGATCGCCTGTGCACTCATATGCACGTACCGGTGATAGTATGAAGAGTCAAATTAATGAGGTGTTTGACAAAATTTTTATTTGAAAGTTATTTTTGACTTCCACTTCTTACGTAGAATGAGTTGAAGAAAATATGTTATAACTAATTTTGATTTGTTACAAAAGTCAACTTTTTCATAACAATCTCATTTTTTCTCTAATCTTAGAAGTTTTCTTCTTGTAATTTTTGATTGGAAGTCAAAACACAAGAAAAATATTATATAAATGACTTTCAAGATTTAATGACTTTCATAAAAAATAACTAAATGAAAATGCAAACGTGCTTTTAAATGAAAACTACGCCAAACACGTCTTAAGATGCATGACTAATTTGAATGTTTGCGGAAATGTTTAGAAGATCTCATCTCTCCAAATTTACTGCATGAGTGATGGGGACCACCTTGCAAGGCGCTGTTTTAAACATATCAGTGATGACATGGTAGACGTGGATCCACTTAAACCATGCATTCTTCCACCAGTGTTGAGATGCTGTAGGCACCGGCTGTCTGCATCCACTACTGATCAGTGGGGGCTTGTGGTGGTGGGGAGGGGGCAGGATGAGTGTCTAATCTGTGAGAAAAGGAGTGGTGATGGTTATGCATCCTTTGGGGAAAAAATATATGGAGGATAGACTTCCACGAATTCAGTTATTTCTATATGAACACCAAGTCTTAGTTTCGTCTAAATCAGAAGATTACTAATCTTGTGAGTATGTGTTTTCAAATAATTTACTATTTTCTTAATGATAGTGAGAACTACTTTCTGTCAGAAAATTGGGTTATTTTCTATAATTTCAAATTTAATTCGGATATGATAGAGTTAATCGATTCTTATGATCTGTGGGATGGATTATAGTGCCAGATTTAGTATCTATAACTAGGCTAGTGGGCAATTACTAGTGAGATAGACTAAGAGTACATTTTTACCTGTCAAAGTACAATGAAGATTTCAGGTTAACCTTATTTACATTGAGATGACTTGATCAACCCGATCGAGTTAGTCAGTTCCCTTGATCAAAGTAGGCAGAAGTTGCTTCTGGACTAAACATAGGTTAGCCCCAAAACATCTCTCAGTTCCCTTAATCAAACTATCAAATTTTATTTTTTGCAACATGGAATATAAAAGGATATTCTATAGCAAAACACAATATGAGGCTCAAAAAGGTACATATGTTAGTTTATAGACTTATTCTCTCTCTTGTTTATTTCTTTATTTAAAACAAATATTGTTATTGAAGAATAACAATTCTTATTCAATCTTATGCAAGAAAGTGAAAAATGATTGGACTCCTAAAAAGATGTTACTTCCCTCACTTAGGATGGTGCGTGCCGTGTCAAAATTCTCATATTGGATTCATATGGGATTGCTATGTGGTTTTTGCCCCTTATCAACGACAAAGGGGAGCACATCCCCTAATCACACTTAACAAAATCGAACACGACTCGGAAGGGACCCATCAAACTTGATAAGATCCAATGCTACAATTCACAAGGTTATGGATAGGAGCTATGATGTCACACCAGCTAGTCTCTAGGTAAGGCAGACCTTAATTATGTTGTTTTCTTCTGTCATAAAAATTGGACCGGTTCAGAAGTGGGGTTAGGACTTATTTGTCCTTTTTAATGGGGATGCTGTGGTAATCATTGTCTAGAAAGGGTTTTAGCAAAACTTTGTAGGAGTAGAACTAGCATTGCGTGTTTAGGTTGGGCAAGGAACATATATAAAAGGATTGGTTGGTCGAGTTCGTGGGGTCCTTTTTAGCTCTGTCCTTAAGTCATAGGGTTTGATTAGCAAGGGTAACCGAATCGCCTATGGCCTTGGTTAGTCTAGATTCCATTAGTAAACAATACAGGTAATTAGACTCATTAGCCTACTAGTCGTCTGTGATAAGTGACTTTTGACGGTACAAACAATTTTTGTTATTGTTATTGAATAATAATACGATTTAGTGCAGTAACACGGAGACATACGAACGACATGGTAATAGATTGTAATGTACATTATATTGCAGTCTTTGTGCAACTTATAACTTGCGTGATACACAATACATTACAGTACATCATGCTGTTATGGCAATGTTTGCGCACTACATTACTATCCTCCAGTAATAGAAATCTTTTGCGACATGTAAGTCACCTAACCATTTGACTTAGGTAGCATTTGGAAACTTTGGCTTTTAGAGGACACATCATGATGGAGATCTCGAGACCGATTGATAAAAGTGCGAGCCACGGAGAAGTCGAAGACGACATAAATCGAACAAGTTTTCTCAACTTGCCGATGTAGTTAAGATTTGATCATTTTTGCAATTAGAGAACTTTTATGTGATTGTATGTATTTTTTTATTTTTTTTTGTTGATCTTTTATCTTATTAGGTAAGACATATATATTTGGTATTTATTTATCTGTAAAACCATTTAACGACGTGTGGAAAACCTAATGGGACGGTTAATTGCTTTTGGAAGAAACTGATCTCTTGCTGCGGCACTATGACGACCTGTGGGTGTGAAGCCGATCCCCACCCTTCTATTCTATCTCGTCTTCTTCTTCCTTTGTTACTAATAGAACTTTGCATCCCATTCTCACGTACCCACCCCCAAGCAGAAGAGTTGTGTTGGTAGGGTCCAATGTGGGCCGTAGACGATCTCATTTCATATTTTTTTGTCCTTTTTCCCTTGTTTCCTTGCCTCAAGCTGCTAGTTCTCATGGTAACCAATGACCAAGTGAAGAATAGCATGCATGGTGGCAACGTCCAGGAACTTCACGGCAGCATGAGCTACTGCATTTGGCCTTTCCTGTGACGACTCTTGAACTAGTTTTTAATTTATTCTTGACATGCAAATCTCCATAATTTTACTGATTTACATCTTTGATGGGTGAAAAACAGCACTGTGTTAGAGAGAATTTTGCACTACCATTCATATAAGAGAGATTTTTTTTTTTTGAATCTCTTTGAACATTGTTGGCAGGATTAATTATGATGTTCAAACGAATGGTGCATGCCTGCATGCATATAGTTAGCCTGCCATTCTGCTCATCCTGCATCACATCAAATACAAAGGATTTGTAATTATTTCTCCAAAATCTCATTTGATAAGTTATAAGTTAACGAGCAGTTATAATTTTTTTTCTTCCAAAAAATGTCTCAAGTGTTATAAGATTTAAGTGAGTTTTAGGAGATAGGACATCCATCACTTGATTTTGAAGGGCATTAATGGAAGTGCCGTTGGAATCAACTTTTTTAGCTCAAAAGCTCACTTCCAACAGCTTTTGGAGAAAAAGGCGACTCCCTTTTCTCAAGTCAATCTCTCTCTTCCATGTGAGAATTTATTTTTGAGATGATAGATACATCTAATGGCCATTTGGAGATACCTCCACCTTGTCGGGATAGAAGCATCCTATTGAGTGGTCCCAAACATTGCCTTAAGCTTTTACCATGTCTAGTCTTCGTTAGTTAGTGATATAGTACATGTTTTGCTATCATTAGTGGGAGGCTATACAATAAGTCATTATATAGCCTCCTACCTAATGTTTTCAACCTCCGAAGATGACTATGCACTTTGATAGGTAAAAAACTTATTGGGAGGATGCAGTCTCTAATACATAATATCCAACTATGTTGAGGGGCTTTTCTCTTATGACACTTCAAGCATGCATGGAGTGATAGGTCTAGAGTATACTAGACTAGAGTGCTTATCTATACAAAATGCCTTAGTTAAGATGCATTTTTAATCCTTACATGTGTATGTTGTTGATCACCTTGACTTGTCCATTTGTTTGCAATTGTGTTACTGAGGTGAACGGGTGGTTTTATCTGTAACTCCAGATAATTGTGGGTAAAATATATCATTGTTGAGTTGCTTGCCATTATTTGTAATGAGAACTTTGAGACATAGTAAACTGATATGTGATCAACTTCCATACAAAGCCTCCATGTCCATTTATGTGCAAAAGCACCATCAAGATGAGTGGGTGGTCTATCTTGAACTCTTGACAATTCTACCAAAATTTGACATTGTCAATTGCTTGCCATTGTAATGAGAATATAAGATACCCTAAATTGATACATAATCAACTTCTATACAAAGTCCACTTATTTGTTTGCCTATTAATGCACCATCAAGGTGAGTGGGTGATCTATCTAGGAACTCCAACAATTCTGGCAAAATTAGGCATCGTTAAGGTGCTTGTCAGTTTTTTGTAATGAGAATGTAAGATACTCTACATTGATATATGATCCTCTTCCATACAAAGTCCCATATATTCTTTGTCAATGATCTAAATTAAAAACTTGGCTATGACCTACTCAGTGAAATAAATTAATTGTCAGTCAAAATTTTTCTTTAGCCAATTAGAGAATGGACTAAGGGCGCTCATCCCTCATTGCGTGAACAACACGATGCTAGCCAATGTTACGAGCTCAAGGCAAGTTGGTAATGCATATAGGTAAACCTATGGCACTTAGTACATAAACATAAAAACTTAATGCATATTTGACTAAGGTCAACCACTACTATATTAAGCACGAAAGATGTCAAGCTTAGGCCTTTACTATTATCACCCATCTTGGATGGCCGACACACATTCAAGAGGATGGGTTTGACCATAATCACAATTCAAAGTCAATTTACTATGTCATAATATCTATCTCGGCTATCAATACTATGCAATTCATGCAAACCAATCGACTAACCTATTACACTTCCTAAAGAACGTTGGAAACAATCACACCGTAAATATAATAATAAGTCTAGTGGCTCTTAAAAAATCCTTCATCTCTCGAAATGAGGTTACATCTCATAATAACTTCTTATGAAAAGGTGAAGGGACATTCACTATGATGTTAGATCTTAGTCAACCTAGCCTATACGCCTCCAACAAAGGTCGTCTAAGTAATCAACATCCGTAGCCTATTAAGTTAGGCATTCTCAACATGGGAAGTAGGCCTTTAATGCCTACTTGCTATACTCATTTAGGCACCACCAATATACTTGCTATCCAACAACTTCAACTCTACCTCTATGGAGGCAAGGCTTTGCTTTGTCGTGGCTAACTATTAGAGGACCAATATCGATAGGTCCTTGGTCATGCTTACTCAAGCCTAGGCCTTGATAGCATCCTAGAGATTATTGCACACTGATCGCTAGAAATTATGTGTCGTTAAATATATTCGAACATCAATCTTAAAATTTTAATTTTCACATATAATTATTTGAAAAATAATAAGTGGTGAGATTTGGTCGAATTCATAGGGAAACAGATTTTAAAGTTGAAAATTTTGAGTTTTTAGAGGAAAAACAAATAAGAAAGAAGAGAGAGCATGATGATTTGATAGATAAGAATTGAAATTAATCCGACTTACTATGAACTCACAAAAGGAGCACCCTTAAACGAGCATAATCAGACCATCTATTGAACTAAAATTACTTCTAAAACACTAAAAGTAGAATATAAAGTTTGAGTAGTGTCAATAGAAGAAAAAATAAAAGTTGTAGAACAAAAAGAGAGAGAAAAGATAACTTTTTTCAAAAGAGCTACTGTCATTCATTAACAGAATTACATGAAATTTTACAGAGACATTAAAAATAGAAAAATAACATGACTTTTATAAGAAAATTTTTACAGAAAATGTTCGAAATAGAGTGTAAGATGGAGAATTCCAAAACTAGAGAGAGAGGCGATAGAAAGAGAAAACTGGTGTTTGCAACCGTCTTAGCTCTTCGTGCGGATCCTTGGCAACTCTGAACTCCTTTTAGTAGTCAGTTGCAGTACCCCAAGTCCACCTCTTGCCCCTGGCAGCCGTCGGTTTGAGAGAGATGTAGCGAGAGAGAGAGAGAGAGAACAAAAGCTAGAGAGGGGGGGGGAGGGCTGCTACAGTACGTGGATACTGTAGCAAAGAGAGAAAGAAAGTAAGAGAGAGAGGGAAAAAAGGCAGGAAGGAGAAGAAGGAAAAAAAAACAGGAGAGAAAAAGGAAGGAAAGAATGAGATTTTTTTAAAAGGGGAGGATATTTTCAAAAAGAAGAAAGGAGGGAAGAAAGAGGCGGCGGCTACAAGGCTCCTTCTTGAGTAGAAATTAGGGCACCTTTTAGAGAGTAGTCAAAAATCATTTTACCCCTGTTCTATTAATTCTTTCAAAAAGATAGCTGTTTTTGCTGAGATTTGAACTTTGGACCTCCCATAAGTCTCCAAAGACTTAACCACTACACCACATCATCTTTATATCTTGTTTATATAAAAATAAATATAAATTAAAATATTATCATGAATAAAATTATATTTATGCTGAAATGAATTTATTTATTATTTCAGTTTTGCTGAGAAAATCGCAAATACACTACACTCCATTATTCACATGAAATGATGATGTTTTTAACTCGAAATTTGACAAAATTGGTACCGTTAAAATCAGTGTAAAATTATCTATAATTTTATACAATTTTAAACATAAAATCATGAATATAGTACATGCATTTGTTCTTTTAACGATCAAAATTATCAACTTATCACACACCCTCTACTCGATCAGTTTCAATTTCTTCTTGACAAAATGAACCTTGTTATAAGTGTCTGAGGCCCTTGCTTCAACTTGTTTGACATCGACCTTGAGCTTCAAGGCTTGGCTTTGAGCCTCTCATTCTCCTTGATAGGTTTAGTTCAACTCCTTCCAAATCCTTATATTTCAAGTCGACTTCCGTCTTTACTCACTTGTCAACCTCTTTATCAAATCTTTTTTTAACCTTTTAAGGTTTGCTACCTTATAGATGACTATCTACACATGACAGGGAAACAAGATCAAATTGAAGCTCAACTGTAGCATGAGATCGAATAGTTTGTTACACATACCTTGTGAAGAATGCCTTTAATGAGGCCCTCAACTTGTATAATTCTAAACAATCCTGTGCATATAAGACTTTGATCCCCTATGCTAGCTTGAGGCAAATGGACATGTTGTAAATCATTGAAGCTCCCTAGTTTAGCTTGTACAACTAGTGTGGATACATCTTTCCCATTTGCACTCCCTTGACACTGAAGTTAAGGACATGTAACTGATGGCTAGGAAGTCAAGTTTAGGGTCTTTCTTGAACTTTGAAGTGTATGGATAGACCTTGGGCCAATTGTTCTCTAGGGCTTCAATGACTTCTCCTTGTGCTTCTATAGTTGTTCTCACTATTGTTTGCTAACACTACTCCTACATCAATCCAATCTTCTTTGCCATGACAATGGTCTTTAGTTTCTTCTGCTAACTTGATGGTAATTAGGGTCTTGAATTTAATTGTCTCCTGGGGCAGTCTCTTGCTTTAATCATCAAAATCTATTGGTCTTGCACCTTGACATTCATTAGATTCATCATGCCAACATGTAGGCCCTATCCGTGAATTTTTGGTTTTTAGAAAGAAAAGTAGAATAGGGTTAGACGATAACTTCGATACATGCTATGCCAATGATGTGAGGGTCAAAACCTTATAAAGAATGTTGACTATAAGAACTACAAATAAGTCTCACTTCGTTAAATAAAAACTAGTACTCAAAATTTTAAATTCTTGTTCACATTTTATTCCTAGATTATTGCATGAATTTGTTCCATCTACATTCTCAAATGCAACCTTAGTCACATAGAGTGGCAGATTCATGATTCTAAGCTCATCATAAAGCATCACAAAATAGCTCAAGGATATAGCTCGAGGAAATAATGTTTCAACACCTATATATCTTAAGCAAATACGTATTCATTTTGGTGTTGATTATTGTATTGTAGATTATCATAGTCTTTCAATATTAAAACTACCAATTTTAAAACTTTTAGAGTTTTAATCATTTTAGAAAAGAATCAAAATTTGACAAAATAACTGTTACAACAATGGGTTGCTTTTTAACATCTAAGTATACATAATATATCAATTTTGAAGAAAACACAAAATTGGTAATAATGCAACGATATTGTACATTTTTGTGTTTTCAAAATTCCAAGAAGACAAAATGATTTAAGTGGTGATTTTTGTGCAATTTTTCACAAAAATAGTCAATTTATATATTATAATAAGCTTGAAAATTAAACGGGCAATAATCATACTTGAAATAAGCATATATTAGTACTTATGCAAATGCATTGTGACTTTCTATATTGTAAATGATAAATGCAACGATATGTACAATTTTTACTTGTACCATTTGTACGCTACTTCTATATTCTTTTAGTTTGTATGATTCCTTTCTGATTGCTACCTCATATATTTACCTAAAAAATTGTACCATGCAATGGTTTCTTCTGAAAACCACCCTTTGACCATCATATCTATTAACTAAAAATTTGAGAACATCACCATCCAACAGCCACCTCTTCCTGAGGGTCAAGGGTACCATCATAATTTTGGACGTTTGCATATTTTTTGAGCACTTTGCAAATGACAATTTTGTTAACTTAATGGTCTATAACATAATTTTTGGATTCTATCTTGATAGACATTTTTGATAATTGGACTGACTGTCGAATCAAAGATCTTCGATCTGGTCTTCTTTACTATAAAATTAATGTTAGGAAATGACTATTTTATTTAATTAAATAATTATATATATATATATATATTTATTTATTTGTGCTTCTTAATCATACAAATCATTGTGGCACAATGGTAAGTCTGTTTCATGTTTGTTAATTACGGTCTTCAGTTTTGAATAGCATCAAATAATTTTTTGTATAAAAATTATATAATATTTGACTTTAAATTGACTATTTTTTGGTGAAAAATTGCACCAAACTTGTAGACCGTCCAATCTGATTCTAAACCATTGATCTTTTTTTTTTTTTTTGACCAGAGTAAGTAAGCCACTGATCTTGACTTTTAATTGTGGACATCTAATATCAAAATACTAAATTCTAGATGGATCTTATAGTGACGTTCTTATAGTAGTACATCATTTATAGCTTGTGAGTTAGAACGTCAAATCAAGGAACGCTTCTCAAAGGCACCATTTTCTACTTGCATGGGAGAGGTGTATTGACTAGTCCCACAATGGTGCTTTTTCATGAAAACACTTTCTTGAATGCACCTTTGCTCTTGTACTTTATTCTTTCATTTGCCGGTGCATTAGTTTTGACATGGTATTATGCTTAACACCAATTATATTTAAAAATAAATTTTCAAATAAACTTAAACTTGTGAAGTAAATATAAATATAAAGGACAATCTCATATTCACTACTCTTCTATGTTAAATTCCAAAAATGCCATGGTTGTTTGCGTGCTATCTTACACATCCATACAAATTAACACATATATTAAATACGCTATTTCAGTGGCACATGCGAAACATTTATAGATATCAAATTTGAAACATCTTACATATTATGAGAGTATATAGGATAATATGTAAGTAAGTATGACATTTTAAAATTTAGCGTACATGAATGGTTAGGTATGAAGTAATCCCGATCTTTAAATTTTAAAATAAAAAATTATATTTAAAATTATTATATTTTTAATTTTTTTATGTAGCTTGGTGTTCACATGACTTGTTGCATATAGAAATAATCTCATGCCCTATTCTAAATCTCCCATAATTTAAATTTTTGGATAGTGCGAGGATTAATAAATTCCTACATTATTAATTTTTTTACTTAATATCTTTATAATTTTTAATATTTTGATATTATAAATGATGTACGAGAACCTTGAGAGGGAAAAGCACAGATCAAATAGAGGAGGGAGGGGAGAGAGAGAGAGAGAGAGAGGAGGGAGTTGGTCTTTGAGGCCTAGATTATGTTGTTTTTAAAGTGGAGTCAAATATGTATTAAACTTTGAGATAATTTTATATTAACCGCTTTTGTATGTTAAATGTTAGAACATGTTTCATTCCATGAAGAACATCCAGATTCTGATCAAGATTTACAGCAGGAAAACTTGTTTTCCAACACCGGAGTTTAACCACACCTAGCACTTGGAAAGAGAGTGCAGTGATCTAATTTATTAATTGTTTTGAAAATTGTTGTTATAGCTAAAAATATTATACGTTTCAAAAAGAGCTAAAATTATTATAAATATTTAGGCATGCATCCGATTATAGTATATAGAGAAAATGACATTTTCTTGTCATCTTTATGAAGTAAAATTAGCATTTTCACGAGTTATTTTCTTCTTAATATTATTTCTTTTAAATAGCTTTGAGCAAACATAATTGTTTATAACGATTTCATCTCTAAACATCTCTAAACTTGAGAAAGAACAGAAAGCGCCCAAGAAAATGCATACTTTTCATGCCAATAGAACACCTGCTCACGTGCACATTTATTTCAAAGCTTCGTTGGTCCCTCAAACAAGTTTGTCATTTCAGTTTCACCCGGTCATCCTTGTGAATTATCAACGTGCCCACGTTGTCAAAAATATCAGAATTCACCTCCGATGCTCTTAAGTTTAAGTTTTGGCAAGTCTAATTACAGTGACCTGATCTTGAAATACTTTCTAAACAAGGGTGCTCTGATAGAAAATAAATTGTGAACATGATTAGAAATCGACGCAAAATGTAAAGACTTAAATAACAAAATCTAAACAATATTTAAAAAACAGTAACTTAAATAACAAAAATCTAAACGTAATATTCATATTATTTTGTGTCGACGTCAAATTTTTGATGTCCTTTAAATGTCCTCCCCTCATCTCCTCATGTCGAAAATATTAGATTAAACGAACGCGACAGAGTGGGGCACCCATGCCATGCGTGGTTTCACACGTACAAAGCTCCAAATGGGGAAGCATGGCTGCCTCCTCGCCATGGCTTCTCCGAGGAGGAGGTGGAGCACCGTCCTGCGCAGCCATTCTTGTTCGTGGACTCCCACCCGGGTTTTTGCAGGGTTAAACTCCCAGCCATTTGCCGGATCTCCACCAACCGGGGTGAGCTAGTCAACTCTGCGTCTTGTCGCCCACCACCTGTTTGTGAAAATTCCCCAGCGACAAGGGCCTCGAACGAACTGGCCGAACCCGCCACACGGCTCCGCCGGATCGGGTGCGCATGCGTGTCAGCTGACCAGCAGGGCCTCGAGCCGCCCCACCGTCTGAAGCTTGCACGATTGGTCAACGTCGGTCGCAGGCCAACCCCGCGGGGCCGGCCCCCACATTGCAACGGATACCCCGCAAGTCAAAAGCGCGGATGCCCCGGAATATCTTCCGACAGACGCCTCCCACTTCTTTTTTCCTCGTAGATAGAGACGTGGACTCTTGGGTTAGGCGTGGGGTTAGGAGCAGGGTTAGTTTTTGACCAGGGGAATCACCGCGGTAGTGGAAGTGGAGGTGAGGAAAGCACCACAGCAGCGGCGACCCCGAGACCAGTCGCCGAGGTGCCCGTCTCCTCCCCGTAGCTCTCCTACCTGTGTATATATGTACTAGTGCGTAGCTCTCTGGGACTGAAAAGTTGCTATTTTTCCTCCGATTTGTGCTGTGGTCGGTCGCCAGAGCTGCAGAAATCGGATTGCTGCCAGGTGGGTTCTCGGGAGCTAAGGCTCTATTGGGTTGTTTCTCTTCGTCTTTGTGAGGAGTCTGGACAAAAAAATTAGTGGGTTTGTGGAAAGGCGGGCACTTTGGAGCGTAGGCGCGTCTCCACCGTACGATAGAGTGACGGGCTCGCCGGAGGATAAGGTTTTATAGCAAAGGATTGGCCTTGTTCGAGCTCCAGTTTGCTTGTCGATGTCCTGACAAGGATATTATTTAGCAGAAACTTCTCAGTCTGTGTGGGAAATGTAGATTGTACTTTACAGGCTCACAGGTGATTGGTGAAACTTGGAGTGCCGGATTACTGTGGCTCACTATGGATTGGTGGCGAGCACGATCTTTGTAAATAGGCATGGCTAGTTTTGAGTAGTACGCCCTCTTTAGCTTCTAGGACCAGTTTGTATGTGTAACTGTGGAGGAAGTTTCAATTACTTGGGTATTTTATGATACTGGGGAATCTGCAAGGGGAGGCTCTCATCTATTCCACCTTGTGGCAACATGTATTGTAGCGATGGCAACAGAGAAGAAGGAAGAACGGGTATTGGGGAGGTCAGATGGCGAGGTCTGAACAAAGTGTTGGATGATTCCGCTCAGCTCAGCAGGCACTCATTTGATGCGAATGGTAGAATTCCTGATGCACTTGATATTGATGAGAATCTACTGATCGATCCCACGCAGCTTCTTCTTGGACCAAAGATTGGAGAGGGCGCCCATGGCAAAGTCTACAAGGGAAGGTAACTACAAGGTTTTAATCAATTAAAATTTTAAAATGGTTCCCTTTGCGTGTTGGTTCTTAACCATCATTGTAAAAAGATCAGGTGGCTGGCATACTTCTCTCAGTTCACATCTTAGTCTTGGTTCGCACTGTAAAATTTATGCCAAATAGTATTTTCACTTGATTGGGATCCTATGAATTGATATTTCTTTCTTTTTCTTTGATTCCCCAAATAGTCGTATGCACCTCCTGCTATCATCTTTCCTTCCATTCCCTGTATGTAATTAACATGGTTTTCCGAGTAAGAGACGCCAACAAGTATCTTCAATATATATATATTTTTTCTCTTAATTGCATTTTTTGCTGCAAGGTTTCCTGTGTGTCAGATAACCCCCTCCCCCTTTCCAAATTTCTGTGCGTCAGATAGATACACGTTTGTTTCTTTCACCCCTTGTGCATATGACATGGTGTTCCTGAAGTACCCTAAAGATGCTCAGTTATAGGCATATAGAAGTTGACATTGAGTTATTATTTTTTTCATTGCAACGAATACCACTCCTATTGTTGGTAACTGTAGTTCATTTTCCCAAGTGGTTTTGTTATGTTATTTTAAATTCATCAATATGGATATTTGTTGAATCATCTGCACTTGTGGTTTCAAACATCCGATAGCATCACTGGGAAACATGAGGTGTCACTTTTGTTATATTCATTTACACTTTACAGTAGGTAAATTCATCAGTATCTTTATATTGCTGTTTGATGGATGTGAGATGGTTGCTTCCTTATTACAGAGCATGCTTTTCCTGCCTATGTGTTTCTAACAGTTTGGTTTTCTTTCCTTTTTCATGGTAAAAGTGTATTTATCTTGAGGAATTTGCTTTAGCCTCTGTGGATGTTGTTTCTCACCTAAAATTGACAGATTCAAGGATTTATGGAATCTTTGGTCTTCTTTTCATCAGGTATGGTCCACATGGGGATCAAATTGTTGCAATCAAAGTTCTTAATGGTGGCAGCACTCCTGAAGAGAAAGCAAAGCTTCAAGGTCGCTTTGCTCGTGAAGTGAATATGATGGTTAAAGTGAAGCATGAGAACCTTGTCAAGGTATGTGAAAATAAACAGGTTCTATTGGACAATCATTGTCAGGCTTTATGATGAATGGGGTTCACTGGTTATAGGCCCATATGTTGTGACTGTCATGTGAGAGGCTTATACCGCTCTTCCTATGAATTAGGGATGCAAAACAGGCCATATTTTGTGCGGATTGAAGGTGGACCTGGGACCTTATATGCTATCAGTCTAGAAAGACTGTCTGTTAACTGACCTTTAAGCTAATTATTGGTTGGATAATTTGATTATTAGTTACCGTATGCGTTTAGACTAGAAAAGATTTGTATCTTTTGCCTTATCCAGTATGCATGTCTGTCTAGAAGGTTAGTTAACTGATGTATATGCTAATAATCCGTCTGTTAATTGGATTATTGGTTACCATTTGGATCTTTACTATGAATGATGTTTAAATGCCTGAAATTGAAAATTGCCTATTTTTTCATTTGAATCGAAGTGAGATGAACCAAATGAGATAAATATTACCTTTTGTATTGGTTCTGAATCGGAGATCTTGTAGTTATTGCTTGTGTAGTAGTTTCAAGCTGAGAAGGGTCTTAGATTATGCACTATGCAAACATATCTTATGTATCTCATTTCATGATGCTAATTTTGCAACATTTATCATTTACGCTTTCCCATGATGAAGCTGATACATAATCCTAGTTTTGATTTTTTGGATTTTACCTGACTATTATTTTTTCTTGCTGTGTTATGTAGTTTATTGGAGCTTGCAAGGACCCTCTTATGGTGATTGTCACTGAGCTACTACCTGGAATGTCGCTTCGTAAATATCTGACAAGCATTCGTCCTAAACAACTAGATCTACGTGTTGCAGTGAGCTATGCTCTTGATATTGCTAGTGCAATGGACTGGCTACATGCAAATGGGATTATACACAGGGATCTGAAACCTGGTAATGATTTTGCAGATGCATTTCGTTGTTTTAACTTTTCAGTTTGGATTATTGAAAATTCCATTTCCACTTGTGCTTCCTCCCAACCTTCTTGAGAAGACTTGTGCTATAGCAGATAGATTATCCATTTTCATCTAATGTTTCCCGGGATGTGGGTACTATGAGTCTACTGGTTGTTGTTTACCAAACCAAGGGGTCTGGAGTTACCTTTCTGGTCCATGAAAGTGGGTACTAAGAATTTAGTGGTGGTTGTTTCATTTACACATTTCTTCCAGGGATTGGAACCATTATTTTGAGTCTTATCAGAGCAGGTTTAAAGGTTGCTTGGTTATAGGAGCGGGGACAGAAACTTTGTTTCTTTTGGGGATGAGTGGATTGATTGTGCTTGTGGGAAAAATTTCACAGCATATTTGTTTTAGAGCATGGAGAGGAGAAAATTGTCAAGCATAAATGCCTTTGAATAACTTTTTATACATACATACATGTTGTGTGTGATGCCCCTATCTCATCCATGCTTGGTGACATATTGGTGTGGATGTATAGTTAGAATGACTACTGTTGAGGATTTTAGTAGATAGTTTGCCTCAAAATGAGTTAATTACTATGTTTAACAATATAACATGGCCATTCCATATTTTTCCCCATCTATCTCTGTGCTGATTTGAAGTTGCACTCACGTTCAATGCTCCAGCTAATGTCGAGTACTTCTGGCATCAATGGCTTAGATCAAGCCTTTAGTTTCATAGAGAACACTTTGAAGCTCCAACGGGCTCCAAATTTGGAGCCAATTTAAAGCCTCTTTTACATAAAACCATGGTCAAAAGCAAATTGCTAACTGTCCTTTCCATCCACATCTGCATCTGCTTGGCATTAGAGCTCACAGTCTTGTCATCATGTTGTCTTTCACAGCATTAGTCCTTGATTTATTTCTCCAACACCTGAGGAGCTTCGACAGTCTGCATCATAGTTTTATTGGAAGGTATTGTTTGCAATCTGTCGGCTGCATGACTAGAGAAATAGGTCAGAACTGACAATAGAAGGAGCACAGGGTCAACGTTGATGAAGGTGCAACCATTACTTATACGAGTGAATGTTTCCACACGGAGAAAGATGATATAAAAGTGTATCCTTGCATTGAAGATGAAATAGTTGCATGAGGCATTAGCTCCAAATGTGTCCAAGAGTGAATGTTGCTGAAGTTAGTTTCCCATCTTCATCATTACATCACATTAAGAAGGATTAGGAGAGGCATTATGATGAATATGCTTTGGTACACCAATGTTTTAAGAAATTGCCACTTAGGTGCACAGGCTACTTCTGTTGGCACACATCGGCCTTTTCCATCAATCTTGTGTCAGCTAACTCCAGTGGTGAAAATATTTGGCAACCTTTTATGAGTGATACCTACCTAACATCAGTTCTTTACAATATGGGCCACGTAATCGTCTAACTTCCATTGGACTATAGGGGGGCTGTCAAAAGCCTCATGAACGGATGAACCCAGTAGTCAGGTAGAATAATCACCTCATCTTGCAGTTTACTTATGCAATGAGCGCTACTAGTCTTCAGAATCCATCTAAACAAAGTGCAAAGAAACAACTTTGATATAAGGATTCATGATCTTGTTTAGTCCAAAATAGCAATTCAACGCACTCCTTTAATATGTAGTTAGCTATATTTTAACTATTCCATATGTTTTCTGGTTCAAGCATTATTATGATGAATGAGACATTTATCATGTAATGCATTTTTTGGCTATTGACAAACATTTACTATTGTCATTGTGGATATTTCCCACTATGAGAAGGCTGTTGGGCAATCATAATGACTGACTAACCTGATTTAAGCTTTGTTGGTTGTGTTTCTTCCTTATGATGCTGTTTTCATTTTGATCTATAGAACGAGCATGTTTATATTGGTTGAAGGAAGCAAGCATAACAGAAACATTGGGGAAATCACATAATGACTGAAGTAGTTCCTTAGGATGCCCACCTAGGTTGTAGTTATATCAGCTACCTCATCACCTTGTTAGTTTTAGTGTCAATAGCCTTCGCCGATGCTTTTCTGGATCATGTCTGTATGAAACCATTGGTGGAGATGGAATATTCTGTTACGTTCACATTGTCTCAGGTAAAATTCAACTTAAACTTAAAGATGTCAATAAACTACTATCAGTGAAGCTGTGGGTATATATAATTGTTTAGATGTTAGGTGCGCATTATATTTGTATGATTTGGTTTCTTGGTTAAAGTATATATGCCAACAAAAACCATTCTCCATTGGTTTTTGAAGGGAATACAGTTGCTCGTTTACCAGTATACTCACTACATTGCATGTTCCTTTTACGCTGCCATCAATAAAGTTTTTTTCTGGAGCAAACTGTATGGAATTGCTGGGCCTTACTTGAAGTGTTTGTCCAATATAGTCAGGAGAAGGATGCACAAAGTTGAGTCCTTATTTCCATGATCATGGTTAATCTCGAATTTCAGATACTATTTCCCTATTGTTCTATTTTGGAGCTATCACGAATAGCAGTCTGGAGTACATTATCAACAGTTTCTTGAATAAATGCTACTAAAATGGAGAACATGCTAATGTAATCTTGAAAATATAATAAGACACAATTAAGAAATGCTCGTCGTTTGCTGTTGAGGAGCATGGCATATGTAGTTTTCTGACTCATCTGCATGTGTTAGTCCATGAAGCTCACCTCAGGACAGCACCCCCCCCACCCCCCCCCCCCCCCCCCCCAAAAAAAAAAAAAAAAAAAAAAAAAAAGGAAAGAAAAAAAGAACAGCACACACATGAATTTCATTCAGCTTTTAGAGATAGTGTAATTTTCTATGCATATGGGATATATGGACAAAATTTGTAGACAGTTTTGTGTCTGTGTGAGTTAACGATCTTTCTGTTTGTGTGAAATATGCAGACAATTTGTTGCTCACAGAAAATGAGAAGCATGTGAAGCTTATTGACTTCGGCCTTGCTAGAGAGGAATCTGTGACTGAGATGATGACGGCTGAAACTGGAACATATCGTTGGATGGCTCCTGAGGTCTGTACATCTGTTCACATGGCTCCATTTCTATTTGTTGAAATACTTGATAATTATATGCCCTAAGAATCTAAGATGTTGTCTGTTGAGTTGACCAGAGTAGTAGTTTGCGGAATGAGCTTAATGTATAGCTAGGGAATTCAAGGGTGAAAAGAAGGAAAAAATCTTTATTTTCCAATGACCAAAATAATGAAGATTATACACTTCATATGAACAATTCAACTGAGGCAATGTATATAACTTTCACAGTTTATTTTGCATTAACCCCCATATCCTAGTAACTCAAATTCTCAGGCATTTTGAGATATTAAACTATGATTTTGTCTTAGGGTACTCAGGTCATTCAACTCCTTTCAAGGCCTAGCCTGTGACCCCATCCGAGAAAACAATATTGCTCAAGTATTTTGCTTTTGTGATGTAAGTACTACAAACACAAATGTGGCGCAATGGTTTGATTGCATCTGCATTTGGGAGTTATCCCGTGTCAAATGTACTATATATTTCTCCCTGCCCACACTTGTTCTCTGTTATCCTGATGATATCCTTTTGAATTTGCTGTGATCACAAATACATGTTTTAGGTTATAACTTTCTTTGATATCCAATGTTGTATAGCTTCTTCACTGTAACCCATTCTTCAACATGAATTTGGATCCTCTGCAGTTATACAGCACTGTAACACTGCGCCGGGGGGAAAAGAAACACTACACCAACAAGGTTGATGTTTATAGCTTCGGCATTGTTTTATGGGAATTGTTAACCAACCGTATGCCATTTGAGGGAATGTCAAACTTGCAAGCTGCATATGCTGCTGCATTTAAGGTAGATCCCTCTTTCTTTCTCTCTCTCTCTCTCTATATATATATATATATATATATATATATATATATATCCTCTCTCTCCCCCTCTCTCTGCGTTCCTGTAAGGCTAGCTATACCATGTGTGTTGCTGACTTGCTGTTCTTGAATTGATGACTGCAAAATGCAAAATTGTGGATGTGCCTTGTTTTGCTTGTCCACTAAAGAATTTTTACCTAGGATGAACATGCTGACTTTGTTAGTAAAAGGGGTATTGCAGTCAGTAAGAGCAAAATGTCATTCTTATTTAAGTGGATACAATGGATTTTTGCAAATATACCTTCTGTAGGATTTATTTTCGGAATTGACAGTTATTTTCATATTGTTTTTAATAACCTCACTGCACCGCAATACTTGCAAAAATGCCCTTGTGGTTAACCTCCATTAAAGATGTAGCAAATATTCCTTCTTCAGCTGTCAAGTTTAATGTTTAGACAAAAATACCCTTACGTGTATTTTTGTGTGTGTGTGTGTGAGAGAGAGAGAGAGAGAGCATCCCAATACTTGAAAAAATGCCCTTGTAACCTCCATTAAATATGTGGCAAATGTTTCTTCTTCAACTATCAAATTTAATTTAGACAAAAATACCCTGATAAGAGAGAGATAGAGTTGAGGTAAGAATAAGGGTATTTTGGACTTTTTTAAACTTTGGTTAAAGGTTAACCAGGGTTAGATGAAATATTTAATAAAATGTTAACGAACACTGATGGCAGAGGCATTTGTGCAAGTATCGTGATGCAGTGAGGTTGTTAAAAATAATATGAAAAGTAAGAGCATCAATTCTATAGATAAAATCCTAAAGGAGCATCTTTGCAAAAATCCCTGATGAAAACGGAGACTATATTGCTATGTTTCCCACAAGAAGGCTTCGTGCAAGTTATGAACTGCCCTCTTGATTGTCCATTCATTTTCAATTTTCTTCTACAGTTTGGTATAGGTGGTGTAGGCTCCTGGTATAATGTTGATGAAGGTTGTTAATTGTTGCCGTGGGTTCAATGTGATGCTAGAAGCGGCCAGAGATTACATGTATGAAATATGGTTGTTGCTTGTGACACGGGGCAACTAGGGAAAGTCAAAAGGCTGTAACAAGACAGGAACATAGTTGGTTGATCTTTAGAATTTTTGAGGTAGATTGGTATCCAGCGGGCCATGATATTGGAACTGTTTGTAAACATGTAAACAGTACACAGATTGCAAATGACCCGCTTAATTCTCCCGCAGATGTGAAGCAAAGAGGGACAATCATTTTCGTCAATTAACAGCATGGTTTCACTAGTTTTTTTTTTTTTTAATGCAGTAAAAGTTGGCATACGGCACTTCAATTACTGTGATACAGTTATGCAGCACTTCAATGGGATAGAAAGTCTCATGTGGTGGGGGTTAATGGGCAAGGAGCATCCAGCGTGGTCACAAGATGAGCGTGATGGAGTGAAAGTAGGGGTGTAAATGGATTGGCATGATCTGAAAACCCGCTTCGGATCTGTAACCAAAATCGGATTCGAATCATCTTTTCTTGATCCAAGATTGTTGTCTTTGCATTCGGGTCAGATATGGGGCAGGTTTCGGACCGCCAAAAAACACGTTTCAGATCAGCGTTTCTCCCCCAATCCCATTTTGCATCGGGGAAGCGTCACCCCGCATCCCCCTCCCCTGCTTCTCTAGTCACTCCTGGAATATGGAGAGCTCGGTGTAGATGTTGGCGGGGATGTAGGGGGTGGAGGGGACGGAGGAGGCTGCAGACTGGTTCAAGAGGAAAACCTGTCGGAGGCCATCGGCAAGTTTGGAGAGATTGTACTGGCTGGTGAGATGGTCAATCTGCGACCACAGGGCGTTGTAGAGGCAGGGGGTGTACTGGTCGACGGCCATGGACGTCATGGTCGTCCATCAACTGGGTGAAGCCTGTGCTCTGGACATGGGTTGAGGGAGGTGACGGCATCCTTGCCCTCAATACTGATGTTTAGGAGAAGAAGCCTCTGCCAAGGATGATGTTGGCAATCATGCCCAAGATGAGGCCCACGGTGACGACAGTCTTGAGGCGTTTGAGCAGGAAGACGGTGGTGAGGAGGCGGCTGAAGTCGTAGCCAGGGCCGGGTGACAGGAGGGCGCAGTGGCCAACGATGCTGGCATTGTGGATGAGAGAACAGCCTTAGGGTCAGCGAAGAGGAAGAGGAGGCTGAAGAGGGTGACAGCGGCACACTGAGATGCACGTAGGCGAGGAGGAAGATGGTGATGGAGGCGAACCAATGGAGAAGGCGGTCAAAGACGACCTTGTCAGCATCAAGGTGGGGATGGGGGGCGGGCGGGCAGTGGAGGGAGAGGGTGCGGGAGCAGGTGGGGCAAGCATCGAGGAGGGGGCCGGCGAGACACGGAGGAAGGTGGCGGGGACAGCGAGGAGGGTGGTAGCGGGGCTGAACTGGAGGGGGAGGGTGCAGCTGTGCCTGTGCCTGCGGATCCAGCCGCGGCTGCTGCTTGTGCTGCTGTTCTTGCTCTCGCCATTGGGCGTTGCCATGCTGGGCGAGGGCACGGAGCAGAACATCTCAGCAATGGGGAGACTGGTTGGGGGTGTTGGAGGGGGCAGGGTGTGGCTGATCGTCCGAGGGAGGGTGGAGCACATCTTGGCCCAAGGAAGGTCGCGGGTTGTCTGGGTCAACCGAATACAGATATAAAATAAGGTTACAAAGTGGATTCGAGTTGGGTTTAGGATCGGGTGTATTGGGTTCGGATTCGGATCATGAAGAATCTGACCCGTTTACACCCCTAATAGGAAGTATGGATTTTGGAACGTGAAAAGGGAGCAGAGATCCCACAAGATTTGTGTAGGACTGTAGGGTGCAGGTTGTGGTGCTATAAGAAGCATAACTGAAGAACATTCAAGGTAGGTGTTTGAGAGAATTGTGGATGGCCTGCACAGGTGATTGGTATGGTCTGAGGATATTTGTTATCTATTGTTGTGAAACACGAAGATTAATTAACAGGGTATCCTCACGGATGTCAGTGGGCCTCAGGATATGTAGTCAATGGGAATTTTTTGTACGGGCTATCAGAAGTGAAAGAGTCATCTGCAAACACCTGGTGTGACAGTAGACTTTTACATGATTTTGTGAGGATGATAAATCTTCGAGTGATGTTCTTGGTGCTGTTTTATGTGAGGGTTTCAGGATCAGAGACCGAAGGAGATCATGGCAGCTGGATATGGTCTTGTGATGGAGAGGTGCCATCTTTGTCCATATTGAACTGCATTTGGTTGTTCCTGAAGTTGAGAGCGCTTTCCAGGAGCTGTTTTACTGAACCACACTGCCAACTCATATCTCAAGTTAATGAATAGAGGAGCCCAGAACTTGCATAGGCACAAAGTGGCTTATGAATACGTAGTCTGAGACTAAGACTTTTGCATCTTTTACCTGTGGGATATATATATTTTTAATGGATGATCTTTAAATGCATCTAAACTGCCTCACCATTTAATCTTAAAAAAAAGTATTCACCACACCTCTTTGGGGTTAACTTTACAATCTTTGTATGATGATCGATTGACCTTTCTAATAAAAAAACTACTCTACCTTGGTTTTATGTGGTGTATCTTTATAAGACATTGAATGTTTATCACTTTTTTTAAAAGTAAGTGTTTCAATCATTTAAATCATAGATTGTAGTACCTTTCACGCCATGCAATTATGTAGAGGACCTCCTCCATGCTTGGCCCCATGCCGTGGTTCCTAAGGATGACTGCACCTTTTGGTGGTTAATCCTGCATGCCACCCTATGGGCCATTGGGGGCAGAGGAATTGTCAGATTTTCAAGAAAGAAGCTTTGGACTCAAGCAGAGTGGTTACTTTTGTGTGAAAGAGTTGAGCCGTTGATTATGTACATCTTGTAATCAATCCTCTTTTTTGTTTGGTTAGCGGAGGGTTGATCGGGACACCTACTTCATGTTTTTGGTACATTTTGCCTGGTCTTTTTTTTGTTAAGGGATTTTCTAGAGATGTTTTGTTTACACTTGTAACATTTTCATCTTTAATAAATATTGGTGGCACTGACCACTTTAAAAAAAAAAAATCATAGATAGTAAAGCCAAGAATGGAATCGCCCATACCATTTCCATTGCCAAAACCAATACCCCCATGAATTCTCTAATAGCCTCTATTATGTTGCCTACATGACTCTTGTAAAAACCCTCCCTCCATTAGGAATATATTGAATTAAGTTATCAAAATTCTTCCAAAATCTTTTTTTAATACTCTTGTCTAGTCCCACTTGTGGTGTGTAAGCAATGGTTATATTTAAAATCTCTTTACCAGCACAAGTTTAAGTAGTATAAGTCTATACCCTCTTTTGACTTCTACAACTTTGTCTTTTAAACCCTTATTCATAATAAATAATAGTTACACCATTTCAATTGTTGCTTATACCTGCATATCATGGCTTTTGGACATCAATTTCTCTGCTTTAGTTCCCTACCACCTAATTATTTACAAGACATGCCATGTTGACCCTCCTATCTTTCATTAACTTTGTCAACTCAAATTTTCTCTCAATAATTTCGAACATTTGCCTATGTTACACCATGATTGGGCACCAGCATAGGATATCACGTGTGGGGACACCATAGCCCACCCTTACTTATCATTACATTCGTATGCTGATGCAACATGTTTCTCCTGAGAGATGCCCTAGCATGAGCAAGAAATTTTGGTTCAAGATTCATGATTGGGATATGATAGAATTTATTCAGCTGTGGCTGTCAAGTTGACGAACACCCTTCTCCTTTCTCTTGTGGTGTGGGGTGGCCATAGCAGAGTTAAACAAAGTACACAGTTGTAACTGCAACTTGCTTTTGACATAAACACCGAAAGCCTTAAACTGGCTATTGTATATCCTAACCGCAACTTGCATCCTAACTATTGTAGATTCTAACCATTGCTGTTCATAATCTCTAATTTTACTGTAAACTATCTGGATCACAATAAAGTAATGACGGGATTATAGACTCTTCAATGCTTCTGTGTTCAACGTCCGTTGGACGGTCTACCCGCTTGCACTTGTTCATCATGACCATTCACCATGGTTGGCATCGCGTTTCTGCATGATGTTCATGTAGTATTTGAGGGTTATGGTAAAGATAGGTGGAGGCCAGTGAGCAACTGTGCGGATGCCTCTAATGTGTCACTATCAGGGTTCCAAGACTCGGGACAGATTGGCCAATCCATGTCTTGTTTTGGCGGACTAAATTGATTTCAGATCGCCTTTCCTGTTCTCTTGGTCTAGTTTTGGACAGAAAAAGGTGGCATGGTCTGGCAGGATCTGGATCAGACTGGCTCTGATTGAGACCGGCTGATGTGGATCAGTTTGAGCCCACTGATCCAGCGGTGTTTATTGAAGTTGGGCCCACCGATCTGGGGGCTGATCTTGATCCTTTCTTCCTTGGTCAGAGGAAGAAGCTGAAATATTAATGGGTCAGTTTATAGAAGTGTCAGAATAGTCCCACATTGGAAAAGGGACAGAATCAAAATATGTTTAAAATGATGGTGCCTACTTCACTCAATGCCCTAAGTTTTCGAGTTGGATGACCAATAACTTTAACATGATATCAGAGGCCATGGTTACGAACTGGGCCGTGCACCCTATCTTTGTGGTCCATGTAACAGAGCCTAAAGACGGCGTGCACGTGATGGGGCGTGTTAAAATAGTACCGCAGTAGAAAAGAGAAAATCAAAGTGTCTTCAAATAGATGGTGCCTACTCCACCCAATGCCTTAAGATTTTGAGTTGGCATTGGGTGGAGTGGGCACCGTTGATAAAGATGCTTTGACTTTGCCCCTTTTCCATTGTGGGACTATTCTAACCGACCATGTTTTTCAACACACAGAGTGTGGTGAAAAAGTGTGGCATTCTAGCATTCCTCCTCTGGAATTGTTACCTAGTTTTGCAGGATAAATGGATTGAAAATTCTTTCAAAGATGGATGCCCTGCTTTGTTTAGGGTGGCTGTTTTGCTAGTGAAAACATGGTTAGAGACTGTATCAAGGGGACTCAGTGTAACAATGCTTGGGCACCAATGTTTTATGAGAATTTTAGAAGCCAAATTCAATAGGCAATGATTTGCTGATCCTGACCAGATGGGATCTGGAGGACCAGTTTAAATATGTGGGGGGAGAAAAGTCGTAAGTTCTGTTCCAAGGCAGAAATATGAAATACAAGGTTGTGTCCTTTTCCTCTGAAACCAGGTTGATAGTGATGTAGTTGATCTATTTGTGCAGAATTGTTCCACTGTATTATGTTTATGATGTCTGTTATTTTCCCCTTTCACCTGTGACATTGTATGAGGTTTTCCTTTTTTTGTTTTTTTTCTCTGAGCTGTTATAGATTCCCTCTCTATGGCATTTTATTGTGTTGGTGGCTTTTCCCTTGTACATCCCATTTTTTAGGCCTTGTTATGTCAGGTTGATGTGCTTTTGTCCAGAATGTTCGTTTCCCTTGGTCCAGTCTTGTAAATTCATCGGTTTGCTATCTCCAATAGCCATCCATATCCCAAGGGGAAGATACACAGTTAATATTTATGCACCTTGTCTGAAAACATTTCTAAATGGTAGCTGCTTTTGTCGGGATTTGTCACGCACTAGTAATAAGATTGGGATCCAGTATTATGTGACCATGTGATGTCAAAAATTTGAATTTTAGATTTTGAGTTTAAACTATCCTTTTATGGACAGAAAAGGCATCTACATCGTCACAACTTTTACTAGTTGATTACTGACTCTTTGCCTTCTTGTGGGGAATTTCAAAAAGCAAGCCAGGCCAGAACTCTCAGAAGATATGCCCCCAGAGCTAGTGTTCATCATACAATCATGTTGGGTTGAGGACCCTAATCTGCGGCCCAGCTTTGGCCAGATTATACGTATGCTCAATGAGTTCCTTTTTACACTTGCACCACCTTCACCAGCACCTGA
Source organism: Zantedeschia hybrid cultivar (assembly GCA_030544215.1). Classification (NCBI taxonomy): domain Eukaryota; kingdom Viridiplantae; phylum Streptophyta; class Magnoliopsida; order Alismatales; family Araceae; genus Zantedeschia; species Zantedeschia hybrid cultivar. The sequence goes on from JARZZO010000005.1 coordinate 13,948,713, forward strand.
GGTTGCTGCAGAAGTGCCATGCAGCAAGGGAACCATTACATCCACATCATCAGCACGTGGTGGCCGCAAGTTTTCATTCCTACGCCAGATGTTTGCTACATGGAAGTCAGGAAATAGGACATAACAATGATTTCCTAGTAAAGGAGAACCAGGTTGATAACAATGCTGACCTATCCCCACTAGCCCTTTGTGGGTAATGAAAATCTTGGTAATTACAGTATACTAGTTTTGTTGTTACAAGAAGCAAAATTCGAATATATTTCTTTACCTTTTGCAATTGTATCCTTTTCAGTTGAAATGCTAAGAATTAGCTCAGCAGTATATGGAGTATCAACTATGCAATAAACAAGGTGGCATCAAGTGTTGGAGCAGATGGAGATCAGGGTTACTCTGTCACAACTGTGAATTCAGCATATTTAGTTAGAGATAATTTGATGATAGATGTATGTGTTAGTAGTGTTAGTGAGTTTCTGATTTCCACAGTCAAGCAACTAGTCTCAGGAGATACTTCTCCCTTTATTTGATCTCAAGAATAACTCCACTCTCTCCTCTGGATGCAAGAAAGAATAAATAAGATGTAACTGAATGTATGACCTATCAGAAAAGAAGGATGTAGCAAGTGTAACAAAGGGGCTGCTTTTACCAGATTCGGTTGGATGCTCTTTCTCTCTCTCTCACACACACACGCGCGCGCGCGCGCGTGCACACACACTCTTTGCCTTTTGGTTCTTATGTTGAGGGAGCAAGAATTATCCCTGTGAATTTCTCATGATCTGGTTGTTCACAGTTGAACTGATCATAAATTCTTTTCCTTGTGATATTCTTCTTTCTGTAAGGCGAGTGTCTCTACAGATGCCTTTCCTCACTAGGCTCTTGGACTACAGGAGAACATAAAGGAATAACTACACTTGTAGGTTCATCATGATCTGGTTGTTCGTCGTTGAGCTGGTCGTAAGTCATGTAGTTGCGATATTCTTCTATAAAGTAGTAGACACCTTTCGTGGCTTGGCCCTTGTCTTCCGGGTTGATGTCGAAGGTGCTCAGCAAGGCCGTTTTATTTAGAAGATGGAGGATGGATGCAATGGATTTTGTTGCACAGAACGTGCCTTCTTGTTCTGTCCATTCGTATTGTTTAATGTACGCAAGAGGACAATGGTTGTGCTCCTGTAAGCCGTTTCAAGGAAGTATGACGTCTGAGTGGGTAGGAGAGGTAGCAATTCCAAAGTCAGAATTGATTGCGTGAGCCACTCCAGAACAGATGGGTTAGGGCTTCTGCCAAAGAGTCTATGGTTATATTTTAACTCCCTTTCACAGGCGAGTTCTATATTTAAATCTCACTTTTAGCAGTGTTATGGAAAAAAAAACTCTTACCAAAGAGGAAAAAATTAATTTAAGTGCGGGTACTGTACTTTCAAAGGGGGGTCTTTGTAGATACTTACGAGAAAAAAAGGGGAAAAAAACCAAAAACAGAACAAAAAAGGAAAGGGCTACCATGAGAGAGGCCTTGAAGTCGGTATTAAATTTTAGTGTGATGCTATCATTACTCTCTTATGGTACTCTTAGTGTACTTTTTCCATCAGTATTCTTAAAGGAATGCTTTTCGATCATCATAATAACAAGTCCACCATCATAAAATATAGTTGGATGGTTGAGATACAAGGAGTATGTCAAGGTAGTAGCTTAAGAGAGTACAAATAGCATTTTTTTCAAATGGGTGATGCTATTCTTACTCTCTTAATGTACTCCCTTAAGATACTCCCTCCATCACTGCCATCTAATGAATGCACTTCGATTATTCTAAGAAAAAGTTTACTGCAATAAATTCAAAGAGTTAATTAGGCCTTTTATCTACAGATCTCTTGTCTTGAGGAGTTACTGTCTTTGTATGTTTTTCTTAATCTTCTTTTTTCGCTTCTAATTATAGATGAACAAAGTCAAATGGTAGGGACAGAGAAAAGATCTCATGCAAATAGGCAAAGAACCTGGTGAAAAGGAAAATGAGCTTATTTCCGACCACGCTTTTTCTTTTCCGGGAGAACTTTTATAGGCAAGACTAGGTTAGGCTTCTCCCCGCTATCCAGGAACAACAAAAACTGAGGTATCTATGCCAAAGTGTCTGGTTCTAGGTTTTGGGTGGTACCAATTGGTCTGATTCAGTACCAGCTGTTGAAGAGGAGACAGCTGATGGATAAAGGGACATCCGATTCTTCAGTGGCAACAACAGTATCAAAAACCAAGTTCGGTTTAGCTGAAAGAGCGCTGGCAGAAGGTCATGGATTAGTTTGTACAGCCACTCTAAGAGATGGCAAACTATGAATGTACGTTTATTTCGCAAATAGTGTATGTGGACCCGGTAACTATATACATATGAAACTACTTATTCTTTCCATAATCCAAACATATGCAGGTATGCACTAAACAGCGTCTCTTCCATTGAAACCCATCGATTTTTTTCACTCAGAAAGGACTATCTTCGAGGTAGTTATGTTAATTAAAATTGTGAAGTCTTAGTAAGATTTTGTTGCCATTAGATAGCCTCAATTATAGCTAGTTCCTGTTACACCCGGGGATGATGCAGCCTATAGGTCCATATAACCATTAGTTATGAGAAATCCTTGCTAAAACATGGCGCAGTTTGGATTGCGTGAGTTTGTGATCCTTTTTTTTTAAAAAAATTGGGCTGCATGGAGGCTGAGTAAAGGTGGTCTCCAAATTTGACGATTTTTTTTAAAAACAAGATTAAAAAATAATACACACTACTCAGCCACTGTTCAATCAAAGGCCCACGGGACATTGCAATTGGAGTAATACCTGCTTTAGTTCGGCCCTCATATGTCCCATGTGTCCTTACGGGTCCATCTCTGATTTGACGACCTAAAAAATTTAAAATAAAAATAAAAATTATTATTAAGTTTGACCAATTAAAATTATATTTATTCTTTATTAGGACTTTATTTTTTATTTTAATGTTTTTAAAAATTATCTAATTGAAGATCTACCTGTACGAATACATGAAACATATAAGTTTCGATCTTAAATTTTTTTAAAAAAACATGAATCTTTTTTAACCTAGAGCAATACCCCATGCTACAGCAGCAGGGGTCATTGCAGTAGTATTACTCTTGCAATTGAGCTGGCTTTGGAGAAATCTTTCTCCATTTTTATAGCTATGGCCAACATAATGAGGGACTATTAGCTTCCGTTCGTGAAGAGAAGAGAGGACCTTATTTTGGCTGAACAGAACAGGAAGAGAAGAGACCGGTAATGGTGAAGAAGGAACACAGTCTATTTGTCTTTCTCTGGCAACAACGGGTCGGCGAAGGCGCCCCAACGCCAGACCCATTCCATGCACGCGTCCAGCAGCGCCGCGGCGGCCCGCCTCAGCTTCCTCTTCTTCCACGCCGTGGACGTATCCCTCAGGTTCTTGACGAGCCACAGCGCGGGGCCGACGGCAACCACCCTCGCCACCGCCTCCATCTCGCCCCCCCGGCACTGCCCCAGCAGCAGTCTCACCTCCTCGAGCCTCATCCTGTCGCTGCCCAGCCCCAGCACCCCCGCCAGCCCCTCCCCCCTCGCCCGCGCCGGGGGGGCCTCCCTCGCCACCCGCACCAGCCCCTCCACCACCCGCGCCTCCCGCGCCAGGCACCAGTGGTACGGCCTCACAGTCGACAGCTGGTACAGGGTGCCTGCGGCGTGGCCCCGCGCCTCCCACGTCGGCCCCTCGTTCAGCAGGTCGATGATGGCGTTGACGCCCGCGCCGTGCTCTTCCTCCATTATCCTCGCCTTGTTGGCCCCCAGGCTGGAGAGGGCATGGAGGGTTGCCATGGAGTTGGCGCGGAGGGCCGGGTCGTCGGCGCGGAGATGGCGAAGGAGCAGCGGTATGGCCCCCGCCTCGCCCATCTGCACGGCCAGCTTCGCGTCGGACCTTGCCCTGGCGGTGACCATGGAGAGGACCTTGTTTGTTGCCTCCGGGGAAGCCTGGGAGGCGAGCCTCTCGGCGACGTAGGACGCCACCATCCTGGGGGTGATCTCCTCCGACAGCTTCTGGTTGATGCCGAGCTCCTCGACCCATTCGTTGATCTGCCGCTGCACCTCCTGGTTGGTGGCCATAGCGACGTCGTCCTGCACCAGCCGCCGGTGGGTCACGGGGCAGAGCCTATGGCCGACGCGCAGCCACCGGTCGATGTTGACCCGCTCGTACGTCTGGCCGCTCGACACCGTCACAGGGTCCCTCATCACCGCCCCGGTGATGGGGCAGCGGAACTTGGGTGGCAGCACCCAGTCAGACCTGGGGTTCCTCTGGTTCACAGGCCCCTCCGGCCAGAAGCCGCCGAGGAATACGAACTTGCAGTAGCGGACGAGCTCCTCCAGTCCCGGCCGCTTCGAATGCAGCTCCTTCCTCGTCCTGATCTCCGACTCCAGCATCATGACCTCGCTCACTTGCGCCTCCACGGCGACGACGCCCAGCCTCTCGAACAGCTTCGCCACCCGCCCGTAGTCCGGGAAGGTGTGCCGCTCCCGCTCGATGGCCTCGACCTCCGTCTCCACCTCCCCGCGGAGCTCCATGTCCGTCCGGTCGATGTGCACCTTGTGCGTCGCGCACTTGCCCATGATGTAGTCCATCAGGTTCTTCAGCTCGGGCCGGTGCGCCGCCGAGTCGAACAGCTCCCAGGGAAATGGCTTCAGCCTGTCGTGCAGCTCCTCGGCGAGGTCGCAGAACTCGAGCGGGACGACGTCGGACAGCAAAAGCGTGGCGATCCTGCTGCCGCCGGAGCAGGACTCGAGCAGCGAGCGGATGCGGCAGAGCACCTCGAACAGCTTCTGAAAGCAGCGCAGAGCCGGCTTGGGGAGGATGGAAGCAGTGTCTTCCTCTGGCTTCATGCTGAACTGGATGCGGCGGAAGACGTAGGCGAGGACGTCCACTGTTTCGATGGCGGACTTGAAGTTGCTGTGCTGGGGGAAGTCGGGGATCCTGCAGCGGGCGATGCTCTTGGAGAGGAGGACGAGAGCTCGGATTGGCTTCTGGTCGATCAGGTTGTTCACTACGACAAAGTGCTCCTCGGACTCGGGTGGACTTTGCGTGGTGACATCGTGGGTTTCGTCCGCCACGATCATGGATGGATCTTGGTGGAAGTGCTCGGAGTGCTGCATGGTCACCAAGCTTTGAGTGATGGAGTCCTCCATTATTCAAAGGTGGATGGATGGGAGGGAGGTCAAGGAAGAAGGACTGCACGAGTGAAGTGGAAAGAACCACTCTATCTTTTAATTTTTAATTAGTTGTTAGGGAAGGAAGTAATATGGCGGCAAGGGAAACCAACTTGACCGTTTCCGTCCCCCCCGCCGCGGATGGGGCTCAGCTCCCGCGCTTCTCCAACAGAAGTTGAAAGGTTCTCATATGGCACACTCTCTCTCTCTCCCGAGATCCCCCCGAGATAATTTGCAATGTCGATGGTTCGACCTGGCCTGGGCCCAATTTAGGCCCCGTATAGGCCCAGGTTTCACTTAATAGGCCTGGCAGGATGTTTGCAATGCCGTACTGTATGCAGGGGCAGTGCAGTGAGTTAAAAGTTTTTTTTTTGAACTTTTTTTCAGGCCAGGCCCAAAGTGCCCTAGACGTACATATAAGTTGATCATTGACCAGAAGTTATAATACAATTTGAAAAATAAAAAATTGAGGCCCAATGAATAATAAGAATTGTCTTTAATGGGCTAAGCCCAATAACTATTTTTTACTTTTAAAATACTTTTTACGACGTTCGATCAGTGGTCAGCCTATACGGACGTTTAAGATATCTTGGGGAAGATCTGAAAAATATTCAATTTTTTTTTTTTTTACAACTGCAATTTTTCTACGTGCAACATGTAAAGACATTGTACCAAATATTATCCTGTTCTTTAATCAATACTTTGGGAGATTGTTTAAATATGGAATGGAGAAAGCCACCGAAGGAGCCTCCTTCCGCAGCCCGCACCTTCTCTGCCACATATAACTCCGACGATGATGGTCGCCACAGCCGCTTCCATCTTATGTAATTTTAACGCAACAGCCATTGACCAAGAGTCTCATATTCACCTTATTTTCTAAATTAAATCAATCATAGGAATAAAATCTCCCCTATCTCTATGTTTAAAATTGTAAAAATTAATTATTGTTAAATATTTAATTATCTTCTTTAGATCTTTTTCATTTTTTAGAGGGTTTAAATTTTACCGTCTATGAGTAAAATTAAACTGTAGCCATCGAATTGAATTTGCATAAAAACATTCTATAGTTTTAAAAGTATAATTTAAAAGTAAAAATTACTTTAATTAATCTCTAAGATTATTTTCATTCTTTCATATATTAATTTTTATCACCAACTAAAAGATTTATAACTCTAAAGTTGGAGCAATGCATTGGAGACGGGCAGTAACAGTGGCACAACGGAGTTGCGAAAGATAGCGGCGACTGCAGTGACGCTCGTCGGAGTTGGAGAATATTGTTGTGTGGTGCAACAACAGACACTTGAGTTGAAGAAAAGAACGGCCGCAGCAAAGGCTACGATAGTGCAAATAATGATGGGCCACGGCATGTTCTACTTCTCTGTACAGTGTAATATGTGTAATATTCGACGATTTAAAAAAAATTGAAACATAACTCAACCCACTAAAACTTTTTAAGTTTAATGTTTGATATTTCAAATTTTTTAGATCGTCCAATCGAATATTGTACTGTATAAATGAGTAGGACGCATCAGTGCCGAACTAAAAAAAAAGATTTTTTTTTTGCTTACTCACTGGAATCCATGCAACAAGCATTACTCAAAGTTTCCGGTAAAAGTAATAAATGGTAGAGTAACACTTGCTGCGCGTCCATACAGGCTGAGATGTCTTATAGGTCTATAATGAACAATCTCTAATTAGATAACTAAAAAAAATTTAAAAATAAAAAATCAAATCTCAATAAACAGTAAAAGGTACGTTTAATAGGTTTAATCCAATAAAAATTCTTAATTCTTAAATTTTTTTAAATCATCCAATCAGATATCAATCTGTACGGATATAAAGTATCCTAAAAAAAATTTAAAAATATATTTTCTTTAACCTACTGCATTAACCCTCGATACAGCTAATGTCACTCTAGGGAAACACACCCGCCCGCGCGGCTGTGCACCAAGCCGAACTCTAAATGGTGACGGGGACGGCCCATGTGGGCGACCGGGATCCGAACCGAGGACCCTGTCTGAAACCTTCCCAGTGCTCCCCATCAAATTGTCCGCAGCCACGGCCGGCGGCGACCCGAACACAAGCAGCGCACATCACCACCGTGCCCCCTTCTTCCCGTTGCAAAGGTCGCAATTTTCCTCCATAGACCGGTGGCGACTCCATGGCGGGAGGGGAGAGATGATCCTAATTCTTCCTCGGCGCAGAATTTTCATTTCCTGAGGACCGAACGGTATGCTTAATCTTAGTTCGGTCTTTTAGCTCCTGCTTTGTTGCTTGCTTCGTTTGCTGCGTTCTAGGGGTTTAATTTGGTTGGATTAGGGTTTGGTCTAGGGCACGGGATGGAGGGTAATTCGCAGGACGCGGGCAATGTCGATAGCAGCAGCGACGCGAGGAAGGAGAGATCGCTTGAGCAGTGTGGCCCGTCGGCGCCCGGTGGCCCCGGGTACCGCCTCTTCAACCGCCAGCGTTCGATTCGGCAGATCATGGGCAGCGGAAGAGGTATTCCAGTTGAGCTTTGTGATGTGATATGATCGTTCAAGTCCATGTTTTTGGAAGGCAATTGGAATAAAAATGGGTTTTTGCGGGTTTCGTTCTGTAATTTGGTGATTCTGAAACACGTAAGTTCGCTTTGAAGTATGAATTTGCGATGTCGGTTTCTTCCATTTTTTCATTTGGGACTTCTGGGGGAACCAAATTGAGAAGCCATCTTATGTTAAGCGAAGTGGGTAACCCTGGTTTGGGCCTTTTTGTGTGATTCAACACTATATTTGAAGCATTTTAGGTTAGGTTGACCGTTCGATTATTTTGTAGTCACTACTTTGTTGTTCTTGCATGTCGTAATGTTTTTTGTTTAGTGATTATAGTCTAAGCAGTTGAAGGCAACAGAAAAGCCCTAGCACATAAAACACGAAATTAGTGGAATGAGAAATGCTTGAGTTGGGCTTTGACTGTGGAATGAGAAATGCTTGATTCGGGGCTTTGACTGTGGCACTGGCTGATCATGATTAAGCATCCTATGTGCGGATATGTGTGCTTGGGATACCATGTGTTGGTATTTCAACCAAGCTTTATTTCTCTAGCTTCGTTATACCAGTGAAGGTGCATCTCAAGCACACAAGGGACTCAGCATCATCCAAGCTTTGCATCATCACTCCTCCACACCCCCCCCCCCCCCCCCCCCCCAAAAAAAAAAAAAAAAAAAAAAAACAGTAAAAAAAAGGAAAAAGTTATCATTGAGAGAAAATTGAAGAAAACATAGTATCTGAAGGAAAGGATTTGAAGAAAGAAACTAAACCATATCATGCTCGAGGAGGGGTTGCAGGGAGCCCATGCCTTGTAGATCATAGCCTATTGGTGGTATAGTCCCACAATTATCGTCCGATAGGAAAATAAAATACTACTAATACTCCCTTATCGTACTCCTTACATATCAGTGAATAGGTTGCATTGGGAAAGTGCAGAGGGAGTTTTCTCCTCGTGTTTAAATACCCCAAAAAGGAGTATTCTATATAACATTGCTCCAAAAAAGGGGGACAAAGGTCAAAGTTAAATAGACAAGAGAGTGTGGCAATAACACAAGCTGACAAAACGTGATATAATCAATTCACATCATTTTCAAGAAAAGATATAATCAATTTGCATTCTAAAGGGAGGGAATGATGGAACAAGAAGCTCAGACGATAATGGGAATGCGTGTTGGAATTAACATTGAAGCTTATATGTGGAAGAGGATGGCTAGAAACTAAGCATTGACCATGGGCCTGATCACGAAACAACATAAGGAAGGGGGAGGTCTACACTTGTTTTTTTTTTTTTTAAATAAAAAACTGAGATTGGGTATAGTTGTACATCCCCATATTTGTTTTATCTATTAATATATTTGTGGTAATGTCCACATTCCAAAAGAATTGACATAGGCAGTTATAACTTGTGGCGAAGTTCTTAGGAAAGGAAATCTGGCGAGCCATTCTTTATATTCTTGAGGACAAACACCTAGGAACAGATAGTATTCCTCTCAAGTTCCCTACCACCATATTGGAATGTCATCATCATTATAAGCTTATAAGAGGATTTGTCATGGTGGTGACGGAACTTAAACAGTAGTTGCTAGAATGGGCTGTCAGATGCATTTTACAGGAAGCATGTTCATTAAGGGAATTAAACCCACCTGCAAGATGCAAGAAGGCATCTCAAATACTTTGAGCAAATGGTTTTTTCTAATTTCCTTGATGATATAGACAAAGGTAGAGAAAAAGGGAGGGATGAGGAGGGTAGAGTAATGAAAAGTGGTAACTCATATTTGGCTGCATGAGATTGTGCTGATTAGCTGGTGGTTGCATAGATCTGTAAACGGGTTGAAGCAGGTGTTCTCAACTCCCTTTTCGACAAGAAAAGTAAGATTGGGGACATGCACCTGTTTCTGATGCCGATTTTTATTCCGAAAGTGGTACGGATTCAGATATCTCCTAAGGTCCATCAAGGTCTAAAATTGCTATTTTATTTTATTTTTTGTAAGCCTACGCACATGAGCCAGCCCACTTAAGAGATGCACTGGGCCCATCTAGGGGTGGCTCATTAAGGGGAAAGCCCATGAGAAAGCCCCTCCATCCCATGTTGACCAAATATCAGACAGGGTGTGGGTGGGGAGGCCAGCCCCTGCAATGGGATTGAGCCCACTTTGGATGCACCCAGCCTTAGCTTGGTGCGTTGGTCAGTATTTCAAGTGACTCGAGCCATGGGTGCCGGCCCCTTAATAGGGGTCAGTCTTACTAATATAGCTTATAATATTTTTAACTGATATTGAATGTATTATTAATCAACAATATTTATATAGGTGGATACAAAATCAGAATAATGCAGAATCATGTTTCCATTACCAATTTTAAATTCTTATTGGGAAGTTGATTTTAAATTCTGATAAATTGCGGATTTGATTGTCCAGATCTAGCTTCTTTTATTCAAAATGGATTGGATAATCAGAAATGGGATTTCTGTTTACAACCTTATGGTGTACATAGGTTGCGCTAACTTTGTCTACGTTTGAGACACCATGTGGTTGCTTCTGACTCAGATTGTTTGTGGGTGGTTGCTAATCCTTTGAGAACCTTTTCATCCTTCCCTTTCTCAAATCATGTCTTGTGTGATGATTGCAGCACAATTATGCACAAGTGAATGAGTTAAAAGGGTTTCGTGCAAATTACAACCTCTATATGGTGGTATTATAGAAGAAACCCTATCATATTCATATCTATGAGGATGTAATTGCTTTATTGTCATATTTTTGTTGGCAAGGTTTTTTTTTTTTTTTTTGGCATATTGACCTTGATAAACCCTTGTTTTACTCACCTGTCGATGCCAAATAGGAGATATTTATTGTTTTCACGTTATAGAATCTGTGTAATCTAATTCATATGTTTAAACTTGCTAATGCTCAGTGCATGTTTGGTGAAAGTCTTAGGTGGCAGCCACTTTTAGCTTCCACTTTCAACATAAAAATTATTGGGTGTGAGGCAGTTCCACTAGTCAATCCTTCCCTTACTATCCGATTTTTCCCCAAATCTAGGAAGCTCCACTTTGAACTTTTTGTTGGAAGTAGAAAAACTGGGGCTGCAAATGGAACCCGAAAGTCTGATATTCCGACCTGATTCCGATTGTTAAAAATGGTTTCGGATACACAAAATGGCTGCAGTAGGTAAAGGGAATCGAAATCAAAATTTCTGATGAGCTAACAAAATCAAAATCTAAACGTGTACCTTCTGTGTCCAGTTTCCAATTTCTGATTTATTTGAACTTTTTTCATTATAGAATTTTCTTAACTGTGATCCAACAGTTAGTGTCAAGTCTATAAAAACCTAAAGGAGGAACACTAACCGAGCCTCCCACCATACAGCATTCTTACAGCTACCCCTGCTTCTCACACCAGTGATCCACACCTGCTCCCTCAGACAGACCCCCTCCCTCCTCTCCCCATTACTGCTGGCCAGCCCCCCTCCCTCCTCTCCCCATCAATGCTGGCACCCTAAACATGCCCAATTCTTTTCCTAAGCATATCTGTTTCATTTCTCTGGTTTTTCATTTTGATTTTCATATCCTACTGCTTGATAACATTTCTTTGTTTCTTTTTGGTGGATGTTACCACATTCCATTGAAGAAAAAGCAAAATTAAATAAAAGCAAAATTAAATACAAACAAAAAGTAAAAAGGAATACAGTTCTTATGCTGTACCCCGTACCTCTCTTGCATCCCCCCACATTCCATTACAAACGCAGCAACTGTGACAGGAACAGGAGATGCAGTGCCACAGCAAGCATGTTCTTTCCCTCCAAATTGTGAGGGAGAGGATAAAAGGGGATGAAATTATAAAATGATCCCCACACTATTATTTTTCATCTTTAAAATAGTGTATGCATACCGTTAATGCATTACGATAATACCTTACAGTTAATTTTTTATTAGCTTTGTAGGTTGGAAATATGCAGTGCTGCGTTATAAACTCTTAAACAATTACAAAAAGACCCCTAGACAAAAAGTCAGTTATAAAATAACTATATAAAGGAGTTATTGGTAAATGTCCAAAAATGTATATATAAATCTTCAAACACAAAAAAAATATATATATATATAAAATATAAAAAATGTATTTTTTAAAAAGCATAGTTATTTTTTGGTAATAGCAACAATATTGTAAACTATTCTTTATTAGTTAAAGTAATTCTTTTAGATTACTTTTTTACCTTTTTGATAATATAGATATAAATATATAATCATTAAATCATTCCCTCAATGCTTCTAAAGTAGGGAACACTGAAAATCTGTCGATCCTGATTTCTTAAACTCATTACTTTTATAATTTTGTTAGAAGGCGATCCACTCTGGACCATCTTTTGGTTGTTGATGAAACTATCAAGACATATAAAAGCAAATTGGTAATGATGGATTGGTTGACTTCAGTAAGGCCTTTGCCTGAGTTAATGGGAATTGTTTAGTGCACATAAGCAGATTGTGAGAATTTACAGAAATTTGGATAATGTTTCCTTCACTTCATTCTCTTTTATGTTCAACGACTCTCTTGGTAGTTCATACCCCATAATTGGTGTCTAGGGTCCCATCATCTGTTTATGCTAGTGGCAGATGTCAACAATGCAATGTAGAGTAAAGTGGTTGTGTTAAGATTATATGGGGATTCTTGGCTGATGCCATTCTGAGGCTGTTTCATCTATAATTTTTAGATGCCATTCTCTCCTGGGTTTTATTTGGAGCGCATAATGGACGTTATGTCTTTTCTCTTGAAGTTATTCTTAGGATCAACAGGCAGGGAGATGGATGATTAACCCACATCCTCAGCCTCTCGATGCCGTTATGTCGCCCTTTTTTTCTTCTTCTGAAAACTAACATCTGATATGTTTTCTCTTTTTTTTAAAAGCCTAGTATCTTAACTTAGAAGTGATTCACAAAATTGACTCTTTGCGTCTGACAATACTTGTTTCATTTAGCTTTTGAATTTTGTTCATGCTTTCAATTTGTTATTTTGAATGTTCAAGCATTTGCTGCTGATCTGTACCAAAAACCACCACCACCACAACCCCAACCCACACAAAAAAAGGAAACAAAAGAAGAAAATATCACCACAGAATATAATGGATCTGAGAGAAACTTTTGCATTTTCTCAAAATGAAAGGGTTTGCAATGCTTCTGAAACTTCAACATATATAAAACTCAACTTTTTTCTATGATATATAGGTCTGTTCCACATCCTTTTCAGTGGCGGCAACTGCCTATTTGTTAAGCCGATAATGCTTTTTATAGAGCTAGACATTTGAAAATATTTAGCTACTTTGCTGCTTTTTCCTGAAGAACCTTTTAATAAGTTGATATAGACACACACCTCTTTTCATTCCTCTGCCTTCCTTCTTGATGACTGTCTTTCTTGGTTCTAAGATTCTGGTTGAGTGGTACTCACTTTTCTTTTCCCAAGCCTCAATGTGGCAACACGGCTATTAAATCTATTGTCATCCTTTGCCCTTAAATCTTTTGCTCAAGGTGGAAGTGGAACATATAAAATTAAGCCTGGGTGGTTAACAAATAATTTTCCATGGCTATTTTTATATTTTTCTCTCTCTGTTTCTGTTTCTTCTTTCTTCTTTCTTCTCACTCTTGTACACTTTTGTTTGGCTTTTCCTCAGCTGCTGATGTCATCTTATGGAAACGCTGCCGAATCTCTTTTGGTGTTATTGCTGTTGCAACTGTGTCATGGCTTCTAGTTGAGTGGTCAGGATTATCATTCTTATCAATTTCTTCAGATGTACTGCTAATTTTAATTGTGATCCAGTTCCTTCGAGCCAACTATGCTGTTCTTCTAAATAAGTATATCTTTCTTACCGTCTCTGGTTTTCTCCTCTGTGCTTTATTAGATTCTGAATACTGTAGATTCTGAAATGTTTGTGGCTTGTTTTCCTCTTTTGATTGCCCATGGTCAGACAGCTGCAACCTTTGCCAGAATTAGTGCTCTCAGAGGAAATGGTTAATAATACAGCAGCTTCTTTTCGTGTAAAGATCAACAGCATACTATTAATGGCTCACGACATTACCTTGGGCAAGGATTTCAGACTATTTTTCAAGGTTAGCATAACCTTTTCATGTATCAAGAGATAATAGATAATTCTCAAGCTCAAAATTTGCTCATGGTGTTTTTGCCAGGTTGTGGTCTGCCTGTGGCTACTGTCGGTTGTTGGCAGCTTTTTTTCATTTTTGACGCTTGCATACATTGGTAAGTGTTTCATCCTTTGAGCATGCAACCTAAACAAATGACATTGGTTTGAAATTTTTTACTACTTCTGGGAATATATAGTTCAATTTTTTTGCACTGTCCCTTTCTACCTTTCTTTGGTTTGTCATTGGTTTTGTGAAAAGTGATGAGTTCTCTCTTATACTTTATATTCTTTGATGTTTGCTTTGTTTTGTGTGAGCATATTCATGCATGTCTTGATGGAGCACACTGAAATTGGGTCATGTTTCTATATGCATGTAACAAATATGTTTCAATGGTTATTTCACTTGATAAGTGAGAGCTGTCTGGGATGATGTAACTTTAAATGACCATAAAAATATTTGATTTGCTGGCTTTGTACTAGATGCAGATGGCATTTTTGCCGCTGTCGACAATGAATTATCTAAAATTGTTTCATCCTGAGGAAATGCTCATGAACATGGTACGCAGCTGGGGTATCAAAAGATGTAATGATTGTTTAATGTTGACTGTACCTTCAGATTTAATAGTGAATAGCTTCCTGACATGCTTATCTACGGAGAAATTAGGGGTCCTAGTGTCACTGTGAAATATATGTGCTGTTGAGACTAGACCTAAACAAAAATGGTACTGCGAGTTTTCTATTGTTGGTGCTGTAGTACGGAAGCCGAACAACCAAATTACTGACAAGATCTGCACATATTTTTCTTCTAGTGTGCTTATCTACGTGTTGGTTGTCAGGTTTAATACTTCCTAAAATGCTTGTCTATGGGGAAAGGTATCGTGCCTGGTGTCACACCTAAAGATTCAAGCTGTCAAGACTTGACCTAAACAAAAACACTATTGCCAGTTTTATTGACACCGTAGCATGGAAGTCGGACACAACCAACAATGCATGCACATTTTCCTTCTAGTGTGCTTATCTATACGTTGGTTGTTTAACAGGTACCATTGTGTCAATCACAATTCCTGCCCTATACAACAAGTATGAGGAACATGTGGACAAATATGCAGGGTTGGTCCATCAGAAATTCTCAAAGCATTACAGGATAGTGGATGAAAACATCATTAGTAGACTCCCCAAGCGCTTCTCCAAAAGCAAGGATGCTTGATCTCTTCCCAATTGTAAGCAGGTCTTTGGTTCATCCTGCGTAGATTGTCACTTGTTTGTTCTTTTATGCATGAGATGTTCTTTTGCTTGTATTGTTGTGAGGTCAACTTACTTGCACAGTTTTTTTTTTCTCCTTTTTTTCGTAAATTTAGAAGAGTAGCTAGTGTAGTTGGAGAAAATGGGACATTGATGTTGTATTCTTACCCTATGTTCTCCTCTGTGTTCTAGTCCTTTTCTGACGTATAAGCCTTTGTCTAATAACAAGTTTCTCGTGATCTAAAATTGCGTATATCTTGATTTGCTAGATTCTTCGTGTTTTGGTTTCACTTTTTATGAATTATGAAAATTAAGGGAAAAAGGAAAAGACAAGGGAGAGTGGAAAAGAATAGTCGTATGATTCGTCCACTCATTTATGCATTAGCCTGTCAATTGACCTTTGTGCTCAAATTAAACTGTAGTCAGTATCAATGTTAAGGATTAAATACATGAAAAGGTTATGCACCATCTTTTTTATTTTATTTTTAAGTCTCTTAGAAGAATATGTTACGACACTAATTTAAGTTTATGGCGGGCTTGTTTGCTGTGTTGGATAGTTCCATCGGTATCAATTTTAACACTACCATTAATAGTAGGTGTTTAATTATATTTTATAAATTTTGATATTGATACATTTAAACAGATTTGAATCAGTGATAAAAATCTCAAGAGTTTTAGGTCTTTGAGAGTCTGAAAACTCTTCCTAGTCCTCAATTCTTTGTTTCCCCTTTTGCTGCTTTCCTCGAGATTTCTTCAATATCAGTTTTAACATTAATGTTGTAGACCTCAAAATTATTGGTATTAGAACTAATATTATATCCAAATTTATATTCCAACTAAAAGAGACATTAAGAATGGGTTACAACCCTCCTTGCATGCCTCAGGCTTGCAGGTTGACCTTGTGGTGACAATTTAGTTTAATTTAGATTAGGAATTAGTAGTTTAGTTTAGATTAGGAATGAGAATAAGATTTAGATTCCTGGGTGGCTACTGTATGGCACGTGTGTTGGGAGTCAAATACTCCCTCCGTTAGCGTGTTGACGGCGTCCCTAGTTATTGGAGACCTACCATAGGTCATGGGTCCTTAATCCGGGAGGCGTTTTGGCCGTACATAAATAAATATTATAATCAAAATAAATAAATTCTTAGAAGAGTAAAAATAGTTGTATTGAATTTTGAGTAATATTTGTATAATTAATGGAAAATAAAGGCATAACAAACTAGAAAGTTAACATTACAATTCTATGCAAACCTTGTCCTACCCCTCTTAACAGTTATAGGGTTTACATCTCCCCGAAGATTATGCAAATAAATAGAAGTATTAATTCTCCGTCATATACACAAAATATAACTATCACACTAATGAAAATATGATCTTTTTAGAAAATTTTAATTAAATCTCTTATAGGAAGTCTAACATTATTTTCTGCTCCTTGTCAGCCTTTCAGCCCCCACTTTTCGTCTAATATTATATTCCACTTCCTCATGTTAACTATTTATAACGGATAATTAATGTGTTAACATAATAAAGTAGTAATATAGTAATATGTTACCCCTTCAAATCAACTATTAATCTAGACAGAAGATGGAAAATAATGTCAGACCTCACATGGGTGGTCTCATTAATTTTCCCTTATGTCTCTCCAAATATATTGCGTGAATGAGAATTTAACATATTAAAGTCAAATTTATTAACAAAATAAACTTATCGTCATCCTTATTTTTACACTCCATATTAGCTATTCACATTTTCCTTCATATTTATCTAAGTTCCAAAAGATTTTTCATAAACTATGTCATTATATTATTATAATATACATACATAATATTCTTAAATATAAGGGAGATGAATAATCTATTTATAAAATAAATATTATCTTGTTATAACTAATTTAAGTAAGAAAAAGATAAAGACAGTATTCTTATCCTTAAATTTATATTTTCACGTCTTATAAACTTCAACTAAGGATGGATATTTTGGCTATTCTTTTTTCTATGCATCTTTAGACATGACAATGTTTACATATGGATTCACATGGTAAAATGTTAGGTAAACTGAATAAAGCGGTGAAGACGAATGCCACAAAAGTGTTCTTAATTTAAGATTGGGCATTTAGCACTGCCCGTTCTTTAATGCACAGTTGACATTATTAAGAGGATTTTTCTACCTATTTATATATTTGACATCAAATCTTTTAAATCATCATATTTTCATTTGACTATCTAAATCCAAAATCCAGCCGTCATAACCCTACAGTTTTAATGGCCTTTAATTTAAAGAAGAATCTTCAATGAACATTTTCATGCAACATCACGAACTAAAAATAATTTTGCAGTTGTAGGAGCATCATTGAATGGCTTGAGTCACGAGGCACTCATAGCTGCATTAAAAGATAGAAAGCAAATATAAGGTAACCATGTTTCTAAGTAAAAGGAACCATGTTTCTCATTCTCCCTTGACTTGCTCAGTGACGTAAATTAATGATCCTATAATCCATCAGTTGGATGGCGAAAAAACGAAGATGTAAGCAATAGACTGAAGGAGCACCTTGAGTAGGAACAGCATCAGTCAGGTAAATGCATTTTGGAGGTAAAGATGCATGCACCATGACTATAATGTAAAGTATGGATGACTTTAGGGCTGCGTGAACCCAAAATTGTAAAGCACATGCGTTGCAGAATATGCACATTGTCGTCCTTCAAAATTTCATTTTTTTTTCTGTATCATAAAAACCCACAATGATGAGATGACAGAATTATAGGTAATATAGCTCGTATTGCTAGAAGTTTTTTATTAGAGTGATGCTATTAAATGTACTCTCTTAAGGTACTCCCTCCATCACCACCGTCAATTGAATGCACTTTGATCATCATAATAAAAAGTTCACTATAATAAATTCAGTTGGATGGTTGGGAGATTAGGACTTTGGAGTACATTAAGGGAGTCCCTCAAGGGAGTACAAAAAGCATTTCCCTTTTCATTAATAAGACGGGAGAGCGAACTTAACATTCAATACTCAATCCCCAACTTCTTCAACAGCTAATTACGTACATGTTTGTGTTAAGATAATGATGATTATGAAAAGAAAACAAAAAACCAAAATGCCGCACGAGTCGCCACGTGTGGGCATAGCAACACCTCAATAACCAAGCCATATCTATTGATATCAGAACCACACTGCTTTTCCGGAGATATCCTGTTTGACCTCTTATGAAAGCAATTCGTGTGCAGTTTCAAGCCAGGTCTTGTACGTATCATCTGAGAACAGAACAAAATGCACCTGCTACACAGATGCTGTCCCAGTTAAATTTGCATATCCCAAGAAAATGCCATTGAAAGTGTGGTGCACTTAAACGTAAAAACCAAGGCAAATGAGAAATGACTTTTCTATGCAATAATAGCCTTCAAATAAATTCATAGGTTTTGAAACCTTCAGATGCTTCCCAGGTTTTGAAGGTCAATAAATGCATAGGTATCATACATGCCACGATGATAACAGTATTCGGATCACCAACATCCATAAATATATCCCATGAAACTGCACGCGTATCTCCATTTGGTAGATGCTACACATCTCTACCTACTTCTTCAACTTGGAGACCAAAGTGGTGGGAACAAGCGATGCAAGAGCACAGTGACCTCAGTGAAAGGAGAGAGCTTTGTTTGAGTAAAAAGAAAGGCTACCAGTAGGATGCCACCTGCGATACCTCAAGAAGGGGAAGTGGATGGTACAAGTGCAACTCTAGTTGTGTCGTGCAAGTGAAAGGACAAAAGGGGAAAACATACTATGGAGCTGCCTTGGGGGAAGCAGAAAAGGGACATTGTTGATATCACTTATCATTCTTAAACAGCTGCAATCAAGATCTTGCTACTCAAACCTGTGGAGAAAGCTCGGACATCCTTTTTTCACTCTTATGTTTTGAGGGGGTTTGGGGTGGTTGTGGGTTGGTGTTGGTGTTGACAGCCCACGTAGGAATTCGATATGAGGGACAACAAAGATGCAGAGAATAAACTTATTTATGTGATGGGAATTGCATCAGCCTATAATCAGTTCAGAGTATTAAATTACCCGGCCTCAGTTTCAATGCCTGGGATTTTTTTTTTTTTCAAATTTTTTGATGACCAAGAGAACCCGTGAACCCCAGGATCAGGTCCTGCATCTCCGGGACCCTGAGCCATGGGCCCGCCATACCTCAGTCTCAGACAAGAGAAAGAGTACAGCAATTCTAAGCCCCCCATTGGGCAAGCAAACAAGTGTGGGGAAGAATATTCTATTCCACAGAGGTTGTTCTATCATTTACCCATTTTATGGGGCAAAAACAGGTAATATGGAGGATTTTCAGCAACAGGAAGGAATATTGATCCCCTCTATATTCATGGGGAGCCCCTGAATGGGAATCTTCCGGTTATTCAAGCCTTTGACCAAATACTTATCCTCCAAATGTTCCAGTTGCCAGAGTTCTCTAATGCCTAGGGCCAGAGAAAAATCAATTCCTCCCACTTATTCTGTTGCCAAATGGGGGTTGAAAGATCCTGCACAACACGCAGAGTGATGTTGGATGGTCAGCATGTCAGGCAGGCAAAACTAAGAAGAGGGTGAAAGGAAACTGACGACTGCTGATTTGGGCATGGTGAACATTGAACAAGGATGATTCAGGAGGATGCTGGCTCTTGAAAAGTGTACAAAGAAGAATCCAGGGTTTGGGCCACTTTAACAAACTCAAACATGAATTCGAATTCAGATTTGGATCTCTAACATGTTGATGATGAATCAAGCATAACCCTCAAGGGTTGAATCTTATGATTGGTGTCAAGAGGAAAAGAGCCAGGTGAAAGATGGGCAACAAGATGACAGTGGTAGAAGGTGTGAAGGATTTGGAACATACGTGAATGCAGTGGTGAAGCCAGGTTTTTTGTTGGGGGGGGAGGGGGGGGTAGAACCAAGGTTCGCAGACTCGTGGATCCAAATCAGATCGGGTTTGGCCAGATACGAGTCGAATCTGATCAGATTCAGACTGACTTGGACCGACTTGCACGAGTCGGGCTGTTCAGGCTATTTTTTTGACAAATATCTCATTTTTTGAATAATTATCTAATTATAAACATCATACTTCATGTCCATTATTACCGTAAATGATTATGTCATATTTAAGAGAAATACTTTAATTTAATGGATTTAAATTTATAAAATTTTTAGTCTAGAATACTAATCAAGAGGAATTTAATCTAGGAATCTCAATTTGCAAAAGAAAGTGGTATACCACATCTTATAGAAAGTTAGAAACGTCCAATCTCAATTTGCAAAACAAAAGTATACCTGGACTAAAGAAAGTGGATCACACCGTATTGGGCCAGATCGCACTGACTCGAGCCAAACTTCGCACCGGATCGCAGCGACTCAAGTCCGTATCATGCAATCTAGCACAAGTGGATCCGATACGGTGCAATCAACTCAATCCAGAAACGTCCCAACCCGACTTGTATGACCACCTGTGCCAGTGACTCGGGATAGTCTAGATACGAGTTGACTCGTACGAGTTGACCTGGTCTAGTATGATATATATAGAACAAATATTTATTGATAACTTTCAATTTTAAAATAAAAAAGTTATAAATGAGTTGTTCTTACTACTCTCTCTCTCTCTCTCTCTCTCTCTCATATAATCCATGTTTCCCCTTGTCTAAAAAGAGATGCAGCCTTCAGAAATGGTAAGATCATTGGTGCAAGAAGAATGGGGTGATCCTTATCATCTTTTGACTTGATTATGCTTCCTATTCTTTTTTTTGTAATAATACCAAGTTGCGTTCTTCTCCTACCAATATCGAATAGGACATGTTGAACAACATTTCCTTGATGTAGACGACAAGTTTTAAATCTTAATGCAAGCATGACATATCTCGTTGACTCAGTCTTTTTCACCACATCAGGGCTATGGGAGTCGAACCCAATTCTTCCACAAAGACCTGTGAGCTATCTTCATGAGCTCTAATAATGAAATTCTTCCCCACTTCAAAGGAAGCCTAAACAAGTCTATATTTTAAGCTCTTATTCGCCTTTCTCCCATGTGTGTATGTCATGTTTACTCCTCTCTCTTTTTTTGAAAAACAAATTGTTTATTATTGTCTCCTGCTCTTCTTCTCAGACACAAGAAAATGATGACCTTCTCATTCTTGTTCTTGCTAATATAAACATTCTAATAATGATAAGGAACAAGATATAGTTAAGATCCAGCACAAAATAATCCTTTGCAAGCCTACTCATCCCCCTCCATTCAATGTGTCACCCCTAAATGCCAAATGTATTACATAGAAACTAATTACAAGACTAACTCCGCATTATCATTGGCAAAATCACTTAATGCTGACATTGGCTGTATAAACCTGATGTCAACCGGAATTACTTCTGCAAAGAAAATTGCAGAGCAAGTATGGGATTGGTTTTTATAATTCTCCTAACATCTACATAAATAGGATGATGAGGAAATTATCAGATACATGTTGAATAAATACCCTGTACTTCAAGAATTGTGGGGACGGCCTTTTTGATACAAGGAGAATAAATGAACAATTCAAATAAGATAGACAATAATTAGATTTTGATGTCATTTGTTTATATCTTGAAATCCGTAATAATAGCAATCAAAATGTAAACTGTTAAATTGAGATGAAACAGAAACAAAAGTACATAGAAAAGGACGAAAACATATTAGAACAACATACATTGATGCACGATAGAAAGAAAGGGAGATCATATACATATCCTTGTTCGGTCTTTGGAAGAGCGGCTGTGCAGCATATGCTTATATGAAGACAGGGTGGAAGGGAGGATCTGGGTTGGCCTGTGGCAACCAAATTGGAGATCTCACAATTCTCATAACAAGCTACAGAACCATCATAGACAAGTCGGGAAGGGTATATAATAGTCCCATTTGCAGTGGACTGTCTTGTTTAGTTAGAAATTAAAATGAAGTTTGGGAGGTGTGTGGAATTTTTGTAAACTAAATTTTCACCAAAGATTTAGAGGGGCAAATCTTAGGAGGAGGGGCACAATCAAAAGGGACGGAATACAGGTAAAAGAGATGTGCGCCCCCACGTGCGTGTAGGCAAAAAGGTTACCGCGGAGGGTGAGCTGCAGCCACAGGACTGCT
This sequence comes from Zantedeschia hybrid cultivar, assembly GCA_030544215.1. Classification (NCBI taxonomy): domain Eukaryota; kingdom Viridiplantae; phylum Streptophyta; class Magnoliopsida; order Alismatales; family Araceae; genus Zantedeschia; species Zantedeschia hybrid cultivar. The sequence goes on from JARZZO010000005.1 coordinate 13,970,960, forward strand.
CAGATGGGTACCTCTAACATGCACCAAGAAGACAGAAAAGTAGAAAACCACAAAATTGGTAATAAGGGTTTTGAATGGAAGCTCTTGATATCTTGAGGAAATATCGCTCGACATCTCGAGAAAAAATCATTCTTTAAAGTACTGGGGGTCAACAAGGTGACAAAGCACATATCCTTGCCTGGCCCAAAGGGAAACATAAGTTGCCGACAAGAAGATTAGAGACTGACTCAATTGGAGGCCCTCATGTAGAGTTCCTCCAGAAGGTGTTAAAGGAACAAAAAACTCAAGTAGCAAATACTATCCTCTTCTCTCCATATTTTTCCAAGCACTCAAGCAAAAAAAATTTAGAAGCAAATACTCAAGTAACAAAAAGGTTAAGAAGCATTATTTCCTCTCTCCCCCCTCCCCACCTCCTCCCCCACACAGCTCAACAACCAACAAGAGGGATCATAAAGAAAATCATAAACAGGAAGAGGACAGGAATAGAAGAGATGGAAAGAACATCAACTAAGCAAACATAGAACATCAAGCGGGACAAAAAGAGGAAGAAGAATCGACTGGTGAACAAATTGAGGCAGTTAGCTATGAGGATAGAACATGAGTTTAATGCTCTTCCAGGTGGAAAATGATTTTTTTCTGACGAGTGGATGGTACCACGTATCATATTAAGTAAAAAAGAGGTGAAAGTACAAGAGTGAAGAACAAAGACACTCATAAATCCCTTCTATACAAAAGGGCACCGAAGTGGTGCATTCCAAATCAACTCCACAAAAGATGAAAAAGAGAAGTGGTATTGTTCACTCTACAAAAAAGAGTTGGCCCACTCCCTAGCTGACGACCAGACAAAAGATAGAATTCTCTCTGGGACTAGAGCTTGGAGTTGGAAAGCCCGCTTGTTCCATTATCCCCATATTAGCTCAAATAGTCACATGCGGAACTATCTCTGCTATAATACTTCTTACGAATAGCATCCAACCAAAAGCATGTGTCTGTAGTCCCCAACTTCCACAGCCACTTAGAGAGTAGAACAAGGTTGAATTCATCCAACTTTTTGATTCCCAGGCCCCCATTTTCCTTACTTTGGCACACTCTTCCTCATGAAGTATCATGCCCGCCCTTCACAACATGATCTCCATTACCCTTCCAAAAGAATCTAGATCTAATAGCCTCCAACTGCTTATCCACAAATTTAGGCATCCGGAAAATGGAGATATAGGAAAACAAGGAGGCTGTCTAGAATGGACTTACAAAGCACTAATATCCCTCCATAGGATAGAAGCTTTCCTTCCCAGCTTGCTAGTCGGCACTGAAACTTTTGAATCGCCTTTTGCCAATCTCTGCACTACAGCTTGCTAGAAGTAAGGGGAAGATAATGGATAGGGAAGCCAACCATCTAACACCCCAGAGTAGAAACCAACTGATTCATCATCCTGTCATCCAGATTAATCCCTACCACCTAACTCTTGTGAAAATTGATGGCAAGTCCATTAACTTCCTGAAATAGTTCAAGAATCAGTCTGGTCAAGAATGTCTTCTCCAGATTCTCAGATAGAAAGAAAATACTATCATCAGCATACTAAAGGTGGGTAATCTATCTGTCAAGATGGTGCATAGGAAGACCATCTACAAGCCCCTCCCTATCAACTTCGTCCCACATCCTGCTTAGAATGTGTTCTACCAACCACAAAGAGGAGAGGGGACATAGGCTCCCCCATCTTGAGATCCCTACTTCTATGAAAGAAAGGTAGAGGTTCTCCATTGAGAAGAACCACAAAGGAACATAAGAGATACACTCTCTAATCCAAGGGATCCATTTCCATCTAAATCCCATTTCATCAAGGACCTAGAACAGACACGCCACTTGACCCTATCATAAACTTTCTTGAAATCTAGTTTTAAGAAAAGCCCCTGAGGTGTTGCTGCTTCAGAGCATGGAGACATTCATGTGCCACCAAAAAGTTCTCCTAGATCTGCCTACCTCTAGTGAAGCCACTCTGATTCCAGCTAATAACTTTGTGGATCACTCATCCAGTGTAGAATCCAGTATTTTGACGATTACCCTATAAACAACGCTCAACGAGCTAATGGGACGACAGTTTGAGAGAGTATCAGCCCCCGGCTTCTTGGGGATAAGCACCAGGTAGGTCTCGTTAATGCGGAGAAAATCATCTGGGCCAGGGGCCATGTCACCTACAGGGGCAAAGATAACTTGCCTAAGATAACCTTCAAAGAAAGGGGCAACCAGATCCCTTTTCTCCTCGTGGAGTTGAGGCAAGAGATCATCCTGAATGGTTGGTCTCTAGGTATCTTCCTATGTAAAGAGTCCTACATAGAAGTCAAAGACGTGTTTTCTGACTTCATCTTCCTGAAAAAAGGTCTGCTCTCCCACCTTGATGGATTTGATGACGTTCATACATAGTCGAGAAGCCTGTCCAATCTAGAGCAAGTAGGTTGGTCCCCTAGGTTGGACAAGTAAAGAAGGCCACCAACTATATGCACATCGGTCAAAGCAGCTTGATGAATGAAATCCTGAAAATCCTCTATAGCTGAGAGAAGAAGAACCATCTGACCTTTCAGCAAGTGTGATAGTTGCATTAAAATCCCCTACTATCCGCCAGTTTACCCGCCTGCTTATGCCATTGCAACAGCTCAACCTACAACATCCTTTTATCCTCCCTTCCTTGGGATCCATGGACTCTCGTGAAATCCAAAATAAAGCCATCTTCCTTGCTCTTAAATGTCAGCGAAATGGCTGATCTTCCCATTTGCCAATATCTTCAAGCACACACTCATTCCACAACACCATAACGTCCCCCGATCTCCCCCCAGTCAGAGACACAACACCACAAGACAATCTATTCCCTCCAATGTCCCTCCAAGCCTCCACCTCCTCCACCTTAGACTTGGTTTCTTGTAGACGTATAATATCAATCCTACACCTTCTGATAAGATCTCTTACCACTGCCTTCTTCTCTCTATTGCCCAATCCTCTTCCAAGATAGAATCTTCATGGGGAAACGAGCAATCAAAACAAACTCACCTCCCTCTCTCCCCCCACCATCACCTCCTTCCCCTCCCTTCTAGGAAGCCTACCCCCATTCACACTTCTTGCTACACCTAGCTGCCACCTATTCCGGATTATGTAGAGGATAAAGTGTATGTCTTTCTCCACCCCTCAAAAGAAACCCCAATTCTATCAGCGACCTCCTTAGCTTGTTTCCCATTAGCCTCTCAACCGTGGCCAGCATCTCCCTGATCTCCTCCTTGTCTAGACCACCATCAGCCTCAAAAGCCCCTGCCCTGCCTACACCCATCTCTCTAGCAAGTGTGTTGGCTATTAATTCCTCTTGAATCCCCTCCCCTCCCATAGCCGTCCCCATTAGACTTGAAGCAGAAACCTCAGGGGACAGCCGGCGTGAACCTTCCCCCACCTTCCCTTTAAGAAGAACCAAGTCCTAAGGGCCACAAGCTTGACCAGGATTTTGGCCTTCTACAATCTTCAGCACATCTTCGGACTGCACCAACCTCTACCTGAGGTCATGTAGGAGCTGAGGATCTCGGTCATTCATCTGGAGGTATTCATATGGGATCCATCACTACAGCCTGGTCGACAATCGAAGGGGACTCCCCTTGTCCTCACAGGGGAGGAAACCTTGAGAAACCCCAAAAAAGCCCCATCCTGTCCCAGATTTGGACAGTTCCTCTGAGATAGGGCGCTGCTCTCCGGGACAATAGCCTCCATGCCCCAGACAGCCCCCTCCTCCAAAGTGTCTAGAGGACTGCCCCCCACGTTTAATGTGATGAGCTTCAATGGCCAAAGTGATGCGGGACAGCTAACAGACTCACTGGCGTTGATAGAATTTCAGCAATAAGCATTTAAAAGTTAGACAACTGTAGTCTAATCGCACAATAGTCCAGTTAGATAACCACGCCTATAAGTAGAAATAGCTGAAAAGCCGTCCCTCCCACAATGAGAAAGTGTAGGACCGTTTGGTAGTTGAGAAACTACCACAAGTCTAGGAATTAGGACCACCCAAAGTTCTGTCGGAACTCGGGATCGGTATAACGCACTCACAGCCAACAGTGATGAAGAATCACGGGCTAGAACCTATCTCTCGAGTCGGCGGCAAATAAAAGCACATACGAGACAAGCAAATCGAAAAGAGAAGGTTAGCGCGTACCTCCACGCTGGTGCGTGGGAGAAGATCACCCGGTGCTTGTGTACCATCCACCAAATACAATAGAATAATGGCCCACTCCTCACAGGGAGGTAAAAGGCTACAATAAACACAAATAAATCGATCCGGGGTGGTAATCACAGCAGCTGACGGGACAGCGGCGGCGTGAAAGTTGCTGGAAGAATGCCTCGGGAAGCGTGCAGCAATATCAGCTCTCCGGGATATCGGCACGCAAATCGAGGCGGCTTGTGTGGACCTTGGAAAGCACGATCGGAGTCCTCGGTATGCGCGCAGAAACGGCACGCAAAACGAGGCAAAATCTGGGTCACAACACTCTGAACCAAAGTAGGCGTCGTTGAGACGATTCCAACGCCGCAGACGGCACGCAAATCGGAGTTCGGACGAGTTCCGTACGAGGGCGGTGCACTAAGACTGCAATTGCACCACCCAGCTAACCAACTCAGATCGGTTCGGTCCAGGTTGCACCCTGGCTCGGACCAAGTGACATCCTGGCTCGAACCAGGGTTGAGTCAGGTGGCTCGGACCACCTTGAAACTGGTCCGGACCTAACCTCAAACCAACCTGGCTAGACCAGGTTCAAATAGTAAAGAGGAGGAGAGGGTTAGACCGGACCGGAACAGACCGGGCCGGTTTGGTCCGATTCAGTTAAATAGGGGTCCGACCCCCCCCCCCCCCTTCTTCCACTCTTCTTCTTCTTCTTACCTCACCTGCACGACCCGAGAGGGGTTTAGGGCTTGGGCGGGGGGGTCGCAGGCGACGGAGCCCGCGGTGGTAGGCGGCGGTGCAGGCGGCGATGGCGGCCTGGTGTGGCGACGGCGACGGCGACGGCGTGCAGGCTCGACGACGGCGATGGGACCATGGAGCCGTGGCGTCGGCGGTGATGGCGGGGGTGCGGAGCAGGCATTGGACGGGGACGACGGCGTCGGTGTAGGTGGCGGCGGTTCGGGTGACTGGTGACGATGCGGGGCGGGGTGGTTGGTGGGATACTGAGAAGAGGGAGAGAGAGTGGGTAGGAGTAGTGGGACTGGCCGGCGTCGCACCGGCAGGGGGGAAAATCCTCGGCGTCGCACCGAGGACGAAGGAGAAATAGGCTCCGTCGCAGAGGCCCACAATCACACAACAGGTAGATTTCTTTCTTTTAAATTCTTCATCATCTTATTTCTAAACGAAAACAATATACATATAGGGGGGATTCCGTAACGTCTGCCCCTTCCCCTCCTACTGTTATACATCGAAAATCCCTAAAAAACGGAAAAGATACATAACGGACCATAAATGGCTCTAATAACAGCAAATAAAGAGGTCTCAAACCTCACATGGGCTCCAACTCGTCCCCAAGCCACAAGGACGTCGGATGGATCCTCCGACGGCGGTAGATGAGATCCGGGCGAAACCGGACCGAGGCTCGGGTGTCCTCACCACAAAGTCGTCGGAACCTCCCCCACCAGCCTTCTGCACCATTGGGACCATGGGAGGGATGGATCGGCTCATCTATAGGTCAACCATGGCCTCGTCCATGGCTATCGAGCGAAGAAGCCATGCCTCATCGGGTCCCAGAATGGGCCCAACACAAAAACACATGTCGGGTAACTTATGGGCCTCAGCCCTTATGCCAAAGTGCACCCGTTAGACCCAACCAACCGGTGCCCTACGGTCTACCCCTTTTAACCGAGTGTTTGCCGGGTGCCCGAAGGCAGTTCGAGGCCCCAATTCAAAATTTGAATCAAGCCTTCCCTGTTAAGTAGTACCTCCCCAGTCCCCAGCCTCCATCTTCAACCTCTCACCCCCTCCTGTGGAACCCTAATGGGTGGATCTCCTGCGCAGCTACTGCAACACCCAAATAACCATCCAAATGGGCCTCTCCTCCAAACGGACCAGCAAGCCCTTGGGGAGAGGTGACCCTCCACAATCTTCGATATCCCTTCCACAAAGAGGAGTCCTCCATTGACCGACATCCTCAAAGATACTCCTTCCCAGTAGCCTAACCCTGCATCAACCACTGCAGGCCTACCAAATTGCAGAAGACCATTGGAACTCCCACCAACCCAACCGCACACCTCTCCATTAGGAGATCAAGATATACCCCAGTTGCAGTCCCCAACTTGCCAACCATAAGACGACCCCTTCCCGTACTACACAACCTGCAGAGATTACCATGTTATTCTTCTTCTGTCAGGGCCATGGCAAGGAACCTGTCTCCCAGATCCCGGACATCCCAACCCACGGCAGCCTGGTCCAACATCCCTTTGACCTTCTCCACAACTGGCCGGACCTTTAAGGCCTTCTTGCAATCCAGTATAGCTCCACACACCAATGCAGACAAAGCAGCCGAGGACCAAGTAGTTATGTCGGCCAAGGCACCACGGATTTAACCAGCGACTGAGAATCGCTGCGGGCTCCCACTAGACCCATGACATGTCCTTCTGCCCACACCGGAGGCATCTCACAGGGCCCTTGCACTCACTCGCTTGGTGACTAGCTCTAAGGTACCGACCACATGATCTAGACATCGAAGCCCTCACATCCTTCCTTAGAGGCAGCCAAGGCCCCCGACTCCCCAATGGAACCCTATTCGCGCCGGAGGCTTAGGATGGAGGGTCCCAAGGAATCAAGGATCCCCTTGGCCTCTCTCAGTCATCATGGCAGCCTCATCCCATACTTTCCTAACTTCATCCTAAAATCTTCTTTCTTAAGCCAAAATTCTCAAACCTGAACTTGATCTTGCGGCAGAGAGAGTCACTAGTCTTGAGAAAGTGGGCTTGTGATCAGATGTGGGCCTCTGCAAACACATCGCCTTTAGTGTTCCTTCAAATCCACAGACACAAGGGATCGATCAAGTCTGGAGCAAGATGGATCAACCCTATAATTTGACCATGTAAACAAAGAGTTTGGTGGCTGGATGTCAATCAAAACTGCCTCAGAAGTGAAGTCCTGACAGTCTTCCATTACACTTGAGGAGAAGGTGTCATCCGACCTCTCTTCTCTACTAGAAGTGGCATTGAAATCCCCAGCTATGCACCAAGGTCTCCTAGAGTGCTAATGGAAAGCAAGGAGCTCCTCCTACAAACCTTTCTTCTCATCTCTACCTCGTGGGCCATACACCCCAGTGAAGTCTCATAAGAATCCATCAACACATTTGAAGGTGACAGAACCAAAGTGCCTCCCCAACTGAATGCCCACACCTTCCACTACATACTTACATAGTCATTCCACATGACCATAATACCCCAGGCCACCCCACAAGTGGAGAGAAAGGCCCCTTAGAGAGTCTAACTCCTCCAATTTCCCTAATAAGTTCCTCACCCCTCTCCTTGCACAGTTTATTGGATACAAAGAGCATCAGTCTTGCACCTAAGAATGAATTCTTTTAGTACCACCCTCTTCTCTCAACCACCAACTCCCCTAACATTCCAAGAAACTATCCGCATTAAGATCTGGAAGGCTCATCAACCCCCTCCCCATCCACTCTCCCCCTCTTAAACAACATCCCCCCCCCAATGCTGACTTATACCCCCCTCCCCCCTACACACACACAACATCGCAGGCCAACACCAATTGCCAGCGATTTTGAATCTTGTAGAAGACAGCCTTGATATCCTTGTCCACCCCGTCAAAAGAGACCCCCACCTTAGCTGCAACTTCTCTAGCCTTCCCCTCCACTAGATGCTCAACTTGGACCATCAGCTCTTTGACCTCTAGGCAGAAAATGTTATGTTGCAGTATCCTCATGATCATGCTGGCAGAAGGGGCCGACATCCTTGAAGCTTGGGCATGCAGCAACGAGAGAAGGAGATTACAAGATTAATAACAGTGGCCTCCTCAGCAAGTTCATGCCGTACAGCTGTTCAATGACAATCCCTATCTTTCATCATTGGTAGAATCTCCGCGAAGGATGTTATTTCTCTGTGGCTTTTTTGTTTTGGTTTTGGTATAAAATTTTGGGATGTTCAGATCCTTCTTTTATTCTGCTTTTTGGGAGGGGAACTTCTATTGTATACAAATGGACTCACTTGGGTGTCTTTTGGTGAAGGCACCTTCTTTTTAATTGTATCATAGTTGAGTACTTGGATGTGGACGAAATGGAGGGCAAGACTATGAAGGATATAATCAGAAATGATGGTAACGAAAGAACACTTTGGTGTTGTATGAACCAAGGCCAAAATGATAGAACAAGAGTTGAAGAGGATTGGTCATATGAGACATAGTCCAAAGACTTCAACAGTCAAGAAGCTTCCTCTAGGAAAGAACGAGCCAAAGCCAAAATGACAGAACAACAGTTGAGGAGGTTTATTCCTATGAACCAAAGGCTTCAACAGTTACGAAAGCTTCATGTGTCATCATGGAAGGAATGAAAAGAGGAGGAAGACCTAATAACACCTTTAGGGAGGTGGTCAGAACCTCTGTTATCAAAGGCGTGCGAGGCGTTCGCCTAGGCGACGAGGCGAGGCGAGGCGAGGGGTCGGCGCCTCGCTTTCCCGGTTTTCGCCTAGGCGATCGCCGGAAACGCCTCGCTCGCCCAGTCGCTCGCCTAGGCGCGCCTCGCACGCCTTCAGCGCCTCAGGTTCGTTTGGAGCCCACCGGCCCGCTACGAAGAAGCCCACGGCCCACTACGAAGAAGCCCATTGTTATAAGCCTACCCCCCTCCACCGGTTACCCTAATTTCACTGCGTCCCGACACGAGCCGAGCGGCAGGCGATCTCCTCCGGCAAGGATACGAGCGGGCATCGGCGGGAACCGACTCCGGCGGCAGCGGAGAACTTCTCCGGCGACGGCGACGGCAGGTAAGTCGTATCTCTCTCCCTCTCTCTCTGTCTCTCCCGCTCTCTCTCTCTCTCTCGCTCTCTCTGTCTCTCTCGCACTCCCTCCTTCTCTGTCTCTCCCGCTCTCTCTGTCTCTCTCGCTCTCTCTCTCTCTCTCCCGCTCTCTCTGTCTCTCTCGCACTCCCTCCTTCTCTGTCTCTCCCGCTCTCTCTGTCTCTCTCGCACTCCCTCCTTCTCTGTCTCTCCCGCTCTCTCTGTCTCTCTCTCCCGCTCTCTCTGTCTCTCTCGCACTCCCTCCTTCTCTGTCTCTCCCGCTCTCTCTGTCTCTCTCGCTCTCTCTCTCTCTCTCTCCCGCTCTCTCTGTCTCTCTCAATCTCTCCGTCTACCTCCCTCTCTATGTCTCTCACCCCCGACCCCCTCATTCTCTCTGTTTGCCTCCCCCGACACCCACTCTCTGTCTCTGTGTCCTCTCTCACTCTCTCTTGCATGTCTCTCTGTCTCTCCCCTCCCACGACCCCCACTCTATCTCTCCCGCTCTGTCTGTCTCTCTCAATCTGTCTCTCCCCTCCCCCGACCCCCACTCTATCTCTCCCGCTCTGTCTGTCTCTCCCCTCCCCCGACCCCCACTCTATCTCTCCCGCTCTGTCTGTCTCTCTGTCTGTCTCTCTCAATTTGAATGTTGTAATAGACTTATCTTACATTTCTACATTTATATTGTGTTTGCTTAGCATTTCATTGATAAATTTCATTATGGTGAATTTAATTAGTAGTAAAATGTCTATGAATTTGTTGATTACATATTTGAGTAATTAAAATTTATTTCATTTACTTTGATTTAAAATTATATGGTTATATTTGATAATTTGAGTGAATAAATATCATTCTGTATGATTATTTGGCTATTTTGTATAATAAGTAAATTATAAATATTTTTTTTTTAAAATGTCGCCTCAAACGCCTAGGCCATCGCCTAGGCGTTTGAGGCTGAGGCGACCCCCCGATCGCCTCGGTCGCCTCAGACTACATAGGTCAGAACAGAAAAAAGAAGCTCTCAACAGAGTATCGGTCTTTTGAAAAAACAATCCAGAGTACAGTGAGACTTTGAATCTCATCTCCCTTTTATTTTAACTTTGATTTTGTTTTTGGAAAGGGAGATTCGGATTTTTGAAAATAGAATTTTGTTTGAAAGAGAATTTGTGGAGTTTTAGAAAACATGTTATTCTCTTTCCTTTTTTTAATGCAGACTTTGAGAATTTAGGATTAATCCTCAAGTCTAAGATTCTTTTGGATCAAGCGCGGATCCATGTTCTTGACCTCTCCCCACTGACCTCGGTCAGTGTTAATTACGCTAGTTCTTAACTGGCAACCCTTGATTAATCGTCCATTAAAGCCCTTTGATAAAGCAGGAATGAAGTAAATGGATTGGCAATAAACATGCATAAGCAGAATTGAACATACATCAATTAATTTGGACCCCTTTTGTTACAATATATCACTTTTGACCATCCCGTTGATAGGAATGAATCGTCTGAGATTTAGTCACTCTACCAATGAGAGTGAATTATAACTTCATGGTCAATCCACCATTAGGAAAGAATCAAGCAATTTAATGGCCATTCCACCAGTAGGAACGAACCACGAAAATTGAATATTGGTCACTCTACCAATAAGAGTGAACCACGGCTTCAGGGTCAATCCACCAATAGGTAAGACCAAGACAATAATTTATTGGCCGCTCTACCAATAAGCGCGAACCACACTTCATGGCCAATCCGCTAATAGGAAAGAACCACATCACTTTAATGGCCATCCTATCGATAGGAATGAACCAAGAACCATGATTATCGATTACCCTACCAATAAGAGTGAACCACAACTTCATGGCCGGTCCACCAATAGGATAGAACCACACAGTTAATGGTCACTCCACCGATAGGAATGAACCAAGAATCATAATTTTTGGTCACTCTACCAATAAAAATGAACCACGAATATAATGGTCGATCCACCAGTAGGAAAGAACCACATGAGTTAAATGATCACCCCATCAATAAGAATGAACCAAGAACCATGATTATTAGTCACTAATGAGAGTGAACCATAACTTCATGGCCGGCCCACCAATAGGACAGAACCTAAAAAGTTAATGGTCACTCCACCAATAGGAATAAACTAAGAACCATAATCATTGGTCACTCTACCAATAAGAGTGAACCATAAACACAATGGTCAATTCACTAATAGGAGAGAACCACAAAAACAATTAACATTCTGGCCATTCAATCAATATGAATGAATCCTGCATAATTAATTAACACGAAACTTTGGTCATTCAACCGATATGAATGAACCACATTTTTTAATTAGTAAGCAACATGCAAATTTGGTCATTCAACCGATATGAATGAACAACATATTTAAAAAAAAAAACTTTGGCCATTCAACCAATATGAATGAACCACCTTAAAATCACATAAGTTAATTAAGATGAAACTTATGGCCATTCAACCAATATGAATGAACCATATTAAAATTAGCGTGAAACCATATAAGTTACTTAACATGAAACTTATGGCCATTCAACCAATATGAATGAACCGTATTAAAATTAACATGATTACAAGATTATAAAAACTAGTGGGTCTTTGTTCATATATTTTTCCCACGCACATAAAAAATCACAAGCTTTTGTTCTTCAACGGGCTTCAAAAAGGATCCTCCAGAGCCTCTCCTCCCTTTTTCTTCTCTCTTTCTGTGTGTTGCTGCAGCCGGCCCTAGAGGGGTTTATATAGAGAGCTGGGGGTGAGAAAAAGAGGAAGGAGGGGGGGTAGCCACCCCCCACCGGTCGAGGAGCCACCGGTGGCACCCCACACTAGGGGGGGGGGGGGTGCTAGCTGGTGCCCCCCCACCTGTCGGGGTACCACCGGTGGTTGGCTCCCCACCCCCTTCTCTCTCTTTTTTTTATTTGAACCCCCTGCTTCTTCTCTTTTTTCTTTCTAAAAATTGTTTCAACAAGTACATTCGGTTATTGACACAAAAAAGACCAAGACAAAATTTTCTCTGCTCATCTTAATTTTTTTATTTGTGTCTCTCAACCCAACTTTAGCAAATATTCATTTATCAAGGGCAGCCCAATACCATGAGGTTCCTGCCACTGTGGGTCTGGGAAGGGTTGAACCCATGACCTCCAAGTTTCAATGGAGCGACCTTACTATTCACCAAGGCCCCCTTCCAAACAATCACATATCACTTTATTTATATCTTATCATCCTAGTCATTTAACTTCAAATCAAAATGTTTATTTATTTTTTGCATATATATACCTCTTATATAACAAACATATCTTATTATCCTAAAGGTTACCTCTTTGAAGTCATTTGAGAACTCCTTAACTGCAGATATGGCGACCTTGGAAGCTTCCTTGTAAGGATAGCTACAAATGCCAAAGATTTATGCTAGAAGTTAACAGAGGTAGAACTATTGTCAACTTGTGAATGCCACACTGAATGACAGAGATAATTAAACCTACCCATAAACACCACATGATATGGCAGGAAAAGCAATATACTGAATCCCATTTTCCTTAGCAAGTGTCAAACAGCTTCTGCAATGAAAAGTCAAGTTAATAATGACTGCACCATTCGGTGTATTCGAGGGAATGTACAAAAGATTGCATGAACTAATTTCCTGAGACATGGTAGGAGGGCAAGAGAAGTACCTATATGCATGTCTCAGGGAAACCTCAGGCTGCTTATCAGTATCATAGATGGGGCCAACTGTATGAATTACATGAGACACAGGCAACCGAAAAGCCCTGCATATTTTTAATGTTTGAGATCAAGAGTCTACATGTTAAGTAGCTGGCTTAAAGCACATGAACAACTAATATAATAAAACTAATTAGAAAACTTACGGGGTAATCCTGGCTTCACCAGTGGGGCAGCGGACTCCAGGTCGAACCTCAGAGACATCATAACATGCTGCTCGAAGTTCAGGGCCGGCAGCTCTGTGTATAGCTGAGACAGACGTTAAGAACATCAGAATGGAATCATATTAGGTACAAGAAAAAGGAATCGATCTACCTCCATCTACACCACCCCCTCCGAGCATTCTTTCATTAGCTGCATTCACCTAGAGACAGGAGAAAATGATACAAAAGGAATGACTAAAGCACGATAAATCAGAATTATTTAACATCACAAAACCATAAGAAAACATAAGATAGGCATTGACATGCGAAGTCCAAGTACTTCACGTTCACGATTTCTTCCATCGCCATCTTACATGAAAGATCGGAATCATATCACACAAAATTACATCTAAAAAATTCACCATGCTGAAGAAAGGAGTTTTTTCTCCCATAATAACAAGCAAGCATTATGTCTGCAGAAGTTAAAGAGCAAATGCACATAGCTAATCATCCTAAACAGGTATCCAAAACTAGCTTGCAGGCAAGGTTCGCCGACTCGACAAGTCAGATCGACTCGAATCTCCCATGATCCGGTACGAGTCGGGTTGACTCATGCCGACTCATGCCATCTCATACGAGTCGCATGGTCAAATCGTACATACTCGGTCGAGTCCCACCGACTCAGGTTCGTCTTGATACGATACGAGTCGCCCAAGTCGGCACGAGTCGATCCGGTACGGCAAACCCCGCTTGCAGGTTCCAGAAGAGCACACATATAGCTGGAACATGCAAAACAAGTATCCAAGAATCGCTTGCTAAACACAATGTGTCCAAGTAAAAAGCTGATTGAGTTCATTATATTCTATCATTATTGTTTTGGACATCCACAGGTTGACAGATCTGAGAAAGTTTCTATCACACCACCACCACTGAATGACATTTTCCATGCAGACATGACAGATCTATGCCATGAGGGCGTGTAGCCCATGGAACTGCTACGTTAGATTCAGGGTTTTAGCCTGTAGGTTGAATTCACATGTAAGATTTCAGGCAGAAATTCTCTGGTAGTAAACAAGATAATTTACCAAAACAAAGTTTCTTCCCCTATACATTTCTTTTTTTACCTAGGAAGGCCATGGACAATAAGCAAAAAGAAAGAAACTTCAATCCCATTCCTACCTTCTGTTCCCTGCAACTCTCCCAGGCTAGGTTCCTCATTACTGGTTTGTGCAAGGCAGTGTAGTCCCCTCCTTCAGACATGGTTCAGGGGTTCATCACTTTATCTTAATGCTATGATCATATATGGCATAGGTGAGGGTTTGGTGGTTGGCAGTGGCAGGGAAACAGACAATGTTACCCAAGAGCACAAGGAGAACAAGGTGAGCAAGGGAGAACAATGGGCTTACATAAGCCTATCTTACTGGATGTCATATGACTATCTTATTGGCAATATCTAGGGAAGATAACAACAAAAGAGGACTACTAAAGGAAAATTGTAACCTACAAAGGAAGAGAATAGCACTAACAGACATGATATCAATAAGTAAGCAAACAGGTCCAGTTACAGCAAGCCTTGTTAAAATCAAAATGAAGTATCATATCCTACAAGAAAGCACACAAGTCCTTGAGACTAAAATACAAGCCAGGATGCAAGTCTAGAAGCAGTTGGTTAAGACAATATTTTGAGCCCTTATGCCAATAGCATGATCCCTCTAGTCAATTGAACGAAAAGGCAGCCAAACCTGATCCAAATCGGCCTAACCAGATCATCAAGGAAGTACTGGGATCATTCAAAACACACTGATTGGATGGGGATCAGCAATATCAATCTCCCTCAAAGGACATCTCACCTTGAATCAGTTGATCTGGGCCTATTCGAATGGGCTAGCAAACTCAATTGGCCAAACTGGTTACGACCACCACCATACTTCAGCCTATTCCCATCGAAAGTCAACCCTCAAGATGCCGACTGCTAAGGATTCTTTTAAACCCTCCCTCACAACCTTCACCCAAGTCATGCACACAAGCTGATATCAGTTTTTATGATCATCTTTCATACATTCAATTGCACTATGCTCCAGGTCCCACACAAAATACATCTTGGCAACTACATTACTCAGACCATCTTTACAATCATATTTTACCTGATCAAGATCATGTCAGCCAAGGAAGAAAACCACAACACCACACGCTTGCCAAAACCAAAAACATAATCTACATACATAATCAGATGTACATGATTTTAAAGCCAAAAGATTACAACATTCTACAGCACACCAACCTACACCTTGGCCCTTTAACTCCCCATGATTCCAACACGCTCCTGGCAATCATCTCCCATGATGAGACAGTGATTTGCATTGACCAAGGAAGGTCTTTTATATGCATAAAAAACCCTAATTTGGTCCGATCAAGAAGGGTGGGAGTTGGCACTCGGGAACAACAAAGAGACGGCATGTGTATGGGAGGAGCTCACAATGGCGTCCGTGGAGCCGTCGACGAACCAGACGGTGATGTCCCCCTTCCGGATATCGAGCACGCCCGAAGGAGACAGCTGGAAGCGGCCGATCCCGCCGCCCGCCTTGTCGGCCGACGCAGCCCTTACGGTAGAACCAGCGTCGCTGGAGCTAGGCACCGCCGCGAGCTGCCGGCCATTGCCCGCCATCCTGGAGATGACGGCGGGAAATCCTAGGGTTTTGTGGAATCTAAGGCTGGAGAACAGGGAGAAGCAGACGAGGTCTGGCCCGAGGAAGTCCCGGACAACCCTAGCGCCCCTCGATAGTAGCGGCGAGGAGCTCCTCATTTCCCCCGGTGGCCGGAGTGGTGTTCCTCATCTGAAAGGGGGAACTGCAACAATCAGAAAGTACTTTTTTATTTTTTATACAAAATTTGTCCAATTAAAAGACTACTTCATGTTGTCAAAAAAAAAAAAAAAAAAAACGAGAGAGAGAGACAGACTATTTTCAGCTCAACTTTTATATGTCACATGATCTGTTGAATTATTTGATCGAGCAGTTTCTGACTGCAAATAAAACAATTTGATAATAATAACAAGGTTTTTTATATATGTATCTCCAACTCTTACATATTGTTATCAATATCCATAAAATATTTAAAAGATTATATTTATACTCCCATCAGAATAAGGTGAATTTCGATTAAATGTGTCAAAAGAATTCCGTAAAACCTGATAAGGTAGAGTGTCAGGGGTACATATGTAAAATTTTTAATAAATTGAAAAGTATACATGTAAAATATTTATGAATTCAGTGGTATATATGTAAAATTTTTAAATGTAAGAATATAAGTGCAATCTTTCTCAAAATTTTAAAAATATTAATAATAATATGTGAGAGTTGAAAATATAAATACAAATTTAGTACTTTAAAAAATATACGTACAAAAAAACCCGATAACAAAGAAGAATAGATCACACAAACATGATGGCTAGATCACGTGTCTATAAAATATGATACTACAACATATATGTTGTAGTAAATATTATTCTTATTTATGATATTGGTGTAATATTGTAAAATCTCTTCAGATATGATTATGTTTAAGTTTAAATAATATGATTAATAATTTGGTCAAACAATCAAAAGATGATACGTACACATAATAAAATATGTAAATTTTTATCAAAGTTTAAACATTTAGAAATGTAATTAATATGGTAAATAGATACTAATAGAATTCTGAACTTTTGCCGGAAAAGATAAGTTTTTAATCATATAATTTCATAATTTATGAGATTTAAGTGAATAAAGCTTTCTCTTTATCATAGCGTATTAATTAACATGTAAAACCACTCTATATTATACTTGGATAAAATAATAGGTCTCGAAAAACAAATACTTTTGCCTATCTTTCATTTTCGCACAATTTAAAAAGTTTTATTTGGAAATTTACCTATGCATAGTATTTATATAATGTGTATATTCAACTAGAGTAATACTTGTTGCAATGCCTCTCCCCTCCGATCGCAACGAGAGTATTGCAGTGAGTATGAGAAAGAAAAAAAAAATCAATTTTTTTTAGGTTGGCTCCGAGGTGCCCTATCCGGCCATATAGTGCAATGTCCGATGTTACATGACCCCAAAAAATCTTAAAAATTAAAAATTGTTATCAAACTCGGCCTGGGGTACTTTTCACTGTTCATTGGGTTGATTTTTTATTTTTCGATTTTTTTTTGTCACGATCCAACATTGCACTGTATGGGATAAGAGATCTTGGGACCGATCCAAAAAATTATTTTTTTCTATTTTACCCACTGCAATACTCCCTTTGCTATTGAGAGAGACCACAACAAGTATTACTCACTCAACCATGACCCATCCCTGTACCCCCTGTTGCCATAGAAATAGATCCATTAAGGAGTAGTGCTTGTTGTACTATATAAATTGCACTGCATGCATGTAGTGCAGGTTCAGATTGCATACGTAACTTTTTTATTATTATTTTAACTGTTCGATTGAAGATCATCTTAGTAATTTTTTTCTAAAGTAGATCACATGGTAATACTGGGTGGATTACACCGCACTCTAGTGATGCAGCAAGTATTACTTTTCATTAAGAAGATAGATTCCTTTTAATATAATTACTAAATAAATTCAATCAGTACAAAGAAAGAGGAAAAGAGTTTCTCAAGAAAAAATCTTTACAATTAAAAAAGCTTCACGTAAGAGAGTTTTCTGGAAAACTCCCCTCTCGGCACTGACTTAGTCTGGTCAGTAGCTGAGAGGATATCAATTCTTCGTTAGGTCCTCACACCAACTTTGTTAAAGACACGCGATTCTCTCTAATACAAAGGACTTGAAGTAGGTCATTTTCGTTATTTGATGACACGGTATGTCTGTATTTACTGGTGGCAATTCTGATGTCGATAAGAAATGTCCATAAACCAATATCTTCACTCAAAAGATGCACTTGAATTAGTAAGTTTAACCAACAGCAGTAGCACTGAATCTGGCAATCAATTAGCAGACCCAGAAGAAGCCTACAAGCATTGAAGATTTCTCCAAGTGGCTGTAATGTCCTGTCATATCAGAATTGTGTAAGGGAGTACAGATTAAGTGGAGGCAAGTGTCAAAAAAAAAAAAAGGTGGATGCGGCTAAAATTTAACTCAACTTTAAACTTCTAACACAAATTTGAAAAAAGATATAGAGAAATTTAAAGATAATGTGTATAAATGTCCAATGTTAGGACGGCAATTTTTACTTTTAAATGAATATCTAATCATAATCATTGTATTATTTAACCTTTTTATAATCTATGAATCTCCATATGAATGATGTGATACTTAATGAGGGCCATCCCTCACTCTCATTCTAAATCATAACATAATTGGGTATTATCAGGCTGAAGCATATATTTTATGTCTCACGAAAATACGGTAGACACATACTTTATGTTCACAAAAGTATGATGTTTTACAATATTTTATGTGAAACCAATTTTTTTATTTACGAAGAAAATAAGAACAAAATTTGCGTGCTCATGAAAATATTTAAAGTTCTTTTCAAAAAGGGCATTCGGTCTTATCTACGCCAAAATCAAGAAAAAGAGGAGTCAATTAATTAAATTTTCTATTGACTTGTGTTTCACGGGTGATCAAATAAGTAATTGTGATACACTTTTCAAGAAAAGTTTTTCCTGTGACCCATTGTACGTAAAAATAGTTTGGTTGTACATAAAATATAATCGGATGGAAATGATTTTCTAAAGAAATATATTTACAAGAAAAATGAAAACAAAATTTGTCAGTTGGTGCTCATGAAAATATTTTCAGCTCTTTTGAAAAAGAACATTCAGTCTTATCCCATGGAGACCAAAATCAAGAAAAAGAGGAGTCAATAAATTAAATTTTTCATTGACTTTAGTTTTATAAATTACCAAATAAGTAATTGTAATATATTTTTCGAAAAAAGTTTTTCATCCGGAAATTCTGCACCCTATCTCTAGAAAATTGGATGAGTACCATCTATTTTGAATCGAGATCATGTTTCTAAATCATACAGAAGCATATCTTTATAATCATAGTGTGACGGTGGCAAAAAATTGGAACTTTCAAAATAATTGATAGTATCTTTAGTAAGCAAATTGATTCCTTAATCTCGCATTTTTTATAACAATATTTAATGAGGCGTTTGATTGTACTATAATTTTTATTGTACTATAATTTTTTATATAGTTTCATGATAAAAAGTTATAATAAAATAAAATTCATGACAATTTTTAAAAATATAATGCGCCTAATTATCGTGTTTGACAAAAATGTTATAATTTTAAAACACTGTGATCACTTATTTGATAGTATTTTTAAATTAAATAAGATACTTCTTAAAATAATTAAAAAAATTATAAATATATAGATGTTCATTAGAGAATAAGTTTACTCAACAAATCCCACCAAATTCATATACACCTTTGACCCATACGGAAAGTTCCTCCTCCATCATCCCTTCTTATGAGTTGGGAACAAATGTGATGCTTCTCTTTATTATCTTAGTAAGTAATTTATTTAAAACTTTCATTTAAATATCTCTTTATAAGGTCACAAGAAAAATTTCTTATTAGCATTGGAAAGGCAGGATGCTATGTTTTTGGGGTAATCCACTCCTCTCTTTTTTTTTTTTTTGAAAAAGCTAGAAATGATCACAAAAGGAAAATGTTACTAATACTCTCTTTAGATACACTTCCAAGTTGCTTCTCGTGCGTTACATGAATTGATTGGAATTTACAAGGTCGCAAAGAAAAATGTAAACAAAAGGGATACGTTGTCTTCATATCTATGAGAGGAACTAATCAAGCATCACGAAGGTCAAAAGGTTCCAATCGGTTGAAAGCCAAAAACTTTCTTTGGTGTTTGGCCATTGATATTGATGATGCATGAAAATTTGTGTGTCTTTCCTAAAATATTGTCTCCAGAGCGAAGGTAGAGTTTTGTCTTTTTCCTTAAAAAATGGCTCTTGTTAGGAAGAAAAGTTACGTTCTGTTTATAAGCACACGTCTATTTTTACAACATCCGATGTAGGACTAAAACGATTTGCCATTTTTATGTCTTTACAGATATACTGTATGATTATGTCCGTAAATTTGTAGAATTACTTAATTAGATTGTAACTCTGGTCACATATATATATATATATATATATATATATCCGGTCAATTGAGTCACCCTTTCAAACACCGAAAAAAGATTATCCACGAGAGAATACTTCAGAAAGTATCATAAATTGCCCCTTTACCAAAAATCTAACACAAAAGAGACAAATTAAAGTCAATCTATATATAAATTGATGTATAGAATTAGAATGGAACAACCCTCAAGGCAACCAACAGTATATGTAGAACCACCGGGTCACATGCTGCCTTCACAATTTCACACACAAGGGTTCCCCCGTGTGGAGAAGGGCTCTGGCTGCCTGCCCCCTCAATGACTACATTACACAAGGCCGTGGCTTATGCCCAAGCCATATATGCCTAAGCCATACATGCAGACACACTCTTATCAAAAGGTATACATTAATTGACCTCATGGATGACGTATATATAGTTATATATAATCTCTTGACCCACGTGGCCATATGTAATTCTAGGCTTTAGCGGGCGCTAGTAGAGCTACCTCAGCATTCAAATGGAGAGGATACGCCTCCTTCTCGAATGGCCAGCAACGGGGAGCCGAATCAACAACTGCAGGATCTTCAGCAACAGAAGTTAGAACTGTCCCCCTTCGAACGTCTGGCCGAACTGCCAGCCGGCGGGCGCGGCGTTGTAGCTGGTGACGGTCCTGCCGTCGCTGGTGGTGACCTGGAAGGAGAGGCTCTGCCCGTTGAGGTAGGAGTTGCTCTGCCAGTTCTGGCCCCAGTTCCTGGACATGGGCTGCCACCCGCCCCCCGACCCCTTGATGGACACGGCGTGCACGTCCCCGGCGCCGCCCACGTTGGTGATCAGCACCAGGTTGAAGTAGGAGTGCCCGTTGATGGTGAACCTTATCCCTCCCTTCTTCACGCAGGGCACCCTGCAGGGTAGAAGAGATGGGAGTTGCTCCAATTCCATGGAAACTAAACAATGTTATCATATAGGTTCATGTGCAGCGTTTGTTACCTCCTGAAGGTGACGGGGACGATGCCGGCGCGGTACTGGGCAATCTGCAGGAAGGCGGGCTCGGCCAGGTCGAAGTGCTGGTTGGGAGGGCTGCACCAGCCGCTGGGCGGGCAGAAGTTGGTGGCAGTCACCGTGATGGTCCCCGACAGGCACCACTGGGGGTCGTCGCTGCACCGCAGCTCGTAGCAGGAGCCGCAGCTGAGGCCGTTGTCGAACAAGGAGGTGCTGAGGGCCGCCGTGTTCGTCCCGTAACCCTGGCTGTACAGATTGCCGTACCCGCACGCTCCACCTTCATTCGAAACAACACGCATACACCCATATGAATCATGCAAACCTCTTTCTTAATTAATTAATATCTGCACTGGCATTTGGCATGTTTAGGTCAAGTAAGCTTACCCATCGTCCCGGACGCGTCGCCTCCGCCGTAGAACGTGGCATGACCGCCTTGCCAGCCGCCGTAGTCCGCCAAGGTGCCCCTGACGGCGAGGAAGAGGGAGAAGAAGAGGAAGGAGAGAGGTGCTAGCAAGGCCATTAGTCCCCCTCCACTAAGTTAGCTACTAACGAAGAAGATGACAGGGTGAAACTTGGAACTGGGCAGTCTAGTGTTGTGTGTTTCCAGTGTTGCTGGCTGTGGCAGTGCACTCTGGTGGGGGTGTATTTATAGTTATACGTGGGCTTGGGGAAAGTGGTGGGATGATGCAGTGGGGGCCTTGCCCCTATACAGAAAGGACAAGATCACGTTTGGGCCGGCCAGTCGCAAACCCTTCTCCCCCCGAGCCGATTGTAGTAATTAATACGAAATCGGGGACGCACATGCGAGTGTCCTGGTGAGTGGTGACGCAACCAAAGCGCCCGGCCCGACCCCCCCAATCCCTCTGTGGATGGGCCCAACCACCCACATGCGCCTCCTCACCCAAGTCCCACCCTCCCCAACGGTTTCAACTTTTCGAGTTCAACGCCCCCCCTCGGCTCTCCTTCTATGGGCCATCTCTGTCCAATTGTGTTATCCTTTTCAGTTCCTGACAAAATCTAGAGGCCCAAAAGGAGGGTTGGATGGCATCTCGTCTTACCGGTACAGTGTTATAGTCCACCATTATACAGAAAAGGGATGAAATTAAGAAGCTTTTGATCGGGAGGGGTGCGTACGTGGAATTTACGGATGAGTGGATTGTGGCCGTAGGATGATAGATATCGAATCTACTACATACAGTACAGATGTTTTTCTGTTTTTTCTTTTTTTTGTTGGGGGGGGGGGGGTGTTGCGTGGCAACTGGCAAGAACGGAACGGGAGTTTTCTCCGTTATAGGAGGGCAAGGTAAAATCGTCTTTGGCCAAAAAAAGTCGTGTTTGACCCGGCAGCCCCATGGTCACGGGATTCTCATTAGCAGGCGGAGGGGGAAGCTGAGGTGTCACGTCGGTGATGTCCAAAATGTCAACTACGTCCACGTGGCGACATGTCATTTGCTGCTGCTGGGGCGAAGCAGTTCCGTCGTTCACATGGTGGAGCTGGGTTGCAGGTGACGCCGACACCAGGATTAGAAACCTCTTATTACAAATTATTACATACACCCTTGGGTGGAGTTCCAGGTGTCCTGCAATGATTTTAGGTGAGCTGAACTATCTTGCAAATAAAACCTTAAGCCACTTTGATGGGAGAACAGGAGAAGAATAAAAAAGAATAAAGAGAGAATAAGCTTAATTTAGCTTTGACAAGTGGAATGACTTATATCGGTGCAGAATAATTTATTCGGAGAATAAGGAGAATAAGCAATTCGACCTTAGACCTAAGAATTGCTTATCTTTCTTATTCTGTCAGTGGGTCCCACATAATTATCAAAGTTAAGTACCCCTTATTCTAGTATACGCTATTCTGGATAAATAATTCCAAAGTAACCTATTCTGCAATCAAATTGAGACTAAGAATTTTGTATTTGTAAATAATCTCTTGTATGATTCATGTGTAGTTCCCTTGACTATGGCGTTACTTGCATGTAGCCGCTTAAATACGTAGGTTTACTTTGAATTTTCACTTGAATTAAGATATTATTACTTGTAATAAACATATAAAAATTATTAAGTAAAAATATTAATAATACTCTCAGTTAAAATATGAACACCAAACAAGAAAAATCGATAAATATCTAATTATAAGTTTATCATATATATTTAGCGACAAAAAGTTATTTTTATTTATAGCACATATTTTTAAATAAAAATATTTTTTACTGAGGGATAGATGGCTATTGATTTTTTCTTGTGAGGTGTTTGTATTTTACTTGAGGATATTATAAATATTCTTATTCAATAATTTTCAGGTACGAAGAGTATACATATTTTAACTTTCAAAATAAACACATAATTAAAATGTTGTACGTAAATATATGCACATATATATATGAATTATACAGAGATTATCTACAACTATTTGCAAAAACTTCAACAAATAATTACTTGGGATGACCATGACCCTCAAAAATTATAAAAAGATGCTCCAGTCGAGTCGAATATTGTAACGAGACATAATCTGAGCACGAGTAAAACAAGATAAAGTGGGTCAAACTGAATCAGTACTGCTTACAACTATTAAATCATATATCTCTCTCTCTCTTTCTTTTTAAATAAATCCTTCTGTCTCAAATTAGAAAGATACTCTAATTTTAATTAGAGGTATTAATTAACTGAGTGGGCACGTGGTTCGTTGGCGTCGGTTCCGTGCATGGTTCTGCGCCACGAGGTAGTTTGGTGTTGTTGCCAAACTTTGTGTGCGACAGTCTTAATTGGTCCGGTCCGGACCAAGTATAAGTGAAGTCCTCAGGGCGGTTTGAAACCTTTGAACGGGGTTATAGGGTCGGCAGGACTGTAACAGTACACACGTTTTCTATTCGACAAATATATGTGAAAAATCCTGTGAGAGTTTAATAAGACCTGCCATTGTGAGTGGATATATATATAAACTTCGCCACATGTGTAAACGCAGCCTCAATTTTATATATACAGCACTGTTCGTCAACAGTAATAGTACAAGCTTGCTATATATTTCATATATACAGCACAGTTTTCTCAGTTGAACATTCAAAATAAAAGTAGTGTGAGGAATGCTATTATATACTCTATTTTTTACTATTCTTTTTGTCACATGTTAAGAACCGGTTGATCTTTCTGATCAGATGATTACAGTTAGAATTATTTTTGACACAATTTTCTATATGACTAATATAGTTAACCGGAATTCTTTTATCAAGTGATCAAATAGCTTTTAATAAGTGTAATACATAGGATGATAAAAAGTGTACTATTTACTGCATGCACGTTGCAGCAGCACAATAGTCATGCACGTATGCAGCTGTGGTATTAAAATTTTCAATCAAAGATTAAATACAGATGTCAAGTTCAAATGACCTTTAAGAACGATGTTTTTTTCTGGATCTATGTCAACATCTAAATCGCAAGAAGCAAGTATTACTGTTAAAATGAAGAGTTGGACTGCAGTTCAGAGATCTACAAGATAAAGGGTTCATGTAAAAAACAGACAACATCGTTCAAGAAGTCTTGCTTTGGGGAATTTAAGATTTCATGAAAGAGTGCCAATGGGGAGAAGGATCTATAAGGCAAAGGGTTCATGTAAAAAACAGACAACATCGTTTAAGAAGTTTTACTTTGGAAATTTAAGATTGGGAAGTACTTGGTGCACATCTCCGCACAGGAGGAGTGCACGCGCACACCGCATCCTGATAGGCGTGCACGAGAGTATATAGCAAGCCGTGCTCTTTAAGATTTCATGAAAGAGTGCCAATGGGGAGAAGTATCATATGCGGAAGTCCGTAACATCGATCTTCAGACAAAGGTGAAAGTAAGATCGAGATTGTCCACTTTGGATCTTTTTTACTTCATAATTTCATGCCTTTCTGCCTCCTTGCATGCCCTAGTGGTACTGTATCGTTGTAGTTAGCCCCACACAGATGTCGATGTCGGTTCCAACTATATATGCCGGTAGAATCTTCATCTAACAAAGACCTAAAGCATGTAAGCTCAAAAGGTGAGAGCCATTTCTAGTTATGGGTCTAAATGTGTAGATATATTGAACACTCTCCAACAAAGGTTCAAATACCACGCAAGTGCATATATGATTTAAGCACGTAATCCGGTGGACACCTCAGGGAGACACCCGTATGATCTCTTTAATTCCTTTTTCTGATGTCCATAGAACAGTTAGGTGATGTGTTGTGGTTCAACTGCTGTCATGCTTCTCGGTTAGAAAGATACCCACGCAAAAGGGATTAGACAGGTGCAAGCCCCACCACGTTAGCCGCACATGCAGCTGCCGGGGCTTGCAATCTCCAATCCATGCACTGGTCTCCGACCCTTGAGTAGGACTCCCAACAGTGTGTAGACCATTGCATCCCCTCTTTCCGGTCTACATCTTCTTTATCTTCTTCTTATGAGTAATGCTTGCTGCATTTAATCTCTAATCCATGCATTAGTCTCCAACCCTTGAGTAGGACTCCCAACAGTGTATAGACCATTGCATCCTCTCCTTCCAGTCTACATTTCTCTTATCTTCTTCTTATGAGTAATGCTTGTTGCATTCAATCTCTAATCCATGCATTAGTCTCCAACCCTTGAGTAGGACTCCCAACAGTGTATAGACCATTGCATCCCCTCCTTCCGGTCTACATCTTTCTTATCTTCTTCTTATGAATAAATGCTTGCTGCACTCAATCTTTAATCCATGCACTAGTCTCCAACCCTTGAGTAGGACTCCCAACAGTGTATAGACCATTGCATCCTCTACTTCCGGTCTACATCTACTTATCTTCTTTTTATGAGGAATGCTTGCTGCACTTAGGACAGTGCAACAAGTTAATTATTTTGCAATGCAAGATGGCATTAGTCTACTTAGACAAAGTCACATAAGTTGGATAACTTTGTTCAGGGAAAGGCCACGCAAGTATTAAATCTTGGTAAATGATCTTAGACATGACAAATGTATGTGTGCGTGATGATGTTTTGTAGGAATAACAAATAATTTTTGTCATGCTTATAGAATATTTGTCATTTATAAAAAATATTTGTTATCTCTAAGTATCTATGTACAGATTTTTTGGCGCGACAAATATTTTTTCAAATGTGACAAACACATAGTAGGCATGACAAATAATATTTGTCATGTCCACGAAATATTTGTTATATTTGAAGTGTATGTATCATCTTTACATATGTGTACATAGATTTATAGACGTGACAAATATTTTTTAGACATGACAAATGCTCCGTAGACATGACAAATAGTATTTGTCATGCCTACAGAGTATTTGTGTCACGTGTACATACATTTGACACGTTCAAAATCCTTCACCCGTATTTAATATTTGTTTTGCCCACCCGTAAAAAACTGGCCTACCCGTGTGACCCAATCTAAGTGGACTAATGCCATCTTGCATTGCAAAACAACTCATCTTTATTACACTGCCCTCAATGCATTAAGTACTACTCTCTTCTTATTCATCTCTTCCATTCTGTTTAGGATGAGATCTTCGGGAACACGCACCTAATTTTCTACATCGAAGTTCCTTGTGCAACCACTTGATAGATTATACTATGCTATATGACCATGATACATGGCACATGCATTCTCATAAGCTAGCTAGAGGTGTGCACAAGATCCGAATCCAATTTAGAGGATTTGGTTCCCTGAGGGAGTTAATTATGGTCCCTTCCCTTTCGGATGTGACGTGTGACGACACCATGCATGTGATCGTTAACTCCCAAACACCCCCACCAACAGGGTGATGAGCCCCAAATTAAGATGAACTCGTTCCCCGCAGGAAAATGTGGGTTTCCGGGTGTTGATGTTGTCGGTTAAGGAGCCAGAGATGGTGCCCTTCACAAGGGGTTGTCCCGTAGCCCCTCCCCCAATCATGAGGTGTGATCCCCATCGGACGGTTGAGACACGCTGCTTTCGGGGCAAGGGGAGGACAACCCCAAGTGCAGTGGTCCACCACATGCGCCCTCATCACCTTCCGGGGCATTTAAGGGCCTGCCCAACCGGGCGACTCCAAGCCCCGGAACGCCACATGTGGTGGTGGGCCTGGCGTGATCCCGTGCTCCGTGTTGGGAAATGGTTGGTTCTGAGCCCAACAACGTCGCCATTGGGACGCCTTGCAACTTGCTTAGTGGGCCATCTGGTGGGCGCAACGTTGAGGACTGTAGCTTTCTTCACTCTTCTCTCCATTAAATTCCTTGTTGGGAGCTAAACTGTTGAATGCTTAAATCGAGTAAAGGATTATTTGATGTGCTGTAAAATAAAGTAAAACATTGCAAATTATCATAAAATAATATTTTTCCCAATGTTTGGAGCGTCGTAACTTTTTTTTATGATGTCTCTTTTAAGTTTGGAATGTTATAAATTGCTGAGTTTAAAATTGTGCTGTTTGGTTTTAAAATGAGTAAATTTAAAGTCAGAAGTTTAATTTGATTTGATCTGTTTTAACATTGATGAAAATAAAGTTTTTATTTTGTATCAAACTGATTATTCCTCGAGTAGATCATTTGATTTGATGTAAAATAGTAGTTTTGAAATCCTTGGTTTTAAATCTAGTGAAAATAATATCACCATAATCTTGCTTCTAATAACTTTAAAAAACTTTATATTTAGTTTTCGGTAATTTCCTATTATCTTCTCTTGTATGTTAAATTTCAAAAAAATGTCATACTTATTTATATATTAACCTACATACTCTCCTAAGATACATAATGTTTCAAATTGACACTACAGTGGCGTATTAGATATGTATAACGTTTCATATGCGCCATTGAAAATAGAATATTTGAAACATATATCATCTTGTAAGAGCATGTAAAATAATGCACAAGTAAATGTGACATTTTTAAAATTTAAACGTATATACAAGTGGTTAATATGGAATTATCCTTTTAATTTTTGATAGTTCTAGACTGAAAACTGAGCATAGAAGAATATGCTGCACAGTTCGATAAGATTGTAACATATGACAGTCAGTCTTTAGTCCTCTTAACATAAAAAACCTAAATAAAAATACCGTACAATAACATCGAACAACCACTTAGCCGTTAACTTAATTACTACTTAGTGTTAGAAGATGCACCTATTGGACGAAGTCTTCACACGTCGAGCTGCTAGAACAACAGCGCACCAAAACGTTCTTGGCCTAGCTTCACGACAGCACACTATCATGTACGTAGAGAGCCACATAGCAGTAGCCACGTAATAGCCACCGAGATAGCACCTGGAGAAGTTTATCTTTATTCAATAGCCATCATCATTACATGCGGTAGAGACCAACATTATATAAAGAGCTGGAATAAGAACGACCTGATACTCACATTAGAAGACAAAGTCTAGAATTAAAGATAGAAACAAATACTATTAAACAAATTCTTATGCTAATCAACTTCTAACTAACACAAACACGGTGGTGACTTGCGACTCCAAGAGCAAGTCTAATATTTGACTAACCGGACTCCAATTCAAATTCTATCTAGACTCTAAATCGAACTCCACGATCAGTTTCAGATTTGGATTATATTCCAACATCCTCCCTTAATTCAAATTCTTGCATGCCAAATCAACTTTGTCAACTTGATGAAGGTCTTTGATTTCAAAGCTTTTGTAAAAATGTTAGCAACCTGATGTCCACTCCTATAATAAAGTGACTCAATTTTTTTGTTCTTGATCAGCTCCCTGATGTAGTAAAATTGAATTTCAATATGCTTATTTTTTTCATGGAAGATAATTTTTTTTCCAATGAATATAGCAGAACTGTTATCACAGTAAATGCTCGTAGGAATATCTTGAGTAGCATTTAGTTCTTCAATTATCCTTCTTAGGCACACTGCCTGAGTTGCACAAGCCGATGCAACTATATATTTGGCTTATGTTGTTGAAAACGTCACAATATCTTGTTTCTTTGAAGACCAAGTAAATGCACTACTCTAAAAAAAAGTATATTACCTAATGTATTTTTCTTTCATCCATGTCACCGCCCTAATCACTGTCAGTGTATCCAACAAGTCCTGAATCAATTTCAGAAGCATAAAAGATAGCATAATTAGTGATTTCTTTGCTATAACGCAAAATCATCTTCGCTGCCTCCAAATATATCTGTGTTGGCTTCTCCATATATATGTTAATCAACCCAACACTATAACTAATATCAGGCCTAGTAGTAGTCAAGTAGCAAAGACTTCTCACCAGTTGTTTGGAGAACGTGAGATCTATTAGCTTTCAATCACCTTTTTTACACAATTTTAAACCAGTCTCTGCAAGAGTAACAACTGGCTTACTGTCAGTCATCTTGAATAAGTTAAGAATTTCACCTGCATACTTCTTTTAAGAAATAAAAATTTATCCCTCACTTTAAGACACCTCAATCTAAGATAATAAGACATTAAGTCCATATTAGTCATCTCAAACTCATGAATCATACTTTTTTTGAACTAATCTACTATATCATCATCATCTCCAGTAAATATCAAATCATCAACATATAAAGAGATAAATAACATACTGCCATGACTACTGTGCTTAATGTAAAGAGCATGTTCATATGAACATTTAATAAAATCATTTTTCTAGAAATAAGAATCGATACGTATGTGCTATGGCCGTAGAGCTTGCTTCAAGTCATAGAGAGTCTTTCTTAATCTATACTCTATTTTCTTGACCTTTATATATGAAGTTAGGAGGTTGCTCCACATACACTTCTTCTAGAAATCTATTTAAGAAAGTAGACTTCACATCTATTTGATGAATCTTTCATTATTTTTGAGCTGCTATGGGCAAACAATTCATGGTAATCAATGCCTGATTTTTACTTCTAATCTTTCACTACAAGTCTTGCTTTGCAAAGGTCTACAGAACTATCTTGTTTATGTTTTGTCTTGTACACCCACTTGACGTAAATGATTTTTTGGCCTTTTGGGAGTTTAGTTAACTCACAAGTGTTGTTTCTTTCAATGGCATCAATCTCTTCATTTATGGCTTTCTCTACTTTTCTTCTTTGACTGCATCTTCAAATTTGAATAGATTACAATCTAAAAACATGATGTATTGAGTTAACTCACCAATACATCATCATCAATAATAAAATCATTAAATCTGGAGGGCATTACTGCACTTTGTGGATGATTCCTTCTAACTGGAGGAGATGAGTAAGATGTAGATGGACTGAAGGAGGAAGGCGATGATGATGGAGAAAGAGTGGATAATCTGGAAGTAAAAGGTGATGGAGAAGGAGAACTGGGAGGACTTGTAACTTTTTCTCTTACATCCACGGCCTCTTCTTCAATTCAATAGTAACATTATGCTTCTCTTTCTCTTCTTTTGTCTGATCCTAAGCTATAATCTAATCAAATTCTACATGCTATTGAGTATGACCTTCTAAGTAGTAGGATTGTATAATTTGTATACCTTCATATATCTATAGTAACCCACAAAGATATACTTGACACTTTTATCATCTAGTTTCTTTCTATTCTGCTTTGACACATATGCATAAGCTACAGATCTAAACACCCTAAGGTGTCAAATCGATGGTTGAGTTCTAAAGCCGAGAGAAAAATCCGAGACTGAGAAGTATCCGGAGGCTGGATAAGAAGGTGCTTGCAGGGAGAAAGAACTTCATCAATAAGGGCCCTGGGTCTCGTCCTAGGGGAGCCCTCTCCGACGGTCAAGTTAAGGGATGATAATAGTATATTAAGAGGAAAGTGAAGGCTTATCTTACTTACTTTTTCTGATGCAAATAATATTCTATTTGTAAGGAGTAGGTAAGAACATTCTTCGCAGCAGTCGATGTGGGACTATTCTCATAACCATCGTTTGTCACTCTAAATGGAGTATTTGGTTTATATTCATATGAATCTTTAATGCAAACAAGGTTGATGCGGTTTATTCTTTAGATATTTGTTAGTTTTGGAACCAATTCAACAATATCTCTCTGCAATTTGAAGAAGTGCTTGCTTCAACGGCATTGACTTCTCTGTCTTTTTCTTTTGACAAACCTTTTAAGGACATCAAGTATAGGACTTCTATTTTGCACTAGAACTTCTGGTGTACCCTCTATAGGGGCAAGACTAAAGAGTTAGCCAACTTTGCGAAGATATCGGCTTGGAAATTTAATCCATAGTTGACGTGGTTGATTTCAAAGAGGTATCAATTTTTCTTTAGTTTCATAATTGTTTGGTGTAGGGGATTACTCACACTTTTGGATTTCATATATGCCTTGAATTTGGGAGATCACCAATAGGCAGTCTCCATATGCCTGAATCATTTGAATGCCCATGTCCTTGGTGGTCTCAAGGTCGATGATGAGAGCTTCATATTCTATTTTATTACTTATGGTTAATTTTTCAAGAATTCAAGAAGTATGTATGAGTTCACTATTGGGGGATACTATAACAATCCCCACTCCAACTCCATTGTCATAAATTCTCCATCAGGGGCGATTTCAGATCAAGATGCACCATCAAAGATCATACTTCGTCAAAATAATAGTCTCATGAGGATTACCATTATATTAACTATGGGGTTTGTATTTATGAGACGAAATGAATATCAATATTGTTTGAAGCCATTTATGTGGATCTTCTAATTCCCCGTTCATCTTGTTGATAGAGATGGGTATTAAAAAAAAGAAATGTGTCCTCCTTAGCTATTACAATTTGTCAACCATCACTGTTATATACTAGCGAGCAAGAAGAGATGCAAGAAGATCTCTACAAAAGTGAGACCAAACAAGCCAATTTTTGAGTAAGTAGGACCTTGATAAGGATGCGTGCCAGCCTTCGACAACTGGGATGTGATAGAATGTACATGGTTTGTCCTAGTTTTCTTGTACAAATTTCATAGTAATTATTTTATCATGAATTTGTGAAGAAAAGTCTTTGATTTAGATTTCTCTTTTATAGGGTGCTTAGATTTTATTTTTATTTTTTATTATTTTAGATTTTTTTTGGTTATTTTCTCTCTTAAACAATACTTTGAGAAGGAAAGGAAATTTACTATTTGCAATTACTTTTCTCGTCCTTTATGGAGGAGTGCAACTCTTTCAAGTCTTCTACAGGAAAAATAGTCTTGACTTAATTTTTTTTTTTTGAAAAATGCTTGAGATGCCCTTCACCTCATCTTGCAACTTCTCGCCTTCTTCACTTTTTTTTAACTGTATGCACCCATTTAGAAACTCACTGCCGTTATTCTCCCAGTTTGCTATCCTTTCAGCAAGGGGAGGGCTTGTAGTACTGGCGACCAGAAGTCCAGCAGCTCTAATGGTGCCATCAACAATGCCGTATATATACATGGCGACGGCTTTCTTTATTTGGTAAGATGGCAAGCTGCCATCATCAGTCTCTATTATTCATAGACGTTCTTTCTCAAGACATTTAGTTCGGGATTCCTTCAATCACCCGACTCAAGAGACTCCTACAATCTCCACCGTGCACACGGATGCGTACGGCTCGGAGTGCGTCCGAGGTGGGTCCGTCTCGGGTGCACATTCCATGCGTACCCTGTGCGCACGTTCCGAGACTACGAAAGTTTCCTCAGTCAAGTGAATAAGGAGACTCCGATCCAAGATACTCACCACCATGTTCACCTCAGCCTTGCTTGTTCAGCCACTCGCACCAGGCTGTGACACTTTTGGTGCTGCCAAAGGAAGGAGGGTGCCCAAACGTTGCTCTTATATGGTGCCCATGGCTGTTAAAAGGGAGAGAAAATGCTCAGACATGTCTCATTCACACTTGTTGATGGAAGGGTGCTAGGTGCTCCAGTCTCCCTCTCTTCATTTGTTTCTTTTGCTCCATGAGCATCAGTCTTGTGTGATTTTTAACAATTGTAATGGTGCTCCCAGACAGCTCAACTACTGAAGCAGATTAAAATCAAAAGCTATGTTTATAAATGGAATATCGTTTAGTGCAAAGTAAACTACAAAATTAAAATACTCCCAATTAGGCTAGCAGTCAGCCTAGCATTAGTGTACATGCAGTCCGTTAGTTTAGTTGGCTAAGCTTTTAGAAAGGAAGCACATCCTATAAGAAATAAGTAGACTTTTTTGCGTAGATACCACTGTTACATATTAAACAACCGTTTTGTCATGCCAAGAAATGTGTGCGAGAACGAGTTGTTGTGTCACTATGTGGTTCTACATTATTTGGAGTGTTCTTAATGTGAAAAAGGAAAAAACTTATCATTATTTTAGGTGGGCTCTAACCTAGCTTACATGTCCGTACAACTTAATATCTAATTGGATGACTAAAAGAAATCTTAAAATTTAAAATCGAGCCCAAACAAATATGCTTTTAAGAATTTTTGGATTGTTAGATGGAAAATCAGACTATATGGACATGTAGGTTGATTAAGCTCCACCAAAAAGATTATATAATTTTTTAAAATTAGAAACAGGGCCAGACGATGTACAATAGTCTGGCAATACAACGAGTAATTCTAAATGCATTATATACCATTTTTTCGTGCCAACATGTAATAACTAAACTGCCCCGTAGGTCAAGTTCTGTTAACTTCTCTTATAGGATTTACCACACGTTTTTTTTTTTCTGATAGAAGAAAATTTATTTATCAGTTATGTACACTCATTTTATAATAAGAAAAAAAAAAATCTTCTCTCTTATTGCATAATCCTTTTTCCTTTCCTTTCTTATTGACAAGGGAGAGAACGAATATTGAAATTCATGTGGGAAAATGGATTTTGATGGGGCAAAACCCAATTGAGCCCATAAGCTGGGCCGAGTCCGAATTCGAAAATGGGCCGAGCGGCATTCATCCATTCTCGGCGGTCCAAGTGTCTATTAGGCCGAGATGGGTCCGGCCCATGCACCCGGCCGAATGTGGGCTATCATTCTTAAACGGCTCTGATGCCTATGGGGCCGAGACAAGCCCGGCCCGCTTGATTGGTTGCACTTGGGCCATCGGCCTACAAGCACTTGGGGTATTCTCAAGACTTCATGTCAAGTCCTAGAAATAGTCTTATATCGCTTGCCACAAGAAAGGAACCATCTCCCCCACTATAAAAGGAATACTATTTACGACATAAAAGGTACACACGCCATTAAGCTTCCCTTTCTCTCTTAATACCAAAGTTTTCATTAAGTTTGTCACTGACTTAACCATCGGAGGGGGTTCTCCTGAGCCGAGACCCGGATCCTTCTTGATTCGTTTCTTCTTCTTGTAGGAGCTTCCACTTTCGTCTCCGACTCCCTCTCGGTCTTAGATCCCCTCGGCTTCTGGTCGCATGCTGGTTCTCGGATTCCGCATCCAGAGCCCGACCACGATTGCCTCGGCTGCATCAGATTCCATCTCATATGAAGCTTTTCTCATTTCCAAGGAAGGATTTTTATGAAAGACTCCCTCTTCCTCTCTCTATATTGACTGAGTTCAGTCTAAACCCGTACTGAGAGGAACCTCATGTTTTACATAATGCCTCTTCTATTCTCTCCTTCGTCCTCAACCCCATGTCCATCTCTTCCTCTTCTAGCAACTATCCAACAGCTCTTTTCTATTGATACATATAGTATTTTCTTTTCCTTCTTATTTGTTGATGTAACACTCTAAGAAGAAAAATCTATTTTTGTATGTCATAATAATAGATTTTTTCCCCTTTGGCATGTAACTTACTAAAATCTTTGTCTCTTTCAGCTCTTCGTTTATCATGCCTCCTTCATCTTTTCATCGTTTTCGTCATTCATTTTTTTAAATCCCTTTTTAATTCCTTATCTCCAACTTCCTACTTTCTACCTTCTCCAGTTCACCGGACGGTCCACTTATTTCATTTGTCCGTTCTTCCTAAAGACTGAGATCACAAAGTTAAATAACTCTCTTATTTTTTCTCATCAATGTTTAGACTCATCAATGTTTAGGTATATTTAGTTTTTTAGCTCCTATAATTGTTCTTATGCAACAGATCAGACCCTTTGATCTATTTATTTATTTAAAACACCTCAATGTCAGCTAAACTTTTGTGACAAACGCCAACCACTAGGCTAAAAACAATATTAATTGAATATTATTTATAATATTATTTACGTTAATTTACAAAATAAAATTGTTAAGTATCTTATTTTTACATTAAATTTATGAAAAATTACCGACAACAACGAATCTTAGTGGTGACAGTGACTGTACACCCGCAGACTCCAGATGGTGAACTAGAATAACAAAACATTGGCGGATAGATTAACAAAACAAAGCTGGTGAGGGAAGACCAAATTTGGTACTACATTATTTGTCTTACAATTGCTTGATCCTTCCATGGGAACAATTATTTTTTAACCTGTTCTTTGGAGAAGACACTGAATTCAATCAACTAGAAATATCTATTTGTCTCATTTTGTTAACTTTTATGTTCTTCTCACTTCAATGAATACTTAAGGAAGGTACTTTTCTCTATGCTTGTTCCAGTTTCCATGCTTCTAAGTAAAACATTCTATTTCAATATACACATGCACAAATTTAAGTTCATCCAATTTATCACTTCATGCATTGTCATGTACACTTTAATAAGTGCGTACATACACATAGATCGGAATCAAAATTTTAGGGATGTTGTGTTGCCTTCAAAGCCTAGAAGTTCAGTCGAGGAAAAATTGGTGGATTGAACCAATAACAGACAAAAAATGTCATGCTTATTACATATTATCTTACACCCCCTTACGAGATAACATATCTATCAAATATGTCATTTCAATGGCATATATAAAAGATTTATACATATCAAATATGTCATAAAAGTGGTAATTTTAAATACTACACATATTAGGATAACATGTAGGATAATATGTAAATAAACATTGGATTTTTGCAACTTAATGTATAAGAGTGGTTAACATGAAATTATCCCTTTAAAATAAGCAGGAGAAGATGAATTTGGAAGGCCAGTTAAATCTGATACTCTTCAATCTTATAAAAAAGTTGGTTCAGAGTTTTTGACAGGAAATTCGTCAATGAGAGATAATGGGCTCTAATTAAATTGTGTCAAAAGCAAACGGGATTACAGAGCACTTTTGTTTTAAGGAATTTTTATTTTTTATCCTTTATAAACCTTTGATATTACAAATTAACCTTCCTAATCTAACTATTTACAAATAAGTCTTCAATCATAATTTTATTACAAATAAGTCCTTTTAAGGGCTTATTTGTAACACTTTTAGGGGCTTGTTTGTAATTTATAAGGCCTTTCACCAATTCACCATAAATTGTGAGGGTTTACTTGAAAATAGTAACATTAGGAGGATTTTTTTGTAATATCAAAAATGTTATAGGGACTAAAAAGTAAAAAATCCTTATTTTAAAGTGTATTGTCCTTTCTTTCGCATGGTCAAATAATGCAGTGGTCAAATGTTTACATGCCCTCCCTTAAGTAGGGGATTCGCAACATTTTGTTTCTCTCGGGCGATTACTTTTGGACTCAGAAGTCTCATCGCATAGAACAACATTCTTCTCATATGTTCTATAACCCATGAAATATGCATAGACATAGGCCTTTTTGTATCTATGGAATAAATTTTTTCCACATATTACTGGAGATGAGTTTTGAGAGAGATTTATCTCATAGAAGAAAAGCCTAGAACCATTGAGCCAGAAACTGATCGGCTTTTAGTGCCTTGTTAAATATTCCTAATATCACATTTAAACAGGTATGGCCACACTTTGGTGTAGTAACATTTCCTGTCTAGCAGCCTAGCTCCAGACCTATGGTACACTGGCCACTGGGCATTGGATCGCATTTAGCAGGACCAATCTCATGGGTGTTCGGTTGGATTACAATTTCTTATATAGTTTCATGATAAGCAAATGAAAATAAGACAAGATTCATTATAACTGATGCGGCAGAATCCGATTCGGCCCATAGAAGCAGGCCCAAACCCCACTGAGCCCAGCAGCGGCACTACCAGGCCCTCCGGGAGCCTTCGGCCCGTCAGCGGCCCAGTAGCCTTCGGCCCATGAGCGGCACCCACGCTCCCGGCCCAACAGGCTTCAGCCCGTCAGCGGCCCACCAGCCTGCGGCCCGGGAGCAACGCGGTAGCCCAGGGACCGGCAGGTTTCGGCCCATCAGCGGCCCAACCCCCTTCGGCCCGGCAGCCGAGTCCGGCCCACTCCGGTGGCGGATCAGACGCTAAGACGGTTTGTCAGTAAGCCTCCTTTAGTCCTATATCGGCTGCCACCGTTAACCATCATCTACCCTCCGCTATAAGTATCCTGCTATTTGTAGCCAAGGGGGTGGGGGGAAAAACGGATGCCTTCCTAAGCTTCCGAAACCCCTTAAAGGACTTCTGTCCGAATTGCTCTTTAGCTTCTCTTTTTTGCTCCCTGAATCGAATCTTCTTCAGGAGCTAACTTGACCGTCGGAGGGGGTTCCCCAGGGCTGACGCCCGGGACTCCTGCTGACCGGTTCTTCTTCTTCTTTCCCTCCTGCAGGGGCTCGGTTCGAATCATCGCCGACCTCCCCGAGTCGGTCTCGGCCGCCGACCTCGGACTCCTCCCCCTGGTCTCGACGCCGAACGCCGGCCGCCCCACCACAGGAGACTCGGTCTCGCGCTGAAGTAGCCTTCGGACTCGCCGTCCGAAGGCGATCCCGCCAGCTGCCCTGCGTCAGGAGCCTCGGCCTCGCGCTGAAGGTGGCTCCGGACCCCCTGGTCGGAGAGCGATCCGTCCCCCCGTCCGACCGCACGAGCAGGAGACTCGGCCTCGCCCTGAGCCACCCCTTCGGTCTCACTGCAGGGGAGCGAGCCGTCCCCCCGTCCGATCTCGGACTTTCCAGCCTCTGCTCCGACGCTCGTCGACCACTCCGCCGAGAGAAGCTCCTGCTCGTGCCTTCGTCCGCCGAAGGAGCAGCGGCTCACTATCGAAGAAGCAGCTCCGGCGGCAGATCGCGCCCCTCGCGGGCGGATCCATTTCATCCCGAGGAGACCTCGTCTTCGCCCCGTCGCGGACCCCTGTCGGGTCCCCTCGTCACTGTTCAACCCGGACTAGCTCCGGACCCTCTTTTTTCCGGATCCCCGTTTGCGGGATCCGATCGTGATAGATCCAGTCTACATCACGTGGCGCCGTCTGTGGGAAACCAACAAAACAAGTCATGTCTCAGCGACCTGTGACCCGACGATCCGGGCAGAGCGAAGCAGAAGCGCGGGAGGTCTCGGCACAGATGCCGCCTTCCGAAGGCGCGCCGTCTGCCCCGCCGAACCCGCCTCTGCCGACCATCCCGGAGTCCTTCGGCTCGGAAGACCGAGTGGGGGTACTCCAGCAGCAAGTGGCCACGCTGGCCGCTGCCGTCACGTCCCTAGCGCCTCTTCAGGAGATGGTGTCCGCCATCGCCCAGCGCATGGGATTGACGGGGCAGCCTCCCCAGCAGGCGCCGCTCCCCCCGCTCTACTCAGTACAAGACGCCCGGTTCCGACCGGTGCCTGCGCCAGCCTCTCTCTACGAAGTTGCGGCGGCGCGCAGCGAGCCCTCGGCATTGCCTGCCCGAGCTCCCCGCGTCGATCGCCCGACGGAGCAGGATTATGCTTCGTCGGAGTACCATCCGGCCCGCACCGGAGGGCCATCCGTCGCCACCTCGGCCGCCCCGGACCTGGACCAGCGGCTGACGGCGATGCGCAAGGAGATGCAGCAGATGGTGTCCCGGCCTCACGGGGCGCCCCTCGCCAGCAGCATCCTGGAGCAGACCCCGTTCACGGCGGAGCTCCTGACCACTGAGGTGCCCCCCGACTTCAAGCTGCCGAAGGGCCCTCTCTACGATGGGATGACAGATCCGGTCTGTCATTTCCAGAGGTTCAACGCCTACCTCCGGGTCCGGGGGATCTCCGAGGCAGTCCGCTGCCGTCTCTTCACCCTCACCCTCGAAAAAATTGCCCTCACCTGGTTCGAGACGCTGGCCCCCAACTCCATCCACTCCCTAGCACAGTTGGGCCAGTTGTTCATCGACCAGTTCTATGATGCCACCTGGCAGAGCAAGACCTCCGCCAGCCTGCTGGCTATTCGGCAAGGTCCTGCCGAGACTCTCCAGGGTTGCTTCACCAGGTTCCGGACCGAGGCCGCCCAGATCCCGAACCTCGACAGCTCGATCGCGGTTTCGGCCGTGATCAGCGGGTGCCGGGACGAGGGGCTCCTCGGTTCCATTGGGAAGCGCCATCCCCCGACCTTCCAGGACCTCGTGGCCCGGGCCCATAAGTACATCAACCGGGAGGCCCTGATGCTG
Source organism: Zantedeschia hybrid cultivar (assembly GCA_030544215.1). Taxonomy (NCBI): domain Eukaryota; kingdom Viridiplantae; phylum Streptophyta; class Magnoliopsida; order Alismatales; family Araceae; genus Zantedeschia; species Zantedeschia hybrid cultivar. The sequence goes on from JARZZO010000005.1 coordinate 14,010,181, forward strand.
TCCAGAGGAAGAGGCGCCGCCGAAGCCATCTCGGCACCTGCTCCCCAGGTGGTTCGACCTCGGCCGGAGGACCAGGAGTCCTCGCGAAAGCGCTATCGCCGGGAGGACTGGGACAGGGAGAGGCGACGGGATCCGCAGCCGCGGTACCTACCCTTGCCTGCTCCCCCTTCCCGAATGCTCATGGAGGTGAAGGGCATGCTCCGGCGGCCAGACCGCATCAAGACCGATGCTCGCCGCAGGGATCCCGGCAGGTATTGTGAATACCACCGGGAGATCGGCCACACGACGGACGAGTGTCGGCAGCTCCGGGAAGAAATCGACCGCATCATCCGGGAGGGAAGACTGCCACAGTACCGCCGGGAGCAGCCGCCGCCGAACCGGGACGTCCCTGCAGCACCCAGACAACAGCAACCTTCAGCAACAGAAGCCGCTCCTCCGCCGAAAGCCACCTCAGCCCCGGTAGAATCGTCCCACCAAAGACCCAGTTCTGGATCTATCATGATGATATCCGGGGGACCGGGGGAAGGGTCCAGGCCGCGGCAGCGCCGCACGGTGGCAGCAGTCGAAGGCGAGCCGAAGAAGCCTCGTCTGGAAGACATCACCTTCGGCGCCGAGGACCTGACTGATGTTCAGGTCCCTCATGACGACGCTCTCATCGTCAATGCTGTAATCAGCAACTATGATGTACATAGGATCTTTGTGGATAATGGAAGTGCCCCAAATATCTTGTTTTACGATTGTTTTGAAAAGTTGGGATTGAATGAGGCTAACATGAAACCTCACCGGGGCCCCCTCTACGGTTTTAACGGCTCGCCTTGCCGAGTAGAGGGCATTGTCCGGCTTCCTGTAACCTTAGGCTCTGCCCCCCGGCAATTGACCGTCGAGACAGACTTCGCCGTTGTGAAGATCGAGTCAGCCTACAACGCCATATTCGGCCGAAGGCTCATCGGCGGAATCGGGGCCGTACCTTCATCCTTCCATCAGAAATTGAAATTCTATACCAATTGTGGGATAGGCGAAGCCAAGGGAAGCCAAGAAGCCGCTCGACAGTGCTACATGATTTCGGTCAAGGGGAAGAACGCCGCCGAAACCCTGGTGATCGAGTCGTCGGCCGAGGCGTCCCCGGGAGAAGCACTTCTCACCATCCCTGTTCCAGGAGGCGAAGGGCGAGTCCTAATGATAGGCTCCGGCCTGAAGAAAGATGAAGCAGAGAAGCTAACCGAGTTCTTGAAGAAGAACCTCGACGTCTTCGCCTGGTCTCCGGCAGACATGCCCGGGGTTGACCCGGAGGTGGCAGAGCACCGACTCCATACCGATCCCAACCAGCCCCCGGTGAAGCAGAAGCGGCGCACCTTCAACCAGGAAAGGAGAGCCGCCATCCAAGCTGAAGTACAAAAGGGACTGGACGCCGGACATCTCCGAGAGGTGCATCATCCAGACTGGATCGCCAATGTGGTCATGGTGCCAAAGAAAGATGGCAAATGGCGCATGTGCGTGGACTTCACCAACCTCAACAAGGCCTGTCCCATGGACAGTTTTCCGCTGCCTCGGATTGACCAGGTGGTGGACGCCACTTCTGGCCACGAGCTCTTAAGCTTCCTCGACGCCTATTCGGGCTATCACCAGATCCGGATGCATCCGGACGACGAGAGCAAGACCAGCTTCACCACCGATTTGGGTCTGTACTGCTACACCCGAATGCCCTTCGGTCTGAAGAACGCCGGCGCGACATATCAGCGACTGGTCAACAAGGTATTTGCCACGCAGCTCGGCCGAAACATGGAGGTCTATATAGACGACATTTTGGTCAAGAGCCCTGTCGCTGCGGAGCATCTGGCCGATCTGGCCGAGACTTTTTCCGCCCTCAGGCGGTACAAGATGAAGCTCAACCCGGCCAAATGTGCCTTCGGGGTAGCCTCTGGCAAATTCCTCGGATATATGGTCACTCACCGAGGGGTGGAGGCTAACCCCGAGAAGGTTTCGGCCATCATAAAGATGCGCCCCCCGGCTAACCTCCGAGAGGTACAGAAGCTGAACGGGAGGATCGCAGCCCTCAGCCGCTTCATGTCAAGGGCGGCCGACTACTGTTTTCCCTTCTTCAAGCTGCTGAAGAAGGCCAACAACTTTGACTGGACAGAAGAGTGCCAAACGGCCTTCAATCAGCTGAAGGCCTACCTCTCCAAAGTCCCCATCCTGTCAAAGCCAATTCCCGGGGAGCCTCTGAGCTTATACCTCGCAGTCTCCGAGACGGCCTTCAGCACCGTCCTCGTCCGAGAACAAGAAGGCATTCAGAAGCCTGTTTACTACACCAGCCGAGCCCTCCAGGGAGCGGAACTCCGGTACCAAGCTCTGGAAAAGTTGGCTCTGGCCCTCGTCACGTCTGCAAGGAGGCTTCGGCCGTATTTTCTGGCCCATTCCGTGAAAGTCCTCACCAACCAGCCCTTGAGGCAGATTCTTTCCCGGCCGGAGGTGTCCGGCAGGCTGGCGAAGTGGGCAATCGAGCTGGGGGAGTTCGACATCTCCTACGCCCCTCGGGTGGCAATAAAAGCCCAAGCATTGGCGGACTTCATCGCGGAACTTACCCCCGGCGCTTCCGCCACACCGCAGCCGGAGCCCGAGGTAGTTGTAGCCGACACTACTTCGGCACCTTCGCCACCGGATGAGTGGCGACTCTTTGTGGACGGCTCCGCATGCTCCACGGGCAGCGGCGCCGGATGGATCCTGGCCTCGCCCGAAGGAGTCGTCACGGAGTACGCCCTGCGCTTCTCCTTCCCAGCAACCAACAACGCCGCCGAGTACGAAGCTCTCGTATCCGGCCTTCGGGCCGCAAAGAAGCTCGGCGCCCGCAAACTGAAGGCCTTCAGCGATTCTCAGTTGATAGCCGGCCACATCTCCGGGGAGTATGAGGCTCGGGACGCAGTGATGGCGTCCTATCTCCAGGTAACTCGCAAGATTCTCAGTCAGTTCGACTCTTGTGAAATCATCAGGATCCCGAGATCTGAGAATACCAGGGCCGATGCCCTTTCCCGGCTAGCGTCAACCCAAGACGGGGGTGGAGGCCAAATGATCCTCGTCGAGGAACTCGCCGAACCCAGCCTTGGCGAAGCCGAAGCCATGCAAGTTGAAGAAGCCGAGGCCGAGACGTGGATGACCCCCCTCGTCGCTTTCCTTCTCCAAGGAGAAGTCCCGGTAGATCCGAGGGAAGCGAAGCGCATTCGACAGCGCTCGTCCCACTTCCTCCTCCTGGACTGGGTGTTGTACAAGAAATCCTTCGGCCGACCTTTGCTGCGGTGCCTCGGCCCGGCTGAGGCCGACTACGCCGTCAGAGAGGTCCACGAAGGAGTGTGCGGAGCCCACGCGGGAGGAAGAGCCCTGGCTCACAAGCTCCTAAGGCAAGGCTACTGGTGGCCGACGCTCCGAGAGGACGCTCTAGCCCTTGTTCGGCGCTGCGACCAGTGCCAGAGGTTTAGCTCCCTCATTCATCAGGCGGCCACCCTTCTGACCCCATTATCTGATCCCTGGCCTTTTGCCCAATGGGGAATCGACATCCTGGGACCTTTTCCCGTCGCCACCGGCCAAAGGAAATTCCTCATCGTGGCGGTCGATTACTTCACCAAGTGGGTCGAAGCCGAACCCCTCGCTACGATAACCGACAACAATGCTTGGAACTTCGTATGGAAGTCCATCATTTGCCGGTTCGGTATCCCTCGGGCCATCATCTCTGACAACGGGAAGCAGTTCGACAGCCGACGGTTCGGTGACAACTGCGCCAGCTTCGGCATACTCCACAAGTTCACTTCGGTAGCGCATCCTCAAGCGAACGGCCAAGCCGAAGTCACTAACCGAAGCCTCTTACAGGGATTGAAAACCCGACTCGGCGAAGCTAAGGGCCGATGGGTGGAAGAGCTGCCGAGTGTCCTATGGGCTTATCGGACGACAAGCCGAACCCCCACCGGCGAAACTCCCTTCCGCATGGCCTACGGGATAGAGGCCGTTATTCCCGTAGAAATCGGCCTCCCTTCTCCCAGAGTCATTGCCTATAATGCGGAAGACAATGGAGAGGGTCTGAAAGACCACTTGGACCTCATTGAAGAAATCCGGGACAAAGCTCGTATCCGGCTAGCGGCTTATCAGCAACGAATGGCCAAGTACCATAACACTCGAGTAAAACCCCGGAGCTTTGAAGCGGGGAGTCTCGTGTTGAGGAACGCCCATGCTTCCAAGCCGACCGAAGCCTCGGGAAAGCTTGCCCCCAACTGGGAGGGACCCTACCGGATCAGGGAAGTGATCAGACGAGGAGCATACCGGTTGGAGACCCTTTCGGGCCAACCCCTTCCTCACACGTGGAATGTAGAGCGCCTTCGGCGTTATTATATGTAAGTCAACTCTCCCACGGCTTTCAGCCGAAGGCTGTAAATAAGAGAGCTCATTTTCCGTTCAGAAAAACTCGTCGTGGTTTTCTCTAAGTCCGTGTAAACCGTATCGGGAGTGGCTTCGGCCATGCAAACCGTACCGGGAGCGGCATGGTTCTTTCTCTAAGTCCGTGTAAACCGTATCGGGAGTGGCTTCGGCCATGCAAACCGTACCGGGAGCGGCATGGTTCTCTTAAAACCCGTGAGTCCTTCGATCCGACGAATGGTTTCGGCCATGTAATCCGGATCAGGACACGGCATGGTTCTTTCTCTAAGTCCGTGTAAACCGTATCGGGAGTGGCTTCGGCCATGCAAACCGTACCGGGAGCGGCATGGTTCTCTTAAAGCCCGTGAGTCCTTCGATCCGACGAATGGTTTCGGCCATGTAATCCGGATCAGGACACGGCATGGTTCTTTCTCTAAATCCGTGTAAACCGTATCGGGAGTGGCTTCGGCCATGCAAACCGTACCGGGAGCGGCATGGTTCTCTTAAAACCCGTGAGTCCTTCGATCCGACGAATGGTTTCGGCCATGTAATCCGGATCAGGACACGGCATGGTTCTTTCTCTAAGTCCGTGTAAACCGTATCGGGAGTGGCTTCGGCCATGCAAACCGTACCGGGAGCGGCATGGTTCTCTTAAAGCCCGTGAGTCCTTCGATCCGACGAATGGTTTCGGCCATGTAATCCGGATCAGGACACGGCATGGTTCTTTCTCTAAGTCCGTGTAAACCGTATCGGGAGTGGCTTCGGCCATGCAAACCGTACCGGGAGCGGCATGGTTCTCTTAAAGCCCGTGAGTCCTTCGATCCGACGAATGGTTTCGGCCATGTAATCCGGATCAGGACACGGCATGGTTCTTTCTCTAAGTCCGTGTAAACCGTATCGGGAGTGGCTTCGGCCATGCAAACCGTACCGGGAGCGGCATGGTTCTCTTAAAGCCCGTGAGTCCTTCGATCCGACGAATGGTTTCGGCCATGTAATCCGGATCAGGACACGGCATGGTTCTTTCTCTAAGTCCGTGTAAACCGTATCGGGAGTGGCTTCGGCCATGCAAACCGTACCGGGAGCGGCATGGTTCTCTTAAAGCCCGTGAGTCCTTCGATCCGACGAATGGTTTCGGCCATGTAATCCGGATCAGGACACGGCATGGTTCTTTCTCTAAGTCCGTGTAAACCGTATCGGGAGTGGCTTCGGCCATGCAAACCGTACCGGGAGCGGCATGGTTCTCTTAAAGCCCGTGAGTCCTTCGATCCGACGAATGGTTTCGGCCATGTAATCCGGATCAGGACACGGCATGGTTCTTTCTCTAAGTCCGTGTAAACCGTATCGGGAGTGGCTTCGGCCATGCAAACCGTACCGGGAGCGGCATGGTTCTCTTGAAGCCCGTGAGTCCTTCGATCCGACGAATGGTTTCGGCCATGTAATCCGGATCAAAGCATGGCATATCGTTCTCCAGGCGATATTCTACCGACGGCCTATCCGAACCTACGACGGATCTCGGCTTCGCGGAATATGGCCAATGACTAAAGGGCCTCGGATCTCAGAAAGACCAGATCTACTCAAGTCAAACAGGAGACAGAAAGGTAATGCCAAAAACCTTCCTTCTATTTCATAAAACAAAAGGAGGTACAAAACTCAGCCTCACGCCTGGCCGAGAGCTTACAAAAGTAAAGCAAAAAAGAGAGTGGGGACAAGGCAACCGCATGACCCTCGGCCGACCGAGGGTCTCCTCTTCCCAGTAGAAAGAGGACAGAACTCCAAGTAAGACATCACGTGCAGTGATTTTTTCTTTTCTGACAATTTCAGGCTATACTCTTGCCATCTCAGAACTGAGGAAGACAAGAGTGGGGGGCTATGTGATGCGGCATAATCCGATTCGGCCCATAGAAGCAGGCCCAAACCCCACTGAGCCCAGCAGCGGCACTACCAGGCCCTCCGGGAGCCTTCGGCCCGTCAGCGGCCCAGTAGCCTTCGGCCCATGAGCGGCACCCACGCTCCCGGCCCAACAGGCTTCAGCCCGTCAGCGGCCCACCAGCCTGCGGCCCGGGAGCAACGCGGTAGCCCAGGGACCGGCAGGTTTCGGCCCATCAGCGGCCCAACCCCCTTCGGCCCGGCAGCCGAGTCCGGCCCACTCCGGTGGCGGATCAGACGCTAAGACGGTTTGTCAGTAAGCCTCCTTTAGTCCTATATCGGCTGCCACCGTTAACCATCCGCTACCCTCCGCTATAAGTATCCTGCTATTTGTAGCCAAGGGGGTGGGGGGAAAAACGGATGCCTTCCTAAGCTTCCGAAACCCCTTAAAGGACTTCTGTCCGAATTGCTCTTTAGCTTCTCTTTTTTGCTCCCTGAATCGAATCTTCTTCAGGAGCTAACTTGACCGTCGGAGGGGGTTCCCCAGGGCTGACGCCCGGGACTCCTGCTGACCGGTTCTTCTTCTTCTTTCCCTCCTGCAGGGGCTCGGTTCGAATCATCGCCGACCTCCCCGAGTCGGTCTCGGCCGCCGACCTCGGACTCCTCCCCCTGGTCTCGACGCCGAACGCCGGCCGCCCCACCACAGGAGACTCGGTCTCGCGCTGAAGTAGCCTCCGGACTCGCCGTCCGAAGGCGATCCCGCCAGCTGCCCTGCGTCAGGAGCCTCGGCCTCGCGCTGAAGGTGGCTCCGGACCCCCTGGTCGGAGAGCGATCCGTCCCCCCGTCCGACCGCACGAGCAGGAGACTCGGCCTCGCCCTGAGCCACCCCTTCGGTCTCACTGCAGGGGAGCGAGCCGTCCCCCCGTCCGATCTCGGACTTTCCAGCCTCTGCTCCGACGCTCGTCGACCACTCCGCCGAGAGAAGCTCCTGCTAGTGCCTTCGTCCGCCGAAGGAGCAGCGGCTCACTATCGAAGAAGCAGCTCCGGCGGCAGATCGCGCCCCTCGCGGGCGGATCCATTTCATCCCGAGGAGACTTCGTCTTCGCCCCGTCGCGGACCCCTGTCGGGTCCCCTCGTCACTGTTCAACCCGGACTAGCTCCGGACCCTCTTTTTTCCGGATCCCCGTTTGCGGGATCCGGTCGTGATAGATCCAGTCTACATCAATAACTTATAAATTATATGATGTAGACCCGTTGGGTAGTCCATTTAATTAAGTAGAACAACAACAATGAAGGGCACAAAAGTGTGGATCTTCGTAGCAGTTTCTGACTGATCGTTGTGAGGCATTTGCCCATCAAAGAATATGATCAGATAAGATGGTAAAAAACACGAAAAGGACTCAGCTGAAACACTCTTACAATCTGATATAAAACATGGATGTCTTGCGAAATCTCTGTGCATCAGAAGCAAAATCAACGAGTAAAAATCATTCATGCAAGAAAAAGAAAAAGAAAAAGAAAAAGAGGGTATACCCTCTTTTTATTTTTATCTTGTTTTGTGAGCGTGACAATGTCCTATAAACACTTATTTTAGTGTATTTTCACTACAAAATTATATATTTATAAAAATTGTATTATAATACAATCAACACTCCATAAACACTGTTAAAATAGTCTTGTATTGAAAAGAGGACAAAATCAAAAAGTGTTTAGAAGATGGTGCCTACTCTATTTATTGCTTTAAGATTTTGAGTTGGATGGTCAAATAATTTCAACAAACACTGAACTCGTCCATCACTGAAAGTATTGGCTAAGGCTCGGCCCACTTCGGTGACACCTTTTTTTTTTCCTTTTTCGGACCTTCGTGCTTGGCTGATCAGATGCCTTCAAGAAAGGCAGTAGCTTCAGCAATTCAGGATGATTTGATGGGATTGGAGAGCTTCTGCATCTGAGGAGTTTCCCTAAATTAATTTCTCAAGACAATACCAACTGCACCTTGATCTCTAGAGGTGGCTCCATCTTTCAGAACACGATCAAGTAGAGGCACCCAGTTGGGCTGAGAACCATTAATTCGGTCTTGGGGAGGGGAGACATTTCCAGCTGCTCCTTCCAAATTTGCCAAAGGATGGCAATTAAAACATAAAGCTACAAAACTCACATCCTCTGGATTGTTAGTGCAGGAGAAATGGCACTATCATTCCAAGATTTTCTCACAAATTAAGCTGTTGCTTGGCTACATTTGATCTCATTCCAATTGGTGTAAGGATCCAAGCTGCACGAGCAAAATCACATGTCAATAAGATAGATATGTTGCACATCCTCAATCTCTTTGACACAAAGCGCAAATTGCACTCGCACCATTAAATTAATCCTTTTGGCAAGGGAAGCTTTGGTTGGGATGGCCTCCTTCAAACAATATTTCCAGACAAAATTGGTGATCTTAGGAGGTACGACAACATTTAATTTTGAATTCCAGAGAATATCCCCACACCAAAAGGCACACATGAATTTGTTGATCTTGGATGGTACTCTCTTAAGCAGTAAGCCCGCTGTCATCACATGATTAGAAATCATAGCTACAGTAGATCCAGTAAGAACTGTCCTCCCTACTTGTGATAGGGTTCTAGTCTTCTAGTTTTCAATTTTGGATTTCATTCGGAGATGATGTATTGCAGTTCTCATTTCATTGGTTTCGATGGCAGTGGGGGGACCCAAGGCACAATTCCTGCCTTCCTAATTCCCTAATACCCGTAGAGCTGCAAATAAGGCTCTGAAGCAGAGTATTCTTACTAAATAGGAAAGCAAATTTTTCTCTGTCAATAAATTGACCGAACCTATTACTGCATACACATGGGGATGACATTTTTGCAATGAAAAGAGATCTTCTCAATGTGGTTATTGATCGAAGTGGGTCAGTACTGAGGAAGATAAAGGAGTTCTTCACATCCCTCCTCACTAAAAAAATGTCTCCAAACCAGGAAGAATTGAGGCCCTCTGTGCAACTAATGATGGGATTAGATTAGTGTTAGGAGTGAGAGGGAAGCTTTTCAAAAAAAACCTCACAGAAAACTGTTTCATTCTTGATGAGGTTTTTTTCTGTGAAAAACTCTCTCCTTCTTCTATGCATTGACTGAATTCAGTCATTAATTAGACTGTTCTTTTCAGTTCTAACTGAATGGCTAGAGATTAATTAACCTTACTTAAATCCACCAGGAATCGATCCTTAACGTCCAGCTACTACTCAGCTGAGGCAGTACGGACCAGTCATTAATTAACTGAGAGGTACTCAACTCAAAGAAGAAATATCAGAAGCCTTAATAAGTCGTGGTCAACGGATTTAGGGACCCAAACAAAATTTGTGTTACTTTATTCATAGTTTGTCGTACCGGATTGATTCGTGTCGACTCGTACATCTCCTACTGTATCATGGCGAATCTGAACTAGTGCGACTCGACCGAGTATGTACGATTCAAAAGAATTTTTCAATGCATCTTGTGCGAGTCGGTACAATCATTTGCAGATCCGAGTCTACCTGTGCCTTTTGGCCCATTTTACCATTGAAAAAAGTTAAAAACCCTAAAAGGAGTTCGTTACTCCTTAGAAACCTAACCATTTCGTAGAAAGGATGGTGCATTTTTTTCACTTTATATCAGGTCCCTATATGGATAGACCAGACGTTTACTGCTGTCATCTCAACCACAGCAGCAACTAAAGAGAGCTGTGCCAGACTCACCGTCAGAGATTGTTGTACCGGTTAGTTTAGGAAAGCTTTGAGAATTGTCCTGCACTTCTCTGGAGATCCTATGCGTTCATTAACGAAAGAGTAATGCCACTGGAGGTAATCCACTGGTTTTTCAAACATTTCTTTTTTATGAAAGATATTTTCGCATAGATAATTTTGATAAATTTTTATTTTTGTGGAATATCTATTGGAATAATAACAACATAATTAGTATCTTTGTTAAAGATAGAAATGTGACAATTCCTCTTATCAGCGTTGCCCAAGAAACATATATGTAAATTGCACTACTATAAAAGATTCGTGATATTAAAAAACACAGTTTAAAACAATTTTTTAGTAAAAATTTAAAGAATTTTACCTTTTAATCTCTATAATCTTCCAATATTCCTTATATGTTCCTATAATCATCATAATATTTCCTTAGAACCCCTCGCAATCTCTAAATCATCTTTGAAAAAGGTGGGTTGAGAGGCTTTTTAGGGATGTTTTAAAATAAGGTTAGGGGGTTTTAATAAGAATATAAAGATTGAAAGGCCTTGTAAGACATATTACAGCATGGTAGGGACTGAAAATTAAAAACACCAAAAATCCATTGAGATGATAGCATCAGCAATATCTTTTTAAAGATTAAAATGTGACGATTCCTCTTGTCAGCGTTGCCCGAGAAGCATATATGCAAATTGTGCTACTATTAAAAAGGGATACTCATAATGTTACAAAATGCAAATACGATGCCTTCTTTCTCTAAAAGGAGTATTTATGACACTATAATTTTTTAAAGATACTTTTGTGTAAAATAAAATTTAATAAGATTATTATTCATCTAAACATCATTTTAGTAGTCCTAGCTCTATAGTAGCTCTTAGGATGGAAGGAACGCAATTTTAACTTATTACAATTTTAACTCATGGGGTCATTTCAAAAACTTAATTATAGCACCGCATCAACAGTAACTTCTATCTGAAGTAATCCCGGAAATATTAATGGTCCATCGTTGTTAATTTAGATTACGGAGTTCCATCGCAGAAGCATTTCCTATCATTTGTAGTGCACTCAATCTAACCGACATAATCCCGGAACAGTACGTACTACATCAGCCAGAGTAGGTATCAGATCCGATTCGTCCTTGACCTCATGTGAGGTTCAGATTCTGGTCGATCAAGAGAGCATGGGGTTTAACTAAAGATCCAATCTCAGGTTTTCATATAGAGAGAGGGCCGCCGACAGTGTCATCATCTAAAAATCCAAAAGAACCAGCTGCAAAGAGGAGGATAAAACGATGTCGAGACAAAATGAAACAGAGGCAGCCATTTGAGACATGCTTGAAGAAATAATAATGCCGTACAAAACTATATATTATTCGCATATAAGAAAACCGAGCGCCTAAACATCAGGTCAAGGCAACGGCGTATGCCACAAAACTAGAAGCAAATCCCGCGACCGAGATTACACAACATAGTATACGAAGGCTGGTTGTTGAGACGAGAAGAAGACGGCGGGCGATGTCGCCGGCAGGGGGAGCGACCATGTCCGCGGCAACCGCGTCCAACTTTTATTCTCAGCATGCATGCTTCTACGTACTAACATAACATGATAGGTGAAGCTCCACTCCCTCCGGGCGAGTGGCACGGCCTCAGCGAACCCTGCAGAGGAAAAACCCAGCGATCGACGAGTATTAGTATTAATCTTTAGCGTCATGACCAGTTCTCACATAGCAGAGGAAGAGTCTTACTTGGTGCAGTCGGTGTCGAGGCTGATGCGGTAGGGGATGCTCACGCCGCACTTGCCCGGGAGGCCGGCTGCGAGAGGGGGGCTGAGACCGGGCATCCTGCCGGACAAGCTCTTCAGGCAGTTGCACGCCGCCTGGCGGTCCGGGGTGGTCGTGGCCGCCGCGTTGAGCGTGCGCACGCCGCCGCAGCAGCCGGGCGTCAGCGGCCCCATGCCGCGGATGTAGTTGACGCAGGAGCCGATACTGGAGGCCACCTGCCCACAGGTGACCATCCCGTTTGCGCAGGGAGCGGCCACCACAAGGCACATGATCGCCGCGGCGACCAGCATGCGAGCACCGTTGCCTGCCATGGGCTCGTGCACACTACTGCGACCTCGAACTCACTTGTATGGCTACCTCACTGGAATGAACACTGGGATGGATTGCCTTGCGATATGGCCGCTATCTGGTGGTGTTTATATAGGAGGAAGTGGCGGTGGACTGGTGGTGGTTAGGAGTATGGTGTAATGCTCCCATTCCCTTCTTTCTCTCACACATTAATTAGACGACAGGGAGTTGGTGGGCGCTGCAGGGCAAGGGTGCGTTTAACCTCTTCTTTCTCCATTAAACGAACTTGTTTGGGCAAACCAACCCAAACTGAAATAATCTGGTTCGATTTTGTCTTTATGATGAGCTTTTAGTCCCAATCGAGCCTTCAACAATTAAACAACTTACATAATGCCTGCATAATTTATGTTGGCAAAAATTAAGTATAATATTTCGTGATCTTAATGGACCGTTTACAGGATAGTTAGACAAATATAAAATAAATATTTTACTATAATAATAAAAACTCAAATTGTCTTCAAATATAGGATCATATAGATCTTTACACTTTAATTTAAATTAAATATATTTTACACTTTACGTTAGATGGAGGACGCTGTTTTTAGTTTAAACACATATCTTTTTATGTAATTCGGTTTGCTTGGTTTGATTTAGCTTATGAAGAGCAAAAATCTAACCAAACTAAATTTTGTTGTTTAGTATGGTTTCAACCCAAACAATTTTTTTTTTGCAAACCAAGTCAACTCAAATTGAATCAGTTAATTTGGTTTGGTTTTTCTGTTTAAACTAAATAGTGAAGACGTCTAAGCTCATACCGGGCTCCTCAAGGCACCTAACAGCGGGCCCAAAGACCAATCAGCCGGCGGTGGATGCTCTGCTGAGACATCTTGACGCCCAAGAGAACATTACTTTGGCCCAATTGTTTCTACATGGTACATGAACAACGTTACGCTTATGCATGCACGCACGTAGGGGTGTCAATCGGATGGGTCAGTCCGGTCTAACTGAGCCAATATTAAAGAAAATTAAGTTGGCCCAAGTTATATAAATTGGGTTGAGCTAAATTTGGATTGTCATTAGTTAAATATGGATTGGGTTGGACTGAAAACGGGCTGATCCAGTTTAATCTATTGACTTTTACAATAATTCATACAAAAATTAAAACACTTCTAACAAATCGTCTATAAATTGAGCCAGTCTAACCCAACCCAACCTAGTCATTATTGAATTGGGGCTGAATTTGAGCTAAGTTAGGGTTAAATTTTGGCTGAATTTGGGTTGGACTAAAATTGAGTTGGGATATTTTGACTTTAAATTAGATCCAAATTATCACATAACCTAGTCCAACCCGCCCAATTCACATCTCTACATGCTCTTCAAGTATGGTTCTAGAGAGTGTTGGACTAGAGCAAATGAGCAATGAATGTTAGGGCAAAGGAAAATGAAATGGAGAAAATCACCTAAGGTGCATATGCCAAAGGAAAAGGACTTATAACATAGAACTTTATTGTAAGAAGGTAGAAGTGGCCTAAATCGTGTCACTACCTTTAAGGGTATGAAGAGACGTTAAATCTTGAAATTATTATTATTTTTTAAATCATCGTTACAAGTGACATGGTCTAGTGCAAGAAACAAGAAGTTTGCATGCATTTTGCGTCTTCCTTATTTTTGGTGGATGTCAGTATAAGAAAAAAGAGTACCACCGAGGGATTATTGGCGACAGCGGATATCAATAACGGCTAACTAACGATGACAACTCATCCTGCAGCGATCACTAGGAAAAGCTATTAGTGATGCCAACCAAAAGTTGTTGCAATTAAAAGAATAATAATACTTACTGCACCACATCGTATTTTTATTTTTTTTTAAATTCGATCCCACCGTATTCAACTTGTTCATATAACCCAATTTCTTATTGGACAATCTAAGAAATTTTTAAAAATAAGAAATCAAACTCAAGTTTGTTTGGCTCAACTTATTAAAGGTATTTTCTTATTTTCGTTGGAGTTCAGTTTTTTACATTGTAGAATTTTTTAAGTCATTCGATCGGAGATCGGATTGCACGAACATATCGGACTAAGTGACATATAGTTATCACCCGTCTTTACTTTATTTTGTTCGATCGGAGATCAGATTGCACGAACATATCAAACTAACACGCCTCATTCTTAGGAATAGAGATCCTTTACGTTCAGGTTTAGACTGAACTCAGTCACTAAAGAGAAGGGAAGGTTTTAAAAAACCTCCTCACATCGTATTTTTCTCATTCTCGAGGATGGGTTTTCATAAAAGACTTTCTCTTTCTCTCTTTGTACTGATTGAGTTCAGTCCAAAGCCTCACTGAGAAGAATTAAACTCACTCTTAGGAATAGAAATCCTCTACGTCCAAGTTTAGATTGTACTCAGTCAGTAAAGAAAGAGAAATGTTTCAAAAAACTCTTTGATATGGTGTTTCTCTCATAACTGAAATGAAAGTCTCCTCAGCAGAAAGAGAGGTACTCCTAATATCGTTCTCCAAAGAAGGAGTGATCAATTGTGTCATCTTCTTCTACAAAAAAATAAACATTCACATACACACAATACAAATACACACAGTCACCTCTCCATAAAGTTTAGGAGATGAGAGACTACAGGCTCATATGTAATTATTCTTTTTGCCCCTTGAGTCTTCCGTATATTTCAGCGATCTGCACAAATAGTTGCAACATGATTGCTCACCGATGAAATAACAGAACACACAAAATGCACACACACATGTATACACAACCTTCCAGCGAGGAAGGATGGTTGTCCAGGGACGCCATGCTGTTAGCAAATGACTTGCAGTGGTTGTAAAGGTAAATGCATCATCATCGCTTCATACACATACATAGGACACACACACACAATCACAACTTGCCACATACAAAATGCACACACACACAACACAAACACACAACATAAGAAACTTGATCCTCTAATTTCCTTGATGTGCTTTATCAAGTTATGAACTTAGCCAATAAGTATACAAGCTGTGAGAAAGCACATTGATGAAATCAGCGAGTCCAATTTTTTACAATAAGTACAACACCCCATTGCACACACTGCACATGCACACGCACACAATCGCCTCTCTATAAAGTTTATGAGAGGAGAGATCGGAGACTCAGATGTAACTATTTTTTTGCACCTAGGGGCTTCTGTATGTTTCATCGATATGCACAAACGACTACAACATGATTGCCCACCGACGAAACAACACAACACACATTGCACACACATGCATACACAACCTTCTAGGGAGGAAGGATGGTCGTCCAGAACCACCACACCATTAACAGATGGCTTGTAGTGGCTGCACAAACAAATACATCATCATCACCTCACATACACATATAGGACAGACACATAGATAACCTGCAAAGGCAAATGCATCGTCACCATCTTCAATTAATTCAAAAGTGCTACTAACAAAAGTTAAACACGTAAGGTATATAGATATCTAATTATATATCTAACTTTTAAACAAAATTCTACCGCATCTCTCTTAAAAGTTGTACATTATCTACACTGTATACCTGTCTATTTTCATACACACGTCTCAAGTCACATCCATATACACGTCTCACATCAACATCTACATATACAGTACAAAGATTATATTCCAATTCACATACGCATCCACAAGTATATATATCCATTTACTTATATATTATCTTTTTGTACTAGGCAGAGGCAAACCTCTATGTACTGGGATTACGAGTTTGATATACCAAAATAATAATATAGTCTGACAAAAAAAAATATATATCTATATAAATAAAATTGGATAGATAAGTAGCTAGCCAGCTAGATAGATATGTATATAGATCGCAAGATAGACAGATAGGTTGGTAACTGGATAAGTAAATGGATAAGATAGTTACATAGATAGATAGGTTGGTATATAGATAAGATAGTTACATAGATAGATAGGTAGGTATATAGATAAGATAGTTACATAGATAGATAGGTAGGTATATAGATAAGATAGTTACACATATAAGATAGATCGATAGATAGATAGGATAGCTAGATAGGTAGTAGTTTTTTTTTTCTTTTTTCTTTTTTCTTTTTTCTTTTGGCCCAGAACCTTATCTAGGATCTTGGGCAGGCCCTTGAATTTTTTCATAGGTAGGATAAATGGGTAAATAAATAGGACAACTAGATAGATAGATAGGTCGTAACTAGATATATGAATTGGTAGATAGATAACTAGGTAGATAGATAGATAGTTATACATATATACATAGATAGCAAGATAGATGCAATAGATAGATATATAGTTAGATAGGTATATATATAGACAGATACATAGATAAATAGTTAGATAACATAGATAAGTAGATAAGTAAATATATAGATAACAAGATAGTTAGATATATACATATATAGGTACATATTTAACTATATAAATAGATAGATAGATAAACTCATATATAGATAGTTAGTTAAATAGATAGATAGAAAGATATATAAATAGATAGGTAGATAAATTTATAGACATAGATATATATATTTCTAAAAAAACTTCGACAGCATCTCTCGTGAAAGTTGTACATTTTTCACACCTGTACACATTTCTGATTTCATACAATCTCATTAAAAAAAGGTATATACATCACATAATATGTCTATCTAAAATTATTAGGTATATTGGAGAAGAGTGAGAAGATACTGTCAAAAATTTAAGATAATCATGAACTAGATATAATAAAGAACATTAGATGATCAAATATCTGCAGATTGTCCAATAGGACAATTCAAGACTCTATGATCGAAATATGTCATTATTGTCAAAGATAGAAAAAATATATATTAGAACAAAAATCTTGAACGGACAAAAAAATAAAAAAAAATCAAATTCACATCCACAGAAACATTCATATATACATCTACATATGCACAACCACATCTACATACATATACACATCCACATTGTCATCCGTACATGTAAGAAAACTTACTTATATCCACATGTAAATATCAAGTCGCATCTACATACACACGTCTCACATCCACATCTACATACACGGTACAAAGATTATATTTCAATTCACATGCGTATCCATAAGTATATATCCATCTACTTATATAAACCTCTACGCACCAGGGTTGTCAATTTGATATACCAAAGCAATAATATAGTCTGATAAAATAAAATCTACATTACATCCACACCCACATCTACATCCATATATGCAAGAAAATCTAATTATATCTACATCTGCAAAAAAAAGCATCCACATCCACATCAGTATGAAAAAAAAAACACATCTCTATCTACAATCCATGACATGTTTCACTCTCCAGTAATACTTTCAACTATAAATTCAAAAGATGGTCATTTTCTAACATAATCGCAAATTGAAAATCTCCTAGCACATGTCACCATTTTGAAATTCATTTTTCCAATAGATATGATGTCAAAAAGAATAAAAAAAACATTAATTTGCATCAATAAATTTGTATGAATAAGTTTCATTATCTTGATAACCACAACTTTCCAAAAAAGAGAACATGATAAGGGCAACATCTACGGTCTAAAAGAACACTAAGAAAAGACATGATTTCAATACCCATCAAAATATCCTTAGATTTGAGATAGTATTTTAAGACTAACAATGACACAAGAATAATGAAAATATATCGCATTTAAAAGTTTAAAACCATCAACTATACTCATATGTCTAGCAAAACCATCGATCATAAAAGTTTTAGCCTTGATAGAGAGGGAGAGAGAGGTGGAATAAGGTGATACTAATGGTTTAACCAAGTCAAAAATTATTTCAACACAAGAACAAATAGCGATACACATTGGGTTATAATTCTACAAGATAAAAGAGTTATCTAGCTGATCATATTATGAGGAGAAAATACATCTAACTCAGCAAATCTAGAACATATTTAGATGAAAGAGAAGACACAACAATAAGTCTTAGCTAAAAGTAATAACTACTATTCAAAGAGAACGTTAATCATAGGTCTTGACTAATTTCCAAGGAGAATACTGATCATGGATTACAAAGATAAGAAGCAGATTCCTAAGAATGCTAACTCACCTAGATGAACCACCTATCTCATCCTCTTTAGTCATCACAAATAGCATAATAGTCAATATTTTTTTTAATCATAACTATAGACCAATATACGCACCTACAATCTCGAGACAAGAATGCACATTCTACTTCCTATGTTCTTTGTCTGTCAATGCAAAAGGGGGAAGAAAACAATAGGAACATGAGGACATGAAGTTGTCATTTAAATCATTGGAACTTCATCTTTACATTGACCTAATATATTGTTCAAGGGAAAAGTGATTCAAGGAGAAGTCGATGTTGGGATCGTTGTGTCGGGATTCGACCGAAAAACGCAGCGGAATAATATGTTCGGGATCGGATCCATCCCATTTCGACCGTTAAAATAAAACCGGTGTAAATCGAATTTACCTTGCGCGGATTCGAATCCGCGTCCATTTTCCGGTTCCGTCGGAGTAATGCCGCAAGTCGCGCAGATGCCCGACCTCTAGCGGTATCCACGCGGTTCTCCTCGCGATGGATCGTCCTCGCTTCCTCGCTCGCTGCGGTGTTCGTAGATCCCGTCTAGCTGCGCGTAATCCGCCGCGACATGCGGATTCTGAATCTCCCATCAGACGGAAGCCGGAGCAGTCGGGAACCGCACGCCCAGAAGAGAGAGAAAGAGAGAAAGAACGAATGATGGCTAGGTCAGGGTTGCTGGCCCCGGACGTAGAATCCGTTCTTTTATAATAAGTCAGTTTGCGGTTTTTCATAAAAACCCAGACTTATCCGAAATCCTGTCGGATTATCCATCGACTTGAAAACCATTTGCGTGTGACCCTCTAGGCCCAAATACCAGTCCAGTTAATGGCCCATTAAGTCCAGTAACCCTTTACTGACCCACTGAATTAATTAATATCCTTATATTTAATTAATCAGCCGAATTTAATGTCTAACAATAAATTCAGACGGACTGCCGATCACGTTGGATGCCAAGCAACATCGCGTGATCATGGATGGCACTGGGGTTATCGCAACCCTCTATTGGAACCTTTCTGTCATCGGTTAGCGTGCGGATATAATCCTTCATCCGTGCAATGTTCCCGAATCGACCTAGGACATGGTGTACTGTTAAACCCTATTTGGTCGATTTACTTGAATCAGATGCCGCTAATCTGAATCCGATAACTCCTTATCGATTGTAGAGTCCGCCCTGGCCAGGGACTTTAAGCGCATCATTCCCGGAACATTCTCTCTTAAACTACCGAGAGCGGATGATCCCGTATTGAACAGACAATTACCTTCGAGGGCATTTCCCTGAACCCGATCGCTTGACTTATTGATAACCCATGGTTAGGGATTCGTTCGTCAAGGTCAAAGCTCAAAAACCTACCAACAAGATATCTTTGGAGTCTCAGGTCCAAAGATCATCCACGCAACCGTGACAAATGAATCGAGCTGGTTAACAATGAGGTGATTACCATCCAGCGATTCATAGTCGGATCAGTTCAGTGAACTCATTCACCAATGAGCACCTATAGGTTCAGCATAGTGTCTCCACACAAGTGACTTATGGGATCAGTCACCCTCATCATATGAGCTGAAAGAACCTATACTAGTCTATCCGGATGTTCGATGTCCTATCTCAAACATCCTATGACTATGAACAATTAAGAACATGTGTTTATAAGTCTTCGGTCCCGTAATTATGATCTCATCATAATCCGAAGACTGTTGCACATGTTCATGGACTTCATCGTGATACGATAAACACAGATCGAATTAATTACACACAATGAATTATTGCCATTTATTAATAATATGAATAAGTACATAGTATCGGATTGGCTTTGAGACCATCTAATACTAACAATCTCCCACTTGGACTAAAACCAATCACTTTTATACAGAATACCTATATTCTCTAAGTGACGCTCAAAAACATTTTGAGACAATGGCTTTGTAAGTGGATCTGCTATGTTGTCGGCTGAGGGAACTCTTTCCACCACGACATCTCCTCGAGCTATAATCTCTCTGATCAAATGAAAGCGCCGCAGAATGTGTTTCGACTTCTGATGAGACCTCGGCTCTTTCGCTTAAGCAATCGCCCTATTGTTGTCATACAGCAGTGGAACGGGACCAGATATGCTTTCCACCACACCAAGATCGCCAATGAATTTCTTCATCCATACAGCTTCCTTGGCGGCTTCAGTAGCAGCAATATACTCGACTTCCGTTGTCGAATCAGCAGTTGTTTCTTGCTTAGAACTTTTCCAGCTCACTGCTCCCTCGTTGAGTGTGAAAACAAAACCTGATGTTAACTTGCTGTCGTCAGGATCAGACTGAAAACTCGAGTCAGTGTATCCTTGCAGCTTTAAGTCTCCTCCTCCATAGACTAGAAATAGATCATTAATCCTTCTCAAGTACTTAAGGATGCATTTCACTGCCTTCCAATGTTCATCACCCGGATCTGCCTGATGTCTGCTCGTAACACTTAGAGCATATGCTACATCAAGTTTGGTACATAGTATGGCATACATGATGGACTCTATGGCAGAAGCATAAGGGACTTTATCCATCACAGCCCTCTCTTTAGGTGTCTTGGGAGACTGACCTTTAGAGAGTGAAATTTCATGTCTCATCGGTATGAGACCTCTCTTGGAATTTTCCATGCCAAACCTTTTGATAATGGTTTCTATGTACATGGATTGGGATAAAGCTAGCATCTTCTTTGATCTATCTCTATAGATTCGTATTTCCAATACGTAAGATGCTTCTCCCAAATCCTTCATAGAGAAGTTCTTTGACAACCATATATTTACTGATGACATCATTCCTACATCATTCTCAATGAGTAGGATGTCGTCAACGTAAAGAACCAGAAATGTGATTGCACTCCCACTATTTTTCTTATACACACAAAGCTCATCTTCACTCTTAATGAAGCCATAAGATTTGATCGCCTTATCAAACCTTATGTTCTACCTCCGGGAAGTTTGGTTCAGTCCATAAATAGACCTTTGCAACTTGCATACCATGTCTGTAGATTCTTTGAATGTGAATCCTTCTGGTTGTATCATATACACCTCCTCCTCAAGGTTTCCATTGAGGAAGGCAGTCTTCACATCCAACTGCCAGATTTCATAATCATGGTAGGCAGCAATGGCGAGAAGAATTCTGATGGACTTAATCATAGCAACGGGTGAAAAGGTTTCGTTATAGTCAACACCTTGTCTTTGACGATAGCCTTTTGCCACTAATCTTGCTTTATAAGTCTCAATACGTCTATCTACACCGATCTTTCTTTTAAAGATCCATTTGCAGCCGATAGGTACTATACCATCGTGTAAATCCACCAAGTTCTAAACTTGGTTGATGTACATGGACTGTATTTCAGAATTCATGGCTTCCCGCCATTTCCTGGCCTCTGGACTTTCAATGGCCTCCTTGTAAGTCTTAGGATCATCATCCTCATTATAGAGTATCCTTGAACCATCCAAATTAATATGTCCCACATATCTTTCTAGTGGTTTAGGTACTCTTTCAGACCTACGAGGTTCATGTGTATCATTTTGAACAGGTTCAGAAACTAACGGTTCATCTGATGAACCATTGCCAGTTTGTGGGTCTGGAATTTCTTCCAGTGTTACTTTACTCTCACTGTCCTTCTGGAGAATATAATCTTCTTCCAGAAAGACAGCTCTCCTGGCCACAAACACCTTTTGCTCGCCAGGAAGATAAAAGTAATATCCATAAGTTTCCTTTGGATATCCCACAAATCTGCATTTGTCAGTTCTGGATTCCATCTTATTTGCGTCATGTCTTTTAACATGAGCAGGACATCCCCAGACTTTAACATGTTTAAGGTCTGGTTTCCTTCCATTCCATATCTCATATGGAGTGGTCTCAACAAATTTGCTGGATACCTTGTTCAGGATATACATAGCCGAGCTAAGTGCATATCCCCATAAAGACACTGGTAATTTGGACATACTCATCATGGATCGCACCATTTTCATTAATGTGCGATTTCTCCTTTCTGATACACCATTCATCTGAGGTGTATAAGGAGGTGTAAGCTGAGAAATGATACTATTATCCTTTAAGTATTTAATGAACTCAGTACTCAAGTATTCACCACCCCGATCAGATCGGATGGTTTTTATACTTTTTCCTATTTGTTTTTCTACTTTATTCTTAAATTCTCTGAATTTCTCAAAGGCTTCAGATTTATACTTCAATAAGTATACATATCTAAATCTTGAGTAATCATCAGTGAATGTAATGAAGTATGAGAAACCACCAATGGCTTGGGTTGACATATGACCACATACATCTGAATGTAAAAGTTCTAATATGTCTTTGGCTCGTTCTCCAGTTCCACTAAATGGAGACTTAGCCATTTTACCCATTAAACATGACTCACAGGTTGCATATGATTCATAATTAAATGGATCCAAATATCCATCTTTATACATCCTTTGGAGTCTGTTTTCACCAATGTGTCCAAGCCTACAATGCCACAAGTAGGCTTTGTTCATTTCATACTTACTCCTTTTAATTGAAGAACAGATATGTAAATTATCATGAGACACATTCAATAGATACAATCCATTTGACAAAATAGCAGAAGCTATTAATTTATTTTCGAAATAAATTGAACAACTATTGTTCCTAAAATGTAAATTGTATCCAATTCTATCTAAACATGAAATAGAAATGATGTTCCTTATTATGCTAGGTACATAATAACATTCATCTAATAAAAATGTGTCTCCAGATGGTAGCTTGAGCTTCACTGTCCCCACAGCGATCGCCGCAACTTTTGCGCCGTTACCTAGCCTCAGCTCCACCTCACCGGTCCTCAGCTTACGCCTTCTTGTCAATGCCTGCACAGAATTGCAGATATGAGATACACATCCAGTATCTAATACCCATGATGTACAATCTCTTATTGACAAGTTTACATCTATCATATAGATACCTAAAGCGTCCTGCTGCTTCATAGTTCCTTAAGCCTTGTCCTTGAGGTATTCTTTGCAATTCCTCTTCCAATGCCCTTTCTGGTGACAGTAGAAGAAATCACCTTTCTCAGTACTTTTACCTTTGTCTTTCTTGGTAACTTTTGCCTTTCTCTGAACCTTGTTCTTATTCTTTCGAAAAGCTTGGACTGCAAGTCTTTTTCTGTTGGTCTTACCAACCATGAGGACTTGGGGTTTATCCTTCACAAGGTTCCCCTCAGCAGTCTTTAACATGTTCAGCAATTCAGCTAAGGTGGCCTGGATCTTGTTCATGTTAAAATTAACGATGAACTAAGCATATGACGGTAGAAGTGAAGACAATACGAGGTCTGTGTGCATCTCCTTGGGAAGTGTAATCCCAAAAGCATCCAGCCTCTCCACCCACTCAATCATCTTCAGCACGTGATTCTGTACTGAAGTTCCCTCTGCCATCTGAGCCTTGAACAGATTCTTCGATATCTCATATCGTTCGATTCTACTATGCTTACCAAATAGCTCCTTCAAATGGAGCATGATGGATCTTGCATCCATCTCTTCATGTTGCCTCTGCAACTCATTGCTCATAGAGGCTAACATGTAGCATTGGGTCATGGTGGAATCTTCCTTCCATTTTTCATACGCTATCATTTCCTCCTCTGGAGCATCCAATGCTGGTTCAGCAGGAGGTTCATTATCCAAGACGTAGGCAATCTGCTCAGACCTGAGGACTATCTTCAAGTTTCTGAGCCAGTCTGAGTAATTGGTGCCTGTCAAACGGTTGGCGTCAAGTATGCCTCGCAACGGGTTATGGTGCGACATTCTTGCCTACAGGAGATAATCAATTGATATTTAGCAGATATCCAGATTAACTAAAACAAGATATGATCTTTTATTATCTAGTTTTACTCCCACTAATTTTCGACGGACTGTATAACCTTCAAATATACAGAACGGGAGACGCCGACTGTCTCCTAGTGGGGATCAGAATCTCCAAGCATCACAATATGACCTCGGGTAAACACGTAATATCATACCGCTATCTCAGAGCAATCATCTCATGATAATTGCAACTCCTTGCAATATCCAATCATATTTCGGCTCCCAAGTTTAATGGTCCCGGGTAAATACAGTAGACCATTATCCCCGGTCTAAGCTTTACCATCAATACGTGACAGAATAAAGTAGAAATATAGTTCCCGGGTAAACACGTGGATAACTATATCGTTCCTCTACTCTTATCCAAAGACATCTAATGCCATGATCAACAGTACTCTCAACATACAATGACAAACCTCAGGTAAACACATAGTATCTGCCATGACTGAATTAAGTTCTATTGATCATATTGATGGATTGCCACGCGGTACATTCTCAATGACTCGCGCTACGGCTTAGAGTTTGTAACGAAGGTTTTAATTATTTAGTTTGGTCTCATCCTAGGTGATAGTATTAAATATATCGAATATATTATAAATACTAATAACCTAGAAAATATTTAAGAACACGCATCACATACATGTCATTAGTGTGGTCATGGACGGCACTATGGTTTGACTTGAGCCAGACAGTCAAACGCACACACATACACAATATAACAACTTATATCATGAGTCTGCAAACCCATGGATTCAATGAACTCCTTCATTTTCATCTGGTCGGCAGTTGTGGATCATCCTCGCTCCGCGCGCATCCGCCTCGATCAAATTACATCGTAATTCTCAATTACATGATAATTTAAATGAGGAAGCCTTATGGCGATTACATCGAGAAAGAAGGTAGAAGTACAATGAAATATGAGAGGGAGAGGTTCGCAGATCTCTATTTATTAATAAACAATAAACCACACAATCATATTCCACATTCACAATTAATGCTCGTCCATGACCACCATGTGTTTTAGTTAAACAAACCACACATGAATTGCGCATCAAATGGCTAAATAAAATTTTTCAAAAATAATAATAATTTCAGGTTTCATAAAACCAGGGACCAAACAAAATTTAGATTTAGAATTTTCGAAAAATTTTCATTAAGTCAAAGTATGCTAATTTAAATCTAATTCAAACAGGCAAACTAATGCACATCAAAATAAATGCACATAAACTCTAATTTGACAATATTGTAACATTCCATGCATATAAGATTAACTGGCATTAAATGATAAATTTAACAGTTAAACTTATTCCCCAATTATGTCCTTTAATCTAACAATTAGATTGAATTAACAACAACTTGCTAATTACCACTTTAATCCATATTAATCTAATTATTGGACCATAAAATTAAAAACAGAGCTCAATCTTATTGTAAAAACTCATTACAAGTAATAATTAAATTATGTTTTTAATTTGGAACAAAAACAAATTAAATAGGGATTAAAAAAAAGAAATAAAGGGAATTCATGGGCAGCGGTCCAATGGACCGCACCGGACCTGGGCTGAGCCCAGTCGGTCCCTGGCTCGGACCCAGGTCCGCCCACAAGGGTGCGGACCTGGTCCGGGTCCAGGGCCGACTGGCTCGGACCCGGGGCCCGGCCAGGCCCGTCGGGCCCGCCCACCCCACCCGAGCGCAGCTAGGAAACCCTAGCTGCATGCAAGGAATCCCCCCCCCAAAAAATTCGTTTTTTGCAAGAAAAAAATTAGGAACCCCATACTTTTGAAAAATAAAAATAAATCTAGGGGTTATTTATCCTCCCGGTCATGATGCAAGATCAGTACTTCGATCCACAACCCCATGGAAGGAATCCCATGCTCCATCGAGCCCTTCCCAACGCTTGGGATGCCCGTGAACAATCCGATATGAGTAGTTCTTCGTCCGACGAAGAACACACGAAAATTGCAGAAAAATAAAAATTTAATGCTTACAGTTTGTCTTAAACTTGCTGTGTTCATCTCATGAACGCATCACATGTATGGAATTAATTACAAAATTATCGAAAAGAGATCGAAACGGCGAAAACACAGTGGAACCTGGCTCTGATACCACTGTTGGGATCACTGTGTCGGGATCCGACCGAAAAACGCAGCGGAATAATATGTTCGGGATCGGATCCATCTCGTTTCGATCGTTAAAATAAAACCGGTGTAAATCGAATTTACCTTGCGCGGATTCGAATCCGCGTCCGTTTTCCGGTTCCGTCGGAGCAATGCCGCAAGTCGCGCAGATGCCCGACCTCTAGCGGTATCCACCCGGTTCTCCTCGCGATGGATCGTCCTCGCTTCCTCGCTCGCTGCGGTGTTCGTAGATCCTGTCTGACTGCGCGTAATCCGCCGCGACATGCGAATTCTGAATCTCCCGTCGAACGGAAGTCGGAGCAGTCGAGAACCGCACGCCCAGAAGAGAGAAAAGGAGAGAAAGAACGAATGACGGCTAGGTCAAGGTTGCTGGCCCCGGACGTAGAATCCGTTCTTTTATAATAAGTCAGTTTTCGGTTTTTCATAAAAATTCAGACTTATCCAAAATCCTGTCGAATTATCCATCAACTTGAAAACCATTTGTGTGTGACACTCTAGGCCCAAATACTAGTCCAGTTAATGGCCCATTAAGTCCAGTAACCCTTTACTGACCCACTGAATTAATTAATATCCTTATATTCAATTAATCAGCCGAATTCAATGTCCTATAATAAATTCGGACGGACTGCCGATCACGTTGGATGCCAAGCAACATCGCGTGATCCTAGATGGCACTAGGGTTATCGCAACCCTCTATTGGAACCTTTCTGTCATCGGTTAGTGCGCGGATATAATCCTTCATCCGTGCAATGTTCCCGAATCGACCTAGGGCATGGTGTACTGTTAAACCCTATTTGGTCGATTCACTTGAATCAGATGTCGCTAATCTGAATCCGATAACTCATTATCGATTACAGAGTTCGTCCTGGCCAGGAACTTTAAGCGCATCATTCCCGGAACATTCTCTCTCAAACTACCAAGAGCGGATGATCCCGTATTGAACACACAATTACCTTCGAGGGCATTTTTCCGAATCCGATCGCTTGACTTATTAATAACCTATGGTTAGGGATTCGTTTGTCAAGGTCAAAGCTCAGAAACCTACCAACAAGATATCTTTGGAGTCTCAGGTCCAAAGATCATCCACGCAACCGTGACAAATGAATCGAGCTGGTTAACAGTGAGGTGATTACCATCCAGGGATTCATAGTCGGATCAGTTCAGTGAACTCATTCACCAATGAGCACCTATAGGTTCAGCATAGTGTCTCCACACAAGTGACTTATGGGATCAGTCACCCTCATCATATGAGCTGAAGGAACCTATACTAGTCTATCCGGATGTTCGATGTCCTATCTCAAACATCCTATGACTATGAACAATTAAGAATATGTGTTTATAAGTCTTCGGTCCCGTAATTATGATCTCATCATAATCCGAAGACTGATGCACATGTTCATGGACTTCATCGTGATACGATAAACACAGATCGAATTAATTACACATAATGAATTATTATCATTTATTAATAATCTGAATAAATACATAGTATCGGATTGGGTTTGAGACCATCTAATACTAACAGTCAAGTAGTAAGAAATGTCTTTTAGTGGACATAGATGAACCTGAATCACAAAGAGAAAATAAAAAAAAGGAAATGTAAAAAAAGACTCTAGGCAGTAGGGCTCTCAACGGATCCGGATAATATCCGACTCTGATTCGTATATGCATCTGATTAGTCAGATATTTATCCGATTAGAACATCTAACGGACATATCTGAATATCCGTTTAATTATTCGACTAATATTCAAAGTGGAAACGGAAAATAGGTATCCGCTTCGATTATTATCCGTCCGATTATATATTTTGATAAGTTCTAATTTTAATGATATTTGTATGTTTAAATAAACAATAATTTGATATTTGAAGTATGCTTAAGTCGTGTTAAGTAATAATAATAAAGTTTGTTGTGATTTTTCATTTTTAATAATTTTATTTATTTAGATGAATTGTTTAAGTCATTTGTTAAAATTTATCTAGATGTTTATAACTTGAATATTTATTAATTTTAATCTATGATATTTATGAATTATACAGAGAATAAAATTTACAAGTTATTAAGTTATAAGACAAAGTTGAAATAATCAAGTATTCGAATTACTATCCGAATTAAGATATTATTCGGCGGAGTCGAATTCGAATGGAAAATTTTATTATCCGTTGGATAACATCCGAAGTCCAATAATACTAAACAGAGCGGAGTCGGATACTGTGATATCCGCTCCGTATTCACTCCATTGACAGCCCTATTAAGCAGATCAGATGTTGAGGCGTTTTATTATGAATAGTAACAGTATTGCATAAAGGGCAATTATTAAGCAATGAAGAATCCACTGAAGATCCATAGGTCAGAAAAAAAATATACAACAAAATTAAACTAGAAAAATCGACAAGACAAGCACCGAGATAGAGGGCCTCAAATAAAATACAAATAGTAGCATATACAATAAGAATAAAGATAAAGCGAAATAGGCATTTCTGATGATCCATCAACAACAAGCCACAAATCATGCGCACCATAGGCAATACCACACCTATTGCATCAACAAGTAGCACCAAAAAGATAGGCAAGGCAAAAAGTGGTGGCCTGGACGAAAGAACATCCCAGATGCCAACAAAACATCCCAGATGCCAACGAGGAACCATTCACGAACGGTGGCCATGGTGGAACCCCGAAGCTACCAGGCAACTGCCTACACTGACGGACCCTAAGCATGCGGATCCACATAACCAAAGGGCGAGGAATCGCAGATGAACCTCCATAGGGCATTCATTAAAAAAAAGAGGCTATGGGGATACCTAAAGGTGGTGACGGCAGTCGAAGTAGGGCAGCGGGAGGCCGGTGGCGCCAATGGGAGTGGGGAACGCCGGCGGGCCGAGCAAGAGGAGGGGGCGGCGATGGGAGTGACGAACGACAGTAGGCTGAGCGACAGGCCGACGGCGGCAACAAGAGTAGCGGCCGACGGTGAGCCGAGCTAGGGGAGGAGGGTGGCGATTAGGGCACGGGAGGGGAAAAAGAGGGAGAGGAAAAGGGAAGGGCGGTGCTTAGGTTTTGGTCAATTTTTGTCCACGGCTACAAGGTTAGCCGTTGACATATTAACGGCTAAACTAATAGCTGTTAACATAGTAAGAATTTTTCGTTTCAATTTTTTTATTTTTATTATATTTCGATAGTTATAACTATAGCCGTTGACATATACAAGATATATCAACGGCTATAACTTTAGCCGTTGATATATTTTAAGTATACATAAATAGTAATAGTAGCCGTCGACATGTACCCGTATTGTAGATGGTCCGTTTCTAATCGTGGATTAATAATTTCTTTGTCAATGAACACATCTAGCCGTCGACATGTATTCGCTGACAAATCCCCTCCTCCTTGTAATGGGGGAACGCAAGGCACAATTCCTACCTTCCTAATGCCCTAATACCCGTAGAGCTGCAAATCAGGCTCTGAAGCGGAGTATCCTTGCTAAATAGGAACGCAAATTTTTCTATGTCAATAAATTGGCCGAACTTATTATTGCATACTTTGACGAGTCCTTCATTCTTTTGAAACATGGAGATGACATTTTTGCAATGAAAAGAGATCTTCTCAATGTGGTTATTGATCGAACTGGGTCAGTACTGAGAAAGATAAAGGAGTTCTTCACATCGATCCCAGCTAAGAAAATGTCTCTAAACTTGGAAGAATTGAGGTCCTTACAACTAATTAGGGCTGTCAACGGATCGGCAGGAAATAAAAACCTGCCCCAGATCCGCAATAAAAGCCGGACTCGGATCAGTCTTTTCCATATTCCCTTTTGCGTTCGGGTCGCACATTAAGCAGACGGGGAAGGTTTCGGAGCACCGAAGACCTCATTTCGGATCAGTTTCTTCCTGCAGTAGCATCCCCCAGCGCCCCTCCAGAGCCACTTCGGTAATTGCAGAGCCCTTGGGCACCTCGGAGCCCGACCTGAAGAAGGTGGCTGCCCTGATACCAAGGTTCACGGCGGTCTCCCACAGCGGCTGGCCGAGCCACCACTTGGGCTCTTAGCTCCGCACCGTGAAGACGTCCCCGTTGGCCGGATCCACGAAGTGGTTGTTGACGATGCCGTAGTAGGGAGGGAGAGCCTCGTCACGATGGAATAGTGGTTGGGGAAGGCGAGAGTGGGGAAGATGGGGATGAGCCCCTCCACCGCCTCCGTGCCGTTGGCCACCAGGTGCCGGATGCTGGGCGCGTCAGTCTTGAACTGGTAGCCGAAGTAGAAGCCGTCGACGGAGATGATGAGGATGACGAGGTGGGGGAGCTTCGCTAGTGGCCACGCAAGGGGCAGAGGAGGGAGTCCGGCGCTGGAGGATGAGGCGACAGTACCCACGGGGGTGGAGGAAGAGGGGGAGGAGAAGAAGAGAAAAGCGAATACGGCGGCTGCGGAGACAGACACGCTGGTGGCCATGGCGAGGGAAGTGAAGAAGACGCAAGCGGGGAATCATCTGGAAGAGGACGACAAGGGAGGAGAGGGAGGGAGGAGAGTGGCGGCGGGGTCTTCCTCTGCGTGGGCTATTGCCGTGCAGAGTGCGGCAGAAGAGGAGGAAGAAGGTATGCCACCTCTTTCGTCCCCACCACCCTTTTGATAAGTCAGAGCCGGCGGAGGAGTCCCCACTTGAAGCATCAGCATGCCAGGGCTGCTGCACGGCTTGGTCGTCAATGGCGATGGGGGCAACGTAGGGGCGAAGAGGATGCGCCTCATCGGCGGCGACCAAGCCGACGAGGATGCTATCCTCCCTCGTCCGATCTCCCACCAGGCACTCCTCCACCCACAACCTCACCGACCTCGACCAGGACCGTCCCCCGCCGCAGCAGCAACTTCCCCAGCCCCACCACTACTATGCATTGACTGACTGAATTCAGTCATTAATTTGACTTTTTTTTCCAATTCTAATCTAATGGCTAAAGATTAATTAATCTTACATAAATCCACGAGAGATCGATCCTTAATGGGCATCCTTCCCACCCACGTCCAGCTACTACTCAGCTGAGGCAGTACGGACCAGTCATTAATTAGACTGAGAGGTGCTCAACTCAACGAAGAAATATCAGAAGCCGTAATAAGTCGTCGTTGTCGGGTTTAGGGACCCAAAAAAAAATTTGTCTACTATTTTACCGCAAGTCTACCTGCGTCTTTTGGCACGCACTTGGTTCGTGCATGTCCATTTTACTATTGGAAAAACCCGAACGAGTTCATTACTGATTAAAAATTTTACCATCTCTTAGAAAAATAGATCTTCTCAACGTTTGGACCATAGTCCTACAGCACTTAAAAAGAGAGAGCCAAAATATTTGCCAACTTTTGGATTTATATAAAGAAGGATTTTTTGTAATGTTTAATCTCCTTTTTCTCTTAATACTGTTAGATTCTGATAAGGCAAAATCCGATTCGGTCCATTAAGACAGGCCCAACACTAAGATCAGTCCAATAGCAGCGGTAAGGAGCCCACCGACAGCCTTCGGCCCGTTAGCACCCCAACAGCTCTCGGCCCAGTAAGCAGTCCGGTGGTCCTCGGCCCATCAGCGGCCCGATCGCCTTCGGTCCATTAACGGCTCAGCAGCCCTCAGCCTAGTAGGCTCCGACCCGCCAAACGGCATCTGGCCCATCAGCGGCCCAACTCCTTTCGGCCCAGTAGCCGTATTCGGCCCACTCCGGTGGGAGGATTAGGTGCTGTGGCGGTTTACCAGTAAATCCAGAACATAGTCCTATATCGGCTGCTACCATTAAGCATCATCTATCCTCCGCTATAAATACACGGCCATTTATTACCAAAGGTATGTCTTCATGACCTCAAGGACTACAGTCCAAAAAGCATTAAAACTGTTTCTTCTACTTCTCTGACTTCTGAATCGAATCATCTTCAGAAGCTAACTTAACCGTCGGAGGAGATTCCTGAGGACTGAAGTCCGGGACTCTTACTGAATGGTTCTTCTTCTTTCCCTCCTGCAGGGATTCGGTTTGAATCTTCGCCGACCTCTCCCAGTCGGTCTCGGCCACTGAACTCGGGACCTCTCCCTCCGGTCTCGACGCCATTCGCCGGCCGGTCCTGCTCGCCTGAAGGTGCCTCGGCTCCGCCTCGCGCCAGTTGATTCCTTATTCAGAGGAGCTTCGGCCACGCCTTCCATAGGCTGGCCCACATCCAACCGGGCGACCCTCGGCTTCGCCTCTTTGGCCTCGTCTCCGCCCTCGCCGCATCCCGAATCCCCGTGACGGATCTCTTCGATCCGATCCAACTTCGAATCCCAACACCGAATTCCAACTTCGGAATCCGGTCGTGATAACTTCGGCTACATCATATTCCTATCTAAATATATACTGAAAAAGATCTTCTCTCCTAGTAGAAGGGTGGTGCACCTTTTTCACTTTATGTCAGGACCCTGTATGGATGGATCCTGGACCAGACGTTTACTTCTGTCATCTCAACCACAGCAGCAATTAAAGAGAGGTGTCCCAGACTCACCGTCAGAGATTGTTGAACCGGTTAGTTTAGGAAAGCTTTGAGGCCTAACTACATTAGTTATAAGAATTGTCCTGCATTTCTCTAGAGATCCTATGCGTTCATTAACGAAAGAGTAATACCACTGGAGGTAATCCACTGTACGGACTGAAAACTAAAAAACACCAAAAATCCATTGAGATAATAGCATCAGCAATATCTTTTTTAAAGATAAAAATGTGACAATTCCTCTTATCAGCGTTGCCCGAGAAGCATATATGCAGCTTGTGCAACTATAAAAAAGGGATATTCATAATATTACAAAATGCAAATACGATGCCCTTTTTCTCTAAAAAGAGTATTTATGACATTAGTAAAATAAAATTTAATAAGATTATTCATTAAAAATATCATTTTAGTCTTGTCCAAGATCTATAGTAGCTCTTAGGATGGAAGGAACGCAATTTTAACTTATAACAATTTTAACCCATGGGGTAATTTCAAAGACTTGATATATAGCACAGCATCAACGTTAACTTCTATTGAACTAATCCCTAAAATATTAACGGTCCATCGTTGTTAATTATGGAGTTCCACCGCAGAAGCATTTTCTATCCCACAATTTACTGATCAGGCTGATGATTTATTCCAGTCTCATTAAATCGGATTCGATAACTCAACTGGACCAATCATTATTAGTCTATAATGAATCAAGATGCTTGGTCGTTTTCTCTACATCATCTGTAGAGCACTCAATCTAACCGACATAAGATGCCATTCTGTCCATGGTCCATGGAAGAGAGAAAATTCAATAATCCGCGAACAGTACGTACTTCATCAGCCAAAGTAGGTATCAGATCCGATTCGTCCTTTGACCTCATGTGAGGTTCAGATTCTGGTCGATCCAGAGAGCATGGGGTTTTATTAAAGATCCAGAAGAACCAGCTCCATAAAGGAGGATAAAACGATGTCGAACACAATTACAGAAGAGAGGTAGCCATTTGAGACATGCTTTAGTTAATAATAATGCCGAAAACAAAACTAAATATATATTCGCATATAAGAAAACCGAGCGCCTACATCAGGTCAAGGCAACGAAGTATACCACAAAACTAGAAGCAAATCCCGCGACCGAGATTACAAAACATAGCATACATATCGTAGTAACCAGGCCAAAACGCTGGTTGTTGAGACGAGAAGAAGACGAAGGGCGATGTCGCCGGCAGGGGGAGCGACCATGTCCGCGGCAACCGCGTCCAACTTTTATTCTCAGCATGCATGCTTCTACGTACTAACATAACATGATAGGTGAAGCTCCACTCCCTCCGGGCGAGTGGCACGGCCTCAGCGAACCCTGCAGAGGAAAAACCCAGCGATCGACGAGTATTAGTATTAATCTTTAGCGTCATGACCAGTTCTCACATAGCAGAGGAAGAGTCTTACTTGGTGCAGTCGGTGTCGAGGCTGATGCGGTAGGGGATGCTCACGCCGCACTTGCCCGGGAGGCCGGCTGCGAGAGGGGGGCTGAGACCGGGCAATCTGCCGGACAAGCTCTTCAGGCAGTTGCACGCCGCCTGGCGGTCCGGGGTGGTCGTGGCCGCCGCGTTGAGCGTGCGCACGCCGCTGCAGCAGCCGGCCGTCAGCGGCCCCATGCCGCGGATGTAGTTGACGCAGGAGCCGATACTGGAGGCCACCTGCCCACAGGTGACCATCGCGTTTGCGCAGGGAGCGGCCACCACAAGGCACATGATCGCCGCGGCGACCAGCATGCGAGCACCGTTGCCTGCCATGGGCTCGTGCACACTACTGCGACCTCAAACTCACTTGTATGGCTACCTCACTGGAATGAACACTGGGATGGATTGCCTTGCGGAATGGCCGCCATCTGCTGGTGTCTATATAGGAGGAAGTGTCGGTGGTGGTGGTGGTGGTGGTTCGGAGGATGGTGTAATGCTCTCATTCCCTTCTTTCTCTCGCACATTAATTAGACGACAGGGAGTTGGTGGGCGTTGCAGGGCATGGGTGCGTAACGGCGTGCCGTGTGGGGATGTGTAAAATAATGGCACGTGGAAGGGGGAACGGGAAAGTTAATGCTATACACTCCTCCAAACTAACACGCCACATCGTATTTTCCACGTATCGAGGATGGATTTTTAAAAAAACTCTCTTTTCTTTCTTTGTACCGACTGAATTCAGTCTTTTAGAGGAATTAAACTCATTCTTAAGAATAGAGTTTACATCCAAGTTTAGATTGAACTCAATAAGTAAAGAGACGAAAATGTTTCAAAAAACTCTTTCATATGATGTTTTTCTCATAACTGAAATGAAAGTTTCCCGAGCAGAAAAGAGAATACTTCCAACATCGCTCTCCTAAATACACACAGCCGCATCTCTATAATGTTTAGGAAAAGAGAGATCAGAGATTCAGATGTAATTATTTTTTTTGTCCCTTCGATCTTCCGTATACTTCAGCGATCTGTACAAATGACTGCAATCCGATTGCCCACTGATGAAATAACACAACACACAAAACGCACATACACATGTATATACAACCTTCCAGCGAGGAAGGATGGCCGTTCACGGCCGCCAGGCCGTTAGCAGATAACTTGCAGTGATTACAAAGATAAATACATCATCATCACCTCATACACATACATAAGACACACACACATACAACCTACCACATACAAAACACACACATACACAACACAAACACACAACATAAGAAACTTGATCTTTTATTTTTCTCCATGTGCTTTCTAAGGGTATGAACTTAGCCATTAACAAACTGCAAGAGATTACATTGATGAGATTAGGAGATCTAATTTTTTACAATAAGTACAACACCTTATTGCACACACTGTAGATGCACACGCACACAAACACTTACACACATACAACACAAACACACACAGTCGCCTCCCTATAAAGTTTACGAGATGGGAGACTGGAGGCTCAGATGTAACTATTTTTTTAT
The DNA here is from genome assembly GCA_030544215.1 of Zantedeschia hybrid cultivar. Taxonomy (NCBI): domain Eukaryota; kingdom Viridiplantae; phylum Streptophyta; class Magnoliopsida; order Alismatales; family Araceae; genus Zantedeschia; species Zantedeschia hybrid cultivar. The sequence goes on from JARZZO010000005.1 coordinate 14,045,741, forward strand.
CCCTAGGGATTTTCGTATACTTCATCAATCTGCACAAACGACTATAACCCGATTGCCACCGACGAAATAACACAACACTGTACACACATGCATACACAACCTACTAGGGAGGAAGGATGACCGTCCAGGGTTGTCACGCCGTTAGCAGATGGCTTGTAGTGACTGCGAAAGCAAATACATCATCATTGTCTCGCACACACATACACAACCTGCAAAGGCAAATGCATCATCATTATCTTCAATTAATTCAAAAGTGCTACTAACAAAAATTAAACATATAATGTATATAGATATCTAATTATATATCTAACTTTTAAAAAAATTCTACCGTATCTCCTGTAAAAGTTGTACATTATCCACATTGTACACCTATATGTTTTCATACACGTCTCAAGTTACATCCACATACACGTCTCACATCCACATCCACATACACAGTACATAAATTATATTACAATTCACATGCGCATTCACAAATATATATATATATATATATATATATATATATATATATATATATATATATCCATTTACTTACATATTATCCTTTGGTATTAGGCAGGGGTAAACCTCTACGCACTGGGATTACCAGTTTGATATACCAAAATAGTAAGTTTGACAAAAAGAAATCTACATCTACATAAATAAAATCGGATAGATGAGTAGCTAGCTAACTAGTTAGATAGATATATATATATATATAGATCGCAAGATAGATAGACAGGTGGGTAATTAGATAGGTAAATAGATAAGATAATTACATCGATAGATAGGTAGGTGATGTAGCCGAAGCTATCACGACCGGATTCCGAAGTTGGAATCCGAAGAAAAGGATCCGGTACCGGGTCGGATCGGTGTTTAGAGGCCCGACGGGGATCCGGAAGGCGAAGGAGGCAGAGGCGAAGCCGAAGGTCCGAGGCCGAGAGCCGCTCGGTCGGAGTCTGGCTTGTCTTCGGGATGTCGGGGCTGAAGCTCCTTCGGCAGACGAAGGGGCGGCGCGAGACCGAGTGTCCTTCGGCTTGCGGGGCAGCCGGCGCGCGGCGTCGAGACCAGAGAGAGAAGTCCGAGGTCAGCGGCCGAGACCGACTCGGGAAGGTCGGCGATGATTCGAACCGAGTTCCTGCAGGAGAGAAAGAAGAAGAAAACCGGTCAGTAGGAGTCCCGGGCTTCGGCCCTAAGGAACCCCCTCCGACGGTCAAGTTAGCTCCTGAAGATGATTCGATTCAGAAGGCAAAGAGTAGCTTTAATGCTATTTGGACTGTAGTCCTTAAGGGTCTCGAAGGCATAAGAGCGCATACCTTTGGCAATAAATAGCGGTGTATTTATAGCAGAGGATAGATGATGGTTAACGGTGGTAGCCGATATAGGACTATGTGCGGGCTTATTGGTAAACCGCCATAGTGCCTAGTCCTCCACCGGAGTGGGCCGGACTCGGCTATCGGGCCGAAGGGGGTTGGGCCGCTGATCGGCCGAAGCCTGCTGGGCCTAGGGCTGCCGTGCTGCTCCCGGGCCGTAGACTGATGGGCCGCTGACGGGCTGAAACCTGTTGGGCCGGGAGCAACGGTGCCGCTTATGGGCCGAGGGCTGTTGGGCCGCTGATGGGCCGAAGCCTGCTGAGCCTAGGGCTGCCGTGCTGCTCCCGGGCCGTAGACTGATGGGTCGCTGACGGGCTGAAGCCTGTTGGGCCGGGAGCAACGGTGCCGCTTATGGGCCGAGGGCTGTTGGGCCGCTCATGGGCCGAAAGCTCCCTGAGGGCCTTGTACTGTTGTTGCTGGGCTAAACTGGGTTTGGGCTTATTTTTAATGGGCCGAATCGGATTCTGCCTCATCAGTAGGTATATAAATAAGATAGTTACACATATAAGATGGATGGATAGATAGATAGATAGAAAGGTAGATAGATAGGATAACTAGATAGATAAATAAATAGTAGCTAGTTACATAGATAGGATAAATGGGTAGATGGATAGCTAGATAGATAGGATACCTAGATAGATAGATAGGTCGTAGCTAGGTATATGAATAGGTAGATAGATAGCTATATATATATATATATATAGAAAGCAAGATAGATAGATAGATATACAGTTAGATAGGTATATATATAGATAGATACATAGATAAATAGTTAGATAATATAGATAGATAGATAAGTAGATATATAGATAACAAGATAGTTAGATATATACATAGATTGGTACATATTTAACTATATAAATAGGTAGATAAATAAACTAGATATATAGATAGTTAACTAGATAGATAGATAAAAAGATATATAAATCGATTGGTAGATAGATTTATAGACATAGATATATATATTTTTAAAAAAACTTTGGCAGCATCTCTCCTAAAAGTTGTATATTTTTCGCACATGTACACTTTTTTTATTTCATACAATCTCATAAGAAAAGGGTACATACATTACAAAATATGCCCATCCAAAATTAGTAGGTATATTAGAGAAGAGTGAGAAGATACTGTCAGAAATTTAAGATAATCATGAAGTATATATAATAAATAACATTAGATGATCAAATATCCACAGATTGTCCAACATGACAATTCAAGACTTTATGATCGATATATATCATTATTGTTAAAAGACAGTAAAAATATATATTATAACAAAAGTCTTGAACGAACAAAAAAAAAGAAAGAGTCAAATTCACATCCACAGCTGCATATGCAAAAACATTCATATATACATCCACATATGCACAACTACATCTACATACACATAGACATCCACATCCTCATCTGTACTTGTAACAAAACTTATTTGTACCCATATGTAAATATAAAGTCACATCTATATACACACGTCTCACATCCACATCCACATATACGGTACAAAGATTATAATACAATTCACATGGGCATCCATAAGTATATATCCATCGACTTATATAGTATCCTTTGGTACTCAGCGGAGGTAAACCTCTACGTATTGGGATTGCTAGTTTGATACACTAAAACAGTAATATAGTATGATAAAATAAAATTTACATTACATCCACACCCACATCTACATTCATATATGCAAGAAAATCTAATTACATCTACATCCGCAAAAAAATGCATCTACATCCACATCCGCATGAAAAAAAAAAAGATCTATATCTACAATCCATGACATGTTTCACTCTCTAATAATATTTCCAACTGTAAATTCAAAAGATGGTCGCTTTCTAACATAATATCAAATTGAAGATCTCCTAACACATGTCACTATTTTGAAATTTCTTTTTCTAATAGATATGATGTCAAAAAGAATAAAAAAAATAACAATTTACATAAATAAATTTGTATGAATAAGTTTCATTATCTTGACAACTACAACTTCCCAAAAAAGAGAACACGATAAGGGCAACATCTACACTCCAAAAGAACACTAAGAAAAGACATGATTTCAATACCCATCAAAATGCCTTAAGATTTGATATAGTATTTTATGACTAACAACGACATTGTCTGTAAGTTGAAGAATAATGAAAAGCTATCACATTTAAAAGTTTTAAACCATCAAATATACCCATATATTTAGTAAAACCATCAATCATAAAAATTTTAGCCTTCATAGAGAGAAAGATAGAGGTGGAATAAGGTGATACTAATGGTTTAATCAAGTCAAAAATTATTTCACCACAAGAACAAATAGCGATACACATTGGATTATAATTCTACAAGATAAAAGACTAATCTAGCTGATCATATTATAAGGGGAAAATACATCCAACTCAGCAAACTTAGAACGTATTTAGATAAAAGAGAAGACACACCAATAAGTCTTGGCTAAAAGCAATAACTACTATTCAAAGAGAACGATAATCATAGGTCTTGACTAATTTCCAAGGAGAATATTGATCATAGATTACAAAGATAAGAAGCAGATTACTAAGAATGCTACCTCACCTAGATGAACCACCTATCTCATCCCCTTTAGTCTTCATAATAGCATAATAGTCAATATTTATTTTATCATAACTATAGACCAACATACGCACCTACAATCTCGGGACAAGAATGCACATTCTGCTTCCTATGTTCTTTGTCTATCAATGCAAATGGAGGAAGAAAACCATAGGAGCATGAGGACATAAAGTTGTCATTTAAATCACTGGAACTTCATCTTTACATTGACCTGATCTATTGTTCAAGGGAAAAGTAATTCAAGGAGAAGTCAAGCGATAGGAAATGTCTTTTAGTGGACATGGATGAACCTAAATCACAAAGAGAAAATATATAAACAAAAAGGAAATGTAAAAAAAGACTAGGTAGATCAGGCGTTTTATTATGAATAGTAACAATATTGCATAAGGGGCAATTATTAAGCAATGAAGAATCCACTGAAGATCCATAGGTCAGAAAAAAAAATATAACAAAATTAAACTAGAAAAATCGACAAGACAAACATCGAGATAGAGGGACTCAAATAAAATACAAATAGTAGCATATACAATAAGAATAAAGATAAAGTGAAAGAGGCATTTCTGATGATCCATCAACAACTAGCCACAAATCATGCGCACCGCATGCAATACCACACTTATCGCATCAACAGGTAGCACCAAAAAGATAGGCAAAGCAAAAAGTGGTGGCCTGGATGAAAGCACATCCCAGATGCCAACGAGGGGCCCTTCGCCAACGGTGGCCATGGTGGAACCCCGAAGCTACTAGGAAACTGCCTACACTAATGGCCCCTTTGCGTGCAGATCCACATAACCAAAGGGCGAGGAGTCGCAGACGAACCTCCGCATGGCATTCATTATATATATATATATATATATATATATATATATATATATATATATATATATATATATATATATATATATATATATATATATATATATATATATATATATATATATATAAAGAGGCAGGGAGGATACCTAAAGATGGCGATGGCGGCCGAAGTAGGGCAGCGAGAGGCCGGTGGCGCCAACGAGAGTGGGGAACAACGGCGGCCGAGCGGGGGGAGGGGGTGGCGATGGACGACGACAAGCCAAGCGACAAGCCGACAGAGGCAACGAGAGTAGCAACCGACGGTGAGCCGAGCTAGAGAAGGAAGGCGGCAATTAGGGCACGGGAGGGGAAAAAGAGGGAAAGAGGAAAAGGGAAGGATGGTGCTCAGGTTCTAGTCAGGTTTTGTCAATGGCTACAAGGTTAGCCATCGACATATGTAAGATATGTCAACGGCTGCTAAACTTATAGCCGTTGACATAGGAAGAATTCTTCTTTTTTCTTTTTTCTTTTTATTTTATTTTTATTGTATGTCGACAGTTATAACCGTTGACATATACAACATATATCAACGGTTATAACTTAAGCCGTTGATATATCTTAAGTATACGTAAATAGTAATAGTAGCCGCCGACATATAATTCTATTGTAGATAGTCCGCTTGTAATCATGGATTAATATATCCTTTGTCCACGAATACATCTAACTGTCGACATATATTCGTTGACAAATCCCCTCCTCCTTATAGTAGGGGAACCCAAAGTACAATTCATGTCTTCCTGGTACCCTAATACCCGTAGAGTTGCAAATAAGGCTATGAAGTGGAGTATTCTTACTAAATAGGAACGCAAATTTTTCTTTGTCAATAAATTGACCTCACTGCATACTTTGATGAGTTGTACTGGATCATAGAAGATCCGAGTCGGTCCGACTCTTCGAGTCGGCTAACCTTGACTTTACCGCAAGTCTACCTGCACCTTTTGGCACGCACTTGGTTTGTGGATGTCCATTTTACCATTGAAAAAAGTGAAAAACTGGAAGGAGTTCATTACTGATTAGAAACCTTACCATTTCGTAGATGGGTGGTGCAATTTTTTCACTTTATGTCAGAACCCTATTTGGATGGACCGGACGTTTACTGTCATCTCAACCACAGCAGCAATTAAAGAGAGCTGTCCCAGACTCACCGTCAGAGATTGTTGAACCGGTTAGTTTAGGAAAGCTTTGTGGCCTAACCACATTAATTTTGAGAATTGTCGTGCACTTAACGAAAGAGTAATGCTACTGGAGGTAATCCTCTGGTTTTTCAAACATTTCTTTTTTATGAAAGATATTTTTGCATATATAATTTAGATAAATTTTTATTTTTATGGAATATCTATTGGAATAATAACACTAGTATCTTTGTTAAAGATAAAAATGTGACAATTCCTCTTATCAGCGTTGCCCAAGAAACATATATGCAAATTGCACTACTATAAAAAGATTGATGATATTAAAAAATAGAGTTTAGAACAATTTTTAGTAAAAATTTAAAGAATCTTACTATAATGTTAGTAAGAATGTGACAATTATGTTCCTATAATCGTCATAATACATATTTCCTTAGAACCCTTCGCAGTATCTGAATCATCTTTGAAAAAGGTGGGTTGAGAGGCCTTTTAGAGATGATTTAAAATAATGTTAGGGAGTTCTAATAAGGAATATAAAGATTGAAAGGTCTTACAAGAAATATTACAGCATTAATGTAGGGACTGAAGATAAAAAACACCAAAAATCCATTGAGATAATAGCATCAGTAATATCTCTTTTAAAGATAAAAATGTGACAATTCCTCTTATCAGCGTTGCCCGAGAAGCGTATATGCAGATTTGTGCTACTATAAAAAGGGATATTCATAATATTACAAAATGCAAATAGGATGCCCTTTTTCTCTAAAAAGAGTATTTATGACAATATAATTTTTTAAAAGATACTTTTATGTACAATAAAATTTAATAAGATTATTCATCTAATATCATTTTAGTAGTCCTTGCTCTATTGTAGCTCTTAGGATGGAAGGAACGCAATTTTAACTTGATCATGGGATAATTACAAAGACTTAATTTATACAGCACAACATCAACAGTTTTTAATCAGTTGATCAATGACCAGGTATGTACATATATTTACGAGCGACCAAAGATCGATCATGAGATATCCTACAGAGTTGGATAATATCACGGACCAAAAGATAAAGAGCCCAACAGCACTAAAGGCTACAATAGCGGGAGAGTTTTTAGACTATAATTAGAATAGAACCTGAGACCTCACAATTGGAAAGCAAGTGGTGACCCATCTGCCTTAGGAATAATGGTCCATCGCTGTTAGTTTAATTAGATTATGGAGCTCCACGGACAGAAGCATTTTCTATCCCACAATTTACTGATCAGGCTGATCATTTATTTCAGTCTCATAAAATCGGATTAGATAACTCAACTGGACCGATCATTAAGTTATCTGATTAGTCTATAATGAATGAAGATGCTTCGTCGTTTTCTCTACATCAACTGTAGAGCACTCAATCTAACCGACATAAGATGCCATTCTGTCCATGGTCCATGGAAGAGAGAAAATTCAATAATCCCCGAACAGTACGTACTTCATCAGCCAAAGCAGGTATCAGATCCGATTCGTCCATGACCTCATGTGAGGTTCAGATTCTGGTCGTTCCAGAGAGCATGCGGTTTAACTAAAGATCCAATATCAGGTTTTCATATAGAGAGAGGGCCGCCGACAGTGTCATCATCTTAAAATCCAAAAGAACCAGCTGCATAGAGGAGGATAAAACGATGTCGAAGACAAAATAAAAGAGAGGTAACCATTTGAGACATGCTCAAATTAATAATAATGCCGAAGACAAAACTATATATATTCGCATATAAGAAAACCGAGCGCCTAAACATCAGGTCAAGGCAACGGCGTATGCCACAAAACTAGAAGCAAATCCCGCGACCGAGATTACACAACATAGCATACATATCGTAGTAACCAGGCCAAAACGCTGGTTGTTGAGACGAGAAGAAGACGAAGGGCGATGTCGCCGGCAGGGGGAGCGACCATGTCCGCGGCAACCGCGTCCAACTTTTATTCTCAGCATGCATGCTTCTACGTACTAACATAACATGATAGGTGAAGCTCGACTCCCTCCGGGCGTGTGGGACGGCCTCAGCGAACCCTGCAGAGGAAAAACCAAGCGATCGACGAGTATTAGTATTAATCTTTAGCGTCATGACCAGTTCTCACATAGCAGAGGAAGAGTCTTACTTGGTGCAGTCGGTGTCGAGGCTGATGCGGTAAGGGATGCTCACGCCGCACTTGCCCGGGAGGCCGGCTGCGAGAGGGGGGCTGAGACCGGGCAATCTGCCGGACAAGCTCTTCAGGCAGTTGCACGCCGCCTGGCGGTCCGGGGTGGTCGTGGCCGCCGCGTTGAGCGTGCGCACGCCGTTGCAGCAGCCGGGCGTCAGCGGCCCCATGCCGCGGATGTAGCTGACGCAGGAGCCGATACTGGAGGCCACCTGTCCACAGGTGACCATCGCGTTTGCGCAGGGAGCGGCCACCACAAGGCACATGATCGCCGCGGCGACCAGCATGCGAGCACCGTTGCCTGCCATGGGTTCGAGCACACTACTGCGACCTCAAACTCACTTGTATGGCTACCTCACTGGAATGAACACTGGGATGGATTGCCTTGCGGAATGGCCGCTATCTGGTGGTATTTATATAGGAGGAAGTGGTGGTGGTGGTGGTGGTTCGGAGTATGGTGTAATGCTCCCATTCCCTTCTTTCTCTCGCACATTAATTAGACGACAGGGAGTTGGTGGGCGCTGCAGGGCATGGGTGCGTAACAGCCATGCTGTGTGGGGCTGTGTAAAATTAAAGGCAGGTGGAAGGGGGAAGGATAAAGTTACTGCAACACACTCCTCCAAACTAACACGCCTCATTCTTACGAATGGAGATCCTCCGCGTTTCAGTTTTTGACTCCTCCTCACTTCATATTTTTCTCATTCTCGAGGATGATTTTCACAAAAGATTATCTCTTTGACCGAATTCAATTCAAATTCGTATCGAAAAAAATTACATTTATTCTTAAAATTAACGACCCTCTACGTCTAAGTTCATATTGAACTCTGTCTAATAAAGAGAGGAAAATGTTTCAAAATAATTCACTGACATGATGCTTTTCTCATTATCGATGAGTGGCTTTTATGAACGACTCTTTCTTTCTTTCTTTGTATCGACCGAATTCAATGAGAAGAATTACACTCATTTCCAAAAATAGAGATTCTCTACGTCTAAATTTGGACTTAACTCAGTGAATAAAAAGAGGGAAATTTTTCAAAAAATCCCCCATATAATACCTTTTACATTTCCAAGAACCGGTTTTCTTGAAAGACTCATTCGTTACATCTTTCTACTGACTGAATTCAATCCAGACCGGTACTGAGAGGAACCGCATTCTATTCCTAGCCGACGTGTTACTTCTTCTTTCTCCATTAAACGAACTTGTTTGGGCAAAGGAGGGAGGTCAATAAGTTCACACCATGAACGGCCAGGGACGTGTCTATATCATATCAAATGCTTTAAAATGCATCAGTTCCTCCTTCGCATGCGTCATCTGGAACAGATCCGTGCGCCCCAAGAAGTTGTCCACTCATGTGCGCCCTGTACAGCTGGAGCTGTTCTTCCAGGGGAAAATGATACTGGAGCTGTTCAACCGGGGTAGATCTCACTTTGCGAACATTTCAATATCTTTTTTATAAGACCAATTGAAAATATCCTTATTTTGAATTATTTTTTTGATATTGATTCATATAAACATATTACATTCCAAATAAATTCATATATGTTACGTATGTCGTTATTAATCCTTATATATTTAAACTTTTAATTTTTAATGCCCACCGTTTGCTTCCCTCAGTAATTTTTAATTCAACCATAGTTAATCATGAGTTTAAGTTTAACTCACTTTAGAAAAATCATTCTTGTTTAAATTTTGAATTTTACTTGCTGAATTGACACCTGGTGCAGCATCGACTACCACTATACCTGATGTAGCCGAAGCTATCACGACCGGATTCCGAAGCCGGAATCCAAGGAGAAGGATCCGGAGTTGGGTCGGATCGGTGTTCAGAGGCCCGACGGAGATCCGGAAGGCGAAGGAAGCAGAGGCTAAGCCGAAGGTCCGAAGGCCGAGGGATGCTCGGTCGGTGGCTGGCTTGCTCCGGGAAGTCGGGGCCGAGGCTCCTCTGTTGCGGGGGCAACCGGCGCACGGCGTCGAGACCAGGGAGAGGAGTCCGAGGTCGGCGGTCGAGACCGACTCGGGAAGGTCGGCGATGATTCGAACCGAACTCCTGCAGGAGGGAAAGAAGAAGAAAACCGGTCAGCAGGAGTCCCGGGCTTCAGCCCTAAGGAACCCCCTCCGACGGTCAAGTTAGCTCCTGAAGAAGATTCGATTCATAAGGCAAAGAGTAGCTTTAATGCTTTTTGGACCGTAGTCCTTAAGGGTCTCGGAGGCTTAGGAGAGCATCCCTTTGGCAATAAATAGCGGTGTATTTATAGCAGAGGATAGAGGATGGTTAACGGTGGTAGCCGATATAGGACTAAATGCGGGCTTACTGGTAAACCGCCATAGTGCCTGGTCCGCCACCGGAGTGGGCCGGACTCGGCTATCGGGCCGAAGGGGGTTGGGCCGCTGATGGGCCGAAGCCTGTTGGGCCCTGGGCTGCCGCGCTGTTCCCGGGCCGTAGGCTGGTGGGCCGCTGACGGGCTGAAGCCTGTTGGGCCGGGAGCGACGGTGCCGCTTACGGGCCGAAGGCTGTTGGGCCGCTGATGGGCCGAAGGCTCCCTGAGGGTGTAGGTGCTGAAAATGCTCGTGTGATTTATGTGAAAAAACTATGTTGTTTAGAGTAAATTAACCTATTAAAAAAAAATGCAACTAAGGTGCAGTGATCGCCAGAAACTTTTAACTAAAAAGCTTCAAAAGAAATTTTTGATCGCCTACCTGTTTAAACGCGGAAGAATGAGTCCTTAGTTCCCCTCCTTCAGCCGGCTGAAGAAAGAGAGCCCTTTCTTGTTCTTTTGTTCTTACTGTTGAATGTTGAGGATCGTCCAGAAGTTCTCCTAGCTTCGTGCTTGATTTCCCTCTTTTGATCTCTTGTTGAGGTTGTTGAGTGCAGCAGAGACAGAGACAGAAAAATAAAGAAGAAATACTGATGAGAATCTAAGTATAAATAATATTAAAGCTAACCATGATTAAAAACATGTTTAAACAGCAACTCACTTGTTTAAATGGTTTTGAAACCCCTTTAGAACAGATGGGTTTTGGAAAATTGATGATGTGGTGTGTGTTGCATGGAGTGAATAAGAGAATGAAACTAATGAATGAAAATGAAATTCAGATATGAGAAACTTATGCCCAGTCCAGTTGGTTGAAGCTTTGAAGAGATGAAGATCTTGAAGAGGGATGCCGACTTCTGGAAATGGCAGCGCTCCGGCGTTCCGACGTGGTTGCTTCGATCTCCAAATTGCTATAACGCTGAGGCTCAATAATTCTCTCTCTTCTTTTTTTTAACTCCTTGATATGCAAGGTATTTATAGGCATTTTCTGCGTTTGCGATTAACATAGAAAAATCTCGGATTTATCTATCTTAACCGACATATAAACACTAATTAATTCATCTTTATCTGTAATTATCTAAAACGCGTCCACCATGGATGACGCCTTTCAGATTTAATTAAGATAAGGATAAATATCCGGGAAAACTTATCTTTATCTTTATTAGCTAAAAAGCGTCTACATGTGTAGACGTCTTTTACTCTAATTAAGATAAGGATAAACATCCGGAAGAGAAGTTAAAATAGCCTAGGAGACCTAAAACGCGTCGACCATCACAGACGCCTTTTAGCTAATTAATCAATTGATTAAAATTCAAATTTAAACGTTAAAATAGGAATAATCTCTAAATAGCGTCCACATGGGTCGACGCCTTTTAGGATTCTTCATATTTTAACTGAAATTTGAGCTAAAATCAATTTAATTGATTAACTTAAACATGTCTGTTAAATCCGACACTTAAAAAGATCAATAAAAATTAATCAATGATTAAATATCAAACCATTCTGAGGCATTATTATATGATATGAAATTTACTCAAAATGATGTCAAAATTAGCGTGTCTACAGCTGCCTCACATTGGCATCATCTTTGCAAGGGAGTGAAATGAAATGGAATGTACTGAAAAGGTGATGCCAAGGTGTGATGAGACACGCTCTTAACATCACATGATTGGAATTTTTCTCGAAATCATCAATGAAGATAGCTCAAAGAAATCAATGGAATCAATCATGTCTGGATGAGGTAGACAAGGAAATAAAATAAGGTCGATCAACCTCCTCGGAGTGGGAAGTACCCCAGGTCATAGACACTGTAGGTTTCATCATGGGAGCGTTTGCCAGCCAATGTGGACGTGCTGCAGCCATGATGGATCTTAAAAAGAAAACAAGAATATTGGATAAAGAGTCCAATCAAGGATAGAATTCCAAGGATATCTTCAAGCGAACCTCAAAGATAATCAAGATACTCAATTCAGAATGGAATATTTCATATCATGTTTTGAGTTATTTGATTAATGGTCTGAAACTTAATCAATAATTAATTCTTATCACAATGATTTCAAAGTCCTACATGATGCATGCTGGGCTAAAAGAAAAATATAAAGTCAAATAAAATATAAATTAATCAAGGATAATATTGTTAAATTGTCATTAATGAGTCAAGATACCAATTTTTGTAATTCAGTGCTAAGCCGAAGCTCGTTTATCCACGCACCGTTTCACAAAAGTGGAACCATCGTCCTCACTAATTAACAATCCAACGGCCTATCCGTGCGATTAAGAATTCTCTGGAATTATCACTGTTTTTGTTGAAGGGGAACTCGAATTCCAGTTTCATCAAAAACATAAGGTCCTTGATATACTCTAATAAATACTTATCATATAGTAATGCTGATGCACAATAATTACATGAAATAATACAAGGGTAGAAATAACCGTCTTTTTAGCCACGGTCGAGACTTCTTGAATTCCCACAGTAAGATCTTCTTGATATTTCAGCTTTACTCAATTTTTCTTGAATTTCACGCGTCGTGTCGCGCAGACGCCATTTAACATTGAAACGCGTCAGTGCTCCTCGACGCCTTTTACTCACAGAAACAAGTTTCTGGCTGTCCTTGTGTCATGTATACAACTTGAACAAACATGTTAAGTATCTGTTTAGGCTTAGCCCCTTGCATGGTTAAGTAACCGACTACTTGATCCTATCCTTGGTAGAAGGGTCAAGGGGCATAGCCTTTATTAACAAAGGTAATGAGAATAATCAGACTTAAGCAAAATGCAACATACAAGCAGACAGATGCTCACTGAAAATAAAAGGATGAAACACACTAAATGCAACAAGTAGATGTTAACTGAAAAAAAAAATTTGTTTTGAAAATATTCATTTTTGTTTGGGGTTTTGAAATATATACTTTTTTTTTTGAATTTTGACACATATATATATTTTTTTTTGTTTTTTTACATATGTATTTTTTTTTGAATTTTTGACATATGTATTTTTTTTTGGCTTTTTGACTTATGTAATTTTTTTTGATTTTTTGACTAAAAGATCAGCATGGTACTTGGATCAAAAGATCATATTCATTTATTAACTTCATTTCCAAAATATTCTTTAACAACTTAACTTAAGCCCCTCGTGTTTGAATTTGTGTTTCCATTCGTGATCCCATTTGATGATTTGACCCTTAGTCAATCTAAGTCATTCCTTAAGTTTGGAGTACATCTCTTTAGAAAGAAAAGAGGAATAAGTTTAGAAAACCCATGAGAAGGTTCCGGAGACTTAAAAAGATGTTCATTTCCTACCCTAATATCCGTTGGGGTTCGATCATTTTCTTTCCGGGGTATTTATCGACCTTGCGTTCCCTTTCATTTCATTTCATGGCCTTGATGTAACGTTTGTAATGTAATGGCCTTTTTTATTTGACATTTGGCTTTTGCCTTTTCTTTCTTTTCTTTCTGCTTCGGGACGGATCTCCCCTTTTTTTTTATGACGGCCTCCTACTAAGATGGCGGGTATTCTTGGTAGTCTATTCTAAGTCTCGTTCCGACATCATGGGCCGAGTATAAAACAGAATTTTGCTTTAAAAAAAATGAATGATTTGTACTTTACACTTTCGGTCAAGCTTTCGATATCCTTTAGGACTTGTCATCTCTTGTTACTCACGAATCAAACGTGTCAGTATGTGCAGTAATGGGTTTGAAATTAAGTTATCCAGACTGATAAGGAAATTTGAGTTTATAAATTTTCTGATTCCACTGGTCTTTGTACCATACTGATCAACTTTTTAACCTAAGGGTAGTATTTCTTAAGATGTAAACCATTCCAAGGATGTTTTAACTCTTCTCCTTCTGCATTAACAAGACGATAAGCATTACCAGGAAAAGCGTGCGATACAACATAAGGTCCTTCCCAGTTGGGTTGGAGCTAAGAACGCGGACCACCAGGTTTTATAAAAATTCTTTTGACAACCATTTCACCGACTTTGAACTTACGTTCAATGACTTTCTTTTGATAAAAACGTGCTAGTCTATTTTGATAAACTTTTGCATGATTAGCAGCTGACCATCTTTTCTCGTCTAAAAGTTCCAATTGAGCAAAGAGTGCTGAACGATGTTTATCAATAGAAAATTCCTTATTCAATTGTACTCTTAATGACGATATGAGGATCTCATATGGAACTACTGCCTCCATTCCAAATGTTAAGGAATAAGGAGTTTGCCCAGTGGGCGTGCGGATTGAAGTTCGGTAGGCCCATAGAGCCTCAACCAATTTTTCTGGCCAATCTACGAACTTATTAGATTTGCACGTCTTTTTGATGATTTTTATCAAAGTCTTATTAGTTGCCTCTGCTTGGCCATTGCCTTGCGGATAATAAGGAGATGAATGATGCAATGCAATTTTATACCTGTTACAGAGGTCCTTCAATTCCTGTGACACGAACTGCGGTCCGTTGTCGGTGACGATGGTGCTTGGAATTCCAAATCGGGTGATGATGTTCTTCATGATGAACTTGCAGACGGTTGATGCTTTGATCTCCACGTACGCTTCAGCTTCAGCCCACTTGGTGAAGTATTCCGTTGCCGTGAGAATGAAAGATTTTTGCTTGATGCCGGAATCTGGGTTACCAAGAGGTCCAATAATGTCGAAAGCCCACATGGAGAAAGGCCATGGGGAAGAAACAGGATGGAGTGAAGATGCAGGAGAATGAATTTTATCGGCATGAAGTTGACACTTAGCACACCTACGAACATATCCTACGCAGTCTTCTTCCATGGTTGGCCAATAAAATCCTTGTCTAAGGATCTTCTTTGCTAACATCTGTCCATTGACATGGCCACCACAAACTCCACTATGAGCTCCTTCCATAACTTTCCAAAGCTCATCTTCGTCTAGACATCTCAGAAGAACTCCATCAAAACCTCTCTTATATAATGCTCCTCCAACTAGGGTGTATCTTTGAGCAACTCTCCTGATAGCTCTCTTCTCCTCAGTTGTAGCTTCCTCAGGATATGATTGATCTTCACAATATTTGGCAATTTCATAGTACCATGGCTTCTGTTCATCATCCATCTCTTCTAACAGCTCTATTAACATGATTTCTCTTTTCTCAATGATATCTCCGTCTCTGACTTTCTTCAGCAATTTCTCCTTAGTTCTAAGGAATGAAGGATCTTTCACGGCGGGTGAAAGACGCCTATGAACTATGATTGATTCAGATTGTTTGCTGATTGGAAAATCAAGAGAAGATGCAAGTGAAGCTAGAGCGTCAGCTAAGATGTTTTGATTCCTAGGGACATGGACAAAGATCAATTTCGTGAAAAGCTTTGAATAAGCAGAAGTAAGCTCTTGATAAGGCTTGAGCTTGGGATCGAGAGTTCGATACTTGGTCAGCACTTGGCGAAGAATCAGTTGGCTATCACCCACGATCCTGAGTTTGGTGGCACCATGGAAATGAGCAGCCTCAAGACCAGCAAGGAGTGCCTCGTATTCAGCTATATTGTTTGTGACTGGAAAATCAAGCTGAAAGGCTTGTGGAATGGTGATACCTTCAGGTGATAACAGAACAATACCGATCCCTTTTCCATGAGAATTCAGAGCTCCGTCAAAATGCAGAGTCCACATATCATCTCTGATTTGATTTACGGACATCAGTTCCTCATCCGGAAACTCTGATCGGACTGGATCAAATCTAGGAAGGGGATGATGAGCAAGATGTTCTGCTTTGGCATAGCCCTTAATCGCTTTCTGCTGAATATAGATGATATCGAATTGAGATAGAAAGCTTTGCCATCGTGCTAACCTATCAGTAAGAACAGATTTCTCTAGGAGGAATTTGATCGGATTCATCCTAGCGATGAGATGGACTTCATGGGCCAGAAAATAATGCTTTAATTTCTGCACAACCCAGACCAATGCTGCACATGTTTTCTCCATCGCCGTATATCTCTGTTCAGCGGGGTTGAGAAGTTTAGAGAGATAATAGGCTGCCCTCTCTTTTCCTTCTTCATCTTCTTGTGCTAGGACAGCCCCCACAGCATCATCCAGGACCGAAATGTAAAGTATCAATGGTTTGCCTGGAGATGGTGGTCTCAAAACAGGAGGACTTGCTAAGTAGTCCTTCAATCCATCGAATGCCTCCTGACACTTATCGTCCCAATCAAATTTGACTCCCGGCTTGGTAAGCTCGTAAAACGGCTTACACCTTTGTGAGTGCTGGGAGACAAAACGGCGAATAAATTGCAACCTCCCGATTAATCCTCTCAATTCTTTCAAGTTTTTAGGAGGTGGCATTTCTCTAATAGCCTTCGCCTTGTTAGGATCGATCTCAATTCCCCGTTTGCTGACGATAAATCCAAGCAATTTTCCTGAAGATACCCCGAATACACATTTCTTGGGGTTCATCTTTAACTGATATTCTCTCGATCTTTCTAATACCCTTGCCAAAACTTTGGCATGCTCAGCCTTTGTTTTAGATTTAACCAACAAGTCTTCCACGTACACTTACAGATCTATGTGCATCATGTCATGAAATATTGCCATCATGGCCCTCTGATAAGTGGCTCCAGCATTCTTTAATCCAAATGGCATGACAACATAACAGTATGTTCCCCAAGGTGTAGTGAATGACGTCTTCTCTTGATCCTCTTCTGCCAGCTTAATCTGATTATATCCTGAAAATCCATCCATGAATGATAACGTCTCATAACCAGCAGTGTTATCGATGAGTACATCAATATGAGGCAATGGAAAATCATCTTTAGGACACGCCCGGTTCAGATCGCGGAAGTCCATGCAAATTCTGACCTTTCCGTCCTTCTTCATAACCGGGACTATATTGGCCACCCATTGTGGATAAAGGACAACTCTAATAAATTTGGCTTTATGCAACTTATCGACCTCTTCCTTCATCTTTAAAGCCATCTGTGGGTGGAATCGCCTTAATTTTTGTTTGACCGGGCTAGCTCCTTCCTTTAATGTCAATCTGTGTTCAACCAAAGTTGAGTCTAACCCCGGCATATCTTCATAACTCCAGGCGAAAGTGTCCTTATAGTCCTTTAGCACTTGTACCATTGCTTTTTCATCCTCTGAAGAAAGATTTTTACTGACGAGGACAACCTTAGGTTCGTCTTCAGTCCCTAAATTAATTTTTTTGGTGGGCTCTTCTACGGCAGCTGAGGGTTCATCGAATCTCTTTACTCCACTGGCATATGCCTCAGCTGCGTCCTCGTCGTCTTCCTCAATGGGGTCCTTTTCATGTACTAATTCATATACCCCGTACCCATCATTAACTAACTCATCGTCCATACAATCTTCTGGCATTTGAATTGGATTTTTGAAAAGCTGAGGGATTAAAGAACAAGAAGAGCACTTATCAGCTAAGTCCTGGAGGTATCTATCTGGAATTTGCCTACCCTTAGGCTTCCTAGACTTACTAACCTGACTAGACTGCCTAACTTCACTAAACTCACTATTATAACCTAACGAAGACGAAGCAGGATGAAAATCCTGGGATACAAGTGGAAATACAAGAGAATCCTCCTGAGTGGAGGGATAGAGTAAATCTAGGAGAGAATCTTGACCGAAGGACCCGCGCGGCGGGGTGCAATCGAACAAGTGAGATGTTTCCTCGATGAGGATTTGGGAAGAATTTGTTGCCAAATTGGCGTTTTTTTTTTGGAAAATGAAAGAATTAAACATAAAGCAGGAATGAATATAAATGGGAGGGGAATCAGACAGAGGAAGTGGCACCAAGGCCAAAGGATTAGGGGGATCATATAGTAATATGTCCCGGATTAGATCATACAACCTCTCTAGATCGAGAGGAGGTTGTGGTATGATGTCCCGAGGGGACAGAGTAATCATGACGGGCGGAGCCCGTGGAATATATTCAATTATGACCCGCGACCAAGTCGGGGTCAAAAGCAGTGTGCGAAAAAGAGTATGGAGCATGAAGACATGTGAAGGATATGTCCCCCTCCAGAGCAGATCTGTTGTGTAACCAGCTTCATAGGGGTCATCCGGCTCCCCTTCATCTGTTTCTTCGGATACCAGTATCCGCTTGTCAAATATGGCACCAGGGCCTTCAATCAGTTCATCAATCTGCGGCGGCCACTTAGGTTCTGCAGGATCCAGAAATAGTCTGTTCAGCGCAATATACAGGTCTCTGAGGTCGAACCACCTGTACCATTCACATTCAGGGTCATGGAATTTCCTCCTTTTCATAGGCCGCAGAGCCTCCAAGGATTGGTACGTAAGCAGTTCAGAGCAATGTCTGGCCAAATCCCTCCCATATATATCATGGAAGTCAAAACAGGAAGTAATGACTACCGTATTGTCATAGCTAAGTATGGGCCCTTTCACGAAGTGCGTACACAGGGTCCATGTTAGGGGATCTCGGCCTTCTTTGAGTGGCGTAGACATTGCCTCCCAGATCTTCGGGCCTTCTTTGATTTCTGCTTTCTGAACCGGATCTTGCTTCAGTTTTATTGGCCTATAGCCCAGACCACTTCCAGGTGCCGCTCGATGATTTCTGACAGGAGTGGTCCTGCCTTGCAATTGTGTGCCCAGACCTTTCCCAGGCTCGTAGCCGTTCTTCATCATGATCCTCCATCCTGGGGTACTCATGCACTTCCCCCTCTTGATAGCATCTAACGGATATGGAGAAATAGTAGCGGCTTTCAGAGGATCAGCCACTGGACGGTAGACCTGTAATACCGACAGAAAAGGTTGTCGGCCAGGTAAGACAGCAGATTTAATGTTCAAGGAATGAGCAGCAGCAAGGATCGGCATGCTCGTTACTTTAATAATTCGTCCTTTGTAAGGAAATTTGAGGCATTGATGATTCGTAGAAGGAATCGCCTCGAGAGTTTTAATATAAGGACGACCTAAAATGGCATTTATGGAAGGGTCGATTTCCAGGATGTGAAATTCGACCTCTGCATGACTTACAGGGCCCAGCTCCACCTTTAAATAGACCATTCCCAGAGGGGAACGGGTAGAATTGTCATATGCTGTTACTGATATGGGGCTGGGCAGCCATTTCTCTTTGGGCACACCGCATTACTCCAGGGTCTTCGGAGGTAGAACATTGATCGAAGCCCCTGTGTCGACCAGGCATGCATCCACGGCCTTCTTACTGATGTTGACCGTAATACTCAGGGCCATGCTTCTGGCTGCTGGCGGTGCTAGTTCCGATGTATGAAATGTTATAGAGGGCTGATCCCCCTGAGGAACTAGTAGTGCTGCAATTTTCTCTACCGGCACGTCCTCGTTGACCATCACCTTCTGCAGATATTCCATTAAAGCTTCTTAGTGACTCTTGGATCTTTTGATCAGTTCGAGTATAGTGATCCGTGCCGGTGTCCGATCCAGGTGTTTCAACAAGTCATATTGAGTGCCTGGTGCACTCTCTTCATTATGGGCTTCCTCAGTCGGCTGTGATGGGCCGTCTCTAACCGTGGACTGAGGAAAGACTTTGTTGAAAATCCTTCCACTCCGGAGCGCGTGTTCCTCAACCGTGGAGGATCCGGGTGACACCTTAAGTACCGCAGGGTTGGATGGTGCGGATGGCGTAGAGGGTTGGTATGTAGGTGGTGGCGTAGAGCTAGGTGGTGATGGCGCAGTGCGGATTAACGGCCTAAAGGGTTGGATGGTGGATGGGTAAGTGGTTGGTGAAGTGGGGAATGGTACGCGTAATAGCGGTCTAGATGGTAAGGGCATATCTGGATAGGCGGTGGTGGTAGTGGGTGAAGTAGGAAACGGTACGCGTAATAGTGGCCTAGATGGTAAGAGGGGCGCGTTATTGGTTTGCGGGGGGCTATATGATGGAGGCGTAGGAGTGCGGGGTGTAATGGGTCTAAGGAAAGCGGGTAGTGGTAATGGGTTATTGGGCGTGGGTGAGTGGTATGTGGGTGTGGGTATAGGGGTGATAGTAACGGGTTGTGGCCTTGGTATGTGGATGGTGCGGCGTGGTGGTCGCTCTGCGGTACTTTGAACGTGACCCGTTGAACAAAGAGAGGAAGAGTCCTCTACTCTCCACTGCTGCCCACGACCAGCCTCAGACTGGCTGTTCGTCAAGATGGGAGCAACCTGGTTTTGGTTCTGATGCTCCGGGAGTGGATTCTGCACTATTCCCATGTTGGGTGGTGCTACTGCTTGTGCCGGTGGTCTTGCTTGCTGCTGCTGCTGCCGTTGCGGCTGTTGCTGTAGCTATTGCTGGTTCGGCTGCTGGGGCCGCTGGTACTGCTGTTGGTAATGGGGGTTCTGCTGTTGCCTGTATCCTTGTTGGCTCGGCTGTGGTGGCCTCTGGTACTGCTGCTGATTCCTCACAAACTGGGGCGAATTATTGTTCATGGTACTGACCTGCTCGTGAGAGAGCGTGCCCTCAGTAGTCGGACCTGTACTAGGAGAATTCGGCACGGCAGGCTTCCGAGGTGGAGGCCTGTTAGGTCTGTGAGGATCAAAGACGCTAGAGAACGTAGCGTCCTTGAAAGCATTCTGGCAATACCGGGCTCTTTCATAGAGCTCCGCCATATTAGTCAAATTGTTCAAGGAGAGGACTAGCTTGAATTGGGGCGTGGCGTTAGAAATCAACATTTTCACTTGTTCGGATTCGGACAAGTGATCTTTCACTTTTTCAGCCAGGCCCCGCCACCTGTCAGCAAAACTGACAAACTCCTCATCCGGTTTCATCTTTTCTGCAATAAGGTCCGTGATAGACAAGGAGGGTGCAACTCTGTCCTGGTATCGCTGGATAAATTTACGTAAAACGATACCGTAATCCTTTACTTCGGAGGGTTCCAGAGAAAAGAACCACTCGAGGGCTGGTCCCTCTAGAGATCTCCTGAACAAGAAGGCCAACGACCTCTTGTCATTCTGCCAGAAAGAGGATTCGTACATGAACTCCTTCAGGTGCGTAAAGGGGTTACCAGTACCATTTTACTTTCGATACACTGGCATTTCAGAGGGTGGCAGATGGAATACTGGCAGGCTCGGTAGACTGATTTCTGGCACAGCTTTAACCCCCATCATCTTCTGGAGATTGTTGAACTGCTCATCCATGCGCTCCATCTTGGCCAGCAACGTCTGCGTGGTCAGATCTGCCTGGGGAGGAGGAGGAGGAGGAAGTACTTGATAGGCCTGCTGCCTAGAGTACGTTGGACAAGGAGGATAATAAGGATGAGGTCCGGCAGAGCTTCCGCCATGCCCGAGGGCATTTTGATAAATGGGCGTCTGTGGTCTAGCCGGTTGCCTGGATGATGAAAGTTGTGGCCCAGTTGGCCGAGAAGTAAGATGAAGGCCTTCCATGGCCTGATGGATATAAGGAGGAGGAGGAGGAGGTTGTTGAGGAACAACGGGGGGAGCCATAGGGTTCGGCTCAGCAGGCTGCATGGGTGCCTTCCCCTTCAAAATAGACTGGATGGCCTCGAACTGCTGAGGGTCCAGTCGGGAGGCAAGAACTCCCAAAGCATTGACAAGATCCATAGGATCGGAGGATGAGGGATCATGATGATTCATGTCCCCCTCAAGATCGGGATTGGGGATCGCATATTCATGCGGAGGAAGATCATGATATTGATCGTGCGGATGAAAAAGAGGAGTTCGGACATTCCCGTCATGTCGAACTGGAATGGGGACAGAGTTACGAGAGGCATCAGCATCTCTCCCGTTCTCATAATTGAAATCTGAATCGCGAGGGGCATTAGCATCTCCCTCGTAGTTAATGATGGCGTCTTGGGCCATACTCAAATCTCTGCCTGATCGCAGCAACATGATATTAGATTCCCTTTTCAAAGATTTAATCAGACAAGTTGTGCAGAGATTAATCAAATAAGTTGATGCTTAACGTGATTTCAGGATTCCTTGTTGAGTTATTTGAATTGGATTAAACCACAATTTCGCTCAGGGAAGGATCCTAGTTTCAGTTTGATTTCCACCGTTATTCTCTAGGGTTCTCTCTCACAACGCTTTCGGAATCTAGCCGGGACTTCAATTGGTACAACCAGCCCGATGATCAAGGAGGAATACCTTGATTTTGGGGACTTATGGAGGTCTCAACGTCAACTTCTCTAGTCTGATCAAGGGACCAACCCAATCAGAGAGAGTTGCTGACGTCGAGTAATGTGTTCCTAAGAAAAGGAGGGTTTTAGCCTCAATGCATATGCCCTGCGACCTGGATGGCCTCTAATGCTTAATAAAGTAATGGGTAGCTAGCACTCAACACAGAAATCTGGAAACTGAAAAATAATTAAGAAACTGTCTGAATCGCGTCGATTATAGTCGACGCTATTCAAAACAGAACTTAATTCTTTCGCAGAGAACAGATGCAAACAGCAGAGAAAGCCTGGAAAATAACTAAAAACTGTCTGAATCGCGTCGATTATGGTCGACGCTATTCAACACAGAACTTAATTATTTCGCAGAAACAGATGTAAACGACAGAGAAAGTCTGGAGGCTAAAAGGCGTCTAGGTGTGCTGACGCGATTTTGAAACGCGTCGCTGTTCCTGGACGCTTTTTAGTTCGCAGAAACAGATTTCCAGAAGGATTTTCTGGGTCGGATCCTCCTTAAACAGGGTAAAATGCAGTAAACAATCGACTCATGCAAAGATTTTTATTTTCAGATTTTAAACAGGATGATTTACTAACTAAACAACTAGGAAATCACTCAATCACACAGCATTTTATCACAAAAAACAGCATTTTTTTGAACTAATCAAGGGGAGGCAAGATCTTGCCACTGGGGTGTGCACGTGGTGCACGAGGGAAATTAATCAAACTAAACACTCACCAATTGGTGAGGACGTGTCGAAAGACACAAATGGTGCACCGTGGGTGCCCGGTATGATAATAGCAAGAACAAAAGAAATTAAAAGACGGCGAGACCAAGTCCCACCGTGATCGCCAAAAGGAGCTGTAGGTGCTGAAAAGGCTCGTGTGATTTATGTGAAAAAACTATGTTGTTTAGAGTAAATTAACCTATTAAAAAAAATGCAACTAAGGTGCAGTGATCGCCAGAAACTTTTAACTAAAAAGCTTCAAAAGAAATTTTTGATCGCCTACCTGTTTAAACGCGGAAGAATGAGTCCTTAGTTCCCCTCCTTCAGCCGGCTGAAGAAAGCGAGCCATTTCTTGTTCTTTTGTTCTTGCTGTTGAATGTTGAGGATCGTCCAGAAGTTCTCCTAGCTTCGTGCTTGATTTCCCTCTTTTGATCTCTTGTTGAGGTTGTTGAGTGCAGCAGAGACAGAGACAGAAAAATAAAGAAGAAATACTGATGAGAATCTAAGTATAAATAATATTAAAGCTAACCATGATTAAAAACATGTTTAAACAGCAACTCACTTGTTTAAATGGCTTTGAAACCCCTTTAGAACAGATGGATTTTGGAAAATTGATGATGTGATGTGTGTTGCATGGAGTGAATAAGAGAATGAAACTAATGAATGAAAATGAAATTCAGATATGAGAAACTTATGCCCAGTCCAGTTGGTTGAAGCTTTGAAGAGATGAAGATCTTGAAGAGGGATGCCGACTTCTGGAAATGGCAGCGCTCCGGCGTTCCGACGTGGTTGCTTCGATCTCCAAATTGCTATAACGCTGAGGCTCAATAATTCTCTCTCTTCTTTTTTTTTAACTCCTTGATATGCAAGGTATTTATAGGCATTTTCTGCGTTCGCGATTAACATAGAAAAATCTCGGATTTATCTACTTTAATCGACAGATAATTACTGATTAATTCATCTTTATCTGTAATTATCTAAAACGCGTCCACATTTGTTGACGCCTTTCAGATTTAATTAAGATAAGGATAAACATCCGGGAAAACTTATCTTTATCTTTATTAGTTAAAACGCGTCCGTGTATGTAGACGTCTTTTACACTAATTAAGATAAGGATAAACATCCGGAAGAGAAGTTAAGATAGCCTAGGAAACCTAAAACGCGTCGTCCTCTACAGACGCCTTTTAGTTAATAAATTAATTAATTAAAATTCAAATTTAAACGGTAAAATAGGAATAAACTCTAAATAGCGTCCACATGGGTCGACGCCTTTTAGGATTCTTCATATTTTAACTGAAATTTGAGCTAAAATCAATTCAATTGATTAACTTAAATATGTATGTTCAACCCGACACTTAAAAAAATCAATAAAAATTAATTAATGATTAATTATCAGACCATTACGAGGCATTATTATATGATATGAAATTTACTCGAAATGATGTCAAAATTAGCGTGTCTACAGAGGACCTTGCACTGCTGCTGCTGGGCTGAGCGGAGTTTAAGCTTGCTTCAATGGGCCGAATCGGATTCTGCCTCATCAATACCTATTCAAAATGAAAAAAAAAAAAAAGATCACCACGGCATAACTCATGTGTGTGTACAACTTGATCCCCGATGGGACAATCTAAAAAACTAAGAAAATATCATTAGATTTGACCAAATAAGTTGTTTTGTTACAATCCATTAGAGTTCAATTTCTTATTTTTCAAAGTCTTTTAGAGTATTTCCATCTGTTTTTTAACATTGGTTTGAAAAATATTTCATAAATGTTTGCTTATTTAAATAGTCCGTAACTGAAAGAATTTATTATTAAATCACATTTAATTTGTAGGGAGTAACATCAAAATATATTAAGATATACAAGATTTATTTCAAATTTTCTATATTTATAGAGATCCATATCAAAAAAGTCTTTTTTAGTTTTATGTTACATTAATGACGAAAACATCCAATATTACGAGGTAAACAAAAAGTGGGATCTATTTTAATTGTGGAATGCAGATCTCCCTATATATTTCAGTTATGAACTCTGATTCAATCAGTAATTGACCATAAAAAAATTAATGTCAATGTACGAATTATATGCATTCGATGAAAACTTTTTCTAATGTTTAAAATAAATTAAATATTATATTTTTACATTAATTATGAACTAAATCTAAACCAACATATGAAGATTGGATGACCTCCTTTCATCTGCCCTAAAATTACAAGACTCTTGTTTTTGGAGGGGAGGGGAACGAGTGGCCCTACGGCTTGAACAAGTAATTTTCAAGCCATGTTGTACTTAAATCGAGATTTGTGTCTAATTTTTGTTTGAAAATAAATATACATTCGAATTAGACTGACACTAAGAATCCGGATATATTTTTAAATTTTTGATCGGATGTTTCATAAAAAATTAAAAAAACTGACGAGAAAATAAAAAGATTTAAAAATTATTATCAAACAGGATATTAAATTTTAAACTGACTGCACAACAACCGTACTATTAGACCCGTCCACGTTCGATTGCGACCCTCTCAGCATTGGAACAAGTATTACTCGACCTAAAATTGCAGACCTAACAGTGTCATTTTCTGACAGCGGACGTGACGGTGGGGGTATCATAATGACGACTGTCACAAGAGCCTCACAAGCTTTACTTCCATTGCCATCTAGTTTGCTGTCACAGCGTGAGTTGGGAAAAACCGACTCCGGGAACGCCATTGATTTCACAATAACTACGCAGTGAATGCATCCATTTTACGGTAAGACCGCGTGTTCGCACAACAGCAGAGGGTCCGGTGAGGTGGCCCGAGCCCAGACTTGACCCATGTGGCTCGCGCCCTCGGTCCTCCCGGCAAGTTCTGGAAGGTCATGGTCAGGTACGGAAAGAAACGGGTAGGCCGGAACATTTAACATGGGCACCGACTTACGGTCCAATAAGAAGAGAACATCTGTCTCTTGGTACGAACCACGAGGCGCTCTCGTGACCGCGTGAGGCAGGTCTCGTCGTCCTCAATGCGGGCAGGTGGGGTGGGGGGAGGTTGAAGGATACAGCAGATAAAAATGGAGTACTCGGCAATTCCTCCCTCTGTATACATATCTTCCTCTTGCCGATGTTCAGACACCCGTCTCTCCATCGTCCGTCTGATCAAACTTAGACGGCCAGGTTTAACCGGGAGGGAAGGGAGTCGGTAGGCGTTGGGGTTTTGGAGAGCATCTAGTGCAACAGGGAGCCACTGCTCTTGCAAGCCCAGCTACTATTCTTCCTCCGTTAGTAGTACTTGCAGTTGCATTAGGTGTTGTTAGACGGTGAATTTAGATGTCTCCGGTTCATCATTTTTTTTTTGAAACAAAATTTAAACGTCTCTTAACTGCATCCAATCAAAGTGTGTTTTTGGATGGCAACTAGAGAGACACGCGTATCGAAATGTTCTTTTTAATATAGCAAGTACTACTTTTCTTGAACTGATTGACTAGGTTAAATGGCTTCATTCCTTGGCCTCTCATTGGGAGTTCTAGGGTTTGAATCCGATAGAAAATTTAAAAACTTCTCATGTGGCTCGGAGATTATTTACCATAGGATTAACTTTCCCTTGTCTTTGAAATTAATTTTTTCTTTTCCCCGAAGATCGGTTTGACCCAAAATATTGCATAATTAAGCAAAATATTTGGATTTGTATGGAATGATCTCATATGTAGAGAAAAAATATTCAACTATGCCAAAAATTGAATCATGTTCTCTTGTAAATATGTGTATATACCTGCTCATTGAACCACCATGTCACAAAGTACTACCTTTAAGGAGGGATGAGAGGGGAAGCTAGTATGAAAATGTGCAAACAAACATTCTCTCCTATTAGTTCAAAATACAAATTTCTGTTGACTTGGGAGATCACTGTTGGCATGTGTATCATCTGATTAAAAAAAAACAAAAACAAAAAAACTTTGCGTGATGTACAATATTAGATCGGGTAAAAATGTGATCCGACATTTGTACATACACGATGCAGTGCCTATTCCATCCACTAATAGAAATGTAGTATTCACGATGGGATATTTGTGACGGCTAAAAAAAGTTGTCGCTAATAAAGATATTTGCGACGTTTAATAAGTAGGCGTAACAAATATAATTATTTGCCACAAAGAAAATATATGGTCGCTAATAGAGAATATTTGCGACAGTTACATTTTAGGCGGTCACTAATAATAAATATTAGCGACCACTACTTAGCCAACCGTCGCAATTATTATTATTCTGACGGCTAGTTTTTTAGCCGTCACTAATATTTTTTAATAGTGGCTGCTGCCACTTTAACGATTGCAAATATTTTCTATTACTGACGGTTAAAATTTAGCAATCACAAATAATGGATATTAGCAACGGCTAAATAGTTAGCGGTCTCTAATATTCATTATTTGCGACTGCTGAAGTGTAACCGTCGCAAATAGAAATATTTGTGATGGTTTGTTAGTAAGCCATCACTACTAATAGTTAATTATTTTAACTAACTTATTATTGAAATATTAAGCGTATATAAGTGTTTAACTTATATAATGGAATATATAGTTAACTAATATACATAACTATTTAGGCATGTAACTAGTTTATTAAATATTTACTTAACTAATATAACGAATACATAATAATTTAATATAGTTACATAAGCATAATATAGTTAATTATATTTAACAAAGTATATTTAGTATAGTTAAAGTTAATTAAATATATGAGTATTAGAATAGTTATACGAAGTAAATATAGTATGAACATAGTTAAATGTATAGTTAGCTAAATATATAAGTTAACTAAGAGGCATAATAGTTAAACATAACAGTATAAATATATTAGTATATATATTTACGTAATACACTGAAATATATATTATTATTTAAGTGATACTTTAATATATATACTTAACTAACATACTTTACATAAATGTTGGTAAAATATATATAGTGTAATAATATACTTAACTAATTACACATGCAACTAATGTAGTTAAATATTTACTCAAAAAATCTAACTAATATAATAGTAAATATTTTGTATACTTAAATATAGTTATTCTAACTTACTAAGTACTGTGCCATACTTATGTAACCTAACTATATTATGCTGATGGTGAGTAAATATATTAGCTAAATATATTAATAATAAAATATATAGTATATAGTATAGTTATACTAAGTTAATATTAATATAAATGTATTCATGCTAAGTAAATATTAATACAACTTTAGTTATATAAGTAATTATTTAGTATAGTTAAGTATACTTATACTAAATAATATGACATAGTTATGTAACATAACTATAATTTATTAGCTAAATATATTAATAATAAAATATATAGTATATAGTATAGTTATACTAAGTGAATATCAATATAAATGTATTCATGCTAAGTAAATATTAATACAACTTTAGTTATATAAGTAATTATTTAGTATAATTAAGTATACTTATACTAAATAATATGACATAGTTATGTAACATAACTATAATTTATTAGCTAAATATATTAATAATAAAATATATAGTATATAGTATAGTTATACTAAGTGAATATCAATATAAATGTATTCATGCTAAGTAAATATTAATACAACTTTAGTTATATAAGTAATTATTTAGTATAGTTGAGTATACTTATATTAAATAATATGACATAGTTGTGTAACATAACTATAATTAAATGTAGTTATATTAAGTAAAAATATAGTATAAATAGTTAATATATAGTATTTGGTATAGTTAAATATAATTATACTAACTTATCAACTATGGTAACATAGTTACGTAACTTAAGTATATTAGAGGTATACTAAGTAAATATATTAATAATAAATACATAGTATAATGTTATAAGTAATTAGTTATATAACATATTTAAAGTATAGTTAAATATAGCGTACATAAATATTTAAATAATATGATTAGAGTGTAATTAATTATCCTAAGTAATAAAATTATTATTCAAGGATTAAGTGTATATAAGTGTTTAAGTAAATACGATGGAGTATATAGTTAACTAATATCTATTTAAGAATAATATATAATTAAATATAGTTAATTAGACACTATAACTAGTTCAAAACAAATATAAGTAAATTAATATAAGTAAGATAACTAGGCATAATTTTTATTAGACTAATCATAATGTTGTAAGTATATGTAGGATAGTTAAAGAGCATAGTTAAGTTATAGTTAAAGTATAGTTAAATATAGCATATATAAGTATTTAACTAATATGATTAGATTGTCCTAACTAATAAAATTATTAATCAAGTTTGGTGGCACGTAGGTTAGATAATTTTTTATACGAGTGGGCCGCACAAGCATTAATGCGGGTACAAGATTCTGAGTATATTAAATACATGTGGGCATGACAAATACTTTGTGGACATGATAAATATTATTTGTCATGCCTATGAATTATGTCTGAAAAATACTTATCACGTCCATAAGCCTGTACACATATATGTAGGGGTGACAAATACTTTTAGGCATGATGAATACTATTCGTCATGCCTACGAGGTAGTTGTCATGCCTACAAAATATTTGTCACACTTAAAAATCTGTACACAAATACATAGCGATGATAAGTATTTTTTAGGCATGATAAATACGTTGTTGGCATGATAATATTATTTGTCATGCCAACAAAATATTTATTATATCCACATGTATTTATCAATATCCAGAACCTGTACTCGCATTTAATATTTGTCTGGACCATTGAAATAAAAAAATTTCTAACTCATGTGCCACCAAACCATGTGGACCAATGTCATCTTCTATTGCAAGATGATTCAGCTTGATGTACTGACCCTCAGTATAGCAAGTATTACTCATAATTTTTTAAGATGTTTGATGAGGCCCGCTACCAAACGGGCTCGGTAAGGGTAAGACCCGCCACGATAACGGGCCGTGCCCAAGGCAGCTCTTGCCCTGCAGTGGGGCTGAACACCCTGGGCCCATGAACCACCCACGACAATTGGCCCAGACTTTATAACGGATTCTTTTGAAAATCTCTTTCACCTTCTTTGCACTTATTCGATCCCATTCTTGAGTGCACTTACTTAAATCGAATTTTAAAATTAAGAAAATGATTTAATGCACATCTCAGAGGATGTGCACGCGTGTGGTGCACACCCAATAAATGTAATAGGCACGTGTCAATTCACAGAGGAGGGGGCAGGGGAACACGCACACCCTCCACCTTCCGGGTGTGCAACGAAAAATTCCCCAAAGTTAAAGGGCAGAGGGACGGAGAAGGGGAAGTTAATGCTACACTCTCCTAGCTAATACCCCTCGCCTCACTCCTAGCCGAGGTTAGCATCTTCTTAACGCACAGGGACATACGTATCACATCACTTCTTTTAAAAAGTTTATGCCCCCTGCATCATCTGGAGTGGATTCGTGCGTCACACGCGACGTTGTTGCCTCATGTGTGTCAGGCACTGCAGCCCTCCTTCGGACGCTAGCTGTATTTTTTTTTTTTTTCACTAATATAATGGCTAAAAGTCCGAAGGTTTTTTCTGTATCCACTGGGAATCAATCTTTGGTCACGTCCCGATGTCCAAGTGGCATTCAGACCAGTAATACTTCCTGTAATGATATGCAACAAGGGCTTGTAGTTGTTCGATCAAGTTTCATCATAGAGTTACTATAATAAGTATATTTTTTATTATCTTCGAGAGCATAGCCGAGTGGTGGGACACCCTCTGTACCTTGCACAAGAGTGTACGGCGCGAGTTCAATCTCACTGGCTGTGTTTCTCTCTCTTTGTGGATTCTGTTCCTTTGGGCGTAGAATTGGAGGGGGTTGGGGTGGGTGGGGAAGACTAAGTTTCGATCTCAGCTCCTCGACATTGTTAATTAGGGTCCTTTGTCACTGTGCGGCGCGAGTTCGATCTCACTGGCCGTGTTTCTCTCTCTTTGTGGATTATGTTTCTTTAGGCGTAGAATTGGAGGGGGTTGGGGTGGGTGGGGTGGACTGAGTTTCGATCTCAGCTCCTCAAGATTGTTAGTTAGGGTCTTTTGCCACTGTACTATAGTTAAAAAATATATATTTTTTTTATTTAAAAAAAAAATAAGAAGAAAAAGATAATTTAAGATAGTCATTCATACTGTTCAATTTTTTATTAGATGATTAGAAATTTTAATTCGTATGAATTAGATGGTTGATAGGGATGGCTTCCTTGGGGTTACCCCTTCCCATTAACGTTAAAAAACACAAAAAGAAATACTTGGTATAGTAACCATCTAATCAAAGCTCATGTGACGGCTGCCTGTGTTTTTATAAGATTTAAGAATACTTTTATATTTAAAATATTTTTAAATTTTATGTCAAGTCAATTATGAAAATATCCAATCGTGAGGTATAAAAGAAAATAAGATGCATTTTACTTGCAAGAATTCCATCTCCCTTTTTAAAATGAATCGATATAACTTTTTTATATTAATTGTGGACGAAAAATCTAAACCAACAGAAGAAGCCAACCCACTTTCGTCCATGCCGGAGAAGCAAACTTATACAATGTTTTTTTTTTAGTAATACTTAGTGTATATTTTGGCGTGCAAATTTGATGAGATAAATTACTTGCTTCAATGAGATGTTTTAGAGTATCTTCTTATTAATTTATGATAAAATATACTAATTCATAATAAAGTGGTGAAATATGAATTCATATGGGTGTGAATACTCTAAATCATCTCCTTAAAATATGTAATCTATTTCATAAAAATTTATATATATATATATATATATATTTTACAAAAAGAATAATGATGTGGTATCATAATGACGCCTGTCATAATAGTGTCACAAGCGTACACACATTACTGTCTAGTCTAGTTGCTGTTACCGTGGGAGTCGGTAAAAAAGTACCGTCTTCCCCGTATGGGGAACGCCTTTAATTTCACAGTAACTACGCGGTGAATGCGTCCTTCTTACGATAAGACCGTGTGTTCACACGTCGACACCAAGAAGCCGGTGAAGTGGCCGAAACCAGACCATGTGGCTAGCGATTTCGGCTCTCCCAACAAGTTCTGGAGGGTCACGGTCCCACGACATTAAGGACGTGTTTGATAATTTTTTTGCTTTAAACTTATTTTTAATTTTGACTTCTCAATTAGAATGAGTTAAAAGAGATAGATTATAATTAATTTAAATTTACTTTGAAAAATAACTTTTTTATAATAATCTTATTTTTTTCTAATCTTAAAATCTTTATCTTATAATTTTTAATTAGAAGTTAGAATACACAAATAAGTTATTACAGAAATGACTTCCGAAATTTAATGACTTTAACAAATAACTAATATCATATCTGATGAGACTTGTATTTAGAAGTACTTTTGCACTTCTATCTAGGGTCCATTTGAGAGGCCGTAAAAGACCCCGCAAGAGTAACTTTTTTAGAAATCCTCCCCAACAGGAGATTATTTGGTTATATGTAAAAACTCAGTTATCGTTGACTAAGTTAGAGTCTTGATGTTGGCATCCGATTGGTGAGAACAGAGGTCACTTTAGGACACAATTCAGCGTTGGATTTTCTTCTCAGCTAATCAAATAGATTCATTTTAAAGTTTTTGAATTTTTTACTTTTAAATATGTATAATATTTTAATATTTTTCTAAACCTTTATAATCTTTATGTTTCTTATTAGCTCCTATGATCATTTAGAATATCCTTAAAAAGTTTTTTAAACTTTGCTTATATACTTTTGAAAATTAGCATATTTATATCTATACCTTCAACTCCCATATATTATGAAGGGTTATACTTGCACTGCAAGTTGTTGCACCGCATGAAGTGTAGCTTAATTTTTTTTGAATTTTTTAATATGGGCCACATCATACCTGACATGCTCACATAATATGATCCTCGATCAGACCATCCAAAAAAAAAATCTAAAAAATAAAAAATCGAGTCAAAGAACAATGACTTGTTAATTTTTTAATTTTTTATCTGATCAAAGATTAGATTAAACGGATGCGTCGGATATGGTGAGGCTGACCGTAAAAAATTTTAAAAAATAAAAAAACTTGAGTTGCTACTATAGCTGTCCAATCTAATATGTGCGGTCCTGACTGAACAAGTAAAACTCCCAAAAAAATGGGAAGCATTACGCTTATACCTCTCTGTCAAAATGTCTTGAGTTTTAATTGAACATGTTAAAAAAGTTCCATAATTCTTACAAAGTCAGGGATATATATGTATAATTCTAATGAATTTAGAGGTATGTACGTAAAAATATCTCAAATCCTTTTTACGTATTTGGTTGAAGTTTAGGTATTTGTGAAAATATAGCAAGTTTTATGGCTCTTCTGGCTAAGAGAGTAGGTGAGATGCCTCTCCTCCAGAAATCCTCGCCTTCTGGCGGTCTCCGTCGTCGGAGGTCTTCCCTGACGGTTTGCTCGCGGTGATCGGCTACTCCAGGCGGCGGCGTGGCTTTGGTGGGAGGGGGGAGCTTATCGATTTTTTATTGTTCAAGTTTTAGTATTTATTAGAGTTTGATTTTTATTTTTAAATTTTTTTTGAGTCGTCCTATCGAGCATTGCACCGTACATACAGTTAGGACACATCGGGGCCCAATGAAAAAGAAAAAAAAAAATTATCCATATTACAACAAGTATTACTCATATTATATATGACTATCTTTCACATCTACTATAAAACCCTTGAAACCAAATTTTATCCACTGAAGAGAGTCAGACGGTTTGGCTACAATTCATGGCGTTTTCCTAACAGCTTTCAAGTCTTTTTTAAACCAATATTTATTTTCACGTCAAATAAAGCTTACATTATATTCATCTCATACTTACTTCCATGAGCCTCTTTTGAAAAAATAACAAAATATTAGGATTACTTAAAAAATAGCATTCTTCTCATTGTTTTATAAATCCACCAACGAGTCTTGACCGAAGTGAATGTTTCTTGCCCGCAAGCTTATATACGTCGGTGATCATTGAATCGTTGATGGTGTGAACATGTCCTTCGTTCGAGTTCTTTGAGGGGAACACTCTTCTTTATGGTGGAGCCAGAACTAGAATTATCACACCTCTATAGCGGGTAACAATTGTTCATGCGGAAATATGTTCAATTAAGAAAATAAAAAAAAGGAGATTTGATCATAGGATTTGTCCTCTCATAGCATAACCTAATGATAAAAAAGTTGGAGAAGTTAACAGCTTTTGAACGTCTCTCCATGTTTCTGTCTCCCTCTATTTGAAGTTCATAAAATTTCAACAAAAATTCTAAATCCTCCCTTTATTAAATGTATTGTTTTTTCATCTTTTTAACGAGATAAGAACCTTTGGATCTTTGTAGTACACATGAGAATGAGGTATAGTGGGGTTTCTCACATCTTTTAGTAGTAAATGATCTTATTATCCTTACCCCATGTCTTAAGAAGTATACAAAGATCAAAGAGAAAAAGTCAAGAAGATATTATCTCATTTTTACTAGAGTAACACTTGATGTTCTCCATGAGGTGCGACACAAAATAAAAAAATATTTTTTTGAAGGTCAATTCCATCATGTTCTATATGTAGGTACATCCCATCTCTAATTGGATGACTCAATTAATTCTAAAACATCAAAAATTAAATTCTAATTATTTATTGGTTTCGACCCATTACTGCCGCCTTTTTACTATTCATTGGGGTTTATTTTTTTATCTTTTATAATTTTTTAAGTTGTTCAATCAAAAATAAAATTATACAGACATGTAAGTAAAGTCGATCGACATTTAAAAAAATTTAAAACTTTTTCCCCTTTTATATGTTGCATGGCATGCAGTGCTCCAAGCTTACTGCACAATTACATTAAATATGATTCTTTGTATTGAATACTACTTAAAGATTTAAACCCTCAGACTAAAGAAAAGAATTCATTTGCATCCAACGAATAAGAGAAGAATAGATAATGTCGGCAGTGAATTTAGAGAGAGGACTGTTGGGTGGACTGTGCATGCCAAGTCCTTCAGATGGCATTAACTTCTTTCCCGTCGCCTTACGGCACGGCTTGCCGGCAGTTGGACACCTCCACTCTTGGTCGGCCACGCCCGCAGTTCCACCAACTTGCTGTGTCGTCTAATTAACGAGAATGGGAGAGAGAGAGAGAGAGAGAGAGAGAGAGAGAGAGAGAGAGAGAGAGAGAGAGAGAGAAGGGAATGGCGCGAGCATGAAACACCACCGCACCCCGGAACCACCCCCACCACTTCGTCCTATACAAACACCGCCACCAGGTGGCGGCCATTGACAGGGCAATAAGTCATCCCCAGTGTTCCGGTGACGTAGGTAGCTACTAGCTAGAGAAGGGAGTTTGAGCTTGTTTGTTTAGGTGGCCTACAAGTCAATCTAACAATGTAAATCTCGTTCATTATTAATAAAACGGCATAATATTCATTATGTGTAAATCGCGTTAATTATCGTTTCATAATGAAGTCCGTGAATATGTACTATGGTGATCAGATTATGATGAGATCATACTAATGAGACTGATCACTTAAACACACATATTCTTAATCGTTCATAGTCGGAGGATATCCGAGAAGGACATCGGATATCCGGTTAGACTAGTACAGATTACTTCTGCTCATATGATGAGGGTGACTGGTCTCATAAGTCACTTGTGTGGAGACACTAAGACGAATCTGTAGGTGCTCATTGGAGAATGAGTTCACTGAACTGATCCGACTGAATGGTTGGATGGTATTGTACCTCACTGTCAACCAGCTTGATTCTATTGTCGCAGTTGCGTGGATGGTCTTCGGACCTGAGACACCAAGGACACCTTGGCGGTGGACTTCTGTACTTTGACCTTGGTCTACGAATCTCTAGCCACGGGATTCTAATACGCCAAGGATTGGGTGCAGCGGAATACCGTCGAAGGGAATTGTGTGTCAATAAGGAATCATTCGCTCTCGGTACTTAGAGAGAGAATGCTCTGGGAAGATGCGCGGAAGTCCCTGGCCAGGGCGGACGATAATATCGGGAAAGGAGTTTTCCGATATTCATCAGCGGCATCAAATCCAAGTGAGTCGACCGGTTAGGGTTTGACAGCTCGCCATACCCTGAGTTGACTCGAGAGCATTGTACAAATGAAGGATTATATCCACGCAGTAACTGTCGACGGAAAGGTTCCAAGAGTGGGTTACTTAACCCCAAATACCTTCCGGGTTCACGCGGTGTTGCTTGGCACCCAACGTGATCGGAGGCCCGGTCAAATTCGATGTGTGACATCAATTCGATTGATTAATAAAGGGTTATTAATTAATTAATAAAGCTAGTGAGGAGTCACTAGGCTTGTTGGGCCATTAACTGGACTGGTACTTGAGCCTAGAGGGTCACACGCAAATGATTCTCAAGGCGATGGATAAATAAGTGGGTTTTATACAAACCGGAGATTTTTGTGAAAAACCGCGCGGTTAGTATAAAACATAGCGAACGGGCTGAGCAGGCCAAGCTGCTGCTAACCCTAGCTGCCCCTCCTCAGTTTCTGTCTTCATCTGGAGTCCAGGTAGATCCAGATCTGCCCCGCCGCTTCTCCGAATCCCGTTCGACGGGAAATCTTCCGCGCACTGCGGCGATCATTGCGGCGACCAGCGGAGGCTTCGCGGGCTGCGAAGAACGACGAACTCGAGGATATCCGTCACGGGGAGGATCGCGTGGACTTCGCTAGAGGCCGGGCGCTTGCGCGGCTTGCGGTGTTACACCGACGGAACCGAACGGCTGCGGATTCGAATCCGCACACTGTGAGAACTTCGATAATCCGATTATCGTATTTTAGTTCTTCGAAACGGGAAACGGATCGCTGTAAAATTTTTATTTTCCGCTGCGTGAGCGATCCGGAGAAACCGAGAATACCCAACAGTGGTATCAGAGCCAGGTTCCACTGTTTCTCGTCCCGTTTCGGATCTCTAAATTAATTTTTTCATGAGTTATTCCATGCTGTAACTTCGAATAATTGTTGGATCCGTGTTCATGCGATGAACACAGTTAATCTGATTATTTTCTTTCAATTTTTCGAGATTATTTTGGGGGTTTTTCATGTTCTTTGTGGGACGAAGAACGACATGCGTTTCGTTGTTGTTCGGGCATCCCAAACGTTGGGAAGGAGGGCCAAGACTTCGGATGATCAAGGAAGTATCACTGGTCCTCACCGGACTCATGGCAGACGTTGGAGAGGATGCTGGTGGTGGCCGGAAGGTGGGGCCTTATCTTCTTCTTCATTCGGTTTTATGTGTAGTTTATGGAAAAATCAGAAAAGGAGAAGCATAAGGGGACCTCGCCGGCGTCAAGAACCCTGCCGGCGTCGGGGTCGTCGGCCGGCGTCGCGGGCCGACCGCCGGCGGCGCTGCCTGGCGCCACCCTCCTCCACGGCCGTCTGCAACAATTGCAGAACCTAGGGTTCTATTAGAGGAGGCGACGGGTTAGGGATGGGTGGAAAGGGGACCGGCCGGTCCCGAGCCGGTCTGACCGGCCGGGCCGGACCGGGGGGGGGTTGGCCTGGCTGGGCTTGGCCTGGCTGGGCCTAGCCCTGAGCCAGGGTTCGGACCTGGTTCGAACCAGGCCGACCCATGGCTCAGGTTGTTGGGCTGGGCCCAATCAACTTCTACCCATTTCAACCCCAATCCCTATTGCCCCATTTAAATCCCATAATTCTTATTAAACCTCAATTGCCCAATTAACTATTAAGTTATATCTTAATTTAATTTCAAAATTGTTTTCAAATTTAAATTATTATTAAATTTTATTTATTTGGGCAAAATGATTATAGAATCATTTTAATTAACAAAGTGTTGTTAATAATTGGAATTGGTTATTAATTTAAATAAATTAATAATTAATTTTAATAATCTAACTTAAGTGTTAAGTTAGTAATTATTAGTTAACTGGAATTGATTGTCAGTTTAAATGTTAAATTGATAATTAGTTTTAATTAACTAATTTAAAGGTTTAATTAAGAGTTATTAGTTATTAGTTTAAGTGTTAATCTAATAATTAATATTAAGCTAATAATCTAAGAGTTAGATTAATAGTTGATAATTAATAAGTGTTAATTATTAGTTTAATGGTTAAATTAGTGATTAACATGTATTGATTAACTAATCTAAGAGTTAGATTAGTAGTTAATTAATAATTAGAGTTAATTAATAATTTAAGTGTTAAATTGTTAATTAAC
Organism: Zantedeschia hybrid cultivar; assembly: GCA_030544215.1. Taxonomy (NCBI): domain Eukaryota; kingdom Viridiplantae; phylum Streptophyta; class Magnoliopsida; order Alismatales; family Araceae; genus Zantedeschia; species Zantedeschia hybrid cultivar. The sequence continues at coordinate 14,084,108 of JARZZO010000005.1, forward strand.
TTTGATGGACTAGTCTAAGAGTTAGATTAGTTATTTAATGGTCTAATTGTTAGATTATGAATGGGGTTTAATCTAAGTGTTAGATTATTAGAATTGTTCTAATTGGCATGGAATAATCTGGAATTATTAATTCGGAGTGTGTGCGCATGTGATGTGTGTTTAATGCTTTTAAATTTAGATTTAATTGCATGATAAGTTAATAAAATGAGTTTTCGAAATTCAAATGCCAATTTTGACTGGATCCCAGCTTTTAGAAAGCCAAAACTTATTTATTTTGAAAACTCATTTGTTTTAGCCATGTGATGCGTTGAATCTTGTGTGGATGTCTAAAACACACCGTGGTCATGGATATGCACTTAATTTATTATTCATGAGATGAATGGTTTGTGTGGATCGTGGATGTATGATGTTTATTAATTGTTAATAAATAGAGGTCTGCGCACCTCTCTCTCTCATACTCCGATGTATTTCTACCTCCCTCTCTCTCTTGTACTCGCCATAAGGCCTTCTTCAATTTACTTGTTAATTCTAGAATTAATGTAATATGATGGAGGCAACCGAGGAAGGAGCGAGGACGATCCACAGCTGCAACCAGGAAGGCGAAAAGATGGAGATCTCTTGCGTATGTGATTGCAGGATATCTAATGTAAATGTTATCATTAGAATGTGTGTGCGTTTGACTGTTGGCTCCAGTCAAACCCACTGTGCTATCCATGACCACACTAATGACATGTATGTGATGCATTGTTTGTCTTTTGATTATGAATCAAAGCAGGTTATAGTATTTAGTAAATATATACGATATATCTATATACTATCACCTAGGAGAGACCAAGATAAAAGTTATCTAAATACCCTCATATAAACTCTAAGCCGGAACGCGAGTAGTTAAGAACTTACCGCGTGGTCCACCATCGTTATAGTCATAGGATTCGAATCACTTTAGGTAGGTTTGTTGTGCTATCCACAAGGCCTGCTTAATTGGGAGGAGAAACTGTGGCTATGACATTAGATGCCTATAGATCGGGGTAGAGGAACCATGTAGCTTTGTTGTGCTATCCACAAGGGCTGCATGCAAATCTATGCTCGTCGCGTAATGATGGTTAGCTTAGACCAGAATTAGTGGTTTGTTGTGCTATCCACAAGGCCATTAAATCTCTCGAGACCGAAGCTATGATCAGATATTGCAAGGAGTTGCAAGTCCCATGAGTTGGGTGCTCTCTGATTGTATTACATTTTGTTGTGCCATCCACAAGGCTGTAGTGCAAGTCATTGAGATTTTTATCCTCACTAGGAGACTGTCGGCGTCTCCCGTTCTGTATAACTGAGGGTTATACAGTCCGTCGAAAATTAGTGGGAGTTAAACTTGCACAAAAGACCATGTCTTGCTTTAAACTTTAATAATTGAACATCTGCTAAATTTTACTTATCTCCTGTAGGGATTATGTCATCGAATAACCCACTCCGTGGCATACTTGATGCCATTTTGACTTATCTGATCTACTCGGATTGGTTCAGAAACCTGAAGAAAGTCTTCAGATCTGATCACATTGACTTTGTCCCTGGAATTGATCCTCCTGCTGAATCGGCATTGGATGCCCCTGAAGCAGAGATGACAGCTAACAATAAAAGATCGATGGACAAAGGTAAAAGAGTAGTGAAGGGTGACTGCTTCTACTATAAGCAGTATGGTCACTGGAAGAGGAACTGAAAGGAGTTCCTTGATGATAAAGCTCATGGAAGAGTGAAGCTGTGTGAAGCTTCAGATATCTATATGATAGATATCAACATGTCAGTTAGAGATTCCACATCTTGGGTATTGGATACCGGATGTGCCTCTCATATCTGCCATGATGTGCAGATGCTGACAAGTAAGCACAAGCTGAGACAAGGTGAGGTGGAATTGAGGCTAGGAAACGGCGCAAAAGTTGCGGCGATTGCTGTTGGGACAGCAAACCTCAGGCTTCCATCGGGAGACACCTTACTATTGGAAGATTGTTATTATGTTCCTAGCATAATAAAGAACATCATATCAATATCTTGTTTGGACAAGATAGGATATAGGTTGACTATTGAGAATAGAAGTTGTTCGATTTATTATGGTAATAAATCAATAGCTTCAGCATCTTTAGTCAACGGTCTATATCTATTAGATGTTTATCATTACAATCTTCCGATTGACAAAGCTCTTAAGAAGAGCAAGAATTGTGTGAACCAGGCCTACATGTGGCATTGGGCACATTGGCGAAAGCATGTTGCAAAAGTTGCACAAGCATGGTTACTTAACAGCATTCGATTATGAATCGTTTGCAACATGCAAATCCTGCCTTATGGGAAAGATGACAAAATCTCCATTTAGTGGACATGGAGAACGTGCCAAGGACATTTTGGAACTAATACATTCGGATGTATGTGGTCCCATGTCCACCCAAGCCGAAGGTGGCTTTTCTTACTTCATCACGTTCACCGATGACTTCTCAAGATTCGGCTACGTGTACTTAATGAAGTACAAGTCAGAAGCATTTGAGAAGTTCAAGGAGTTCAAGAATGAGGTGGAGAAGCAGTTAGGAAAGATTATTAAAGCTCTTCGATCAGATCGAGGAGGAGAATACTTGAGTACTAACTTCACACAATTCTTAAAGGATAATGGTATCATTTCTCAGCTGACCCCTCCTTATACACCACAAGTGAATAGTGTATCAGAAAGGAGGAATCGCACCTTGTTGGACATGGTGCGATCCATGATGAGCTTTTCGGGATTACCAGTGTCCCTCTGGGGGTATGCTCTAGAGTCAGCAGCATACCTACTGAACAGAGTACCCAGCAAGTCTGTAGCCTCTACTCCATATGAGATATGGAAAGGCAGGAAACCAGAATTTAAACATGTTAAAGTCTGGGGTTGTCTTGCTCATGTAAAGAGGCATGATCCAGACAAATTGGAATCACGAACTGATAAATGCAGGTTTGTGGGATATCCAAAGGAAACCTTTGGATACTACTTTTACCATCCTGGTGAACTAAAGGTGTTTGTCGCCAGGAAAGCTGTATTCCTGGAAGAGGAATACCTTATCTAGGAGGACAGTGGGAGTAAAATAGTACTGGAAGAGGTTCCAGATCCCCAAACAACTGCATTATTATCAGATGAGATATCAGTTCTTGAATCTGTTCAGGTACACACAGATGAGCCTCGTAGATCTAGTAAAGTACCTAGACTACCCGAACGATATGTGGGACATATCGCTGAAGGTGAGTCTAAGGTACAATATAATGAGGATGATGATCCTAAAACCTACCAGGAGGCCATAGAAGGCCCAGAAGCCGGGAAATGGCGAGAAGCCATGAACTCAAAAATCCAGTCAATGTACACCAACCAAGTTTGGAACTTGGAGGACTTGCCCGAGGGTATTGTACCCATCGGTTGCAAGTGGATCTTTAAGAGAAAGATCGGTGCTGATGGACGGATCGACACTTACAAGGCAAGGTTGGTGGCAAAGGGATATCGTCAAGGGCAAGGAATTTACTATGACGAGACTTTCTCACCAGTTACCATGATAAAGTCGATCAGAGTTCTGCTCGCCATTGCTGCACATTTTGATTATGAAATCTGGCATATGGATGTGAAGACTACCTTCCTCAATGGTAATCTTGAGGAGGAGGTGTATATGATACAACCAGAAGGTTTCACATCCAAAGAATCTCCAGATAAAGTGTGCAAGCTTCAGAGGTCCATTTATGGACTGAAGCAAACTTCCCGGAGCTGGAACATAAGATTTGACGAGGCTGTCAAATCTTATGACTTCATTAAGAATGAAGATGAGCCTTGTGTGTACAAGAATACCAGTGGGAGTGCAGTCACTTTTCTAGTTCTTTACGTAGATGACATACTACTCATTGGGAATGATGTAGCTATGATGTCATCAGTAAAGGTCTGGCTATCGAAAAACTTCTCCATGAAGGATTTGGGAGAAGCATCCTACGTATTGGGAATACGGATCTATAGAGATAGATCAAAGAGGATGCTTGGAATGACCCAATCCTTGTATATAGATACCATAGTCAAAAGGTTTGGCATGGAAAATTCCAAGAGAGGTTTCATACCGATGAGACATGGAATCAATCTCTCAAAGGAGCAGTCTCCTAAGACTCCTAATGAGAGGGCATTCATGGATAGAATACCCTATGCCTCTGCCATAGGATCTATCATGTATGTCATTCTATGTACACGGCCTGATGTTGCATTTGGTCTAAGTGTTACGAGCATATTTCAGGCTGCTCCAGGCGAAGAGTATTGGAAGGCAGTGAAATGCATCCTTAAGTACTTAAGAAGAACTAAGGATATGTTTCTTGTCTATGGAGGAGGTGACTTGAAACTGCGAGGCTTTACTGACTCGAGTTTCCTGTCGGATCCAGATGATAGCAAGTCAACATCTGGATTCGTGTTTACATTGAACGAAAGGACAGTGTGCTGGAAGAGTTCCAAGCAAGTAACCACTGCAGATTCGACGACTGAAGCTGAGTACATCGCTGCAGCTGAAGCCGCCAAGGAAGCAGTGTGGTTGAAGAAATTCATCACCGACCTCGGCGTAGTTCCCAGCATCTCTGAGCCTGTTCCACTGTTGTGCGACAACAATGGAGCCATTGCGCAAGCAAAAGAGCCGCGGTCTCATCAGAAATCGAAGCATAGTCTGAGGCGCTTTCACCTTATCAGAGAGATCATATCCAAGGACACATTGGCGGTGGACTTCTGTACTTTGACCTTGGTCTACGAATCTCTAGTCACGGAATTCTAATACGCCAAGGATTGGGTGCAGCGGAATACCGTCGAAGGGAATTGTGTGTCAATAAGGAATCATTCGCTCTCGGTACTTAGAGAGAGAATGCTCTGGGAAGGATGCGCGGAAGTTCCTGGCCAAGGCGGACGATAATATCGGGAAAGGAGTTTTCCGATATTCATCAGCGGCATCAAATCCAAGTGAGTCGACCGGTTAAGGTTTGACAGCTTGCCATACCCTGAGTTGACTCGAGAGCATTGTACGAATGAAGGATTATATCCACGCAATAACTGTCGACGGAAAGGTTCCAAGAGTGGGTTACTTAACCCCAAATACCTTCCGAGTTCACGCGATGTTGCTTGGCACCCAACGTGATCGGAGGCCCGGTCAAATTCGATGTGTGACATCAATTCGATTGATTAATTGATTAATAAAGGGTTATTAATTAATTAATAAAGCCAGTGAGGAGTCACTAGGCTTGTTGGGCCATTAACTGGACTGGTACTTGGGCCTAGAGGGTCACACGCAAATGATTCTCAAGGCGATGGATAAATAAGTAGGTTTTATACAAACCGGGAGTTTTTGTGAAAAACCGCGCGGTTAGTATAAAACATAGCGAACGAGCTGAGCAGGCCAAGCTGCTGCTAACCCTAGCCGCCCCTTCTCAGTTTATGTCTTCCTCTGGAGTCCAGGCAGATCCAGATCTGCCCCGCCGCTTCTCCGAATCCCGTTCGACGGGAAATCGTCCACGCACTGCGGCGATCATTGCGGCGACCAGCGGAGGCTTCGCGGGCTGCGAAGAACGACGAACTCGAGGATATCCGTCGCGGGGAGGATCGCGTGGACTTCGCTAGAGGCCGGGCGCTTGCGCGGCTTGCGGTGTCACACCGACGGAACCGAACGGCTGCGGATTCGAATCCGCACACGGTGAGAACTTCGATAATCCGATTATCGTATTTTAGTTCTTCGAAACGGGAAACGGATCGCTGTAAAATTTTTATTTTCCGCTGCGTGAGCGATCCGGAGAAACCGAAAATACCCAACAGAGCTCACAGTGCTGTGCTCGAGCCATGGCAGGCAACCTTAACGGTGGTCGCATGCTGGTCGCCGCGGCGCTCTTGTACGTTATGGTCGCCGCGCCATGCGCCAGGGCGGCGATCACGTGTGGGCAGGTGGCGTCGTCTATCTCCCCCTGCCTCAGCTACATCCAAGACAAGGGGCCGCTGGTGCCGGGCTGCTGCTCAGGCGTGAGCTCTCTCAACTCGCTGGCCAGGACCACGCCGGATCGCCAGCAGGCCTGCACCTGCCTGAAGAACCTCTCGGGCAACATCCCCGGCATCAACTTGAACAACGCAGCCGGCCTCCCGGGCCAGTGCGGCGTGAACATCCCCTACCGCATCAGCCGCACCATCGACTGCTACACGTAATTTAGCACCAGCCGCCACATCTTCTCTTAACTTAACGAGCTAAGGGTAATACTAACACTCGTCGCTGCATGTGGTTGTTCCCCTGCAGGGTTCGTTGAGGCCGTCCCACTCGCCTGGAAGGGGTGCGGATTCACATATGTATCATGTTATATATGTTCGTAGTCGAAGCATGCTATGCTGAGAATAACAGTTGGACGTGGTTGCCGCGGACATGGTCGCTCCCCCTGCGAGCGAGAGCACCTGCCGCCCTCTTCTTCGTCACAACAAACAGTGTTTGGGTTGCTATTATATGTTCTTATTAAAGAAGAGGCATTAGTATGTTTGTATCCTGGCTCAGTCATGGGCACAACATGTTGGTGGCATGCGCCGCTGCTTGCCAGCGTGATGTAGCAGCCCAGGCGCTCGGTTTTCTTATATGCAGAATAATAGTTTGGGGTTTTGTTTTGGCTACTGTTTAAATCATTTATTTGCTGATAGTTCCTTCTCTATTTTGCTAGTGCGGAATAATCCTCGTTCACCACTACTTTCCTATTACAGTTAGAATAGTTTTACATCGAAAAAAGAACAAAATAAAAAAGCATTTAGTAGATGGTGCCTATTCCATTCATTGTCTTAAAATTTTGAGTTAGATGATCCAATTATTTCAACATGATATCTAAGTTCATACTTACGAATTGGGCCGCGTGTTTTGTATTTGTAATCCATGTGATAAAACTTAAAATTGACTTGCAAGACGTGTTAGAATAATCTTACATTAAAAAAAAACAAAATAAAAAAATACTTAATAGATGATGCGCACTACACTCATAATCTTAAGATTTAAGTTGGATGACTCAATTACTTCATCAATGACAGCTTAATTTCCACGCTCACTGGTTAACCTATGAATAAAGATCCTTTACGGTCCAAGGAGTGTTGTACCTAGATAAGTCCTGAAGTACTGGAAGAGTTAGGCAGCTGAGCTGCCACTTAACTTGATCTTTTACCCTGGTCTCATATTTTGCTCTTCTCATGTGCGACCAGACTGCGTTAATTATTTTGATGCGAGGCAAAATTGAGGCTGAGCTTACTGGAAAACTTATTTTCGTTGTAATTCTATTTTGGATTATGAAAGTAAGTTTAGTATCGATTCATTCAAATTTGCTATGTAAACAAAAATTCTAGTGTAAATAAGTTCTCTATTAAAAGTTCACTTGCAGTTGGTTTATGTTGGAGATGACCTTAGTATGTTGTGAGATTACTATAAACTTAATTATTTTTACATGGAAAATTTGAACAAATATGCGAAGATGTAGCTATGAAAATTAATTTACAATAATTTTGCCTGTTTTTCCCAAGAGAACGCACCCCGAAATCCACTTCATGGGAAAGTTAAATTTTCAATATTCCGACATATTTAGGACCACCAGCGACAACCTTGGTACAGGTGGTAGCACGGGCTGTTGGCATTCATCGTGTGTTAATAAATGCAGGGTTAATTTGTCCAATAAACCAGAGTGTCAGCTGTTGTGCAGTAAAAAGGCTTTCGTCAATTTATTCCTTTTACAATTCAAAAAAGGAAATGTAAATTATAAAAATATGAATATAAGGGGCGTGTGCCAAAGAAACATGGCACATCATTTTTTGTTTTGAACATGTGTATAATATTATTTATACTTACAAAGATAGTACAAGAGCAGGAAGCCCACATCCAAACAAACAACCCCGCCCACCATTACACGGGACAAGTTTACTACTTAACATATATAAAATATTTATACATATCAAATATTCCATCAAAGTGACATTTTTTAAATATTATACATACTAAAATATATGGTATTTGAGATAGTAGTAAATAAGCATACCATTTTTGAAATTTAATGTATAAGTGTGTGGTTGATATAAAATATCCCAACAAGTTAGTATAATTGTAAAATTTTAACTGAAATCGCATACTGTGCTTAAATGTACTCTTTGAACGATTATTGACTTAGAGAAGCCAGCACAATTTTTGAAGTAAATATCTTCCTCTTATATTCAAAAAGCATATGAGACGTCTTGAAATTATTTCTTAATTAGTTGCATGAACTTAGACTGCATAGAGAGGTGATCTCCACATTCCAAATGACTAAAATCATCTTAGGAATACTCCATTACTCTCAATTTTGCAATCAAAACACAGCGGTGTTTGGACACAGAAGAGTTTTGGATCAAAGGATGTGGGTAAGAAAGAAAGGAGAGAACTTTGGTGCAACAATAAAATTATTTACTTGTATAATTTCTGACTTGGAGTTGACGAGTTAAGTCTAGAAACTCTCTATATCAGTTTGTTTGCAGAATAGCTTAAACCAGAATAAGGAGGAAGGAATTTCTTAACCCAGAATAAGAGGTATTTTAGTTTGGTAAGTAGTTGGTATTCCACCCAAAATAAGTAGAATTGCACTGCGCTGTAGACACGCTAATTTTGACGTCATTTCGAGTAAATTTCATATCATATAATAATGCCTCAGAATGGTCTGATAATTAATCATTAATTAATTTTTATTGATATTTTTGAGTGTCGGGTCAAACAGACATGTTTAAGTTAATCAATTGAATTGATTTTAGCTCAAATTTCAGTTAAAATATGAAGAATCCTAAAAGGCGTCGACCCATGTAGACGCTATTTAGACTTTATTCCTATTTTAGCGTTTAAATTTGAATTTTAATTAATTGATTTATTAGCTAAAAGGCGTCTGTAAGGGTCGACGCGTTTTAAGTTTCCTAAGCTATTTTAACTTCTCTTCCGGATGTTTATCCTTATCTTAATTAGGGTAAAAGACGTCTACATAGGTGGACACGTTTTATCTAATAAAGATAAAGATAAGTTTTCCTGGATATTTATCCTTATCTTAATTAATCTGAAAGGCGTCAGCCATGGTGGACACGTTTTAGATAATTACAGATAAAGATGAATTAATCAGTAATTATCTGTCGGTTAAGGTAGATAAATCCTAGATTTATTCTATGTTAATCGCGAACGCAGAAAATGCCTATAAATACCTTGCATCTCAAGAGTTAAAAAAAAAAGAGAGAATTGAATTGAGTTGAGCCACAGCGTTATAGCGGTTTGAAGATCGAAGCAACCACGTCGGAACGCCGGAGCGCTGCCATTTCCAGAAGTCGGCATCCTTTTCAAGATCTTCATCTCTTCAAGGCTCAAACTGGGCATAAGTGTTTCATTTTTGAATTTCATTTTACATATTCATTAGTTTCATGCTTCATAATCACTTCATGCAACACACACCACAGCATTAATTTTTCAAAACCCATTTGATTTAAGGGGTTTCAAAGCCAATTAAGCAAGTGAGTTGCTGTTTAAGCATGTTTATAATCATGGTTTGTTTTGATATTTCTTCCACTTAAAATTCTCATCAGTGTTTCTTCATTTTCGTTTTCTGTTTCTGTCTCTGCTGCACTCAACAACAACAAGAGATCAAAAAGGAGAAATCAAGCACCAAGCCAGAAGAACTTCTGGACGATCCTCAACCTCAACAGCAAGAATAAAAGAACAAAGAAAGGGCTCTCTTTCTTCAGCCGGCTGAAGGAGGGGAACCAAGGACTAAATCTTCCGCGTTCAAACAGGTAGGCGATCAAAACTCTCTTTTGGAACTTTTGAGTCAAAAGTTTCTGGCGATCACTGCACTTTAGTTGCTGTTTTTAATAGGTTTATTTTGCACCTAAACAACATAGTTTTTCATATTAATCACACGAGCATTTTCAGCACCTACACGCGCTATTCCAAGTGATTTGGTAGGAATAAGTAGAATAAAGAAGAGAATAAAGAGTGGAATAAAGAGTTCAAAATATTATATTGATTAATATATATTCATAAATATTAATTAATATTAATAAATGTTAATTAATATTGATAATATTAATAAATATTATTGTGATTAATACATACTAAACAATATTAATATAGATTATTATGATTAATAAATATTAACTATTATTATTTTTATTAATAAATACTAGCAAACATTAATCATAGTTAATTATTAATATAAATTTTATTATGCTCCATTTAAATAGTATTAAATATTAAAAATGTTAAGTAATAAATGTTAATTATTATTAACAATGTTAATAAGTATTATTAATCACTATTAATTCATATTAATAATAAATATTAATTCATAAATATTAATATTAATAAATATTAGTATGATTACTAAATATTATTTAATATTGTTTTGATTAACTAATATTAATTAACATTAATCATAGTTAATTATTAAGAAAAATTTATTATGCTCCATTTATTGATAAGAAATTTGAATAACAATTAACGTTAATCATAGTTTATTATTAATTTAAATAGTAATATACTAATTACTAAATATTATTTAATATTTAAATATCAATAAATGTTAAGTAATAGATGTTAACTATTATTAATAATATTAATAAAATATTATATTGATTAATATATATTCATAAATATTAATTAATATTAATAAATGTTAATTAATATTGATAATATTAATAAATATTATTGTGATTAATACATACTAAACAATATTAATATAGATTATTATGATTAATAAATATTAACTATTATTATTTTGATTAATAAATACTAGCAAACATTAATCATAGTTAATTATTAATATAAATTTTATTATGCTCCATTTAAATAGTATTAAATATTAAAAATGTTAAGTAATAAATGTTAATTATTATTAACAATGTTAATAAATATTATTAATCACCATTAATTCATATTAATAATAAATATTAATTCATAAATATTAATATTAATAAATATTAGTATGATTACTAAATATTATTTAATATTATTTTGATTAACTAATATTAATTAACATTAATCATAGTTAATTATTAAGAAAAATTTATTATGCTCTATTTATTGATAAGAAATTTGAATAACAATAAACGTTAATCATAGTTTATTATTAATTTAAATAGTAATATACTAATTACTAAATATTATTTAATATTTAAATATCAATAAATGTTAAGTAATAGATGTTAACTATTATTAATAATATTAACAAAATATTATATTGATTAATATATATTCATAAATATTAATTAATATTAATAAATGTTAATTAATCTTGATAATATTAATAAATATTATTGTGATTAATACATACTAAACAATATTAATATAGATTATTATGATTAATAAATATTAACTATTATTATTTTGATTAATAAATACTAGCAAACATTAATCATAATTAATTATTAATATAAATTTTATTATGCTCCATTTAAATAGTATTAAATATTAAAAATGTTAAGTAATAAATGTTAATTATTATTAACAATGTTAATAAATATTATTAATCACCATTAATTCATATTAATGATAAATATTAATATTAATAAATATTAGTATGATTACTAAATATTATTTAATATTGTTTTGATTAACTAATATTAATTAACATTAATCATAGTTAATTATTAAGAAAAATTTATTATGCTCCATTTATGGATAACAAATTTGAATAACAATTAACGTTAATCATAGTTTATTATTAATTTTAATAGTAATATACTAATTACTAAATATTATTTAATATTATTTTGATTAACTAATATTAATTAACATTAATCACATTTAATTATTAAGATAAAATTTTTATGCTCTATTTATTGATAAGAAATTTGAATAACAATGAACGTTAATCATAGTTTATTAAGAACGTGTAATTCTGCCCCTATTCCAGTTAAACCGGGTATAAGGTATTCCACCCTGGGTTAAGCAATGCCCTCCGCCAAACTGGGTTAAAGGGTTTAAGTGGAATAAGAGACCCTATTTCGGACCTATTCCGCAAACAAAGCAAGGCTGTTTCTTTAATCATGATTTGTCATATTATATCGGATCGTACTAACTCGTACAAGTCAACTCATACATACATAATGAGTTGTTTTAAATTGAATTTTTTTATTTAATAAATAAGGTTAGACTTTTTATATCAATTAATAACACCCTATTTAGTTACGATATTAACTGGGTGTATCACTATTACTTTTAATATTAGTACTAAAAGTACTTAAATTAGGTGTTTAGTTAGCCAAAGTTACGCTCATTGAAGACCCCCAACAGTAGCAGCTTTAATACAAATTCCTACACGTATCCAAAATGATACAGATCGAGGGAGTGGTGTCCGACATCTCCATCTCCTCCCCTCACCTCTCTTCCTCTCCACCACCAAGTTCTCCATGTGGGTGATCTTCCCTATCACCATCTCCTCCGCCATCACCATTCTTGCAAGGTTTGCCTCGCCGTCGCCTCCGCCATTGCCATCCTTGCAAGGTTTGCTCCATCTTCTCTCTCTTTCTCTCTCTCTCTCTCTCTCTCTCTCTCTGATCTACAATCTACTCCACACTCAATGGTCAGGAAGGAATCACACTGGGGTAGGAGAGGGTGAGATCGCTACAGTGGGAGGGCATAGGGCAATGGAGGAGGGTAGGCTCCACTACAGCTGCGGCTGGCCACTCAGTGGGGAGTGGCGAGGGAGGGGTCATGCTAGGGGAGGAGGATATGGTTGGCGTGGCGGCAGAGTTGCAAGATGGTAAAGGAGCTTGGCTCTATTACAACTGTGGTTGGTCTCTCTTCGGGGGTGGGTGGGTTGGCAACCGGGGGGGGGGGGGGGAGGAAGATGAATAACTAGTTCTCCCCTTTGTTATCTGAAAATTTTATGACGTGAATGCTATCTCTCTCTCTCTCTCTCTCTATTGTTCGTCGTTTGCAAGAATTTGGGAAAATTTTGAGCTTGATGTTAGATTCGAAATATATGAGGTCTTACCTTTTTCTGTGGCAAGTCAAGAAGATTAGAGTTGATGGAGGGTATTACAGTAAATTAAATTCACTTTGGAGAATACATTTCTTTTCTCTACTGTATCACTTATCCTGAACTTGATTTTTAGGTCTAGTATAGTTCAATTGTTTTGAATTTGGTCTAGATTGTGTTCTTTGGTCACTATTTTCAAGAAAGATTTGATTCTAGCTTTAAGCATATATAATTAAGGAGAAACTAAAAGATGCCCTCTATTATTACAAACTACCCATAAAGGAACGGGGCGGGATGACAAAAAACATACTGGAAACAGAAGAACAAAAATTATATCCCATCCATTCTTGATCCATTTCGTACAAAACAAATAAAAATAAATAAAAGAACCTTGGTGTTCCTTTCGTGAATTTATTTCTTTGACCTTACGACTGTGTTTAACTGAGTCATAGGGAAAGGATTAAAATTTGGTTGAGATTCTTTTAAAATATCACAGGTACAAGTGTTATTCTTTGGGATTTGATTAATTAAAATCATTAAGGCAACATGAGAAGAGAAGTTGGAGATTGAAGTTAGAGGACAACTTATACTATTAGGTTTTTATGTCAAAGTGTTTCATGATTGGAGATGCAAACATTTTGTATTTTATGCAAATCTCTCCCATCTTCCCTTGAGGTCATCATCTGTACACAGAAGTTCAGTTATTATGTGAGAAAATTCAATCATTTGAAGCGTCACCTCATATCTCTTAGATGTTAACTGTTCAGCACCATGTAGTCGTCTTGTGTACTTTTCTTGAATTCCTTGACATCATCCTCTAAGCTTGTTCATTATATCGCATGCCCTCCAGCTTATCTTCTATATGTATCCTTTCTATTTCTCTTTTAGATTTTTCAATCTCTAATTCAAATTGAATTCTCTTACACAGTTCTTTTAGTCAATTGATATTTTTTCTAGGATTTCTAATTTATGCTTTAGAACCTTGGATCCTTCTTCCAAGGCAGTGATAACCAATTTCTTGTACTATTTTCTGGATGTCAAGAACATATTCTTTAATGATCTTTTCAAAAGCCTTATAGAGTGTGTCAACTTCCAATTGCTTGTCTATAGACAACATGTGACTGAGACCACATGATCTAATCTAGACCAATGGCATATTGAGAAAGAGAGAAAAACTTGGGTTATTAGATTCCATTTGCAGCCTACTCCAAATACTGTCCATATTCAAACAATATCTGCCAAATTCAGAAATGGATAACCACATCTATTAGTAGATATCCGACAGATACATATATACAACTTATATTAAACAGAGCATTATGGTCCTACTGACAACAGATCAAATGAGAATCATACAAAAATTTCTGTCATTTGACATATTATATTGTTGGTCATTTTAATTAACTGCTCTAGTAGCATACCATGTTTCAGAAAATCAAGTAGACTAGATTGGAACTAGGTGGCCTCTTCCAATTATGCAATGTATCCTATGAAATGAAAATCATATTGTGGGCATCAGATGGACTCAGCTACAGTTGGCTAGGAGCACATGAGCTCGTGTACGCCACATGATCGAGTGAGCTCAAAATCAATTGACACGAGCCAATTTTTGAAATGGAATTGACATAGCCTTTTGGCAGCAAATTCAATCTTTTGACCTTCAAATCCCTACTAATCAAGGTGTTTTAAGTGGCATATCAGTGCGGATAACAATGTCTTCCTATGCAATCTGTTTTCTTCCTTTCCTGTTAGATGCTTAAGTTCCAGCAATGGCCTTACAAAAATCTATAGTTTGCAGTAGATTTACTACTCGTAAGTGAAAGGAGCAAACTTATACCCATAGGCCGAGCATATATTCATTCTAATCTAAAATTGCCACTCCTAAGTAGTGTTCCTCTGCATTTTTACAGCAAGATTTTCCTGCTTCTCTATTTAATATGATAAGAAAATGAAAATCTCTGCCCCCAACCGATGTTTATGCTATTACCAGTTTCAAATGTGAAATTTTGGTACTTTTTCTGTCATGTGACGACTTGAACCTTGTAATGTAGTTGAAATGTTGCTACTTTGAGATGATAACTTAGGGAACTTAGTTACCAACAAAATTGACCCAAGACATCATCAAACCTTTCCTCTGTTGAGATTTTGTCCTAGAACAATTGAGCATTTACTTAACTGTGACTACTGTGAATTGAATTTTGATTTTTCATTGGCATGTAAGAAGGTAATTTTTCTTTTGCTTCAAATATGTGCCACATTTCAGGTACACTAGGTTGTACAATGTCCCAAATTGAGCTGCATGGATTGGATTTCGGGTTGCTTTGGATTTGAGCTGCATGAATTGAGAGGTGGATTAAATCTTTCTATAGATTTGCCCAGCCCCAAGGCATGTTTGGCTTGAAAAGAAAGAGAAACTTGCTAGTGACTGAAGAAGTCTACATATAATTAGTAATGAGAATACATCGATAGCACCATGATGAGGCCACAGACCTCTGCCGTGCTCTCAATTTTGAAAAGGCAAATGATGTTGATAAATAGACCATTGGAAGTTATGGTTTTCATATTTACTAGAGACATGATACTGCCAACCTTTTATTTTTATTTTCTTCAAACAAAAATATGATCATGCTTTCCTTCATGATCATTGAAGGATAGAGTATGCCGTGCTCTATTGTTGGCTAGCTAGATGCAATAGCCTATATGTCTGTCATGCTGTTAGGCCATGTTTTCTCTAGATATGCATTGTAGCTTTGATAATGTACTACGTAGAACGTTAGAAGGTGGATTTTAAGTTCTCGAAGGTGATTGTTTTTTAATTGCGAATGTTCATATTTTTATTATTTATGCATAACAATTTTATGTTATTTTTCTAGGTAAATATTGTATAATAATCTTGGTACAATTTGTGTTTGTTTGAACCAAGGTTCACTAACTCGGAGATCCAGATCAGATCGGGTTCTATCGGATACGAGTCGGATCTGATTCGACTCGCACAAGTCAAGTCAATGAATTTGTTAAAAATAATGACTTTAAGTTATAATTTAAAAAACTATATCCTATTAATTAATATCAAAAGTATAAATTTACTTATCAAATGGGAAGAGTATAAATTTACTTAGGGAAAAACTCAATTTTAAACAACAAATTATATATGTATGAGTCGGCACGATCTAGTGCAACTCGATGCGTATCATTAAATCAAAGTTACCCAAATTAAGTCGACTTGTACGATTCGGCACGATCTGGTATGATACGACAAACTATGGTTTCAACATTTACCTTATTTTTATTTCGTTAGTAATCATTTTAAATTTTATTTTTTAATAAAAGTGATAATATTTAAGCTCAATTTAATTTTATTTAACATGAAACATTTATTCTTTAAAAAATAAACAATTTTAAAATTATTAAATGGTAACATTTAGTTTGAAAATTACTACTAAAAATTCTTTGATTTGATTCTAGGTAGTTTTGAATCAAGAATGAGACGCTAATTTAATCTTAATAATTTGCGACACTTCAAACCTTTAATTTTAATATATAATTTTAAAAAAATAATATTATAATGACTAAAATTGGACTAAATAGATGTCATAGATTTTGAAAACATTGCAAGATATTTTATAGCATATCAAGTAGAAGAGAATATCATTTTAAGATAATTTATAATATTTTATGGCACACTAAATGACCAAATAGTTATTATATTGAATTAAAATTGATAGTAAGCATCATCCAAACAACCTCTTGTATCATTTTTGATATTACTACTACTTCAACAAGACACTTAAAACATTATATCATATCAATTTTAATATTGATACACAATAACATAAAAATATCAATATCAAAATTGATACTGTATCAAATTTAATACTCTAACCAAACATGGTGTAAGATACATTTGTCTAAAACATGACTTAAATTTATTTTTTTAACAGATTCATTAGTTTGACTCATGTGATTTGTGCGAATCAGACCGAGTCGACCCGAGTTAGACCGAATCCGACTTATATCTGGATGAATCTGATCCGATCTGGATCTCTAAATTGGCGAACCTACTTTTAATGTGAGATCAAAAAAATAGAAGAATACCAATGACCATTTATTAGAGGGTACGGGGCACTACACTGCCACAGTGGTTACAGCTAAAAGGACAACACGCTTTCGGATCTAGTGTAACATAATGTTCAACTTTTTGAAAAAAATATAATTTAATCACACTTTTTCATCGCCTGACATATTTTTCACAAATAAATAAATCATGATGTGTTGAAAGAATCTGTAAAATTTCTATACATTTTAAAAGTAACAACTCAATCGTAATTTATATCACATTTTTTTCAGAAAAAACATACATTTTTAAAAAGAATTTATTCATTTTTTACATGAATATTTTTATATTAGATTATGTAATTATATTTTATATATTAAAAGATTAATATTTTTCACGATTTTTTTCGTAACATTCTCAAAAATTTATTTCCGACTTGATGACACTGGTAGGATCTGCTGCTTGAAGGTGGATGGAGCTGCAATACTCTCAAATTTATTTTTTCAGAAAAATAAACGAGCTCCTTAGATTAGAGATCAAGTTGGACGGTGACATGTTAGACATAATGAGGTCGACTTTAAAAAATAAAAAAATTAGTGTTGCAATCCATGCAGTGCAACGAGTATTACTCTGCTAAAATATTTACAATTGAGATCAGAGTTTGAATATGAACAATTACAATTTTTTTGTCTATTCGGTGATAGTTCCGAATCCGAGAGATCTGAAATATTCTTTCTCATGAGTCCTAACACTTGGGAGTATATTTAGTCAGAACAGAAGATTAATAAATTCCACTCTCCCTCCAACACCAAAGATCCAAAGATTAGAATATAATCCAGGCCTCCCATAAATACAACTACCACCGGCTAAGTGCCGCCTGCAATTACCAGCTGCGAATTATGGCATTCCATAATGGCCCAACTACCTTCTTTCCCTCCCCTAACCCCTCAAACACCACCATATAAGGGAAGCCAATCCACCCTGCAATAGCAGCAATCTAGTGCGATAGCAGCAACTCTTATAGGCTCCCTCGTCCTACTTCTACTCGCTGGTAGCGGAGCCTCGACGTTCCAAGAAGAAGACATGGCCCCCCGCGTTGGGGTGCTCCTGGCCGTGGCGGCGACGGCGTTCTTGCTGCTGGCGGCTGCGCCGGTTGCGGAGTCCGCCCTAATGTGCGGGCAGGTGTACCGCACCCTGACCCCGTGCATAGGCTACCTTCGCAGCGGGGGGAAGCCTTCGCCGCCATGCTGCAGCGGCGTCAGGGAACTGGTGAGGATGGCCGGCACCACCGCCGACCGCCAGGCCACCTGCAGGTGCCTCAAGGCCGCCGCCCAGGGATTCTCCGGGAACATCGGCCCTGCCGCCAGCCTCCCCGGCAGTTGCGGTGTCACCCTCCCCTACAAGATCAGCACCGACACCGACTGCAACAAGTATTTGGCTCCTGTTCCTTGGTTCTTTTCCGAGTCTTGATCTTGATTAATTTGAAACTTGGATTTAATTGTTTGGAGTGACACTATGGGTCCACGTAGAGTCTACTACTATATGTGCAGATTTTTCAGAAGCTTGATCATAATATGAATAACAAGATTCACATCTGCAGATGTTGGTTTGTTTTTCGACTGTTTGAAATTTTCAATCACCAAACACTTCATTTGATCAATTTTCTTGGAAATCTTGTGCATGTAATTATAGGTTTTTACAGCATACCAAAGGCATGCTATGTTGAAGTAGTGTTTCTCTGACTAGTGCATGCTTTTGGTGCAGGGTGAGTTGAATTCCGCAAGGGTGGAGTACCGGATAGAAAGAACAAGCAGTTGAAGGATGGGTGGGTCTATCAACTTGCGTTCTGGGGAAAGGAGCAGTCAAATACTTGTGTCCCTATACTTTGTTTGTATGGCATCTTGTTTTGTGAGCATTATAGACAGTAAGGTGGTCGTCTTCTTAAGATGAGCTAACGTTATGTGTTGAGCACTACTCTAGAGTCTTGGACTCTGGATGTCCCTCTATGTTATGGAATTTGATCATCCGTATATGTTTAAATAGCTAATGTTGTATTCATGGAGACCTCCAGTTCCGAAGCATTTTATTATTTCAAACGATGGGTGCAGTCAGGCATCAAGTGACATTCAATGGCGTCGTACCAATGGACCCTTAAAACAAGAATTAATGACGGAAATAAATGGCACCACATGTGAGGTTTCACCTGTACTATATAGAAATGAGATGAGTGGTAGCGGTAGGAAGATGGAGAATGATTTGCTGACGATGCACATTACCCTCTAATTACGTACAGGAGATCAAACATGTCAAATTTTGTGTTCTAAGATGCACGATAAAGAGTGCAAGGTAGAATATTTCGGAGGTATCCGTGAGAAATGGTATGAAGGTGGTGCCCACGAAGTGGAGCGCGCAGCACCAGAGATGATGGTAGAGCCTACTGTTCTTTCAGAAGTTTTAAATGCTGCTTTGATATAATATTTTCAAGAGAAATAATTACTGGATGTTAGAATAGTCCTATATATATTGAAAAAAAACCAAAATCAAAAACTGTTTAACAGTTGGTGCTTATTCCACTTATCATCTTAAAGTTTTGAGTTAGACAGATTAATAATTTCAATATAATATCAGAGCTCATGATTACGAACTGAGCTACGCACTCCGTATTTATAGTCCACGTGACCGTCGTCAGATCAAAAGATTGGACAACCCATGTCACTTAAAGACACACTACACTCTCTACAAAGGATGCAGTGACCATGCACCCTCTGTCTGAATTATCCCAATATCGAACAGCGGTTGCATTAGAATACTGAATATTACAATAAATATTACCCTATTTTCAAACCAGAGAAGGTCTTCTACATACGTCCCTCTGTCGAATGGGTCTCTATCGACAAGAAGTGTTAGATTGCACCGCGATAGGTCTCACGAGTCCATAATATATTTTACGAAAAATACTTGGGGCACATCAAGTGTTAGTGTACATTTTTAATGTGAATTAAGTTTTTTATTTTTTTATTTTTTATTTTTTAAAAATTATATGTTTAGGTCGGATTCGAGCTGACCTACACATTTGTATAAGGCACATCCTAATTTCGACGTCTAAAAGAAAATAAAATTCTGAATTATTTTAATATTTTTTATTCTTCTGATTGGGTTTTGAATTTTTAAATTTCTATAAATGTCAAAATAGGGTGTGCCTTGTACAGAAATATAGGCCAACTCGGCTCCGACCTAAAAATATAATTTATAAAAAAAAAAAAAAAACTTGGTGCACACCAGGGATGTGCACTAACGCCTGTTGTGCACCAAATATTTCTCATATTTTCCTAGAGGTATACCTTTTCTCCTCTCCAAAGCACTCTCATTTCTGCTAACTGTGCTTAGCTTAACTGGAAAATGGTTTTGTAATTCGTGCATTTGACACCACACACATAACACAAATAGCACAAGTGAGAGTCACAAATTTTACTCATGCATTTGCTATTTATTTATCTTGAAATTTGTGTTATGTGTGTGATGTCAAATGCGGAAGTCAAATGTACGAGTTACAAAACCGTTTTCCAGCTTAATTAGTACCTCATAGGCCCATAGCTTTATTATTTGGGGAGGTCACAAGTTAGTTGCAGACACCTCATCTATAAAATTTCTTCTTTCATTGATGGATATAAAAAAAAAAAAAAAAACTCATTTCTCGTTATCCATCGTACTCCCAAAAAAGGGAAAATTGAATGACAAACTAGAAGACCTTCTACGCGCTTACTCTTATCGTCGCTTTCATTCCCAACCCATGCGTCAAGGTACAACAATTTCCATTAGTCTGATTCTGGATCTTCTGGACTTGTTCTCTAGTAGGGTTGTCGACGGTTCGGGTCTGGGCAGACCCATGCCCAAAGTGCATAGACCCAGACTCGGTTCAGACCCAATAAGGGTAATGGGTAAATGGGTCGGGTCTTACACCTGCTTCTTATTTATTTGATGTTGAAAGATAAATGGGCTTGATATAAAATTTATTTATTTATCTTCAATCTCTATGTGCCAGATAATTTGGTTTGATTTTAGGTCTAAATTCCAAGAAATTAGCTCACAAATTTTTGCAATGTATGACAATAGAAAGTTTAATGGGTAAACGGATATACCCAGACCCATAACTAACGGGTCCAAACGGGTCTGTTAACGGGCCTGGGCCCATTTTGACAGCCCTATTCTCTAGCTTGGACTATGTCCCATGAGTCCAGTACTACAGTGATTTTATCTGGTCAAATGATTAATTCATCCTAGCTTACATGAGTAGGAGCAGACTTTGATTTAGTTTAAAAAACATAAACAAGGAGCAGACTCTGATTTAGTTTCAAAAACATAGAAAACGAGCAGACTCTGATTCAAGCCTTGAAGAATTCATCTCTTCCAGTTCTTACTTGGATGACCCATATCCTATGGACTCGTACTTTTTGGGATGTATGGACCAGGGAACATGCTTTGCGTTTGGTACAACGTAAACTTACTACAAGCCTACATATGTATATAGATTTTTCACAAAACGTTGGTCATATATGAATATGAAAATCCAAGTTTAAAAATAATCCATGGTGTACTTTTTAGTTGTCTGAAATTTTTGAATCATTCAACACCAACTTTTTCGTACCAAACACAACCTTAAAGGAAACACGGCCATTTCCCAACTCTGCACATGGTGTTCGGTTGGTCCTAAAGGATGGGCCTTGTGCAAATCATCTCAGTGCAAGGATTGAAGGAACTTCCGTAGTTTCTAACCACATGACACTACATAAATTGCATAGATCTCTACAGTAGAATTGTAGCTGGTTCCTTACTCCCTCTCTTCCAAGTTTCCTTTTTCTCCCCTCCATGCAGCCATTGCGAGAGGAAACTAGTTACTTACCTGTCGCATGGGTCCACTCGACATCGATGGCAGCAAATAGTTGGCGATTGCGATGATTCTCTCAACCCAAGGTTTATGCATGTTTCATTAGAAACATGAGAAAAGCTGACCCAGACACTAATTGATAAGGAGGCAATTCCATCCCAAAATGGCTCGCTATTTAAGAGGCCTATTTTCCCTATTATTAGTCCCTCAGACTAAACCTTCCAATCCTTGACAAAGACCGTAACGCATGCCACCAGGTGAGGACGGGAAAGGATGGTGTCCAATAAAGCCTAAAACACGCCTTACATTTCACAAAGCAAGTTAGCTTTCCTATTTCGTTTTTTTTTTTTTTAATGGAATATAAGGTAGCTGCCATTCAAACAATAACCAATAGAGATGACAAATACAATTATAAATGGGGAGAGGTTGAAAAAAGGTAAATGTCAGAAGATCCATTTCCCTCATCCAGGAAATCAAAAATGAGTTTAACAAGCAAACAGAAGCCATGACAATGAGCAAACAAAACCAGAGAGCCTGACCAAAAAAGAGGCCTTACAAACAAAACAAATATTTGATACATTGAAAGAACTAATGGAATAAGAAATCAAGGATCAGAACACAAACCAAGTTGTCAAGCTATGAACAAAGCAATCAAATGAATGTGTCACTCTTGCCTAGACCCAGTTAGAAAGTACTGCTGCTCTCACTTGCAGAAATGGAAGAGCTCTCAGACTTCACATGTGAGCCCCTACCAATATCTAATCCCTGAAACCTTCCTAGGGACTCTTGCTGCATCATATCTGAGAGACCATTGGATTGTGCGGCCATCCGGTAATTTGGTATTTGCTGAGGCTGATGGAATAAATGGTGCAATTGTATCCCATGAGGAATGCCTGATTGTTGTTGAGACAAAGCATAGAAGGACGAGCTATAGGGGACATGCTGCAAACCCAAGTTGTTGAAGTTTTCATTTGTGCCAACTGTTTCTCCTGTTGCAATTTTTAGCCTTTCAACTTCCTGCTTTAGAGCCTCATTCAGTGCTGCCAATATGGTTCAACAAATGATCAAATGAGATTACAGCATGAAAGAGAATCTTAAAGATGGATGATCCTTGTCCTATTAAAAACTTTGCATTGATACTTCAATCAACAAGATGACTATCAAATATAAATCCAACTTTTTGCTAGAAAGTGCATGAGTTGAACTGTCAATGTTAATGAACCCAGTCACCAGTTTAACAGTCACTATGCTCAATAATAATCAGGTTTTTATGTCCGAAGCAGAAAGACGAAGGCCGACTAAGACCATTTAATAAAAGTGACATTTTTAAGATCTTAAGGTACGGGACTTGGCTAAATCTCCCATTAAATTTCACCTGAGCTTCAGGGGAATGTTATGTGGCAAAATGACAAAATGTTCACACCAAATCCAAATGCTCCATGGGTTTATATATGTGGTCAAGTTTTCTTTTGTTTCACCTGTCCTTCTTCCATCTCTTATGTCTCTCGTCTCCCACTCATGGTCCCAAATGAGTGGCAGCATATCTCCTATGGTTCCCAGAAGTAGCATAGGATTGTTCACTATTCATTCCAAGTGGTTCATTTTTTGTCTAGTTTGAATTCTAAAAGGTTTTGGTTCGAGTGGAAAACCAACCCAACCAAAAAAATTTGGGGTGGTTTGGTTCTGCTCTTCAAAAACCATGGATCATTAAATAGGTTCTTTGATCTTTCCCAACACAAATTATCCACTCATCATATAGGTTGTTAACCAACCCAAATTGGACCAAGCCAAATTATTACACTGTGGCTTCGTTTGATTTGGTTTAGTTCAGGATTTTGTTTGGTTTAGTTTAGGTTCGATAAAATTTCCTCAAAACCAAACCAAACCAAACCAAAGTGTGAACACCACCTATCTTCCACCTTTCTCCTGGAACTGCAGTGGCTATGCAGCGCCATCTTTTCCAGTGTTTATAGCAGGGGCTCCAAAAGCTGTAGCCAATGCTCTCTGCTTTAGTAGAATGGGCCTCTTGCAGCATCAACTTCAGTTCTTCCATGAAGCTTCGTCACCATCCTCTCTGGCACAAGCTGCAGCAGAACAGGCAGCAACGGCATGCTCCAGCAGTGCAGTATCCCCATCTTATTCAGAATGATAGCAGCAATGCCCTTTCTTTCATCAACAAGATTCAAATTTTTTTCTACTTCCAGTCTCTTGCAAAGTGAAAATACCAACTATTTCTGCTTCTGTATCCACTCTTTCATCACCCACACCCTCATATGGAAGTGTCTCCTGTTGGATGTGGTCCTCTCCATCTGCACTCTTTCATTACAATTTTCCCACTTTTTCCCCTGATCTAATGTTCTCTCTGCAAAGGGAGGGAAAAGAATGCATAAAGCAATGAATGGTCATTGCATGTTGACCAATGATTATGTTTGTATACTTCAACTTGGCCTAACCTTTTGTTGTTTGTAAGTATAGACTTTTTTTTTGAAGTGGATGGTACCACATTTGTATTAAATATAAAAAAGAGAGGGGATATACAAGTAAGACACCATTACATCCCAGCCACCCCCTGTACAAAAAGACACCAAGCCGATGTAAAAGCTGCTACTCGCTCAACAAAACAAAAAGGGAGAGTTTACAATGAACTGTTGACAAAAAACTCCAGCCCATTCTCTCACTCTAGTACAAATAAACCTCACCACACATTTCAGAACAAGAGTTTCATTTCTGAAAATCCTCCTATTTCTCTCAGTCCAAATTGCCCAGATTGTCGCATGATATATCTTCCACCAGATCTGTACTTCTTTGGGAATACGGTGACACCTCCAAGAGGTGAGAAGGATATCCGTGGAATCCCCAAGGACAAGATGCTTCACCAACTTAATACAGATAAGTTGCCACACTTCCTTGGAGAAAGGGCACCCAATAGAGATATGGTCCATGGACTTATCCTGAAGTGCACAAAGCGGGTGAGAAGGATATCCGTGGAAACCCCAAGGACAAGATGCCTCGCCAACTTAATACAGATAAGTTGCCACACTTCCTTGGAGAAAGGGCACCCAATAGAGATATGGTCCATGGACTTATCCTGAAGTGCACAAAGCGGGTGAGAAGGATATCCGTGGAATCCCCAAGGACAAGATGCCTCGCCAACTTAATACAGATAAGTTGCCACACTTCCTTGGAGAAAGGGCACCCAATAGAGATATGGTCCATGGACTTATCCTGAAGTGCACAAAGCGGGTGAGAAGGATATCCGTGGAATCCCCAAGGACAAGATGCCTCGCCAACTTAATACAGATAAGTTGCCACACTTCCTTGGAGAAAGGGCACCCAATAGAGATATGGTCCATGGACTTATCCTGAAGTGCACAAAGCGGGTGAGAAGGATATCCGTGGAATCCCCAAGGACAAGATGCCTCGCCAACTTAATATAGATAAGTTGCCACACTTCCTTGGAGAAAGGGCACCCAATAGAGATATGGTCCATGGACTCATCCTGAAGTGCACAAAGCCGGCAACGCATGTCTAAATTGTCCAAGAACTGTGCCAGTCTATTTCTGGTAGGTAATCTTCTGTGACTAACTCTCCATTCTAGAATCTTGGCCTTCAGTGGCGTTTTAGGCTTCCATATAATATAAGCTAAGAGGTGTCTCAAGCCACCGGCAGAAATAACTCTACGTGGATTTGACCAAGAATTCCCCCTTAGCATCCCATTTCCATATCCATCTGTCTTGTGCAGCCAGATTAGGTAAGCATGATTGCAGGAGAGCAAGCAGCAACTCGTTCTCCCACTTCATCCACCTTGAAGTATCTCCTGAATTGAGGAGTCCAGACCCCTATAGACTGAGTTGAATCAAAAACCTGTGCCACAACTGCGTCAGGTTGAGAAGTAATAGCAAAGAGCTTCGAAAACTGGTCACACAAAGAAAGGCCCTAACACCATTTGTCCTTCCAAAACAAGCATCTCTGATCATCTCCTACTGCCTGCTGAGTCCCTGCCTGCAACACATCATAAGTAGAAAGAATACCTCTCCAAACTGGAGACATATTAAACATAGCTGTAGGCCAAACATCTTCAATCCTAGCTCCAGGATAGTACAGGTGTCGAATGATCTCTGCCTACAAATTGGACTGCCCCTTCCATAATTCTCAAAGCCACTTGGTAAGGAGTGCAAGACTAGCTTCATTCAGACTCTTAATACCCAAGCCACCATTAACCTTGGTTTTCCAAACCCTACCCCAACAAATGTCATGACCACTCTTCTTTTGCACTCCCTCTCCAGATCAATCGACTTCGAACGAAATCAAGCTTTTTGAGGACTCCCTTGGGCACACTGAAAACAGAGAAGTAAATGGGTAAGCTGTCAAAAACTTAGTTACACAACAGCATCCTTCCTCCATAAGAAAGAAGTCTACCCTTCCACCCTGCCAGCCTATCCTCAAAGCATCGTACCACCTTCTGCCATCTCAGCTTTTGATCTTCCTAAGAGAAAGAGGAAGGCCCAAGTAGGTGATGGGGAATTCCCCAATCGGGCATCCTAAAATCAGTGCTACCCTCCTAAGGGGCATATCATCCAAGTTTATTCCGAGAAACTACTCTTATGAAAGTTTACCCTCAGTCTTGATACTTCATCCAGCCACTCAAGGATAAGCCTAGCCATAAAAAGCTATTCTTCCCCCTTTGACAAGAATAAGGTTGTGTCAGCCGCATACTATAGGTGAGTGACCTGACTCACCTGTGGGGATACTCTAAACCCTATGATCAAAGAAGTTGCCACTGCCCTATCCCACATCTTACTAAGGATATGGGTCACCAAAACAAATAGGAGAAGAGAGAGGGGGTCTCCCTGGCGAAAACCCCTTCTGTTGTGGATGAAAGAAGTGGGAGTCTCATTCACCATGACACCAAATCTAGTTGAGAAGACACATACTCTAATCCAAGTGACCCAGGAATCATCATACACTTTGTCATAAGCCTTCTCAAAGTCTAGCTTTAACACCAAGCCTTTCTTCTTTTGGCTTTTCATTACATAGATATACTCGTGGGCCACCAAAAAAATCTCATAATCTACCTACCCTTGATAAATGCTCCTTGGTTGTAAGGGGTCAGTCCATCTATCACTCTCTCAATCCTTGCAAGCAATTTGGAAATAATCTTATAGGTAGAATTCAACAAGCTGATAGGCCTACAGTCTACCAGCCACTCCATTTCATGCTTCTTAGGGATCAAGATAAGAAAAGTGTTATTGATAGCACCCAAGGAGCAGTACCCTCTTGAAATTCCACAAAGACTTTGTAAAGAATATCCTTGATCACCTCGCTGGCCTAGGCGATAAAGTAGGTTGAGGTGAACCAAGAACGCCTCGGCTCGCCTTATGTTCGCCTCACCCATCCAAGCACTTGTTTATCAGGTCTCTACCAAACTTGTTTCTTTCTTAATTATGTAATACCGTGTTTATTATTCTTAATTATTCCGAAGTGGCTAATGCCTCGTTTAACAATGTCCAACACATTTTTCTCTTACATGCTGCCACATTTCCTTTTTTCTTACATGCTACCACATTTTTCCTTATTTTTTATGATTCCTAAAACCATACACTACTTATATGAGTGCTTTATGCAAATTGGTTATTACATGTTAAACATGATTAGTGTTTCTCAAGGTTTCACATATAATTATCTTGGATGTTTTCTTTATTTTCTTCATACAACCATTTTCTTCCTTCATAGTATTGTATGAGAAAAAATACATCACCTCAAATACATAGGCTATCACCTAGGCATTTAAGGCTAAGGCAAACCCCTGGTCGCCTCGCTCGTCTCTCGCCTCTGACTACATAGTTCACTATGCTCCAACAATGTTGAAAGAAGAACATTAGGAGAAGATCAGAGCTAGGTGCTTTATTCCCGCCAAGAGAAAAAAAATCCTCTTTAACCTCTTCCTCCATGAAAGGAGCAGAAAGGGACCTCCTCTCCTCAGGTAATTGGGGGAACATGTCATCAACAAAGGGAGGTCTCTGAATGTCCTCTGGAAATAGCCTAGAGTAAAAGGTGAAAGGATTTCCAATGGCCACTGGCTCATAGAAGTAATGGTCTCCATCTCTATGGCTGCGAACGAAGTTGATTCTCCGCCTCCCCGAGGCCAACCTCTGGAAGTAAGCAGTGTTCATGTCCCCTTCCTTGATCCACCTATCCTACGATTTCTACTTCCAATGGCCCTAGTGAGATCTCCTCATAATCAACCTTTAGTTTTCTCTCTAAATTCTCCTGATCATCCTTGAGTCCAGCATCTTCTAGGCCATTGTTCGTTTGGGGACCTAACCTAGCCGTCTCCTCCTATCGGATTTGAGAATCCTTATCGTGATGTTTTTTTGTTTTTTTGGTTTATCTAGAGAAGTATAGGTCGGTTTTATTTATTGGACTATGAGAGCTTAGGATTAGCCCTCAGAGAATCCGGGACTTCGGATCAGGTGAAGATCCGAATATATGACCTCTCTCCACTGACCTCGGTCAGTGTTAATTACGTCAAGCAACCGCTCGACAACCCTTGATTAACAGTCCATTGATGCCCTTATAACATGCAACAATACTACTACAGGCAGCACATGCATATGAAGATATGTTTTAGGTTAAGTTCTTGGCCTCACCCAAATTTAGGATGGGTTTATAATTTATTGGGGGACTTTTTAAGAGATTTTGAATTAACTCCGAGTTATCTGGATTGATTCCAAGTATTTTAGACCCAAGGATATTTCTGTAATTATGTCAAGTTGGAGGGTATATGGGTATTATGGTCACTTTAGTGTGTGAAATGAGTTTTGATGTTTTAGGAAGGTTTCAAAACCTTAGGAGATATTTTAGAGTTGTTTTAAGTGTGTTTGGGTTGTAAGGGTATTTAGGTAATTTTTCCTTAAATCGGGTTTGTTAGACCTAGAGTCTATTTTTTTATATTTTTATATACTTTCTGAAATTTTTACTTATTTTTATTATATTCAGGATTTGTATTAAGTTCTGGGGGTATTTTGGGCATTTCGAAAATTTATTTGGTTTTCTGATTTTTACTGTTTTTACTTAATTTTACTGAGTTTTTTATTAATTTACTGATTTTTATTAATTAATTAAATGTATGAAGGACACTTAAGTCATATTTTTAGTTTTATATGATTTTCAGATTAGGTTTCTGATTTTTGCTGAATATTGCTGGTTTTTATGGAAATTTTCTGATTTTTATATTCATTTTACTGATTTTAAATATATTTTTTTCACAGATTTTATTAATTAATTAATCATAAGGGGCATTTAAGTCATTTTTAACTTAAGTATACTTTTTATGAATCTATGCTTAGTTATGTATGGGGTGAGGTCAAGATTAGGTTAAAAGAATGCACAGATTTTTAATTCAATTTTTAGAGTAATTAGAAAATTAAATATATATATTAAAAATATTAAAACATGATATTAATTATTTAGTTTGATGACACACAGACACACAGTTTGACATAAAATAGCCATTTTTATTTCAGCAGAACTTCGCTTTATGAAGAAAGCTTTTACAACAGACAAATCGGCAGAACTTCCCCTTAGGAATAAACCATAGAAAGAGAGCCCTCCGGGACGAGAGGATCCTCCAAAACACAGCAAACCCGGGTAAGAAACACCAAGTTTGGTCTTGAACGCAGCAGAACCTCTCCCTTGAAAATTTCCCACCCTTTAAGTATATGGAGTGGTGTATGCCTTGTGTGTGTTGCATTGAGGACCATGGGGTCCTATTTATAGGCCCCAAATTGGGCCCGGTGAGGGGTGCCACCGGTTTTGGACACCCCTCCGGTTTTGGGAAACCGGTGGGGGGTGCTCCCCTTTCCCCTCTTCTCTTGTTCTCTTTGACTTTTGGCTCTTAATGAGCCTTTGCCCATTAATTTTTCCGTTGGCCAAGTGTGAATGGGGTTTAAGATGGGGAATTAAATGAGGGGTTCTTTAATGGGATCCTTAACCAAGTGTGAAAAGGGTTTAAGAACCCATTAACTCCCCCTTCTTTTAATTAATCTCCCCCCCCCACCGGCTCCTCTCTTGGAACTAGTGGGGGTTCCCCAACCGGTGGGGGTCCCCCCCCACCGGTTTCTCCTCTCTCTCTCCTCCCTCCTTCTTTCCTATTTAAATAAAGGGGGGGAGAGAGAGAGGGGACCACTTGGCTCTTTCCTATTTTGGGCAAATTCTCTTTGGGATTTTGAAGATTTTCCCTTTTGGGTTGCAGGTTTTGGAGCCCTATGGGACTGGTTTTTGGGTCCATTTGGACTCCTTATTGGGCCTTATATTGGGTCCCTTATTGGGCCACTTATTGGGCCCATTATCCTTGCTATTGGGCCTCCATTGGGGCTGTTTTGAGCCTGATTTGGGACTGTTCTTAGTCCATTTCGGGATTATTTTGGGCTCCTATTTCGCAGCGTTTGGAGCATTTTTATTGCTGCATTTTAGGGCTCTCCTTTGGGCCCCTCCATTAAGGCTCTCAAGGAGATTTAGGGGCTGATTTTGGACAGCATATAGGAGCGATTCGGGGCTGTTTTGGGCCTTTGCAAGAGCCTCGATTAAGGCCTCTTGGCCTAGGTATGTTTCTTGCCCCATTGCCCTCCTAATATATGCATATAGTCCTATGTATTCCCATGCATATAAGAGGGTCTTCATTTAACATCAACTCTCATATCATAGGTGCATGTTCATTCACTTTTTGTTTTGCACAACATGGTCTCATGCGAACATGAACATATGCATATTTTCCACATCATGAGCTCACATTAATGTGAGCATATGCCATGTAGTTTTTTTTTCCGCACAATCATGTGCATATGCATGCTTGAATAATACTATTGCGCATGAAAAAATTTCGGGTCAACAGGCATCAAGAGCAAAAAATGCGACCAAGGATGCTGTCCTTTGTCTCCTTTCCCGGCAGCTGTTCTTATTTTGTAATGTTGCTTGTTGCTTATGCTGGTGGTATGTGTAAGCAAAAATTAAAAAAATTAGAATCTTCATTTTTATGACTTTGATTCATTCTTTTAATTCCTTACTTTTCTTCTTATTCTTCATAAGCTTACACATTAATAGTAAAAATTTATTTCTTGGAGTTAAAAATTATTAAAGAAAGTAAATGTACTTATGCTTGTAAAATGTTCTCATCGAAGAGGAAGAGTAAAATCGTGAACATATTAGCCACATGGACATCATCTTCAAAGTTACCAAAAAGTCTACTTCATTAAACACCGTTAATATTAGAACTTCTTTGTTTCGTAACTCCACAAGACGTGAACAATGTTTCAGACTTTAGACTTCACAGCTTAAGTTTTGATGACTGCACATTCAAATAAAATTAACAACCAAGAAGAGGTACACATTTCAGGTGATCCACATCACCAAACTCTCCAAATAAGCGGACACTGCCTGAACCGTCTTCTCAGCAAGTATAGGATCTAAAGGGTGCGAACTAAACAAGGAAACATGACATCATTTATACAAAAAAATGAACTTCACCACAAGCAGGCCAAATAGAGCAAGGGTAAGAGAGGTACTCAGGCAGCAACAGAATATCTATGTCCGAATATAGGCAAAGTTGCAAAACAATTGGACTGAAGGAACTTGGCATGGATAGACTCCCTTTTCTTCACTAAAAAAAATCCAAAAAATGTGCAAAAATACTGAAATATTCCAAATACTAATACAACATAATCTTCAAGGATAGTCATTCACTCATTAGCATCACTACCAAATGAAGAAAAGCTATTTAACTCTATAGAATTCCCTAAAAACTCTCTGGGCGTGAGGGTGAACATGAGGATGCCTCCATGTGCATACAGATATATGCATGAATGGTGGCATATGCACATCACCGAAGGCTCTCAAGGAAGAATGTTCTTCATGCCTGAATAATCTCATTCAGAGGAAGAGTCAAAGTCGAGTTGAAGCTGCTATTGTGGGTAGTCGACATTGAGTAGAAGACAAGGACTCTCGTCGCTACTTGGTATTGTATCTTTGGTACACTAAAAAAAAAAAAAGAATTGCACATGAATAGTTGGTGATACACCCAAGATAGGATGATATCTCCACGTACTCCCACCAAATGTACTACAAATTGATCAGTGACCCTAGCTGAATGGTCACAATCATACAAATATACAATGGATAATGCTGTCTCCAGGATTGTGCATCTATGGTCTCATGCAAGATACTGTTTGTTTAGTGCCATCTCCAGGTAGCATTATGGTAACCTTAAATCTGATGCCAAATTACCCAATATGATCTACACCATCCGCATATGCTTGTACATAGAGAAAGTAAACAATGTACAGGACATTGAAGCAGACACAGATGCTGCAGCTAATCATAGATTATGGAATTGGATCAGTTCTTGGGATCAGTTAGATTAGATACGATCTGAATCAGAATCAGAATCAGAATCAACTGATCTTGGACTAATTCCGATTCAAGTCGATCTCTATTTTTTCCTTTCTTGTTTACATTAGAAGAGGGATCAGATTTCCCCTTTAAAGTCAGATTAGCAATGGCTGATCACAATCTGAATCGGCCAAATTTGTTCAGAATCAGCCAATCTCACAAACCATTGCAGTGGACAGGCGCGGGAGGAGGCACTAGTCAGAACCATTGGGGACCAGACTACTTGAGAAGATAGCAGGCTCAAACACCTGAAACTCGCAAGACGAGGACCCACTAGGTAAATGACTGGGCCTCACCAGACCTAGAAAGCTTGTGGGTAAGTTATTGGGTGACCGGTCCACTACGAAGACGACCCAGCCCACAGATACTCAGCAATTAAGGATCATATGTGGCTCAGGGGCGGGTGGTCCAAAATTCAAACTGTTCTGCCTCACCAAAGAGTGCATATAAAGCTAAGGCAATCCTTCACCCTAATCTTCCTGAGCCACCCACCTGGCCCCTGTGGACCGCAAATTTCTTATTTTAAAAAAAAGAAAGAAAAAAAAAAAGAGTGAACAGTACTGTTACAGTAAAGAGGGCATGAACAGTACTGCTACAGTACACTGTCGCGTGAACAGTGCATGAACAGTACCCAAATCCCCTTAAAATAAAATAAAAAAATCCCTAAATCAGAAAATTAGGGTCCAAAAAAATCCATCCCATGCTCCCCCGGAGCAAGCCCAAAGGAGCATGCCGCCCCTTGTGGGCGGCAGACCCCTTTGGGCCTGCTGCCCCTTGTGGGCGGCAGAACTACAAGGGGCAGCAAACCCAAGTCATGGGTCTGCTGCCCACAAGAGGCAGCAGACCTTTGTCTGCTGCCCCTTGTGGGCAGCAGGACCCAGTTAGGGGCTGCTGCTCCCCCCGCTCCGCTGCCCACTTAGGGCGGCATACCCTTGGGGCTGCAACCTATTAAAAAAAAATATTTTTTTGAAGTCATGTGGACCCCACCCACACTTGCATGGTCCAATGAAATGACGCCACACGGATCTTCATCGCCTCGTCGTCACCGCCACGTCATCGCCAAATGAACCAATTATACGGCCGAGGCCTTGGACCAATGAAGCTTTGCCAACTGGGCATGGCCCACCTCCAAGAGCCAATTGTAAGCCGCCACTTGGCGGCCCCTTATTGGTCGAGAATTCTATAAATAGCCCCTACCCCTTACCTTAGATGGGGGGATAATTGGTGAGAAGTTAGTTCGAAGTGATGAAGTTATAAGAAAATCCTTCGCCTCTCATTCCCAAGGTACAAGACTATTCCGCCAGGTCCGGGCGGCATGACCCTTAACCATGCCGCCATGCCTTGGCGGCGTGGCTATGATTCCTAACCACGCCGCCATGTCATGGCGGCGTAGTTACAATCATCAGCCATGCCGCCAAGTCGTGGCGGCGTAACTCGGGATCATGCCGTCCAATGCCTATGATCAAGATATAATTATTGAAGCCTCGCCGCCTCACTGCCACTCCGGTGCGCAAGTGATGTGTCGACGAGTGGTGTTGAAGCCTCGCCGTCTCACTGCCACTCCGGTGCGCAGGTGATGTGTCGACGAGTGATATTGAAGCCTCGCCGCCTCACTGCCACTCCGGTGCGCAAGTGACGTGTCGACGAGTGATATTGAAGTCTCGCCGCCTCACTGCTACTCCGGTGCGCAAGTGATGTGTCGACGAGTGATATTGAAGCCTCGCCGCCTCACTGCTACTCCGGTGCGCAAGTGATGTGTTGACGAGTGATATTGAAGCCTCGCCGCCTCACTGCCACTGCGGTGCGCAAGTGATGTGTCGACGAGTGGTGTTGAAGCCTCGCCGCCTCACTGCCACTCCGATGCGCAAGTGATGTGTCGACGAGTGATATTGAAGCATCGCCGCCTCACTGCCACTCTGGTGCACAAGTGATGTGTAGACGAGTGGTGTTGAAGCCTCGCCACCTCACTGCCACTCCGGTGCGCAAGTGACGTGTCGACGAGTGATATTAAAGCCTCGCCGCCTCACTGCTACTCCGG
Source organism: Zantedeschia hybrid cultivar (assembly GCA_030544215.1). Taxonomy (NCBI): domain Eukaryota; kingdom Viridiplantae; phylum Streptophyta; class Magnoliopsida; order Alismatales; family Araceae; genus Zantedeschia; species Zantedeschia hybrid cultivar. Next base: position 14,118,524 of record JARZZO010000005.1, read on the forward strand.
TGCGCAAGTGATGTGTTGACGAGTGATATTGAAGCCTCGCCGCCTCACTGTCACTCCGGTGCGCAAGTGATGTGTCAACGAGTGATATTGAAGCATCGCCGCCTCACTGCCACTTCGGTGCGCAAGTGATGTGTCAACGAGTGATATTGAAGCATCGCCGCCTCACTGCCACTCCGGTGTGCAAGTGATGTGTCGACGAGTGATATTGAAGTCTCATCGCCCCGCTGCCACTCTGGTGCACAAATGGTGTATCGTCGAGTGATGATAAAGGCTCGACAGCCTGTCATTACCTCCATATATAACTACAAATTGTTGAGTGATAACCATAGCCTTGTCGGTCTGTGGCCATATCAATGTACAACAATGAATAATGGGGCAAAATAACACCCCGTCGGCCCAGAGCTGCCTTGACACAATATTTGAATCATTGACGCTTAGTGAGGCCTGCCTATGAACAGTGCCCATGAATCATACCTATGAACAGTGTCCATGAATAGTGCCCATGAACAGTGTCCATCAATAATGTTAAAAGAACACTATAGGAGAAAAGGAGAAGGAAGTTGATTCTCCCGTAAATAATATGTGAGCGAATAAAATAAAACAAGCGAGACTTTTACACTGCAAGGGGCCATCTAGAAAGCCCGCTTTGGAAAGGAAATCAAAGGGTTTTCCTGTCGCAGCAGGATGTAATCACCGTCAGCCTATTGATTGACAGGGAAGGTTCATCCGAACCCGCATGAATCCCTTTTCCATGGGCGAGTCAATATCTAGTTAAAACTAGATGATCAACTAAAACTCAACAAACCAAACAAGCAAACCAAAATAAAACCAAAAATCCGAAACAAATCGGTCGGATCAAAAAAACGACTGTCAACAGCCCCCTGACTCCCAACGCTGCACCACCACCACCACGACAATGATGAATAGCTCCCGATCTACCATGGCCAGAACTGCTGACAAACTACCGACCAATGCTGAAGCTTCAATTGCCAGGACTGTGACTTCTCCAACAAACCATTTGTCTAGCTAAATGAAGGCAGCGAAGTTTTCAAGCAGTGGCCTCACCAAACTAGATCATGGAGGATGAGGGGATACATATTAGGCAAAGTCTTACTCAGGTAGCCATAGGATGAAGGTAGGTGGCTGTGATAGTCTCCCATTGTGTAAACCGAAGTAGAAGATCAGGGCTGGCCAAGACTCCTTCCTATAGCACCTTGTTAACCCCTTCCTTTCCATCACAGACCATAAGAACCAAAATCACCTTGTTAACCTCTTCCTCTCCATAACCGACCATAAGAAAGCTGCACTCCTATATCCAATGAAACTCCCGACCACTTGCTGACTGCCATCGTGCTCCAATCAAAGAAGCCAAAGGAGACATCCCTTTCTTGTCTCGCCCAAACAAAAAAGTCTGACCATCATCAGGGAGCATGTATGTGTCACGAAAAAATTGTTGGTCAGGTATAGGTGAAGACAGCTTCCTATCATTCAAGGAGAGTTCCTTTCATGCATCTGGTATCCATCTCCTCCTAGCCTTCAAGGAGTGCTTGGGTTTTTAATCTTTACAGGGTTCTTTCGTAAGGTTTACTGGGATACTTTGTGAGGTCTTTACACACTTGTAATTGTTCTTTTTAATATTATAGAATTGTGGTACCATCACTTTCAAAAATATCCTCCTAGCCTCAAATTTGTAAGAGGTAGAAATGGTTACCTTTACGTAGCCTGACCAGGCTACCACAGGAGCAAGGGGTGACAGATCTCAGAAGAGGGTGGCCTTCTCACAGGGAAATTATGTTCACCCCAGAAGCTGGGGAGGCCCCTCGTACTGACAGATGACAAGCTCTCCAGGGTGTCATACTGGCTCCCTTAAATTTATAGCCTATTAGAAGAGGATGACAATGCTATTCACAAGGTTACATGATCCAATAAGAGGTATCAAGTGGGACTTAAAGATTACATGACATAGTACAAATAGACAATGCCAAGTAGTACATGGACCACATGTTAAGAAGTATCCAATCCAACAAAACAATGCCAGCAGCTGCATCTTGAACCATCACTGAATGATATGCATCATGTGTGTGAAGAGCCTTCTAATAATATTGTGGACTCAACTACTCACATGAAAATATTATGGTGCCACACACCTGCCAAAGGAGTCTTTGCCATGTTCAGGCAGCCATCTGATTGAATGATTGGATATCTACTGCTTAAAATGAACCCTAAAAGTAGCAGTAGTTGGAGAGTAGCAACTAATCACAGATGTCAAACTTACCATCACGCAACTGAGCTTGTTGTTCCATAGCTTGTAACCGCAGCTTAAGCTCTGCATTCTCCGTGGTCAATCCCATTGTATCTCTCTATTAAACAGCAACAACAAGAGTGTGTTATTTTTCTAAAGTACAAAAGCTTAAAGGAAAGTTAAAAATGATCAGTGTATGTTAGAAACTGTCAGGTATTCTGGTGAAAAAGTTAAAAATGATCAGTGTATGTTAGAAACTGTCAGGTATTCTGGTGAAAAAGTTGAAAATGATCAGTGTATGTTAGAAACTTTCAGGTATTCTGGTGAACAAATAAAAGACAGATGTATTAAGAACACAGCCTTTTGTGAGCGCTTACAGTTCAGCAATAGCAGACAACCCAAGATGTTCTGTTAGTTGACTTACAAAGTAGTAATAATAAGACAGAGCTAGATATTCTACTGATTTTTAGGTTCATTTCTTGACAATTAATATGCGAAGGGAATTGCAAACACATCTTCTGTAATAAGTAGATAGTGAAACTGAACATGAAATGCTTCTGTGGAAGGGACAAATCATCATGAAGAGAAAACCACACAAAAGAAGGCCATTAAATAATAGATAAGTAGGCAAAGCCCTGACCATATACCCATGAGGTAGCAAACACACACCTGGTACAGGGCAAGCTGAGCGGAAAGAGTTGTAGCCTCTGTCTGAAGTGTCTGAACTTTCCGCTCAAGTTCAGATATGTAATGGGCCTTCCGTTCCTTTGATCGAGCAGCAGATTGTCGATTAGCAAGAATTCTGTGGATAATAAATAACTATATATTCAAGTCCCTATCATAGACATGATGGTATATAATTAAGAAAACCTTAAAATGCAGTTTTTCCAGTTTTTCAAATGTTCCACTCAAAAAAAGGATATGACATATAGTTTGCTTCTTCATTAACACTGAAACAACCTAATATAAGTGCTGCACAGAACTGTAGAACGAAGGCAAGAAAAAAGAACAGCTATGTTGCATGGAATCTTCAGAGAGAAAAGGCAAACCAAGTGCTGTCACAATGGCTCTTGTCAAACACATCTGGTTCTCATAGCAAGATGAACACTAATGTCTGGGGACAAGTTCCTACTTGATAGCAATAGATCCAGAAAAATCCATATCAATACAGAAAAGTTTTATAAGATGAGATAGTGATGGGGATCCAGGAGCAGCTGGAATGGAGTCCAAGGTCCAATGTGCAATTCATTTGGCCCATTAGGGGCCCATTTGGAGTCTTTTAATTTACATGTAATTTTCCCATGTTTTTTAGTTATTTTCGGAGTCCTAGGGATAGTTTAGTAATTTTCATATTAGGGTTTCTTTGAAGAGTCTATATATTGTCCTGTATCCCCTCGTGGGAAAGCATTGAAGAAGAAATTTGAAATGACGAGCCGCCGTTGCGTGTTTTCTCCCGAGACGGGACGGGAACCCTAGCCTTCTTCTCCTCCAACCCCTCTCTTCTCTCTACTTCCGGTCTACCCCCTCTCCTGTCCCGCATCAACAAGTCAACCTATGATTAAAGGATGCTAACTATAATGAAATGCACAAGACCATTTGTTGAAGGAAACAAAGACTTGGGAATAAGAAAATGCATAAAACATGAATTGGGTGAAATACAAACATAGTATAGTGTTTGATGCATAAACAAATGGTAAAGGCTAAAATTTCGTCATTTTATAAAATTTTCACACAGAATGAAGCAAGTTATGTATTTGCCTCACCTTCAAAAAAATAAAGTTATGTATTTGCCAAGAGAATGTTCATGACAACCCATCCTCATCTGTTTTGGACATCATATGCTGCCTATTGCATAGTTTTGACATTGGAGATATTTAAAAGATTTCTCCAATCCAATCTAGTATTTGGAAGACAAAAATGATTATCACTTTCATCTATGGGCACATAAAGGTTCTTGAGACGATGAGGAAGTACACAAAACCAGAAAAATCTTGTGTGACGAGCTTTGGCCTACTTTGCTACAAACTATTTCAATCTCTGGAGCTTTCTTGATTAGTTGATTACAAGGATAGTCTAAGGAGGGTGCTTACATGTGCTGGCTGGACTACTGTTTACATCTACATAGTTTGGACCTGCCTTCCAGCTTTCGCCCATCTACTACTAGTAGCAAATGATGGAAAAAAAGCTGGAAGGTAATTCTGAAGACATCTTTTTAGTCAATTTAGTGTATACTCTGAAGACATTCAAGTCTTTTGTGATGGTACTAAGATGGGTTGATGAAGAAATGCCTGCTATGAGGTGCATCTATAGAGGTAAGGGACATGCAAAAGAAGCTATCAAGAAGGCACTACTTGACATTTGAGAAATTAGATAGGTGCTGCGACTTTCATCTTCATCATCCTTTCCATGTAGATAACTACTATCTCAATCCTCAATTCTATTGTGATATTTCAAACATCGATCCTAATGTCAAAGTCAAGTAAGGGTTTTTGGATTGCATAAAAAGGTTTAATTGCCAATCATAAGTTACAAGATGCGATCACAAAGGAATTGAGCTTTCAAAAACACCCTAGAATCTTCTTTATTAAAATAGCTTTGATAGTGACTGGTTTTGTTTCAGATGAGTTATGTGGTTGATCGATGCGTAGTTTGTACAATGAGACTCCACCTACAAAGGTTGGCACGTCAGGTTTAAGTTTGATTTATAGTGCACAATCCACCTACAAAGGTTGGCCCTTTGGGTTTAAATTTGATTTGTAGTGCACGCAATTTTTAGCACCACTGGAGTACATTTGAGCAGATTTGATATTTGGTAAGTACATTAAAAAAAAAATGTCTCTCATTGCAGCCTCATTTTATTTTATTATTAATGTACAAATAATGTTTTGTTAGGTGCATGCTGAGTAAAGGAATAGGTTGGTAGAAAAGAGGCGGAATGATCTTTCTTTTGTGCAATACATGTACTGTCTTCAAGAACACGACATGCATTTTCAACAAGCTGACCTTGATTCTACATGCTTGGATAACATTGATGATTGCAAGTATGGTTGGCCTCACATATGCAAGTTAGGATACAATTTTGTGGCAAAGGTTCATAGTTAGCTGACATACAGGACGTCTATCCTTTAGGGATTGGCACCCTAGTCCAGGGCAAGAAAAACTGGACGTAATAGAAGTCAATCTAACCCTCAGATAGTTCAAATTACCAAGTAGATAAATCTACCTCACTGATGAACAATTCCTACGCAGCAAGGCAGCAACCATTACAGATTTCCATAATATCTTCTTTTATTTAGGGAAAAGATTTCCCTAGATTTCAGAGAATCTCAACAAAGAAGGATGGTACAAGTTTGGATAGTAAAAGGTCATATCCTCTAATGCAATTTTCTATGTGTATTAAACATCAAGAGGAATGTGTTTGTGTAAAGAAAACCATTTAAACATGCTTAGAAAATCAATGCGTAGATTTTCTAAGAAAACCCTGGCATTGCAATGGGATTAGTTCCCATGAGATCCAAAAAACATTTACATAGAACCATGTAGAAGCTAGGGCTGTAAACAGGTAGGATACGGAAATGGAATCACCTGTTTCCATTTATGTTAACAATAACAACAATCGAAGAAACTGAAATGGAAACTAAAACAAGCTTTATTTTTTGTTGCCGCTTCTGGATTCAGAAATCAGATGGTAAATGCATCTTTGAGGAAAATTTAAATATGTTGGCCCTTTGAATCATTTGGACCTTAGAGCCAGGAAGGGCAAATGTGGAGGGGGGACATTTCTTATATAAAGGCTCCTTAAGATTCCTTCCCCCTTGCTTTTCCAAAACTTCCAATGTGGGACCAATTGGGGAAGCAGCATACAGAGGGGATGCTCAGTGAATGCGTGTACTGCTGTGTGCCCCTTTGCCTACTGCTTTCCAATTAGTTCCACATCGGATGTCGAGGGAATGCAGAAGGCGAGGAAGCCTCTTTATAAGAAAATCCCCTGCCCCTTCTAGGCCCCATACCTAGCCAGCTCATGACCCATCGGTTCAGGTGCATGGGCAAGGACAACTTGTGAGTTGATCAAGAAACTATGTATTATAACTAACAAAGTTGGTAAATATATTATCAAAAATAACAGAACTAGCATTTGGAAATTAACACTTTTCATTTCTCTTTCCTATTGTTGATACTGATTCCAATTCTAATTCGGAAAGAAAATGTGATTTTGATTCTGATTATTGAGTCATAAATGGATTGGAAGGACATTTACTCTCCTAGTGGAAACAGATAATCCATATTAACACATTGTATATAAACATTGAAAATAAATCCTAGGTGGTTATTTATCAAAATGAACAGCATCAGGTTCTAACACAGAAGCTGTGGATGGAAAAACCAAGTTTCCAATGCATAAAGAACATAAAAATATGGAGATTTAATGTAGATGGCCCTATCAGCAAATATCATTTATCTTTTTTATCGCTCAACATAATTACCTTCAATCAAATAGGTACAGTTCAGAAAGGCACAGATGCCAAGAGCATTGTTTGAGATAAATTTTCCCCATCATCAAATGTCTATATAGTGTTTCAGGGATTTCTGCCTAAAAATTCCCATTGAAATATTGCTTATAAAAGGATATGGTGCACTTAAACCCAGAAATTATCCCCATAAAGGCAAAGCCGCAGTAGATATTTCATTAGGTTATAACCAAATGACCAATAATTCTACCTTATCGTTATTTACAAATTTTTAGTGAGGATTTATAAACATGACACCATGTAAATATGTAATTGGCAAACGTTGCATTAGCTCAAACTAAAAATTAAAAAGCGAGAGAGAGAGAGAGAGAGAAGTCTTTGAGTAACCAAAAATTACAAGTATACATTAAAGCAAATATTCATCACTTTATCAACTTGTTAATAGGATAAAACATCTTCGAACACCAAACTATAAGATAGCCAACAAGATTTACTCTTACAAACCACAAAACCCGGGTGTTGAGTTTGAAGGGGCCCATGATCATAAGCACTGGCCACAACTGAAATTAACCGATGTAAGACTATTATATAGCCGCTCCAACACTCCCCCTCACGGCCAAGATAGGCCGTGGAAATTAGAAAGCAGGAGGTGGCGCAAATTAGAAGATAAAGTTGGGTCAGGTCTTGCTCTGATACCATCTTACAAACCACAAAACCCAGGCGTTGAGTTTGAAGGGGCCCAAAATCATAAGCACTGGCCACAACTGAAATTAATCGAAGTAAGACTATTATATAGCCGCTCCAACATTTACCTTCTAACTTCTGTTACAAAAGAGGCTAGAACAGCTTGACTAGAGAGGGTAAATTGTGAGGGGGGAAAACCTTTTAGCGCGCTTTGGATCGATGGCGGCCAGCTCCGCGAGCTTATCAGTCGGCATTGCCTTCTTAGCCTCCGCCACCTCCCCGAACACGCCCTCCACCCTGGTCATCGTCGATCCCATCATAACCGACCCGTCCACCGAGCTGCTGTGCCGATGTTTCGGTCTAGGCACCGTCGAAGCGCCGGCGCCCGCGGCAAGGGACCCCGTGCCACCGGTATTGTCGTCCTTCGCCTCGTCTCCCACCGCAGACCCCGCCATCTGCTCGCGGCAACCCCCGTTCCCGCCATTCGGCCTGGATCCGCCCCCCTCCAGCTTGCACCCAATCTTCTCGATGTCCATGTAGGTGCAGAACAGGTCGTCCTCCGACCCGATCTCGTCGAAGCCCGACGAGAGCGTGTCGCTGGAGCCGAGGTCGAGGTCCTCCGGGATCCGGAAGGCGAGCTCGGACTGGGCCCGGCGGTGGTGGGGCGCGTGCATGCAGGACGAGCAGGAGCCGGCATTGAGGCCTCCGAACCCCGCCGTCAGCGGCGGCACGGGCGGCGCATTCCTGGAGGAGAGTGCGGGGTTGAAGCCAGGACTGGGATTAGGGTTTGGGGGATCTGGAGTTTTCGCTGGCATCCCCTTCCGGCCCTCCATGCGAGAGCGAGCGAGCTAGAGAAAGAAAGCAAGAACGCTATAGAGAGAGAGGGGCCAGGGCCAACGGTACGAGAATGGAAGTTTCAGTCGTGGGGCGGGGAAGATGGCCAATAAGATGCCTGCGTCTGAGAGAGGTGCCTTTTACGATGCGGCGATTAGGAGGATCTGACCGTCCGATTGAGAGGACTACGGATTGGGGTTCTAGTGACCGTCGATATGACGGACTCGTCGAATGTGTGAGAAGTGGCGAGTGGCAGTGGCCAGCACGTTGGTGTTCCTGCGGGCTACGCGTGGGTCCGATAACGTGCGGCGGCGTAAGCGTGAAATCTCGGCCGTCCAATCAGATACTGGCGACGGAAATTGGCGTTGCAAGACCCTCTCTCTCTCAAAGTAATGTTTCTATAACATTGTAGTAAGTATTATACTTGTATGAAGTAGAGGTTTAATAAGGTGAGTGCAAGCTCTTATAATATTTTTTTTATCGTCTGGTATACTAGCATTCTTCAAGTAATATGAGTTAATGTTATTTTAGCTTATCATACAAAATTGTCACTGCCTAGTGATCAAAAGAAGTGCAATTTTTTCCATATGTTTGTAGGCATGTAATTTAGGAAATAGGAATGCTAGTGGGCCAAGTTTGAATAGACTTAAGACATGTTTTAGAGAACATTCGTAATAGTCTCATGAAAATTTGGCGAACGAACACTTATGACTTAAAATATGTTTTAGAGATCCTCTCTTTCAGAGGCTTCTCTCTAGTTAATCTAGTTGCAGACTAGTTGGACTTCGTCTCAGCAAGGATTTTATCTTACTACACGAAAATTATACTTATTATATCATCGGTTTGAATCATAACAGGTCCCCTACTCTCACCAACTTCTCAAACAGTTGGTTCTACTGGCTCTTGCATGGAGTATTAGATGTCTACTCTGGTTTGCATATCATCCAAGTCACACGTTGTAGAGTTTTTTGAAGCTCCAAGAATAGATAGGTCACTGGAGGTCCAGTGAGGTCACTCGAGGTCACTCCTTATTGCATCTCAGACAACCCCATGTCTAGCCATATTGTTTGAAGCGGTTACACACATTATTTAAAGGAATAATATTTGTAGTTAAGTAAAATAAATAAATAAATATTTTAATGTCAAGGTCCACATGCCCGTGTGTCCATATAGGCCATCTTTAAGTAATCACCAAAAGGTTCTAAAAAAATCAAAAACCAAGTCCTGAGGAACACTAAAAAACATTCTTCATGCATGAAGCTCGATAACAGTTTTTATATTCTTAAAACTTTTTTATTTTCTGATCGTAGATTGGCTAACACAAGACATGTGAGGGTCAATCTTTAAAAGTTCAAAAAGAATTTACTTACTACAATGTCTTTACACTGCAGCAGCGGGAACATTGCTACAAGTATTACTCTATTTAAAGCTAAAATGCTTGTTGAACTTCCATATTGCTTTGCAAACTTTCTTGTTGGGAAGAAATTTGGCTAATTTGTCCTTTCATAATTTGGATGAGATTCATTATAGAAAGAAATGCCCTCTCCTGCATTGCAGCGGTGAACAAGGAATTTTTTAATTTTTAATTTTTAATTTTTTTAAGGTCTGGCTTCACATGTTCTACGTATTCATACAGTCCGAACTCTGATCGGATCGACTAAAAAAATCTTAAAAGTCAAAAAATCAAATTACAATGAACAACAACAAAAACTTTTGATAGGTTGAATCTAATAATATTTTTTTATTTTTTTTAAAATAAATAAATATCTAAGTAGAGATTAAACTGTATAGACATATAGTGCATGCAAGTCCGAACTTTAAAATAATTTTAAATTTTTTTTTACCCATTGCAATACCCTGCACTATAACAGTGCCGTCGTTGCAACGACTATTACTCTTATGAAAAAGTTAAAGCATATTTTTGTTTTACTCCCCCACGACAAGGCATGAGGTGGACAGCAATATATGGAACTCCTCCTTGTGGAAGTATCATGTATTACATTCATTTACTTTTTCTTATCCAACAACAATGATTTATTTACTTTTGAAGAAAAACATTTCATAAAAATTAATATCGAACTGATTGGGATTTTTATTAAGATAATTAGTTTAATAATTTTTAAACTATGCTTTCTTTTGTATAAATGAAATCTTACGGACCTTATTGATAAATCTTTCAATGCTTTCTCATATGACCTGAGGGCGTCTTTCTGATATCTGATCTCAACTGGATGATTAAAACAACCATAAGTTATGTCAAGAGAGCATCTGAAGGTACACTAAAAGTGAGGTTCAAATGATCTTCTTAGCCTTTTCTACATGTTGTTGCTTCCATGCCTTTCCTTCCATCTTGTCAAACACTTTGAATCTCAACGGTGAGATGCCAAAGGCATTACCTGTTGAAAAAGTGTATGCATCAATGAGGTTCTGTTCTTCCACTCTCTCTATCTCTCTCTCTCTCTCTAAATATAAATGTACACATAACATCTATCCCTCCTTAAATGAGATTATGTTCCCTCCTTCCATCCTCTCATGTCCATGCCACTACTCTCTCTCTCTCTCTCTCTCTCTCTCTCTCTCTCCCTTTGAAGTTCTAAACTGAAAGTCTAAGGCTTCGTTCAGATTAAATGTGAAAAATAGGTGACTTTGGGTTAAGGATTTCTCTTCCCCCAGTGACTGAAATCTGTCAAAAGTTGGATTTTGTGAGTTTTTGAAGACTAGTGGAGAGAGAATGAAAAAATTGTGTTCTTTCCACAAATGACCTTTTTAAAATGTAAAAAAAAAAAAATCAGTCTTTTAGAGCATTTAATACTTTTATTTCTCCCTCGTTCCCTAATAGTGCTTCTTCAATTATTGGAATTTACCAGAAGAAATAGTTCCAAAAGTCATCTACGTCAGGTTAAAAGTATCTAAATTAGTCAAGAAGTGCAACCAACGTTTATCTAGACCAACATTGCGTAAATGGGGCTAAAATTCTAAGTCAATACAACAGTAGGTAAATTTGGTTAAATGTGTGTAGTTTACATTGAAAATGTATAATTTCGCCTAAGAAATATGTAGACATATAATATAAAATGAAAATGTATAATCTAGACCAAAAGTAAATAATTTGAAAAGAAAATTCATATTCAAACCAAAAGCGTGAAAATGAGTAAAATTCTAGCTAGAATATAAGTGCCTATTTTAAAGAAAAAGAGTGCAATTCGAAGCGAAATTGTGTAAGCTGAAGTATAAATATGTAAAAAACTTGAAACTCTACATGACTCTTTCTCTTTCAGCCCTCTTGTCCATCTTTTTATGTTCCCTCCCCACACCTCACATCTTCTCTCTATCACCGTGCGTTGCTCTTAAATTTTATCTCAAAATAAGAAGTAGATAATCTAAATCAAAAGTTTGTAATTTACAATGTGTTTAATTTAGACCAAAATTCTCATTTGAAACAAAATGCAAAATATGAAGTATGTGTAATTTGGGCGGAAAGTATATAATCATGAATAAAAGTACATAAGTAAACACTCCTATAAATTAGACTTGCACACTTTTGGTTTGAATTATGCAATTTCTATTTTCACATCAGCTATACGAAAAGAGAGATGCATGATGATAGAGAGATTACACAATATATATGTATATATATATATATAGAGAGAGAGAGAGAGTTTCAGTCTCCTCCATATTTCATAGTTTCAGTCTCCTCCATACTTTCATCTCAAATTGTATGCTTTTCCTCTAAATTACGGATTTTTGTTCTAGCTAAAAGTCTTACCTCATTTGTTCTCTTTTGGTCCAAATTGCATACTTTCATCTTAAAGTACACACATATGATCCAAATTACATGTTTTTGTTTCAACTTCAAACTTCCGCTCTCTCATATACTTTTAGTCCACATTTTACACTTTCAATTATTTGTAAATTTGTAGTTTCATTTTTAATAGAGTTATATGTATAATTATCCCAATAATTTTAGCATTGATATGTCTCCAATGGTTACAATTAGATACAAGGGAATTTTAGTCTTTTTTAAAAAATCAAGAGAGGATCAATGTAACTAAATGTAGCGTAAGAAAATTTCTAGAAAAGGTATAAAATGGAGGAATAAAAAAAGGTCGCAAGATTCATAAAGATTAATTCACTTGAGGAACTTCATTCCCTTGGTTAATCGCTAACCTTTTACAACGCCTTTTGTTAATTAACTCGGTTGTAGTTGGGGAAGCTTCTAATTAAAAAATATTTTACTCTCTCATTTCATATTTTGAGAAAAATAAATTAGATTTTAAAATTTATTTATATATTATTATTATTATATTTTGACTTTCAACAAAAAGTTGTAAATTAGTATTTCCTAGATTGGAGAAAAACTAGAGTTATTAGGAAATATGTTGAGATATGTCTTATACTCTTTGGACATCTCAAGTTTTGGAGCAATAGAAGTACTTTTCCCAATGACACCCCCTTGAGCCAAGGTGACCCCAGAGAATAGGAGTGACACCATAACTTAGAGTGGAGACCCCTTGGCAGTTGTAGAACAACAACATCCTATGAGCAATTGAGGTGTCAACATCTCCTAATAGAATGTCGACCCCTAGGAAGATCCAAAAGCTAAAGGTGCGAGGTGTCAGCACCATGGGTTTTTGGTATTTTATAACGTTCTTTGGGATTTATTATATATTATCATGTCTAGAACTCTAGGACATGAAACATCACAGAGGGGTAGCAGTTCCTTCAAGGGTTGTTCTCTTATATTTGTGTTCTTGGAAACAATAACACAAAAGTAGTGGTGAAGGGGATAACTATAGTGCATGTAGGAGGAGTGCTAGGGTGCGTTTCGCTACAGTGCGCACGGTAAAACCACACGCTGTGGCTATCCGATCAAACATCAGACGGATGCGCTGCACTGGACGTTATGTCAGAGACTCTTACGCGTAAGAGATTAAAGTTAAACTCGTACGCATAAGAGCATCTGATATAGAGCCTCCCGTAGTGTACCCATCCCATTCAAAATTGGATGGCGTGTAGTGCGTTCGATTTTACAACACACACTGTAGCGAAACACACCCTAGTATTTCTATTTGTATATATGTTCTTGATTTGTTGCGTATGAGTGATTTGGTTAGTAAAGAATGTGAGAATAATCCATCACAACGAAGAGGTTTAAGTTTCATAGCTAACTAACATTAATTATAACCACTCTCATTCTACCTTTTTCACGTGAGAAGTGAAAACCAAAAATAAGTTTGGACTGAAAATTTTCCAAATACATCTTTGGTTGACTTGGGGCCATGATATCCACACTTCACACTTTATAGCTTCTGAATCTTCCCAAAGTGTGGATAATCATACTCAAGTAGAGTGAAGATAATATTATATGAAAAATGGTATAGTGGCACTTTTTTTTAACTCAAACTTAACGCAAGAGACTAAAGGATAAAAATGTTTCCACCCAGCCATTTAAATTTTAAATCCTGGTACTCTCTTTTTTTTCTTGTATTTTATGTCAAATTTAGTATGAAAAAAGTACGTACTAATATACTAGTTCTCATACTATATCCACACTTTTTTGTGTTTATTTAATACTAAATTATTCTAATACATGCTTCTAAGTCCAATATCATGTTAAATTATTGGACCTTCGAATTCAAAATTCTAAAACAATAAGTAACATCCTACATCTTATTCTTATTTTATCACACCATATTATTTGTATTTTATCTCTTTTCTTCAGTTACTGTCAGTATCCTGACAGGACCCATATGCAAAACAGGGATCTCATGTTACAGTCCAGGTTCCAAAGGCTTGCTGATATGGATTTAGACCACGACATGGTTTTGTTAATTTGGCATTCACCTGTGCACATGATTCCCCGGTGCAGAGGACCCATCTCAAAAAGAGAACCTTGTACAGGGTCCTTAACGTTAATATGTAGTGCCGGAGGCCAGGCATCTCAGTTTCTGCACTAACCAGCCATCCAATGATTGAGAGCTTGAAGAAGAGAGGAGATCATCTCAGTAAGCATTTGAATCTGTGTCCAGCAATATTGAGAGGGAAAAAGAAGTTAAATATTACAAAAAAAATTTCACATATGATCTCAAAATTTGACAAATACTTAGACTTTCCTCCTCTCAGTATTACTAAGTTCCGATCTAAACGCGTACTGAGAAGATCTCTTCTCCTTAAAGGAGTAGACGTCACACTGCTGCTTCTGTCAGAAGACTCAAAGCCATTCTTAAACGAGAAGAAACCACCACGTGAAGCTATCCATAAAGATGGATCCCTAACTTTGTATAGTCGACACATAAATTTATCTGAAAGCGAATATGTCTTACCGAGCTGACGGACGAAACGAATAAGGTTAACACCAGCATACACACTAAACACCTTCCTTGACATCAATTCCATGTGTGGCATTCCCTTTTCACATAAATGCTTCTGTATCAACGGATTGATCAGTTCCTCTATTCCATTTTTCGAACACCACTTGTATTCTACTTCACTCGATCGACCTACTTACTATGACAAGAGAAAGGTAGGTTTTAATAGTTTTAATCAATAAAAATGGAGTGAAAAGACTAAACACCTTCCTTGACATCAATTCCATGTGTTGACGTTTACTAAACTTAAGTACGCTCTTGAGTATGAGTGAATTAGAATCTAACATAGCAAAAATGCCTTATGACATGAATAGTAATACTTCTGCTCATACAGAAAGCCAGACTCTCTGTAGCACCAAGGGTCTCTCTTTTCTGAGAAAGTCGTGGACTTGGTTAATTTTGACCCTTATATGACACTATAACAGTGTGAGAATTAACACATAATTCCGAGAGGATCTATGTCAACGGAGTGATCTCTACAAAGCCCCACCCTGACTGAAAATTTTAAGTTTTTTTTTTTTTTGGATTTTATTTTAACAATTAATGGTTAAAAGGGCTTTTTTTAATAAAATGCCCCCACTAAAAAGTCATGAGGGTTTTGTAAAAATATATATGTCAATTATTTCTTTTTAGAGGTGTCTATTTTTCTATAAAGACATGTCAATTTATTTTTTTAGTTAATGTCGCCCTTTTCTTGTAAAGACACGTCAATCTCTTTCTTTTGTGAAGATATATTAATTTCCCATGCTATATACACATCCTTATTTTTCTATGCAAGTAGATACATTACAGCCTGTTTGGTTCCAGTTTTAGAAACCTGCATTAATATCACTTTAATATTAATAGTGATAGGAGTCTTCTTTGGATATTTGGTTGTATAGTATCGTTTTTAAAACTCCTCCACATTTCAACCCCCACCTCTACCGAATTTAATACAAGTCGTACCCTGTATTGATTTGAATAGAGCAAGCATCGGGCTACCACGAAACCTCCACCTCTGCGATCACCATCTTTTTCGCAGCAGCAGGTCATAGTTGCGGTGGATGCTGCCGCCCAGGGAGTTCTCCAATAGGGAGGACAGCCCGGTCGGCGATCCAGAGCTCCACGGCCTGGAAGGCCACCTCGAACTGGTCGCAGGGGATCGCCTCGCAGCCCGGGTAGGCCTTGTCGGCCACGGCCTCAGAGTAAGCTCTGGGGACGCCCTAGTAGGCGACGCAGACTTGGGAGCCGTGCATCGGCGCTGGGGCCAGTTCAGCAATGGTGAGCACGCGCGGGAGCAGATTGCCGCTGGGCTTGCCCACCAGCACCAGGTCCAGACTGCCGCACCCACCGGGAACCTTGTGGTTGTTCACCCCCATATCGGGCGAGACCTCGCCGTCATGGATCTACTCGCTGTCGCCGGCGGCGATGGAAGAGGAATCGTCGCCCTGGTTATGGTGGTGTTGGTGCTGCGGCTGCTGCTGGGAAACGGCGACCTTGCTAGCGAAGATGGCGCACGAGCTCTGCGAGTCGGCGCGGCTGGTGCCGATGATGCCGGGAAAGAAGCTGCCGCTACTGATGGAGGCGTTGGAGGGGGAATCCGGGCGGTAGATGCAGTGAGCCGCGGCGAGACCGCCGATAGGCTGGGGCTGGCGCCGAAAACGCAGAGGAAGGGGCGGCGGGGAAGGAAAGGAGATCGACAACATGATAAGGTGCAGGGAAATTAGGCTACTAATTAATCACTAATTAAAAGTAATGTTGTACTACTTATTACTAATAAGCTATGCTTGGAGGGGAAACAGAAGATAGAGCAGAGAGGGAGTTGTGGGCTCTCTAATACATAATTATATACGCAGTATTAAAGGAAGGGTAGATGAATTGTATAGATACCATGATAGACGTATTACTTTTGAAATGAAAAATAAAATCATTAGAAGGAGGCAAGAACAAGTAGAGATGGACATTAATTTCTCAACTGCTAAAGATCGTCGTCTTGACAAACAGCTTCGAAATGCAATTTCTCAAGAAATGTGGGAGGATTATCGTAGGAAGCATTAGATGTACTTAGTATGCTTGTAATTAAGAACATTATGTATGAATTGTTTATTATATTGTGTGTTCGTATTTGTTTCAATGTTTAGTATTTTTAATATTTGTATTTTGTTACTAATCATTTTAAATTTTAATTTTTAAATAAAATTTATAATGTTTAAATTTAAGTCAATTTAATTTAATACGAACTAATGTATTCTTAAATTAATTAATTTTAAAATTATTGAATGAAAATATCTAATTTCAAATTTACTATTACAAAAATCCTTGAATTGTTTTTAAGTAAATTTGAACTGAGAATGGGATAGAAAGATGTTAATTTGAACTCAATGTTTTGTGATATTTCAAACTTCTCATTTTAATATATTATTTTTAAAAATAATATTATAATATTATCCAAACACCCTCTTATATCACTTTTGATATTGTCACAACTTCAACCAAACACCTAAAACGTTGTATTGTATCAATTTTGATATTAATATTCAATATCATAAAAATATTAATATCAAATTGATACTATATCAAATTTGATATTCTAACCAAACAGGCCATTAAATTTGCCCACAGTTAAAAAAAAAAAAAAAAAAATCTGGCTTCGTCCCAGCTGCAAACGACATAGCTCACAAGGAAAATATCTTTTCCATGTGGTGATTCCCCATAGGCGAACCCATGTAAGTGCGAATAAAGACTCTTTGACGAAAGGAGTGAATTCGACCACTATCAAAGAATATTAGGATTATTTTGCTAATATACATGCTACAATATTCTAGTCAAACTAATTTCCTTTTTCCAAACGAAAATCTTCAGAATATTTATATAAAAGGATGCAATTGAACGGTACATTGTAGGGAAAAAAACCTCAACCGTTCCACCTCCTGTGTAACAAGACGGGAAGATTGAAACTACACATCTAGCCCGTACATGCATATTTTGTTGCGAGAAGAAATCTTCTAAGTACAAGTTTAGACCGTACTTAGTCAGTGCAGGAGAAGGTTCTTAAAAAACACCCCTTCATACTTAACTTTTCCTACTCCCAGTGAAGGATTTTCTTGACAAATTCCATCTCCTTCTCTATCCAATTTTGACATGGTTGCTTAAAACCCATACGCAGGGACGTTGCCGTTTTCTTCTTTTCCTCTTCACAGCAAAGGCAAGATAGCCCACATGATCTGGGTGGCCCTAGGCATCGCTCATCACATGTCCCCTAGGGCCCATCAAACAAGTGGCCCCTGGTCGAGGTGCAGAGGATGTTATCTACCGATGAACCACCGGATAGACATCCTAGAGAGAGAGAGAGAGAGAGAGAGAGAGAGGACAAAAGGAGTGGGAAGAAATATCTAGCAGCCCAAGTTAAGCATCAGGTAGGAGGCTCTCCCTGTGATCATGCCGTCTTGAAGTGGGAAAGCAACCCGACCCCACGGCAACGTGACACAGGGAGGAGGAATATGTGTTTCAGTTCAGTTGGAACTAAAGGCTTGGTTCAAGCTAATCACCTGTCCTCACTCCCTTTGCTCTCCCATCTCAAGTAACACGTAGCCTGGCAGTGGCCTTGGGTTATTGTCATGACAGTCACACCTCAACCCCCCCTCCCCCCACAGTTGGGCAGCGTGATTAGTGCGAGCACTTAAGGAAACCACTCCTTTGTGTTAGTGTTCTAGTACTCTTTTAAGTGGATTAGAACAACAGTGCTGCGCTCTGCTGCTATTAGTAGGTGGGATCTGGTTACTAAACCAGAATCTTCACCCACACCTGCCTGCGCTGCCTGAACCAAACTCTCTTGGCACACACCTTTCCTTCCTGCCGCTGCCTCCTGCCTGCTCCATTTGCCATGTCAGCTGCTCCCCCAGCTCTTAGTTTATCAGGTTATTGGCCCTAACCGGGGCCCTTCGGTGCTTAGAGTTCCTGTTATTTTGTTCGGTTCCTCCCAACCCCCGCACTTCTGACAAAAGGGTCGTGTACCACGTACGAGTACATGTAGCAGAGCCCAGGAAGATATTTTCCAGCTGCAGCACAGCGTCCCGCCTCCACGGCCGCACCAACAGAGTGGAAGGAGAAGAAAAAAAATCTGCATCTGCGGCTACCCCGGCGCTCGTTCGGAGAGGAGACTCTGCTAGGGTAAGCATGCAGTCGAAAGCCGGGTTCTTCTTCCACCCTTGCCACCCCCTCTGCCCTCCTTATCTTCTCCTCCTGGGAAGGGAAGAGTAGGAGAAGAAACGAGGAAAGATGCCATCTTTCCAAGTGTCGCGGTCTCCCAAGAATCCACACAAGTGTTGCCGGTTTTAGTACCTCAAAAGCAGCCAATCTCCTCTTCTTCCGCTCGCCCTGACACAGGTGCACAGATTGGTTGGAACCCTAATAAAGAAGAACAGCAACAAGGAGGAGAACAAGATGGGAGAGAAGGGGAAGGGAGATTCAAATTCCACATCGTTTTCCGCTTGGTTGTCCCTCTGACAGCCTCACCTTTCTTCCCCTGTTTCCCCCTTCCGCGCTTGGAGCGCCGAAACCTGCGTCTCTCGTTCCTTTGGGTCGGTTAAGGAACAGGACCCATGCGGCTGCTGCTGGAGGGCGTGCCGGCGGCGCCACCGCCGGCGTCCAAGCCGCGGGGGGCCTACGGGAGCGACACCAACTTCGACACCAACATGGTGATCATCCTGGCGGCGCTGCTCTGCGCGCTGATCTGCGCGCTGGGGCTCAACTCCATCGTGCGGTGCGCGCTGCGCTGCGGGCGGCGGATGGCGTTCGAGACGCCCGAGGAGGCGGCCGCGCGGCTGGCGGGCACTGGGCTGAAGAAGCGCGCACTGCGGCAGATCCCGGTGGCCGTCTACGGGCAGGGGGCGGGCATCCCTGCCACCGAATGCCCAATCTGCCTGGGCGAGTTCGCCGACGGGGAGAAGGTGAGGGTGCTGCCCCGTTGCAACCACGGGTTCCACGTCCGCTGCATCGACACGTGGCTGGCGTCTCACTCGTCCTGTCCCACCTGCCGCCACTCGCTGCTCGACCGGGCGGCGGCCGCGGCGGGCGGCGAAGGGCGGTCGCGGGGGAACAGCTTGGATGTGCCGGGTAGGGCGCCGGCCGCCATCGCCGTCGACCAGGCGAGCTGACAGCACAGTTGTTCACGGGCCCGGTTGTTTTTCTTTTTGGTATGCAGCTTCGTCTTAGGTAGCTATGTTCTTGGCTCGCCTTTTTCTTCTTAGTTTCTTTGATGTATATATAGTTGTGAGTTGAGTTTAAGATGTACTGAGATTGATGGAAGAGGATCTCCATGATCACCATGATCACATCTCTATGGACGTTTTGGCAAAGATGAAAGTTTCTCCTTTTTTCGCCTTATTGTGCATATAATTGGAGTCTAGATGTAGTGGTGGAAGAGGATGCATTGCCATTGGGATGGATATTGGAAACTGTTCTCTCTCTTCCTTGTGATTTCCCTTTCTTCTTGTGTTCACCTCCATTCTCTCCTACGTTGCAGTTATCATGCAGAATGCCATATTGAGATGAGATGTTTGTGGCAAGACAGTTCTTTCTTCGTCGCATAAGATAGCGGGTGTTTGGTTAATGGTTATATTCCACAATTGTAGTAGAAAATGGAGTTTATTATTCGAGAGTCCTTTCACATTTTCTCCTCTCTCTTTCATGCTTTTAATGCTTTCTTTCTCCTTCACGTTTTTCTAATATCAATTTTAATATTAGTTATAAATTTAAATTTAATATTATGTCGAAGATAACTCTCTTAGGACGTTAACTAATAGCATTGACTCTTCATAAGCTTATAGGTGGCAACGTATTAGGATGGGTACGTACATTTTCTATTAAAATGTCTTAAGCTGAATTTTAATTAGCATCAAGTATGCTTAGTTATATCCCCTCAAATTAGTTCCACATCTACTCAATGTGTTGGGGCCATACGACAATGCAATGCCGTTTCCCAGAGGCTTCCATCCATGCTTTCCCCTCCATTTCAGTGTTAGCCCATGTGGGGTCTTGGTCTGATAAACTTGTTCAAGCAATGAGTAGCAGTTCGCGTGGCCCTTTCTAACAATTATTTCATCTAAGGGTTGTTTGTTTTAGCGTAAAACTGCGTAATTTAAAATTATTGTTTTATCTTACAGTGTTTTCAGTTGTTTGGATGATTGTCAAGTCGGCAAATAAGGCCCAGACAAGATTTTACTTTACGTTATTTTATATCATTCTAAGTAATTGAAAATACTGTAAAATAAAATAATTATTTTAAATTACGTTATTTTACGTTAAACAAACAACCCTTAAGTCTCTCAGTAAACCACAGTGCCGTCGATAAATGGACATTGTTGTTTGATGTTGAGCATAAATGGGTGCTTTCAGGGTCGGGAGTTCGCATGGTGACCCAAGAGCAAGGGTAGATGTCAGGCTTTCTTCTTTCTTTTCTCTTTACTTTTCCAGGTTTCAAGGTACTAAAGCCCGAGAGCAGGGGAAGTCCCTTTGCTTGCTACTTGAACTTGGCCATGGCCCTCCCACGAATGTGCCCTCTTTGGTTACCAGCGAATCCTGGCATGGTTGGGCAGAGGGAACCGTTCGGCCAAACGTCGGTTTCGCAAGGAACAACGGTGGGGGATGTGGTGATGGCATTGTGTGCTTGCTGCTGGAAATATCCGATTCTCTGAGATTAGATTTCTTCTTCCTCTACTCACCTTAATGAATGAAGAAGACTTGGCCATGAGCCATGCGTTATGAGATGTGTGCACTGGTGACGGAAGTAGAAGTTTTATTCAGTGGGGTCACTCCTACCGTGAACCAGTGAGATTATTTTATTGAGCCGAAATCTACGTACTATTAGAATCGCTCAAATGGATCGAGATCAGTGAGTCAATCAATCTACTAGACCATAAATAGTAGGCCTTGTTAAATTTTATAAAATTCAGTGGGTCACAAAACCACACTAAGAATAACCTGGATGTGTGGCTGTACTTTTTGTAAGTTTTTTGGGATTCAACTCAACTCAATTATCAGGTTATCGTGTTACGGTTTAGGTTAACCTACCTAAAGTTACAATTTTAAGTGTGATTTCACCTACGAGCCACGTGAATTTTGCCAGTTCACTCTTGAGTGCTCAGCCATTCTATAAAGCCGCGGATCGAAACTGTTTAAGAGTGTAGATTCCTTTTTGACAATGAAATAAATGTGAATAAGAATATTTACTTTTGTGCAGGTTATTCTGTTGCCTATCAGTTTGTTTGACAAAAAAGTAATCACAGTACTAGAGGGGAACAGGGGACCAGCGATGACCTTAGTTTCTCCAAAAGTGGTGCAAAACTTTCTTATGTTATTAAGAGATATTCTTGCCTATTATCTTATAAAATATATGTTGTGTGAATATTATTTTGATTCATTTAGACCATCCTCTGTCCTCTTAAAGACATTTAATTAACATTTTTTAAAATAGTAGACTTATGTGCTTTTATTAACTGCTGTATTTTGAAATTCCTTCATATTGGCTCCTCTAAGTAATTTTTCTTTTTTTTTCATTCACCACAGATTGTGAGTCACTTGGTGCGGATATTTAAGTTTGTATTGTTACTCGATTATTTTGTCTTTTGGCTGAACACTCTCTTTCTCTATTATTCTAGCTATCAAACAAGTAGTGGACTCTTAAGATTGGATAATCCCCTATCTCCACCTACTTATGGATCATTGCCAAATGGGGGAGAACCCAGTCAATATATACCAAAAGTGTACCTTCTCCTTTGGGTTAAGAAAAGAAAACGTTCAAGTTGAGCAGCTTTTATTAGATATTCACCAAATTGGTCTCATTTATGTCCGCGCACTCAGTGAACGACACGTGTTGTGGGAGGCTTGTTACTTAAGCGACAAAAAGAAAAGGCTTTTACCGAATTGTCTGGTGGAATGGGGCCAGATGGGACCAAGGGCTTGTAGGGCAAGCTAACGCTCGCTACAAGATGATGATGCCAGGGAGAGGCTCAAATTAGGTGTTTGGTGCAATGTAACGGAAGTGTAATAAGTAGCTGTCACCTCGTTCACCTACAAGCAATTAAAGATTCGATGGCTCAAGCCCATGTTGGGACCGTGTGGCAACTTGGAGGGCATGCATGGCCCAGGTCGGTTTTGGTGGGAGAGTCCTTCCTAGGCCCATGTATGCTACAGGATATGATATAAAGGTGGAGGGATGAATGAGTCATTTGATCTTAAAATAATAGATTTTACTCTATCATCTCTCTCTTTCATGTGTTTTGGGACCCATAACGTAAAGGCATAGAGAGAGGAGATCTAGAGAATTCCGTTTCATTTTAAAGACTCCATCCTTTACGGGCTAATTTCTTTTTTTTTGAACTGGTACATATATTTACAAGTGACCACGGATAAAACCTGAGAGATCATCCAGACTTGAAGATAATTTCGAATTGGTCAATAATTTCACCTAATTAGACGAGAAATCTAAGTCCACTTGATCATCTGAGGAAGTAATCCTACGGATTAAGGATAAGTATCCCAAGAAAAGTTTTAGGCTCCAATTAAGAATGAAACCTAAGACCTTCCTATTAGGAGGTAAGAGAAGAACCAACTGCACTAGGCAGCTGGTTCTCTATGGGCCAATTTCTCCACCACCATCAACACTTGAAAATAATTGGTCCACCTCGGCAGCCCCTGTTTACTCGAAGAGGGGTACTTAGAGAAAAGAAATACAAAAAGAGAAATCAGGATCGGGCGTCTTTCCGAGCAGGACGACCCCCCCTGCAGTTGGACCCTCTCCCTTTCGTGTGGAAAAATTGGAAGCTTAGCGTCTTTCATGGCTGATGCGTTACTGTTGGCCGTAGCCGTTGGAACTCAAGGCTTAGAAGGATTTTAGTTGTCGAATCATGTTTGGATGGGAACAATCAGAATACTTGGGTCTGAAATGTTCTTTCTATAGGCGTTTGAACTTTAATCGGATGGTTCAAGGATGCCGAGCGCAGATGGTACAACCCTATTTTTCCTATAAGAGTTTAAAAAGGTTAGAATAATACTTGGTGCATCGCATGTAGTTATTGTCACGGCATGAGGTGCAGCCTCTATTTTTATTTGTTAATTTTTTTTAAGGTCAAGCCTATCATATTTGACATGTTCGTAACTTGATCTCCGATTGAACGATTTAAAAAAATCTGAAAAATCAAAACTTGGACACCTTTTTTTATGCTTAGCCCATTAAGGATGTCTTTTGAAGATCATGTTATATGAATATGTTAAGCATGATGGCTCTGACCTTAAAAAAATTTTAAAAAATAAAATAAATTGGGCTGCACCCCATGAGGTGCAGCAGCAAGTATTACTGAAAAAACTCACAAATGATTTTGATCTAATGTCTTAATCTATGAAAACCAACATACTTCAAATTAAAATTGTGCCAAATGTTCTCATAGTCTCATTTTAGATTCTTCTAATAAAGCAGCAATTTCACCTTTTTCTTGTTTCACAGTTGGGATTGGATATTTTTCCCATTTTTATCATATGTGGCAATCCAGAGAGTAAAGTGATATATTCTCCTATGAGACATTTGAATGAACGAAATTTCTACATAAGGGGTAATTTGAATCTATTTATTGTAGAAAGAAGAAGATGGAGATAATTAATATCTTCAGAATTGGAGATAAGAAAATGAGGATAATTGCACTAACTGTAGAGTAATTAACGTCTGGGACATAATTACCTAGTTCATTCCTAGCCCTAACCTTGGAAGAGATGCAATGTTACCTCCATGTACGAGATTTATCTAATAAAAAGGCAAGTTTTCTTGCCCCGTGGCTTTTTTTTTGAACGAATGGCCCACTGATTGGACATAAGAGCTCCCTCTCCGCAAAGAAGAATTCAAAACTAATCATAACTAAAGAAATACTCGAATTAAACAGGTGAATAAGCACAAAGAAGAACGCCACTCCACGATGGAGTGAGAGTTTCCGCCTGAGGCGGAACAAACTGCCCTCATAGTGGCATAGATCGATTCCCTCATGGCTCATAGTTTTTCCTTTTTGGGCATATTTCTGTTACTTGCATAGTTGCATTCTGTGAACACTTTGCCCCATTTTATTTGCAAAATAAATTATTACGTGGACCCACTGACATAATGGCATATACTAAAATAAGGGATGTTTCGGTTTGATAGTTTTGTGGGGCCCGCTGACTGAATAAGAAGAATAAGTAATTATTAGGTCTAAGGTAAGATGACTTATTCTCCTTATTCCTCGAATATGTTATTATGCACCGGTATAAGCCATTCCGCTTGTCAAAGCAAAATTAAGTTTATTCTCCTCGTATTCGCTCTTATTCTTCTCCTATTCTCCAATCAAAGTGGCGCTTTGTCTCCATCTTCTAATGTCCATTTGGTTGGCTGATGAAGAGAGATCAAAGGGTTGCCACCTGCCGTTTCAAGACGTCCAATACCAATACATTTTGTGGAAAGTGATAAAGGAAAGATATTGGCATAGGCCTAAGGGCCCCTTTAGAAACGTGATTAGATTATAGATTTTTTTTTAAAAATCTTAAAACTTAAATTTCGTTAAACTCTTGGTGCCATTTTGATTGGAAAATAGGAGAAAAATAAGGACAATAAGGAGAGAATAAATTTAATTTTACTTTAACAAACGGAATAACTTATATCGGTACATAATACCGTATTCGGAGAATAAGGAGAATAAGTCATCTCACTCTAGACACAAGAATTGTCTATTCTTCTTATTCTGTTAGCGGGTCCTACAAAACTATCAAACCGAAACACCACTTATTCTAGTTTAATAGACCCCACGTAATAACTTATTCTGCAAATAAAGTGGGGCTTACGAGACAACGTGCCAGCTGTAGCTAACAATAACCACTTCCATACTTCCTCGTAAGTCGTAAAATTTAATTCTTGTTTTCAGTGCCGAGTATTTCACTATTTTCATCTTGTATGCTTGGTGCGGTGCTCTATTTGTGAATCTTTGAGCTGTCGATGGTATAAGCCTCGGTAGACACGTACCCAAATTAAACACTACCCATATCCTCAACAACGCTAATGGGTAAGCAGGTAAATGGACCGGAGCTTGGGTCTATTATTTATCTTTTTAATGTTAAAAGATAAGTGGATCTAAAAGTGAATCAACTCGACTTAAATTATCATACATCACTTAAATGGAATTAATTAATTATCATACATCATTTGTGGTTTCTCTAAGAGCAAGCCACCCTCGTCTCTTTCTATCCTCCTTTGCTAGCCGGCCACTTTGAAGGGGAAGCCCCTCTCTTCTCTGTCTTTTGCATTTGTCGTTACTTTGCTGACTGCACAAAGAAAAAGAGAATTACAAAATAGACAAATATTTTTAAAAAAGTGAAAACGTTCCGTCAACCGAAGATTTTTGTAGATACACTGGAGGTTGGACATCTGCCTAATTGGCAATGTCGCTACAGTGAATGCGGACACCAATCCACGTAAGATGATAAACGGTTCTTCCTGGTTTTATATTCTATGAAGCAGATTAGAGGAAGTCCACAGGATCATTTATTCCGTTGTGTTCTATATTTAAAATTTTATTTTATGCATTCTCATGTGATCTTTATGACTTAGACATTGGGTTTTGCTTTGGGTAATAGAATGGGAAAGGGCAGGGCAACCAAGAGAAAGAGAGGCACATAAACACACAACCAGGAATAAAGGTGGTTCTTGAGTATCCGAAGATGGTACCTCCAGCCTAGTTGGACATTGTTCCAATTTAATCGGAGATCAAAATCTCTCAAAGGGAAGGGAGCACGAAACAAAAAAGTCTGAGCTTTCTGATATTTTATCATACAAAACTAAAACTTGGTGATTCGAATTCGATTTTCTAAGTAGAACTAATAACTCATTATAATACAGATTTTGAAGGCCACGAGACCCGAGGAATTGATGCCATATATAGCTTCATACAAGAATTCCACCTCTTGTCAGAACATGATTTTCCCTTTCTTGTCAATTTTACGTTGATCATCTGATTACCCCTTTTTGTGTAATATTATTTTAACATTTACTCCCTCAAATTAATTATTCAAAATGTGGACTGTCAACGTGTTAACCTAATACTATAGTAATGTAATAATATCAACCCCCTCTAGTATTAACTATTAATAGTAATGTATTAACTAATGATTAGTGATGTTACACTATTGAATCGTTCAGGTTTTAATGTGTTACTACATTAATATATCACTACACTGCTATTAACACTTTGATGGCGGGAGTGGAAAATAATACAAGATGAAAAGTTGGACCCATGACCTATGTGCTTGTATAATCAGATTTTCAGACGAACAATGTAAAAAATTTTAAAGAATAAAAAATTGAATTCAAATTTATAGGGTTCCACCCATTAAGGTTTTTTTACTATTCATTGGATTTACTTTTTGATTTTTTAAAATTTTTAAGTCATTTGATCAGAGACTAAATTATACAATACATTTTGTCATTTGATCAGAGACTAAATTATACAATACATTTTGATTTTTTACAATTTTTAAGTCATTTGATCAGAGACTAAATTATACAATACATTTTGATTTTTTAAAATTTTTAAGTCATTTGATCAGAGACTAAATTATACAATACATTTTCATTTTTTAAAATTTTTAAGTCATTTGAAAATTATACAATACATTTTGATTTTTTAAATTTTTTAAGTCATTTGATCAGAGACTAAATTATACAGTACATTTTGATTTTTTAAAATTTTTAAGTCATTTGATCAGAGACTAAATTATACAATACATTTTGATTTTTTAAAATTTTTAAGTCATTTGAAAATTATACAATACATTTTGATTTTTTAAAATTTTTAAGTCATTTGATCAGAGACTAAATTATACAATACATTTTGATTTTTTAAAATTTTTAAGTCATTTGATCAGAGACTAAATTATACAATACATTTTGATTTTTTAAAATTTTTAAGTCATTTGAAAATTATACAATACATTTTGATTTTTTACAATTTTTAAGTCATTTGATCAGAGACTAAATTATACAATACATTTTGATTTTTTAAAATTTTTAAGTCATTTGATCAGAGACTAAATTATACAATACATTTTGATTTTTTTAAAATTTTAAGTCATTTGAAAATTATACAATACATTTTGATTTTTTAAAAATTTTAAGTCATTTGATTAGAGACTAAATTATACAATACATTTTGATTTTTTAAAATTTTTAAGTCATTTGAAAATTATACAATACATTTTGATTTTTTACAATTTTTAAGTCATTTGATCAGAGACTAAATTATACAATACATTTTGATTTTTTAAAATTTTTAAGTCATTTGATCAGAGACTAAATTATACAATACATTTTGATTTTTTTAAAATTTTAAGTCATTTGAAAATTATACAATACATTTTGATTTTTTAAAAATTTTAAGTCCTTTGATTAGAGACTAAATTATACAATACATTTTGATTTTTTAAAATTTTTAAGTCATTTGATCAGAGACTAAATTATACAATACATTTTGATTTTTTACAATTTTTAAGTCATTTGATCAGGCACTAAATTATACAATACATTTTGATTTTTTTAAAATTTTAAGTCATTTGATCAGAGACTAAATTATACAAATACGTAGAAAGTGGTGGGTCTAACCTTAAAAAATTTCAAAAAAATAACCTTTTCACCGCATCTCATTCGGTGCAGCATGTGTTACTGTTATGATTCTCATGGCCTGGGCCAACATGCCTAGACCTGGGCTTCCTCAGACCTGGTCCATCAAGACCATGAGGTTGACGCATATATAAAATATGTTTCCATATTTCATAAAAAGATTCTTTTTTGTTTTCATTTGTAAAGATATTCATATTTGAAAGTAATCATGTGGTTTGTGTATTTAGTTTTGACTCCAGAAAATCTATTGTTTCTTAGAGATAGGTCCTTTTAGTTCACAGTCATTTGAGAGATGAAAACAGACAGTACAAATTAAAAATTATTAATGTTAAGTTTAATTGAGTCAAGAGTAAGTTATACAAGAAATGAATAATTTTTTTAGATTAATAGTTTAAAGAGATTAAAAATTAAAAAGTCCTTTAAAAAATTTATCGCCTGTGCCCTTCGGTCGTCTTTTAGTCCAGATCCAGCTTCTTAGGCTCAATTAAAGCACAGTCGACTGAGTTAGCACTAACCTATCTGGAACTTGGGTTGGCCCTAATTGCCATTTGGCCTAATTAATTTACACCTACTTCATTTTTTTTTACATTATTTGTACTTCACTTATTCTGATTGGTCCAGTTATTGTGATGAAAGAAAAGTAGAACCTAAAAAAAGGAAAGTTTATACTTTTTAAAATTTCTAGATCAATCAGAACGAGTGAAGTACAAATGATGTAGAAGAAATGGAGTAGACGATCTCAATCCCCACACTACACCCTGAGTCCCACTTTATTTGCAGAATAAGTTATTACACAGGGTACACTGACGGAACAACGTATATTAGAATAAGGAGTGTTTCGATTTGATAGTTTTGTGGAGTCCGCTGATGAAATAAGAATAATAAGTATTTTTTGGGTTTAGGGTGAGATGACTTGTTCTTCTTATTCTCAGAATATATTATTCTGCACCGAGATAAGTCATTCCACTTATCAAATTAAAATTAAACTTATTCTCTTCTTATTCGCCCTTATTCTTCTTCTATCCTCCAATTAAGCATAATAGAAGATTTCTAATAAATAACTCAGCACGTCACTGTAGTACTTCAACATAAACTTGTTAGACCTTATCAAGTATGGGCCTAGCTAGTGGCCATTAGCGAGTAGGGTTAGCCAATAGGGAGTGTTTTGGATGCAGCTGTCGCTCTACGGTAGCGTGGCACTCGCGTTGAAGCGCAAATAAACCTGTCCACATGGAATTGTTCTGACGCTTAAAATAATTATAACCCTTCTTAATAATAACCCATTATAATAGAAACGCTGGAGGTCATTGTACCCAAGAGATTGAAGCCATAAACTCATGCCAAAATGATAGAACTTAATTTCTAATGATTTAGCAGTAAAGTAGTGAAATTATAAAAAAAAAGTCTCATTTTACAGTATTTTTAAATATTTGATATGATGTGAAATACTGTCAAATAAAAGTCTGTCTGGCCTTTGCTCGCTTGACAGTCTATTGTCTTGTCTTGAATTTTACCGAAAGACTACTGTAAAATAAAATCATATAATTTACGCATTCACATATTTTATTTTTATATGTTTTACGAGCATCAAACAAAATATTTTTTGCTTTTATAATCATAAAATTAAAACCAAAGATAAGCACATAAGATACCGAACGGAGGAACTCGATTGGTTGATGACGGCACGAGCAATGAGTTGTTCCGTGGGAAGCGTCCATGGAAGGAATCTGAGCTTTCCCAGGTGCTGGAGGGCATTCCCACGGATGTTTTGTCTATATTCGCTTCGTCTTGCTCATGCTGCTGTCCTTAGCTAGAGAGGCACTTCAACTTGCAGATTATAACTGCAAGACCCGGAAACACAGTAGTAGGAGGCAGCTGCTCTCTCTCTCTCTCTCTCTCTCGTGTGTGCAAACCTTGTATGTAGGTTAGCCATTAGCAGCTGCTTCGTTTCCACTCGAAATGGATCCATCGGCAACCTCGTGGCTCTGCAGGTTCTCTGAGCTGGGTTCATCTCCAATTCTCTTGGTGGTCACCCTCCTGGCTTCTATGTTGTTCTTCCTTGCCCTGCTCCGCAGGGACCCATACGCTGGTAAGAGGATCCCACCGGGTTCCCTGGGGCTCCCCCTCCTCGGCGAGTCGTGGAGCTTCGTCCGCTCCCAAGAGCTTGACAGAGGCGCCGAGTGGATCCAACGACGGGTGTCCAAACACGGCCCCGTGTTCAAGACATCCCTCATGGGTCGCCCC
The DNA here is from genome assembly GCA_030544215.1 of Zantedeschia hybrid cultivar. Classification (NCBI taxonomy): domain Eukaryota; kingdom Viridiplantae; phylum Streptophyta; class Magnoliopsida; order Alismatales; family Araceae; genus Zantedeschia; species Zantedeschia hybrid cultivar. The sequence continues at coordinate 14,149,031 of JARZZO010000005.1, forward strand.
ACCGTGATCGTCACAGGGCAGGCCGGCAACAAGTTCGTCTTCGCAGCCAGCGACGACGTCCTCAGCACCAAACAGCCCCCGTCGATCTCCACGATTGCCGGGAAGCACAACATCTTTGAGCTTTCCGGTGACAGGTATATGCGTCCTTGGGTTGTTTGAAAGTGAAACTAACCGAGTTACATGCTAGTAACTTGGTCGTCAGAAATTTTTAAAAAGAGAAGTGATTTAATAGATTCGACCGTATCATTCAATATAGTTTTGAGGCATTTTTCACTTACTCCCTTTTGTAAAAAAGCGGGACACTTTTCACTTTAGGATAAGTAAAAAAAAATCCTTGCATCAAGACGTTCGACCGCATGTAACCCACTAAATTAAACCTCTTTTAAAAATGTTAGAATTCACTTTCTTAAAAGAATTCGAAAAGAATCGAGGTGACTTTGAGAAAAAGTTTAAAAAAAAACTTTCCTATATAACTCATCTCCTTTTATTTAACTTTAACACTGTTTCTTTCTTAGTACCTATATATATATAACCAAATGATTAAATTTGACCTTATAAGAGTGAGTTGTATGCAAGCAAATTATAAAATTGACCTTCTGAAAGTGAATTGCAAGTAACCAAATTTTGAACTCACTAGCAAGTAGCTCACTCGGTCACGGACTCACCTCCAATATAAATGAGTTACCTCCATTCAACAAAAAGCACGGCCATCACCTCCAAAATCGAAGCCCGCAGCCTACACATGAACTGCTGCTATCCAACGTGGAGTCCCTCCATGGCAGGTACAAACGGGTGAAGGGCGCCATGATGGTTTTCCTCAAACCTGAAAGCCTTCAGAGGTCCATCGCGCAGATGGAAGATCTCGTGAGGACGCGGTTGCGGGACCAAGTTGAAGGGAAGACAACCGTGAAGGCAGTGCCGTTGCTGAAGCGGCTCACGTTCGAGGTGGCCTGCAGCCTGCTGTTCGCGCTGCGTAACGAGCCCGCCAAGGAGGCCCTGCTCGAAGACTTCACCCTCGCCTTAAGAGGGATGAGGTCGGTCCCCCTCGGCGTCCCCGGGACGACCTACTGGCGCGCCCTGCGCGCTCGTTCCCGGATCGCTGCACGCCTGCTGTCCGTCGTGAGGAGACGCAGGGAAGAGCTAAGGAAGGGGACGGTGGCCGCCGATGGCGACGTGGTGGCGTGCCTGCTGGCGCTGCGGGATGAGAACGGCGAGGCGTTGGGTGACGACGAGGTTGTGGACAACATGGTGGCGTTGATGATCGCTAGCCACGACACGTCCGCCATAGTGTTGAGCTTGATGGTGTGGAAGTTGGCCAGGGACGACAGGGTATATGACAGCGTCTTGGAAGGTATTAATTTAATTTGGTTACCACTCCAAAAAACATTTCCTTCAAAATAAGAAAATTAACTTCCATGGGAATATGGTAATGGCAAACTACTGCGTTTATATATGTATTCACGAGTTAGGTTAACACTTCGATTGGATTTTATCAGCCCAAATTCTAATTTAAGGTAGCTCAAATTGACCCTAATTAACCTGTGTTGTATCTGAAGGTGCAAATTGCAAAAATTCATGAGATGGTCGTAGAATAAAATATGAATAAAAGGATAAAAAATAATTATTAATATTTATTTAAACGAACTTTTTAATTGTAATCACTTCGTTTTGTTGACCTTTTATGTATAGTATCTTGATCCCCACATAAATGATATAATAATCTACAGAGACTATCTTTCATTCTCATTCTAAACTCTTTCGCAATTTAATTTTTTTTTTATATTAAAGAGATCAGAGATCTCAGTCTTGATCTTTGAATTTTACATTCCAGCTGATTAAACCTTTTAAGATGATTATTGTGTGCGATGACTATATAAGTGAATAGTTTTGAAATATTTATTAATGGATTCAAGCTAGGGGTCGTCTTGAAGTTAATGAAAATTCAACCTAAAATGAAAAAGTGCAGAAAATTGGGGCCAACCCATGCATTAAATAGAATTCAATCAACTGTATTCTGGTTGGACTACAATTAAGACTTTGTGGATTGCATTTGAGTTGGGATTAAGTTGATTCTACTCAACCAAACAGAATTCAGAAAGACTTTCCAAAAACGTCACCAAGAATTAATGAGCAAGGAAATAATAACATTCATTTCAATTCACGTTATGTTCCATCATGTACAGCTATATCTTTGTCAATCGTGGAATATATTTGCTTTTTACTTAGATCAGATACAGAAAGTTGATCATATAAAGGCCTATTCATATATTTATTAGCATTTGGGTTTTTTTTGCAAAAAACTTCTTAAAACATGTCATGCTTATAAATAACTCTATGCATGATTCATATTTGCATATAACCCTTTAAACTTTGATCGTATTTGCATATAACTTTTTTAACTATGTGATTTATTTTGAATTTCACATGATTTAAAATATTTTTATTTCACATAAAAAGAAATATTTTTTTCATGTTAAATATATACAACAAGCTTATGAGTATATGTTTTTGCGATTTTTCTTGTGAGATGTATGTATTTTAATTCAAGATATTATTAATATTTTTATTTAATAATTTTCACATATTTTATGTAAGTAATAATATTTTAATTTAAGCATAATTGAAAGTAAACCTATATAGTCGAAGGGATTATGTGCAAATGACACCATAGTTAATAAGAGAGTTATATGCAAATACAAATCATAAAAGAATTAGTTACAAATTCACAATTCCATAGGGGGTAATTTGCAAAAACCCCTTGTATATTTTTTTTAACATGTTATGAACAAACAAGATGTATTTAAACCATAAATCATACCATCCGCTGCTCATCATGAAACACAAGTTAGGAACTCCAGTTTGCGAAGAAGAAGAGAAGCTAATCCGGTGGTGTTTTTGGATGCACAAGAGCAAATGCAGATACTAAGGGAGAGGCAGGGAGGAAAGTACGGCAGTCTTACCTGGGACCAAGTTCAGAAGATGAAGTACACTTGGAGAGTTGCACAGGAGCTGATGAGGATCATACCTCCAGTGTTCGGCAACTTCAGGGAGGTTCTTAAAGACACCACCTTTGGGGGCTTCGATATACCCAAGGGATGGCAGGTATATTATATTCAACCTACCCTAAACATTAGTGGTCTCTACCACTCCCTTGTTATCATAACTGTATTGGCTGTTCATGGATTGTTCATAGGTGTTTTGGGAGGCCACTTCGACCCACATGAACGAGGACATCTTTGCGGATTCTACCAAGTTCAATCCCTCCCGCTTCGAGAACCCCTTGAAACCAGTTCCGGCTTTCACTTACATACCATTTGGAGCAGGCCCTCGGATGTGCCTGGGGAACGAGTTCGCCAGGGTCGAGATTCTTACTATTATCCATCATTTAGTGACAGGCTTCCGGTGGTCGCAGGTGATTCCTGATGAGCCCATCACACGTAACCCGATGCCCTATCCTTCCCACGGCCTTCCAATCAATCTTGTTGCCAGAGATCTCTCAAGTTAAGTCTACTTGATACACTTGGGAGTGGGGTCTCCACCTTTCAGAATGTCTTCGATCAAATTCTCTCTTCTGAAACTATGTACTTACGAACGTCGGAAGCACTGAGAGCAGTTGCGTGTTGAGGTCAGAGGTGTGCATACTTGGTACAGAACTAATGCAAGAGCCATGTCTACACGGATTGCATACACATACATGTGTACACTTATCCCCATGCAAGGAAATCTTTTGGATTCTTATTGAAATGCATATGAAAGAAGGATATTGGGGCCACGATCTATGCTTTCAAGGTGTAGTTTTTTTTTTTTTCCTTTTTTGTCTATGTTACATTCATTATATAGAATAGTCCTATTTTCAATAAGGAATAAATCAAAATATATATTTTAATAAATTAAAAAAAAATAGTCAAACAATGAGAAAGTATCCAACTTCAGATGGTCACAGATCACTGAGAACAAGTTGATAGTCAGAGAGAATTTTCAGAAGATGTCCAAAACTATTTCTACAACTATCAACAGCCATAGATCGAAATGCTGATAGTTGCAGCTAGGGGTATCAATCGGGCGGGCCAATCTGTGATCCAGCCCAACCCAATCTATATTAAACGAAATTGAGTTGGTCCAAGTTATTTAAATTGGGTTAAATTAAATTTAGTTTGACATTAGTTAAATTTGGACTGAGTTGAGCTAAAAATAGGCTGGCCCAAATTTAATTTATTGACTTTAACAATAATTCATACAAAAAATAAAATACTTCTAACAAATCATTTATAAACAGGACAGTTCAACACAATCCAATCCAACCCACTTATTAATGAATTTGGACTGAATTTGAGCTGAATTTAAGTTAAACTTGGGTTGAATTTGGACTGGACTAAAATTGGGCTGAGCTAGTTTGAATTTAGATTAGACACAAAGTATCATATAACCCAGTCCAGCACGCCGAATTTACATCCCTAGTTGCAGCCCTATACACAACTATCAGTAGTCACAGATCGAAATTGCTGACAGTTGCAGCCCAAATCTCTTTTTTTTATATTTATGCATCCGAATGTTGGCAACCTCAACCCAATCCCACTAATGTACGGGCTTCCTACACCATTTGACCATATTAAGAGATAAGTAAAGGAAGGGTCTTCCTATGTTTCAAGCATCTCGATCCTCTCCCTAAACTTCTTCTCCATCAAAGCTACACTTGCTCACATTAGCAATATCAGAAGACAGAATAAAAGAAGAGCCGGAACACCTTTCCGTGAGCTGCTCCACTTGCTTTTTTCATAAGAGATCAGGCTTCCATGAACTATACAAGTTATTTTTCCCTTTCTTCTTGAGAAAGCTTGAATGTTCTTAGTATGTTGCATATGATATATTGTTAACATCATTCGTCTTGTAGTGTGTGCTTGAGGTACTGTGAGACAGTAAGCTAGCATCATAGAAACTAATGTGTATTAGATTCATCAAGAAGAATATTTCCAACAAGATGTTGGAGAGAAGATGTAAACCTGACATTGCCTAAAGTACTATACAGAGAAATTCATGTTCCCCTTTGTGCATTTGGTCCATCAATTATATATTGAAAGGGAAGAATTTCGACCGGCCTAAGGGCATTTGGGCCGCCCATTACAATGGGCCTTGATGATCACGAAAAGCATTGGCGTGGCCCAATTGTGTCTAGTATTCAGAAAGGGATACCCACGGCTGGATTTTGCAGATCGGAGGTGGAATCGGACTCCAACAAGAGTCCCAACTAGGAATGGGTTGCCATGAGGGGGACTGACCCACCAATTGTCCTTTGTTAGAAGGTCTCTTGGGAATTGGATCTAATCTATACCTCACTTTGTTTGTGGAATAAGTCCTGAATAGGATGTTTTATTCTCCTAAAACATTTTAACCCACTTTGGTGGAGGGGAGTGCTTAACCCAGGGTGCTATGGGTTATACTAGGGGTTAAGCGGAATAACATGGGTATTTTGAACTCTTTATTCCACTCTTTATTCTCTTCTTTATTCTACTTATTCCTACCAAATCACTTGAAATAGCGCAGTGCAATTCTACTTATTCTGGGTGGAATACCAACAATTTACCAAATCAGAATACCTCTTATTATGGGTTAAGAAATCCCCAGAACCTTATTCTGGTTTAAGTTATTCTGCAAATAAAGTGAGCTCAAGGAAACACCGATCAGTACGCGGGGTGTTCCAATTAAGATAAAGGCTTATTAAGGAAATCTCGAAGAATCTACTATTATACAATTATTTTCTCAGTAAGAACCTCTGAGAATCCCAACTCTATAGGAAAGGCTTTACAGGAAACTATCTTTCTAGATGGAAATCAACCCCTCGAGAGGCCCTAAACTGCTATATATACCGATTCAACCTCTTGAAGGTACACCCTGAAGAACCCAAAAATCCAGCTCTTCCCTACCCCTTTTCTAGTTTTCTGATGACTTGGGTTAGGACATGTATTTTCTCTGCCAAATTGTATTTTGCGGTAGCTCAAGTTGAACTCACACATTAAGTCTAAAAACACGACTTGAAAAAATCATAAAACTTAGAATTCAATCACTAACTTCTATGCCTAAACGTATAATCATTGCAAATGTCGACTTTTTTACATAGCATCTTGATCCTCACATAGATAATGTGCTATTAGTCATCTTTCACTCTCACTCTAGATTCTTTCACAATTTATTTTCTTCATACATAGTAAAACAATAAAAGATTTTTTCAGCCTTAAGTTTTGAATTTTGCATTCTTAAATGAACCCCTTAGTCTAAAATCCTTATTGACCCTAACTTATGATGACTATTGAAGAAGATGACTGTAAGGTTAATTATTTTGAAATATTTATTAAACTCGAGTACAGGGTCATCTCGAATGTTACAAAAAGACCTCTCAAGGGTTACCTGAAGGCTAGCCTCCTAGACACGTCCTAATCACATATCTGCTTGAGTTCCACTGGTACCTCCTGATCTTGAACGAAGGATGATCTGCTTTTCCTGGCACGGCTAGCTACCCAGTATGCAGCCTCATTTGTCTCCCTAGGTTGATATATAATCTTGACCTTCTCAATCAAGTTGCACAAGTTTCGAATGTCAGAAATCCAGCATGAGAATCTAATTGGGTAACCTGTGTTAGAAGTGATCCAATCTACTACTACTTCTGAATCGCTAACTACTTCCAAAAATCTATCCCACTTTAAGACCTTCCCAGATGGCCACCATCTCAGCTTCCTTCACCATTCTCCTCTACAGGAAAATGCTACCAACTTCCAGAATTCTACCTTCATGATTACAGATGATGAAGCCTGCACTTGCACTAGTGTCAAGCAAGTCTAACTACTCCATCACAAATAATTTTGATCTTATCCTTTACCAGTGGTAACCATTTCACCCATGTCTTCCAGCTTCCAATAAGATGATAGATACTCCACCTACTGGCTAAACGGGAGTTTGGTGGTGGTCTCAGTTTATTTTCAAAATTTGCCGTCAAGTACCATAATGTATCGAGTTTTGCCCTGTCAAGGATGCTACCTCAACTAGTTTTCTTTCTCCTGAAAGTTAATTCATTCCTGGCCTTCCACCAACCCCATAAAGTGTAACTAGTGAGAATTCCTATGTATACTTCTTCTGCATTACCCCTCCTACTGCTGGGTTTGGCTGCACTACATAGTTGTTGTAGATTGTTTAGGGGATTGACCCAATTTACCCACCTTGCCAGTGCCTTCAATAACCGCTCTGCCTCCGCACATTCAAAGAACAAATGATGTAGGGACTCTGCCTGCTCCTAACATCTGCTGCAATTTCTATGATCCACCCACACCTCTGTTAAACAGAAGCAATTTCGCAAGTGGGCACCCATTGGCAATTTTCCACAGGACCATTGGCTAATGGTTCAACCTGCCATCTCTAAATTATTTTCCAATTCATGTGGTAGGTTCCCTCCTCTTTCTCTTCCATATACCTCTCATAAGTTGTCTTTGTCGTTATGGTGCCCTCCAAGCTACATCTCCACCTGATTCTATCTTCTATCTCTGTCTTTTGCTCCCAAGTTCGAAAGTCTTAGTTTATTGATAACACAATCAGCTACTTAGGGGTAAAATAATGTCACCAGCTTGTCTCTGTCCCAACTTCTATCTGGCTTTATCTAGGTCTCTATTCTTTCTTCCTCCCTCACTTCTTGAGTGTTAAGAAAGATAGGCCTCACTGCAATGCTATCCTCACCCCACCATAAGTCGTTATACCACTTGATTGTCTTACCATCACCAATGGTCCAAATGAACTCACTTGCGGTAGCCTCTAATAGTTTGCTTACTTTGGATCATGTAGTTGTCTTCCACTTGGATCAGATTGATCTATCAAAGTCATTCTGATGGCAATATTTAGCTTTTACAACCCTCGTCCATAAGGACTCTTGCTGTTGTCTCAGTTGGCCAACCAATTTCAGTAACAAAGCCTCATTCATGCCCCCTATATTCTTCACACCCAGTCCTCCTTTCTTTTTGCTAAAGCAAATGACTTCCATCTCTTTAAGTGTAAGCCTTTCTTGTTTTCACCTTTTCCCCAAAGAAACTGTCTAGAGATTTTTTCCATGTGATTTATCCCTGTGAAGATAATGTTGTGCAACCTGTCCAAAATACCGGAATAGCATTGAGAGAGTGCTTAACTAGAGTGATTAGATGGGTAATTAGAAGAAGTGGCATGACCAAACGCAACTGCATGCATGCAGGTCTTATACTCATATGCCTCGTACTTTGAGGGAATATGAAAAGTACAAAAAAAAATTCAAACAAAAAAAAAGATAGATTATCCGAGAATCCAAATTTTGCTTCATGTTGAAAAAGAACTTCTTTTCAATTCCTGACAAAAATCTAATAAAAAAGGGATAAGAGGAAAAACTGGAGATTTTAAAAAAATAATATTATCTTTCTTTCTCTTTTTACTCTCGAAGTTTTTAAAAGAGAGCAATATGAGAATACAAGTATCTTTGATGTGTTTTCAAATTTAAATTCTCGTAATTTTTTCTAAATGACATTCTAAAAAATAAATAACTTCTCCTAAAATTTAAATTCAAGATATGATGATGTGACTCTTGTTAGAATCTGAATTCTTCTAAAATTTTGAATTCTAAACTCGTTACCAAACAGGTTCTAAGTTAAAGTGAGTCGGGTCAGATTTTCCAACACTACTTCAACCTAGGTCAAATTTGTTTATCATAACTCGATCCAATGAATAGTTTGCATCAAATTGACACACCTCATACTTGACATATCAAAAATCTTGACGCGTGTTTACATTATTAAGAGCCAGATCGAGTCAACTCGCCGTATCGGATTGATTTTACAAGATCTAGCTAGCTAGCGATGGTTACAATGATCATATATATGACATATAGGGGCACGCACTTCGTTAAAGGGCCGAAATAAATTCAACTATGTGTAAGTATCCATAGGAGCTAATTAACTAAAACAGCTATAAAGGGGTGAGGGTACGCACGCGTAAGACTAGAGTATCGTGGTCTTGGCTCAGTTGATGTCACTGCACAGTCTCTAATTAGGAGGAGCTGTGGAATTTGAATCTCCTCAATCGGTCAATCCTCTTCTCAAGAAGAACTGTAGTGCCTGGTCCATTGGGTCATTTTTTTTTAAAAAAAAGTTCTCTATCGTTTGGGTCTCTACAATCTTTCAATATTTTGCATTTGTCCACATAATTTTTACATATTTTCGAACCCTCCCCAAAAAGTCCCTCCGTCAAAAAAATAAATGCTAAGAATATTCACAAAATATTTTCAATATATTATAATAGAAATATAATACACAAAAGGATTATTTTAGAAATATTTTTTTCCTTCTTGCGGTCGCTAATTGGAGGAGCTATTTAGGGAGAGGGTTGAAAGATTGTAGGGGGTTTGAAAAAAAATATGAACATTGCAAGGACCGATACAGAATGTTGAAAAACTGTGGGGATCTGAAAATAAAAATCTTAAAAATAAGTCCAAAATATTTCTTTCTGCATCGCATATTTAGCCATTAATCATTACAAAGTTAACTTATTTTATTGATAGGTTCTTTTATTGGAAAAAAGAGAAAATATAATCATAATATTCCATAAATCAACGTTGCCAAACAAGACTTTTAAATCCCTCCTTTCTCCTTCCATCCCCAACATCTGCAGCATCGCCAACGTGATCAGAATCATATCCAACTGCGCAATCCCCTTCCTCTCCTTCCCTTTCACGTATATCTAATGGATGTGTGCCGAGTGCGCAACTCGCTGCACACCTGAAATCTTTCACTATTGGCTTAGTGCACACTCCCGCATACAAGTGTGCGCGCACTCCGTATCTTGATAGGTGCATGCGTGTGAGACCCGCACGTACATGCCTATTAAGGTGCGGCGTGCGCGCACACCCCACGATGGGAATGTGCAATACGTATTTTCCTCTCACTTTTAAAAAAGCATAACAGCCACATCACGTGCGCAGAGAGAGATATCCGACTTTGGCATCTCCAACCCATTAGTTTGGAGTTGTATGTGTAGAGAGAGAGAAGGGTAAAAGGAACATTTGATTCTTAAGTTAGGCTTTAATTATGATTAAGTTAAAGAAACATAATGATAATAGAAGTCACGGATATCAGAATCAACATCTAAATAACCAAGACATAAGAACTTATTTCAAACTCTTTATATCTATTTACAGGATGTCGAAATCTAAAAGACCTTAAAAAAAACCTACTAGAGGTGATCATACAAGGAAAGAAAAGATCTGAAGTTGAATGATGGCCTTCAAAGGATCAGAGACAACAAAGGGAGTACTTTGCACCCTCAGAAAGGAGCTGCATAGATGGTAGGGGCGCGTGCGGTGCTCGTGGCAAATGAAGCTAATTCCCTGTCGCAAGCATGCGGACTCCTCGTTGGACTCCTAGGGCTCACTGGAGATCTTGTTCTTGACATTTCAAATGAAGCTTGGCTGGTGCTCACATGTACCCTAGTGGGAGTTCCTGGTCTAGCAAGGCTCCTCGACTTTGATAAAGCGCAGCTTCTTCCGTACTCCCTCTCGCCACTCCTCCTTGGCCCCTTCTCCGCCCATTTCAACTCTTGTAGCTTCACCGAAGTAGGATACCTACTGTAACAGCAACACCCCACCTTCTCTGCCCTTCTTATATACCTGGAAAAAGCCATAACCCATCACCTTGTAAACCCTTGCGATGGAGTTTAAGAAGAAAACAAGGATAATTACAACAAGAGCATGGTTATAGCATATATAGCTTCTTGGTAGCGTGGCATCGTCTCTATTTTCATGTATGTTGCTTGAAATATGACTAAAGCTTTAGCTAGAAAGATACAACCGGAGGAAGTAGAGTTCTAGTGTGTAACCTTTGGCTAAATCTCATCCCTAGGCACTCTATGCACTTTCGTCCTTCTGTCATTTCACCCATGCCTTTGCCTACACACTGCCTGCAGTAAGCTCTTCCACAGACCTGTAAGTAGATACAACCGAAATATTAATAATTTTAGTGCCGCTATCTGACAGTAAATTTTCTTGTGTTAGTATAATTATATTTATTCATGAATACAATAATTAAAATGAATACTTAAAAGAGATGTTAATGAATATTTAAGTAAGCTCTTCGGGAGTTTTAAAGTCAGCTCTTAAGTCGAGTCCACTTTGTGTTCAAACTTGACTCATGTAATGTATCGAGTTCAAAATTTTGTTCAAACTTATTTATTTAATTTAATAAATGACTTGAGCCGGTTATTATCAAATAGTCTTGTACGAGCTATTCATCGAGCATGTATTAATTCATTTGCAATCTTAACTACATATATATAAAAAAAAAAGAATTTGATTCCTCTCAGTGCACGATCAGACCAAGTCCAATCACTGCATAGAAGATGAAGAGGGTCGTGATTTTGAAAAATCATATTCCCGTCGAACTGGCTACATCGGCTCCACTCTGTACTAACCGGATTCAGTTTGGCCGCAAACGAACTGGATTCAAAAAAAGTAAATTTATATAATTTTCTCTTTCAAAGTTACCGGCTCTAGACGAGATCAGAAACTAATTTATTAGGTTAATTAAAACGCTGTGGAGAGAGATATCGATTCCTTACCAGGCATCGGTGCCGAAAGATGTAGGTGTACACACTACACACCGTGCAGATGTTCGAGTGAGGTATCCCTGGCCGCCTTCTCCCCACAGCTCGGTCCTCATATGGACTCCTCGAAGCGATGTTGTAGCCGCAGACATCGTCACTCACGTAGCTGTCCTCGACCATGCTCCTTGGTCCCTTGGTGGTGTTCCTCTTGAAGCTGCTCCGAACTACCAGTTCACGGTAGACCTCTCCATTGAGGTGGTGATCTAGATGACCTCTGGTGTCCTTCAGGCCCGTTGGGGAAGAATCTGCGCTTGGTGCTTTGCCTGATGCTTCAGAGCCCCTCTTTTGTTCTTCATGGATTAGCTCCAATACTTGGGATCCCTTCTTCTCTGGTTGATCACTTTGCTGAAAGCTAACCATGTCCTTGAATGTGAGGTCCACAGACTCATCTGGGACACCGCGGTAAAGGTCTTCCAGCTCCTGCCTCGCCTTAGCCAAGGTACTCCGGTCCCCCATTAGTTTCGCTCACACGCATGCAGGCACGAAACATACACACACTAGACGCATGCAGAGAGGGAGAGAGAGGACGAGGAGGAGGAAAGGCGGTAGTTTAAATAGATGAGGAGTTGGTATACCAAGAGAGTAAGCTATGTATTGGTTGTAATGCTACACTAAAGAATGGAAAAAGAAGAGACTGGACGTACATAACAATGCCGGCTACGCGGCTCCATGTTGCTTAGAAGGCGCAGGAAGAGACAACGCCAGACGGTGAAAACCACGACCGGCAGATTGGGTCAGAAAGTTGATTTGACAAGTTCAAAGTTGCAAACTATAGCTGGTCGACTCCCATTATATGATGTTAAACCAAATATATATCTTGTGGATACAAGTTGTCCTGTCATTCAGAAAGAAAGAAGCTGCAGGCCTGCAGCATTTTTTAATGGTATGAACTTGGCGTGATGTTATGTTACTCTTATATAAAGGTACTCACTCCCTTGTCCACGCCTGGTTGAGTGTTTCAAAGTTATCATTAAAAAAGTTCAGTTTAATTGAGTCGTTCGGAGCTGAGTATCTTAAGGTAGTCTTGACGTTTGTAAACAGTGTAAGATTGTTTATACACTGGAATAAGTTCTGTCACTTTTTAATAATTAAATAAGAAAATAAGTAAAATAAATTAAATAAAAAAATATAATATATATTAAAATAGATGTAATTAGTTCTTATAAATGATTATATTCTAGTTGGGTACGCAATTCAAAATTGCTTACTTCAGAATAACAGATTTTTTTACTTTGATATGGAATTAGTATTCTATTTAAAATAAGAAAATAAATAAAAATCACTTCACCCATTAGATGCACATAAAACATTCAAACATGCATGTCATTCACACAAAATTAATTATGAAAGAAAGATAAAAATCTTCCTTGGAAATATGTAGGAGAGATCAAGGTCCTTAAACAATTTTTCCATTGACTGGGGGATATGTCTTGGACCTCCTCCAAGGAGATTTGAACTTTAAAATGAAAGAGGAGGCATCTAAAGCAAGACAAATTCCAAACTCGCAGCACACAAGAAAGTTAGAAAGAAGTGAGGATTTACATCATATTCGGGCATATAGGAAGAGCTAAAGCTTAGGGAAACCCATCCCCATGATGGGAAGGTGCATGGGATGGAGAGAAGTGTCTCTCTCTCATTGGCATACTCCATCATGAGTTGCTTTTCACCTATCCCCTTCTAGAAGTTCTACATCTTTTTGACTCTTGGAGGGGCATCTTGCTTTCCACTTGACATGATAGACCACATCTTTTGGGCATGGGAAAAGTTAGAGAATGGGCCAAGAATTCCATGTACTGTAGCCCCAACATGGGCTTTTCCCTTTCTTCATCACAAAGTAACCTTTTGATGGACCAACCCCATGAACTTTTGTGTTTGGGTCCAATTTATCAATTTTGTTAGCCTTGTTTTCTTGAATTTGGGTATCTAACAAAACCAAAATTTTGGTGACAATAAAAACCTAAATATGGAGGGGAGGGGAGGGGCGGGTTCCATGAAAGGGAGAGCCCTCCCTCCCAGCGGAACTCGTAAAGAAAACCTATTAAAGCTCCATCCATTGCTCCTCCCACTTCACCAAAAGGTCATTGAACCTCATTACTGCCTCCATTATTTTCATTTCTGCGTTTTTGTAGCCACAAGATGAAATTCATGTCCTTAATTCCCTTCCCTCTCTCCCAAACACCTCCAACCATTCTTGGGCACCTTGATTAGTCACTCCATCACCGCGAGCTACTTTCGTCTATCCTTCAATGTGAAGATAAGATCATCATTTTGATCTCACCTCCTAAACTACTATCAAATTGTATTCCCTTTTGCTAATCATCCTTATCATTATGTCTATCACTATCTCCGAGCCATTGTAGAAATGAGAAAGAAAATACCCCATACGAGCTATGCGTATTCTGCTTCTTTGTTCTTCAAATACCAAATGTGAACAAAAAAAAAAAAGGGAAGAAAATATGGGATTTTATTTTCATGATGCCAACTTCTCATTGACATAGGGCATGAGGGCTAACTACTCCAGGAACTCTACATCTGCAGCGTCTCGGCTTTTTAGACCAAACTTATTGATTTCGAAGTAGTTTTGGAGACCTATCGGGCATCAAGATTATTTGTCAAGACACATTTGAAGGGAAGACAAAGGAATTGGAGGTCGAAAATAGAGTTTACATTTTGCCGGAAAGTGCATTATCAGGCTCAAAATGTTGTTACTAAGTGTTGGATTTCAATGTGGATGCTAGAGTTCGAACTCAAATCAAATTTTGTTCTACGCTTAAAATCGATCATAATAATGATTTCTATATCTCTGTACAAAGTTACGAGTATTTTTCTACAAAATGTGTCTGAGCATAGACACAACTTAAGAGAGCAATGTGTTTTCAAAGAGTAGACATGCTTATGAGTTCTCAGTGCCACATGGCCTTGGTGTTCGGCTGTGTATAAACATCTCATCAAATTGATATGAATGGAAACTCGTGTTAGTTAAGTTGCATTGACACATTTTGACTATTGAGAATGCAAGCGCATGAAACTTTTTTTCCCCTCTTTCTGAGATACCCTGTCGTGCACTCGGGAGTCATGGGTTGTGCCCCTCAATGCAGTCGCTAGGACACAAGGCTTTAAACCCCCCTTCTTGGACCCATTTGCTCCATTCCAGCATCTTCGTCCTTACGTAGATCTCTCCCTCTCTTACAAAGTGAAAACTTTCATTTGAAGAACAATATTCGCAACCATATTTATAGCGTACATCATCTTGCTCTCAACAAAAATTAGGACAGCACTAGTTATTATCATAACAAATAAGTCTACAAAAGTATACCTATTTCACCAAAATGTGTACATTTTTTTTGAAATTTTCTTTTTCCTCCTCACCCACCTTTTTGTCTTTTTTTTAGACTTCAAAGGTGGAGCTAAGCTTCTATCATTCTGAGAGGACATTATCCGAAAGTACAATAGAGTAGAAACATGGTGGGATCCCACAACTCTTAGAGATTACAATGTAAAGCAAATCTCGCTAAATAGTAGGCTACACTATTACACTGCCTGGGGATGCAGTTTACAGAGAGTGGTAGGGTCGTCAACAATGGGTCTACTCTTCCAAGATGACAAAGCTTGGGATTGAATGGCACAAACCACATTCCTGGTATCTTCTTCAATACCTGTAACAAAGGTTAAAGTTGTGGCCAGATTGATGCCCAAGCAAAATGCAGCAGGTTCCACGGCTTCAGGAAAGGAGAACGGCACCATAACAGCCTTATAATGGATAATCTTCCCCTACTAGTCTCTGACGAAAGCTCCAATTAATCGCACCTAAAGTGACGGAAGTGGCTCCATCGACATTGATTTTGAGCATACCTGAGAGAGGTTCCCATTTGAATTGGATGAAAGGTTGCTTACAGAGTGGACTAACCTTCCAACAAAGCCAATTGGAGACTGCTCTCTTAGCTACAGCAATCGACGAGACCTTCCTATTCTCCATCACAAACTTGCACCATTCCTTCAAGATCTGCCACATGATAGATAGACGTAGGACTAAGTGTCCTACGTCCTTCAAGTTCTAGGCAAGGGGAGGCTTCGACCAGGCAATGGGTTTCTCAAGAAGAGATGTACGATCTCTATCAGGGAGATAGTTAAGGGGTGAGCCAACCCACATGCATGGACCTTGCAAATTCACGAGTGAACAGTAGGTGGAGTACATCTTCTTTGCTATTCTGCCATGGGGGACATAAAGGGTCATCCAACTCTAGAAGACATGATTCCATTGAGGGCAATGATAGATTTAGGGAACTTCCATATAAAATTGATGATTTTGGGAGGGACTATAGCAATGACATGAGAATTCCATAAATATCTCCAAACAGGATCATTGGAGGAAAGGGATGGAAGTAAACTCTGTTGGGTCAGACTTAGCGATCTGTAAGCATCTCTGGTAGATAGAATGTCGTTATGTGCTTGAGACCAGACTAGCTGATCAGCCCCACTTTTTTGTCACTCAAGGCATTCTAGCTACTCGATCATTTTTAAAGGCAGCATCATGTCCCTTCCTCTTCAAATAAAGAATGCTTTGTCAAAATGCTCAAGTTATAAGGCAGTGATGAAATATTCTTGAGATAATTTTATAAATATCTATAATAAAGTTATCTAAACAAATACAACTTTGAGTTATAATTTTATAACTTTACTCTTGAGGGGAATATATTTGTGAAAACCTCAGTTTGTAGTCTCATCAGAGGCTCGGAGCTGCCATCAAGACATGGGAGCCTTGGATCTCATGTGATGGACCACTCTTCTTCTGTCCTAAATTTAATTAAACATCTTGATATTAAAAACCATTCAGTTGAAAACTATGTTGCTTACGTACTTAATGATATTTTTATTTGTATCTATGTTCATAAGAGTCAATATTGATATAATATTTGATAAAAAAATATTTTTAATTTTTTTACCTCTAACGTGCTTAATTTATAAAAAAACTCCTTAGGAACTATATATTTAGTAAAAAATCTATATAATTTCACTTTCATGTCGAGAATATTTAAAAAAACAAAAAAAAAGTGTATGAATATTGTGAAATATTTTTATAAAAACTCTTTAGAAAAGATCTTTTCTAAATAAAAGTGAGCTTAAAGAGAGTTTTTGCTAAATGCAAAGATTATAGAGAGATTTTTTTAAAAAAAATTAAATAGCAGTGTCAATTGGACATAGCTAGCCCGAAAGCCTAGTTAGCCCAGCCTAGTTTAAACAACGCCCAAGCCGAAGTAGAAAGCCCGACTCTAAAATATGGCATGGCCTAGGAATAAAGGCCATGTTTGATTGCGGGTTAGCCCGTAAATAATCCGGGTTAGCCCACTTTTAGCCCATGTAGTAGTTTGATTGCGAGATTAATCTATCCGAGTTAAAAATGGGTTAAATGAGTACTAACCAGACTTTAGCCTAGGCTAACGTATCCCACTCCCAGGGGTGAGATAGAAGGGGTTAGCCCATATATTAATGTTCTATTTAAATATCACTAAATGTTAAGTAATAGATGTTAACTATTATTAATAATATTAATAAAATATTATATTGAGTAATACATATTCATAAATATTAATTAATATTAATAAATGTTAATTAATATTGATAATATTAATAAATATTATTGTGATTAATACATACTAAACAATATTAATACAGATTATTATGATTAATAAATATTAACTACTATTATTTTGATTAATAAATACTAGTAAACATTAATCATGGTTAATTATTAATATAAATTTTATTATGCTCTATTTAGATAGTATGAAATATTAAAAATGTTAATTAATAAATGTTAATTATTATTAAAAATATTAATAAATATTATTAATAACCATTAATTCATATTAATAATAAATATTAATTTATAAATATTAATATTAATAAATATTAGTATGATTACTAAATATTATTTAATATTGTTTTGATTAACTAATATTAATTAACATTAATCATAGTTAATTATTAAGATAAATTTATTATGCTCCATTTATTGATAAGAAATTTGAATAACAATTAACTTTAATCATAGTTTATTATTAATTTAAATAGTAATATACTAATTACTAAATATTATTTTGATTAACTAATATTAATTAACATAATCATAGTTAATTATTAAGATAAATTTCTTATGCTCCATTTATTGATAAGAAATTTGAATAACAATTAACGATAATCATAGTTAATAATTAATATTATTTTAATGTATAAAATACACTTAATAATTATGTGAAAAGATAATGATAAAATTTATTATATTTTTTATTTTTAATAATGAAACTTATTTATATAAATTATTTAAATAAAGATTTTATGTACTTATCTTAAGCTAACTTCGACTTTGAAATATGAACTACTTATCTTAGAATAGTCAAAAGTGGATTAAATTAAGGCTATCTTGATCGGGCTCCCTTGGGTTAACCCGGGTTAGCCTTTTCCCTATCCTGAAATCAAACAGGGTTTAAAGGGCTGGACTTAGGCTTGCTTTGGCCCCAGCTGGCCCGGCCCAAGATATAATACTCGTTAATAGGCAATAGGCTTGCTTTGGCCCCCACCTGGTCCGGCCCAAGATATAATACTTGCTAATGCCTTCTAGTACTGCACCGTGGCATTGCAGTAAATATAAAAAAATATATATTTTTTTTTTTTGATGTTGGCTCCTACTTTTTCCACTCGTCTGCATAGGTCTATTTTCTGATCAGATGACATAAAATTTTTAACAATTCAAAATCAGTTATTGGTCATAGCCAATTAAGGATATGTTTTAATTAAGACTCTATTTTTAATTTTTTGGGTCGTCTAATCAGATATTGGCCTATGCAAATAGATGGGACGTGAAGTCTAGCCCTCAAAAACTTTAAAAAAATATTTTTTTAAATATTTGCTGCAATGCTCCATAGTGTATCACCGGAGGACCATGCAATCAGTATCACTTCAGAACATGTTTGGGGCAGCTTTTAATTGAAAGTATTTTTACACTTCTATTTAGTTATTCTTTGTAAAAGCAGTTGCTTCTTGAAAGCCACTTATATTTATCTGTGTTTTGGTTTTTAATCAAAAGTCACAAATGGAGCCTTTAAGATTAAGAAAAAAAAAGTGAAATTGTTACAAAAGAGATGACTTTTATAGTAAATCAAAATTAATTATAATCTCTCTCGCAACTCATTATATGTAAAAAATAGAATGAAGTTGCGGCAAACACATCCTTAGTACCCTACCCTTCACCCCGATCTCTATGGGCTTCTTCCTAGCTGCTGATATTTGCGACAAGCCTTACTTCGTTGCTTCTCCCGGTCAGTGGTCACCAGCACAACAACATGGAGACAATCTGCATTCCCCATCCCACCCACCCCCTCTCACTCATCTGTGCACGTATGTGTACATCTCTCTCTTTCACATATGAGCGTGTGTGTGAACTCACTTTCTCTCTTTCATCTATGCGCCTAGGGGTGTGATGTGCCAGATCAATGAGTGCAGATCTCTTTGAGCTGTTGGACTATGTCAGGTCGGCTACATTTTCACAGACGGTGCCATTATAGATGCGTGAAAATTTACGTCTCCAAAGCGGAGGTGGAATTTTATCATTTTTCAAAAAAAAGACCCTCATTCGGAACAAAAGTTGCGCTCTATTTATAAGTACACACTTATTTTTACAACATCCGATATGGGACTAAAACGATTTGTTGTTTTTATGTCTCTATACAAAGTATTTTTATTTTACTTAAAAAATTATTAAATCTTTAAAACCATTTATGTAATATTTTATTTGTATTTTGATTATAACTAAAAACTACAAGGATGAGGCTTCTAAAATTAGATTAAAAAAATTAGGTGATTATGAAAAGTTACCTTTTGTAATAAATCAAAATTAATTATAACTCTTCTCCCTCACCACATTTTATACTATAAAGTGGAAGTCAAAAATAACTTTCAAATAAAAATTATGTCAAACACGCTAGTTAGATGTGGCCAAAAGAGTCAAGAAGGTTCCAGGGAGAAGCGCGTAAGCATTACTGTACCACAGACCATTCATCGTGGGACTCTACAGTATTCGCAGTGGATCGACGCGCCTGCGAGCTGCTTGGGCACTCCATATTGACATCTTCCACTGCAGACTTTGCAGTCTTCGGTGTGGGGGCGGGGGGAGGGGAAAAGTTGGTACCTGGACCGGACTTTCCGGGCCTCTTTTGGGCGGGGTGGGGTCGGACTTAAAACAAAAGAAAAAATTAAAATTCAATAGATATTTTTATTTACATTAAAGAATCGTATTAGACCGTTAGATATGACATGACACTTATTTTTACTTTAAATTTTCAAATAAATATTACGTATATGTTGATATGTGACTTATTTTAATTGTATCTTTTATGTTTTAACTGAGCTTCAGTAATTATCTTTTCTGATATACACACATAACTGTGTACTAACATGTATATCACATATTTTCCATATCCTCGTATTTTACTTTTAAAATATCATCGTATTTGACGCATCTATCTATGCCAAGTATTGACATTCATATTCGTATCCTACAATTTATTAAAAAAATATTGATCAAACCTCATCAGCACGAGTTACAAACCGTTTTCCCTCTTGAAAACTACATAGTGGATGTCATTTTTTCTCATTGTATTGTTGTTGAAGGAAGATGAAATCTCAAAATTGCGGTGTCGAGTTTAGAGGCACAGACTTATATACATTGGAACCATAATTTAGAAACCTATATAGGACTAATTGTCCAGAGCCACCGTGAGCCAATAGCCAACAAAGGTCCCACGTGTCAGCAGGCTGCCAAGTGTCCTTTTGTGAGCTTTTTCCTGTATACCTTAGAAATTTGTATTATTCGACTCAGACCACTGAGGTCATCAGATCCGTCTTTTCCTAAGAAATTATTAACCAGAAGGTGAAAACTGAATACAATATCTATAGCCACAATAATTGACCACAGGTGTCCCACTTGACGTGCATCTATGGAGTTAAAACTTTTTTCTTTCCTTTTTTTGGAACGAGTAGACTAGTGATAATGGAGAATAAGATATCTAATCAAGATCCTAGATTTGAAATTCCGTCGAATTAAACGTGAAAAAAGAAATAAACACCCAAACCCGGGTCTGAATTCTCATGCCAAATCCATCATGCCTTTAGAAAAGAATCATTCTGCGCAAGCAGAAACTTTACCAAGATGTTAGCAAACATCCCATTTCGGTGTATGAACTCTGATCAAGTTCTGATGGCTTATTCTGATAACATTATTGTGCACCTCTTCTACATCAAATTAATAATGATCTCATATTGAAAGATAGGATTAACTCGAGGGACAACGCTCTTATTAGACAACTTAGATGATCACTATTATAAGCAACGTTTAATAGACGCTTTTCAAATATCGTGTCATATTATCATTGTTAGAATAATTTTATATCGAAAAATGAACAAAATCAAAGAGTACCTGTTCTACTCATTGATTTAGATTACCCAATAACTTCAACAATCATATAGAAAGAAAACTAAATACAGACGGCAACCTCTTAGTTGACTCGGGACCGTTTCGAGGGTAGGTGTGTCGTTACTTGGAGCATTCATGGCGACCGAATAATTGGATGTCGGCTGCGGATTTATACATGAATTCTTATCTTAGTCCATTGTGTCTTAGATGTGTATGAAGCTATCGTTGCAACTAAAGAATTTTAAACATCTCAGTCCCATATATCAGCTATGAACAATTGTTCTAAAGGTTTATTCTGACGAAATTAGTGCGAACCTCCCTTACATTTAACTAACAGTGACCTCATCTTGGGTAGTGCTAATTAATACTGCAGCCCTGTTTAGACAACTATATACTCGCTATATATTGATCGTACGAGGGATTAATAGACGTGTGTCACTACTGTCTAAGAATGTAAATTGGGCGGATAATTTAGTCTAATTCAAATTCAAAATAGTTCAGCCTAATTTTAATTCAACTTAAATTCATCCTCAATTCAACAGTGAGTGGCTTGAGTTGGGTTGAGATTAGACTGACCCTATTTATAAATGATATGTTAGAAGTATTTTTCTTTTTATATGAATTAGTGTAACAGTCAATATATTAAAGTGGGTGAATCTGTTTTTAGTCTAATTCAGCTCAAATTTAACTAATGTCAATCCAAATTTAATCAAACCCAATTTATATAACTTAAGACAACTTAATTTTCTTTAATATGGGCTGGGTTGGGTTGGGCCGTTGGTTGGCTCACCAATTGACACCCCTACTAAACAGTAAGTATAATTTGTTGTACTAACAGTTGGTGCTAAATTGGTGTCGATATTTTTAAAATAGAAAATAATTTTTAATTACTTTTTAGGTAGATCAGCCAATGCAGCAAATAAAACTCTACCTCAATGGATACATTGACACATAGTAAGGATCAATCCAAGGAAAAAAAATTACACCCTTGGTAATCCACCCTTGTCTATACAACTTCATAACAAATGCATATTACCTAGACTTGCAAATTTGTTTTGTACAGTTACACCTCTTACCAGGGAATATCCGTTTATCCGTCCTGTTTTTGAAATTTAAAGATGATATAGAAAAAAATAAGCATATTTATTTGGCGTATTCGAAAAGCCTCGTATTTCCAAGTCTTATTATCCGACTCTGTTTTCTAGATCATGAGGATCTGAACCATAAAATAGATCTTATGGTTTCTAGCAAAATAATGTGTGTGTATGCAGAAAGTCCCCTAAATTTTTTTTTTATTCTAACGGAAAACTTAAATTGTAATTAATATGAGTCATGGTAGATTTGATGACAAGAAATTCTCTATGTATATATTTATTATATAGGAAATTTTGGATATAATATATATAAGGGCGCATCTAATGCCCCATCCCCTTAGATCCTCTCTTCCAATGTCAAAAAAAGAAAAAAATTTAAAAAAATTTATAATATTCAAATACCTTCTTTATGTTAGTTTCTATCTCTTTAAATTTAATTTTCACCGCATAATCAATCATAGTTGTCCAATCAAGTGCACTTATTTGAAGATCAAAACTAAAATCACAAGGAACATGATCAATTATAAGAGTTAATTTAATTTTTTTAATTTTTAATTATTTTTAATATTGTTTTTTATATATATTCGATTGAATAACTACGATTGATCTTCAAGATCGAACGATAAAAATTAAATTCCAAAGATATGAACAACCTCAAAGAGTCTATTTGAATATTTAAAACTTATTGAAAAAATTTACTTTTTAACATATAAAAGGTGAATTTTCGAGGGAACATCTAACTTAAATGCACGTTAGAACACTTTTGTGTGTGTGTATATATATATATATATATATAGAGAGAGAGAGAGAGACTCTTATTTGCAAATAACCTCCTATATGATACATATTTTATTCATTTGCAATTTCACTTGAGTTAAAACATTGTTACCTTGTATATAATATTCTACAATTAGTGAAGCTTATTAAATGAAAATACTAATAATAACTTAAATTACAATATAAATACCTTTTGAATAGCACATTGCTTTTTATATATAGTTGAAAAAAAATGGACATTTAAATGTAATAAAATATTAAAAATTCCCATCATCAAGTAACTTGTCCTAATGATAATAATTATCATCACATCTATATATTTAGAGATTTTTCCAACTATAGAACGAACATGTGTTATTCAAAAGGTAATTGTATTTTGATTGACATGTAATAGTCCTCACATATTTTATACATGATAACTAAATTTTAAGTTCAAGATCAACATTATAATTAAGAGCTTTATATGCAAGCAAATATCAGATGGGAGATTGTCAGGAAACATATAACTCTTCTAGGGAGTTATATGCAAATATATATCTTATAGGATTTATTCACCAATGAAATATCTTTTAGGAGTTAATTACGAAAATCCCTACCCATACCCATTATATTAGGCACATTCTAGTAGATTCACCTCCAAGTAGCGCAATGGAGGAGCCAGCAGCTGCCCGCTTGGTCCTTCCGGCGGCAGTCCTCAGCTGCCTCCTCGCCGTCCCCCTCCTCCTCGCCCTCTATCTCAGGCGGACCAGGAAGCTGAACCTGCCACCAACAGTCCCCGGCCTCCCCTTCCTCGGCAACCTCCATCAGCTCGGCGAGCTCCCACACCGCTCCCTTCGCCGCCTCGCCCTCCATCACGGCCCTCTTATGCACCTCAAGCTCGGCCGCGTCCCCACCGTCGTCGTATCCAACGCCGACATGGCGCGGGAGGTGCTCAAGACCCACGACGCCGTCTTCTGCACCCGCCCCACCCTCGCCGCCACCACCCGCTTCTCCTACGGTGGGCTCGGCGTGGCCTTCGCTCCCTACGGCGAGGGCTGGCGCCAGCTACGCAAGATCAGCATGCTCAAGCTATTCAGCGCCAAGCGCACCCAGTCCTTCCACCCCATCCGAGAGCAGGAGGTGCGCGTCCTCGTCGACGCCATCGCCGCCGCCGCCGCCGCTGGCCGGCCCGTCAACCTAAGCGAGATGTTCCTCTGCCTCTACAACAACATCACCTGCCGCCAGGCCTTCGGCAAGCGCAGCTCCAAGGACGGCGAGTGCGGGCGAAGCAGGTTCCACGACCTGCTTATGGAGTCCATCGAGCTCTTGGGCGGCTTCTGCGCCTCCGACTTCTTCCCCTCCATGGCGTGGCTCAACGTGCTCACCGGGTACCACGCTCGCCTCGAGAAGGCCTTCCACTTCTTCGACAACTTCCTCGAGGAGGAGATCGACGCCCACCTCCGTCGCAACGTCGACGACGACGGCGACTTCATGGGCATCCTGCTGCGCCTCCAGAAGGACCCCTCCCTCGGCTTCGACCTCACCCGCGAGCACATCAAGGCCGTCCTCGGGGTAACACCACTGCACTGACACCTGCATATATATAAAGGGAATTTGTCGCGTTGCCATTTGATCACACATCCGTGATCTCCCCCCTCCTGCAGGAGGTGTTCTTCGCCGGATCGGACACCTCGGCCTCAACAGCAGAGTTTGGGATGCTAGAGCTCGCGAGGCACCCGAGGGTGATGAAGAAGGCACAGGAGGAGGTACGCAGGGTGGTTGGCAAGAAGCCCATGGTGGAGGAGACCGACCTCGCCGACCTCAGCTACCTCAAGCTGGTGGTGAAGGAGACCCTCCGGCACCGGCCCTCCGTCCCGCTGCCGCTGCCCCACGAGAGCATGAGGGACGTCAAGGTGTGCGGCTACGACGTCCCCGCCAAGACCATGGTGTTCACCAACGTCTGGGCCATCTGCAGGGACCCCAACTTCTGGAAGGACCCCGACGCGTTCTGGCCGGAGCGCTTCGAGGGCAGCGACCTGGAGTACAAGGGGCAGGATTTCCAGTACATACCCTTTTCCTCCGGCAGGAGGATCTGCCCGGGGATGAACCTGGGGGTGACCGCCGTCGAGCTCGCCCTCGCCAACCTCCTCCACCGCTTCGACTGGGAGCTGCCCGGTGGGATGAAGCCGGAGGACATCGACACCGCGGAGTCCTTCGGGCTCGTCGTGCATTTGAGGTCTCCTCTCGTGCTCAAGGCGACTCCGGTTTTCTAGTAACAGCGCGGCAGCTTCCTCCTGTTCATATATGCGGTTTAGCTGCCGGGACATATTTGTTAGGGATTTTCGAAATACTTAGAGCGGAAGTCATTCCTAACGCAGAGGAAGACGATGTCGGAGTCGATTCCCACGCGCAGCGGACCTCGAACAAGAACGCACGAACTCCGGACAGGAAGACGGTGTAAACCCACGCACTGTCTCCACTGGTTTCCTCTCTATTCGTCTTAATGCGTATGACCTAATGGGGAGTCACAGGCTTCTTTTATAGAGAAGAGGGACCAGTCCCGTTCTTACTTCTAACAGGATCCTACCTATTACAGGATTCTTATTGGGCGCCTAATGGGTTAAGCCCAATCATATTCCATTAATTGGATGCCTAATGGTGTGCAAGTGTGCAGCCTAGTAAACACAAGTGGACCACTAATTAGATTAAAACCTAACATTCTCCCACTTGATCCAATTTGTCTTAAGCACATCAAATCTTCTTTTGAAAACATACTTATAGTATAGATATATATATATTCAAAAGGACTCTTGAAGATTTGACATCATGGGCATACACCTGAAGAGAAAACCACGGTATGCGCGCGCACGATAAAACAAAATTACACACCATTCCAATTAACGGAATCTTAAAGGTTCAAGAACAGTAAATCAAATGACATGAGTCATGGCGGTAAATGCATTCAATTACACACCACCTTCCATGTACCACAATGCCACCAACTTACTATAATTGAACATCAAATATGGAACTGTAGATAAACTCAAACATAATGTTTATCTATTGGTCACCACTTAAACATACAATCTGTCATCCATAATTCATAACCAACATGTATACAAAATAAATGGAAAAGGCAGAAGTAATGGAAGAATCACAACATATCAAGTAAACTGACAAGACCCATCCGAATCACATGACTACAAAAAGTGCTAGCAGGTAGTCCTTTCGTGAGTGGGTCAGCAACCATAAGATCCGTTCCGATATGTTCTATAGACACTTCTTGATTCTTCACTCTGTCTCTAAAAGCAAAATACTTAATGTCTAAGGCTCTACCACCTTTGGACGCCTTATTATTCTTAGAGAAGAAGACCGCAGCGGAATTGTCACAATATATCCTGATAAGTCTAGAGACGAAGTCAATAGACTTGTAAGCAGATTCCGCAACTAGATGGCCTGTGCACTAGCTTCAAAACAAGCAATAAACTCAGCTGTCAACGTAAAAGGACTGCATATTGAACCTTTCCAAGACCTTTGAGATGTAACCTTTCTGAGAGAGACCAAGAGTGCCTGAGGGTCTGTCTTTAGTGATTTCAATGCCCAAAAGACATAGTAGGCATCACCCATATCTTTCATCTCAAAGTTCTTAGAAAGGAAAGCTATAGTTTCGTGCCATAAATCTAGAACACTGCTATCATGCAAAATGTCATCCACATACAAAAGCAAGACGACTCTCACTGATCTTTAGGTACAAACATTCATCAATGATGTTTTCCTTAAACCCAAAGGACAGTATGATTTCATTGAACTTTATGAACCATTGGTGGGAGGCTTGCTTAAGTCCGTAAATGGATTTCCTTAATTTGCATACCAAGTGTTCTTTACCTTCAGCACGAAACCCTTGAGGTTGCTCCATATACACTTCTTTATCTAGGTTCCCATTGAGAAAAGCCGTTTTCACATCCATCTGATGTAACTTCAGGTCAAAATGAGCTACCAAGGCCATGACTATTCTGAATGAGAGTTTCTTGGAAACTGGAGATAACGTCTCATCATAGTCAATGCCTTCCCTTTGAGTGAAACCCTTAGCTACCAATCTGGTCTTATATCGTTCAACTTTGTCTTTAGCGTCCACCTTAGTTTTGAATATCCATTTACATCCAACAAGTTTGGACCCTTTAGGCAAGTTAACGAGATCCCAGACTTGGTTTTTAGCCATAGAGTCAAGCTCTTCTTTCATGGCTTCAAACCAATAGGCAGATTTTTCACTCTTCATGGCTTGTGAAAACGTCATTGGATCATTAATGTCACCCCTGTCTACACTATCCTCCTGTAGGTATACTATGAACTCATCAGATATGGCAGGTCTCCTGACTCTTTCAGATCGACGCAATGTTGGCCCCTGATCCACCTGAGAAGGTGGTTGGTCAACAACAGCGACATCTTCTGGCTCTGGAGCAACTTGGGGTGGACCAACTGCAACTATTTGCTCCCCCAGGATTTTATTCCGAGGAATGAATATGGGAACAACGTTGTCAGTTGTTACAGGTATTTTAACCTGATCCTGTAACTCCTCAAAAGAAATCTCTCGAGAAGGTCCACTCCCACTAACTCCGCCATCTTCAAAGAACCTTGCCTTATCTGTTTCTATAATGATGGGAACATGGGATGGGCAATAGAATCTATACCCTTTTGATTTCGCTGGATAACCAATGAAGAATCCACTGGTTGTTCTGAGATCAAAAGCCTTTTCCTGTGGACTGTATGGCCTAGCCTCAGCTGCACACCCCCACGTGCGCATATAGCTCACAGAAGGTTTCCTACCACACCATAACTCATAGGGAGTCTTAGGCGCAGCCTTCGTAGGAACCTTATTCACAATGTGAGCAACTATCTTAACGGCTTCGCCCCACAAGGATAAAGGAAGGGTAGAATGACTCAACATTGCCCTGACCATTTCTTTAAGCGTTCGATTCCTTCTTTCTGCAACCCCATTCTGGTATGGGCTGTCAGGAGTAGTGTACTGAGGTACAATACCCTCTTCTTTAAGGAATTTAGCTAATGGACCAGGCCTTTGTCCCATCTCAGTATACCTATCATAGTACTCGCCACCTCTATCAGACCTGACTATCTTGATTACTTTCCATGATTGTTTCTCTACTTCCTTCTTGAAATCCTTAAAGACATTAAAAATATCTGCATTTTCAAGAAGTAAATAGAGATACATGAATCTAGAATAGTCATCTATAAAAGTGATAAAGTACCTCTCACCAGTCAGACAGGGTGAAAAAGGACCACAGATATCAGTGTGAATTATTTCTAAAATTCTAGAACTCATTGTGGCATCTTTATTAGGCGTGTGTGTTTGCTTTCCTTTAATACAATCAACACATGTCTCGAAGTCAGTGAAATTCAGAGTGTGTAACACTCCTTCTCCCACTAACCTTTTGAGCCTCTTAAAGGAGATATGTCTTAATCTCCTATGCCACAACATGGATGAATTTTCATTAACTCTACCACGCTTGTTGCCAGTAAGGACCGAAGTATGCAGGGTGTTATGAGATTGTTCAATCACATTGCTACGACACAATTTATACAAACCATCAGATATAGAACCAGTACCAATAACAATAGAATTCTTTATTAATTCAACTGAAGAGTTTCCAAGTTTGACTTGAAAACCTTTTGAATCAAGTCTTGATACTGAAACCAAATTTCTACTAAAAGATGGTACATAAAAAGTGTCTTCTAAATCTAAAACAAATCCTGATTCCATAACTATCCTATAAATTCCTACGGCCTTGACTTGTGAGCGCGTCTTATTTCCTGAAAAGATGCTCCGCTCACCCTCATTCGGAGGCCTTTGGAAAAGGAATCCCTACATAGAAGTGGCAACATGCACAGTAGAACCTGAGTCAATCCACCATGTGCTTTTAGGAACATTGACTAAATTAGACTCATAGCAAACATAGGATGTATGCTCTCGAACACTACCACTAGTGTATTTCATTGAGGACAGTTTAGCCATTAAAGTTCTGGCTTTGGCCTTATCAGAACTAATGAACTGTCCCTCAATAGCCTTAAGAAATCCACTAGCAGTAGTCTGATCTGGGATAGATTCCTTAATGTTCTGTCTAACGTGTCCCTGAAGGAACAGAAGACAGAGACGATTGGGCTTGTCCCATTTTTCATAATGAGTCTGCTGTTCCAACGAGCTTTCTGTAGTAAGTGGAGCCGGCATAACCTCACGTAATGTTAAATCTAAGTCCATACAGCCTAGAGCAAATTGTACCCTTTGTTTCCACTCAGTGAAATTAGTGCCATTCAGGTACTGTACACTAGCATTAAATGGTGCAAACAAAGGAGAAGCAGCTGAAATAAACAAACGCATGCTCACATACAAGGCAATGGAACTAAAATATTGCAAGTAATGAGGCAAACATATATGCAAAGTAATTCAACAACATAAAGAGAACTACTTTATCAAGTCGTCCGATAGCTTCATGGACGAACTCCCCGAATTAACTTAAGCGACAAAACTAAAACTTATAAACATTTTGATATCAAGAGAGGGTACCTTTGGGTACATAACTCTCAAGAATCGTCATGTAGATAAATTTTATTTTATCCTGCTCATAACATGAAAATAAACACTCCTTTGGGAGTTAAATTTACAATCAAGTCATGAACACAAGTATTTGAAATTATTTTAATTTCTTAACGAGTATATTTTATTATTCTCCATGCATAAGGTCACTTTGGTGATCTACTTACACACTTTGAATACTAAAATATCATCCCCTAATTAAAATGATAACAAATATCTAAATGCTCATCAATAATGCTATTTAAAACTTAATATGGTAAGATTTTATCAATCCTCGTGATTAGTGCCACTTTGGTGGTCAAACTAATCATTTGGAAATCAAAATTTACCACGAAACTACATAATAGCATTAATAAACACATAACATGAGCAAAAAGGACATAAACACAATAATTAATGCAATCTTAAGTGGAGATATTCATACATGATTAAAACTGTAAAGAGGACGAATAATCATAAGAAATATCTCCTAAACTTACAGCAATAATTATTGATTCTTAATCAACATTAATCATGCTTAAAACTACATTAAAATGGTTACTTAACAAGTTTATAGTATGCTGTTACATATATGTCCTTTTTCTGTTTGCAGAAAGAAAACTGAATTGCAAACATAGCCTGAACAGTTTACAGAAAAGTCCTGAATTGTAAACATACTTTGCAGTTTGCAAGAACAATCAGAAATTGCAAATATATCCGTTTTAATTTGCAGAAACAACTTAAATTGCAAATATATCCGTTTCTGCAAATAGATTATCAGAAATTGTGTATGTATCCAAACATATTTAAAATATGATCTTTTATCCTTTAAAGATCACTAATGGACCTAAAATGGGCCCAGAAATATGGGCCAAAGATCCAGAATTTAATGCATCAATTAAATGACCATTAGTGAATTTTAAAAGATAAAAAATAACGAAAGGAGTTTAAATTAAATAATTTTAAATCTTTTTAACTTAAAAGATACATCTGCACAAACGGATATAAACGAATGCGGGTCCGGTTCTTAACGGTTTAACGGGTTCGATTTGGGTTAGATTAACGGATTCGGGTCGGTAACTTAATCAGATCCGGATTCGAGTCTTAATGATATCCAAACGGATATCGTACCCAGAATTCGAATCCAAGACCCGTTAATTAATATCCGTTAAGAAATTATCAAATGGATTCGAATTTGGGTCTTAATAAGATCCTAACGGATCTAATACTCAAAATAAGACCCAAATGATTTTTAACCAAGATCCGTTACGGATTTGAAATCTAACCCAAATTAGACCCAATGGTTTCTTAAATACAAAGTTTCCTAAATTTAATGGTTTCTTAAACCCATCATCTTCAACCTCCCAAAGGGAAAGTTAGGGTTTAGAAACCCCAATTTAAGGAAACCCAAATTTTTAGAAAATCCAAATTTTAGGAAACCGCCGCCGGAATCCGAAATCCCCGCTGGAACCCGCGGTGGCCGCCGGAAAACCCACCGGAGACGGCCGCCCCCGCAGGCGGCCCGCGGCACGCCGCCGCGCGGGGCACGCCCGCCGCGGCGCTGCCCTGCGCGGGGCACGCCCGTGGCGGCCCGTCCTAGCGCGGCACCCCGCGCGGGGCCGGGCAGGGGCCGGCCAGCACAGGGCCGCGCTGGGCCGCACGGCACCCCGCGCGGGGCCGTCTAATTTTTTTTTTTTTTAAATTCCGAGAAGAATCCCGTAGATCGGAGCCCCAAAAAATTCCGACACGGGCTTTGATACCACTTGTTAGGGATTTTCGAAATACCTGGAGCGAAAGCCATCCCTAACGCAGAGGAAGACGATGTCGGAGTCGATTCCCACGCGCAGCAGACTTCGAACAAGAACGCACGAATTCCAGGCAGGAAGACGGTGTAAACCCACGCACTGTCTCCACTGATTTCCTCTCTCTATTCGTCTTAATGCGTATGACCTAATGGGGAGTCACAGGCTTCTTGTATAGAGAGGAGGGACCAGTCCCGTTCTTATTTCTAACAGGATCCTACCCATTACAGGATCCTTATTGGGCGCCTAATGGGTTAAGCCCAATCATATTCCATTAATTGGATGCCTAATGGTGTGCAAGTGTGCAGCCCAGTAAACACAAGTGGACCACTAATTAGATTAAAACCCAACAATATTGCCATACCATATGTTATCTCCTAACCGCCACTGTGATCCGAGAATAGGAGAATAATAAGTTAGGAGAAGAATAAGCGCAAATAAGTAGAAATTTAATAATAACTTTTTTTTATTTTATTAGTGTATCTCATAAAATTATCAAATTGAAACATCTTTTATTATAATAGAGTCATTCCGTCAGTAAATTCTAGTAATAATTTATTCTACAAATAAAGTAAGACAGAATTTTTACCCATATATTTCTGTAAATTAATCATCTCCTCTATATTTTAGGACATGTCTAAAAGAGGTTGTGGTCAAATGCTACTTGTACTCCACCACTCACTCACACAGGACAGCCTCTTGCGTTGGTGTGTATTTATTGGACCGTTGTTGGGAAGATACGAGACATGTGCCAAGAGAACCAGCTGTCCAGTGCTGTTGGTTCACTCACCTCCTTTGCAAAAGGAGGTCTCAGGTTCGATTCTCGGTTGGAGCCTAAAAATCTCTTAGTTATATGACTTCAGTGTTATTCAGATATTTATCTTTTGGTCTGTAAAATTATTTTTTCAAAAATCTGATGGATCTGAAATTATCGTTTAATTAGGCGAACTTCCTGACCCGGCTAGAATTATCTTTTTTTAAAAAAAATTCAAATTCAGATTGAACTCGGGTGGCTGGTAAATAGTTGTAGAGACCCGGCCTCATAGCTCTGCCCAAAAAGCCCAAAAAAGACGTGTGAAGATATAAGAGATGTGCCATCCCATCAAGGGTCAAAAGACCAGTACACTCTCTCTCAAAGAGATATACGTAGTCCTCTTCCCTCAGCGGTAGGTGGTAACCCCATCAGCTGCTGGAGTCATCGTCGGCCACCGTCCCGGCGGAAGCTTGCGCCGATCCTCCGGTGGTCCTACCTCGTCATCGGCGGCAGCGTTAGGGTGGGGGGAGTTCCTTCGGGGCTCTCCTTGGTGTGTTTCCAGACCTGGTCTTTCTCCTCTCTGCCATCCCCTCCGTTCCCAGTTGCCCGATTTGATCTCTTCACCCTTCTCCCATGTTTCATATGCCTTGAGTTTTGTTTTTCTCTTGCTTGGGGTTTTTTGTTGTTGACCAGTTTCATTACCTCCATCTCTTTACCTACCTTTCATCACCGTTCCCTTGTCCCGTCCCCCACCACACTTCTATCACCAACACCTCCTCCGCCTTCTATCTTCCCCCGTTCTATGGTTTGCCAGCCTACCCCCGGCAGGATCTGAGCGCCCTTTGGGCTCTGCGTGTAGTGCTCCTCCCCTCTTTTCTTTTGTCTTCTTCCTTCCCCTCCGCTCTCTCTCTTCGTTTCTGGTTCATCTGTTTCAGGTTCCTCAAGCGTTGGTTTCTGGCAATGCCCCAGTGTGTTCTGTAGTGATTTTGTCAACCTGTCTTCGATCCTAACTTGGATCTTGGGTTTATTTGGTGTTGCACAAGGTCTGAGCGTAATCCGTGTGTTGCTTGTTAGCGCACGTCTCCGAGCTTCACCCGTGGTTCGGCTGCATTAATGGAGCTCGCAGCTTTTTCTCGGCCTTCATTGCCGATTCCCCGGTGATAATCGACGGCTCGGCTGTGTTCACCCTTCTGCTCTCCAGCGATCGATTGATGGATCCGGTGCTTCTTTCCTTCACCAACTGTGCTTGTCTATTGCATACTATATCCTTGTAGCCTTGATGTTTCCCCGTACCTCGGTGACTGTTTATGTACCTGCCATCTTTTTCATTTTACCTCCTTTTTTTTTTTTTTTCAAGAAATACCCAGAAGTCGATTATGTACTACTATTTCCAAGCGATTGGGATTCTAATCGGAATCTAAGATTTATCATCAAGAGTTGGAGATAATTTTGATTCGATTGATGGGTCCGTCTAAATATGCGACAATTTCAGATCCGTCTGATTTTTGAGAAGATAATCTCACGGATCAGAAGATAAAGATCCTAACAACACCATGGCTAAGAGGTTTTTAAGTCCCAACCAAAATCGAACTTGAGACCTCCGTTTTAAAAGAGATGTGATAAACCAACTGCCTCGTACAGTTGGTTCCCTGCCATTGTTGTTGTTGTTGTTGTTGTTGTTGTTGTTTTTTTTTTTTTTTTTTTTTTTTGTGGAAAGACCTAGAAGTCGATTATGTACAACTATTTTCCTAGTGTTCTCGCCCCCTGTGCTTTTTCCATCAGCCTTCTTCCTCTATTGCTTCTTAGCTCGGGTGATTTCGTCTCTAATCAGCATCTCTGGAGATCTTTGGCGTCACCGGCTCTGGGAAGACCTCGCTGTGAGGTCTTGGTCCCTCATGGAGGATCTCAAGATTTCGAGCACAATCCGTATGCCCTTCGTAGGCATGCGTCTCCGAGTTCCCCCCACTACTGCTATGTACCTAGTGTTGTAGCTACAATTAGGTTTGTGCCATGTTCTACCGAGGAGGTCCCTCCTCCTCCTCACACGAGCCTCTCACCGACGACTCTCCGGTGCCATCCCGCTCCTAACCTGACTGTCATCTGAAGGCTCCTCCGGCGTATTACCCGCTATGTTATGTGCATGTTTCTGCTGGGCCGGTATGGGATTACCCATCCGGACAATGTGTACCTCTTCCTTCACCTCCACTAGTCTACTCTTTGTTGGCGTATATGCCTTTCCATGTTTCCTGTATGTATGTTGTACCTGTGTATTAAGTGAATGAAATATGGCTACTTTTATGACCAAAAAAACCATGTACAATTATAGACAAAAGTATTTTTCAAGAAAATATTTTTATGATTACTATAATAGTGTTCGAAATAAGGTAAAAAGGTCCATGAGTCATCTGTCCCTCAGTAAAAGAAATATTTTAAAGTTTTTCAAGCAAGAAAAATGTACTCATTGAAGAACATGTATACTATAATCTGCATAAGATTGAGCTATGTAGAGTTCTAGTTGATGGCGTAATCAGATGAATTATCAATATATAATCCGCCATTTTGTAAAAGATTCAATTAATAATACTTATGGTCAGTTAAATGGAGATTATATAGAGATGTTCTGGGAGAATTCGAATTTTGAT
Organism: Zantedeschia hybrid cultivar; assembly: GCA_030544215.1. Classification (NCBI taxonomy): domain Eukaryota; kingdom Viridiplantae; phylum Streptophyta; class Magnoliopsida; order Alismatales; family Araceae; genus Zantedeschia; species Zantedeschia hybrid cultivar. The sequence goes on from JARZZO010000005.1 coordinate 14,183,789, forward strand.
ATTTATACTTTATTTTTAATATTGTTAAAATAAAATTAAAAATTTAGCATTTAGATAAGATTTATATGTGATATAATAAACTAACATTGTGAACATTGATAATAGACGCTTTATATTCATATATGAATTACTTATTCAAAGGAAAACTATAGATATTTCTGGTATAAGTTGGTGACATTAACATGCTACATGTCATAAACATGTTTCTATTATGAAACAAAATGAAAATAAGAAGAAAGCAATACATCACCAAATTGTGGAAATATAGTTGAAGTTCTCACTTATTGCAAGGCAGCCTATATTCTGTCTTTTCTAGATATGAATGCACGTTATGCAAAGTTAGGGGGAAATGAATTTTAAGGCTTAGATGAAAAATATACGATCCAATACTCTTAAATAAACAGAAGGGAAGAGAATGTGGAGATAGAGAACGACGATTGCTATTTAACAAAAATAATTGAGAGAGAGAGATTGTGAAAGGATTAATAAGGAAAGTAAATAGTTATTTAAAAGAAGCAATTGAGTGGGTGGAGGGGGAACAGTTACAGTATCATGGAAAAAACTTGGTACGTGCTAGAGAGAGAGAGAGAGAGATGACATGTGGAGAAATGAAGTTTCATTAAGTAGGACTGTCAACATATCCGAATATTATACGATTTCGATACACATTCACATCTGATTAATCGAATATTTATTCAACTAAAATATCCAATAGACATATTTCAAATGTCTGCTTAACTATTCAATTAATATTCAAAGTTAAAACAGAAAATGAATATTTCTTTGATTATTATCCCACTGATTGTGTCTTTTGACAAGTTCTTCTAAGTTTAGTAATAAAATTACTAAATGTTTGAAGTATGCTTAATCGATGCTTATAGGATAATTATGAAATTGCGAATTTTTTATTTTTAGTAATTTTACTTGTTTAGATATTTTTTAAAGCCATTTGTTATTATCTAACCTATATTCAATAGAGCATTTGAGTTATTTAAAATTTATTTGGATAATTATAACTTGAATATTTATTAATTTGAAATATATCTATGATGCTTATAGGCTATACTTCGTAAAGAATAAAATTTACAAGTCATTAAGTTATAAGTTAAATCTAAAATATTCAAATTATTATATGAATTTGGGTATTATTTTGTGAAGTCAAATTCATAAAAAGTTATTATCCATCAGATAATATTTAGAGTCGAGTATTTGAATAATATTAAACAGAGCATAGTCGGATACTATGATATCAGCTCCATAAAGAGAGAGAGAGAGAATTAACATTACTTACTATGCTCTTTGGTGTCTCACTCTCTTAAGTTGGTGAGGTCAGATTCAAACTGAAAAGGGCAATGGCTGTTGTTGTGGGAAGGATTGTAATAGGCAGGGTATAAGTGAATGGTAATAATGGGCTATGAGATATAAGTACAATAAATAAGGTACTAATATATTTTGATGGCGGAGATTAAAACTCATGATCCAAGGACTAATATTATCTCCCGGCAGATGGAAAGGAAATACCTCTTATATCTGCTTCATATAAAAAGAGATATCTACATCCTCTCATTCTGCACAATGAGGGGGACACTTTTACTTGCCGATTGGTGGAAATTTCTATGATGCTTTTGGAAAACCAGAGTAGAAGGATTCTGAGTCGAACCTCGATCGGCTAAAACTTTGAAGATCTTAATGTCTTGGTGCAATTGTCATGACATGAGCTCATGTCATGGCAATTCCACTCAGAAAGGGATCAGTGCAACTTAAATCTATAATTATACATATTTTTACAATATATATTTTTGTACTAGAAACATATAATTAATTAAAATAAATTTAATTTTTCATAAATCCCAAAGTTTAGATTTTAGAAAATTTACTTTAAACATACCTTAAAATAGATATTCCAAAGCTCTCATGTCTTGCTATATCATCCTGTACTCTAAATGCAAGTTTGTATGCAATGGATGTAAAAATTGTAGCTTGCGTGCTAAATATAGAAGACTCTCGTAATCTACAATACTCAAGTGCTACTTGTGCTCAACGAGTCCTTTTGCGTTGTGCATGTATTGCGAAGATATAAAAGGCATGCCATCTCAACAAGGGTCAGACAAGGCACCATTTGTACGCTCTCTTGTAAGAGAAGAGATTTTCCAAATCTCTTTTTTTGGACCTTTATATATTCTCCCTCACACAAAGATAAGAGTATTCATTTCAAATCAAAAAATCTAACATAATCAACTAATTTAGTTTAATTTGGTACAATTTAAGTTTTTAAAATTTTTTGTTTGGATTAACTAGACCAAATTAACATTTTCGCTTTGATTCGGTCTCTTGCTCATAAACCAAACCAACTAGAATGAACGAAACAAGTTAATGGGACATAAAACAAGTGTTAAATTCTTGGATTTATAAGTATGAATTAATGTAAATTACAAGGCCCAAAACTCCAAATGGCTTCTAGATAATATCTTTTGGATGGCTACCCTTTGTAAAAGAATGTTGAGTCCTTGGTAAAGTGGGTTGTTTAACCATAATGACCATTGTAAGGCTTGAATTTTTAAATAATTTTTACATAATATTTTTTAAATGACCATCCCTAAGAACATAATGCTGAAGTGAGTCTTTTAACTATGGTGGCAGCCCATTATAAAGCCCAAATCGCCAACCAAATCAAACAAAACCAGGTTCGGTTTTAAGCTTTTGCAGTTTGATTTGGTTTGGCTCCACACTTTGATTTGGTTTAGTTAATAAAATTTTATTCTTAAACCAAATCAAACTATGAACTCTTTTACATGGAGATAAGGATAAACAAATTATTTACTCTGAAAAAATGAGAAAGTATCAAATACATCTCATTCCTATATAAATATATACATACCAAAGTCTTTAAAAAAGATCAAAATGATCTCATTTCCTCTCCCAAACATGCCATACCGCTAATTCTGCGTGCACTATCCGATGCACCAATTGAACAGAAACCCACCACAAGCATCCTGGACAGCCGGTGCAACAAGTATTTCTCTTCTGTTTGGAGTATGCACCGCTGTCTAAACATAGGCCTCTGTTTATGATGGACCTTTATGATGTTACGCCCAACGGTGCATTACCCAATGTCACATGATGACATTAAGATACACCTGATGCATATTTGAATTCCACATCCGAGGCTTTGAACAGATAATTTAAGGGCGTGTTTAACGTAATTTTTAATTAAAAGCCACTTTTGATTTCTTATTATAATATAAAAAATGATAGTTGCAAGTGAATATAATTAATCTTAAGTTGTTATAAAAGTTAAGTTCCTCTTAACAACTTCACTTTTTCTCTAATTTAGGAAGTTCTAAGTAGTAGTTTTTGGTTGAAACTTAAAAAATAAATTAAATACTATGAAAGTAACTTCTAACACTATTTTGTGTCTCGCAAAATAATCAGATAAAAGTGTAAACATACTTCCAATTAGACGTTGTGCCAAACACGCCTTAAACTACCAGCTGTTCGTTGATTGTTTCCCATTTTCCCTTCTTCTCTAACCAGCAATGAGTATTATGGATACGTAAAGTATCTCTCTTACTATGAAACGTGCTTCGCGCGTGCGGTTACAACATTCAAAATAAATAGTTATCATATTTTTTTTAATAATAGTTCCTTCAAGTTTGATTGGGCATGCACATTTTGAATAAAATTTTAAATAAAATACTTCTCAACTTTAATGAGGGAGTTTTCTTAAGATATTTAAATGACTAAAAAAAATTGTTTGAAAGGACCCTGATGGCAAGGAAGGATTTAAGCAAGGACAATAGGCTTTGATTAGTAATAGCTCTTATTATATCATTGGCATTATTAACCATCATATTTTATAATTTTATATTTAAAATAACAAAAGTATGTCAAAGAATGTCATAATTATTTATATAAATCAGAAAAATAAGATATTTAATGTATTATATTGATTTATAATATTGATCTTCTAAGCTCTCTACCAAAAAAAAAAAAAAAAAGAAGGTAAGTTTCAAACTTCGATGAGCCCTCTTGAGATTGATCTTAGGATTCCTATATTATCTGATCCAAATATTTGCACATCTATTTGAAGATCAAAAGCTTCATTCAGTTATCAGAAATTTGGTCAACAAATTAGCTGCTTATATTAGTTAGAAACACATAGCCAAAGGCAAATAAATGAAACCAATTGCATAGAATTCAAATGACATACTTTCATTAACAGCCTACTTACTGGTTTAGCAAAGGGAGAAAAACATCTATACAAAGATGTCATGTTATCAACCATAAGCGGTCTACTGGCAGATTTGATCTACTATTCATCTATCTAAAACTAATAATTATAAAGTGAGAATTTTTCTTTCACTGATTTATAAAACTAAAGAATTTAAAATCAATAATTTTCCAATGTTCTATCAAAGCGGTTATGTCATTTGTTTTATTTTATGTGTAGATAGGAATCAGGTGACTGTGCAGATTCAAAGAACTTCAACATAGCAATTCCAGCTTTGGATGTAATTTTTAGGAAATATTTTTTTTCTCTGTAGCATCTTCTTCTTTTGTTGATAAAACTGAATTCACGTTGGCACTCAGAGCATTCGATTGGTTTATGTTAATTATCATGCTATTAATGAGCAGCTCTAAATTAATGCTTAGCTCCGACAAAGACTACTCAAACCAACTACATCTACAGAAATTATATGAATAATCGGGGAATGCTAATACTTATTAACTGAAGAAAATTTGAGAATAGAGGAGATGAAGGCAGGAATAACAGGTGAGGACATCAGGTTATCTCAATTGCGTGCCGCCAGCTTCCAGTCTTATCTTATTAACCCTAACATATCACCAGAAATTCGTGAATAAAAAAAAACACCTCCATTACATTAACCTAATGAGGGGTAAAAATGACCAAAAAACAAAGAACACATAATAACCCCTCGCTACAGTACATTTGGATTCTGATAGGATGGTTGACACCATTTGTCCAGAGTCAAAAAAATCTACTCCAAGGCATTGACACGACCTGTTGTGCGGACACCACTTATTTCTTTCCAACTTCACAAAGAAACATAATTCAAGAGTCCATTTTCTCGATCATGTGCACAAAAATTTTACTAATGAATCCAACCAAAAGGAATCCACATAAATGATTTTACAGAGAAATCAAATCAACTTGAACTTAATTATTCTAAGCTATGATGTAATTAATCATCAGACTATGATCTAACTAATCCAAGCAGTTTTATGGAACGAGGGATGTATATGTAAGGGAAGTATTCTACTCCCCACTTGCAAATCCATTGTAGCCACTCCTTGAAAAAAATAATAAAATAAATCATTTGATTCATGGCATCATATTATCTAAAAGTCGTTTGACATGTTCCATAAACCCATCTATAGCGGTCAAGAAGTGGTCAGGCAATGATGACCTACCGATCCAATCTCTGACTCTCGATAAAATTTGTAGAATAAAAAATGTCCAGGGTAAAACCTGCAAGAGAGAGAAGAGACAACAAAAGGCCCTTGTTCTCTTGAGGGTTAGACCTTCCGATGCCTAAGTCGGGATTTTAAGAGGTAGAAAATAGAGAATGCTCTAGAGGTGAGTGTAAGATTTTACGTACTTCCTATAGGAGAGAGACTAGGGTATATATCTTTCCCTCTACGCGCGGCATCATGAGCCTTACGGAGTAATTAGCGCACGATCATGTCCCTTGATCAAGGAGATCGTGGAATACTAGGCTGAAAGGAGAGATCTCCTCTCGTGATGGAGGGAGCAGATCGTGAGCACCTGCTTTTAAAAGACGATTACGCTGTTAGACCGTGACCCGCCTGATGGCGGGAAAGAGTTATGGATCGACCCGAGGGACCTCCAATCTCTCGGGCGGTCAGAAGACAGTAACTTTTGAGTCCAGGGACCTGGTCTCCTTCAGTTGAAGCAGTTTGGGTTACCGAAAAGACAAGCTCCTCTCGGCACTCGAGAGCTTCCACCAACACGTCAGTGGTCTCGGTACTTACCAACCGAGGTGTTGGTCCCCTTATGGCTTGACTTTCTGGGAGACTAGAACCCTACATTCTGGATCCCGACCTTCAGCTTGCCTGTCGGGATATCGAGAGAAGTCACATAATCCCATCATGTGATAGCCTGTGGACTGCGGGCCCTTGGGCTTTCGACTAGTTAGACCTGATTGAACCAGATCTCAATCACGCCTCATCAGTTTCAAAAAAAAAAAAGATCAAAAGACAAAAAAGAATTCCAATTTAAATGAAACTCAAATTTAAACAAAAATATATGTCTAAAATTGTACCTTACTCTTTTTGTCATGTAAATGTTCAACAATTTGGGGCTAAACACATTTCAAAAAGACTGCACATATCACCCCAAGAAAAATCAGAAAAGAAAAGGGGAAGATCCAAGGGACTAAAGACAAAAGAAAAGATCGCAGATGGGAACTCAGGAATGGGTTGCAGGCATGGGACAGATCTGTTAGGTTGTTACCTTTTTTTTTCCCCCTCCGGCAGGACAAAGAAGATTGAGAGGAAATTTGGAAAAAAACTGAATGAGATGGGCAAGAATTGGGGGTGCATGTGTTGAGAGGGAGGACATGGAGGGGCATTGGAAGCTACAAACAGAACGTGTGTACATGAGATGGAGCAGTGTTGGAGATTGATCAGTATTCATCGGGAGGAGATGGAGCAACGTTGACGAGTATTCGACAGGGAGGAGATGGGAGCAGTGCTGGAAATTCGCAGAAACCAAGAGATGGTAAACCGGAAGATGAACTGCATTTGCAACGTGGTGGAACTAAGACAATGAACCGCGGGTTTGCGAGGATGTTATAAAAGAACCGGCAACTTGAACCGGACGAAAAAATGCCAACTTTGACTTCTAATAGGTTATAGATCTATATGTACATCCTTTCATTATGCACAATGAGGGGGACACTTTACCTGCAATTGTTGGAAAATTCAAGATACTTTTAGAAAAATTAGAGTAGAGGGATCCTGAGTTAAACCTCGATCGGCTAAACGTTGAAAATCGTATTGTCATCATGCCTTGGACTACAAATTGTTCTAGTGAAATTGTTAAGGAAAACGCTCATGTCATGGCAATTCCACCAGGAAGGTATCAGTGAAACTTGAATCTATGATTCTATACTTTTTATCTAAATAACTTTTATTAATAACATATAATTAATTAAAATAAATTTAATTTTTGTTCAATTCCAAACTTTAATATTTTATAAGATTTACTTTAAACATACCTTAATATTTTTTATTAACAACTCACCGGTGGGGTCGAGTGCGGCTGGGTGCCCTCCAGATGCTACCCACGTTCGAGCCCATATCCGCTAGCTCCGAACAGCAGATTCATGGCGGAGGCTCCCACGTAAACACCGCCCAAGCATGCATGCCTGCCACCCGTCTCACCCCAGCTCTCTCCATCCCCACTACTTAAACCCTCCTCCCTCCACGCCCACCCCTCCACCTCACACCACAACGCTAGCTGAGGCAAGGGAAGAAGAGGCTCAAGGAGAACTGCGAACGCCACGCCGAAGAAGGTAGGTTGATCAGAAACTGGACAGCCGCGATGGGCTTTCGGTCGCTGGCCGTGTTGATGGTGCTGCTCGTCGCCTCCTGGGCGGTGGTGGGCGCGGTGGGGTACGAGTGGGGGGAGGAAGAGGAGGCCGGGGAGGAGTTCGGCGGCCGGGGTGAACGGAAGGGAGGGCTCTTCATGATGGAGAGGTCGAAGCAGGTGGTGAAGACGGAGGCGGGGGAGATGCGGGTGATGCAGGGGTCCGGGTGGAGAGGCAGGCGGCCCTCCCCTCTGCACATAGGCTTCCTCTCCATGGAGCCCAATACTCTCTTCCTCCCGCAGTACCTGGACGCCTGCTTAGTCCTCTTCGTCAGGAGGGGTAATCAAATCAACCCCTTCCCGCATGCACTCTCATCATTCCCCGCGGGCATCATGCATGAAACTGGAAGGAGCATGTCGGCAGGCATGCCATGCGGAGATGGAAGATTTCTTCTTTTGTTTGGAAAACAATCCATGAATTTTTCTCTTTTTTCGCTCACTCTAGCTAGCTTTAACCTTCTCGTTGGTGGCGGTGGTGGTGCAGGGGAAGCGAAGGTGGGATGGATCTACAGGGATGGGCTTGTGGAGAGGCAACTCAAGATCGGAGATCTCTACTGGATCCCCGCCGGCTCCACCTTCTACATCGTCAACACGGGGACAGGACAGAGGCTGCACATAATTTGCAGCATCGACACCTCAGAGAGCTTGGGATACGGTGGCATCTTCCAGGCAAATCCTCCCCACCGTTTTTCTATATTTACGATTTACTAGCCTCCTTTAATTTATGCTTAATTGGAAGGGTAAACCAAAGATATGCGGAGGCCTTTCTTGGGTTTTTAAAACTTGTTTTTTTGGTCGCAGTCTTTCTACATCGGCGGAGGTTCAAATCCCCCATCGGTGCTCGCCGGATTCGACGACCACACCCTCGCCACAGCCTTCAATGTAAGCAGTCGTTCATCTCCCGTCGATTGTTCGTGTAGCTGTACTGGAGGCCCATATATGGGAATTTTACTTGCATGCATATCCTTGGGCGTGGTTTAAGGTCACCTCCGACGAGCTGAGCTCCATCATGAAGCAAGGACGCGGACCCATCGTATACATGACGGGCGACGCCGCTGAGAGCGCAAGTAGGTTGGCTTCCCTGCTGCAGTCGAAGCAGGGCCCAACAGAGGATGAGGAAGAAGGAGAAGAAGAGGAGCTCATGGCTTCGACTGAGAAGAAGACAAGTACATGGACGTGGAGGAAGCTGTTCAACTCCATCATAGGGAAGGACGACCGCGGGAAGAAGAAGCGGAGCCCCGTCGTCGCCCCCGACTCCTTCAACCTCTACGACCGGAAGCCCGACTTCAGCAACCGCTACGGGTGGAGCGTCGCCCTCGACAAGCACGACTACAAACCACTGAAGCGCTGTGGCGTCGGAGTCTACCTCGTCAACCTTACGGCGGGGGCGATGATGGCGCCTCACGTGAACCCCACGGCGACGGAGTACGGGGTTGTCTTGAGTGGCGTTGGGCGGCTGCAGGTGGTGTTCCCCAACGGGACGTGCGCCATGGACGCAGAGTTGCGCGAGGAGGACGCCTTCTGGGTGCCGCGCCTCTTCCCCTTCTGCCAGGTCGCGTCGCTCAGCGGCCCCATGGAGTTCTTCGGCTTCACGACGTCGGCCCGGAGGAACCACCCGCAGTTCCTGGTGGGCGCCAGTTCCGTTCTACGGACCATGATGGGGCCGGAGATGGCGGCGGCGTTCGGCACCAGCGAGGAGCGCCTGCGCCGCGTCGCTGAGGCTCAGGGTGAGTCCGCCATACTCCCACCGTGGACGCCTCGCGACGGGGGGGGAAGGAAAAGAGAGGGGGAGAAGGAAAGAGATGTCATAGGGAAAGTACGGGTGTTGGGAGTAGCCGCGTAGATCCTCGCGTTATTTCATTTGTATTACGTTTTATAACCTCAAGTTGTTGATGCAATAATGTCTAGATTTCTACCTGCACCTATGTCGTAATAGATGAGTTAAAGAATGTTGATGTAGAGGTTTGGGAAGTCCGGATTTCAATATGTGAGCTCTAGGGCTTTATGTGCTTGTACGTTTTCTGGCTTATGCAATAGTTTTTAGTAACAGAAACAGTGGTGCAACTTTGTCTTGGATTTTCTAAAGGGTCAGAAACCCATATCCGGAGCAAGGAGATGATTAGTATCCCCTTTCAAATGTACGTCGCAGAAAAATGAGTAGGTGGGCCCAAATTTCGCGTAAACCAATTCACCATGGAGGGGGGGGGGGGGGGGGGGGGGAAACATTTTTCACATTTTTGGCCTTCGACAAGGAATTCTAAAAAGGGATAACTTAACAGCCGTAAAATCTACTTATGCTTCTAATGGTATTCCTCAAAACATGAGAGAACACTTCAAAGAAGGATGAGAAGGGAGTAGAAATACCATTTAATTTCTTGAATGAGAAAGTGCTATTCATATTCTTTTAAATAACTGATTAAAATATCTATTGCACAATACTCCGAGATTAAGAGAGCACGATGCCAAAAATACGTTTGACAAGTCTTATCATAACAATTTTCCAGCTCCATGATGGAGTGTCCATATAAGAACAGGCGACCACCAGATCTCAACCACCTTTGCTATTTCCAACCAAAATCTTCTATACGGAGCTTCAGAAAATGCCTAAGTGAACGTCGGGAAAATTCAGTAGATGTAATTACCTAAATCGTTTCAGGAATACGACTTCGCATACGCCCAAAACACCCAACCAGCATCCAAATTGACAGTTGAACCAACACGCTGTACCGAGCTGATAATTTCCATGCCGTACAAAGTATATATGCACAGAATTGTTCGTTTTTATACATCAGTCGTGTTAGCTTTTCCAAACCATCCCTGTAACACCACCCTAAGATGTGCAAAACTACTGAAACCTAAAATGCGTTTTATTATCACACAGCCTCCACAAGCTTAACCAGCTCCGATACGCAGTGGTGAATATTCCTATTAAAGCTTGTCAATGTACACGGTATAATGAGCAGAACTAAGCCCTCTACTGAGATACTGAAATAGGACTGGTGTAGACTAGCCCTATCCCAAAAGGTATTTAGAGGTCTGCCTGATACGTTCTCTCCCTTCCTAAAAGAGAGTGCCAACCATTTCCAGTAAGAGTAGAATTTCAACTTCTCGACTCCACAGTATAGTACTCACGAGCAAAGTGATGTGTCCCAAGGGAACGGTATATGATACATTCCATCAAACCTGTTTGTAGTAAATCCAATGTCAGCATCATCAGATAAAACTATTATACGAGCCGGAGAAGAGCTTGCAAGTCGAAAGGAGGGAAAAGAAACCAAGTCTTGGAGCATATTTTGTTTATTCACTCGAACACACCCAAACTGATTCGATCTACACAAAAACCTCCTTGTCGGATTCCAATATTACTTGAAAGTGTTAGATATGAGCTTCATCAAGAGATAATTACCACTTAGAACGCACGATAACACAGACTTCAACAGAGGAAAATCAGGTATTAAGCAGCAGGGCTTACATCGGGATGTTGCGAAGAATGCAATGGCATCTTGAAGATGGTTAATTCTCAGAGACTAAAGCCAGTGAGGAGTGCTGGCCTTACTTGAAATCATATTTGAGCTGGGATCATCTGTCACCTTTGCCAAGGAACGATATTGTAATTTGACACTTTCTGCATTATCCAATGTCTTCACGACATACCTATTGGATCACGAATGATAAAAGACAAGTGTTAATGTCTACCAAGATATCATGGAAAAGAAGCAATCGTATGTGCTTGGTGAAATAAATAGCAAAGATGTAATGAACCATGGTTATAAGCTCGTCAAGAAATAGAGACTTTCATATCCAACGCAAAGATGTGGATATTCATATTGTCAACAATGATATGGTGAAATGGACATTTGAACAGTTGGGGATCCACAAAATATTGAAAAAATGACATAAATGCCTCATTCTCCAAGAAATTTCAAAAGGTGAACTGTTAGTTTCAGATGTGAGATGTCATTTCGATACAAAACTGGTATCAATCAGCAACCCTCCAAAAAAGGAGGGTAAGCTAGGCAAGTCCAGGATCCAAAGTGCTACTAAGACTAGAAATCTATAACATAACTGTTAAACCAGAGGCAATTGACAAAAGAAATCTGATGAATTATGGAATCAAGATGAGAAAAATACCACCCCTGGATACAATTAAATTTGGAGTGAGAAAATGTTCAGGCAAGTATAGAGGCACTACAAATTCCCCAAAGCACAACTAGCACATCTCGGCATGCACATAGTCACATAGGGCCATTTCAGTCATGCTCGCATTCCCACCATACAGATCAATACCTAGACATATTTGAGGTGGAAGTTACGACCGACACAAGGATGAATAACCCTACAAATTGGAAGTTTACTTTTTCTTAATGTTGACCAGATTGGAAGATGTAGAAACCCTACCAATTACCACATCAATTATATCAGTGCATATCCCCAGGGAAAATAAAAAATACAAAGAGCATAATAACAAATATTAAGCTGAAACTAGGCATCTTAAAAACAAGAAATAAATCCATGATATTTTAACACAGATCTGTGAGGTTAATCCATACTTAACCAAGCCTTGCTTGAAGATGAGCTATCAGGCTTAGCCATCACGTTACATCATGTTGCTCTTGTGAGAATCCTTAATGATCGAGGCTGTAAAGTGTGTGGGAAGGTTTTGTGTGGTTAAAAAATTTTCCAAACAAAATCAAGATGTCCATGTGGAAAGTAGCTTGGAGGAGGCTTCCGACTACTGACAGACTTGATAATCTTTCCAATTAAGAAGCCCAAGTGTATTTCCTTTGGCACTTTTGAGGAAAGCATTGATCAAATCTTTTGCCAGTGTGGAATAATAGATGTACTATTGAGTACTATTTGCAGAACTCACATATTCTATGGGAGGTGCCCTCCTCCGTTCAAGACATGATGAAAGAATGGAATCAGGCAGGGTCTTCTTATCCACATAAATAAATGTGGTCCTCGTTCCTTCCTGCATTGCTTTGGACTAAATGGATAGAGAGAAATAGAAGAAGATTTACAAATCAGTTTATCAGCATCTCTGGTATTCTAAGGAGCTGCTTCTTATCAGCATTTTTGATATTCTAAGAGGAGCTATACACTGGATGTTTGAATGAGGTAGGGCATCGGATCTATCGATGGGGGAGTATGATCCTCTATTATCTGTAGTCAATCATAGGTCTGTCTTTACATAGTGCTCTCAGGAAGAGTCTACTTGTATGGGTCCCCTCCTTTTATTTTCCTGATAAATTAAGGGTGTTTTGGTCGTCTTTCCTCATGTCATCTGTTGTTGTGGGACGTGCATGTCCTTACATCACCATGTGTACTCGGAGAAACTTCTTTTATACTTACTTTGCTATTGAATGAATTGTGGCTCTTGGCACCTTCCAAAAAAAGCACACAATAAAAACCCTAATATACACACTAAATCTAGCCATTGCTGTAAAGGAATCAAAGCAGCAGCAAAAGAAAATGCCAGTAGGTTCCTAATAATATAATATCCCAAGAGAATGAAGGATACACACAGAATGGACATGCAAAAGAATAGCATATTTACATACATGGTTAAATAAGATGTGACAGATCTTAACAAAAGCAGTATCCATTGGATTCCAGGATCTGCTGAGTCATACAGTACATGGTCGGTCCTTCTAGACATAGCAAGCTTTTCAAACAACATGGGACACTAGAAGCTTGCCCACGATATAAAAAGGTGGCAAAATGCATTGCTAAGTGATGCACCGGACGAGGTAACAGCTCACAGAAACTTCAGCTGACAATATAAATATCACAATTCACACCCTTATAGAGAGAGAGAGAGTGTGTGTGCACGTGCTGAGGGAGAGAGAGATAGAGAGCGAGCAACGGAATCATCACAAGACATGGAAGACCAATCACAAGAACACTCTTCATATGAATGTACCAACCAGGAAATGGATGACATTCTCATGAGCAACACCACCCATTTCGAAAGGTTGTTAGAACTTTTGTTCCTTAATTTTGCTGGGTTTGGGAGGTGTAGAGAGACATGTAGTTCTTCTCCACACTACGCCACCAGCTTACTATTTCTCAAAGAACTAGAAATTTCTCCAGCTTTATATCTTTGTTAAAGCAAAGATACTAAAAAACAGAGGCGAATGCATGTTTTCAACAGGCCATAGATGTCATTGACAGAGAATAGCTAGCGGCATAATATAAACCACAGATGTCATTGACAGAGAATAGCAAGCAGCATAATATCAAACCAAAATGTTTGTCCATACCACACCTCCAACTATCACTTGAAAAATTTAGGGAAAAAAAAAGTAAAATAAGGGCATCTTGCACATTGGCTGCTAAATGTTCTTGTATAGGTGTTAAAAAGCTATAGACCACTGTATGTGCTGGTCCATTTTCTTGCCAATTACACGCCACATCTTATTCACTTTTACATAAGATGTAGGCTTCAAAAAACTGGGACATTCACATAGAAACATCAATGATTATATATAGAACATTTTTTAGAATTCTACGGAAAAAAGAACATGCAATATAACTGAAAAGAGATACTGACAAAGAAGTTAAAACAAAAAAAGGCAATGTTTCAGCTATTAACAAGGGTAGTATCCAGTGGATTTCAGGATCTGCTCAGTCATAGTAATCCATGGTCACAGGAACTTTTTCACCAACATGGGGCAAACTAACAGATCGTCTACAGCATAAAACCTCTTTTTTTAACCAGCAAGATAAAACTTAGTTTAGACTGGGCTTTATTTTGAACCTAAAGCATACAGGTTTCAAATGTTGGCATCTTCACAAAGTCCCTTCTAACAAAAGGTGAAGTGGATTGCAAACCAAAGACAAAAGGTGACAAGAAACTCTAATGGATGTACCAACCAGGGCATGGATTACATTGGAGCACAACAAACCCCCTTTTTGAAGTTTGTCAGGTTTTTCTTTTTTCTACATAACTTTGCCAGGCGGCTTGGGAGGTGTAAAGGCATATCATACACACTACACCACTAGCTTTCCTCTTCTCAAACAACCAGAAACTTCCTCCAGTTTATATGTAATTAAAGGCGATAGGAAAAAAAAAAATCAGAGAAGAAAGCGTGCGAGAGGGAGATGCTGATGCATGTTCAAATTAATTTAAACATGCATGAAAATTTCAGCTCCATTGGAAGCATCATAAATGAAGTGCATTTCAAATGTTAGCATACTCAGAAGATTCAGTAAAGTGCATTTCAAAGCAATGCATCAGATAAGAGGTGAAAATTCATTGACAATATAATCGACCACAAACTTCAATGCTTAGTGACATACGGTAGATAGCAACAACAGGGAGGGGAAAAAAAAAAAACTTACACATTTGGGGAAAATATTGAAAAGCATACAAAAAATTCCAACAAATCCAAAGGCACTGTAAATTCAATATATCTAAAAGGGCACTCCTCCCGAAGTTTATATCTATATGGGGCAAAGCCATATTTCTTTTAGCATACTACCAAAAATACCCTCAACCAATTTACAAATAGATTGCCCTAAATCTTGATAATTACAAAATTTACTATCAAAAATTAATGACCAAAAATTAACTTATGAATAGTTATTAGAATGATCATGCTTATTTTATGCATTAAACAAAATTCCTAATTAATGTTGCAGCATATTATTTTTACATATTTATGCTTATAGTAATTATAAAAATTTAGAAGCTTCTTCCCAATTTTAAATTTTAGAGGAACAACATTCACTGATAGTTTCTAGTATGACTCTCCTTTTTGGTAATTCAGAAAAATAAGGGTCTTGTAGAGGTACAAAAATGGCAACCGCTTTAGTCCCACATCGGATATTGTAAAAATAGGCGTGTGCTTATAAGCAGAGCGCAACCTCTCTTCCTAACGAGGGCCTTTTCTAAGGAAAAGGACAAAATCCCACCTCTGCTGTGGGGACAATACTTTGGGGAAGGCACACAAATTTTCACTCATCCACAATGGCGCCGTCTGTGGGAATTGAACAAAAAGTCACTAACTTGTCCGAACGCCCTTAACCAGCCTGACCCGTCCAGTGGCTCAAAGGGGTTCGCACACGCCTACTTTCACTGGGGAGCTATGTAGAGGCATAAAAATGGCAAACCGCTTTAGTCCCACATCGGATGCTGTAAAAATAGGAGTGCTTATAAGCAGAGCGCAACCTCTCCTCCTAACAAGAGCCCTTTTCTAAGGAAAAGGACAAAATCCCACATCCGCTCTGGGAACAATACTTTGGAGGAGGCACGCAAATTTTCATGCATCGACAAGTCTCATTTAGATATTTTTTTAATCAAATATATAACAGTGTGGGAATGATAAATATACAAATATAAGAGAGTTTATATTTTGATATGAAGATTCTATTGGATTTGCGACTCATGAGTGAAGAGTTGATCAAGTATGGGACTTCAAGGTGAGTCCCAGCTATCATGTTGAATCAAGTATGTGGATTTGTATTTGAACTCCTCTCCATCGACTTTGGTCGATGTTAATTACACCAGTGAATTCACTGGACACCTTTGATTAACTCCTTATATGTGATATTAAAACTGACCATGAAATAAGTAAGGTTCGTACAAAATTAACACATAATGTAATGCACAAGAGTGGCAATAATGAAAGAAAATGAACTCATCATTCATTGATTATGAATATTACAAATTCCAATAATGCTAACCAAAATGGGGGAGCATTACATACACGACTCCAATTATCAAGATCGGATTATTACATGAATGATTACATCTGTAATTGTTACAACAAATACGGCAAATTCGAGCTCACGAATGTAGATGCTATACTTGGATCATTGATCTTACAAACACAATATCGATTAGGATAATCAGACCGTCAAATTTGTGTCTATGGTCTCAATCAATGTAATCAAATCATTAGACTTATATTAGCAATCTTATCGAGGACATCGAGCCTTTATATTGAGTGCATGGTTGAGATCGCTACGATTAGACCGATGGATTTAAATCCACAATTGAGATCACTAAGATCAGACCATTGAATTGAAATTTATGGTAGAAATCAAAAAGATCAGACCATCGAATTTAAGTAAACGGTTGCGATCAAAAGGATCGGACTGTTAAATTGAATTTTATGGTTGAGATCAAAAAGATCCGACCGTTAGATTGAAGTTTTCGGTTGAGATCAAAAAAAGCAGACCGTTTGAATTGAAGCTTACGGTTGAGATCAAGAACATCAGACCAAAAGATCGAACCGTTCAATTTAAGTTACGGTTGAATTCAAAAAGATCAAACTGTTAGATTGAAGTTTAAGATTGAGATCAAAAAGATCAGACCGTTTGAATTGAAGCTCACAGTTGAGATTAAACTATTAAATGTAAGTTAACGATTGATATCAAAAAGATCGGACCATTAAATTTAAGTTAACGGTTGAGATCAAAAAGATCAGACTGTTGGATTTAAGCTTATGGTCAAGATTACTAAGAACATACCAATGGATTTAAGCTTGTGATCAAGATCATACCATTAGGTTTGAGTATACAGTTGGGATCGCTAAGATCTAACCATTGGCTTTGAAATCTGAACAACGTCACGAAGATCCAACCGTTGGATTTGAGATTTGGTCAATTTTATAACGATTCGAAGATCCGACTGTTGGATTTAAGATTTGATTTTTTTTACATATAAGCCCTTATAATCTTGTGATATTACAAATAAGTCCCCCTAATCTATCTATTTACAAATAAACCCCCACAATTGCAACTTTCTTACCAACAAGCCCTTTTAGGGGCTTATTTGTAACACTCTTAGGGGCTTCTTTGTAAACTTCAGGGTCTTTCATTAATTTAACGTAGATTATAAGGGTTATTTGTAAACAGTCAGATTAGGGGGGCTTATTTGTAATATCACAAGATTATAGGGACTTATATGTAAAAAACCCTTTGACATTTGGTCAATTTCATGACGATTCGACCGTTGAATTTGAAATCCAGTCGATATGACGAGAATTCGACTGTTGGATTTGTGTCGACGATCAAGATCATCAAAATCCGATTGTCAGATTTGAGATTCGATCGATATCAAGAAGATCTAATCGTTGGATTTTGATAATGGGCCTGATCGGGCACGATTGGACCGTTGTCTTTTCGTAACATCATGATCAGACAAGATCAGACCGTTGGATTTTGAGAACGGTCCTAATCGACACGATTGAACCGTTGGATTTTGATAACGGACTTGATCATACACGACCAAACCGTTGAAGTGGTAACGTTTACCTGATCGGGCACGATCGAACCGTTGAATTTTGATAACGATCTTGATCAGACACAATCTAAGGTTGGATTTTAATGACGGGCCTAATCAGGCACAATCAGACCATTGGAGTTTGATGACGGGTCTGATTGCACACGATCGGACTATTGGATTTTGATTACAATCATGATCAGATGCACACGATCGGACTATTGGATTTTGATTACAGTCATGATCAGACAAGATCCAACCGTTGGATTTTAAGAACAGTCCTGATCGACACGATCGAACTGTTGGATTTTGGTAACAGACCTGATGGGGCACAATTGGACAATTAAATTTAGTAATGGACATGATCTATTGCAATCAGACCGTTGGATTTTAATAACGGACCTAATCCATCACGGGCGGACCACTGGATGTTGATAAGGGATTGGAATCATGAAGATCCAATTGTTGGATTTAAGTTTCGGTCGATATCATGAAGGTTTGACCGTTGGATTTGAGATTCGATCGATATCGCTAAGATCTTACCATTGGATTTTAAGATCAGGTCGAAATCATGAGGATACGACCGTTAGATCTGAATTTCGGTTGAGATCATGAAGATCTAACTGTTGAATTTTAGGATCAGGTCAAGATCTGGAAGATCTGACTATTGGATCTTAACTTCGATCGATATCAAGATTGTAACTTCTACGTGAACTGTCAAAAGTTCATACGAACCATTCTGATGGAGGGTGTTCTGGAGTCCATCATTCTGGTAAGGGGGAAGGGTGGAGTACGGTGCAGAGAAAGGTGACTCGCAGAGATGGTCACCGGAGGACATTGGCTGCGGAAGCTCTGCCTGTGGGACGCGATGTCTGCATTCGCTGTTTGGGCAAGGGTCATCATGCAGCCAGGTGTAGAGAAGCATTCCGGTGCCTCCACTGCAATGGAGCTGGACACAGAAGAAGGCTATGTCCTTCTCTCCGATATCTTGACAGAAAGACAGAGGTGAGCGGTAGGAGGATGTACTCTGGCGTAGACCCTAAAGTGGACAGCAAGCCTGCCCCGAAGGTCTTCCATGGAGTGGTGGATATAGCATGGTCACCAGAGGTTGCAGCAGCTAAGCGTTCACTGGAAAACTGCATTGTAGTTTCATTCCGGAAGGATTGCAATGGAGTCGTAATGGACTGTGGGGAGGTAAGAGCCATTCTGCTGAAGTTTTGGCCGGAAGTTAAAGGATGGAGCATTCGAAGATTGGACTCCCACTCCTTCCTAGTGAGCTCAGAAACACAATCGTGGAGGGGTCTTGCATGCTCCATTGGAAGGTTAGAGGTGAAGGACTTTTTTGTAGAATTTTCTCAGTGGAGGACAGAAGTGGGAACTTTCCCTGCATAGGAGGGAATCGAGCTGTGGTGTAGGTTCCAGGGGGTGCCTCTTCACCTCTGGAACATCAACACATTCCAGTCAATCTGCTCCAGGTTTGGGAGGCTTAGAGAAGTGGACAGCAAGGGACTCAGAGGGGACAATTTGTCCTTTGTGCGGGTTAAAATTTCTGTTGAGCGGAAGACGGATATTCCTGAAAGGATCAAGATCATGGTAGGGGGAAGGATCTTCTGGATCCACATCACAATGGAAGAAGATGGTAAGGATAAAGGCTTTGAACAGGATTGGCGGTGGGCTGATGTGGTGGCGGAGTATAGAAGATACAGGACAAACAGAGACGGCGGGGCTGAAACAGGGCAGCCGGAACTCGGTGTTCACCCAGGATTGGTTGAGTCCGGTTCTGAGTCAGGAAAGGCCTCTGATCAGTCGTACTCAGGTGCGACAAGTCAGAAGGAGATGAAGAGGCAGGTAGGTGTAGGCAGAGGAATTCAAGATTGTGGGGTTCCCAAGTTATTTGACAGTAAAGGAATAATGGGAGTTCTCCCATATCCCTTGAGAGGCCCGTTTGAGCAGCAACCAGTTCAGGGGAAGGGTGCCAGTTACTTTAATGTGCTGGGGTGTGGTTCCGAGGTGGAGGTTGAGCAGGGCATTGAAGGGAGCTCTGGTGTTGGGCTTCCGGGTGAGGAAGATGAACAGGTGCGGGGAGATCCGTTATTGTTAGGAGATCCGATACGTAAGGAACCTAACATATCGGATCCTGACTTAACTTCGAACCGGGAATCGATTCGTCCGGTTCAGTCGCCAGACCCTAAACCGCCCCCGAACCGTCGTCTTCCCCGAGCTCTCATCGCACTTCACGGAGAACAGAGTATCGGAAGGGAGACAGCTCCGGCCAGAGGAGAGAGGTTTTCTGCAGTATGGGTTCAGCAAGATGATGCACCTTACTCGAGGTGTGGCCAGGTTGACATAGGTCCTATCTGGGCTGATGGAGGGGGGATGGGGAAAAGCGTTGGTCTTCCAGAGGTCCAACTTCTCAAGCTTGCAGGGAAGGGCTGGAACAGTGATAGAGAGGATGGGTCGTCACAGGAAGAGATAGGAGCGATTGTTACTTACAGTTTGCAAGATGAACTGGAAGAAGAAGGATCGAAAAAGGTTATAGGAGACAGGGAGTTGCAGGAAGAGATTCAAGCCAAACAGATTACGACATATGAAGGCAGTGAGGTCCCGTTGGCAGTGAAATTGTGTGATGAGGAAGAAGTCTGGAGGAATGAAATTGTGCAGTTTGGACAGCGTATAGGGGTGTCATTTGAAGGCAGGGAAGAGATGGTCCTGAGCTTTCTTAAGAAATTGAGAAGGAATGACATCTTACAGCAATCAGCTAAGAGGAAAGGTACGGGTGGTGGAATGAAGATTGGAAAAAGAGAAGTAAGTTTTGTGAGTAACAATGAAGTCCTGGACAGTTTGAGAGGGAAGAAGACCAAGGATAAAGGGAAACAGGTTGTTACACAATGAATTTGATCTCATGGAACATCAGAGGCCTCAATGGGGACTTCAAAAGGAGAGCTGTAAAAGATTTGGTGTACTCTCAGCATCTGGACTGCATCTGTTTATAGGAAACCAAGATGGCCAATATTGATAAATCTGTTTTAAGTAGAATATGTGGGTCTAAGTTAAATGAAGTGGCAGTTTTTCCTGCAGATGGAATTAAAGGAGGGCAACTAGTGATTTGGGATGGAAACAGGTTCGAGGGTAATGTCTGTGATGTAGGCAATTTCAGCATTTCGGTTGCCTTTAAACATAAGAATAGAACCTCTAATAATGACTGTTGGGTCATTACATCTGTGTATGGACCCCACACCGATCAACAGAGGGAGGGATTTGTCCAAGAACTATATAGGTTGCATAGTCTTTTCTCGAAAACCTGGTGTATCTTGGGAGACTTTAATTGTGTAAGGTTTCCATGGGAGAGGTCTGGTAGGCAGAGATGGAGCAATAGCATGGATATTTTTAATCAGTGGATCAGAGATGTTCAACTAATAGAGGTGGATAACCCAAACAGAAATTATACCTGGTCTAATTTACAGCAGGTCAGCATCCAATCTAAGATTGACAGAGTTTTGATCTCTCCATATTGGTTCAAAAAATTTCCCTTGTCACAGGTGAAAGGGTTGTTCAGGTCTGTCTCTGATCATATACCTTTGCTCATTATGATGGAGGATAAGAGGAGGAGCTCCAGAATTTTCAGATATTAATTGAAATGGCAAAGGGAAGTTGGATTTAAGGAAATGGTTGGCAAATGGTGGCAGCAAGCACCGATGGCAAATTCTGCAGTGCTTAATTTCATGGGCAAGCTGAAATGGATCAGGAAATGCTTGAGACAATGGTCTAAACAGAATTTTGGAAAGGAAAAGGAAAAAAGGCAGAAATTGATGAGCAACATTGAAGAATTGGAATTGAAAAGTGAGGTTGCTGATCTTTCCAATAAAGAGCTTCACTCTTTGAAGGAGTTCCGGAAGATTTACAATGAAGAACTTTTGAAAGAAGAAATTGGTTGGAAACAAAGAGCTAAGGAGCATTGGCTAAAGGAAGGTGATAAAAACTCTTCTTTCTTCCATGCGATGGCTAGTGCTAAAAGAAGATACATGTCTATTGATCATGTCAAAGAAGAAGAAAGTGTCATTGAAGATCCCGAGGAGATCAAAAACAGATTTGTGGATTTCTTCAGAAATCTTTTCTCAGAAGATTTTCAGATGAGACCCCACATGCAAGATGGATTACTTCCTAAGTTAGAAGATTCAGAAGCTAAAAAATTGAGTGGACCATTTGTGGAGGAGGAAGTTAGATTGGCTGTTTTTAGTATGGATCCTAATAAAGCTCCGGGTCCCGATGGGTTTTCTCTTGGGTTCTATCAATTCTTTTGGGATGTAATTAAAGAAGATTTGGTTAGCCTTGTGCAAGAGTTTTATGACAGGCCGGAAGGGATTCAATCGGTTAACGCTACATATGTTGTTCTTATTCCAAAGTCAGAAGGAGCGGAAAGAGTGACAGATTTTCGGCCCATCAGTTTACTCAATGGATGCTATATGGTTATTGCCAAGATCCTAGCAACCCGATTCAAGAAGGTGATACATAAACTTGTGGGCATTAATCAATCAGCATTTATGCAAGGCAGATTTATACTGGATAACTTTATGACAGCTTATGAGGTTATACATCATTACAAGATCAGAAATAAGCAAGGAGTGTTATTAAAGCTCGACTTTGAGAAGGCTTATGATAGAATCAACTGGAATTGTCTCAAAAAAACAATGATCCTCATGGGTTTCAATGAAAGATGGGTTAGATGGGTCATGAGCTGTATTTCATCCTCTAAGTTTTTTGTGTTGATCAATAGAGAACCGTGTGGATATTTCAGCAGTTCAAGAGGTCTTAGGCAGGGAGATCCATTGTCTCCGTTTCTGTTTCTGCTTATTGGACAGATTTTTAGCTCTCTTTGGGATAATGCAGTTCAACTTGGCTTAATTGAGGGGTTCAGAATAGGCAGGAGCAACATTCACCTTTCTCATCTTCAGTTTGCAGATGATACACTATTGTTTTCATCAGGAAGCAAGGAGGATATCCAGAATATCAAAAGATTGCTTATTTTGATAGAACTTATCACAGGGCTGAGGATAAACTATGAGAAATCAGAAATAGTGGGTTTGAATGTGCCACAGCTTAGTCTTTTGGAGATTGCAAAATCCTTAAAGTGCAGAGTGAATAGGTTCCCTATTAAATATTTGGGTTTGCCCTTATCAGATGGAAACTTAAGGGTGAGAGATTGGGATGGTTTAATTAAGAAATTTGAGAGTAGATTGGAAGGGTGGAAAGGCAACTTTCTTTCAGGAGGAGGGAAAATGATATTGTCAAAATCAGTCCTTTCGTCTTTGGCAATCTACCATGCTTCTATATTTAAGATACCTCGGGCTGTGGAAAAAATCATTGAAGCAATTCGAAGTTCCTTTTTTTGGTCAGGAGGGAGAAGGGAAAAGAGAGGTATCCATTTGATCAAATGGAGCCATGTTTGCAAAAGTAAGGAGCAAGGAGGAATTGGCCTCTGCGGTGTGGCTACTTTCAATAAAGCAATGCTAGCTAAATGGTTGTGGAGAAGGGGAGAGCATCCGGATGCACTTTGGGCTGTGATTGTGAAGGATCTTTACTTTCAAGGTGAGAACAAATGGAATTTTTATCCTTCAATCAGCTACAACATGTCTTCAATCTGGAAGAATATTGTTAGATGTGCTGAATTCATGGATATTTCAAGTACTATTCAGGTGGGAAATGGCAGGGATACACAGTTTTGGAAAGATAAATGGTGTTCCAGTGTGGTCTTCTCTGAGCATTTCAGCAATATCTTCAATATAACCCTTCACCAAGAAGCTACAGTAGAGGATGTGTTATGCAATATAGATGCAGGGCAGATCAGTTTGCCTTTGAGAAGGAATCCCACGGATGAGGAAGCAGAAGAACTAGTATTGCTAATTAACACCATTAGTGAAGTCAGAATTTTTGGTGAGGTGCAAGACAAAAGAAATTGGAGATGGACCAACAATGGGCAGTTCTCAGTCAATTCCATGGCTCAAATGTTGAATGATGGAGGAACTAGGGTGTGGTGGAAAGAGTTAGTATGGTCTAATCATCTTCCAAATAAGATCAAAATTTTCCTGTGGAAGCTTGCTTGGTGCAGAATTCTTACGGGAAGGAGGGCTAAGAAACTACACATCTCTGGGAGTTTCTCGTGTGTTTTCTGTGCTCTTTTTGAGGAGGATCAAAAGCATTTATTCTATGGCTGTGGTATTATTATCATACAATGGAAGATTATGTGTATATTATTCGGAATCAATTGGGTAGAGCAATCTTCTGTGTTGGATCTCCTACACTGGTGGAGCATTAATTGTCCATATAAAGATCTTAAACAATTGTGGTTCTTGACTTGCCCGACCCTTTTGTGGGCCATCTGGTGTGAGAGAAACAGAAGGAAATTCAATGACCATTGCAGAAGCCCAAATGAACTGCTGAGGAGTACATTTAGATGGGTGGAAGAATGGGGATGGGCTGCTGGTATCCTCAAGGAGGGGAGTTCTGATTTTTTTGACAAGGCCAGGAATTGGAAGGAAATGATCTCCTGATAGGCAGCTCTTAGTGTGTTTTTGTTTTATTTGCTTGATAAAACATCCTTGTAAATTTTCATCATTTCATATGTAGATGGGGTCCAGGACGGGGGTTGTCCAATCCTGATGGTGATGGCCCCTGGGCTATTCATTCTCTTTGTAATCCTCCTTTTTATTCAATGAAATTGTGACTTAATGTCACCTTCAAATAAAACTTCGATCGATATCGGGAAGATACGATCATTGGATTTTTGGATCAGATCGAGATCTTGAAGATCTAACCATTAGATCTTAACTTCGATCGATATCGCGAAGATCCGACATTTGGATTTTAAGATCAGGTCGAGATCTTAAAGATACAACCGTTGGATCTGAAGTGCGGTCGACATCATGGCGATCCGACTGTTGGATTTTAAGATCGAATCGGAGTAATGTGACATACTCACCCGGTCGATATAATCAAACTAGGGTTTCAAAGGACCATGTCATGATCAACATGATTAAGTCAACGGACAACAATTTTGTGGATATGATTAACCACACATGATTAACATTACATACGATCACATGATTGATCATATGTTATTGATATACATAAGAGCATATGATAATAATAATGCACTTCATGTCGTATTATTATGTCGTGGCCAACAAACATAATAATATGGACATAATAATATGAAGTTAAGACTGTCTATAACATTAGGACATATCTATTTATGTATAGGACCATCTCCTAACACTTAACAAAAAGGTGTAGAGTGGGGACTGCGCCTAACACTCTGAGTGCAAGGAGTCTACAAGCTTGACCCTTATCTCCGATCCCCTCCCAAATGGGATCCCTGGGGTATATATACCCTCCCGTGGAGTTGGTTAGGGAACCCGAGCTGCACCCTCACCAGGTGCGAGTTATGCTAATTTTCCATGCACAAAATTTAAGTGAGGGTCATATGCTTACCGAGTTGCAGTTGAGTCTTCTTGCGCGCCAAAGCCATAGACAATTTTGACCAAGTCTCACCTCCACACTCACCGGGCTGCGATTAGAGGGGGATCCCACTTTTTTATGTTTATTCTTTCATTTATTTAAGTTCTAAAACAATAGAGCAGGAACTTTTATTGGAAACCACTTGCCCCTCTATTTTTTTATTTAAATAACTGTCCTTGGGACAGCTAAGAAGGAGAGAAGACGCAGGCCCCACCCTCACCGGATGTGCCATTTACCCAGTGAGGATGAAGTGGGAGTCTTCCTACTGCAAGTGGGAACGGCCCCCCACCCTCACCGGGTGGGAGTTTCCCAACCTGATGAGGGTCGGGGGGCAAGAGTCCTTTCTGGGAGGACACACAATTAAAAAAAAAAAAAAAAAAACTACTCCTCTTCCTTTTTTTTTTTTAACTGTCTGATGACAATTAGAAGAGGAGGGAAGCGGGCGCATGCCTCCCACCCTCACCAGGGGACTTCTCTACCCATGAGGGTGAGGAGTCCCACTGCACGTGGGAAGAGTTTCCACCCTCACCAGGTGGACTTTTTCCCACCTAGTGAGGGTAGGAAGTCACCAGAGGGTGGACTCTCCCCCTCCATCCTCATCTTCTTTCCCTTTTTTTTATTTTACATAAAAAAGGGCCGGACCTCTTTCTTTCCCTTTTTTCTTTTGGTTGTTGCAGCATGCTATTGCTGCTCCTGCTGCTGCTGCGCCGCTGTCTGTTGGGGCTGCTTCTGCCAAAGCTTCTGCTGTTGCCGCTCTGTTTTTTTTTTCAACAATTTCCCCCACAGGCTGTGCGTCGGAGACAAAAGTCAAAAACATGCAGCCTGTTTATGCTCTAACATCATTAGTTAATTTGGATATTAATCGACATGTTGAAATTTCATCAAGGATTCTTTATGTCATGTGAACCATGCTACAAGCTTCATTCGAGACGTTCAAAACTCTATCATTCTTCGAATATACAATATGTGTTTACATTTCTGATCTCAATAACATGAAGAACTAAAGCTTCATTATTAACGAAGGAGCATCATCGGCTTGATCAGATGAAATGTTGATCATCCGGACTCGTGTAGAGGAATAGGCACTTGACAGTCCTCAATTTTAGAACTTCTTCACTGATTGCCACTCCCCAAGTGCTACTCAACGTCTTGACACAAAGTTACACCAATTTTTTGCCTGAAGCCCCCTCTTTTTTTCTTAGTCAGGACATGGACCTTTTACCCTTAGGTGTCCCCATTTTTAAAAGGAACAACTAAGTCCGTCAAAGCATTCTCCCATTTTTTTAGCCCTTTTATCTTGCCTGCATTCTCTTATAGGTGTTCGTGCAGCTGGGCACCCATTTTTGCCTGAAGGCCTTTTTTTTTTTTTTAACTTCAGCCGGGTCAAGAGCCTTTTTACTCTTAGATGCCTCCCATTGAAAGGAACAACCAAGTCCGTCTAAATATTCTTTTTTTTTTTTTTACATCTGGAAATGACCATGAGTTTGCTGCTTGTGTAACATAGTGTTTGTGTGTGAATGTGTATTTTGTAGTATGGTAGAGAATTACAGCTTCTTTGAGGGTCATTTTGTTCAGTAGAGAATTATAGCTTCTTTGGGGCTATGGGTTTCTTTTTTTTTATTCGGTAGAGAACTAAGGCTTCTCTGGAGCCATAGGTTTAGGTTGACTCTAGGGCTTGAAGATTCTTTGGGTCGTGACAATTTTATGACATGTGAAAGACTAATTGCCGAATCAGTGGTTTCTACCTAAGGTTTGACATTTAGCACCCAATATGGTTATTTCCTACCAAGGTTTGGTGGTTTAATAGCAAATGTTGGTGGTTTAGTATCAAGGGAAAAGGTTTAGTACCAAGACTTGGTGGTTTGATACCAAGATTTGTGGTTTAGTACTAAAGTATGTGATTTTGTATTGAAGATTGGTAATTTAATACCATTGACTGGTGGTTTAATACCAAGGCATGAGCTTTAACACCAAAACTTGGCAGTTTGATACTAAAGTTCTTGATACTAAGGTTTGCGGTTTAGTACCAAAGTCCGTGGTTTCATAGTTTAATACCACTGATTGGTGATTTAGTACTAAGGCATAAGGATTAATACCAAAACTTGATGGTTTGATACCAAACATTGGTGGTTTATTACCCAAAGATGGTAGTTTGACATCAGAGTTAGTGGGTTCAATACCAAGGCTTAGGTTTAACACCCAGAATTTAGTAATTGGATACCAAGGATTGATGGTTTAGCACCAAAGTGTGAAGTTTAGTACGAAGTATTAATGTTTTGATACCAAAGATGGGTATTTAGTATCCAAGCATAAGGTTTAATACCAAGCATCGATAGTTTGATACCAAGGGTTGATGGTTTAATGCCAAACTTCATTGGACGTCACTACGAAAGATTCAACCAAATAATTTAGTAGCATGGACCATTCCCCCAAAGGATAAGTACACTTCAACGGCAAACACATGCACAAACTTATCATTCAATTGGCTATAAATGTCTTCAAATTGACAATTACCCTCTATAGGCATACATACTTTTTGGATGAAAATCTCAATCCTCATTTTGTCAAAGCTGCCTCTTTTTTTGTGTAAGGATATTGCCCCGTGTCATTGATGCCAATGTCCCCTTTGTGGAGAATTATTAGGGGCCAGCCCCATGAGAGAGACTCTAGTTTGCTGGACATTCCTTCTGTTAGATGGAAAGGAGTCAACCCATTCTTTTGCACCCATAGCCTCTTCAAAGGAGCTTTGTGTGCAACATCTAAGCCATTCACGACAAGTATAGTCCTTGTAAAATTGTCAAAGGCCAATTCAACATCCACATGACCCAGGACATACTTGAATTTTGGTCTAGTGAGGAATCTAAGTTTCCCTAGGACCATAAGATTGACTTTGCATCTTAGGATTTAAAGGCTACTTGGACCATAACATTGTTGACCTTAGGATTTAAAGGCTACATGGACCATGAAATAGGCATATCCTTGATGGAGGAAAATTCGGCATTTGTGAACCCCACTAAGGGTTCATAGATGCGGGCTTTATTGGGGATGAGAATTTAACAATGCTACCTTTTCTTCTCCAAATCCAAAATGTGCTTGTGGAGGGTTGACAAAATGATGTCTCATGTTTAATTTTCCTTGTTGAATCAATTCCTCTGCAACATCTTTGAAGATGAAACAATCTTCAATTCTATGTCCCTGGAGTCTATGATAAGAACCATAACTGGGGTTCTTTGCCTTGTCCGGCTTTCTATGCCCCTTTGACTCGGGTAATTTTATGAAACCTTTACTCTCAACAACCTTGAATCTCTCTCTTGTTTTATCTTTTGGGAATGAGTAGGGTGTCTGAAGCCTCTGTGACAATGATTTGCCACCCTTTTTCCCAACATGTTTTTCAACAAGTTGCATCTTCTAGACCTCCATCGAGAGGTTATAAGAGACAATTTTCATGTTACAGTTGACATCCTTTTTGTCAACACGGCCTTCTTCATTTTGGGTTTCCAACCTTTTTTTCCTGTTGGGGACCATGACTTTATGTTCCATTATAGGACTAGCACATTGGCTAGATGCCAAGCAATCTTGGTCCAAGAGATTTTCAACATAACTTGGAGCCTCTAATGTTATCTGAGAAGTATTTGTCGTATCAAAATCAATTAGATTTACTAGCTTAGAACTTCTCGAGAGATAAATCAATAGAGGGACTTCATGTGATGACTGCTGCTTGTCGTCCTTCACATTCAAGGCCGTTGGTAACCTTCTTTCTAGTTGCTCCACAAGTTTGGTTAATTGTACTTGCTGCCAACAAAATGACTCCATGCTTTGCACTAGCTGAGCTTGTTGTTGGCATAGCTGCTCCACTTCCTTGTGGAGTTTCTCGAATGCCTTAGTATTTATTATCTCTTAAAGGGCTCGTGGTGGAGTGTACTTTGAATAGTCCTTGAGATTCTCAGAAGGCAAATGTACTTCTAGTTCATCAGTTTGTTGTGACTGGGAGTTTGTAGGAGTCTCATGAATAACATTCAAGGTAAAAGTTACTTTGGCTCTTGTATGGGGTTGTGGTTGATTCACCAAATATTGTTCCATATTTTTACTCCCATTTTCAATAAGCTCCACTACTATGTCTTTGAAGACATAACAATCATCCACTTTTATGCCCGCCGTTCAAGGTCGTTTCGGTCTCCATTTTGCTGTTGATGGTACTAACAGCTTCCTCTCAGCAAGGCCGACTCGTCCAACGTGTTGACATCGTCAACGGGCATCATTTTGCACGTCGCTTCAATATGTGCCTCAAAGACATCCATTTGGGCATCTCAAGGGCGCATATGCCGTCTCAATTTGTGTGCCAACTTTCAGATGCTTCTGATTGCCTGGCTCACTTCCCGAGACGATGGCTACCGGCCACTCGAGCAAGCATTGGGGGGTGTCTAAAGATCATGGATGGGGCAACTTAGAGAAAGACCAGAACAACTTCAAGAATGATTAGAAGCACGATTGGAACCAATTAAAAGGTGATATTCGGAGCATTTATGCCATGCTGGCTAAACCAAAGGAAGTTTCCTACGAGGCCAACCCAGCAACGATCGAAGAATATGAAACTCAGATGAAAAAAGTACATTATATAGCTGATCCATCACTAGAAAATGAATATTTGGGAGAGGTTGATTCAGTGATGTATGTAGCAGACGATGACCTCTTCCTCACTAAAGAGAATGAGCCTGAGACGGGAGAGATAATTGGAGATATGATCGATCAGTTAAAGGTCGTTCAAGACATCATCAGCCCGCAAGATTTTGACTACATATGGAGCGATATCGAGGCACACTTTCCACCTCAAGTTAAAACATTCCCATGTCTGTTTTAGTCTTTTATTTTGAATAAGGGGCATTTTAGTCCTTTAGTGTTATAGTTGTTAGGGTTGCTTACTATATTTATAGTCTTGTACTCCCTCTTGAAAAAAGGATGGATGATTATAGAATGGAAAACTTTTGCTTGAAATGAACTACTCCCATGTGTGTTTGTGCTCCTCCTGGGGTCCTGTGAGGGGTGGGTGAGATGCCCCGCCACACAACACCGCCACCTTCCCTACCTCCTACAAATCTCCTCTTCTTCCTCTAGCTATCTCCCTTGTCGTCTCCTTAACCCCAGCCTCTGAGCCATTCTTCCCTCTTTCCCCTGGTTCAAGAAAAACGCGTACTCGAATTTTGAAGTGCCGAAGAAGCCACATGAGGAGCAAGGGGGCAATAGACTAGCGGCACACAACCGACTCCATATAGATCGTTAGGTGGAGGAGCTGAAGGCGGCATTGATAATGTGCCTCAAAATCACATCATAGCAATTCAAGCTCAGCTGAAGCAACGTCTACAAGGCAAAGGGAATGGCACTGGACAACCGAAACCTCAGATAAATACTTATAAAGTAATTCTAATTCGGTGTCAATCATGAGTGTTTGATCCCACACAAGAATATCTGATGACTTACTAATGACCATCAATACCGATTCAGTCTCAAACACATCGTCCGCCATTAAATGATCTGGACTCAACAAGTAGGGCAGCATTACAAACATCCTTAACCATAGGATCAACAATAGCACCATGAGTATGACCCGGCACATCTGACTGATCAGCGTTTATGGCTGGTGAGACTATTTTGACTGACCTTGACTATGCTTCTATTGTTTTAGGAGAATAAATCAGAGAGTCCAGAAAGGTGAACTTACGTCCATCAAAATAAGGGTGCAAGAGAGAACATCGACGTCTATCACAATCCACTGTGGCATGGTGCTCCGATAGCCAATCTCGACCCAGGTAGATAGAAGAACTCCATGGATCTATAGTGCACTAATCTCCATCCATATATGTAGCGGAGTGTCCTGTAGTGACATCCTTGACTTGCCGATAGAGCTCCACAAAAAGCTCTATCACCCTCCATAACAATCTCTATGTCCTCAATGGTGAAATCAACAATCGATTGGGGAATCACATTATCACTCTTTTGCTCATCTAAAATCAATGTCGTTCATTCTCGATTCAGTAAGTACACAGCAAAACAAGAATAGATGAAAGACATGTTGCAGGAGATTACCCTGAGACTTTAGGCAGAACCAATCGGTAGCATGCAAAATGAGGTAACGTTGGTCGACAGAGTGTGGGATGATGTTGACCTCATGGACAATCCCTGTGGCACAGATGACACGCAAATAGGAGCACGTACGAATCCGAAACGAGGGGTGGTGCGCTAATGGCCCTTGTTGCACTACCAGGTGCAATGCAACAGACCAAGTATAGGCCTACTCAGACCAACTTGGACCTTGGTTTGAACCAGGCCTGAAGCAAGTGAGCTTGGATCGCTTAGGATCAAGGCTAAGAGCTGTAACTGTTGTCCTGGTTTGGAACCGAGTTGAAGCATGGTTTGCCATATCGTACCAAATCCGGCCGACTCCTATGAGTCGACTCGTATCTGGGCGAGTCCGATCCACTGGTACGCATCAAGTCGAATCAGATCGTGCCAACTCATCGATATATAATGTGTTGTTTTAAATTCAGTATTTCCCATTTGATAAGTAAATTTATACTTTTTACATCAATTAATAGGACACATTTCTCTAAAATATAACTTAAAATCTCATTGGCTTGACTCATAAGACTTGTGCGAGTTGTCCCGAGTCAGATCGGATCTAACTCATATATGGCCGAGTCTGATCCAATCTGGATCCTTAAGTCGACGAACCTTGGGTTGAAGATGGACCCGTTGGGTTCCTAGTCGATTCAGACCAGAATCATGTCAAACTTGATTGACCTGGTCCCCACTAAAGGGCTCAGGCCCTTTCTCTTTGACCACCCCCCTCCTCCCCCTTCCCCTCTAACCCTAGCCGCAGGAACTAGAGAGAGAAAGAACCAGACAGGCAACGGCGACAGTATGTGGTGGTGGAGGTAAGGCCGCCGCCAGGGGCTGGCGACGATGCGACGGCACCGGCGGGAGCTAGCAACGACGTCGGCGGGAGCCAGTGACAGCACCTGTGGGAGCCAGTGACAGCGCCTGTGGGAGCCAACGACAGCGACGGCGAGACAAGCCAACTCTTCCGAAGCCCTTTTCTTTTTGTTCTGCTATAGGATAGAGGAGTTGAGGCCAAAGGCGGAGAGGTCGGTGGCCGAAGGTGGAGACGTCGACGGCGGCACCACCGAAAGGGGTCATGCCAGCCCTAGGGGTCCTAGTAGAGCCCTCCCCTTCGACCTTCTTCTTCTTATTCTACTCTTCTTCTTCAGCTAGGGTTCAGCCGCGCGCGCGCGAGAGAGAGAGAGAGAGATCTTGAAGTGGCTTCTCTCGGTTTGTTTTTCTCCTTTATGACCATAGGCGACAAACGGATGTTGAGGGAAAGGAAGAGGGAGAGATCGGTAAGAAAGAAGAACAAGAGATAGGAATCCGGTGGAGAGGCGAACGGCGTGATAGATTGAGCTTGGGCTCTGATTCTAAAATTGATCGGGGCAGTAGGGAAAGAGGAAAGAATGGCTCGGAGGCCGAGGTTAAGGAGATGACAAGGAAGAGAGATAGAGAAAGGGGAGATCTGCAAGGGGTGGGGAAGATGGCAGTGTTAGGGAGAGGGGCATCTCACCCTCTCCTCACGATATCCCAGGAGGAGCACAAACACACGAGAGCAATTCATCTCAAACAAAAGTTTTCCATTCTATCATCATCCATCCTTTTTCCAAGAGAGAGTACAAGACTATAAAAACAAGCAACCCTAACAATCCTAACACTAAAGGACCAAAATGTCCCTTGTTCAAAATAAAAGATTAAAATAGACTTAAAATCTAAAAGAAATGAAAATTACATCAATTGGACCTCTAATGAGCCAAATAAAATAAATAATGGATCTTTGGCTTTGTTTTCGCAGCTCTTGGATTCCATGACTACCTTTTTGGTGTTTTGTATAGGGACTCCTCCTTGTGGTTTTCATTTTTACTTGTAAATGTTTTCTTTCCTTTTATAACACAAAGTGGTACCATCCACATTCAAAAAAAAAAGGTGGTCTAGCCATTTTGCCCTTTTACATTGAATGGCTTATTCTGCTTTTTTTTTTTTGGAACTCCAACAGTAAACCCACAAACCCAAGATCGAGCCCTACATCACCAGTACCCCGAACCGTAGGCTTGCCAAACATCTCTCGGGCTTTGGGCACCCCCCCGCCCGGCAAAGTCCATGAGGTCAATACTCACGTGAACCCTAGGTTGGTGCCCACTGCGGGTATGTCCATACGTGGGATTCGATAACGCAACCTCACGGTTGCCCGTAAAGTGCATTATCCAACTCTCCCACTTCTTGAACAACTTATTCCTGCATGGGGCCTACACGGAATAAAAACTAGACATTGACTTATTCTTTGGAATAAGCCACCCTATTTCCACCCTATTCTGTTATCAAAGTGAACCAGAGAATCACTTCATCTCCATATTGGAGTGTATAATCAGAAACCCTAGGCCATAAGTGGATAAACATCCAATAGGTCCAACACTCTCCGCCTTGTCCCACATCCTCCTCATTATCTAAGATATCAAAGCACGCAGTAAAGGAGAGTGTTGTCCCCTTGCCTCAGGCCTCCCCCATTATGAAAGACATTGGTAGGCTACCCATTAACCAGCACAGCTAATCTAGCAGAAGTAATACAGGCCCTAACCCAATCAACCCATCTTTCAGTAAACCTCACCATGTCAAAGCTTAAAAGAGGCTGTCTCATTTGAACATAGATGATTGATGACATGACATACCTTCCACTATCCCCAATATGCTTACCAGTGTTAATAACAAATATGATATTACCTTGCTAACACAGTAACAAAAAAGGATCGAAAAAGGGCAATATAATCAAAAATTCTAGAAAAACACAAAATAGGAAAGAGAAGTGGGAAGAGAGTTACCATCCATTCAAACATTGTGTTGTCACAACAGCCATACGCCCAACAAACCGTTGCGGTGTCCTCTTGTTTCCCTGCATCCAATTTTCTCCAAGATGTAGCTCAATTCTGTAAAAGAAAATGCAAGTAGGTGCTATAAAAGAGAATGCAGATAGCTCAGTAGGATATACTTAGTTTTGTTGCTCATGGCTGAACTGAGATAGTTTAAATAGTAATTACAACAATAGTGGCAGTACCAGCGATGCGGGTAAAAGAAGAAGAAGAAAAAACTGAGTCCAAATGCAAGTGACATATACCTTAATTATTACCCGATCAGAGACAGCAAATGGAAACTGAACACCCTTACCCCTTGCAAGATCCAAGTAAAAAGGATCATCAAAGTTGCACTTTTCCTACATATAAATACACAAACAACTTATCAAAACAGAGGAAAAAGGATCTGGAAGCATTGGGATCTGCGCAACAGCAGATTCAAGAAAACACAAACCTGCTCAAACCTGTCTCTTCTTCTTTTTGACACTTTTGAAGACTGCAATTCCTCTTCCCGACGAAAAGCTTGAACTGCTAAGCGAAGAGCTACACAAATAAAAAATTTGTCAATAGCTAATAATTAAAAAAAAAAAAAAGTGCTGAAAGGCGAAGCAAAAAATGAAACCAATGGGTACAAAAAGGTAAATAGTAAAGTACTGACATGACAAAATGGTGATTTTGTGATAGAGATGGAACAAAAGAAAAGAAAAATACTACATGGTAATCCAGTCAGAATGCATAGTTTCTATAGAACACCAGAAAATTTTTAAGTGTACCAACTTACTTCCAGCCCACAGCCCATAGAAGACCATCAACACACGTGATCACGTAACATAATACAATAGCTTCAATTTTCACATTATTCTAAAAAGTTGGCCATTTCATAGAAACTTAACTCAGCCCTAGGATGTCTGTGGTTAGATTCCATCAACAGTAAACACCCAATGCCTGCATACGGGGGTGTCAAATAGAAGATTCAACAGAAAGTTTAACTCTAAGATACGTCTTTGATGAGTTCCACCAACCGTAACCCCCAAAGTCTCAACACATACTCTTGTTTACTTTTGCCAGCTAACAGAAATCAGCACAAGTTAACTACATTCTAGGGGAATCCTTTAGTTAAAACCTGTGCCTTTTTCTGCGAGCAGTATAATATACATTTTTTGCAGCAAAAATCTGGCTACATCTTGGATTCGCCTATGGTCACTTTGGGAACAATTCCTCAGGTCATCAACTGACTCACGTCATTAATGAGCCTCGATTATTTCCAAAACTCTCCTAAAGCAGAGCTATTAACAGGTTTTCATTTTCTTTTACCCATATATAACTTACTATGCAGCCTGCAAAGTGCCACTTAGCTACAAATCTCTATTTTCTCTCCTCCCATAACAAA
The DNA here is from genome assembly GCA_030544215.1 of Zantedeschia hybrid cultivar. Taxonomy (NCBI): domain Eukaryota; kingdom Viridiplantae; phylum Streptophyta; class Magnoliopsida; order Alismatales; family Araceae; genus Zantedeschia; species Zantedeschia hybrid cultivar. The sequence goes on from JARZZO010000005.1 coordinate 14,219,500, forward strand.
GTTGGATTTTTATTTTATTTTTTTGAAAGCGGACACTGCCACAATAATATACTAAGAAACAAAAGGCATACAAATTTACAATTCAGGTCAAAAGAACCCCCTTATAAAAGACAACGGGGCGCAACCATACACCAAGTGGTGTCCCACTCATCCCTCCCCTAACAAAACAAAAAAGGAGGAAGAATCTACAGTTGATGTAGAAAAAAACATGCCCCAACTCTCACACCCTGTCACACACAAAAGCAACCACTCTATCAGACACCGAGGCTTCCTTCTTGAAGATCCAACAATTCCTCTCCCCCCATATGGCCCACAAGGTGGCATGGGGAATCAGCCATCAGATGATACGACCAACCATGAGCAAGGAATTCCGAGTCGGGTCGGGACCCGGCGATCCCGACCAGATCCGATCTAGATCGGCCGGGTCGGCCGATCCAGACGAAGTCCGGCCGGTCCAACTCGATCGGATTTTTTTAAAAAAAAAAATCAGAAAAAATCAGAAAAAAAAATTAAAAAAAAAACAGAAAAAATTACATACATATTATTCAATTGATGTACAATAAGAATGAATGTAATTCATATATATCCATAAAAAATAAACATTAAAGACAACTAACTAACTAATAATTTTTGTTCTGCATTAATTAAAAAAGACATTGTTGTTGAAAAATACCTTAGAAAGATCACATTTGTAATCCTTCATCATCCGGTTCATAAGTTTGAGCTGGCGGGCTATAATATGCCGACATGTATGGTGCATATCCATAGCCAAATAAGGAACTAGCAAGGTCTTTGAATCCTCTTTGAATACCTCTAGGTGTGTAAGGTTGTTGGCTTGAACTTTCTCCTAATTGTATTGGAAGGACAAAAATGCCATACTGTATAGGCGGAGGTCCAGAGTACCCCTCAGTAGTGTTGCTGATGTCTGAATACGGCAATGTAGGAGGGTAAAAAATGGACGGATAAGAAGGTGCATCTTCCCACGGTAGCCAATCACATCCTGCATGTCTCTGTTGGCCTTCAAATCTCCTTTGTTGTCCTTGTCCCTGGCCTTGAGTTCCTTCAGAATGACTCGGAGGTGCGGAGTAATCTTCGTATCCTGTGTAACTGCTCCCAAGTGCAGAACCTCTGGATAGTCCACCAGCAGCAGCAGAAACGCCATCACCATCACCATCTCCATCATCATCATCATCATCATCCTCAGTGGAGTCATCACTCCGCACTAGGCTTGTTTTCCTCAACCACCTTCTTCTACGCCTGTAGGTTTGTCTTTCTGCCTCGTACATGCTGGCCAAGTGAGATGGTAAAGCTGCGGTGTCCTCAAGTGTCTCTCCAGTCTGCTGAACTCTCCCTTCTTCTCCTTCCAATGGGTCCACTCGTTGTTTAGACTTTCCTTTTGATTGTTTTCTCTTTTTGTTACTCAATGACTGCAATGAAGGTCTCGCTAGCTCTTTCTCCTTTCTTCTTTATGGATCCACCTGAGTAGTTGATCTCATGAGTGTTGGCTGAGAGGCAGAAGTTCTAGCAGTGTCTTCTAGTGTGGCTGACTTTCGACGCCTCTGAAGAACAAGTGCACCTCCTTCTTGTGTTGTCTGAAATTCAAGATCTCGAGCAATTACTGCATCTAATTCACCTTCTGCCCAACTCCGATCCTGAGGATCAAACTCAGGCTGCTCTACTCTCCACCCAAGAATGCAGTGAGTGTTCTTCATCTAACAGTTCATCAATATCAATCTGATGTACAGGCTCATCAACTGGTCTGCCAGCAAACTCCATGAATCTCTGTCTTTCAAGCATGTCTTTCCTGAATCTGTCTGATTTTTAGACGCATGGTGTAGTGACATTACACCAACTTCTCCAGCCTAGAAACCTTCAATCTGTTACGAACCTTCGTATGAATGAGTCTAAATGTACTCCAGTTTCTTTCACATTGACTCGAAGAAGTGGTTTGACTGAGTACTCGCATTGCAACATACGCCAAAGGGTTTGTGGCAGCTTGTCTGTAATTAATCTGAATCCACCATTCAACTGTTGAGAAAAAAAAGAAGACGACGATATTAATAATCATATGTAGAGTCTACATTGTAGACTGGTAGCATCATTAAATTTAGTATTTGACTATTTATTATGTAATTCACATAGAGTTGTCATCGTTACTGCAGCCCTGACGTCATCATCTCCATAAATGTCAATCTTCAATTTAAATCTCTCCACCTACAAAATAAATATAAATAACATAAGTTAATGATAGACGCATGCATTTTCATAAACTCCTACTTTGTATGTTACCTATGCTAAGGCATCTATCCTTTCATTCGTATTCCTTGATATTCTAGTAATCACGTTAGTTGTGCCTCGAAGGACCTCTCCGTCATTATGCACACTCTCACTATACTGATATCTTGGGTTGAAAAAATATCTTGCAAATAAATTGAATATTAATTAATTATAAAATTAAATGTGAAAAAAATTAATAACATAAAACCAACTTAAATAGATGAAGAATTAACCAGCAACATAGAGATCATGATGAAGAGTCGACTCCCATCTATCATCGATGATCCTCCACCATTTGTCATGAGAAGTAGCAAGGCTTTCGCTCAATTGCTCATTTGCTCTATCCATGGCCTCATACAAATATCCCATGTCATTTTTGTCATCTCCATCAACTAACCTCAGAACACGTACCAGAGGCTCAACCACTTTCAGATAGCGAGAAACCTTATCTCAAAAACTTCTCTCCCCAACTAGCGATTGCACTGCCAACGCAACTTCTCTAGCATCGGCCCTCAGTGTCCCTATATGTACCAGAAACTCGTCGAAGTGGACTACATGGGCCAACTGATGCTTGTATTTACTCAGGCTTTCTAAAGAAATGAAGTTGAATGCAAATCTAGTAGGGCTAGCACGAAGATCTCGTCCACCTGTATGTTCTCTCATCATATGTAAGATCATGTTGTGACTATAAATAAATCCCATGATCATCTGAGCATGTTGTACCACCTCAGCAACAAAAGGATCTTTACTTATGTCCTCCATCATCAAGTCAATAGAATGTGTTGCACAAGGCACCCAGCACAAATGGTGTCTCTTCTGCATCAACAATTTATCGGCTGCTTTGTAACTTGCTTCGTTGTCGGTGACTATCTGCACAACATTTTCTTCACCAATTTCTTCTACCACGTCATCCATTAGCCTATACAAATAATCAGCATTCTTTATTCTGTTTGAGGCATCCACATATTTCAAAAAAACAGTGCCCTCGCTGCAATACACAAGGAAATTAATCATGGATCTTCTTGTGGTCCCTGTCCAACCATCACACATGATGATACAACTACGCTCCCTCCACACATTTTTGAAGTTGTCGACCCATACCTTCAAGTCATTATACTCTTCTTCGAGCCCAACATCATAAATGTAGCAAGGTGTGGGGGCCTTTACACCAAGCCCAACATCTGCAATTGCATCCACCATCGTCTGAAAATATGAACTAGATGTTGTATGTGCTGGCACACCTGCATGTAAAAACCATTTCACAATTCCTTTCAAGGCATTTTTTGCTGATGCCTTGACTCCTTTTAATGCTTGCTTGATTTCAGGTTGTCTGGCAGAGTTTGATCTGTACAAAAATTGGTTCATAAGACCGCGTGCCACATCTGATGTCCGTCCACAACTCAATATAGAACTAGCAGTCATGCGACCAGAAGAACCCTTAGGAACGAATCTCCCAGGCTGAGAAGCAGCAGGCACTGATCCACCTAATGATCCTATGCCTCTTCAACACTCATCTTCTCTATTTGTCCGCAAACTGGCACGAACAGCTCTGGTGCACTCTACATCAGGGGCATCTAGATCCTCCTCATCCTCCTCATCATCATCATCATCATCAAAATTGATCGGACGCTGAACAGGTAGACTGTAATTCCTTCGTCTCTGACGCCCTGATATCTCATCTTGCAAATCCGTGTGTTGTTGAGATGATAAATCTGTGTGCCTTTTTACCCATCATATAAGTCCCAATTTCCTTCTTCAAGTCCAACGGGACTGACTCACATCAACTGACGTCTCCTGATATGCCAGCAAGATGATTTTTTAGGCGATAGACGCCACCACCCATCTCCTTTCCACACCAGTTGCATTTGACCCTCCTAACACTGTCCACTAGTGTGCAATGCTACCAACCAGGATCAGCACCATACTGCTCATCATCATGTTCATGAGGTCCTTGCTCTGCTATATTCCTGCACAACATAAAAACACAAAAATGCAATCAGGTTCTAACAAGTTCAATTGAGTGGTTGGCACACTCAATTGAACCTTAATCACACTAATCATACAAAAACCCCAATTTTTAACTCCTAATTATGATTAATTTTAACTAATTAACGCTAATAACATGTAATTAATACAAAAAAATACACATTTATGTCCTAACAAGTTCAATTGAGTGGTTGGCACACTCAATTGAACCTTAATCACATTAATCATACAAAAGTCCCAATTTTAAACCCTAAATTATGATTAATTTTAACTAATTAACGCTAATAACATGCAATTAATGCAAAAAAATACACATTTATGCCCTAACAAGTTTAATCGAGTAGTTTGCACATTCAATTAAATCTTAATCACACTAATCATATAAAAGCCCCAATTTTGAACTCCTAATTAGAGTTAATTTTAACTAATGAACGCCAATAACATGCAATTAATGCAAAAAAATGCACATTTATGTCCTAACAAGTTCAATTGAGTGGTTGGCACACTTAATTGAACATTAATCACACTAATCATACAAAAGCCTCAATTTTTAAACACTAATTATGGTTAATTTTAACTAATTAACGATAATAACATATAATTAATGCAAAAAAATGCACATTTATGTCCTAACAAGTTCAATTGAGTGGTTGGCACACTCAATTGAACATTAATCACCTAATCATACAAAAGCCCCAATTTTTAACCCCTAATTAGAGTTAATTTTAACTAATTAACGCTAATAACATGCAATTAATGCAAAAAAATGCATATTTATGTCCTAACAAGTTCAATTGAGTGGTTGGCACACTCAATTGAACCTTAATTACACTAATCATACAAAAGCCCCAATTTTTAACCCCTAATTAGGGCTAATTTTGGGAATTTTGTCTAATCAACATGCTAAATTTTGTTTAAACCTAAATATTAATAGATCTACACAATATACACAATCATACATCATTTCTAATTTTTTTAAAATTTAAAAAAAATAATTCAAAATATACCTAAACTCAGATCGGGATGCGAAAAGAAAATCCAACGTCGACGGCAGCGGTGGCGGCGACCACAGCGGCGGCGGCGGCTCCCGGACGGCCAGCCGACGATGACAGGATGAAAAACCCCCTCCTTTTGGTCGAGATCTCAAAGAAAACTAGAAAAAAGAGAGAGAGAGAGAGAGAGAGAAAGAGAGAGAGGAGGAAAGAGAGGCAGACGGCCGGCGGTGGCGGGCCGGCCGGCGGCGGCGAGCGGCGGCCGGGGGAGGGGGAGCCGGGGAGGGGCTGGGGGAAGGGGGGCGCCAGCAGCAGAAACGCTGCTGGCGGTTGGCTCTAAGGGGGGGATCGGGAGCGGCCCGAACCGGACCAGATCAGGTCCGGACTGGCCGATCTGGCCGGTCCGGCTCCGATTTGGTCCGGTTCGGGCCAATTTCGGCCGTTTTTTTTTTTTTAAAATCAATGGGGGGGAACAGTAAATTCTCCCCCAAATCAGATCAGGACCCGCCAATTCCGATTCCGCAATCCATGGCCATGGGAGCAGCAAGAAGAGGCCAAACATGAAGCAAGTCTTCCATCGAATCCATAATCCTGATATGTATGTGGACCTTGTAAAGGATGGCTCTCCATACCTTGATGGTAAAATTACATCGGACAAAAATATGATCTATGGATTCATCCTCTCTTCCCCACAGAGGGAGCACACAGAAGGCACCTCGTACCCAAAATGAGTCAACCTATCTGCAGTGGGCAAGCTTCCAATGGCGATCCTCCAGATAAGCGTCTTGACCTTCAAGAGAGATTTAGGTTTCCATATGTGTTTGAAAAGGTTTCCATATCGGTTGGAATTATCCTCAGACTGAAAAAAAAAAAAGAACACATAAGATCATAACAAATAACATTATATTTTCAAACCCCCTCCCCTCAATTTGATTGTCAATAATACACAGGCAAAGCCACATATACTTGTCCTCAAATGTAAAGCAGAGGACAAAGGCTGTGAGAATGGGTCCAGGAACCTGTGAACCCACTGTTCTGTTGTCATATCTTACATTCTTTTTAACCAGATTTCTGTGAGCTTGGGCCTGACACTGAAACCATTTATTAATTATATTAGAGCTTAAGTCAAAAAGATTCTTCCTTAGGCCCCATTATCTTTTAAGGTGAAGGAATTAAGTATTTGGGGGATTTCGAATCGTTTGAGAGCATCCTTCTTTCCTGGGGGGAAAACTTGGATCTTGAAGCAGGATAGGATTCTGTGGTGGCTGATCCTTCATGCTACTATTTGCGCGATTTGGTTGGAGCAGAATAGGAGGATTTTTTGGAGGGAGGCTGCAATGCCAAATAGGATTTTCTCTTTTGTTTGTGATAAGGTTAAAGCGTGGGCCAAAGTCTCCTATAATTTAAATTGTACAAACTCCTCCTCCTTTTGTCTTCTGGAGGAGATGTAAAAGGGGCTTGCACCTTCTTGGTGCTCAATAGGGGGGGAATGTTGTTATTTTCCCTCCTCTTTTGTAAAGTTATTCTTTTTCATCTTTATAATATGTGTGGTACCATCCACATTCAAAAAAAGAAGGAATTAAGTATTAACCCCACGAACCGATCCATTTACCTGTTTACTGGCTAATTTTATTGGGACTGATACGCGACCCACGTTGGGTAGGGTCTACCCAGACCCAAACCATTTACAGCCCTACTTAGGAGATTTCTGAAATGCAAATTGGCAAACTCAAACAAAAAAACAAACAAAAAAAAAAAAAGATTTCATGCTTACTATAAAGCAGTAGAATTCAGATTCAATAGTCTCATTACAACCTTAGCATAGTGTAGTCAACAAAAAAAAACTCCACGTTATTATTTTTAAGACTAAATAAACCAACAATGCAGTTCAAATTCAAAAATTACACATGGAAATTAGTTGAATGCCCAACTAGAACCGGTCTGCAAACGTCGGAAATAGGGGAAGAATTCTTTTATTATTTTTAAGACTAAATAAACCAACAATGCAGTTCAAATTCAAAAATTACACATGGAAATTAGTTGAATGCCCAACAAGAACCGGTCTGCAAAAACATAAAAGAACAAAGTACATCCTCAGACCTCCCAGCTCCTTTCCAACTTCCCATTGACACTAATGAGGAACCAAGTTCCTCAATTTTTTGAGTTGAGCATCTAGAACCAGCTTGAAACGCCCTTTCTCAAGTTTTGAAAGAACTTGCCATTGAAATCTCTCATGCTACAAGTACAGTGACACTCATTCTGAAATCAATTCTCTATCCAGCCAAACTGAATTGCTCTAGAAGTTAGGATAACTTCATATGCCCAGAGCCCAAACCAACCATATCCCAATCAGACAAAATAAGAACTGCAGATGGAAAAAGTGTACAATACAGAATTATAGAACCAGTCAGAACTGTTGTACCATACCCAGATTTGGTAGCACCTTGTCTTCTGAAACTGGCTGATGACACTTCAAGCAAGCTTTCTGCATATGATCGCATGGGAATGATACAGTGATCAAAGGTATGAGAAAAAAATATGAACAAGCTACACAAAGCATTGAACGGAAGTGATTATTTAAATGCAGGAGAAAATAAGAAGCTAGCAACTTATTTTAACTGAGCAGAAAGCAAAAAATAAGAAGTTAGCAAGTTATTTTAACTAAGCAGAAAGCATCCGCCACTCACAGTGAGTCAACTATAAAAAAGGGTCAGGAGTTAGATTTAAACATTAATCAAACAAAAATTATAAATAAAGTCCGCATATAAGGAACACTGTAGATAATCAGGGGAAAAAAACTGATATGTAAGAATCATACACTATCAGCATTAGAAAACTCTCACATACAGATCATAACCAAATAGTTGTCCATCAGAAAGTGTGGTTCTAATACATCATCATGGGTTGGGACAATGCTTTTAGTAGCCCAGGCCCAAGGTTTACCCATCAATTGCCGGATTTCCTACCAAAGTAAAAAGGCAAATAATAAATAAATTAATATTATCATCTTCCCAACCACATATTGCATCTTCTGACTGATACGCCTAATAAAAGAACAGGGAGAAAACTTCAATCAACAATCGCATGATTCATGTAAATTTCACTGATAGCTGTGAAATTTATCTTTTCCTCCATTTTTTCCTTTTGTTTGCCCAAATCTCCCAGATAATGACCACGACAACCCTAGATCCCCTAATCCTAAAAATTACCAAAATATCCTTCTAACATAGAACACTCAAAACTAGCACAAAACTCCTTAAAACACCTTCATACCTTCCAAAGTTTGTCATGGACCATGCTAAAGCTTATCGACTCAATTTAAGTTTGTGTTCACTACTGGATGTGCATATCCAGAGGAACCCTCAAGTAGTTCCTGAGACCATATGCCTTCCCTCACTATCCCTATAGAGGTTGGAATTCACATCACACAATAAGAAGACATAACAAAACTAAAAACAAGTGAGGGGCTCCGCCACTCCCTCCCACACCTTGTTCCCTTATTTCCGCATTTGCACTTCAACCCATGGATTGCAAGATCGGCCAATTCTGATCCGGATCGGCCGATCCGGGTCGGGATCGGTAGGTCCCGATCCGATTTGGTGGGGGAGGGAATCACTCTCCCCCCCTTCGATTTTAAAAAAAAAAAAAGTTATTGGGATCGGCTCGTATCGGGCCTGGATCGGCCGATCCGGTATAATACGGCCCGATACGAGCCGATCGGGGATTGGGAGACAGCAGCATGATGTTGCTGCTGGTTTGCTGCTGCTGCAGCTCCCCCTCCCCCACCTGGTCCTCCCTGCCGCCGCCGGCCGTCCGCCGACGCCATCCTCTTCTCTCTCTCTCTCTCTCTCTTAAGATCTTGACCGAAAGAGGGGGGGGTTTCCACCCCGTTACCGCCAGCCAGCAATCCGGCAGCCACCGCCACCACTGTTGTCGCTGCCACCGCCAGCGTCTACGTCAGATTTCATTGCCGGATCACAATCCGAATTAAGGCATATTTTGATCTTAATTAAGGTTAAACTTTAGAACTTTGGTATGATTAACGTAATTAGCGTTCAATTGACTGTAAGAAACACTCAATTGAACTTATTAGAATCTAATTGCATAGATTTGTGCATCAATTACACGTTATTAGCGCAAATTTTTTAAAATTAATCCTAATTAAGAGTTAAAAAATGATTAGTGTAATTAGGGTTCAATTGAGTCTATCAAACACTCAATTGAACTTATTAGAACCTGATTGCATAGATTTGTGCATTAATTACATATTATTACCACTATTTTTTAAAAATTAACCCTAATTAGGAGTTCAAAATTATGACTTTTATATGATTAGTATAATTAGGGTTCAATTGAGTGTGCCAAATACTCAATTGAACTTATTAGAACCTAATTATGTAGATTTATACATTAATTGCATGTGATTAGTGCCACTTAAATTTATTTGTTTTTTTATGTTATGTAAGAATATGGCAGAACAAGGACATCATGAGCAGGATGTAGAGCAACAAGATGCTGATCATGATTGGTAGCATTGCACACTAATGGACAGTTGGCAGAGGAGGGTCAAATGCAACTCGTGTGGAAAGGAGATGGGTGGCGTGTATCGCCTAAAAAATCATATTGTTGATACAGCAGGAAATGTCAGCAGATGTGAGTCAGTTCCACTGAACTTAAAGAGGAAAATGAAGATTTACATGTTGGATAAAAAAAGTCCAAAAAGATTTATCAGCTCAACAACAGATCGATCTGTAAGATGAGATATCAGGGTGCCAGGGACGAAAGGATTACAGTCTGCCTGTACAACCGCCGATCAGTTTAGATGATGATGATTAGGATGATGATGAAGAGGATCCAGATGACCAGAACTGTTCTTGCCTGTTTGCGAACAGTTCTCAGTCTGGGAGATCCTTCCTAAGGGGTCTTCTGTTGGCAGGGCTGCTAGTGTTGTGTTGGGTTGTAGATGGACGTCAGATGTAACACGGGATCCTATAGACCAATTTTTATACAAACCAAGGTAGGACAACACGGGGATCGGACTCGGATCGGTCCGGTCCCGATCGAGCAGATCGGCCGATCCGATCTGATCCGATCTCGGACCGGTCTGACCGATCCAATTTTAAAAAAGGTAAAAATAAAATAAAAATAGAAAAATAGGTCTAAAAATAGGAAAATTACAAAAAAATAGAAAAAATATATATATCTACCCAAAACCTATCTAAGACCTCAGATAATCCCTTGAAATTTTATTAACTTTGAAAAAAAACTTGAATACAAATATATAGGGGGACAAAACCTTACCCCTAAGTATTACATAATAGTAAAAAAAATTAAACACAAAACAACCAGACATACACTTATTCTAATCTTACATTCTAACCTTATTCTATGTCTCCCTCCCGAGATCTATCTCCCGGTGGGTGAATATGAATATTTCGACCAGAGGGCCGTGTCATTTCCTCCATAATTTCGTCTCTCATCGTTGATGCTACTCCTCTTTCATCTCCTTTGTCGTAGGTGATTCTTGAATTGATTTTTTACCTCTAATGATGTAACAGTGCAAGCCTTCACTTCTCCTTTAACACTCCCAATATGTTGCTTTAGACGAAAAACTCCACCTGAAATAATCCAACCGCAGTAGTTGCATACCTTCCGTGAAGCCATGTCCACGACGGTGCACTGTTCCATCCCAGATCACCACAAGAAGTGATAGATATGGTCTCATTATGCTCCAAAGTCGACATCTTTAGAAGGAAAAAAATATTAACAGAAAAAGAGAGAATTACAGAGAGAGAAATAGTGAGAAATAAGAAAAAACAGAGAAAAAGAGAGTGAGATATCATACCTTGAGAGAGAGTCAGAGACAATGAGAAAGAAAGCTACAGAGACAAAAAAAGGTTAGAGAAAAAAAATAAAATGAGAGAAAAATAAATAGGTATAGAGAAAAATGGTTAGTGAGAGAAAGAAAATTAGAGAGAAAAAACAAAAGAGAAACTTAAAGATGAAAATGTTTGAGAGAGATATATATGTTAGAGAAAATTTAAAAAAAAATAGGGAGACAAAAAGTAGAAAGAAAGATATGTTAAAAGGAGATTAAAAACTTAGAGAGAGAGAAAATAATAAAAACTTATAAAGAGATAAATATTAAGGAGAAAAAATGATGGAAAAAAACGATGTAGTCCGTCCGTTCGTCTCTTAGAAAGCTTTGGAGAGCAAGAGAACTTTGAGTGTGAGTCTTTAACAGAGTACGAGAGCTCAGAGAGAGAGAAATTTTAAAGAGAAATAAATGAGAATTTGTGTGAATGAGGGAGAGAAGGGTTGGAGGGGGTCTTATAGGCTCTTAAAGGGGCTTAGAAGCCCCTTCTAGCCGTTGGGAACCCATTTGAATGAGTTCCCAACGGCTAGTTATGGGGGCCTGAATCGACTAATCCAACCACTGGATCAGTCGATCCAACCAATCCTGGCCCCGGGCCGCTAGGTCAGGGCTCGAGATCAGATCAGTTCAGCCGATTTTCGATTGGATCAACCAATCTGATCCAATCCAAGCCGATCCTGCATATCTTATTACAAACGAAATCTGTCAGACAGCCTGAAATCAAACAAGTATTGAAAGGAGTCGAGACCTCAACAAAAAATTACTTGAAAATAATTGTGAAGTGATTTCTGCATGCAAGTATGCTAGCACATACAGTATCTAGCCCATATTTTCAGACGATGGTAAATGCAATTGCAAATGCTGGGCCTAATGTAAAGGCCTCCACACATCGCTACATTTATGATGTTGGACTCGAGAAGAAGTACAATGAGTTGAAGACGTAGGTAGACAACTTCAAAAATGTATGGAAGGAACATGGTTGTACCATCATATGTGATGGTTAGACAGAGACGACAAGGAGATCTATGATTAATTTTCTTGTCTATAGCAGCTAGGGCACTATTTTTTAAAATATGTTGATGCCTCCAACAAAATAAAAAATGATGATTATTTGTACAGACTAATAAATGAGATGGTAGAGAAAATTGGTGAAGATAATGTCGTGCAGGTGATCACTGACAATGAAACAAGCTACAAAGTAGTTGGCAAATTGTTGATGCAGAAGAGAAAGCATTTGTACTAGGTATCTTGTGCAGCACATTTCATTGACTTGATGATGGAGGACATAGGCAAAGACCATTTTGTTGTTGAGGTGGTAGAGTAAGCTCAGATGACCACAGGATTTATTTATAGTCATAACAGGATCTTACATATGATGAGAGAACATATAGGTGGACGGGATCTCCTTCGTGTGCTGGCTCTATCAGATTTGCATCCAATTTCATTTCTTCAGAGAGCCTGATGAAATACAAACATCAGTTAACCCAGTTAGTCCACTCTAACGATTTTCTGGCACATATAGTAACACTGAGAGCCGATGCTAGGGATGTTGCCGTGGCAGTACAAATATTGGTTGGAGGAAAAACTTTTTGGGAAAAAAAATTTTGCTACTTAAAAGTGGTTGACCCTCTAATACATATTCTGAGGTTCGTTGATGGAGATGACAAAAATGATATGGGATATTTATATGAGACAATGGATAGAGCAAATGAGCACTTGAGGGCAAACAATTCTACATCTTTTGGAAAATGATGGAGGATCATCGATGATAAATAGGAGTCGACTCTCCATCATGATCTCCATACTGTTGGTTAATTCTATTTGTTTTTAACTTGATTTTTGATGTTAATGACATTTATTTTGATAACTAATGAACATTAATTTAAACGCAATATATTATTTCAACTCAAGATATCAGTACGATGAGAACGTGGACAATGATTAAGAGGTCCTTCAAGACACAACCAATGTCATTACTAGAATATCAAGGAATACGAACAAAATGATAAATGCCTTAGCAGAGATAATATAGAAAGTAGGAGCTTATGAAAATCCAATCTTCTATCATTAACTTATGTCATTTACATTTATTTTATAGATTGAGAGATTTAAATTGAAGATTGACATTTATGGAGATGAGGACGTCAATACTGCAATAATAAGGACAATTCTAAGTGAATTACATAATAAATAGTCAAACACTCAATTTAATGAATTACTATTATTAATTATTAATATTATCTTTTTCTTTTTGCAACAGCTGAATGGTAGATCCATATTAATTATAGACAAGCTGTCAGAAACCATGTGGCATATATCGCAGTGAGAGTACTCAGTAAAAACACTTCTTCCAGCCAGTGTAAAAGAAACTAGAGTACATTCAGTCCCATCCACACGAAGGTTCGTAATATATTGGGTGTTTCTAAACTAAAGAAGTTGGTGTACTGTCCAGTATAACATGCGCCTAAAGATCAAACATATTCAGAAAAGATAAAAGACTTGAACGATAGAGATTCATAGAGTTTGTTGGCAAAGCAATTGATGAACCTTTACATCAGATTGATATCGATGAACCGTTGGATGAAGAATACTCATTGTATTCTTGGGTGGAGACTAGAGCAGCCAGAGTTGCTCAACCTGAGTTTGATCCTCAAGATCGGAGTTGGGCAGAAGGTGAAATTAGATGGAGTAGTTGCTCGAGATCCTGAATTTCATACAGCATAAGAAGGAGGTGCATATGTTCTTCAGAAGTGTCGAAAGTCAACCATACTTCCAAACACTGATAGAGTTTCTGCCTCTCAACCAGCACTCAGGAGATCAACTACTCAAGTGGATCCACATAGAAGAAAGGACAAAGAGCCAGCGAGAACTTCATTGCAGTCATCTAATAGGAAAAAGAAAAAACAATCAAAAAAAAAAGTATAAACAACGAGTAGATCTGTAGGAAGAAGAACAATGGGGAGACAGCTAAAATTCAGCAAACTAGAGAGGCACTTGAGGACACCCCAGTTTTACCACTTCACTTGGTCAGCATGTACGAGGCATAGAGACAAACCTACAAGCGCAGAAGAAGGCGGTTGGCGAAAACAGGCCAAATAGGGAGTGATGACTCCACTCAGTAACAATTAGTGATGGTGGTGGTGCTGCTGCTAGACTATCAGGAGGTTCTGGACTTGGGAACAATTATTCAGGATACGAAGATTACTCCGCACCTCCGAGTCATTCTGAAGGAACCCAAGGCCAAAGTCAAGGACAACAAGGGGGATTTGAATACCAAAAGAAACATGCAGGATATGATTGGCCCAGCTGGGAATATGGACCTTCTTATCCGCCCACTTTTCACCTCCTATACTGCCATTCAAACAGCAGTAGCACTATCGAGGGCTATTCTAAACCTCCACCTATTCAATATGGCATTTATGTCCCTCCAGCACAATCAGAAGAAAGCTCAAGGCAACAAGCAAACACACCTCGGGATATCCAAAGGGGATTCGAAGACCTCACTAACTCCTTGTTTGGCTATGGATATCAAACATATATGTCAGTATATTATGGGCCGCCAGCTCAAACTTATGAACTGGGTGATGAGAGATCACAAATGTGATCTTTCTAAGATATTTTTTATTAACTTCATATAAAATACTTCATAATGCCTTTTTCAAATTAGTGCACAACAATAATTATTAGCGAGTTATTTGTCCTTAATGTTCATCTTTTATGGATGTGCATGATTTGCATTCATCTTTATTGTACATTTATTGAATAATATGCATACATTTTTTTCTGATTTTTTCATGTTTTTTTATTATTTTTTTGATAAGACCAATCCGGAACGGCCAATCCAGATCGGAATCGGCGGGTCCCGATCCTGGGATTATTTGAGGAATACATTGAAATATTTAATCATCACCAAGCCTTCAAAGATTGGATTCAATCGATTATTCGCATTCAACTTGAACAAAGCATTTTCGCTACCGGTTGGACCTTTCTTTGTCCTCCACCTCCCTTTAGCTTCTAGCATAGAATCCTTCTTTTTCTCTCCCAAGAATCAAGATTCTCTACTTTTTGAGTGGGCAAGTGAGTGGAATAAGGATCTACTTCAGCCAGTTCATAGAAAGGCAAACACAATCTCATCCCAACAGATTGACCCTCAATCTCGAGCCTGCTTCAACCTGAGGACTACTGAGTTTTGGAGCTACCATTTCAGTGTCTTTTGTGCCCAAGTTATTCCAAATAACACGAGTGGGATATCGGCGATGCGGAGCGGAGCGGGGGAAGAGAGGAACGAGAAGAAAGAAGTGGGAAGAGGAGAAGAGCGGATATACTTGTGAAGCGGGAAGGATTATAGGAAGAGTTGGTAGATGTTTTAGATGTTTGGAATCTGATCATAGAATAGAGGAGTGCCGTAATGCTCTGGTGTTGGAGATGTAGCTTGGGTCATCGAAGTTTTAACTGTCCAGTTCGACAGGAGAATTGGATTTCTGGACGGAGAAGTTCTGATTCTGATATCTCTAATCCAGAGGAGAAGACAACACTTGGCCTAAAGAATCATTCTGTGGAAGTTCCATGCTTCCCAGCTTTTGCCGACAACTAGATGTTTTTCAAAAGATGCATTGTGGGTACTTCTGTGAGACCCATTCAGCAGGATGTTGATTTGCAAAATCTTCTGAAGCAATGGCCAGAGGTGAATGAATGTTGGTCATTTAAAATTAATGAGCGTCAGATTATTTTATGGTGTAAATCAGAGAAGATGTTCAGAGACCTCCTGTCTTCTAGAAGTACAGAATGTATGGGAGAGAAGACTGAGTGGAAGGCTTGGTCTCTTGAAGTTGGTTCACAGAGGATAGGAAGTATGACTCAGAGCTGGTATCGGCTAGTGGGTGTTCCATTTCATCTGTGGAATGTGGAGGTATTAAAGAAAATACTCAGTTCATCCGAATGGGTTAGAAGGGTGGACATTGTGATGCTGAACTGGGAGAATCTGGAATTTACTCGTGTTCTGGTGGCGGTGGAATAGGGCATGCAAATGCCATCATAGGTCCACACTAAGATGGGGTGAAGCATTTTCCAAAATTAATATTCAAATGGAACCTTATGAGGAAGAGAAGGAGTGTTGTCCCACGTGGACTTACAAAGAAGTGACTATGGTGTACAGGGAGTATCGAGGGCTAGGGTTTCTGAGGATGCAGAGGCAGGGAAGAAGATGGAGTCAACTCACGATGGGAGCAAGTCAACTCGTAACAAGGAAGCTTCAGTTCAGCCGACTCAAACGGGTTTGAGTGAACCGGACGGGTTGAAATCAAATGATCTTGGTAATAAGGATCCAAAACCAATCGTCAAACTAGATTCGGATCAAGATCCGAAGATGGATTCTTGGAGTTAGACACTTTTGCCCATGCTAAAGAGGCTACTGGAAAGGGCTTAGAGTTAGGGGTCTTTAAATCTTCGCCCATTTGAGGAGAAACCCTAAGAGCCTTTGCAACTTAACTCGTTCATGGCGTCTGGCACAATGTTAGAAAGGGGAGAGGGCAGACTCCATCTCCGTCAGGGCGGAGATAACTGGAAAAGGAAATCTACTCTGGTGCAGATGGAGACACAGCTGGAGAGCAATGAAGAAGGAAGGAAGGAAGATTCTCCACTCCAAATCGCAGATTCTTCGGGTATGTTTCTCCATCTCAATACCCCTCCATCCCATTCCCGACTCAATCCGTCCCTTTCTGACGCCAAAAAGCTCGTCAACGACAACAAGAAACAAGGAGGGCTTGAGCTGGTGCCCTTCAACGAAAGCAATCACGCATATCACAGAAGGAAGGGAAAAAACAATGAAGGGAAGGAAGTGTTTTTGAATTAGTGAGATAACAAGGAGCTTGAAGAAAAAACCTTAGGTATATGGCTTTGTATACAAGGCAAAGTAGGGCAGTTCAAGAAGCTGTGTGCAGATGGATTGAATGCTAGTGAAGTTGCATCTAAACAAAAGGGAAAGAAGGAACTTAAGAGTATGTTGAAGGACAGGAAAATATGTGCAAGAAGTTCTAAGGATCAGCATGTTAATAAGATAACCAAATGATTCTGTTAACGTGGAATGTCAGAGGCCTTAGTGACATGGGTAAGCAGAGATTCGTCAGAGAACTTATAAGAAGAAAGTCAGTGGAGATTGCACGCTTGCAGGAGACGAAGATGGAGGTTGTGGATCCAATCTTAATCAAGCACATTACAAGCTTTGCTGAGACTGATTTCGTCTGTAAGCCTAAGGATAAAGGAGGCTTAGGCGTGAAAAATCTTTGAATTTGGAATATTGCTTTTACTTGGAATTTGGTTGTGGGAGCTAATGGAGGAAGAGGCAAGTCTTTGGAAGGTGTTGATTAATAATAAACAATATATGCCTGAGAAGAAATTTTATCTTAGATCGGCTAATGTTTCAAATATGTCCCCTGTTTGGTCTGATATCTTCAGAGCAGGTAATAATTTTCATAAGTACATTCTGTTCAGAGTGCGAAATGATTTACATACTTTCTTATGGCTAGATATTCGGTTGGGAGATAGGACTTTGAAAGAAATCTTCCCGCTTCTGTATGCATTAGCTGTTGATCACTGGTGTACTGTCAACGACTGTTATAACCAAGATGGTAATATTATTCAGTAGTGTTCTGATGAGAAGAAACTGGAAAGATGAAGAATTTGATGAGTATTTTGCTCTTACGACAGTGTTGTATGCAGTTCAAAGGAACCCATCTGATAATGACAAATTGATATGGGGCCCTGCAAAAGGTATATACACAGTGCAATCGTATTACAATGTGCTTGAAGATGCTTTTCGAAATATACCAAATTTGTAGAAGTCTGGAAGGTGAAATCTCCACTCAAGTGAAGGCGTTCATGGGACTGGTGTTTGAGAAGCGAATTATTACCAAGCAAGTACAGAAGCAAATGGTACCCAAATGATGACACTTTATGTTCTTTCTGTGGAACTCATAATGAAGATGTGGATCATGTGTTTGTTACATGTGAAGTCAGCCAAGAAGTCTGGAAAATCTTTGGTACATCATTGAAGTTCAATCCCAATTTCAAGACTATTGTGGAAATGTGGAGATTCTTCAAAAACCTGCGAAGAACAGCCAACCAACGAGAGCAAAGAAGCCTTATGGGAGTGATTCCCCATGCAGTTTGCTGGAGCTTATGGAGAGAGAGTAATGATGCTATCTTTAAAGTAAAGAGAATTTATATTGAAAATATTTGTTTTAGATTTTTATCCTTCTTGTAAAGTTGGACTAGATTTATCATTGCGATGTCTATTAGTCCTGGATAAAGGCATTTTAGGTTTTATTGCCTGATTAAGCTCTGATTTTCTGTTTTTCAGATAGGAACCTCTCCTATCTGTGATTGTACTTCCTCTTTTATTTTCAATAAATTGGTGGTACAACCCATGTTATTATCGGAAAAAAAAAGCCATTCCAAATAACAGATCTCTCTTTTGTAACCCTAGACGCAACTCTTCCTCCCAACAACCACAACACTACATACAACCATAAAAGTAAAAAAAAAAAAAACAGGTTTCTGAGCTGGAACACCAAACAGCCACCAACGAATTGCATTCTTGTGCCTCCTCCTTCTCACAAACCTGTAAGGCCCTGCTGAAAATTCCCACCTCCCTCCCATCCTCTGCTGCTTTGTAACATATTTCCATCAGAATTTCACAGAAGGGAAGAGATGGGAAATGGCCAGGGACGAGTCTTCAGACTTCCTACATCACATTTGTTGTTGTCACCTTCACAGACAGCATCACAGCCACTGCCATCATTCTCTTCCTTCTCTCTCTTTCCAGCTTTTCTTTTGACCCATAGGGCCCAAATAGGCTGCCCCAAAACTCTTCCTCTCCCTTCTGCCACAACCACATGGGAATAAAGGAGGGAAAGAAACTCTCTAAACTAACTAGCATTCAGTGTGAGAATGGAAAGAAACTATTTTCTTATTACATCCCCCCAGTTGCACTCCTTAAAGCTCATATCCAAAGGAACTGAACTATTCAACCATAGAAATTTAGTTGAGCAACTCACTAGCCTAATCTCATTAGTTGGCCAAGTTAGTTCATCTGAGCAGTCCCAGTCAAAATCCGAGACAGCGAAACATCACTACATGCACGAATTTGTGGCCAAAACCCAAAAGTCGTTGCTGTGTTAGTTGCAAGCACTCAGGACTACTAAAGCCAGCGCCAAGCCATTTGTCTTATTACTCAAACTGAGAACTTGGGCCTGTAAATTTCCTAGTCTGAAGCATTTGTCCTGTCTAATTACAGAACTCTTCTGCTATGTCCATGATTATTCAGAGGTTGAGGATATTAGTAAAAGCTCTGGCAGAATGGGGTGACTTTAGAACCCTTCCTGGGAAAGTGGCTAAGGACTCAATCCCCTGTAATATGCAGGCATATGACGCTCTGGAGGAAGCTGGGTTGCTTGATGATGATAGGATCCAGAGGGACAAGTTAAAACCCGACATCCAAGAGATCATGTTCAAGGAAGAAATCTACTGGAAGCAAAGGTCCAGAGACAGATGGATAAAAGAAGGCGACCGGAACTCTGCTTACTTCCAGAGTGGCGGAGGACTAATTTTATTAGTTGTTTGAAGCATGGAGATGTTTCTCTTACTCAGCCACAGGCTATCAGGGATCATGCCAGATATTTTTATTCACACCTGCTTTCTGAAGAGGACACCTGGCGGCCGTCCATTGCAGATGACCTGCTTCCCCAACTTTCAGAGGAAGAGAGGAACTCTATCTCCTCCTCGTTCTCGGAAGAAGAACTTAGGGCTGCTATTTTCAACTTGGCGGGAGACAAGGCACCTGGGCCTGACGGTTTTCCTATGTTTTTCTTTCAGCACTGTTGGGATATTGTCAAGGAACTTCTTTTGAAGGCAGTGGTGAATTCCAGGAGGGGAGAGCTCACTTGATTGGACTGAATAAGACTTTCCTCATTCTTGTTCTGAAGAAAGTTGGGGATGAATGTCTGCCCGACTTTAGGCCCATTGGTTTGCTCAATGGGGTGTACAAGATTATTGCTAAGATGATGGCTAGTAGAATGGACATAGTGGTAGCAACACTGATCAGTGGAAACCAAGGAGCTTTCATTAAGGGCAGACATATTCAGGGGAACTTTATGGTGGCTCACGAGTGCATTCACGCTATGAAGACTGAGAAAAAGAAAGGGATGGTCCTCAAGCTGGATTTTTTAGAAGGCCTATGACAGAGTCAACTGGGGTTGTCTTTTCCAAGTCTTAAAGAAGATGGGATTCAGAGAGAGAAGTAGGTAAGGCTCAAGGCTTGTGTCACTTCAGCTAGATTTGTTGTTTTGGTTAATGGGAAACCTACAGGTTTCTTCTACAGCGGAAGGTCTCCGTCAGGGCGACCCATGTCTCCTTTACTCTTTGTGCTGGTTGCTCATGTCCTTACTAGGATGTGGGATAGGACTGAGGTGGCTGATCTTATTTCAGGCTTCCAATTCTCTTCTCAGGGTAGACAGGTTACTCATTTGCAGTATGCTGATGATACCATCCTCTTCCTTTCTGAAGAAGAGGATGAGCTTTTCTCTGCTAGGCTGATTCTGGAATGGCTTCATGAGGTTTTTGATTTACGGGTTAACTTTCATAAAAGCCAACTGATAGGGATCAATATGGAGTAAATGGCACTTAGTAGAGCTGCCCTTATATTAGGGTGTCAGATTGGAGAGTTCCCTATCAAGTATTTGGGGCTTCCTCTCTCTCCTAGACCCTTAAGGAGTAGTGAGTGGCACTTGGTGATTCAGAAGTTCGAAGGAAGGCTTGCACATGGAAGGGTCGTCTATTGTCATATGGTGGGAGATTGGTTCTCTGCAATTCTGTCATGGACAGTCTCCCTACTTATTTTTTCTCCATCTTCAAAGCGCCGAAAGGGATCATCAAGAAGTTGGACTCTATTAGGAGCCGTTTTTTTCTGGCAGGGGTGCAGTGAGGCTCAGAAAGGGGGATATGATATCTGTTGGGGAAGAACTTGTAAGCCTAGAGGGGTTTGTGGAGTAGGCATTAAAAGTTTGGCAGAGGACAATACGGTTCTTCTTACTAAATGGCTGTGGAAACTGGGTACATCAGTAGATGATCTGCGGGTGGAGGTTATCAGCTGCAAGTACTTTCCTAGAGGGAGAGTGTGGGATCTGCTCCCAGTATGCTCCTATTTGGAAGGGTATCCTCACTTGTGCTGATGTCATCAGCGTATGTGTACATCTTGCCATTGGAGATGGGCACAAATGTCTCCTCTGGAGGGATGCTTGGTACGAGGGAATACCTTTCTGTGACAAGTTCCCACAGATATTTCAGGTAGCACCACAGACCGCAGCTCTAGTGGCAAATGTATTGGATTCCATACAGGCTTCTGGGAATTGGCAATCCATGTTTAGAAGACAACCTAAGGATGATGAGGTTGGGGAACTTGCTCAGCTTCTGCCTACCCTTGAGGGGACCTCTTTTGAAGCTTCTTCCAAGGACCGCTGGAGATGGAGATGGGAGCCTAATGGGATTTTCACCGTCCGCTCAGCTTATCAGATACAGATTGATAGTGGCCTAAGATTTCATCTTGCTCACTTGACCTGGAAATGTAAGTCTCATGTGAAGGTCAAGATCCTGACGTGGCGTGTATGCCATGGGAGGCTTCCTACTCGCCAGAGATTGGCTCATTTTATTGACAGGATTCCTTCTATTTGTATTCTCTGTAGCATGGAAGATGAGACAGTGGATCATCTGTTCTCCGTTTGCTCTTTCTCTGAAGAGGTATAGCAGTTTCTGAATGACAAGTTGCACCTTAGTTTGCCCACTTGGGCCTCGATCCATACCTTATTTTCCTTTTGGAGGGGCGGGCAATTCTGAAGGAAGAAAGACAAATTTGGTGGTTGATTTTACACGCTACAGTATGGGCCATTTGGAGCGAAAGGAACAGACGGTTTTTCGGGAATGAGGCTTTAGCCTCGGAAGCTGTTGGGGGGTTCATTTGCTCAAGGGTAAAGGAGTGGACTGTAGTTTTTGTAAGGGGGATTTTGTCAGTAACCCCCTTTCCTGTTTGCTGGGGGGTTAAGTGGTGTCTACACCTTTCTTGGTGTTATTTTGTGTTTATAGGGCTGGTGGATATTGATTTTGTTTTTGCAAATCCCCCCCCCTTTTTTTGCGTACCTTCGTTTATCTTTTAATACAACTGTGGTACTACCCACTTTCAAAAAAAAAAAAAACACCCCGCCTCCCGGTGGAGACATTGGAAGAGGGATAAGGGTAATTCATAACACCACTCTCAAGGATCGTTGATGATACTGTCTGAAGATACCTTCCTTAAAAGACAAAAGAGATACTTGGGCTGAAATCAGTGGTTCAGTTTATAGCATTGTCATGAGGCTGTCGCATAGCAACTCCTTGCTTGGGACTCCACAAAGATCAAACAGACCAGACAATTCAACAAAAGATTCAATAAAACCTAGCTTAGGTCCAACCAAAGGGATCCCGTTGATAATATACCTATAATCTCTCTTTCAAACACCAGAATCTGAAGATCTATTCCCATTTCAGCAGTTCACTCACTTCGATCCATGTCCACAAGCAGCATCGCCACATAATACCTGCAATAAGTGTGACAGAAACCATGGAGTGTTGATGCCCAGTTCAGCCACTCGCTCAGGCCACTATCTACACGGAAGCTAATTCTTTTGGTATGAATGCTATAAAGAACTAGCTAGATATGAGAAGATGAAACTCTGATGATTGACAAGAAGAATGCTAGCATATCACATTTGTACGGTACATCACACAGATGTTTGATGTCATCATTGGATGTCTCCATTTAAGAGTCTACTGAGCAGACCAACACCTCAAGAATGTGTTAAAGATACTTCTAATGGAGGTCATCCAACGTTTTTTAGATAATTCTACCATGAGCCATCCAATAAAAGCACCAGACAGCTCCTAATGAGCATGATAGACCACACTCTGAAGAATGTGGTATACTAGCATTCCTTGTAATAAATAAATATATATGTATGTATGTATATCAACATCTTCAAAATACCTAGAAAGATATCCCTTAAACAGATATACATGAGCTCTACTTTCAGCAAGTAATTAGCAAAATAACAGAAGACATCGTCCAGTACAGCCTCAAGATGAGTCATGTCATTGTGTGCCAAAACCATGGTTCACTGTATCATACTGGTCATGCCAACTCATATGAGTTGACTCATATAGAGTCTAGTATGCTGGCACGCATCGTATCAGACAGGATCATGCCAACTCATACATGCATGATGAGTTGTTTTAGATTGAGTTTTTCTCATTTGATAAGTAAATTTACACTTTTCTATCAATTAATAGGGTACATTTCTCTTAAGGTGGCTTAAACTCATTGTCATTAACAAACTCATCAGCCTGAATTGGCCAGAGTCATGCGACTAGTACGAGTCAGACCGAGTCGGATTGATACCGTCTGTATCTAGGAAGATATGATCCAGTGCAGATCAAAGATACGGTGAATCTTGACCAAAACTAGCCAAATCGATGAAAAAAAATTATGCCAACTTGAAGATTTGTAATCAAAGTTTTCCAAAAATAATGAACATTTATTTCCAATTTACTTATGCATAGTAATGATATGTCCTTTTACTGGCATGTTTATAATCTGGAAATGATGATGCACAAAAATCAATAACACAATGTAATCTTCAATTTTAACTGCCACTATGTTATGTCACATTAAACTCACCAACTGAATCATGTGCACAGTAAACACTTGCAGTCTTTTGAAAACTGCACAAAGAGTTAACTATGAAAAAAAATGGGGGGAAATAAGCATCAGAACCCACCATTCTGGTAACATGCTGCAATCCACCACTTCCATAAGAATGTCCACAAGATAGTATCATGGCATCGTCCATAAGAACACCTCTACAGAACCAGAAATAAATAAATAAAGTTCACTGAACTAATGAGATGCTTACAAAACATGAATGACCCAAGAACTAAACCAAACATACCCAGAACAATTTTTAAGGTGAACATTGACGAAATAATTTAAAGTAAACACGCTGTGGAATCTCTGCAGATGACAAAAGCCAGATGCTTGCAAAGCTGAATAAATCGAAAAATCAGAACTTGCTGGCTTTCTCAGCAAATATCAGACAATGCCCAGAATATTTTTTTAAGATGAACATTCAAATCCTTTTTTTAAGTGGATGGTACCACGTATAGTATTAAACAAAACAAAGAGAATTTACAAGTATAAGAGAAAGGTTACTCCCAAAAAATTCCTTATAACATTCAAATCATTCAACTTTCAAAAAAAAATCATTCAAAACAACATAACCTAAAATAAACACACTGCAGAATCTCTGCAGAAAAATCAAGACATCACATTCTAACCATCAATTACAAGATGCTAAGACATCATGCTTATCCTACTTGCACTCCTTTCATAACCTTTTTTTCATTTCTGATACCTCTCTTCTTTTTTGTGCGTTTTTTTTTTTTTTTTTTTTTTTTTTTGTTGGGGGGGGGGGGGGGGGGGGGAATAGTACATCATGTTCAAAAGAGGGGGAATTACAAGAGGAAGATACAGAACAAAAATTTTCCTATACAAGAGTACCAAGAAGATGACACACTCCCCCAACATTCCACATGAAGATCAAAAAAAGGCAAAATAGCAATTGTCCACGCTGCACAAAATTCTCACCCACTCCCTAACCTTTCCACCAACAAAAGAAGAGAGATGATTCGGGGAGGTGGTCTCCTTCCTGAAGATCCTCCTCTCAATTGAAACCTAAAAAAGGAAATATTACTCTGCCACCGTTTAATCTAAATAGACACGATAAAAAGGAAGAAGCCCCGGATACAACACTACCACTTAAAATTCAGAGTTCCCTAAACATGAAAACACCACTATGCTCAAGTCTTCTGAAGCACTGTTGCCAATCATTCCAGTTGCAATTGCCAGATCAGTCCAGGACCAGCTTGTGTAAGATGGCATGAGCCAGATTGCTTTGGTGTACTTACAGTCACCAGACAGCCTATGTGATATGATACTAAGATTCTTAAGAAGTTTAGAGCCATTACGGACAGGCCAAGTAGTGACTGAATCAGGCTAGCATCAGTTACAGTGATATTTGGGGAAAAAAGAAAACAAAGTCTAACACATCCAACAGATCCAAAGCTGACCATAGAGCTCTGACTAAGACAACTGGTTGTACAGGAAATTTTTGGGCTGGTCAGTGATCTATTCATTTTGTCTGGGTACCAAGTACCAACAGCAAAGATCATCTAAATGTTCACCTGAACTAAATTTTGAATCCTGAACAAGAACTTGAAATGATTCAGCATTAGTCACAAATCAGGTTTTGCGTGTATTAATTTTTACCCTCCCTAAATAGCATAGTGTATTCATTTTTGTCCTGCCTAAATATCATACATGCATAAACATAGGACTGTAAATCGGGTCGGGTATTCCCGGATCCGATCCGACCAGATTTGATTTAATCGGATCTGACTCTTCCCACGTACCTGACTAACAAAATCTGGATACCCACTTGCGTTCAAGTTTTCTCTAGTGGACCTCCAACGGACCTCAGCTTTCCTTGCTTTCTAATGTCAAGCACCGGCCAAAGGTAGACCATCACAGTCCTCTTCCCCATAGATTGGCGGCTGTAAGGTTGCAAAGGAGGCGAAGAAGAAGCAACCCCAACAGCAACCAAGACGACAGGGGATCAACGAGGGAAGCAACAAATCTCCAACTGTGGAAGGGTTTCTTGGCGAGCGCAAGGGTGGGCTCGGCATCAGGTATGAGGAAGAAGGGAGGACGCACTTGGCAGGCTCGGCAAGGGCAGACCAGCTGTGGCACAGATCCGTCGGCGACGATGATTTGGGGCATATCTCGAACTGCAACGCTGTACCAAGCTTGCCTTGCTGCGAGATATGAGCCTTCCTCCCCAGCGCCGCAGTTCGGACGATGAAGAGGGCACAGAGGAGGAAGTGGTCAGGCTGAGGGGAAGGGGAGGGAAAGAAGAAGAGGAAGAGTAAGAGGGAGGCGTCACCAAAGAGGGCTGCCATAGGAGGGAGAGGAGGTGGAGGGCATGGAGGCATCGAAAGTCGCCAAGGCGAGTACGACAGCAGAGTGCTGCTGCACAGAGCTGTCGTGCTGGACCGCTGCCGTCCGCCGCCACAGCCGGTCATGCATGCCACCTGCGCCGGAGTTGCCGCCGTGTTTGTGTGCCTCAACACAGAACAGTAGGTCCTCACCCATCAGATCCACCCTGCTGGTTCTCCCTCCACCTCCGCCCCATCTCCGCCGACCCTCCTCCTCTCCCTCCCCCTCCGTTTCATCACCTCTCTCTCTCTCTCTCTCTCGTGACGGACTCATTTGAAGCATGGAGGCCCGAGGAAGGTGACAAAGCAAAATCCGTACTATCCAGATCTTGAAAAGGAGACCCATTTTCTATCCAGATCTGGGCCTGTGCTTTGGAGAACGGATGTGGGTCTTGGCTGATGCGGATTCGGATCCCACTGGATCCACCCGATTTGCAGGGCTACTACATACATACATACATACATATATCTACATACATACATATATATATATGATATGTGTGTATATACTAACGCGCACACACACATGCATGCATATACAAATATATATACACAATTGCACATACATACATATGAGTATCAAACCACTTCGCAGCATGTAGCTCACTGGCTTCATTAGCCATAAGCTGACCTCGGGAAACAGAGGTCGTATAATCAAATTGTTCTAGGCCTCAAATGCGAGAGTGGATAATTGACGCACTGACCTCTCCCCTGTTAATCAGCACAGGGGAGGTGGTTCCTCAACTTCCAAAAAACACAGGTTTGTACTAACCAAAAGAATGGGGCAATTCCAATTTCAAAATTGCATTAACCGTAAATATTCCAACAATTATTTAACATAAAAATCCAAAAGAAACCATTTGCAATATCGAGAGGTTTTATCAATGATAATACCAGGCATCAATCCAAAAAATATACTTGATGAAATGTAGGAATCCAGTTCCCAAGTTATAAGTAACTAGATTTAGAGAAGACACGGAAACAATTGGAAGGTCAACTTCTTGATCATGCTATGATACACCAACTTTCATCTGCAAATCCTAGGTATGGTCTTCAATATTCCAACGGTACCAAGTGCATCTTGCTTGGGGCCTTAAAAATCTAAGAAACTGAACTAGTCTTGCACAGGATGTGATAGATATCATAAGAAAAACAGAACATGAGAACATATGGAAACAGTCGATGGATCTGTAAGGGCTACACCCATATGGTCATCATAGAGATGATACCAAGACTGGTACTTGATAGGGTGTATGTGTATGTGTATGTGTATGTGTATGTGTATGTGTATGTGTATGTGTATGTGTATGTGTATGTGTATGTGTATGTGTATGCCTATGCCTATGCCTATGCCTATGCCTATGCCTATGCCTATGCCTATGCCTATGCCTATGCGTATGCGTATGCGTATGCGTATGCGTATGCGTATGCGTATGCGTATGCGTATGTCTATGTCTATGTCTATGTCTATGTCTATGTCTATGCCTATGTCTATGTCTATGTCTATGTCTATGTCTACAAATAGTGGAGTATCCATTAATGTATCCATTTAGTGTCCGTTAATTATTGGCATGCCCAAAACTGCTTTTTCTATCCAGTTAAAACCAGTTATCAGTGAACATAAGTAATTATGTTGCCATACTTAAATTCAAAGCAATATAAAAATTAAGAAACAAAATAATATCACTCCACCTTACAAAAATCAGAAAATAGTCATTTCTAAGGGAAACAAAAAAACATAGCACTTAAGTTTGAAATTGTCTAACAGCAATATGTAATCCAAGGACAGATTTCAATAATATGTAAAATATATAAACTATACTAAATAGCATCCACTGAATAATGGGTTCAGAAGTGACATTATCCATCTCTATATTTGTTAGGAATAGAAGTTTAAAAATTTTATCCTTTTTGTAAACTGTTAGCTTAGCAGTTTTGGGGGAAAAAAACTATCCACACGCTATCAAAAAAGGAAAAAAAACAGCTATCCACAAACAACCCAAAAAGTAACGAACAATCAGGTTATCAGTTACCATTGATTTCCCTACTAACATAGTTGAGATCATGTTGGAACCTAACCCTCACCACCTGCCAAGTCACAACCAAATAGATTTAGACATAACAGCAGAAATCCATAACTGCAGCCACCTTTGTAGATGGTGGCTTGGTGGTAAGTTTCATCTACAGCCCAATGTTGTCGCAAGCCCAATAATGGTCAAGTACCACACTGATAGAATATATGTTACTCGGTTTATTTTTCTCAGGAAGGGCCATGCACATCCCTTGAATTAAGGGAGAACCTTGGTGTAACAATAAGGTTGCTCCATTTTCACTTGGAGGTCACGTGTTCAAATTTGAAATACTCCCGTTACAAAAAAAAAACATAGGTAAGACTGCATAAATTAACCCACCCAGAGCCCACGTGGTGGGAGCCTCGTAGCACTAGGCTGCCGTTTATACATATCCACTGAATTGTATGCTAAGAATTTTACATCATTTGGGTGGGACCACAGCATAATTTACTCTCCCACTGTCAGTACCCTTTTCTTTATGTTAGAATGGCATTCCTAAGTTGTTTTGAACCAGCGACAGAAATCTCACAGTTGGGAACAATTCAGCCAGAATCCGATTCCCCTACATAGAAGCAAGGAAAATTATTTTCAAATGCTACTTATGAGACTGACCAGTGCCACTTTCAAACAAAGAGACTAACTCATGGACATGCAACAAAAGCTGGAAAGAAAATGATGAAAATTAACAGATATTTTTCAGAACGATGTAGTTATACCATACTAAATCAATTGACATAAAATAAGGGTGTAAGAAATAGTGAATGCTCTAAACCCATTTCCCAAGTTAAATTCAATAATCTCAACCATAGTTGTCAATCCCGTCCCAATCATTGTCCCATTTTTCTGCTGGGATGATATCCCAGACAATGGTGTCCCGTCTCGGAAGTTTATTCATACATATTCTAACAAATATAAAAACATATGTATACAATAAATAGTATGAAATAAACATATAAACATTGAAAATAACACAAAATTAATGCAATAAAAATATTTAGGATGGAATTATGAGTTTAGAAAGGAGTATATTCATCCAAAGAAGTCCCCAAAAAAAGTTTATAAGGAGCTTAAGTGATTAGGAAAATCTCAGGTTAAAATATATTTCTTGTTAGGATAGGCTAGGACAGGCCGCAATGAGCCGGAACAGACTAGAATAGGCCGGGACAACTACTGGGACAAACCTGAAACTATCCCATCCTATTTTCTCACTAGGAGGGGCTGTCCCGGCCAAGATAGGCCAGGACGAGAGGAGATTGACTACTATGATCTCAACTCCCAAAAAGGATACAGAAAACCTACACATGGAAAAGCCTAAATAAGACCCATACATGGAAAACCAGCATGTTTTAATACAATAATCCCCATAAAGGTTACAACTACATAAAAAAATAAAAAATAAAACCTCACATGGCACCTAACGGGGCAGATAGTTGACTGATAATATGTGGTTAGTTGACTATCGATGATCGTACATACAATGAGCACATGTGGTCTCCAAACCCAAACCCTTCAGCAGGTTTCCCGTGTATGTAGGATTATTTAGAAGGGAACATGCAATACAAAATCCAAACCAAAGATGACTTTCCAGAAAGGTATGTACGACAGGAGGAAAAACCAAAAAGATAAGAGATAGGTGTCAAAGCAGAAACAAAAGCCTATTTGGGGGTTGAAATTTCTCAAATATGGTGCATAATCAAGTGCATATTGTCAATATCATTACATCCTTCTACTTTCTAAAATTTTTCAAACTCCATACTAAAGTCCATCTTGAAAATCTCAAAAAAAAAAAAAAATGTCCAGCATGGAAGACCTTGAGAAACTCTAAATCAAGCTGTGCAAACTTGAGCAATAACACGCCGGATCCAACCTTTAAAAAAAATACAACAAGAAAATGTCTTTTATCAATATTATATCATTTCCCATATGCACCTACGGAAATCAGGCAACGAAGCCAAATGTTCATAAGCATTCATACAGACCAATATATGACCATTCTGCCTGAAACCCCAAAAAAGTAACAAACTATGAGATCGAGAAGCATTCGTGATAAAGCCAAAAACTCACATTATAGGATCTGAGAGGTGCCCCCTCACGGACTCCCCGGAGTCGACCGACAGAGAAATGTCCTTCCTCCAACCGCTGCCAAAACCATTCTCCCTCCCTACTTCCTTATGCGTTCTGCTCACACCATCTTCCCCGTGTACAATCTGATTACGGTACACATCCGGTTCCAAAACGGCGGTTCTCTTGTCGTAACGGCTAACCTGACCCTGTTTCTGTTGTTGCTCACTGAGGCCCCCCTTCCCATTGTTGCTGTTCCCGTCGTTTGACAACACTACTCTCCCGGATCCTAAATTCAATCGTGCGAATACTTCAATAAATAACATAAGCCAACGATAATCCAAAACGATGAACTATAAGAACATCACTACTCACCAAATGCAGAGTGCTGTTCGTGCAAATCCACGTTGTCCCGACGGATCTTCTCGGAACTGCTCTGCAAGCTGCTGCTGCGGTTGCATCGATCCTTATTTCCGCCCTCCTCCACGCATACCAGACCGTCGACCTCGCCGTCTCCTTCCTCGGCATCGTCCTCCTCGTCTTGCTCGTCGTCATCTTCCCCGTCCCCCGTGTCGTCCGAGCCATCCGCGCTAGGCGTCCCATTACTCCCCTCGCCGTTCCAATCATGGTTCTCGGCACCCGCCCGGCTAGGGGACCCATAGACGCAGCGCCGCAGGCCGGCGGCCTCTTCCGGGCGAAAGAATCGAGCGTCGCGCTCCGCCGCAAACAGCTTTTCGCTGTTGTCGACCGCGAACCTCGCCAGCCTTGGCTTCGGGGCCGTGGCGCCCGTCGCGCCCGCGGGTTCAGCCACTCCCCGGGAGAACTGCGCGGAGTCGTCCTGGAACGCCGCCATGGACCTTGGCCCGTTCTCCGTCCTCTGCGGCGGAGGCGGGTCCATCCTCTCCGACGCCAACGGTGTGGAGCCCCTTCAACGCCGGGAGGAACCGGCCATGGGAGACCCCTCAGATCACCGGTCACGAAGTTGAACTAGGGTTTTCTCGTCGAGATCGTACAAGCAGGAAGAAGAAAGATCAAGTGAAGGTTGAAATGGCTGCATCACTTTTTCAGAGTTGCCCGGGGTTCGAGAGAAGGAAACGAAAAAGGGTTTTCAGGAGGTTCTAGAATTTGCACCCACATTTTTCTCCACGCAGGAGACGCGTGGACCCGTAGACCGATGAGAGAGGAAACTGTCGTGATACATCGGCCGGAACCGGCGCCACGGATCCGGGCCCCACCGGTGATGATGTGGATAAAAATGAGAAATATTTGCTGCGCGATTGCAACGTACTCTCAAAAATTAATATGAACAACCTAGGTGCTAGCTGGCAACACTTTGTGCGAGGAGTTTTTATACATTAGTGGAGGACAAGGGAGAGGCCAT
This sequence comes from Zantedeschia hybrid cultivar, assembly GCA_030544215.1. Taxonomy (NCBI): domain Eukaryota; kingdom Viridiplantae; phylum Streptophyta; class Magnoliopsida; order Alismatales; family Araceae; genus Zantedeschia; species Zantedeschia hybrid cultivar. The sequence continues at coordinate 14,251,276 of JARZZO010000005.1, forward strand.
GTGTGAACCGTATGCAGTAGCATAACAGTTAACAGGTCCCAAGTTTGAATCCACCTATGGCCGTGGGTTTTCCTATCCCCTGTGCTCAACCCAGCGTTAGTTGAGACTCAAACTCAAATCCCCTACCCCAATAGGCTTTCTCCTCCCCTATTTCTACTAGGCTACTAGTTCAGAAAAAAGGGGAGACCATGTCTATTATTGCATATTTTCTCCAACTCTGATAGTTTTTGAGAATTTTAGAGAGAAATAAAAGAAAGAATGTGAGAAGAAAGAGAGAGAGAAAGTCGCTCTTTTGGGTTTTTGGAGCTTTTGGAAATTAAGTGGATCCCTTTGAACCCCAAAAGTAAACATTTAAAAGGTTAACTTTTCTATCTTTGATCTCAAATATGGCCTCAGAGTTAGGGCTGAAAAGTGGTTTGATCTGAATCCGACCTGACTCGGTCCAAGTAAGATCCGAAGTCGTATTCTTCAAATCCGTACCGAGATCTGAAAACTCATTTCTCCGTATGGACACTTCATATTCAAATCTGATTATCTCCTTAAATATTCTGATTCGGATCTCTTATACACTAACAAGTTTTTTGGCATGCCAACATACCAGACATGTAGAGCATGGCTCTCCTCAACACATGGGTGCTCATCTTTAGCTCCAAGCTCACATTTAACTGTCATCTCACCAAATTCCTCAACTATAAGGCGCATGCCAGTGCCATTCCCGCCAATATAATCATCTCCTTCGACATCGTCGTCGACCAAGCCACCAACCTACTCAGTTGGGTCTAGTTGCTCGGCCTCGTGTGCTCGCCCCAAGGGCCACCACCGCCACGATGCTTGCTTCTCCCGCTATCGTCATCGTAGAGAGCAAGCAAATCCCCAACCCCACCCCATCCATGTCGTCATCTTCTTCCACGGCGGTAGCCCACCCCTCCTCCAACAACACTATTACAATGAGTTATTTGGTGTGCCATTTCCAAGTGAGACGCATGAGCCATGTAGGCCACAGGACATTGGTGGAGCCAAATGGGCAGAGAGCACCAAAAGGGAGTAATCTAATTCCTTACACATGTTTCCTTGCAGGGAAGGCAACAGTGGGCATAGGGCATTGGGGAAGGTGGCGGCAAAGGATTGATAAAAATGTATGTCCTGTATGACAATAAAATAAATTATGATGGCATCATTTCATGTAATTATATCATTCTTATTAATAATAAATAGTATTTTTCCATCACATGTTAATATTTTATATGCGTTTACTGTTTGATGTGATGAAGTCCTGTAATATATGCGATGATGACTAAATCATAATGAGATTATGATAATGAAATCAGTCATCTAGAAGTATGTGTTCAAACTATTCCTAGTCATAAGATCTCTAAGACGGGGACATTGGAGATCCAGATAGACTAGTGCACATGATACTCACTTATATGATGACAGTAACTGGTCTCATAGTCATTAGTGTGATGACACTAAGGTACCTTTGAACTTGATACTTTCTTATTAACTTGCTTTTGAGTTACACTAGCTGAGAGGTGTGCTGGAGTAATGAAAACGAAATGATGTGAACTCTTAACTAGAAAGTTGTGCACCTGCACTGTGTCTAGGTTGATATGTGGATGAATGAGGTCGAGTTGAGATGCAGCTGGAGGACGTGAATATTGAGGTGTAGATGCAACTGGAGGATGTAAAGCATGAGGGCATGCATGTTGAGATGAACTTGGAGGACCTACATTAGTCGCTCCCACTTTACATCATCATCCTGAACAGCGTTGTGCTTGCCTTTGGTTTCCAATTGACCCATAATGATGTCTCCCTCGGAGTCAACCTCCCCATATCATTTTGTACTTGCTCCTAAGCCTAGGATTGTCCAGCAATATAGTCACCACCATCTCCCCCCTACCCTACTGTTGTTGATACTCTTACTGCCAAGAAGGTCTTAGGATGAGGACCCTCGTCATGAATTACCTCTTTATCAAGCTCTCAACATGATCTGTTGTTGTCTTGACAACCTAAAAAACTATCGGATCTTCATCATCTCGCACATAACTTAGATCAGTAGGATCACAATCACCCTCTCCCTTCGTTGCATCCATTTGCAAATGTCTAGTCCTTAGCCTCATATTATAGTGGACATATATAAGTTTGTCCAACCGAATGTGTGACAAGTGATTCATAATCCTTGTACGTATGAGTGCTATTGAGTCCCTTATGGTTGATTTTGATGAAATAAAATACTTATAATTATAGTGATTGCTATTGATAAGTATAAAGGTGAGCTAATGTTTATTTTTAAATGTGATGAGGATATACTGCTAAATATTCCTTTGCATGGGTATGAATGTTATAAGATTTTTTGATTGAAAATATAATTTCTTTTAATGTTAAAGTGAACCCTAAAAAGGGTAAAAAATCTAATTTGAATGAAAAGGCCAAAACTCAAATAGGTTGGTTATTGGTTGACCAACTTCAAATTAGTCAACTAGAACTTAGTTTTTATTGAGTGGCATGTTTGGTCGACCAACTGGCCATTGGTTGACCAATACTAGTACTCAGTTTTTCTAAGCCTGGTTGGTTGGTTGATTAACTGGAAATTGGCTGACCAGAACCAATGGAGGTTCTCCATGTCTGATGTTTCTTGCACTGCATATTGGATGTCCAATTTAGGTTCTGGTTGCCCAAAATGTCCTTGATGCCTATGTGACTAGACAGACTGACCCGTCCTTATCTATTCGAGTGCATGGATAGTCACATGGGAGTCTTTATGAGAAAAGGTATGAGAAAAAGATTGATAACTAAACTTTTCTCCTATGATAGTATATATTCTCTATTTTTTTTATATTCTAATGTACTTTTTAGAAGCATACCTTTTCCCTTTTCCCAAACTATGTTACACATCATCAAAACCTTTTTGTCTACCACTTTTTTGGCTTTCCAAAAAAAAATCATTTGCTGAGAATTATTGACACGTTAATTTTGACTCCACATTGAGCAAATTTCATGTCACATTTATGATATTCCGAAATGGTTTGATTTTTAATCATTGATTAATTTTTCTCTATTTTTCTCAGATTTTTTTAATTAGCGTCGCTCATGGTCGACGTCTTTTAGATTTCTAACCGAAATTAATTCTGGCTTAAATTCCTTAATCGATAAGGATTAAGTTGAATGGCGTCACCCATGATCGACGTAATTTAGCTTTCATAATCCTTTATTATTGCCAATTTGACGCCTAGTTAATTTCCTATTTATCTAAATCGCGTCTTTCGTGGTCGATGTCTTTTAAGTTTCCTAATTATCTTTTATTTTTTCGAAATTACCTTTCTTATTTTAGCCCCTCTAAAGATGTCATGGTAGGTCGACGTGTTTCTAATAGGCTTCATCTTGGAGCGACGTGATTTAGTGAATTAACGATAAGTGCGGTTTAGCCGAGATTATCTAGTTTTCATAGATGAAAAGTTTATAAATTCATGATAATTATCTATGGCAATTCGGAGGTCGAAATAGAGTCTTTTTAGAGTCAAATTACTCAAAACTGTAAGGAATCGTCAAGAACGCAGCGGAAATAAAAATGATTCCATTGTATCGGTTGCTGGGGTTGTAAAACGGACATTAAAATCTAAGCGGGAAGAACAGTTCTTCACCTTTGCGTGGTTTCGAATCTCCCGTGGATGATGCCGACTTGGTAATCGCGCACACGCACGATCTCTAGAGGTATCCACACGAGTTCCCGCAGCAGACGCGATTTCCTCCTCGACTTGAGTGCTCCGACCAGATCTCAGATCCACCATGCGCGGAGAGAGACAGATCCACTCCGAGAAGGAGAGAGAGAGAGGAGAGAGAGAATCTGGAGAGTAAAATTCGTCCAACTAACTTTTTACCACTCCCCTTTGGCCCTCCTTATATAGAAATAAGGATAAGCACAAGAGTTAATCCTCGTGATTATCCAAGAGTTTGGCCTTGGATAATTCTCCATTAAATCTTCATGTTTATCCTGCAGCTTTTCACAAAAACCCAGATAACCATGAAATTTAACATCTCTCACCGTCTGACGAGAACTCTTATGTGTGTGACTCTCTAGGCCCATATATCAGTCCGGTTGCAGGCCCATTAAACTTAGAACTGTTTCTAGAGTTTAATATTTATTAATTAACATTTAAACATCACATGTTAAATGATTAATTTAATAAACAAGTAAATTATCATCTGATGATCAAATCACTTGACCTTCTGATCATGAACAGCACCAAACACTACCTCATGATCCCAGAATATATAAGGGATACTGTTCCCTTCAATTGAACATTTCCGTCTGCAGATGCCGCACAGATATAATCATTCACTCATGCAATGTGCCGATAACGCAAGGGTATGGTTTTATAGTCAAACTCTCTATCGCATTATCCAGATGGATTCTAATACACAGTTAATATCTAGAAAGACATATCTTTCATTTGACCATGGCCAGGGATTTCTGTGTACACATCCATAGGACATACTCTCTCCAGTCTTATACCAAGAGTGAGTGATCCCTTGTTGTTCACTCAATTACCTTCGCAAGCTTTCCACTGTATCTGAAAGACCGATTATGATGGACTTAATGGTTAGAGTCCACGAGTCAGAGAATCAAGATACAATGGTCCACAAACAAGGTATCATTGGTGACTCAGGTCAAAGGACCAACTGTGCTACTGCAACGATTGAATTCCCTGGTTGACTAATAGGTATAATTACCATCCATGAATTCTTATTTTGGGTCTGTTCAGTGAACTCATTCTCTAATGAGCACCCACTTGTTTGTCTTAGTGTCACCACACGAGTGAATGTGAGATCATTCACCCTCATCATATGAGCAGACATAACTTGTGTCGATCTTATCGGATATTTAATGTCCATCTCAAATATCCTATGATCGAGAACTATTTAAGACAATTGACTGAGGATATTGATCTCACTATCATGATCTCATCATGATTCAATATCCCATACATTTGTCTATGGACCTTCATTACGATAGTTAATTGTGAGAACTATTAAATGAAGAAATGATTGCCTTTATTAATAATTTGAATTAGAATGTACAATGATTGGCTTTGAGGCCACCCAATTCTAACAAAAACTACACTCGATATATACATAACCCTTTGAGTTTTCAAGGAGGTTGGCTATTGCATGAATTGAAGCTCTTATCAAGGTGAAAGAATGAGCCTAGTGTGAAAAATGTGGACAGGCTTTAGAGTTTCTTCTTCTTCTTCTTCTTCTAATCTCTTATTTGAGAGTGTAGAAAGATGAGGCTATTGAGGGGCCAACCTTCTCTTCTTTCCCCTTCATTTTCTTATAGTCCATTGAGATCCTCGATCTCTGGCGATCACGATCTTGTTTTTTTTTTCTTCTTGTTTATCATGTTATAAATGATTTATGATATGAAAGCACGCTAATTGAGTACTCACAGCTTTTTGGCGATCACAGTAGGACATATTCTTGCCATTTCTTTTGTTTCACTCTCTTTTTACACTTAGCACCCTCATACATCCTTTGGCACCCTCGTGTGCATCCCTGTGGCCTCTCGAGCACTCTTTGGTCGATTAGTTGATTTTCACCCATTGTGCACCTCGTGCACACCTTTGGCGGCAAAATTTTACCCCCCTTTGATTGCCTTAAGTTGTGGTTGTGAGAGAATTGTATTTGAGTTGATTTAAATGATATTTGCATGTTATCCACGAATTTGGGTGATTTTGAGTTGTCTATTGTTTTCTTCTATATTCTGCTTGGTTGAAGGGGAATGCCCCTTATTGATTTGAGTGACATATGCCAAATCGCGTCGACACCAGGCGGCGCATTTTGATTCACGTCGTCCACGGCTGACGCCATTCAGTCGGTCATCTTGCTGCCTGAGGAACTACTGTCTAGGGGCTTACTATGTTGAATCACGTCAACTCAGACTGACGCGATTCAGATAGAAAGTCTCTTTGGTCAGAAGCCCTTCATATCATTTATTGCCATTGCTATTTTTTTATTTATTGCATTAGAGACCACCCTACTCGCAGGTTATAAGCATCAGGAGTTCACTCCCTCTTTTAGGAAACACACATTTCTTAACACTCTTAACGCTCTCTAATTGGGGTCAGTCCCTCGGTCAGACTAGGGGCTTACTATGTTGAATCACGTCAACTCAGACTGACGCGATTCAGATAGAAAGTCTCTTTGGTCAAAAGCCCTTCATATCATTTATTGCCATTGCTATTTTCTTATTTATTGCATTAGAGACCACCCTACTCGCAGGTCATAAGCATCAGGAGTTCACTCCCTCTTTTAGGAAACACACATTTCTTAACACTCTTAACGCTCTCTAATTGGGGTCAGTCCCTCGGTCAGACTAGAACGGTTTGTGTTGAGACCTCCGTAAGTCCTCAACAACGAAGGATTCCCTATTTACTCATCGGGCCGGTTGTACCATTGAAGTCCCGGGTTTAGTCATTTCATTCGTGGTGAGTCCAAGCCATAGAGAATAATGGAGAAAAATCAAACTGAAACTAAGAACCTACCCTCTTTAGAGAATTCATCCTTAAAAGTTAATTTAATCTCAACAAGAACTCCTTAAGAAGCATAAGCATCCAGGCCCTGTGGGGCAGGCTTGGCCCGGGCCGGGCGCCAGGGCCCGGTCCAGCCGGTTTGTAACGACCCACTACCCTATAATCGGAAGCCCAATTACTAAATGGGTATCGGATCATTATCTACGGGTTCACACCCGGATCTCATACGACACGTCTGGAGAAGTAATGTTAAACAAGGCTAAATATAACAATCTCATAGATTTCAAGGAAAGTACAAGTACACATGAAGTAAATTAATAATGTCCGTATACAGTCTAACAATAATTACATGGTCCAAAGAATTAAATATGTACAGGCAGAAGCAAAGTACAACAACATCGGGGCATACCTCAGAACTGAGATAGCTGCTGGCCCGCACACCAAGGAAACACCATGTTAGAATTGGGTGGCCTCAAAGCCAATCATTGTACATTCTAGTTCAGATTATTAATAAAGGCAATCATTTCTTCATTTAATAGTTCTCACAATTAACTATCGTAATGAAGGTCCATAGACAAATGTATGGGATATTGAATCATGATGAGATCATGATAGTGAGATCAATATCATCAGTCAATTGTCTTAAATAGTTCTCGATCATAGGATATTTGAGATGGACATTAAATATCCGATAAGATCGACACAAGTTATGTCTGCTCATATGATGAGGGTGAATGATCTCACATTCACTCGTGTGGTGACACTAAGACAAACAAGTGGGTGCTCATTAGAGAATGAGTTCACTGAACAGACCCAAAATAAGAATTCATGGATGGTAATTATACCTATTAGTCAACCAGGGAATTCAATCGTTGCAGTAGCACAGTTGGTCCTTTGACCTGAGTCACCAATGATACCTTGTTTGTGGACCATTGTATCTTGATTCTCTGACTCGTGGACTCTAACCATTAAGTCCATCATAATCGGTCTTTCAGATACAGTGGAAAGCTTGCGAAGGTAATTGAGTGAACAACAAGGGATCACTCACTCTTGGTATAAGACTGGAGAGAGTGTGTCCTATGGATGTGTACACAGAAATCCCTGGCCATGGTCAAATGAAAGAGATGTCTTTCTAGATATTAACTGTGTATTAGAATCCATCTGGATAATGCGATAGAGGGTTTGACTATAAAACCATACCCTTGCGTTATCGGCACATTGCATGAGTGAATGATTATATCTGTGCGGTATCGGCAGACGGAAAGGTTCAATTGAAGGGAAAAGTATCCCTTATATCTTATGGGATCATGAGGTAGTGTTTGGTGCTATTTATGATCAGAAGGCCAAGTGATTTGATCATCAGATGATAATTTACTTGTTTATTAAATTAATCATTTAACATGTGATGTTTAAATGTTAATTAATAAATATTAAACTCTAGAAACAGTTTTAAGTTTAATGGGCCTGCAACCGGACTGATATATGGGCCTAGAGGGTCACACACATAAGAGTTCTCGTCAGACGGTGAGAGATGTTAAATTTCATGCTTATCTGGGTTTTTGTGAAAAGCTGCAGGATAAACATGAAGATTTAATGGAGAATTATCCAAGGCCAAACTCTTGGATAATCACGAGGATTAACTCTTGTGCTTATCCTTATTTCTATATAAGGAGGGCCAAAGGGGAGTGGTAAAAAGTTAGTTGGACGAATTTTACTCTCCAGATTCTCTCTCTCCTCTCTCTCTCTCATTCTCTCTCTCTTGGAGTGGATCTGTCTCTCTCCGCGCATGGTGGATTTGAGATCTGGTCGGAGCACTCAAGTCGAGGAGGAAATCGCGTCTGCTGCGGGAACTCGTGTGGATACCTCTAGAGATCGTGCGCGTGCGCGATTACCGAGTCGGCATCATCCACGGGATATTCGAAACCCCGTAAAGGTGAAGAACTGTTCTTCCCGCTTAGATTTTAATGTCCGTTTTACGACCCCAGCAACCGATACAATGGAATTATTTTTATTTCCGCTGCGTTCTTGGCGATTCATTACACACCACATGCCAACACTCTCCGAGGAGTCCACACTTGAAACCGCAGGTAGTGAGCCACACCAAAATTGGGCTCAGTAGGGATGATCCCCGCCTCCCCCCCCCCCCACACACACACACACGTGCAACAATACAAAATGAAGGCAATTTAATTAAAGCAGTAAACACAGTTCTCTAATTCCGATATGAGACATATGCATCCGTAATGCAACAAGCACAGTTCTATGCAATTCGAGTTATCCAACTCAACACCACAGTTCGTAACCAAAGATCCTGCTAAACATACAAACTACACTGTCGACAACGTACAAACGGCGCCTCACAACACCACCAACACTTACGCCTGTCCACCCCTACGATGTTCCAGACACTGTAGGGTGAGGCAGTGAGTCAAACTAGGATTAGTGAGCCACCACCGCCCAGTTACGTGTGCACACAAGCAGTCTAGACCACTGTCCTATCGATCGGACTTCCCTCAACACTAGGCCTAGGCGCTTCACGAGGGCCCTGGGGACCGGCGAAACCCCCTCAAGCCGAAGCAATAGGGACTACCCGTAACCCTAACCTCCTGGGTCATATCAGGCCAAAGGGCAAAGGGTACCACTCGTAACCTCGATATCTTAGGTTACATCAGGCCCAATGACGAAAGGGTAAACTCCAGCAGCACCAAACCCGGCTCCACAGTAAGAAACACGTCGGAAACTACCACGACAAATTAGGAAAACACCAACCCACTGGGACCAAACAACAACCTCTCGGATAGCACACTGGCTACTCCGGCTTGTCTAGCTCTAGGAGGTTCTGCTTCCCCCAGCTATAAGTGAAACACTAATATGTACCCCTCCCACACCGGTACGGCAACAATGCCGCATAGACACCGCGTTCCTCCCACACCGACACAAGGTGTCAAACGCAAATCAGAATCATTCTAGCTCCACAATCGCATAAACACACGCACACACAATGCGATTCTGATTATATAGAAATCCTCGGCCTCGATGTACGATTTCAAGCATGCATTTAATTAAACTATCTAACAATATAAATACATGTTAATTTCATGGATTAATGAAGTTTTGGCCTAAATGACGTCGTCCTACCCAGTCGCCATTTCAAACGACGTCGTTGTCCCAAGACGCCATTCAAAACAGAAATCAATCCTACAGAAACTGCTCCTGGGAGAAATCTGGCCTAAATGGCGTCGCCCTAGCCCGACGCCATTTAGAGTCCAAAATCTGGTTTTCTGCAACTTAACCCGAACCTCAAAATGGGGTTTCCTCTCCCCCAAAATCACCCAAAAAATACTCAAAAATAGGAAATGAAGGGGAGAATCCAATTTACCACTTGAAACACACTAATTCTCAGTTTATAGAAATGACCATTTTCATTAAAAAGTCCTTTAAACATGTTCATTCTACCCAAATCTCTACACATGTCGCATGCTTCAAGCGGGAAAACATGGATAAAACAACTAAATCACGTTTAAGGATCATCCCCCTACCGGTCACTTGAACTTCTCCTAGCTCTGTGCCGCCGAACAGCCGCACCGCAAACCGCCGCCGGTACCGCCGTGGACGCCGTCACTCCGCCGGGACGTCGGCTGCCGCCCGGAGAATGAAGAGTCGCGGAGGAGGTGGTGGTAGTAGTGGTGAGCGGTAGAGAGGCGTTGGAGTGGTGGAAGAGGAAGAAGGGGAAGGAAAAAGGGAAGGGGGAAACGGAGAGGATCAGAGAGAGGGAAGAGAGAGAGTGAGAAGGGGAGAATGAGAAAAAGGAGGGAAGGTTCGGGGTGTTAAACCGAAACAGATGAAATCGCGTCGTCTTATGTAGACGCCATTCAGGTGACACATCGAGGGTGTACTATGGCAGAATGTCTGAATCGCATCGTCCATCAAAGACGTTGTTCAGACGATATGACCGGGGTCGTACACACGTGCCCCAACGCCCGTCCACGCGGCACAATCAGCAAGCTACCTAAATGGCATCAGTACAGACCGACGCCATTCGAAAGGCGTCGTGCACTCTAGACGTCTTTTAGAAGGCATGCCCCTGACCCACCGTGGCCCAAACCAAAGGGTCCAGGTCCGAAATTGACCCAATAAATGTACCCGAAACCTCAATCCTTACAGGCCGAGCCCGTCTCCCTCACCCGACCCCTAGCTGCGCTGCAGGGGGGGGAGCCCTCCACCCTGCCCCGCAGGTGCCGGCTAGCGGGCCCTGCCCTGCGGGGTTACCCCAGCGGCCAAGGGCACCGGCGACAGCTCCAGTGACCCCTGGTTGCCGACGGTAGCCCCACAACCCCCCCCCCCCCCCCCTGCACGGTTTCTGCATACCCGAGCCCCCCATCCCCATGGCCAGACTGTTGCAAGGTGGAGGAGGAGAAAGGGGGCCGGCGGTGGCCTTCTCCGGGGTCGGTGAGGGGCAGTGGATGCCCTGTGATTTATTGGGTGATACCCAAGGCACTGACGACCAATTCCCTAACCTTTGGGGTGCCCAAAATGATGTCGATTCGTGCCCGTTCTTCGTCGGACGAAGAACACAAACCGCACCTAAAAAAATACATATTTTAAAGCAATAATTACAGCTAATTAACCGTGTTCATCTAATGAACATGGCTCATGCGTTTAAAATCTAATAACATGCATGAAATATATTATAAAATTGATAATTCGAAAAATCGAAATGGCGAAGAACACAGTGGAATCTGACTCTAATACCATTGTTAGGTCTCGGTGGATCATCCTCGCTTCCTCGCTCGAAACAACGTTCACAGATCCCGTCTGGCTTCACGTAATTCTCCGCGACATGCGGATTCAGATTCCCATTGGACGGGAAGACGAAGCAGGCAGGAGTCGGAACGAAGTCTCCCGGGGCCGGCCTGAGGTGGGGAGGAGTCATAGACAGAGAGGAGAGAGAGAAGGGGGCGGCTAGGTCAGGGTTGCTGGCCCCTGACCTAGCCCCAGTCTTTTATAATAAGTGCTTCCTGTTTTTCAGAAAAATCCACACTTATCCAAAATCCCGTTGAAATATCCACCGACGTGAAAACCTTTTGCGTGTGACCCTCTAGGCCCAAATACTAGTCCAATCAACAACCTATTAAGCCCAGTAACTCTTTACGGAGCTACTGAATTAATTAATATGTTTATATTAATTAATTAACTAAATTTAATGTCACACAATAAATTCATACGAGCTTCCGATCATGTTGGGTGCCAAGCAAAACCGCGTGATCTCAGAAGGCATTGGGGTTTATGCAACCCACTATGGGAACCTTTCCGTCAACGGTTACCGCGCGGATATAATCCTTCATCCGTACAATGTTCCCAAATCGACTTATGATATAGTTTACTGTGAAACCCTAGCCAGTCAACTCACTTGAATCAGATGTCACTAATCTATATCAGATAAATGTTTATCTGATATAGAGTCTGCCCTGGCCAGGGATTTAAGCGCATCATTCCCGAAACATTCTCTCTCCAAATACCGAAAGCGGATGATCCCGTATTTAACACACAATTATCTTCGAGGGCATTTCCCTGAACCCAATCATTTAACTTATTGATAACCTATGGTTAGGTATTCGTTAATCAAGGTCAAAGCTCTTAGACCTACCAACAAGATATATTTGGTGTTTTAGGTCCAAGGATTATCTACGCAACCGTGACAAAAAAATCTAGCTGGTTAACAATGAGGTATATACCATCCAGCGATTTATGGTCGGATCAATTCAGTGAACTCATTCGCCAATGAGCACCTATAGGTCTAGCATAGTGTCTCCAGACAAGTGACTTATATGATCAGTCATCCTCATCATATGAGTTGAAGAAATCTGTACTAGTCTATCCAGATGTTTGATGTCATTCTCAAACATCCTCCGACTATGAACAATTAAGAACATGTGTTTATAAGTCTTCGGTCATGTAATTATAATCTCATCATAATCCGAAGACTGTTGCGCATGTTTATGGACTTCATTGTGATACGATAAACATGGATTGAATTAATTACACAATGAATTTATGTCATTATATTAATAAACTGAATAATACATAATATCATATTGGCTTTCGGGTCACCTAATACTAACACATCGGACCTGAGACACTAAGGATACATTGTCGGTAGACTTCTGTACTTTGACCTTAGTTTACGGATCTCTATTCACGGGATTCTAAATATCAATGATCGGGTACAGCAGAATACCGTCGAAGAAAATTGAGTGTCAATAAGGAATCATTTGCTTTCGGCACTTAGAGAGAGAATTCTCTAGGAAGGATGCACATGAGTCTCTGACTAAGGTGGACAATAATATCGGGAAATGAGTTTTCCGATATTATACGACAACATCCGGTCCAAGTGAGTCAACCTGTTAGGGTTTGACAGTATATTATACCATGAGTTGACTCGAGAGTATTGTACGTATGAATGATTATATTCACGTGGTAATTGTCGGTAGAAAAGTTCCAAGAGTGGGTTGCTTAACCCCAATACCTTCCGGGTTCACGCGGTGTTACTTGGCACCCAACGTGATCGGAGGCCAGACCGAATATAATGTATGACATTAATTCGGTTGATTAATTAATTAATATGAGTTATTATTTGATTAATCAGTCAATGAGGAGTCACTAGGCGTATTGGACCTTTAACTGGATTGGTAATTGGGCCTAGATGGTTACACACAAAAGATTCTCAAGGCGATGGATTAAAAGTGTGTTTTATATTATACCGGAGGTTTTTATGAAAAATTGCGCATTAGAATATCATTCATCCATCGCTACTTGTTTCACACACTCACTTCATTCAAATCAACTTATTGCTCTGGGGTTTAAAAGAATACAAAACAAGTGAGTTTTTTTAGTTTAGTTGTATGATTTTCATCTTTTTAGAATAGATACTACATCATCATCAAAGCTCTAATTCAATTTTCTTTCTATTATTTTTCTTTGTTTATTTGTAAGGTGAAAAGTTGATACAAAAGTGAGTGAACTATAAAGAAGGCTCTTTCTTTTTGGCCGCCCGAAGAGAAGATAATAAAAGACTCCACAAAAATCCCCTCATTGGACATGTAAGTAGAGATCTCTTCTTTTCTATTGAGATCCTCGATCTCTGGCGATCACGATCTTTTTTTTTTTTAACATTTATCATGTTAATAATTAATTTATGATATGAAAGCATACTAATTGAGCACTTACAAGAACATTTTTATCTAAGTGACATCATGTGGTACCTTACTAGCCGATATATCATTGGACCAATTAAAAGTTAGAGATTCAAAAAGTTGAGATTACTTTATAATTAAAAAATAAAAAGTCTGTAGAATCATCCCAACTTGTATCTAACAGTTAGGGCTTATTTTTTAGGCTATAAAAGGGAGAGCTATGGCAGGCTTTTGGCTAAGGTCTTGGAGGGAAACGTGAGGGTATTTGAGAGAAGAACATCCTTTGAGTTTCAAGTCTTCCTCTTGGTCTTATTCTCTAAGCATTTGAGAAGAGATTTTCTTGTGAGTTTTTCTCATGTGTGCAAGTCAAGAAGGATGGTACAAGCTTCGTGAATCTTCATCCTCTTTTTGATCAAGGCTAAGATCAAGACCATGGGAAGCAACTTTGAAGTTGAAGGCATTTTCTTTTTCTTCTAAGAAGAGATCTTTGGTGAAACTTCTCAAGCAAGGGAGGCTAGGAGGACTTGGAAGAGCATCATCTACATCAACTCATCTCCCAGAGCAAGGATAACATAAGAAGAAATTTAAGGTTTAATTTTTCTTTTCGTTTCTCGTTGATTGTAATATTTGAGAAAACAAACATTGTATTATGCATATGTTGTGCGTTAGAGAGTTAGGATTCTTATCTTTTAATCTACTTCTTGTTATTTGCCTTCCTTTAAGGAAAATGGCCAATCTTTGAGAAGAATAAAGGTTAAGTTGCCTTCCCATAAGGAAGAAGGCCAGTCTTCCCAAAGATTGGAGGTTGGGTAGCATTCCATTTGGAAAAGGGCCAACTCCTTGTGTAGGTTAGAGGTGAACCTTACTAGAGGCCTTGTATCTAGGGTGAACTTTTCTAAAGACTTGATATCTAGTGTGTTTGGTTTGCTCCGACTTGATCTATTTGCGGTGTACTAGAATTAGATTTCTAGTGGAAAAAGTCGAACAAGGTTGGAGCGTAGACATACGTCACTATTTGGTGCACCAAACTACTATGATTCTTTTGTCTCTTGTGTGATTGTGTTTTTTTTTTTTTTATCATCTATATCTTCACTACTGGCTTTACTTTAGAGTATCACCACATTAATTAAAGATTCTTGAAAAACGTTTATCACCCTATTCACCTCCCCCCCCCCCCCCCCTTAAGGTATTGCCATAGCTATAAATCCAACAAGTGCAAAGGTGAACCAAGTCCACTCACATCCATTGGAGGAAGATGTCCACGATAAGACCTTGATGGCTATGCCTCTTAATCTTGGCGCAGAGTTCCCAAAATTCAACCATCAATTAGCTATAAAATAAATGATAGAAGTGTTTGAGAAATTTGTGTACAACTCTTCTTCATACTAATTTAACATATTAGCATCAGATTTCTTGCAGCAAGAAATAGTTGTTGGCTCAACAAACATTCCTATTGCCTCCGGAAAGAATTTAATTTGTGTGATTAACAATATTGTTAGGATGTATGCAACGGTAGGCACAGAGGAATGAAGTAAAGAGTAAATAGTTCTTGCACCCTATTTTATTAATTACCTCCATTAATCTCATCGAATCTTCCTCCATCTAATTGATCACCATTGTTACGGTTTCAATTAACTCATCATTGTACACCAACTTATGTGCATACTGAAATGTCAGATGGAGATAATATACTGTAATAAAAGCAAAGGTGTTGCATCAGACATTAGACATTAGCATCTATAAAAAATTATAGGAAAGTAACAATAAGTTGACATGAAATGTAAACTTTCACCTATCATGTGTAACTCTCGACCTATCTGATAGTCCCAGCTTCCATCTATAAAAAATTATAGGAAAGTAACACTAAGTTGACATGAAATGTAAACTTTCACCTGCCATGTGTAACTCTCGGCCTATCTGATAGTCCCAACTTCCTTCTATAAAAAATTATAGGAAAGTAACAATAAGTTGACATGAAATGTAAACTTTCACCTACCATGTGCAACTCTCGGCCTATCTGATAGTCCTAGCTTACTTCTATAACGTTCGTGAAATATGGAGAATACTTTTTTAAGATTCTGACTGCCTTCTTCTTTGCAACTTCCAATTTGACATACACCAAATCTAAAGTTGGTCTTTGATCTCCATCAATACAACACAACATCTCATATAATGGCTCAATAAGTTGTACTAGAAACTTTACCTTGCGCCAAAAATCTACTATATTCGCCAAGCCTTCGATATACTTTTCCTCGTCTAATGAAGCAAAGGAATAGTGTAGCCATTTGTTATTCATAAACATTTGTTTCGGGTCTACTTTATGTTTCAACATACTCTGTAACGTAAAATTGGTGGCAAATCTCATAATCCATGCCTTAGACCTCATTGTGTGTATGATCCCTCATCATTGTCAACACATAATGAGGGTTGTAGATATATCGTATACACTCCTCTATGTCTAAGTAAGGGTCTTCTTGACACCCTTCCAATTGCCCAGTGTCTTTCAGCATAAAATCTACGCAACGAGCTACGTATGGGGTCCGGAACAAATGATGCTTGTAGAGCATTAATTCCTTTCCTGTCTCTTTATATGCGGAGCCATTATTTGTCATTACTTGGACGATGTAGTTCTCCCCAATTTCTTGCACAACACTGCTAATGAGTTCTAGAATATATTCATAAGCTCTCCATTTGCAATGCATATAAGAGAAGTTATCAATCAGTAGGCTTATGCTATTCATAAACATATGAGTTCATGCCCCCTGATGGAGACAGATACGTACGTTAGATTCATGGCTTGCCCTCCTCAATGGTGAATTAGATAAATGGCCGGAACTTTATCCTATCTGATGCATCCATAGATTTATGATAGAATACTTTTCTATTGTAGTACATAAATATATTATCGGACCTCATCATCAAGATACTTCCCTTATAGCTCTTTTGGAGTGGGAGACTTGACATGCAACTCTTGAGCTTGTGCTTCTTGGATCACGCTAGAATAGCAAGGGCTATTTGCTACATTGAAGGATATGTCTGAATGATGCCAAAATTTTGTAACGGCCCTTCCCAGGATATACCTTGGGTCCTTTTTCTTGTATGCATCATGAACCCTTGTTTGTTTACCATGCTCCCTATGAGACACGCATGAGTCTACCTCCTTAATAGGAGTGCATGACTTGTGCTTATGAGGTGGACTTGCATATGGTGGACCAGTAGTGAAGTAGGAGGATATATTCTTATATCGTTGCTTGCCCTTCCTGGAGGAACTTCTACCAACACTTGATGATCCACCAACATGCTGCCCTACCCCCTCAAGATGAGCCATCTAAGATCTCATATGTTCTCTCTCCCAATACTCATCCCTACTAACGTTTTTGCTGCCATTGACTTCATTATAGCCTACTCTACGGCCTCCTGCCAGATGCTTCTTCAACTAAGATATACCACCTCCAAGTTCTATAAACTGACAATAGTTGCATTTGAACTTATGCCCATTCTTGTCAACCATGATCCCATGAAGCCAATCAATATCTCTTGACTCTTGATGTGGAGGTGGGGCGGCCATCTACTTACAAAGAACACAACAAAAAACAACACCAAAATTATACGATAAAAGAAGAATTAAGAATATTACTTGAACAATTTTTTCTTAGAACAATTTTATGTTACATTGAAATTATTATCTTATATTTTTAGTGATTTTTATATTTTTTTATAAGTTTTAAAAATTTATAATTATTAAATTATTAAATAAATAAATAAATAATCATTTCAAATATTTAAAATTTAACCATCATGCACAAAAAAAAGATAGAACATAAATTTAGGCATGCACTAATTTTCTGTATAAAATTTCATATTTTTTTTTAAATTTTAGCAATAATTTAAAATTCATAATAAATTGTAATAAACTAATTAACTTCATTCCTAAAACATAAAAAAGTGTATGAAAATTAATTTAATTCCTTTTATGTTGACTACAAATTATATCAACATTCAATCCCTTTACCATAATGTATAACTTTTTAATGAGTTTTTAAATTATTAAATTAAATACAAACATTACATTATCTCAAGTTGCAACACATTTAAGGTACAAGTTAATAGAAATTATGAAAAGACATAGATCTAAAGTTGTCACGTCTAATTGCCTACATTGTTATTTTTGAACAATTTACTACTTACTCTATATTTCTATATTTATTAAATAATTTAACATTTCGATTCAAATCAAAATTTCATGAAATGAAGCGGAAACTCTATCATCACATTAATGTTCATTTATTTGTGTTTATAATTTTATTCACATTTTTACTATATTTTTTTCATTTTCCCCCAAAATTCGTAAATCATCCCCAAATTTAATGAAATCTAAGTTTTTATATGGTCAAATGATATATAAGTGGTGGATCAAGCCATTATTCATGTTCTAACCACCTATGGAACATCAAGAACAAACAAACAAGACAAGATAACACAAGAAAATCTTTAGAGTTCGGTTACAAAGCAGGAGGATACTTTGCTTACAAAACTTGAAACTCGATGGAATCGGCTGTAGACGCTTGGAAAGCCTTTCTCCTTAAAAAAATAGATCACCACCAAACTTGGATTCAGTCTCAAAAAAAAGAGTGCAAGGAAGAGGGAGGAAGGGTTCGAAGGCTCCGGCTACTGGGTTCAATGCGAATAGGAGTGCAATAGACTGAAACCTACCTTTTGAGTGTGTAGACTGTAGATTCATGTTGGATCGCATCATATCATACTGAATTGCATCCACTCAAGTTGAACCATGACTGTCTGCACGTCTTTGGCGTAGTGGACATCTCCTGCCCAGTTGCGCTGGCGCGTGAGGGTCGCGAGCTCGACTCGTGCATTTTCCCTCCTCGTGGATATTTCATCCATTTTCGGACGTATAATTGGGAGGGGAACTGGGGGTGGGGGGAGGCTTCGGATTCGATCCCAGGTCTTTGGGTAGTGTAGCCTCGTCTTTAGCCGTCATGGCCATGTTCAAAAAAAAAAGTTGAACCATGACTGACTCGCAGCAGCTCGAATCTGTGTTGTATGATCTGACACGCGTTAGTCTGATAATGTGAGTTGGCTCGGTCCAGTAATGTTTCAACCTGACTCGTACGGTCCAAACGTGCCCATTACCCAAGTTAGTTCATATACCAGTTGACTCGTATTGGTCGATCCGAATCAGTACAATACCGCAATCCATGCCTACGCCTATAACATTATTTTTTCTGAAAAGCTGACAGAGAAAAAAATTCACAAGAAAAAACCGGATCGGACGGCACGCAGCATCTAGAATGAAAAAAAGAAAATTCAAATGCGGATATCACCGAATTCGACTTTAAAGGGCCGAGCTGCATAAAACAGCCGGCACTCGAGCAGGGAAAGGGCGCACCCAACGCCCGCAAGCCGCCACACGAGCTTCGTTCATCAGTCATCCTTCTGCTCATCCCGGCTATCCCTCCCTTATCCCCAGCTTCACCCAGCAGCCCGTCGCCGTAGCCAACACCTCGCTCCTCCAGCGGCACCAGGAAGCAGCAGAGAGAAGAGGATGGCGGGAATCGCCACCTTCAGCTCCTCTTCGAGCGCTCGCCTCCGTCTCCCCCTCGTCCACCCCCTGAAGTCGCCGCATTTCCCGTCGAAAGCCCGCGTCATCCCCGGGCTGCCGGCGCGCTCCAGGTTCCCGCGTTAGTATCCCCAGTGCCTCTCCCCGCCGCACCCAACAAGCTCCCGCTCCGCTTAGGTTAATCTTCTCTTCTTTGTTGGGATCCAGGAATATACGCTCTCTCGAGCAACGACATCAAGGTGGGCGTGAATATCGAGGTGGACGGGGCTCCATGGAGGGTTCTAGGTACAATTCTATTTTATCTTGAAGTTTTCCTTCTACGCATTCTGCAGCGATGGCGTCTTTCTTCTAGGAAGGGCGCTGTTAATGGCATTGCTAACGAAGGCAATGCGGCCAGTCACCGATGGCTTAGCTTTTCTTTCTTCTGCTGGGGGTGCATCTGCATGTAATGTAACCATGTTGTTCTGACTCACTTGTTATACTCAGCTCATTGTTGGGGGTTTCTTTTCCTCTTCTTGTTCTTCAAGTGCATAGGTTTTCTGTTGGAATTTGCGGGTCCATATCTCTTCTCAGAAGGGGGGGAGGGGGTGACGCGGGTGGAATTGGTGTAGTAAGGACCAACTAGCATACTACAAAACTATGATTTGTAAATTAAGACGAAGGGAAGAGACAAGGCTACTAATATCAGTGGTATGTCAAGAAAAGGCATGAACAAAGGCAAGGAAAATTATTTAAAAGGCCCTGTAAAACCAGTCAACCACTTTTATTTCATGACGAACACCACAGGTTACCATCAGATACCGTATCTCAGATGTATGATACTGTAAGTTGGCCTTATAGATCTTCCCTAGGCGATCATCGGTCCTATCCAAGGGTTGTTACTTATGCATTTGTCAGTCATATCGCACATGGGCAGTATAGCACCCCAGTGTTCCTCAAGGTACTATTCTTTGTTTTGTTTGGAGTTTTTGCCGCCATTTTGATGGATCCCATCTCTGTTCAACAACTCATCCACTTTAGATCCTCATATCTAACAAGTCATTTTATCTGTGTATCCTTAGCATTCTAGGACATGGAACATATCTGGTTGTCTAATAACCTATAGATTTCCCTTTCAAGTTTCTGTTCATTGCATGATACGTAAACTTAATGTAACTGAAAAAACTTTCATCCCATTTAGAGGAAAGCACAAGGCTTATTTGGAGTTGCACTTTCGAGGAAGAAAAAAATACAAATAGGAGGTGTCGGCTGTGCAGGATGAAGGGTTTTGTTTGATGAATGGATGTGAGCGCTCTCTCTCTCTCTCTAGATTACAAATTGGAGGTATTGGCTATGCAGAGTGAAGGGTTTTGTTTGTGAGTGGATGTTAGCTCCTCCTCAACCACCGTTGGCATTACAAATGACAAACGGGTGTTAATTTCCAATGGTAATTTGTGACCCATCTATAACAAGGAAGGATCGGCTGGGATCAAATTGGATTGACCAATCCGATTGGATTTTGGCTGTTTCGACCTTATCTTGATCCCGAGCCCATTGATCTGGACACAGGGCCAGCCAGATTAGGCCAGATCAGCCGATCTGGCCAGGGATCGACATTGGGATTGATCGGATTGGCTAAATCCCAACTAGCCATTGGGTCCATCTAGCCATTGGAAACCCAGTCAATCAAGTGGGAGGGGGTTTCCAATGGCTAGTGGGGGGTTGGGAGCTATAACTACTCCCTCTATGGCCATTCCTACCCCCATCCAATGATCCACCCCATTCTCTCACTCTTCTCTCTCTCTTAAGCTCTCTTCCTCTCTTCTTAGTCTCACTCGCTCCAAAGCTCTCATTAGCTCTCGACTTGGGCTTTTAAAGAGGTGGTGCTCTACAACAATCGGATCGGCTCTGATGCGTTTCTTTTTCTTTCTTTCTTTAACATTCTCTTTCATAGACCCTTTAACATCTCTCTCTCTTTCTCTAAAAATTCCCTTTCTCTTTCTTTATAACATACTCTATTTTTTTCGGTCTAACATTCTTCTCTTTTTTTTTTCTCCCAAAAACTCTTCCTTTTTTCCTCTCTCCCTTGATTTCTTTTTCCCTTTAACATAATAATATTCTCTCTTTCTCTATTCTTAGGGATTTTCTCTCTCAATTTTTTTTCGTAATCTCTTTTTTTTTTTTTTAAATTTTTCTGTCTCCATTTTAAGAAAAAGGAGGGGGGGGGGAGGGACTGGACCGAATCAGGCTGAGATTAGTGCAGATCGGATCGGATCGGCTGGTCTAATCAGTCTAAGACTGGGCCAATTTGTGGCGGATCCCTGATCCTTCTTACTTTGATCTATAATGCCAAAGTCAAGTTTCTGGGATGGAGCATGGTCAAGTAGTTGGCCTATATGTAAAAACTTGTTAATAGTCTTAAGCTCTTTTATTGTCGAGGAGCTAGTTGAGCACTCGCACATAGGATACCCTTGTGGGAGCGAGTTTCTATTTGAACCAAGTTTAAAAGGGCTTGAGGTGGTTGTGTGGCACTTTTCGAAAGCCTTACAAGTGTAAGCCTTGAGGCGTAATGAGGTGTAAGCCTCACTATTTTAGGGAAAGAGTGTCAAAACTATCAAAGAAAATTAAATAATGCTGATTTGTCATTGGTAATACTATCTCAACTTAAGAAGAGGGCCTATATAAACGAACTATGAGGTGCAAGCCATGGTCTACTGACGCGGAACGACTACCGACAAGATTTCGAACCAACGTGTAGGTCCGATACCAGCAACAGCACCACAAACGAATAGCACATATTCACCGAATATCCCATATTTCCATGAAATTAATTACGTAATGCAATTGTCAAACGTACTCGGAAATCGTCCGCTCACAGTGAATAAAATAGATAGGACCGATGGTAGTGAGGACTTCCACAAAGCTAGGGCAGCAACAACGCGATCAATAAGCTCAAATAATGCCATGGGACGGATCTCACACTCACAGTCCGACAACGAATAATAATCAAATAGCTAGGAACCTAACTCATAAGCATGGGAGCAAATACGATCATATAATAAACGACAAATTGAATGGGATGAGATCGTCGTTACTAACCAACCCACTGTCTAGTGGGGCTCTGAGTTCACATGACGTGAATCCACAAATCACGCAGTGATATCGTAATGCACGTTCCAGCCCTTGAAACTAGGATGCTGTACCAACTCGTGAAGGAGTGAAATTTGGACGTCTAACCTTGTCTGCGGCAGCAGGAACAAGGAAGACGAACGCTGTAGCACAGCTCGAGCCGGCGCGGGACGAGGGACTTGACGGGCGGTGGCGAGAGCCCACACCCGAGCTTGGCCAAGCGTGAGCCGGAAGGGGAGGGGGAAATAGGTCCCGGCCTGGGCGGGCTCGGGCGCCGCGTGGAGCGGTGGCCGTTGGGTTCCGTGCGAGGGGACTGCGAGCGCGTGCAGGCGCAGGCGTCGAGGCGGGACAACAGGCGTGCCCTCCTCGCGTGGGCGCGTCGGCGGTGGCGGGCGCTTGGGGCGTGGGGCAAGCCCGCTCAGGGCACAGGCGACGGGGTGGGGCAGCGCGAATGCCTCCGGTCGGCCGCGTGGCTCTGGTGGGGCGTGGTAGGGCCGCGGGCGTGTGGGAACGTGCGCGGGAGGTCCCGCACGAGACACAAGCGGCGTGGGGCGATGGTGGTGGGCCGTACATGGGTTCCTATGTGGTCCTTCCGGCGCGAGCGGAGCGAGGGAGGGCGTGACTTAGCCGTTGCATGGGGAGGAAGGTTGGTTGAAGAAGAAGAAGAAGAAGAAGAAGAAGAAGAAGAAGAAGAAGAGGGCAAGTACAGGACCCTGCACTCTAACGTTCGTGACGGCTACAGAATACTCTTAGTTTTTCATCAATAATCATCAATATCTCTAAAAGAGGTTTACAAGTCTTTAAATAAAAAAACTTTAACCCTAAAGAAGCTCTAATAACATAAATGACTAAACTGACCCTCCCACTACAAAATAGTCAAAGTTCATATAGAAAATGCAGAAAAATAAAAGAAAGATAACTGGGCCTCATAATGGGCCTTACACAAGTTCCAATTGCTCCAAAAAAAAAGATCATGCCAGTCAACTCTCAAGTGGGCCATCATCGAGCCATAGGGACGTTGGAACCGCTGCTGACGTCCTCCTCCGTCTGTAGATGTGGGTCAGATCGAATCGGATCCGTGCGTGGGTGTCCTCACCAATTCTTCCCAGCTGGGAAGAACTCGATCCTGTTGAGTATGGGTCTCGCCCACTCTGATATCGCTCCGGGAGGTCCGGGTCGATCTGCTGTAACTCCTCGCGCATAATCCACGTGTCTTCCGTAGGCGGCCGTCCTCTCCAATGGACCAAGTAGCGCTGATATGCCCCATCCCTAGAAGTAACAACCTGCTCGTCCAGTATATGATCAATTTGCTCTCGCCGTGCTAGTAAGGAGGCTGGAAGTGGACACTCAAGGGTGGGGTCACTCGCAAGGGAAGTATAAGGCTCAAACAGATCACTGGGTATCACTGCTGGGTCCCGATAGGCCACCAAATCTGAGACATTGAATGTATTGTTGATGCCATAGTCGGATGGTAGATCTACCACATACGCGTTCGGTCCAATCCGTTTTAGCACTCTGAAGGGGCCAACTCCACGAGCTTGTAGCTTCTTGACGGTTTATGAAGGAAACCGCTCAGGTCGAACCCTGATCATCACGTAATCGCCCTCATGAAACTCCTAGGATTGTCGATGTGCATCTGCCATTTGCTTGTAACACTCATTGCTGATCTCGATGTGACGACGGACATCTTCATGCAGACTCCTAATATGATCAGCCAGGGACTATGCAGACTCAGACGTGCGGGACTGGATGGGTAAAGGAACAAGGTTAACGGGTCCCCTAGGCCTATAACTAGTAACAATCTCGAACAGACACATGCCTGTAGGCCTATTGACCGAGTTATTATATGCAAACTCAGCCTTCCATAGCACCTGATCCCATCCTCGCGCACGTTCTTCCACAAGACACCGCAGTAAATCACTCAAACTTTGATTGACGACCTCGGTCTGTCCATCGGTCTGAGGATGATAGGCAGTGGAGAATTTAAGCTTAGTGCCCATCAAATGTCAAAGGGTCTTCCAAAAATAGCTAACAAAGCGAACATCCCGATCTGAGACGATGGTCTTGGGTAGCCTATACAGACGAACCACACTCTCGTGGAATAACTGGGCCACTCGAGACGCATCTGACGTCTTTGAACAAGGGATAAAATGTGCCATTTTGGAAAGCCGATCGACGACGACCATGATAGAATCGTGCTTTCGGACTGTTCGAGGCAGGTCCAAGACAAAATCCATACTAATGTCTTGCCAAGGACAATCCGGCATGGGAAGAGAGGTGTACAGACCCGTATTCTGCTTCTTCTGTTTCGTCGTAGCGCATATGCGATACTGAATCACGATACGAGCAACGTCGCGCTTCAGGCTCGGCCAGAAGAACCTATACTCTACAAGCTCAATGGTCTTATTCCGGTCAAAGTGACCGGCTAGACCCCCAGCGTGAATCTCCCACATCAAGAAATCACGGACCGAAGTCCGGGGAATGCACAACCTGGACCTACGAAATAGATAGTCCTCCTGAAGGATGTACTCAATGTGCTCTCTAGAGGGCCCGGACTGAAGGGCCGAATGG
Organism: Zantedeschia hybrid cultivar; assembly: GCA_030544215.1. Classification (NCBI taxonomy): domain Eukaryota; kingdom Viridiplantae; phylum Streptophyta; class Magnoliopsida; order Alismatales; family Araceae; genus Zantedeschia; species Zantedeschia hybrid cultivar. Next base: position 14,276,256 of record JARZZO010000005.1, read on the forward strand.
ATATGACCAAAGTCGGGACAGGCAGGATACTCGTCCCGAAGTTTCTCAAATCCCGTGACCTCCACACTGACAACTGGTAGAATGGAAGATCGTCTGCTTAGTGCGTCAGCCACACGGTTCTCCACACCCGCCTTGTGCTTCAGGACGAATGTATAGGCCTGAAGAAACTCGACCCATCGATTGTGTCTCGGGTTTAGCTTCTTTTGGGCGTGGAGAAACCGAAGCGCCTCATAATCGGAGTACAACACGAACTCCTGCGGTAGCAGATAATGTCTCTAATATCTCAAAGCTTGCACTACTGCATAAAACTCCTTATCATAAGTGGAGTACTTCAGCTTAACGTCATTCAGTTTCTCGCTGAAGTATGCAATGGGATGGCTCTCCTGGCTCAAAACCCCATCTATGCCGACACCAGAAGCATCACAAGAGACCTTAAACACCCTCGAAAAATCAGGCAGACGAAGGACAGGTGCTTGGGTCATACGTTCCTTGATGTCACGAAAGGCTGAAGCAGCAGCCTTCGTCCAAAAAAGGCTCCCTTCCGAATGCAGTCAGTGATCGGAGTTGTAATGGAGCTGAATCCGCAGATAAATCGACGGTAGAACGTCGCTAAGCCGTGAAAACTCCGCACATCATGGATAGACTGCGGTTCAGGCCATTCTACCACCGCTCTGACCTTTTCGGGATCAACGGAAACGCCCTCAGATGAAACGATGAACTGTAAGAAGATCACTCGATCTGTCATAAAATCGCACTTTTTAAGGTTCCCATACAGGCTCTCGCGACGAACAATAAGGCACACCTGCCGAAGGTGCTCCAAGTGGTCCTCCCTAGAACGGCTATAGATAAGGATATCGTCAAAGTATACGACCAAAAATGTGCCAATGAAAGGTCGTAGTACCTGAGTCATGAGCCGCATGAAAGTACTAGGGGCGTTGGACAGGCCGAAGGACATGACCAACCACTCATAAAGTCCATCTTTCGTCTTGAAAGCCGTCTTCCACTCATCCCCAGGCCTGATCCGAACCTGGTGATAACCACTTTTCAGATCGATCTTTGAAAACACAGTGGCTCCCGCCATCATATCAAGTATATCATCAAGGCGGGGAATGGGAAAACGATATCTCACCGTGATGCGGTTGATCGCGCGGCTATCCATACACATCCTCCAAGTGCCATCTTTCTTTGGAGCAAGAAGTGCGGGGACGGCGCAGGGGTTCATGCTCTCACGAATGGAGCCTCTCGTCAGGAGTTCCTCAACCTGCCTCTGGAGCTCAGAATGCTCCTTGGGATTCATGCGATAGTACGACATGTTGGGTAAAGTAGATCTCCGAATCAGGTCGATGGCGTGCTGGATATCACGCATAGGTGGTAGACCTTCCGGAAGATCCTCAGGAAAAATATTCTGAAACTCCTGAAGAAGAGAGGTGACCTCGGTGGGGTGTTCACTCGGAGTCTCGACAGTAACCTCTCTAACCGCTAAAAAGAACACATGATCACTCTCAACCAAATCATGCTCAAGCTCCCTGGCAGAAATAAGCTGTAAAGCTGCAGTAGAAGGTGTGCCAAGGAGGGAAGGCTCGCGAAAGCTGGTGATGTCCGATCGGGTCGGACGGGAACTGGAGCGTGTGCTCGCTAAAGCCGTGCTGAGAGTGGTAGACGGACTAATAGGCATGGTGCTAGAAGGGGTAGCAGCATCAGAAGGAGGTGGAGGGGTACTCGAGGATGCCGAAGAACTCCTCTGAGAAGTCCCCTGCTGAGAGGACGCCCTAGGTCGAGAGGACTGTAAAGTGATGAGCAGGTCGGCGTACTGAAATATGCAAGTGTTGGACCGGCCCTGAAGGGTCGCGTTCATGTCATACAACCAAGGCCTGCCAAGAATAAGGCTCCCGACCTCCATAGGAAGGATGTCACACTAGATCTTATCCTCATACGGTGGGAAGTGAATGGGAATGAGACACCTCGTCTGGATGGGAATGGAAGTAGAGTCCACCCAAGATACTCGATAAGGACGAGGGTGGTCAACGACAGTCAACCCAAGGCGTGCGATGGCATTAGTGGAGATTGCATTAATGCAACTTTCACTATCAATGATCACCTTGCACACCTTGCCATCAACACGGTAGTAGGTGTGAAAGATAGTGGTGCGGTGCCAATCATCACACACCTTCGGTTGGGTTAAGATGCATCTAACCACGCCAATCCTACCCTCACCAGGACGATCCTCACTACCACCATCCCACAGAAACTGAGTCTGGATGCAACCTACAAACTCTCCCTCAAAGTGAAAATCATCCGCTATCTCATCTCCAGCCGCATAACTTACAGTCTGCAACTCGGGCTGGGACTCCTCAAGATCCACCTCTTCCATAACCATGGCCCTGGACGGACACTGAGACTGGAAATGCCCAAATCCCTGACACCTGAAGCACTGACCACGGGATCCGCCTTCCTGAGAGGACTCTCCTATAGCAAGGGCCTTCCCTTTATCCTCTTGCTTGGGTGGCGGGGCTCCAATAGGAGGACAGACGGGGGGCACCGGTAAGGCGGGCACCGGGTCCCTCTAGGGAAAATGAGGGCGAGAGGGCGGGTCTTGCCGATTGGGGTCAGCAGGCCGGAAAGCTGGGGCCCTCTGAGGCACTCCCGGAGCAGCGCGCTGATTAAGAGGTCGCGGATAGGGCGGCCTAGTACGCGGGGGTGACTCCACCTCAAGCTCAAACTGCTCCATCTCTCTCACGACCTGATAGACGTGGTCAATGGTCGTCACATGTTAACGGAACAATTCCTGCTGATACACACGACGTAGACCCTTCCGAAAGCGAGAAAGAGTCAACGCGCTCTCCTCTCGAGTCCCACATCTCATTAGGTACTCATCAAACTCGACAATGTACTCAGAAACAGTGCGAGTACCCTGAGATATGCTCTGCCACCTATCAATGAGGCAGGGGCGGTAAGTCGGGGGAAGGTACTTCTCACGCAGCTTGACCTTCATGTCTTCCCACGACTCGATGGGATCATGCCGACGCTGCTCAAGCAGGTCCTCGACATTCGACCAATAGGTCTGAGCCTGGCCTGTCAGCTTCATCATGGCGAATCGGGCTCGCCGGGCGTCTGTCATACCCATCCAATCGAAGTAGTGGTTCATGCCGGCCTCCCAATCAAGATAAACCTTCGGATCCAAGGACCCATCAAAAGTGGGAGCATCTGCACGAGCGGCCCGACGGTCATCTAGGTCCCTCGGGACGTGATGGGGCCTCCGCTCTTCCTCAAAATCATCCCGATCGTTCGGATCATTCCGATCCCTCGGACATCGATGGCGTCTAGGCGCCTCACCAAACTCAGGCTGAATCTTACGGGCGTACCGATCATACCGATCACCTCGATCATATCGCTCAACTCGGTCAGCTCGATCACGGCGGTCGTGTTGATCCTCTCGATCGTGTCGATCGAATCGCACGTCCTGACCGCGTCGCTCTAGTCGATCATCGCGGTTACGAAGATCCCAGTGATCATAACGATCAATCCTATCCACCTGACGCCTCACGCGTCTCTGATTGGCACCCTCAAGCCTATCGCGCGGCCTATTATGCCTCAAATGCCTACGCGCCACAACCTGCTCCATCAACTCATTACGCAGATCATAATCCACCCCGTCGTCGGCAAGACGCCGCTCGTCAACAGGATCAACCCTCGGAAGGGCCTCATCATGAGGGACATGGACAGTCGGAACAGGATGTCTCAGATGACGTGGGGCTGGGGCATGGGCAAGAACCCCCGGTGTGCCCCTAAGACCTGCCAGGTCCTGAATCGTACGTTTGGACTCATCAACCCGGTTCTCACCAGAACGGTTCGAACCTCCCCCATTCCTAAGACGCTGGTCCCAAACATCCATACGGTGCGCAAGCTGGCTAATCAACTCGGCTAAATCAGATACATCCGGGGACCCCACCTGCGAACCTGACGCAGGTGCAGACATGTGGAAAATCGAGCTGTTACGAGTGGGCATGCAAGACAGGCCGAGTGTTGATGTAAATCAACTGACACCTAGACGACTAATATGTATGACGCTGACCAACAAAAGCAAGGTGGAAAACTAGATAGATGGAGACACGCTAACACTAAAATGATGAATAAAATAAAAAGATGCAATAAATATGCCCTAGACAAAACCTATGGCTCTGATACCAAACTGACGCGGAACGACTACCGACAAGATTCCGAACCAACGTGTGGGTCCGATACCAGCAACATCACCACAAACGAATAGCACATATTCACCGAATATCCCATATTTCCATGAAATTAATTACGTAATGCAATCGTCAAACGTACTCGGAAATCGTCCACTCACAGTGAATAAAATAGATAGGACCGATAGTAGTGAGGACTACCACAAAGCTAGGGCAGCAACAACGCGATCAATAAGCTCAAATAATGCCATGGGACGGATCTCACACTCACAGTCCGACAACGAATAATAATCAAATAGCTAGGAACCTAACTCATAAGCACGGGAGCAAATACGATCATATAATAAACGACAAATTGAATGGGATGGGATCCGGTCGTTACTAACCAACCCACTGTTGAGTGGGGCTCCGAGTTCGCATGACGTGAATCCACAAATCACGTAGTGATATCGTAATGCACGTTCCGGCCCTTGAAACTAGGATGCTATACCAACTCGTGAAGGAGTGAAATTTGGACGTCTAACCTTGTCTGCGGCAGCAGGAACAAGGAAGACGAACGCTGTAGCAACGCTCGAGCCGGCGCGGGGACGAGGGACTTGACGGGCGGTGGCGGGAGCCCACACCCGGGCTTGGCCAAGCGTGAGCCGGAAGGGGAGGGGGGAAATAGGTCCCGGCCTGGGCGGGCTCGGGCGCCACGTGGAGCGGTGGCCGCTGGGTTCCGCGCGAGGGGACTGCGAGCGCGCGCGAGGGGACAGCGAGTGCGTGCAGGCGCAGGCGTCGAGGCGGGACAACGGGCGTGCCCTCCCCGCGTGGGCGCGTCGGCGGTGGTGGGCGCTTGGGGCGTGGGGCAAGCCCGCTCAGGGCATAACCGACGGGGTGGGGTGGCGCGAATGCCTCCGGTCGGCCGCGTGGCTCTGGTGGGGCGCGATAGGGCTGTGGGCGTGTGGGAACGTGTGCGGGAGGTCCCGCGAGACACAAGCGGCGTGGGGCGATGGTGGCGGGCCGTACGTGGGTTCCTATGTGGTCCTTCCAGCGCGAGCGGAGCGAGGGAGGGCGTGACCTAGCCGTTGCATGGGGAGGAAGGTTGGTTGAAGAAGAAGAAGAAGAAGAAGAAGAAGAAGAGGGCAAGTATAGGACCCTGCACTCTAACATTCGTGACGGCTGCAGAATACTCTCAGTTTTTCATCAATAATCATCAATATCTCTAAAAGAGGTTTACAAGTCTTTAAATAGAAAAACTTTAACTCTAAAGAAGCCCTAATAACATAAATGACTAAATTGACCCTCCCACTACAAAATAGTCAAAGTTCGTACAGAAAATGCAGAGAAATAAAAGAAAGATAACTGGGCCTCATAATGGGCCTTACACAAGTTCCAATTGCTCCAAAAAAAATGATCATGCTAGTCAACTCTCAAGTGGGCCATCATCGAGCCATAGGGACGCTGGAACCGCTGTTGACGTCCTCCTCCGTCTGTAGACGTGGGTCGGATCTAACTGGATCCGCGCGCGGGTGTCCTCACCATCTACTAGTAGGCATTGAAGCATGAACTGCCACAGTTATTGCCCTCTTTTGGTGTTGGAAGTAGAAGAGTTGGGTTCAGTTCAAATACACTTGTTTTGTTTATTTAGTAGAATTATCATCATTGAATCACATTTTAAAAACACTAAAAGCAGCATAAGCCTTAGATCTACCTTAAAGCATCTCATTGTCTTACTGCCTTAAGTAAATGGCGTGAGGCGAATGCCTCAAGTAAACATAGTGAGGCGCAAGCCTCAAGTAAACATTGTGAGGCGCAAGCCTCAAGGCATTTTCCTAGAGCCTTGCCTTGAGGTGTATGCCTTAGTGCCTTGAGGCGCTGCCTTTTTAAACAATGATTTGAACTATGTGAAACATAATGGTGGATGAATCCAATCTTTGTCTATTGCAACTTTGCTTGGTTTCTGGATCAAGGACTGGCAAGCTGCATCCATTAAATGTGGTCTTACATTTTCTTTTTCCTTAAAAGAAACATGCTACGATTTGGGTGGATCTGACTGAGAGGAACCTCATGTATATGGACACCTTGGATATACCCAAACATTATGAGACAAATTGGAAAGTTCACAAGGGGTTGAGCGGTTGCATCAAGCAACATGTCTATGGATGGTTTTAGGATAATTTAATATAGGTATGCCAGGGTGAACATTGGACTCATGGGCCTACCTTTGCGTTGTGTATATGACCATCTTTTGTTGTTTTCATTCCTGTTGAGTATGTGGCCATCTTGCTTTTGTTTTGCTCGTAAAAGAGGAATGAACAAGTGCAATGTTAATAACTAGGGACCAGCCTTTATGTGGTAAAAGCATAATGTTTTCCACTAAGCTACATGTAACATTCAACTGGAATATGCTGACTATCTGGGAATTTTATCACTGCCTATTAGTAAAAAGGTAATCTAGAGTAGATTGTTTCCTGCTTATGCTTTGTGGCAAAAATGATTTACGTTGTTCTGTTGACCAGTTACCATTGTTTATCTGACTTTATGTCTAGTGGATTTTATATATCATCTGGCTTTTGTGAATGTAGCTGTGATAGTGCCGGCTGTGTACCTTCTCAGAATGTTCATGTGTTGGCTTTACGTTTATAATGTATCATGAACATTTAGTTGAATTAAGGCTATCTGCTTAATCGTAATATTTTCTACCTTTATATGGTGAACTGCTGCAGAGTTTCTTCATGTGAAACCTGGAAAAGGTGCTGCTTTTGTGAGGACCAAAATGCGCAACTATATTACAGGCAATGTTGTTGAGAAAACTTTTCGAGCTGGAAGCGGCGTAATATCCTAATTCAAACTACATGCTTATGAAAAATTGTACTTTTTGGTTTGTGGTTAATTACTCAACAGTAAAATTGTCAAAGAATCCCAATAGAGGAGGCTGCCATACTGCTCTTTCTGGCACATTTGTTTTCCCTTCAGCTTCATTGTGGTATGACTGGATCAATTCCTCTTTACTGAAACACAGAATCTTTGAAGACTGCAAAGTTCATGATCCTTCTGTTTCTGCTCAGTTTATCTCCATGTATATTCATCTTTCTGCAAAGAATACAGCAAATGGTGTTTATGTAGCCACCTTAGACTGCAATGTTTGTGCAACAGTCTTGAAAGGCCTATTCGATTTTGAGGGGCTTTATAACTTAGACCTTACCCTTCGTCGAGTTATAATGACCCCTTTTTATGTCTGTGCCTAGCTTTGCCAAAACTCTCATACTGAAAAGTCGATAGACAATGGAAAAATTGTTTATGATGTCTATGCCGAGCCATGACTAACCATGCTCATGTTCTTGCTTATTCAAGTCTAGGCTATTTTCATGTCCTTCTACCTGATGTTCTTTCTCATGCTTATGTCTAGATTATGACTGTCTATGCCCTATTTTACTAAGAGGATAAAGATAACGTTCACGCCTTTTTTTCATGTTCAGTCCAACCCTATTATTCTCCATGTTTAGATGTCTTGACCATGTTCATATGTTCATATATATATATGCTCAGCCCTGTTATGCTTTGTGTTTAGAAGTCTTGATCATGTTAATATATTTATATCTGTGCTCAACCCTGTTAGAAAGAAATAGTTATACTAGTTTAGCCTTGATCATATTCAAGTAATTTTATTCCCCAGCATAATGTTCTTTAATAAAATGTTATCTTGCTTTCTTTCCTTTAGCCTTCATCATGTCTACGACTCTAAAATCAAGAGTATGCCTTTGTATAATGTTTACTTAAAGGGATACTAATTCATCTTTGGTCTTACTGAAAGGGTAATGAATATCTGTCTATGCCTTGATATGCTCTGCCTAGCTAGTTAATGATAATTTGCCTTTGTTTGGGGTCTTGCTAAAAGGATACTCTACGTGGTAATTGAGCTTTGCTCATATTCAAGTAATTTTTATTCCCCAGCCTAATGTGCTCTAATAAAAGCATATCTTGATCTTTCTCTTCTTCATCCTTCATCATGTGTATGCCTTGTTATACTCATGCCTAATGATACTTGAAGGGAGACTAATTTAGTTTTTTGATCTTGTTAAATGAGTAACGATAATCTGTCCATGCCTTGCTATGCTCTGCCAAAAGGTCAATGATAATCTGTCTTTTGTTTTAGATCTTACTAGAAAGATTCTCTACATACTAATTCAACTTTGATCATGTTCAAGTAATTTATCCCCCAATCCAATGTTCTCTAATTCAGCTTTTATCGTGTTCAAGTAATTTTTACTCCCCAGCCATCTTACTGGACTGTGCCTATGTCTTTCTATGTTAGCATGAAATCTGCTTACCAATTTTTTTTCCCTCTCTTATTGTCATGCCTAGCCATGCCTACTTGATCATGTCCATGCCTTCTTACTTGATGGCTATACCTTTTTACCTGACCATGTCTATGCCTTCTTATGTTAGTAGTATTTTGGCTCTGAAGCAATTTGGCATTCACACTTATGCCCATTATTTTGGGAGGAAATGTTAATCTTTGGAAGCAATTTATATATTATCACGTGTTACAACTGGAAGATCCAAACAGGAGGTTCCTACATGGGGAAAAACTGAGGTTCTGAGTGTGGCTGGTGTGGTAGTCCCGATTAGTTAGATATACTCCATTCACCATTTTCCATACTGGACGGGGAAGCTGAAAGTGGCTTCTGAAGTAGGAGTTCCACCAAACAATGCCTAATGATGGCTACCTCAGGGGTTTGTTAGTAGTGTTAAGACACATCATGCTTGTGCTCTTTTCAGTATCATAAAAGTATTTCCAGTAATTCAGATATGAAGGACCATGGATGTTTGATTGAAGATGTTTTGGCACATCAGCATGTTGTTCTCTGTGTAACGACAGCTTCGACTCTGTTAGAGATCTTTGCTAAATGGTTGAGTTGACAAGCAGACTGTCATAAATGTCAGCTGTGTTGGGGACTTCAAGTTGCAGGTAAGGTGCATACTTCCAACTTATGGCTCTAGTTGTTTGGGATATACTACGGAAGTATTTCATGGCTCCTGAAATACACAATGTTTTATCCTATTGGTCAAAATGAACTACTTAGAATGATACAGCCCCACAAGATTCCTTCTTTCCCTGAAGGAATTATGCTATGTTTGCAAGGTTTCTTTTTTGGGGAATGGGGATTTAAATTATGATTGATGGAAAAGGGGTACCCATTTCTCTAAGGTGCCTGATTAAAGTAAAACTTAAACAAATGCATGTTTAAAAATGGAGGTTGTATGTGGAAATAACAGCCGAATGAGTATTGAATATGAGTATTTGCTAAACATCAGGATGGGGAGACAGGGTAAGCTTGCTCTTGTCAGGAAAGCTAAACCTTAAACAAATGCATGTTTTTTTTTTTTTTTTGGGGGGGGGGGTTGTCAGTGCAAATGACAGCTGAATGAGTATTAAACATGAGTATTTGCTAAACATCAGGACCTGGAGATTGGGTAAGCTTGCTCTTGTGGACAAGTTGACGCTGGGTTTCTGCTGAGCATGTGTGGTCTTGAAGTAGCTTAGGTTTCCTGGTGCACAATCCAAACACAACAAGCCATCTCTTGAGTTCTCTACTTGCATTCCCTGCATTTCTTTGGTAGTGTTTATGGGCTCCTGGTAATGAAGAATGACAATGGTGGCATCTTGTCATTTTGTGGGCAGACAAAGGGGTTTTAATTAAGAACAAGCATGAGTGGACTTCTTTAATCTGCTAAGCAAGGAATAACTCATCTTAGGTCTTTGCTGTAACGGAGAAAATAGGTCCCTTGTAGGCAAAGGATGATATCTTGTGAAGCAGTATGTTTTTGTAACACTTTTGTGGGATATCTCATAATTGAAAAGGTCTTGAGGCCCTTTTGGCATAAGCCTCACACTATTTTAGGGAAAGTAAGTTAAAACTATATTAAAAAATGATGATTTGCCATTAGTAATACTATCTCAACTTAATGATAAAGGCCATACAAATAAACTATGGGGCAAAAGCCATGGACTACTAGTTGGCATTGAAGCATGAACTGCTACAGTCCACAGTTACTGCCTTCTCTTTTGGTGTTGGAAGTAGAAGAGTTGGATTAAGTTTAAATCCTTTTATTTTGTTTATCCAATAGAATTATCGTCATTGAATCATAAAGGACAATAAGGGCAGCGTAAGCCATAAGTTGCCATAAGTTTACCTTAAATCATCTCATTATCTTACTGCCTCAAGGCGTAAGCCTCAAATAAATGGCGTGAGTCATATGCCTCAATTAACAAAAAGTGTAAGCCTCAGGTAAAAAGCTTGAGGGTGGCATGCATTTTTGTAGCACCTTGCCTCTAGGTGTACGTCTCATTGCCTCGAGGCATATGCCTCAGTGCCTTGAGGCGCTGCCTTTTTAAACAATGGGATATCTAAAGCCTTTCTACCCTTTTCCTAACTTCTGAGGGAGGATAAGGAAGCAATATGCTTTTGCAATGCTGTTTTGTGGGATTTGAATTTTGAATTTTTTCTCTCCTTTTCCTAACATCTTAGGGAGGATAGCCACACAATCACCCTCTTAGGAGATGGAGCCCCTTTGCACGCAATCCCTTGCCGTTTTGACTTCACTGAGCTGATGTTTGTCACTGTTTTGTGCTAATTAGCACCATACATTTCTTCCCATTCAAGTCAACAGTTTGAATTCACTGTCAAGTGTTGTCTGGTGACGCGAAGGTTGCTCATAAGTTTGTGAAAAAAATTACATGCTTAAATGCTTATGATTTTCAGAGTGTTGAGAGTTATTTAAGTAAACCATGTGAGAATACTTTAATTCTAAATTCCATCGGTAATGGCATGGAGAAAAGTAGACTATGTTTATTGCTCAAATCCTGGAATATATTGCTGAAATTCGACGCATGTTGAGAACAAGCAAAGCATGGGATCAAAGGGACTATAGTTGTTAGATAGACAACAGACCTGCAATATGCTCCACGTGCTAAATTATGGTTCTTTTTTTACCTGAGCTACAGAGATGAAGGTGGGCAAGGAGCCTCTTCTGCAGAAGCACTTCTTGAACACTTCACTTTTTTCCTCAGCACTTCTTGTTCTCTTCCACTCTGTTCGAGTACCACACTTTTACATTCCAGGACAAGAAAGTGGGAGTCTGGTTCTCTGGCTGGTTGGCAGAATGGACTGGAACCATTTATCTCTTGGCCAGAAATGCTATCTTCATTCCCCTTTTTGGTTTTTTAATTGGTTTCTTTGATATGAATCATATGATGGAAAGATACCACGTACTTTGGTCCTAATACCTTAGCGACTTATAAATTCCTTGTGGTTTCATTATTTCTGGTTTCTAGATTCTCTGATCCTGCATGAAATAATATTCTTGTAAATAAGATTGCATCCTTCTTTATGCAACTCTGTGGTCGTGGTATGGGGGAAGTGGTCACTGAATGAACAAGGGTTGCAGGAAGGCTTGATAGCCAGCAGCATATATTTGCCAAACTACATCTAAATCTTAGTTTTGTAAAGAAAGATGTTTTGTGGTTCTGCATTTAAGTTCTTAAAGGTACCTTTTATGTGTTAATCTTATAACTGTTTTTGTTAGAAAAGTTCAAATTGAATTCCTTCACGTTCCACAAGTGTCCGCTTACCCTTTGCACTGTGGCCTTTTGATGCTTTTTTCATCATTGTGCCTTTTCTTCTTTTGCCAGATAAATGAGGCGAATGTGATGAAGGAGACTAAGCAGTTCACATACAGAGATGGTTCCCAATTCGTATTCATGGATCTGGTATCCATTACATTCCTCTTATCTGATTTCTTACACAGTAACTATAATGCATTGACATAGATTCACAGTTTCCACTAGTGAAAAGTCTGTATGGCTTTATGAAACTTGATACAAGAAGATCGTTTTATAATGTGGGTTTCCTTGTTTCATAATGTGGATTTCCACTTTATGATGACACTGTTGCTCTCTGCCAAGAGGCAAGTTACTTAAATCTAATGCCGATGAATGCTCTTGGACCATACGGTTGAAAAAAAAATGGTTGCGGTGTCTGCTGGGAATAGATTTCTAGATGGAAAGAGTAGGAATACGTGCCTGTGGTTGATGTCCGTAGGTTTGTCAAGGGATAATCATTTATTGATAACTTCTGTATGTATTGTACTTACCAGACAACTTATGAGGAAGTTCGCCTAAACGAGAAGGAAGTTGGAGACAAGAAGAAATGGTTGAAAGAAGGCATGGACTGCATTTTGGTCTTTTGGAATGGACGGGTATCTCTTGTTTCTTGTTTTCTGCATGTCAGCCACTCATGCATTTGAACCATGGATCGATCTCCGAATCAAATGACATTTGTTGCTTCGTTGAAGAAGCTTTCATACTGTAGAGTGATACATTCTTGTTCACACAGTATTGGTCTTTTCATTTTCATGCTCGAGCTTGTATTTGCTTGCATTCCTGTTACCTTTTCATGACATCATGGATGCATTATATGCATACATATGCTTAAGAGCCTTAAGCCTTTTTATCAAAGAAATTGTGCTAAAATAGATTCCCGTTGCAGGTTATTGATTTTGATGTTCCCCAAATAGTTAAACTGACAGTTGTTGATGTGGATCCTGGCTTGAAAGGTGACACTGCACAAGGTAATGTTGCTTCCTAGGCCTTTGACTTGAAAGGAAAAAAAATGACACCAAAATGTCTTACCAGAAATTTCATGCACAAGAGAGTTTCCTGACTTCTGAATATCTTCTGTACATCTGGATGTCCTGAGTTCTTCGATACAAGTACTTTGTTGTTCTTCTGGAAAGCTTGAATTATTGCTGTGTGAAAATGAGAGTGACAGACATGATGGTACGGCGGTAGCAACAAAGATGATGGAATTGCTGTTGTCATTCCTGTTTTCTTAATCATTATGGCCACCATCATGTCATATTTCATCAGTACTTAACTAACACATGGCTTTTCCAAAACCCGTGTTTTATAGCATATACATACATAGTTAGCACTGCATGTGTGTCTATGTTCTTTGGTCTCTGATACGTTTATTTAATTGAACTTTTGCAGGAGGGTCAAAACCAGCAATTCTTGACACTGGGGCAGTCGTAACTGTTCCTTTGTTTGTGCGTGTCGGTGAAGAGATACTGGTGGATACGAGAGCAGGGCAGTATACGAGTAAAGCGTAGGAAACTAACGTGAGCTCTATTTTGTGGCCATTTTCCACCTAATTTTGTCGCAATAGTTGCCTGGTATTCAAATTGAAGTTGAAGTTTAGCAATGTCCAAGTGGTCATATTTCCTGCAAACCTTGTCGTACATGGCTATATAGTTTATTGGCCGTTGTCATTGATGAAGTCCCATCAATTTCATGGACGAAACTGTGTATGCGTACTGAATGTCACTTGGAGTAAACCACTGTCAGATTTTTGAAAGGTATCTACAAAACATGGGTGGAGGATGATTCTTGAAGATTTGCCATGGGATGAACAACGATGTTTATGTTTCATTTGGATCTAAACTTGGTAGTTTGAAATTTTGGAGATTAAAGTTGGAATGGGTGTTTTTTTCTTTGACGATGAAAGGGGACGAGTTAATAGAGGGGAGGGGAAACAAACTCAGGGCACAAAGTCTGTCGATTCATGTAGTGAACATCAGCCCAAGATGACTCAAGGCCAATCAAGTAGATTGGTGGTCGACCTGCTCATGTAGCTCAATCACTCAATCTAATTCTATCGTAATGTGGGGGCAGGGTGGAGGGGAGTAAGGAAAACAAAATATCGGCGTGTTTGGATCCAATTTTTGGTATGTTGCATCTACATATTTTTACTTCTCTTGATTAGATCGATTATATTTTAAATCACATCAGATTGTATTTATACATACTATTTTAGTAAAAAATATAAAATTGATGTGATTTAATATATAGTTTGTTCAATAAAAAGAAGTGACCTGCTTTAAACCCTTGAATATGGCCTAGGGGACTGCCATCCCAAACGTTCGTTATTTTTTGTGGAATATTAGATTGGATTCCAACATTAACTAGTCCAAAGAGGACATGTGTAAAGAAGGTTTTGTCAATCGAGATGTGTTATGTTGCAATCTGTTACTTTTTCTTTGTTCTCAATGTTCCAATATAACATAGAGCACTTAAAAAAAAATCAAGAGCATAATATTACGACTATAATTTAAAATACAGTCCAATGCACCTAGATACACCATAAATTACAGCATAAAGATACACCCCGATGCATGTAAATAGAACTAGCTATATTTGAATGTTCGTTAGGATGTATCTTAAATTCTGGTTGTAGTATTATATTATTGGTTGTATACAAGTGCTCTACATTGTATCGAGAAACAGAGAAAATCAGAAACAAAGAAGTAGCAGATTGTGACAAAACATAACTTGATGGATGAACTTACTTTACAAGTTTCATCCTTAGGCTGGTTACTGCTAGAGTCCAGTCTAATGTCATATTGAGAGGATCTGAACTTCTTGATTTAGGATGGCCTAGACTGTTAATATTTTTTAAAAAGCATGGCTCAAATGGCCAAGGACTAAGACTGTTAATTTTTTAAAGATACCTCCCCTTGTACCTGGGATCGAATTGCAGATCCCCCCAACAACCCACCCCCCAAATTCAGACGCTCGAAATGGGCGGAATAACCTAGGGGGTAGGGGTGTCGCCACAGGCGTACGAGTAACTTAGACGATTAGGGGTTCTACGTTGGCACAAATTTTCTCGGGAAATATTTTTTCAATTAATTTTTACATGTTTTACAAATGAGAATAAAAGTTAGTTGGAAAAATATTTTTCGTATTCTTATAATATTTCTTTTTTTCTCAGGATCTATTTTCCCACTCCTTCCCGTGGGAAAATATTAACTACTTTCTCTCTCTCCACCTAAGATTCTCATATCTCACTCTCCCTATCCTCCTCTCATCACGTGAGAATTTCAACTTCTCTATGAGATTAACAAACACATGTGTTTGTTTCGCAGAAAAATATCTTTTGAGATTTTTTACTTCTCGAAAAATATTTTCCATGATTCTCTACTTTCTAAAAAAACATTGAGAACTCAAACACCTCCTTAGATACTATTACCTTTAACACAAGCTCCGATGATTCTAGGAACATTCTTCATCCCCAGTTCTCACAGTAATTGAAAGGTTTATGATACTCACGACGGGAAAGGATTAGAGAGAAGAGTGACTGAAGGGGGCGTTTCTCTGAGGAACACCCAGCTGTTCTTGTGCAACGCAAAATATTTGGAGTAATGTTTGCTTTATCTTGCACTGTTGTGTGCAGTGCCGTCAGATCCGGCAGATCGGATAGGGTGTAGTGAGTACGTTTTAATTTTTTCTCAAATTTTTAAAATTTTTAGAATGTCCAAAAAAATTTGACAATATATTCGGAGAGTTCAGGTCGGCTCCGACCTGACTGTAATATTTTTCTGATTGTTTTTTCTTGCATGCAAACCGAAGTCTTCTTCAAACAAATTATTTTTTTAAAATCAAAATACACAGTCATGACGGGGCTGACTTGAGCTTTCCAGATGTACTCTCAATTTTTTGATCCGATGTTTTAAAAAGTTTAAAAAATCCGACAAAAAGTAAAATAAATTACACTCCACCGGATCAGCGAGCATTCCTCAGATATTTGATCGGCATGCGTGTCTGAATCGGTGCGTCCGAAAATAAAACATCCCATACTGATATGCTTGCATTGACACTGTCTTCGTAAATCCACGCCCAAGACCGATATACTCCGATTCGTACGAGACCTAATAAAGGTAATGGATGAACGGGCAAACGTGTTGGATCTTGGATTCATTCCATAATTTTTTGTATTAAAAAGTAAATTGACGTAAAGAAGAATCTAGTTATCTAGAATTCTAATACATTCGATATCTAAGCCTAGTTTTAAGTCTAAATTCACAAAAGTTTATGTATATAATAATATATGACGAGAGGAGATTGAGTCTGAGCTCATTTAGTCCGCAGACTCAAAGGCCTACGGTCTATTGAAGTTGGCGTGAGAACACGTGGTATTCGGTATCTTGATTGACATGTAGAGTCAAAAGTTCGAGACCATTTAGTCCAAATCGCTAAATCTCTTGACCACGTGTCTAATGGCAGCTCTCGAGACCTCCCGTGGTCTCGGTTAAGCTTCCAAAACTCGAGAACATGCACCGTCCTCAATCATCCATCATTGGCAACCCAGTCAAGCAGAAGTTGGGACCGGTGTCAAAATATTAAAACTAAGTAATCTAGCTTTAATTTCATCTTCAAAAGATTATCAAAATAAAAAAAAAATATAAATTCAACCTCAGTATGGTCTAATAATCAAGAGTAATACTTGCCGCACTAATCCTCAGTGCAACAATGTAAGATGTCATTGGGTTAGTTGGATAGAAGTCAATGGGTTAGACAACTTTTTCAACTGGTGAGCCACACAAGTATTTAATGTCAATGTAAATTTTTAATTGTGACAAATGTGTGTACGCATGATAAATACTCTGTGGACATGACAAATAGTAAAAATATTTTTACATGTAAAAATATTTATCATGTCTATAAATCTATACACATATGCGTACGAATGATAAACACTTTTCAAGCGGGACATGTTTCATAAGCATAACAAATACTAATTGTCATGCCTACGAACCATTACGAACCGTTTGTCATGTTCGTAAAATATTTTCGATGACAAAAAATTTGTACGCAGATACGTATAGATGACAAATATTTTACATATATGAATATTACCCAATAATCAATGCACCTAAATCCTACTCTCCACGACCGCTCCTGCCACAACCAGATGCCATGATGAGAAGTCCCCTCCAGGCGACCTGATCACACAAAGCTAGGCATTTTGCCGGAGCCCACTTGAAAAGTTGGAATTTTTAAAAGCTCAAGCCCCCTCATCACTTGCTCGAGCGGAGGGGAGTGCTGTTGGGGCGCGGGCGCGCCGTGCTCCCCCGCCCCCACGGCCGTCGGCCACCCACGCTTGCCCTCGCACCACTCGCTGCTTTGCGGAGCAGCGGGGGGCATATCATTCTGTCGCTACTAGGTAAAGCAGCACGGAAGCTCTCATTCTGCATCATATCCATCCTTGAGCTGAGCAGAACCCATCTTTTTCCTGTTCATCCCCTTCGCTTTCCGCTGCTTTGCGTGCATTTAAATGATGCGTGGCCAGTGCTTTCTTGTGCTGCACTGCCAACCTTGATGGCAGGTGGTGCAGGGTGACGTGTCTCGGCCCCGCTGTTAAGGGGGGTGCCGAGTGCCTGGTTTAGAGGAGGGGAGCTTGATGGGAGGGGTAGGTTTGAGTCGGGGTTTTGGGGAGTTGGATCCGGAAAGAGGTCACGTTCAAGTTGGTGGGCGTAGCTTTTTGTTGGTGAGCCTTTAATTCTCATTGATGGGTGAACGTAAGGAGACTCTGAAGGCTGGTACTGCAGTTGGTGCAAGTGCAAGCAAGAGTGGGTAATGACAATTAATGCAAATTTTGTCTAGGAGAAATACTTGTCACAAGCCTGCAATATCTCATTAGAGAAGGGTAATAGTCTTCAGATTAGAAAGGTTCTCTAACTGAACCAGCTGCCTAAAGTAGTTGATTCATCACTTTTTTTTTTCAATGGGAGGTCTCATGTTTGAATCTGGTTGAAGCTTAAAAACTCTTCACTCATGCAACTTTGGTACTGTTGGGATCTTTATCTCTTGGCCTGTGAAATTACTTCCTCAGAAATCAGATGAACCTGGAATTGTCGTATACCCATCGACCTGATTGAAATTGTTTTCAATTCTAGAGGAATATCTCAAGTTTTGAATTAGAACCTCGGTCGCTTGTAAATAATTGTACATATCTAGCCATTCGGCCACATTCCAAAAAAAAAAAAAAAAAAAAAAAGACGCACAGTTGCTGCGCCATCCAATAGGAGGTGTAAAGGAATTTCAAACATCGTATATTTATACTATACTAGTCATGTGTGACTCGTCTAAGTAGAGGTTTACTGTCGTTTAGAAGGATAAATCGTCATCTAAAGATGTCTAACCTTAGAAGGAAGCAAAAACTATGGAGAAGTGATGGCAACAAACCTGTGAGGGCTTTGGATCGGGCTCGTGCCTTCGCCTTTTTCTGGGATTTCGAATCTTCTTAGGCAGTTGGACTTTTATAACTCTTATGTGAAGAGCTGTAGGCTCTAATCGATGATATACTTTTAAGCTGAGAGTAAGGCTTGTTCTATTTGTCATGTTCGCGAATTATTTGTTATATTCACATGTATTTATCAAGTTTATAATTTTGTACCAACATTTAATGCGTTTGATTTTACTTGTGAAAAAAGTTATCCAACCTATGTGCTATCTGTCTATTTGGACCAATGACATCAATGGTTTTTTCCCTCCTTCACAAGTAATAATTATTGCAATGCTCACAAATTGAGACATGATGTAGATTGGAATGTATTTGCTAAACTCAAGCTTCATATTATCCGATTTTTTATTAAAAAAATATGCAAAAATCATATGTACACGTAATCTGATGGTCAAATAGCATGTTCAAGCGATCTGCCATGATTTTTTAACAAACATTATTTTTTGTTTTGAGGAATGATTTAGTGAGCTCGAATTTACGGTGAGATCGAACTCCACAATCAAAAACATTTTTTACTTTACTCTCTCTTTTCGAACTCATTAAATCACTTTTTTTTAAATAGAGATCATCTACGTCCAGATTTAAAGTGAACTCAGTCAGTAAAGAGAGGAAAATGTTAAAAAAAAAACCCTCTTATGATACTTTTTCCATCTTAAGAAAGAATTTTTATGAAAGATTCTTTCCTTTTCTCTTTGTACGGACTTAGTTCAATCTAAACCAGTACGGAGAGAAACAGTACTCCTTTTCTTTTGCTTATTAACTTGCTCAAAGGAATGTGGATAGGCAATGGTTCCAAAAGGCCACATATGGCAAACTGAAGACTTGCACTACATACATGCGCGGAAGAATTCCCACTTAGGCTCTTCGTAGGATTCCTATTCAATGCATATGCTTCAAGTAACAATTTCTGCAAAACAGTTTTTTTGGTTTGTATAAGTCTCACTTTGTTTGTAGAATTAGAGAAGAATAAAATTTCTTATTTTTAGAATAAAGTTAATTATAATTTGACATGCGAATGATTTATACCGCGTTAAAATTACTTATACTAAAATAAGGAGAATAAGTAATTCGACCTTAGACCTAAAAATTACTTAATTTTTTATTATGTTAGTGGATCCCGCAAAACTATCAAAACTAAATATACCTTATTCAAACATACTTATTTTTTGATAAGTAATTCTGGATAATTTATTCTACAAACAAATTGAAACTTAGGGATTTAAAAGTGGTTGACTAAGCGTGGAGGAAGAACCGAGACACTTGATCATTAGCCTAGAGAGGATGTGCAACTTGATGATGCTCGAGCAGCATTTGGTATGATGATCCAGGCTGCCTTAAGCCCCCTCAATCTCTTGCAAGAAAATATCAGGGATCACATTTAAGTCATGATTGAATGTACAAAAAAGTTCAATTCCATTATGTGCAAAAGTTTGTAGTGCAGTGGTGTTGGGTAAAACACGCATCTCCTGTTTCGAAGTTGATCACTGGTTCGATCACGTGAGACAAATTTTCTCTTTTATAGGAGTTTCTCATGTGATTTTTCGTAGACTTTTTACTGTGTAGCAGATTTTCTCCTCATTTCAAATGTGGAAATTTTTTTTAGTTTGAAAAAATTTATATGACCTCGGACCGGTTCGATCTCAACTCTTCTTAGTTGCGTAACATATCCTACAATCACGGGGCTTTTTGTTGGCTTTTTGTTTCTCCTTCCATCGCCTAAGACGTCTCTGGCGATATTTTATAGGGCTAGGAATGGATGTTGTTGTGACGTGTGTCCCTAGTTGGGGGTGCCGCAGGACTGACACGCAAGGACTGGCTCAGATGTCTTTCGCAACGTAATGCTAAGGTCGTATGTTGGGGTTGTGAGAAATCCTCATTATTATTATTATTTTTTTTCCTATTGGCACAAAAAAAAGACTCTGACGTTGACGCCCACTCTTAAGTGGCTCAAGTCTATTGGGCTTTAGCAAACCAACTATAGTTTAGATTAAGTGACCAAGACTAATGATTAAACAGGTTTTATTAAATCTTTCTTCATTTTTATTTGTAAAGAAGTAAATTTGACGACGTCATCAAAATTTCTATTCATTTAAATTAAGTGAAATCCAGATTGAACTGTTGCCATTGATGCTAACTTTTTTTTTTTAGAGCCTCGACGATAACAAGAAACTTGGATATGGTCGATTACCTAAGTTGAACTCTTTTTGCGAATCATTTTCTTCATTGTCCTCATTGTCTTCAAGATAATGAGGTTCTTCTCCCGCTTTAATATAGCCTAGGTGACGCTGACTTGGCTTGAGTGCAAGGATAACAGAAAAAAATAAGAGTTTGAGGAGTTGGACACCATCGATAAAATAGGCATAACTTTTCATCTTGATGTCAAATTCATGTACAAGACTTAATCCGGAATGGTTATGCTGAGGGGAACAATGTAGTTTATTCCTATGGCCGTAAGGCATCATTTTCCAACTCAAATTCCACCTTTTGTCCAACGAATGGCCCAGTTTTAGTGATAATTTGTTATTTTTTGTAACTTTTCAAATAAGGATCGATAAAGTAGATTCAGAATTTAATTTTGACAGTGATTCTTTTGTAAAAATTACTTCGAACTTTATCTTATTTTATCTAGTATATTTTTATTTTTTCTTGTGACAATCGAATATCCATATCTATAAATAGACATCCTCTATGCACAAGATACTAATTGAATAATATTTATGATTTTTCAGTTTTCTTTGATAAATGTGAGTTATCTATTGTTCTACCTCTTCTTTATATTCATCTTCCTCTGAACCTTACTCGATTACTTCATGTTTGTACCCAAGTGAATAAAAAGTTGTACTTCGATGCTGTGTTTTATATAACGCATTCATTGTTGATTATCTTTTAGTTTTTCCTGATGATGAGGAAAAAAAGAAAAATCCTATGGACCACCTAGGTTTATATTTTAATTTTTCCCACTTTGAGATCTGATGTAGACTGGATCTATCACGACCGGATTCCGGAGCTGGTCCGGACCGGATGTTGGAAGGGGACCCGACGGGGATCCGCGACGAGGCGAAGACGAGGCTTCTTCGGTTGACCTGGACCCGCCCGCGGGGGGCGCGGTCGGTCGCCGGATTTGCTCTTGGATAGTGAGCCGCAGCTCCTTCGGCAGACGAAGGCGCGGCGCGAACGGAGCTTCTCTCGGCCGAACGGTCGACGGGCGTCGGAGCCGAAGCCTGAAGGTCCGAAATCGGACGGAGGAACGGCTTGCTCTCCGAAATCGGCGACGGATTGTCCACCTAGGTCTCGACGCCGTACGCCGGCTGCCCCAAGACAGGAGACCCGGTCTCGCGCTGAAGGAGCCTTCGGGCTCACTATCGGAGAGCAAGCCGTTCCTCCGTCCGATTTCGGACCTTCAGGCTTCGGCTCCGACGCCCGTCGACCGTTCGGCCGAGAGAAGCTCCGTTCGCGCCGCGCCTTCGTCCGCCGAAGGAGCTGCGGCTCACTATCCAAGAGCAAATCCGGCGACCGACCGCGCCCCCCGCGGGTGGGTCCAGGTCAACCGAAGAAGCCTCGTCTTCGCCTCGTCGCGGATCCCCGTCGGGTCCCCTTCCAACATCCGGTCCGGACCAGTTCCGGATCCTCTTCTTCGGATTCCAGCTCCGGAATCCGGTCGTGATAGATCCAGTCTACATCACGTGGCGCCGTCTGTGGGAAACTAACAAAACAAGTCATGTCTCAGCGACCTGTGACCCGACGATCCGGACAAAGCGAAGCAGAAGCGCGGGAGGCCTCGGCGCAGATGCTGCCTTCCGAAGGCGCACCGTTTGCCCTGCCGAACCCGCCTCTGCCAACCATACCGGAGTCTTTCGGCTCGAAAGACCGAGTGGGGGTACTCCAGCAGCAGATGGCAACGCTGGCCGTTGCCGTCACGTCCCTAGCGCCTCTTCAGGAGATGGTGTCCGCCATCGCCCAGCGCATGGGACTGACGGGGCAGCTTCCCCAGCAGGCGCCGCTCCCCCCACTCTACCCAGTACAAGACGCCCGGTTCCGGCCGGTGCCTGCGCCGGTTTCTCTCGACGAAACCGCGGCGGCGCGCAGCGAGCCCTCGGCGCTACCTGCCCGAGCTCCCCGCGCCGATCGTCTGACGGAGCAGGATTATACTTCGTCGGAGTACTGTCCGGCCCGGACCGGAGGACAATCCGTCGCCATCTCGACCGCCCCGGACCTGGACCGGCGGCTGACGGCGATGCGCAAGGAGATGCAGCAGATGGTGTCCCGGCCTCACGGGGCGCCCCTCGCTAGCAGCATCCTGGAGCAGATCCCGTTCACGGCGGAGCTCCTGGCCACCGAGGTGCCCCCCGACTTCAAGCTTCCGAAGGGCCCTCTCTACGACGGAATGACAGATCCGGTCTGTCATTTTCAGAAATTCAACACTTACCTCCGGGTTCGAGGGATCTCCAAGGCAGTCCGCTGCCGTCTTTTCCCCCTCACCCTTGAAAAAATCGCCCTCACCTGGTTCGAGACGCTGGCCCCCAACTCCATCCATTCCCTAGTACAGTTGGGCCAGCTGTTCATCGACCAGTTCTATGATGCCACCCGGCAATGCAAAACTTCTGCCAGCTTGCTAGCCATCCGGCAGAGCCCCACCGAAACTCTCCAAGAGTACTTCACCAAGTTCCGGACCGAGGCCGCCCAGATCCCGAACCTCGACAGCTCGATCGCGGTCTCGGCCGTGATCAGCGGGTGCCGGGACGAGGGGCTCCTCGGCTCCATTGGGAAGCGCCATCCCCCTACCTTCCAGGACCTCGTAGCCCGGGCCCATAAGTACATCAACCGGGAGGCCCTAATGCTGTCCAGAGGCAGAGGCGCAGCCGAAGCCACCTCGGCACCTGCTCCCCAGGTGGTCCGACCTCGGCCTGAAGACCAAGAGCCCTCCCGAAAGCGCTATCGCCGGGAGGACTGGGACAGGGAGAGGCGAAGGGACTCGCAGCCGCGATACCTGCCTTTACATGTTCCCCCCTCCCGGATGCTCATGGAGGTGAAGGGCATGCTCCGGCAATCTGATCGCATCAAGACCGATCCTCGCCGAAGGGACCCCGGCAGGTACTGTGAATACCACCGGGAGATCGGCCACACGACGGATGAGTGCCGACAGCTCCGGGAGGAGATCGACCGCATCATCCGGGAGGGAAGACTGCCGCAGTACCGCCGGGAGCAGCCGCCGCAGCAGAACCGGGACGTCCCTACAGCGCCCAGGCAACAGCAGCCCCCGGCAACAGAAGCCGCCCCTCCGCCAAAAGCCACCTCGGCCCCAGTAGAATCGTCCCATCAAAGACCCAGTTCTGGGTCTATCATGATGATATCCGGAGGGCCGGGGGAAGGGTCCAGGCCGCGGCAGCGCAACACAGTGGCGGCGGTTGAAGGCGAACCGAAGAAGCCTCGTCTGGAAGACATCACCTTCGGCGCCGAGGACCTGACTGATGTTCAGGTCCCGCATGATGACGCCCTCGTCGTCAATGCTGTAATAAATAGCTATGATGTACATAGAATCTTTGTGGATAATGGAAGTGCCCCAAACATCTTGTTTTATGACTGTTTTGAGAAATTGGGATTGAGTGAGGCTAATATGAAGCCTCACCGGGGCCCCCTCTACGGTTTTAACGGCTCACCCTGCCGAGTAGAGGGCATTGTCCGGCTTCATGTAACCTTAGGCTCCGCCTCCCGGCAATTAACCGTTGAAACGGACTTCGCCGTTGTAAAGATCGAGTCAGCCTACAACGCCATATTCGGCCGAAGGCTCATCGGCGGAATCGGAGCCGTGCCTTCGTCCTTCCATCAGAAGCTGAAGTTTCATACCAGCCATGGAATAGGCGAGGCCAAAGGGAACCAAGAAGCGGCCCGGCAGTGCTACATGATTTCGGTCAAAGGGAAGACAGCAGCCGAAACCCTAACGATCGAGTCATCAGCCGAGGCATCTCCGGGAGAAGCACTCCTCGCCGTCCCTATTACGGGGGGCGAAGGACGAGTTTTGATGATAGGCTCTGGCCTAGAAAAGATTGAAGCAGAGAAACTTACCGAGTTCTTGAAAAAGAATCTCGATGTCTTCGCCTGGTCTCCGGCGGACATGCCCGGGGTTGACCCAGAGGTAGCAGAGCACCGGCTCCATATCAATCCCGACCAGCCCCCGGTAAAACAGAAGCGACGCGCCTTCAATCAGGAGAGGAGGGCCGCCATCCAAGCCGAAGTGAAGAAGGGGCTGGACGCCGGGCATCTCCGAGAGGTGCACCATCCGGATTGGATCGCCAACGTAGTCATGGTGCCAAAGAAAGACGGCAAATGGCGTATGTGCGTGGACTTCACCAACCTCAACAAGGCCTATCCGATGGACAGCTTTCCGCTGCCTCGGATAGACCAGGTGGTGGACGCGACTTCCGGCCATGAGCTTTTAAGCTTCCTCGATGCCTATTCAGGCTACCACCAGATTCGGATGCATCCGGACGATGAAAGCAAGACCAGCTTCACCACCGATTTGGGCCTGTACTGCTACACCTGAATGCCCTTCGGTCTGAAGAACGCTGGCGCAACGTATCAGCGGCTGGTCAACAAAGTGTTCGCCCCGCAGCTCGGCCGAAACATGGAGGTCTATATTGACGACATGTTGGTCAAGAGCCGCGTTGCTGCGGAGCACCTGGCCGACCTAGCCGAGACTTTCTCCGCCCTTAGGCGGTACAAGATGAAGCTGAACCCGGCCAAGTGCGTCTTCGGGGTAGCCTCCGGCAAGTTCCTCGGCTACATGGTCACGCACCGAGGGGTGGAGGCTAATCCCGAGAAGGTTTCGGCCATCATGAAGATGCGCCCCCCGGCAAACCTCCGAGAGGTACAGAAGCTGAACGGGAGGATCGCAGCTCTCAGCCGCTTCATGTCGAGGGCGGCCGACTACTGTTTCCCCTTCTTCAAGCTGCTGAAGAAGGCCAACAACTTCGACTGGACGGAAGAGTGCCAAACAGCCTTCAATCAGCTGAAGGCCTACCTCTCCAAAGTCCCCATCCTGTCCAAACCGATTCCCGGGGAGCCTCTGAGCTTATACCTTGCAGTCTCCGAGACGGCCCTCAGCACCGTCCTCGTCCGAGAGCAGGAAGGCGTTCAGAAGCCCGTTTATTACACCAGCCGAGCCCTTCAGGGAGCGGAATTCCGGTACCTTGCCCTGGAGAAGTTGGCTCTGGCCCTCGTCTCGTCTGCAAGGAGGCTCCGGCCGTATTTTCTGGCCCATTCCGTAAAGGTCCTCACCGACCAGCCTTTGAGGCAGATTCTTTCCCGGCCGGAGGTGTCCGGCAGGCTAGCAAAATGGGCGATCGAGCTAGGAGAGTTCGACATCTCCTATGCCCCTCGGGTAGCAATAAAAGCCCAGGCGTTGGCAGACTTCATCGCTGAACTAACCCCCGGCGCCTCCGCGACACCATAGCCAGCACCCGAAGTGGTCGAAGCCGAGGCTACTTCGGCACCTGCACCACCAGACGAATGGCGACTCTTCGTGGACGGCTCCGCATGCTCCATAGGCAGTGGCGCCGGATGGATCCTGGCGTCGCCCGAAGGGATCATCACGGAGTACGCCCTGCGCTTCTCCTTTCCAGCGACCAACAATGTCGCCGAGTACGAAGCTCTCATATCCGGCCTCCGGGCCGCGAAGAAGCTCGGCGCCCGGAAACTGAAAGCCTTCAGCGATTCTCAGTTGATCGCCAGCCACATCTCCGGGGAGTACGAGGCTCGGGACGCGATGATGGCGTCCTATCTCCAGGTGACTCGCAAGATCCTCATTCAATTCGATTCTTATGAAATCGTGAGGATCCCGAGAGCCGAGAATACCCGGGCCGATGCCCTTTCCCGGCTGGCGTCAACCCAAGACGGGGGCGGAGGCCGAATGATCCTCGTCGAGGAGCTCGCCGAACCCAGCCTTGGCGAAACCGAAGCCATGCAAGTTGCTGAAGCCGAGGCCGAGACATGGATGACCCCCCTCGTCGCTTTCCTTCTCCAAGGAGAAGTCCCGCCAGATCCAAAGGAGGCGAAGCGCATTCGGCAGCGCTCATCCCACTTTCTCCTTTTGGACGGGGTGTTGTACAAGAAATCCTTCGGCCGACTACTGCTGCGGTTCCTCGGCCCGGCTGAAGCCGACTATGCCGCAAGAGAGGTCCATGAAGGGGTGTGCGGGGCGCATGCGGGAGGAAGAGCCCTGGCTCACAAGCTCCTGAGGCAAGGCTACTGGTGGCCAACACTCTGAGAGGACGCTCTAGCCCTCGTACGGCGCTGCGACCAGTGCTAGAGGTTCAGCTCCCTCATTCATCAGGCAGCCACCCTTCTGACCCCCTTATCCGATCCCTGGCCTTTCGCCCAATGGGGGATCGACCTCCTGGGACCTTTTCCCGTCGCCACCGGCCAAAGAAAGTTCCTCATCGTGGCGGTCGATTACTTCACCAAGTGGGTCGAAGCCGAACCTCTCGCATCAATAACCGATAGCAATGCTTGGAACTTCGTGTGGAAGTCCATCATTTGCCGGTTCGGCATCCCTCGGGCCATCATTTCTGACAATGGAAAGCAGTTTGACAGCCGGCGGTTCGGCGACAACTGCGCCAGCTTCGGCATACTCCACAAATTCACTTCGGTAGCGCATCCTCAAGCAAATGGCCAAGTCGAAGTCACCAACCGAAGCCTCCTGCAGGGATTAAAAACCCGCCTCGGCGAAGCTAAGGGCCGATGGGTAGAAGAGCTGCCGAGTGTTCTGTGGGCCTATCGGACGACAAGCCGAACCCCCACCGGCGAAACTCCCTTTCGCATGGCCTATGGGATAGAGGCCGTTATTCCGGTAGAAATCGGCCTCCCTTCTCCCAGGGTCGTTGCTTACAGTCCGGAGGCCAACGAGGAAGGTTTGAAAGACCACTTGGACCTCATTGAAGAGATCCGAGATAAAGCTCGTATCCGGCTGGCGGCTTATCAACAGCGCATGGCCAAGTACCACAACACTCGAGTAAAGCCCCGGAGCTTCGAAGTGGGGAGCCTCGTGTTGAGGAATGCTCATGCTTCCAAGCCAGCCGAAGCCTCAGGAAAGCTTGCCCCCAACTGGGAGGGGCCCTACCGGATCAGGGAGGTGATCAGGCGAGGAGCTTACCGGTTGGAAACCCTTTCGGGCCAACCTCTTCCTCGCACATGGAATGTAGAGCGCCTTCGGCGTTATTATATGTAAGTCACCTCTCCCCAGGCTTTCAGCCGGAGGGTATGAATAGAGGATTCCCTTGTTCAAGATATTTATTGCCAATATCTCTAAGTCCGTGTAAACCGTACCGGGAGTGGCTTCGGCCATGCAAACCGTATCGGGAGCGGCATGGTTTTCTCTAAGTCCGTGTAAACCGTACCGGGAGTGGCTTCGGCCATGCAAACCGTATCGGGAGCGGCATGGTTTTCTGTAAATCCGTGAGTCCTTCGATCCGACGAGTGGCTTCGGCCATGTAATCCGGATCAGGACACGGCATGGTTTTCTCTAAGTCCGTGTAAACCGTACCGGGAGTGGCTTCGGCCATGCAAACCGTATCGGGAGCGGCATGGTTTTCTCTAAGTCCGTGTAAACCGTACCGGGAGTGGTATCGACCATGCAAACCGTATCGGGAGCGGCATGGTTTTCTCTAAATCCGTGAGTCCTTCGATCCGACGAGTGGCTTCGGCCATGTAATCCGGATCAGGACACGGCATGGTTTTCTCTAAGTCCGTGTAAACCGTACCGGGAGTGGCTTCGACCATGCAAACCGTATCGGGAGCGGCATGGTTTTCTCTAAGTCCGTGTAAACCGTACCGGGAGTGGCTTCGGCCATGCAAACCGTATCGGGAGCGGCATGGTTTTCTCTAAGTCCGTGTAAACCGTACCGGGAGTGGCTTCGGCCATGCAAACCGTATCGGGAGCGGCATGGTTTTCTCTAAATCCGTGAGTCCTTCGATCCGACGAGTGGCTTCGGCCATGTAATCCGGATCAGGACACGGCATGGATTTCTCTAAGTCCGTGTAAACCGTATCGGGAGTGGCTTCGGCCATGCAAACCGTACCGGGAGCGGCATGGTCTTCTTAAAATGCGCGAGTCCTTCGATCCGACGAATGGCTTCGGCCATGTAATCCGGATCGGGACACGGCGGGTTATTTTCTAAGTCTGCATGAGACAAAGCGGGAGCGGCCTCGGCCACAGAAGCCGCATCTAAAGCAGCCTTATCTGCTGACGAGATTCTATCAACGACCTATCCGAACCTACATCGGGTCTCGACTTCGCAGGCTATAGCGAACGACGAAAAGATCTCAGATTTCGGAAAGGCCAGATTCACTCGTCATGCAGAAAACAATAAGGTAAAGCCCAGAAACATTCCTTGTATTCTTAAACAGAAGGAAGTACAAGCTCGGCCAGGAGAGGGAGAGGGGGAGTCAACGATCTGCACCGCTTCAGGAGCAGCAGCCTCGGCGGGATCCTCCTCGGCGGTCTCGACTTCATCCTCAGCAACTGGAGGCGAGGCCCTTTCGGCCATGAGGCCCTTCCACCAGGATAGGAGCTCCCTGGCTTCCTCGCCCCTCGGCAGATCTTCCCCGGTCAGATCGACGCTCGGGCAGGCCCTCTGGGCGACATCCAGTCCGAGGTCGAAGACCGAAGAAGACGCCAGCAGTTGGGCTCGGAGGATCTCTTGGGCATACTCACGCCCGGCCTTGTAATCGGCGATGGCCGACTCCGCCGCCTCCTCCAGTTCCTGCTTCAGGGCCGAGACCTCCTCGACGTGGCGGCGCTTCTCCGAAGCCCGCCGGGATTCCTTGTCCTGGATCTGGGCTTTGAGGGTCCGGATCTCGGTTTGAGCAGCAACAAGCTCGCCCTCGGCCTTCGCCTTCTCCCGCTCGGCCTTCGCCTTGGCCTCGGCAGCAGCACGGGCCTCTGCTGCCCTTTCCTCTAGCCGCGCCCGCGCCCGACCGCTCGCGGTTGCGAGCCTATCGATCAAGGGCTCGATGCGGGGCGCCGCCGAGGTTTCTTCGCCAGAACCGGCCGAATCCCCCTCGGCCTCAAGAAGCTTGAGCCGGAGCAGCTCTTGTTGATGCATCAGGACGCTGCCCGTCATCGCAGCCTGCGGGCCAAGAGCAGACAAGGGTTAGAAAATCAACAGCCAAGGGAGGATAGGTTGAAAAATTTTCGGACTTCCTACCTGGACCGCGAACCGGGCGCTCATCGCCGCCAGGTCGATAATCGAATGCTCCTTCAGCTCTTCGAAAGCTGAAGGGAGAGTGAGGCTGCTGAGCAGACGAAGGCACGTCTGCGGGTCCTGCATACTCTCATCTTTGTACACCCCCGGCACGGGATGCCACCATTCGCGCTGCGCCCGGGGCGCCCGCGACCCGGAGCCTCCGTCACCGGCCCCTGCCGATACGGCCGGAGGGGAGTCGCCCCTCGGCGTTTCGGGAGACGCCAGCCTCGCAGCCCTTCGGGCCCCGGCACTCCTCCTGATCAGCGGAGCCACCTCCGCCTCTTCGACCTCCTCTACCCGGGGACGCTTCTACACTCGGCCACCCCTTCGAGCGGCGAATTTTGTCTTCTGCTCCCTCTCGAGAGCAGCGGCGGCAGCGCGACCTTCGGCGGAGGCCGCAGTTCTTGGGACCCCGCCTCGGGTCCTCGGAGCTCCAGCGCCTCGGCCAGACCTGCCTGCTGCCTGCGGGACCGGCGCCCGGCCTGAACCGCGCTGGTCGGATATCAGGTCGAGGAGGTCATCGAGCTCGGCCATTGCTGCAAAGCAAGAAGAGCATGTTAAAAGCAAGGCAACGATTAAATAAGCAAACTCAGAGCCGACTTACCCTCGGCCGAAACTTCATCAGCCTCGTCAGTCGGAGGAGCTTCGGCCGGAGGAGCGGCAGTCCTTCCCCCGTGGCCCCGCGGAGTCTCCCCGGGAGGAAGGTAAGGGAAGGCCCGCTCCGGATCAAACTTGGGGTCCGGCCAAACCCCGGCATTTATCAGCCGCTCCGCGTCGGTGAGAAGCTCCGAGACGTCGTATGAGGCCTTAACCTGGACGTGGCCCGCGAGAGTGCTCTGCACAGGGGTCAGAGCAGGAGGGTCCGAGAGGCCTGCAGCCAGCGGCGCCCATTCGGTGGGGAAGGGCCACACGCCCTTCTCGTTTTCCGGCAGAGAGACGAAGATGAACTTCCTCTTCCAGCCGTGGATGGACGAGGGCTTCCCGGAGAAGATGCTTCGGCCGACCCGAGGGACGAAGCAGTACCACTCGGACTTCCCCTGCCTTTGGATTTTGAAGAGATAGCGGAAGACATTGATGGAAGGGCGGATCCTTGCATGAGCGAAGACGCTCAGAAATCCGTACACGGTACGCCAAGAATTAGGAAAGAACTGAGACGGGGCCAGCCCGTAGAAGCTAAGGAGATTAATGACGAAGGTGGGAAGAGGGAGACGGAAGCCCGCCTCAAAGCTATCAACATAGATGGAGAAGGAGCCCGGGCGAACAGTATTTGCCCTGGTGGCGGAATCGGGCCGATGTGGGGTTGTCCAGGAAGGAAGCTGAAAGTAAGAGACTAGGTTCCTCACCTCTACGTCCGAGAGGGCGCAGGATGCTCCCGAAACAATGTCCGGAGGACGGCGCCCCGAGGTGGAAGCCTGGCCTGGGTCCCGGACTTCCTGGGTAGCCTCGGCCTCGGAAGCCTCGGCACCCGAAGCCTCGGCCTCAGAAGCCCCGGCCCCGGAAGCCTCGGCCCCAGAAATCTCGGCCTCGGAGACCTCCGCTCCAGAGGTCTCGGACCCCTCGGTCCCGGAGTTTTCAGACTCCCCGGACATTGCGGAAGCAAGGGAACCCGAGGCGAGAGGATCTGACAGGGAAGACTTAGGAGAATGGGGAGGAGTATACTCCTCGTCCGAAGGAGTAATCTCGCTGGAAGAGCTCCGGACCATAAGGCCGCGAGGGGGAAGAAGGAGGTCAAAGCTTACTCGCGGAGAAGGGGAGGAAGTCTCTCTTGAGCCAAATGCAACCTCAAGCCTCCAAGCTCCACCGGCGACGCGCTCTGAGGGACGAAGAACCTCCCACGGTAGCCGACGAGCTCGGACGAAGCCTTCAGGAAGCTAGCCTTTCGCTGGAGAAGGAAGAAGAGCTCGGATGGTCGCAAGGGAAACGCAAGCGCAGCAGCAGGAAGAAGAACAGTGCCCTGTTGAGGGCTTGTATTTATAAGCCCCTTCGAAGCGCCTCCCGCCGAAGCCAGCGGCCGAGATCATCTCGCTCGTCCCCTCGCTCCTCCCGGATGCCCGCCACGTGCACCGTCCTTCGGCAATGATGACGGGCCGGCTCCGGGACTTGAAGCAGAGCGATCAACGGCCGAGAGCGCTCCGACCCTTCGGCTGATCATTCAGATGTCGCCACGTGTCCCGATCCGCGTAGGACGAAGGGAACGGCGGCAATCCGAGTGGAGCCTCGGGCAGAGGGCCGAGGCGATCCGCGACCCGCGAGCGGTCAGGATCCGTTTGTGTTTTTGACAGAGCGGCTGGATGCTCGACGCGTGTCCCGTGCTTCCTCGCGAGGCGACGCGCCATCCCGTCCATTTAATGAAGCCTAACACGAGTCAGAAGGCTCGGCCCTTCGGCTTCTGAGCTCTGAGCCTTCGTCGCCACTCCGAGCGAAGACAGAGCAACCGCATAGCCCTCGGCCGACCGAGGGCATCCTCTTCCCGGTGAAAAGAAATAGAACAGACCTACGGGTAAAGCACCTGTAACAGTATTCTTCACACAACTTCGGACTATACTCTCGCCATCTCAGAACTGAGGAAGACAAGAGTGGGGGGCTATGTGATGAGGCAGAATCCGATTCGGCCCATTGAAGCAGGCCCAAACCCCATTCAGCCCAACAACAGCAGTACCAGGCCCTCCGGCAGCCTTCGGCCCGTCAGCGGCCCAGCAGCCTTCGGCCCATGAGCGGCATCGTCGCTCTCGGCCCAACAGGCTTCAGCCCGTCAGAGGCCCACTAGCCTACGGCCCGGGAGCAGCGCGGCAGCCAAGAGGTCAACAGGCTTCGGCCCGTCAGCGGCCCAACCTCCTTCGGCCTGGTAGCCGAGTCCGGCCCACTCCGGTGGCGGATCGGGCGCTATGGCGGTTTATCAGTAGGCCACCATTTAGTCCTATATCGGCTGCCACCGTTAACCATCCGCTATCCTCTGCTATAAATACCCCTCTATTTATGGCCAAAGGGGTGGCAGGAGTAAGCCTCCGAGACCCTTAAAGGATTTCTGTCCGAAAAGCATTAAAGCTGCTCTTTCTTGCCTTCTGAATCGAATCTTCTTCAGGAGCTAACTTGATCGTCGGAGGAGGTTCCCCAGGGCTGACGCCCGGGACTCCTGCTGACTGGTTCTTCTTCTTCTTTCCCTCCTGCAGGGGCTCGGTTCGAATCGTCGCCGACCTCCCCGAGTCGGTCTCGACCGCTGGCCTCGGATTCCTCTCCTTGGTCTCGACGCCGTACGCCGGCTGCCCCAAGACAGGAGACTCGGTCTCGCGCTGAAGGAGCCTTCGGGCTCACTGTCCAAGGGCAAGCCCGCCGGCTGCCCCAAGACAGGAGACCCTGTCTCGCGCTGAAGGAGCCTTCGGGCTTACTATCGGAGAGCAAGCCGTTCCTCCGTCCGATTTCGGACCTTCAGGCTTCGGCTCCGACGCCCGTCGACCGTTCGGCCGAGAGAAGCTCCGTTCGCGCCGCGCCTTCGTCTGCCGAAGGAGCTGCGGCTCACTATCCAAGAGCAAATCCAGCGACCGACCGCGCCCCCCGCGGGCGGGTCCAGGTCAACCGAAGAAGCCTCGTCTTCGCCTCGTCGCGGATTCCCGTCGGGTCCCCTTCCAACATCCGGTCCGGACCAGCTCCGGATCCTCTTCTTCGGATTCCAGCTCCGGAATCCGGTCGTGATAGATCCAGTCTACATCAAGATCTAACGTGTACACTTGGTAATTGGTAAACAAACAACTTAATAATCTATTTTATGTATTCAACTTCTCCTTTTCTTTCTTCTTTACATAGGAATACGCGTAAGGTTCTTCCATGCTTGTTCTTTATGTCATTCTTACAGCATCTCAAATATATCTATGGAATTTGAAAAGTACTTCCATTTCCAAAACCCTCCCAAGTCCCAAACACAGCTTTTTTTCCCGTTCACTGTCGCCAAGAACTGCTCAATTCCATCTCTGTGACAGGGCATCTTCGCTTGCTTCGTCAAGCAAAAGCAATAGTACCATAATGACCTTTTGCCACCTCCCATGATGAAGATAACCACTTACGAACGAGATTGCTTGTGTCAATGGGTGCATGTGCCTAGCGGCGGCAGATCCAGCACCCATCCAATGGGATTCTGGGATCTTACTGAATTTTGTCAAACTTATTAACCTAATTTAAAACAGTCTAATATAAGATCTCACTAACCAAGTTTAAAATCTCACTGACCTAATTCAGGATCCCATATGATTTAATCGAAGATCTCATGGATCCAATCATGCTTATGACCTAATATCCAAGTGATCTCATTAGATAAAATTTTTGCATCCACTACTGCATGTGTCCAAAAGGCTTAATAAACTATTGCATGGTTCTACACAAAAGTAAAGTGCAGATAGAGCTGAGCTACAGAAACAAACTCGACATGTCTACACCCACATATGCAGGTCATCTCATTCCATTGCTTCCACTCAAGACTGTGCAGAAAAGAGAAAAAAGAGCCTTCTTGTCCTTAGACCCATGTGCTTTGTTCGAACCTTTCATTAACCTCTGTTGGAGGACAAACATTTGGATAATAGCTAGCATGCCTACAGGGTTCAGCCATGTGCCTCTGTCATTTAATTATTTAACAATGCGATTAAAGAAAGCCTAAAGTTAAATGGAAGCCTTTTGCTGTCCCTGCAGCATTAAGTTGGAGTAGAATCCAATCTTAGAGATAACAATTTT
This sequence comes from Zantedeschia hybrid cultivar, assembly GCA_030544215.1. NCBI lineage: Eukaryota > Viridiplantae > Streptophyta > Magnoliopsida > Alismatales > Araceae > Zantedeschia > Zantedeschia hybrid cultivar. The sequence goes on from JARZZO010000005.1 coordinate 14,310,534, forward strand.
TCTATTGTGGTCTCATAGACAATTCACTAAAGCAAGAGCCATCCAATATTGTACGTGCAACTCAGTGGTTGAGTCAAATGACAGACTCGGTGAGATGTTTTATAACTCCCCAAGCAAGAAGGTCATCTCTCCACAACATATAATTATCTCCCTTCTGACATGCCAACAGGCGTCTGTTCATGTGGTGGAATCTCACTTAGTTGCTTTTACGATGTAATTTATTGCGATTAATCCTTCATGCCCGACAGTATTATACAGCAAGATTCTCTCTCTCTCCATCGTCATAATTGTTGTTGTTCGTTTGGACTTTTTTTAAAAACTAAGTATACTATATTATTATGAGCTAAGCATACTCTATTTTGAAAACAGTTGCCACCATAAGAAATGCATTGACATGTAAATTGTTCTTGCTGATTTTTACACAAACCTGACATTTGGTGAGTGCTCTTGGCCAAACGTTCACATATAGGGTATAAACCTTCTTCAGCAGACAAATTAAGCTCTGTTTTCTGATCAAATGCGACAAAAGGGCTGTCATTAAGTACAGATAAATTAAAACGATGACAGCCGTTTGTATATGGTATATATTATTATGTAATACGATTGCATATCTAATCTAATATGTACTATGTGATGACAAATGTCCAACTTAACAAATTTGCAAAAAATCAGCTGATTAAACTATACATGGATATGTACTATATATGGCCTGTTACGACGTACTAGTCCCATATTTCTCATATGCCTTCGCTCTTTTATCTAGCTGTTGTCCTATCTTTTTTTTTACTTGCATCGAGAGCTAAGAATCTCGGCTTTGGTTCTTTCAAACATTACAGCTTTTGACTTTAGAGAAGACATCGTTCCTCATTTTAAATTAAACCGGGTTGCGATGCTGAAGGATGATTGAGTAGTGTTGTTACCAAAATGCCGTTGGCATGGTTTCCGAGGGGGAACAGGCCTTTTCGCTTGGAGACATTTGCACCAATCAAACAATAGAACGACTTGCTGCACCGTTGGGCGCACCGACGTCCCGCCTCTTAGATGGGAGGATGCCACATGTCTATGAAAGCTTATAATTGATGGTTACGAGACTTGTGACATCCTCCTATTCAGTGAGCAGGTGACCTAAAGGATCTAGAGTAATGTTACAGGGTGCAGCTTAAAGTTTTTATTTTTAGAAAAATTTTTAGGTCATTCTCATCATGATCGATACGTCTGTATAAGTCAATCCTTCGTCAGACGATCTAAAAAAATTAAAAAAAAAAAAAACGAGCTCAATGAATAGTTTGATTTTTTAGTTTTTAAATTTTAGGGGGTTATCCGACGGGTAATCAACTAATACAAAAGATGTCGGTCATAGTACAGCCAACCTAAAAAAAATTCAAAAAATAATAATAATACTACTGCTAAGATCGGACAGCTGCCTGCACTGCACCACGAGCGACTCAAGGATCTATGATGCTGTCCTACATATACCTAGGGGAGGGGAGAGAAGTTGTCACAATACTAGATCATCTGGAAACTATATTAGGATTGCGATACTTTTTACATCACTATTGAGTTTTATTTTTGGTTGACCCCTCAATGTGATCTCACATGACTTAACAATATTTCAATTATTTAAATAAAATAACACAAGAAAAAGTATAGTAAACAATAAAATGTGATAAAAATATCAAAATAAAAAGTAAGAGAGTATTATGAGCCCACCAAAATAAAATTCAACTCAAAGAAATTATCTTATGAGTATCTCTTAAGAAAGTGCTCAAATGGAATGCATGCCACATTTCCTAATAAATTGAAGGTCAACCAATAATCCATTTATTCGACTGATTATTAGTTTGTAGGACGGTTAATGGACAATATTTTTAAACCGGTAAATATAACGGACAGGCAAATGGACAGTTCTCCAATCGGTATGCACAGCGGACAGACTAATGGATGCACCCTTACCAAACCCAGTAACCAATAGACCTATCCAATAAAGAAATAAAATATCTAGTAATAATATATATATTTTAAACCATTGAATTAAGATCCAAGGGCAAGTATCCTTTTAGATTTGTTATATTTGTACATACTGTAACATCTACCTACGTTACCGATAAAGATCAAAAGATGTGACCGTTACCAATAGTCCATCAGATGATTCAGATGCGAACAGGTTAACAGACAGGGTAGTTGCTTATTGGATACAGACAAGTTGCGGGTTATCTTGATGCTTATTGGATACAATGACGGATCCACCCTAGACACAGGTTGGAATCTTTACATCCCTATCAGGGGAGCTTGATCGTCTGGATCTGTGAATTTGGACCGTTCAATGTTCTTAGACACATGAAATTGAGTTGTACTATAATATATAAATAATTTATCTTTGAAAATGATTTGCACAACACATGTACATCTCGATTTCATATGTTAGAGAAGTATTAGAGGGTCCACATGCACGGATCCAGATGATCTCGTTCTCCTTCCAGGATAAGCCCTCTGCCACATACTTGATCCCTGATTCTCCCTTGTAATATGACTAGAGGACGGGTGGAACGATGACTTGCCAGTTAGACTTCGCATCATTAGGTGCCTAATTAACAGAAGCCAGAACCTGTCTGCATTGCACAGGAGGCCTAATCACCTAATCTAGGTTAGGTCTAACGTCTCCCTTTTATTACAAGGGATCGAGCAGTCCGCACAAGTCACGGGCACCATCCGACCTTATCCCTAATACTGTGGGTACTGGCTACTCTCCAAATTAAGGATGAGAATGTGATAGGACATCTCTATGCCTACTTTTAACATTGACTTGAGTCTTTTCAATTTTTGGACAAGACTAGGGACTAACAATTCTGTGCAATTGGTGAGCTTTCTTAGCTTCATTTTCTGTAATCATCTTTCACAACAAAGCCAACACCATCCTTGGTTGGTAATGTCTTCTCTTAAAACCACCGTAGTCTTTCTTGTAGTCTGTACGATCATATTACCCCAAAGTTATAATTGTGTTTTAAGATAAGTTGCATCTGTCCTTTTATAGCCATCCGTATGCCAAACGCGGGTATAACACTGCTCCCACAACTTTATAGAAAACCCCCCATCATCCACAACAGTGAAACAGACACAGTAAAAAAGGAGGGTTTTTAAGCACAACCCCACCAAAACCCATGGGCAAAAGGTAACACAGCCTCTGAAAGAAACATAAAATTAAGGCATCGTAGATCACTTGGATAAAGAAAATTAAATTCCCAAGAGGGTCCAACAACCGGCGAGCCCGGTGAAAAGGAATCCGGCGGCCACTAGCAAAACAGCATCGCAAGAACTCACCAACTCATCTCAATTCTTCCCCTTCTCTCTCACCTCTAATCTCTTCATCATCTCTGCCCTCCTCCTCCTCCTCATCAGTAATTAAACAAAACAGAAGCTCTTCTTCCTTTGGACAAACAAGTCGGATTCCCCTTCCCCAGAAGACCCATTCCTCTCCCCTTGTCTCTATGTATCTCTCGCACTCACTCACACTAATATCTTGATCATAAATAGTAATTAAAGCAAGGATTGCAACACAGGGAGGAAATAGAGTTGAAAAGGCCATGGTGGTCAGCCCATCTCCTCACCCTGGCTGCTCTCTTGAGGGCACCTGATCAGCTCCAATATGTTCACCACCTCGCTCATCTCCGGCCTGTTCGACGGCACCTGCGACGTGCAGATGAGGCCCAGCTTCATGAGGGGCACCGCCTCCTCGGGCGGGAAGCTGCCCCGGAGCCGGGCGTCCACGCACTCCTCCACCCTGCCCCCCTCCAGCGCGCCCCTCACCGTGTCGCACAGCATCACCACGTCGTCCTCCATGTACTCCACCGGCCGCCTCCCCGTCACCGCCTCCAGCACCAGCACGCCGAACCCGTAAACGTCGCACTTCTCCGTCACCTTCACCGTGCGGCAGGCGAACTCGGGCGCCATGTACCCGAGCGCACTCTGGATCTTGCTGCTCAGCACGTACCTGTCCAGCATGGGCAGCAGCCTCGCCAGCCCGTAGTCCCCTAGCTTCGCCTCGCCAGCACCGTCGATGAGGACGTTGCTCGACTTCAGGTTGTAGTGGATGACGTTGAGCTGGTGGAGGTGGGCCAAGCTCTTGGCGATCCCCAGCACTATGTCGAACCGTTCCCGCCATGAGAGAACTCCCGCCTTGCCGTCGTGGAGGTGTTTGTACAGGCTGCCGCCGGAGACGTATTCATAGATGAGCAGCTGCAGGGACGGCGTCCAATAGTAGCCCTCCAATGCAACGAGATTGGGGTGGCGCAGCTTCCCCAGCAGCTTCACCTCCCTCTCGAAGTCCTCCTGTGACTTCACCAGGCTCGAAACAGTGAGCTTCTTGATGGCCACGGGCCGCCCGTCCCAGAGGACGGTCCTGTAGACTGCGCCGAAGCCTCCGCGACCCAGCTCGCAGTCTTTGTTGAGGACGGCGTGGGAGCCGGCGCTGAAGCCAGGGTTCTCGCCGGAGAACATGACGAGCTTGCCCGAGTTGCCGTCCGTGGTTGGAGACTGGCTGAGGTAGTCGTCGGACAGGGAGAGCGCGGCGGCGGAGGGGGAGGCGTTGGAGGACCGGACCCGGAGGTTCAGCACGGTGACCGTGATCACCCCCAGGGTGATGAGGGCGGCGGCCGCGATGGCGACGAGGGCGGAGATGCTCAGTATGATCTTCTTGTGGCGGAGGTTGGAGGAGAAGGCGGGGTTGGAGGAGGGGTTGGCGGAGGAGGAGGAGGAGTTGGGGTTGAGGACGATGGGCTTGGGGAGGACGGCGGGGCAGGAGCGGTTGACGGCGGAGCCGCAAAGGGCGGGATTGTCGGAGAGGGAGGAAGGGGGGATGGTGTTGAAGAAGTTGCCGGCGGGAAGGTCGCCGGAGAGCTGGTTGTGGGAGATGTTGAAGGCGAGGAGGTGGGGGAGGTCGCCCAGCTGCTTGGGGAGGGCCCCCGAGAGGTGGTTGCGCGAGAGGTCCACCACTTGCAGGTTGGTGAGGTTGGCCAGGTTCGCTGGGATGGCGCCCGTTAGATTGTTCTGTGACAGCACCCTGCGCAGCAACCGCGGGTCAAAACAAAGCATATACGCATGCCAGCTTGCTAGCTATCTGACTTCTACACATAACGTTAAAGTTAGAAAACAGGAATCCGAGACTGTTGCGGAGTAGACTGTCGAGTCACGACGCCAGGACAGCACTACAAAACTTGCAAACACATGACTCTGGCCTATCACCCATGCAAGTTCTACTCCCTCAAGTCAAACTAATAGAAAAGAGAGCAAGAAATGGGAAACAGGCATTAGAGTATCAGAGGGCCATCCGAGTCCCTTGCAAGGTTTCACACCATCACAACATATACGTATGTCTGATGTCTTCATCCCAGGGCATGGGCCATGGGTAATGTGAACGATTGATTGCCTAATTGACCACTTTAGCCTTGGAAAACTCCAAGATACACACAATTAAAAACCTGCCTTGCAACAAGGCGTCGAAGGAAACTTCATCCTTCGTACTTGATGAAACCAAACATGGGAGGAAAAGAAGCAGCTTTTTATAACAGAGTGGGCTAAAGAAACAACAGTTACGAGTGGAGTAGAATAGAAGAATACTTACAGGGACAGGAGAGAAGTGCAATTCTCTATCTGGGAGGGGATTTTGCCGGTGAGAGAGTTCCCCTCCAGCCACAGCTCCTTAAGAGCAACCGCTCCTCCAATCTCCGGCGGAATGCTGCCGTTCAGCTTGTTCCTGCTCAAATCGAGGATTTCCACGGCGTTTAGCTCCCCTACGCTCGCCGGAATTGGACCCGACAGGGAATTTCTAGACAGATTTAGATAGTGCAGGCTGCGAATGCTCCCAATCTCCACTGGGAGTTGGCCGGAGAAGACGTTCCCGGACAAATCCAGGACTTGGAGTGGATGATAAGTGGAATTTGGAATCCGAATGGAACCGCCAAGCCTGTTCCCAGACACGGAAACCCGCTGCAGACCCAGTTCGAACACCCACTGGGGGACCTCACCCGTCAAGGAGTTGTCGCCGAAATCCGCATCCAGAAGCGCCTTGCAGCCGGAAAGTGCCCCCGGCAAGCTCCCCTCGAGCTCATTGCCGGAAAAGTCCAAGCTTTTGAGTGCCTGCAGGTTGCCCAGTGAATCCGGGATCGTGCTCCTGAACCCATTGCCGGAGAGATCCAAACTCTCGAGGTTACCCATCTCCCCAATCCACGAGGGGACTTCTCCGGTGAAAGAATTATGGCCCAAGCGCAGCACAATGCAGGCCGAGAGTCTTCGCATGGACTCCGGCAGGTCCCCGGACAGCAGGTTCTCGCTCACATCGAGCGACTTCAGCAGCAAGCAGCCGCCAATGTCCTCAGGCAAGCGTCCCGACAGCCGGTTGCCCCGGAGGCTCATAGTCCGCAGGTTATACAGCTTATCGATTCCGGCGGGGATCTCACCGGACAGAGAATTGAAGGAGAGATCGAGGGACCTGAGAGCATTCAGCGACCAGAGGCTGCTGGGCAGAGCACCCAAGAGCTGGTTCGAGGACAGGTTCAGGGACGCCAGCGTCGAGCAGGACCCCAAGCTCGGCGGAATCGCCCCAAAGAAGCGGTTTTTCGCCAGGGAGACCGATCTCAAGGACCTACATTGCGCAAAGAAGCCGTCCGGGATTTGCCCCGAGAGGTTATTCTCGCTTAGATCCACCGTCCGGAGGATGGCGAGGCTGGAGAGGTCGGGGCTGAGGCCGCCGGAGAAGTTGTTCCGGGGGAGAGACAGCGTCTGCAGGAACTGGAGCTGGAGGAGTCCCCGGCCGAGTCTGCCCGAGAGCGAGAAGCCGTCCAGCGCAAGCTCGGCGACGCGGTTGGTGCGCGGGTCGCACCTGATGCCGACCCAGCCGCAGGGGTCGTCGTCATCCTCGTTCCAGGAGGCAAGCTTGCCGTCGGGGTCGCTTAGGTCGGCCTTGAAGACGATGAGCCCGAGGACGTCGTCGTTGATGGTCGGATCCAAGGACAGGGCCAGAATGGGAAGCAATAGGAGGCAGCAGCCAAGCACTCCCAGCGCCAAAGCACCCATTTTTACAGGATTTTCGATGTCCTCCTGCAATGGACCACGGATTAATGGGAGAGTGGGTGGATGCTAATGACGTTCTCCGATTGGTAGCACCGGAAATCGCCGTTTTCGCCAATTCCTTTTGCAGAGAGAGAGAGAGAGAGAGAGAGAGAGAGAGCAATAGAGCAATGAAGATGGAGGAGAAATGAGGCTGCTGCAAATGTGGCGAAAGAGGTGACGACAAACCCTAGAAATTAGAGAAACGAACAAAACGATACAAAGGAAGACGAACCCTAGGACGGCGTCACGGCGGAAAGGGCCCGCCCAAGCCGAAGACCAGCCGGCGACGCCGCCGGTGTTCCAGATTGGGGGCGAAGGCGCGAGAAAGAGACCGGAAAACCCCACGGGGGATATCACCAGATGGCGGAGAAGTGAACGCCAGGGAGTCGGAGAAGGAGAAGAAGAAGAAGCGAGTTCGGAGAAGGGAATCAGCAAGAATCCAGTATTATTAATGCCTAAGCCGGAGGAGCCGCGCAGCGGGCCAAGAGGCGGCCATGGCACCTCCAACTGCCGGCGCCGAGCATCCCGCTGCCGGAGACTGGAGCCCCGCGGCCATGAGCGGAGAATGGAGACGGGAGGAGAAGGTGGAGAGGCTTCGGCTGCCGTTGGTCTGGGGGGTTGATGGTCTCCTGCTGAAGCCCGAAGCCAAGAAAGTAAAAGCAAAACTGCCTCTTTTTTTTGCCCTTTTCTTTTGCTCTTTTCTTTACCACTCCCTGCACTGACCGACCAGTGGAGTGGCCGGGCGGAGCAGCAGCGCACGGATCGAGGGTGTGGGTGTGTAATCTGTGCTGCGTAGTTATGTGCGGGGTACTAATAAAGGGCGTGGATATAATTAGCGGTAGTAAAGGAGGTGCCTGGGGGCAGGGGGGGCGTGGGTGCGCTCTCTCACTCACCCTTTTCCCTCCCCCACCTGTGTTGTGCCACACACCTTTTTTAAGGGTGGTCCGGTGGATTGGGCATCCTCCGTGCCTCTGGCACATTGAGCCCGGACAATTTTGCAATCATTTTAAAAGTCCACTTAAAGCTTAGTTAAGACTTTCATAAGAGATTTTCTAGGAAAATCGGCCTTTCACAATAATGTTGGCATTAAAAGATATTTTTGCAAAAGTCATGTGGACTCATAGATAGGCTTAACGTAGGCGTTGATCTAAGTTTGAGTGACTCATTCAAGGTTATAGACAATGTGTTCACTTTGTAACAAACTTGTGATGCTTATGAGAGATGTTTAGGACGAGAGAAAAATTAGGCTATGCGAATTATCAGCTCTGAACAATGTGACCCGTATTCTATGCAGGAATATGAAATCATATGACCTATAATTTTCCAGAGGATCTAGAGTTCAAATCTCTACTTCGACTGTGAGCCGAGCTGAGTTCACGGATTCTCTCATCTCTTCATGTGAGAGAATACAAGGGTGTGCTTATTCTTTTTCATGTAGGGAGGATTATGCGGATGATTTCAAATTAGATCTACACTTGTGTAAGAGTTATGTACTTATCATTCAACACAAAAATAAAATAAAATTCGGTACACTTGCTAAGACAATCTAATTAACACCCTTCTAGCAGTGAGGGCACAATGCGCCCGGTTCAGAGAATCCCAGTCGTGTTCCGGAGGTGGGGCTGGCCTTTTCCTTTAATAAATTCCGTTTGAATGAATGAGGAGGTTGCCCCCCTCCCCCCGGCGCATTTAGTAGCCTGCACCTGCCAGTTGGTGGGCGTCATTAACGCGCCCCCATCTACCCTTTCCCCTTCCTCCCTGCAGCGCACGCAGCACAAGCAGCGGCAGCAGCAGCTCAAGAGCAGTAGCTTCGCCAGCAGGAGCGAGGGGATTTAATGACACTGTCCGCTGTAGGCACCTGTACCCGCTTATACCAAAAAGCCAAGAAAAATATTTGCTGCAATGCTGATGTATTGATACGTTTTCATGTCAACAGACACAGAACGACGTTTATTACAATAACCTAGGATATTGCAACTATATATTCAGTGGATCGGACTGCATGATTGCAAACACTGTATCATCCTACAAAAGGTTAATAAGTATTTCTCAAATGCGAGCAAATATAGCCTATGAATTAGTCATATAGAGTAGCTAGTTTTATCTTTTGGCTTCCCTTTGGTAGGTCTCAGGTTCAAACTAATTAGGAGCTTAAGAAGTCCTAGTGCTGTTTGGCCTTATAGTGTGTTTGAACTCAGAATAGTCGTTTTATTAGGTGGAATTATCACCTCCTTAGGCGAAATTGATGGACTGCATGGAATTTTCTCTAAAAAATGGGAAAATATATCAAGTTTTGCTAAGAATCGAACTCTAGTCTTTGTGCTTTCAAAAATAAATGTGCCCATGAGTGGGCAATCCATTTTTTTCTTCTTCTACTTGGACCCAATGGTTAAAATAAGGGCAATTTTTGTATATACTTGTATGTATATTCTCGACTCCTACATATTTTCATAATATCCGACATTTTCAAAGAACTTGTCAATGTACCCTTCCGATCAAAATGCCATCAGTTTCAACAAGATATGTTCGAAGGATTTTGATATTTTGTATATATTTTCTTACTTTGTTTGTGGAATAGGCCTGGAATAGGGTCTCTTATTCCACTTAAACCCTTTAACCCAGTTTGGCGGAGGGTATTGCTTAACCCAGGATGGAATACCTTATACTCGGTTTAAGTGGAATAGGAGCAGAATTACACGTTCTTAATAAACTATGATTAACGTTAATTGTTATTCAAATTTCTTATCAATAAATGGAGCATAAAATTTTTATCTTAATAATTAAATATGATTAATGTTAATTAATATTAGTTAATCAAAATAATATTAAATAATATTTAATAATTAGTATATTACTATTTAAATTAATAATAAACTATGATTAACGTTAATTGTTATTCAAATTTCTTATCAATAAATGGAGCATAATAAATTTATCTTAATAATTAACTATGATTAATGTTAATTAATATTAGTTAATCAAAACAATATTAAATAATATTTAGTAATCATACTAATATTTATTAATATTAATATTTATGAATTAATATTTATTATTAATATGAATTAATGGTGATTAATAATATTTATTAACATTGTTAATAATAATTAACATTGTTAATAATAATTAACATTGTTAATAATAATTAACATTTATCACTTAACATTTTTAATATTTAATACTATTTAAATGGAGCATAATAAAATTTATATTAATAATTAACTATGATTAATGTTTGCTAGTATTTATTAATCAAAATAATAATAGTTAATATTTATTAATCATAATAATCTATATTAATATTGTTTAGTATGTATTAATCACAATAATATTTATTAATATTATCAATATTAATTAACATTTATTAATATTTATGAATATATATTAATCAATATAATATTTTATTAATATTATTAATAATAGTTAACATCTATTACTTAACATTTATTGATATTTAAATATTAAATAATATTTAGTAATTAGTATATTACTATTTAAATTAATAATAAACTATGATTAACGTTAATTGTTATTCAAATTTCTTATCAATAAATGGAGCATAATAAATTTATCTTAATAATTAACTATGATTAATGTTGATTAATATTAGTTAATCAAAACAATATTAAATAATATTTAGTAATCATACTAATATTTATTAATATTAATATTTATGAATTAATATTTATTATTAATATGAATTAATGGTGATTAATAATATTTATTAACATTGTTAATAATAATTAACATTTATTACTTAACATTTTTAATATTTAATACCATTTAAATGGAGCATAATAAAATTTATATTAATAATTAACTATGATTAATGTTTGCTAGTATTTATTAATCAAAATAATAATAGTTAATATTTATTAATCATAATAATCTATATTAATATTCTTTAGTATGTATTAATCACAATAATATTTATTAATATTATCAATATTAATTAACATTTATTAATATTAATTAATATTTATGAATATATATTAATCAATATAATATTTTGAACTCTTTATTCCACTATTTATTCTCTTCTTTATTCTACTTATTCCTACCAAATCACTTGGAATAGCGCAGTGCAATTCTACTTATTCTAGGTGGAATACCAACTACTTACCAAACTAAAATACCTCTTATTCTGGGTTAAGAAATCCCTTCCTCCTTATTCTGGTTTAAGCTATTCTGCAAACAAACTGATAATCTCTAACTTCTATCAAAGTGGACGGCCTTCTGACTGAAAATTATAATTTAAGCGTGTAATATTCTTGCTATCAAATTCTCAACCCAACCATAAACCACCTACCTAGACGCTTGTTGATAAATGTGGAAATCCCTCATTGTCACGTAGAGGATGGAACGCTATATTTTAGACCTAATTGTCTGAACCACTGTTTACCCTAAGATATATTAAAAGTGAATGTACTTATCCTGCTCCTATCATTTTCAAGACAATTGACTTTTTCACCCTTCTTTAATGTGTCTTAGGGCAGACAGTAACCCGGATAATTAGAAAATCTGTTCACAGCTAACAATGTGGTGCATGGTGCTACTTAAGCACGCGTTCTTAGGAGCATCATACTTTAGGCTTTTAGTTCTTTTACTTAGATCGGAAGGATGATATCATTTCCTGCAGTAGCATCTTGTCGGCAGTAGCATCACACTTTAGATGCATTTCATAATTCTTAAAATGATGATTGTTTGTCCTTTCATTTAAATGCATGACCTTTTATGAAAGTGTTCTAGATTTTACTTTGTTTGCATAATAGTTATTATGTGGGATCCACCGACGGAATATCGTATACTAGAATAAAGGATGTTTTAGGTTGATAGAATAAGAAAAATAAACAATTCATAGGTCTAGGGTGGGATGGCTTATTCTCTTCCCCGAATACGCTATTTTGCACTGGTATAAACTATTCCGCTTGTCAAAGCAAAAATTAAACTTATTCTCTCATTATTCGCCCTTATTCTTCTCCTATTCTCCAATCAAAGTGGCGAGTTCATTTACTCTATTCAGCATGTTCCATCTATGGCTTTACCGATTTATTCGCTAGAAGGGGGAGGGGCCAAGCGAAAGCTTATGTGGCATGGTTTCATTGAATGAGTTGAATATATTCTTTGGCCCCACTTTGTTTGTAGAATAAGTTATGATGTAGGGCCCACTGACGGAATGCGTATACTATAATAAGGGATGTTTCGATTTGATAGTTTTGTGGGGTCCACTGACGGAATAAGAAGAATAAATAATTTTTAGGTCTAGAGTGGGATAACTTATTCTCGTTATTTCCCGAATACATTATTCTGAATCGATACAAGCCATTCCGCTTGTCAAAGCAAAATTAAGTTTATTTTCTTCTTATTCACCCTTATTCTTCTCCTATTCTTCAATCAAAATGGCGCTGAGTTACTTATCACTTTACTCACTCAAAGTGATGAAGCTCATTTAGCCTTCATAAAGGGAAAAATCTTGAAAAACGATAGACTTGTGAATTAATTTAGGGTGATGATTGCTGCATTGTCTGATCTTCACTAAGAACGTCTGATCTTGTAGATTGAATGACCTCCAATTTCTTTAAATTACTGATGTTAAATAATTTAAAAAAAATTATCAGTCCAATCAGATTTTGCATTTGAACCGTTCAATCTAGAAATAGAACTATAAGTCCCAATTTATTTGTAGAATAGGTTCTCTGGAATTACTTATGCAGAATAACGTATACTTATATGAGATTTATTGACGAAATAGGAAGGATAAATAATTTTTGGGTCCAGAGTCGAATTGCTTATTCTCTTTATTCTACTATAAGTAATTCTAATGCGGTATAAGTCATTCAGTCCATCAAATTAAAATTAATCTTATTCTAAGAATAAAGAATCTTATTCTTCTCTAATTCTACAAATAAAGTGAGGTTAAAAGAGAAGAAAAAAAATACACTTACACATGATGCAACGGCTCAAAGTGAGACCATTACGCCCATGGGGGTACAAACAACAGGCGTTATTTATTTATTTATGGTCTGATGAGACCTATGTTCTAGGCAGGCGAACCCCAGATAGTGCCAGGCTCTTTGAAGACCTAAGGCTGGAAAGGCTCCTACCATCAGCGCCGAAGACCCATCCAAAGTGATGGATCGGGCGGCGGAGACCCCAGGGCCATTGGTTTGAATACCACATATTGGGTTGAACTTGGTTCCAAGATAGATCCAAGATCTAGGTCATACCCGACAGCAACTAGATCCACACATCTATTTTATCACCCCATCTTCGAAATAATTACGCATTGAGATTTATAAAAGCTGCTCCCTTACCCCTCCTTCTAGGGTCTAAGTCTTCCCAACAGGGGCATCAATAGACTAAACTTGGTTTGAACTTAACAAAGAATAAATTCATCAAGAAAAATCAAGCCCATGTCTTATCTAAGCCTAACTCAAGCTCAGAATAAATTGGACTTCAGCTTCAGTTTCAGGCATAAGAGTAGCAAGCATTACATTTTCTTGTTTAAATGGAATCTATCAACTTAACATGAATTAGCATATATATGCTCTTTATTTGACACAAAATAGTTCCAACTTACAAGTAGTTGAACATGCATAAAAAAATTGCACTCTTGTAAAAAAAAAAAAAAAAAAAAAAAAAGGTCGCATGAAATATTTGATAGACAAGATGAAAACATAATACTTTGATTATTAGAAAAACACAGGAAACACTCATGATTTCAGCACAAAGACTATAAAAAAGCACATTTACGATAGTTTAACTGTAAAACTACTTCCATCATAGTTTTGTTCTTTCAAACATGCAACCACTTAAAAATTCTAAGAAGAAAAAAAAAACGACGATCAAACGGTACCTCTGAGACATTGAAATTCATGTGGATTGCAATATCCCAGGATATTTCAACAAGTATTTCTCAAGAAAAAAAATCACGAGACAAACACATTTGAGCGATCCACTTCTCCAATGTGTGCGGAGATGACGAGGAGTAATACTTGCTGTAATGCCTCTTGTTTTTTTATGAATTCTTTTAAAAGTTGGGCGTTACATACCCTACATGTTCACACAATTAGATCTCTGATTGGACAACCCAAAAAAATAAAAAAAATAACTTTTAATGAACAATAAAAAAGGTCCTTAATGAGCTTAGTCTAATAATATTTTTTGATTTTTTAAAACTTTTTTAGGTTGTTCGACTGGATTTCATGTTATACAAACACATAAGACATATGAGGACTGACTTAAAAAAAATATATTTTTTTATCCACTTAAATACCCCCTACTGAAGCACATTGGGGTCATTAAAGCTGTTGATAAAACACATAATATCTCCATGCATTAAATAAACAAGCGGAAGCATGCACGGAGATGGATCGCAACGGAAAACGTACCTTAACGACGACGTTCGTAGACGGACGGCGACGGCTCCGTGAGGACGAGGATGAGAACCACGTGACGGGCTTCTCCCCAAAATTCACACTGCAAATCCTAGGCCCTTGGTGATAGCCTCTTGGAGAGCAAACCTTAGAGAGGGAGGGAGAGTATGTAGAAAGGAGAGGAGTCTAGAGTGAGAAAGAGGGCTGCCCAAAGTGAAAGTTCTGCAGATTTTCCAAGGAGTTGATCTCACGTAATGCCACTCAATCCCTTTTATATCTCTCTCCCATACACTTTCAAATAAAGGGGGGAATGGTTATATCCAAGGGGTGCTTCTCAAGTGTGGGTAACTCCCCACAACCACTCCCCCTCATCTCCTATAACCAACTCTTGGCCCCTACGTGGGTATATGCATGGTAACAACCATGCTTTGGTTAACATCTCCCACTTGCCCACGGAGGGCAAAGATCAATAAACAATCTCTCAAAGTTGCTACAATCCAACTGTCATACAGGAAATGCAGCGTGCGACCTCACGAGCATAACACTAACAGGCGAGTAGTGATCCATTAAGTTATCACCAAAACTAATGGAACACAATACTCTATAAAATCTCGTGGTACCCCAGACCATCTTATATTCACCTGATTTAACACTCCGGATCTCTCAGATAAATAACTGGCAGTGTTTAAATCCCAAATGTCATGTGATCATAACTCTGTCTGTACACAACTGACTGAGTTCCCCAGGGTATGATCCACATAACATGGTGCAATATATAGATGTCTTCCCCAAGTTCTCATGTCAATTCGATTAATCTCGGCCGCTTTCCTAGTCATGTCCCGCTAGACTGTATCAACCTTAGTCCTAAAGATCATGCTAAAGTAGCGACGCCGAGCTTCCTCTTCATGACATAGTTCCTATGTCACAAAAGGGTACAAGTAGAATCAACAATATGATCCAAGAGCTCACACAATGATGAAGCAGAGATCCATTCATCATTCTCATTTATCGGTCGTGAATTGCACATGCGGTATGAGACGCATGTTATGGTGTTCTTCCACAAATGTGGGCGTGTCATTTATAGATTTATCATTTAAACACCATACGGACCTTAGTCTAATCACTCCCACTGCGATTAACCTGAGTCTCATGACCCAGTCGCTTCCACTCAGCGCCTAGTCTCAAGACTCACATCCGGCTTTTCCAGACTATATAGGATGGGCACAATAATTCCCGTACTCGATCTTTAAAGATCTCATCTCGGCTCTTATCCGAGGCGACATAAATAAATATTTTAAGTGTATCTTGCTCGCTCTTCTAGCGCCATAGATACATAATGTCTCATCTTGCTCGCTATCTCAGCGCCAAGGCGAATTACCCGTGTGAGAGGGTCAATTCAAGTCTGGTGACACTCATTGATGTGTAAACAAGCATTCCATCAAAACACTCAATAAGAGAATGCATCGAAGTCAACAATAACTGTTCTTTACATTACAGTTTATATAAACCCATGGCTCTACTATGGGTCGTGAAAGCCTCTCTAGTGATCTGTTTAGTTAGCGGGTCTGCTACCATACGATCGGTAGAAATATGCCGAAGGACCACTGCTTCTTTTGCTAACAGATCTCGTATGAAGTGATATCTAATGTCAATGTGTTTGGTTTTACCAAGGTACTTAGGGTCCTTGGCGTAGGCCAAAGCTGATGTACTATCAACATAGAGAAGTACACTCTCCTCCGCATGAGGAGTGACAGCTAATCGCCGCAGGAAACTCCTTAACCAAACTGCTTCTTGACAAGCTGCTGAACATGCCACATATTCCGATTCCATAGTGGATAGAGCAATGCACGTCTGTTTCTTGCTACACCAAGAAATGGCCGCGCCACCGAGTATGAACACATACTCAGATGTAGACTTTCTTTCATCTTTGTCGCTGGCCCAATCAGCATCACTATAACCTTTCAACCTTAGATCACCTCCTTCGTAACATAAGGCAAGGTTCGTTGTTCCACGTAAATATCGGAATATTCTCTTGACTGCCTTCCAGTGAGCAGGACCAGGGTTACTTTGATAACGGCTAGCTAATCCGACTGCATAACTGATGTCGGGTCGAGTACACAACATAGCATACATCAAACTCCCAATAGCTGCCGCATATGGCACTTTATTCATTTGATTCTTCTCTTCCTCATTATGTGGGCATTGGCTTACACTTAAAACACAACTTTTATCAACTGGAGTATCAATGGGCTTGGAGTGATTCATTCGGTATCGCTCTAGAATCTTATTAATGTAGGTTTCCTGAGACATACTCAAAAACCTTCTAGAGCGATCTCTGACTATTTTCACTCCTAACACATAGTTAGCTTCGCCCATATCTTTGGTCTCGAAGACGGAAGATAACCACTGCCTAGTGGCATTGATAAACTCCATATTATTCCCAGCCAGCAAAATGTCGTCAACATACAATGACAGAATTAGAATCTTCTCTTTCTTTCGTTTGACGTACACACAGTGGTCTTCCTCAATCGTCTCAAAACCGAATGAGGTGATTTCCTTATGAAATCTCAAATACCACTGTCTAGACGATTGTTTGAGGCCGTAAATTGAACGTTTTAGGCGGCAAACTTTGCGCTCTTGTTCCTTTACCTCAAAACCCTCTGGTTGGAACATGTAAATTTCCTCGTCTAGTTCTCCATTAAGAAATGCCGTCTTGACATCCATCTGAAAGAGTTCTAAATCTAAATGTGCGACAATAACTAGGATCAGGCGAATAGACGTAAATTTCACCACCGGGGAGAACGTCTCATCAAAATCAATACCCTCCTTCTGGGTATATCCTTTCGCCACTAGTCGTGCTTTGTATTTGTCAATTGATCCATCTGCCTTGCGTTTAATTTTGAAAACCCATTTGTTTCCAATAGCTTTACGCCCAGGCGGAAGATCAACTAACTCCCAGACCTTATTCTTTTCCATTGAATCCATTTCGTCTAGCATAGCAGCTTCCCATTCTTTCTTTGATAATGATGAATATGCCTCTTTGACATTTCTCGGTTCTTCATCATCCGCAGGCTGACACATTAAAATCTCCTCTTCAATCTCAAAACGTCGACGATGAGTGTGGCCGCGTTTACTTCGACGTACTTGGGTGTCGGCATCTTCCGATTCTAATGGAGTACTCCCACTCGGTAAATTAATAGGTATACTCCCACTAGCTTGATCATCTATACTATCTCCAGCGATGACATGGTTAGGAACTAATTCCCTCCCTTCGCTGGAAGATGGTAAGAGAGCTGTCTCATCCACTTCATGGAGATCAAAGCTTTTTCCGACATTGCCAAGTTTAGGGTATTCTTTCTCTAAGAATACAACGTCTCGAACCATATGCGGCAGCTTTTAGGAGTTGGTGTGTACCAGCTCAAACTTAGAACTGGTCGTGTATTGACATTGCATGATGTTCTTTATGCGCCAGGGATTCAGCATAATCTTTTGTCAGCTTCATCTTTATTATCCCTAGGATTTGCTCTTGTTATGATTGGTACTGGTATTGACATTTATTTAAATGATGTGCTGTATGGACATGCTTTGTTGAGTGGTGGTTTGTTTAAATTAGATGTTGATTTCAATGCTTTTTCTGTGTCATATGTGGATGATGATAAAGACCTTAGTTCTGAAATATGGCATGCTCGCCTAGGTCACATAGGACAGGATAGAATGACCAGGTTAGCTCGAGAAGGCCTTTTAGGTTCACTCGCTAAGGTCACTCTACCTTTATGTGAATCATGTTTGGCTGGAAAGGCATGCCGAAAACCTTTCGGGAAGGCCAGAAGGGCCACTGATGTATTGCAGCTTGTACATTCTGATATTTGCGGACCTTTAAGTGTGAAGGCTCGACATGGAGCATCATATTTCCTTACATTTATAGATGATTATTCGCAATACGGTTATGTTTATCTGATCGCTCACCGCTATGAAGCACTGGATTGTTTCAAACGCTTCCTAGCTGAGGTTGAGAATCAGACCGGTAAGAGTGTAAAAGCTCTACGCACCGACAGAGGACGCGAATATTTATCTGATCAGTTCAGAATTCTATGTGAGGAAAAGGGAATTAAAAGACAACTCACTATTCCATATACTCCGCAACAAAATGGTGTTGCCGAGAGAAGGAATAGAACGTTGTTAGATATGGTTAGGTCTATGATGGCGCATGCCAACCTCCCAATATCCTTCTGGGGGGATGCTTTGTTGACTGCTGCCTATTTACTTAACCGTGTGCCTTCACAGTCAGTTCCTTCTACCCCTTATGAGTTGTGGCGTGGCCATAAGCCGTATTTGGGGAACCTACGCCCGTGGGGGTCAGCTGGATATGTCCATGACTCGTCCCACAAGTATGGGAAACTGGGCCCTAAAGCTAGAAAGTTTATCTTCATAAGATATCCTGATAGCTCACAAGGGTATGTCATGTATGGACAATATCATGATGGAGGAATGACAGAGAAAGAGGTTCGAGACGTTGTATTCTTAGAGAAAAAATACCCTAAACTTGGCAATGTCGGAAAAAGCTTTGATCTCCATGAAGTGGATGAGACAGCTCTCTTACCATCTTCCAGCGAAGGGAGGGAATTAGTTCCTAACCATGTCATCGCTGGAGATAGTATAGATGATCAAGCTAGTGGGAGTATACCTATTAATTTGCCCGTCACGTGGTTCTCATCCTCGTCCTCACGGAGCCGTCGCCGTCCGTCTACGAACGTCGTCGTTAAGGTACGTTTTCCGTTGCGATCCATCTCCGTGCATGCTTCCGCTTGTTTATTTAATGCATGGAGATATTATGTGTTTTATCAACATTGGTACCGAACCTGAGGTGTTCCCGAGAAGCCTGGGCAACGAGGCCGGGGGAGCCTCGGAGCCAGGCTTCTCGGGAACACCTCAGGTTCGGTACCAATGTTGATAAAACACATAATATCTCCATGCATTAAATAAACAAGCGGAAGCATGCACGGAGATGGATCGCAACGGAAAACGTACCTTAACGACGACGTTCGTAGACGGACGGCGACGGCTCCGTGAGGACGAGGATGAGATGATTCACATAAAGGTAGAGTGACCTTAGCGAGTGAACCTAAAAGGCCTTCTCGAGCTAACCTGGTCATTCTATCCTGTCCTATGTGACCTAGGCGAGCATGCCATATTTCAGAACTAAGGTCTTTATCATCATCCACATATGACACAGAAAAAGCATTGAAATCAACATCTAATTTAAACAAACCACCACTCAACAAAGCATGTCCATACAGCACATCATTTAAATAAATGTCAATACCAGTACCAATCATAACAAGAGCAAATCCTAGGGATAATAAAGATGAAGCTGACAAAAGATTATGCTGAATCCCTGGCGCATAAAGAACATCATGCAATGTCAATACACGACCAGTTCTAAGTTTGAGCTGGTACACACCAACTCCTAAAACTTCTTCACTGGTCCCATTGCCCATGTAAATTCTTTGCGTCCCTCTTGGAATTCGGCGGTAATCTTGGTACCCTTCTCGATCTCTAGTTACATGCTTGGTCGCTCCTGAATCCACAATCCACTCAGGATAAGTTCGGGCGACTAAGACATGAGAACAAACATACACATAGAGAGAATCTGGGTTGAGGGATACCTTTTTCGGCTCAGCGCACTCGCGAGCGAAATGTCCCATCTTCTCACAATTGTAGCACTTCACCTTTGATTTGTCCCTTTTACCACCGCGCTTGCCTCTGTGGTGGCGCTTCGGTGTCCGCTCTGCCTTGTACTTAGAGCTGGATGCAGTTTCACGATCTTTTCGTTTGAAAAATTTCTTTGGGCCCTTCCTGCCTTGGTGTCTGCCTCCCTTGGCGACTAAGGCAGTGGCGTGTACAGCTTCTTCGCGCTCAGCCTCTAATTCCACATGACGAGAAATATCAGAAAAATTCTTGATATTCTCGTTGTGAGTAAGAATTTGCTTCATATGGACCCAAGAGTCCGGTAGTGATCGGATTACTGCAAGGACCTGCTGCTCGTCCGTGAGATCATGACCTGCCGACTTTAAATCCCTGATCATGCCCGACATAACCCTAAGGTGTTCGGTCATGGTCTGTCGTTGGTCTTTGCGGTAGGTCTCAAACTTAAGTACAAGAGCGCGCAACCGCGTAGTCGAAGTTCCACCAAATTGAAACTTTAATTGATCCCACATATCTTTGGCAGATTGGAATTTCTCAAATTCCCCAATAAGATCGTCTTGCATGCTGCTTAACATAATAAAGCGCGCGCTTCGATCCTTATTGAACCATTGACGGTACACATCTTGATCTCTACGATGCTGTGCTGTATTGCCATCCTCAGGCGGTGACATGACGGTGGTAAGATGTTCCAGTAATTCTTGCTCGTTTAGCAAGTATTGAATCTTACGGTGCCAAATGTCATAATTCATTCCCGTCAACTTGTCACCCTTGGTCAGATCAGCAATGACATTTTTCATGGCCATTTTAAATCACTACATAGGTAAAATTTAGAAAGTCAAGTTGACATAGATTACACATCATAATTCGCTTCCAAAAATCCAGACTAATAAATATTAAGTTAACTTAATCATCGGAATCGAAATATAGATCTAGGATACTATAATCATCTTCCGATTAAATCAAGGTAACTTAATTCTAACAGAATGATTTTGAGCGAATTCACAACGAGAGAAACACTTTAAATCTCTCGTAATAGCCACTTAACTAATGTTCACAAGTTAAATTCGAATATCATGGAAGTGAATACTCACATAATTAAATCAACAGGAATAGCAAAGTCCATGATATTTCAATAACTTGATCAAATTTTAGCCATCATAAATATTTACAAAAACACATGATCATGTAAATATATCAACTTCAATTTCAACATGATCATTTTAAATGAAATGATAGCTAAGTGGCAGCATAAATTGATCAATTCAGGACGTGCATATTAACAAATTATCATTTAAAAATTAATCAATCGGCGTTACACGAGCATGCGCAATATTTAAATGATACGACAATTTTGCACGAATTATATCAATTTATTTGGCAAACACAAAATCATGCATATTTAAGTCTAAGTACGCTAAAATTCAATTGCCGCTAATTCGATAAGCGCAATTATTTAACGATCTATAAACATGCATTTTACATAGTTGAATAATCGATTATTAGTGTCATTTTTCTTCATTGCACAAAAATTCACTTCAATTACACGCAAATTTTGTTAAGGTCGATATCAGTGACCAAAAAATAATTATTAGCGTGACGAAATAAAACAATTCAATTTATTTCATTTTGCGCAACTTAATATCAAGACAATCATCACATTTAAATAATTGACACTAATCAAGATAATTCAAATACAAATCAAATAGACTATAGAAATCAAATTACATTAATTTGAACTAATACGCCTATGATTCAAATGAAATTCTAATGCAACACCTAATTAAAAATAAACTAAACTAATACTCCCTAATTTCAAATTCAATTTCTCCGTTCATAATCATACGGAGAATTTGAAACGGGTCCATTCGAACAACCAACCGGCCTATTCCGGATCCAACCCGATACGGTGCATCGTGTGGTTCACGGCGACCCATGTGACGCCACGTGCCACCAAATGATCCGCCGCGGTCACGTCTGCGGGCCTCCCAGCGGCGGCGTCGTTGGGCTCGACCCGTCCTCGCTAAGGACACGCCCGCTGGATCATGCGCGGCTGGTACGGCAGCCCCATGCATGGGCGTGGGAGCCCCCCTGCGCAGGGGCGAGAACGCCTCACCTGCGTGCGGGGAGGGCACCACGCCCGCATGCATGGGCAGGCCGCCCATGCAGGACGTGGGCGGTACGTCCATGCAGGACGTGAGCCCCACGCCCACGCGGGACGTGGGGAGTCTGCCCACGCTGGGCGTGAACGCCGCGCCAGCGGGCGTGACTGCACCGCCCACGCTGGGCGCGAGCACCGCGCCCGTGGGCGTGGCCTGCTCGCCTGTGCGCAGCGCGAGCGGCACGTCCGCGGGCGTGGCCTGCCCGCCTGCACGCGGTGTCAGCGCCATGCCCGCGGGCGGGGCCTGCCCGCCTGCGCGGGGCGCCAGCGCCACGCCCGCGGGCGTGGCCGCTGCGCCCGCGCGCGGCGCGAGCGCCACGCCCGCGGGGGTGGCCGCTCCGCCCGCGCACGGCGCGAGCGCCACGCCCGCGCGAGGCGTGGCCGCTCCGCCCGCGCTGGGCGCGAGCGCCACGCCCGCGCGGGGCGTGGCCGCTCTTCCCGCGCTGGGCGCGAGCGCCACGGCCGCACTGGGCCCGGGCGGTACGCCCGCCGGCGTGGCCGCCGCTGCGTTCGTCGGCTTGGGTCCTTCTCCGCGCAGGGACGTCGACCGTCGCGGCGGGCTTCCCTCGTCGTTCGCGTCACCGTTCGCATGGCCGCCGTTGCAGGCGCCGTCTTCATCCTCGTCGTGGCTGCCGTCACGTACTATCTCGGATGGTTGGTCGCGTCCAGAATGCGCGCCGCAGAACCCTCCGAGGTAGGCTAAATATTCCGGCGCTCTGAGTCTCCTTGGAGGAGAAGATGGGACGCGGTCGTCGCCGGATTCCTCCTCGGAATAGTCGGTCAGTTCATCGGGAACCCGTTCCGATTCCTCGTCACTGATAACCACCATGGGAGCCATTCGGCTCGACGAGGCCGCAACATCGGAACGGTCCTTTTTGATCGAAGACCACGCTGCCATGGTTCCGTAAACCTGGCTCTGATACCAATGTTGATAATACACATAATATCTCCATGCATTAAATAAACAAGCGGAAGCATGCACGGAGATGGATCGCAACGGAAAACGTACCTTAACGACGACGTTCGTAGACGGACGGCGACGGCTCCGTGAGGACGAGGATGAGAACCACGTGACGGGCTTCTCCCCAAAATTCACACTGCAAATCCTAGGCCCTTGGTGATAGCCTCTTGGAGAGCAAACCTTAGAGAGGGAGGGAGAGTATGTAGAAAGGAGAGGAGTCTAGAGTGAGAAAGAGGGCTGCCCAAAGTGAAAGTTCTGCAGATTTTCCAAGGAGTTGATCTCACGTAATGCCACTCAATCCCTTTTATATCTCTCTCCCCTACACTTTCAAATAAAGGGGGGAATGGTTATATCCAAGGGGTGCTTCTCAAGTGTGGGTAACTCCCCACAACCACTCCCTCAACCACTCCCCCTCATCTCCTATAACCAACTCTTGGCCCCTACGTGGGCATATGCATGGTAACAACCATGCTTTGGTTAACAAAAGCAAACGTTACCCTTACATGAGATTCAAGTTAATGCAAAAACTGATTAGAGATCAGATTAGATGATTGGGTTTGATAATCAATCGGATAGCCATGTCTTATGTTTAGACAAGAGAGAACGAGGCCTGCCTAAGCTCATGTAGTATGTCATCAACCAAAGTATATTTGGCCCTTCTTGACCAATCACAAATTTATTTTGGCAAGTACATTTTAGCCTATCTTGACTAATCACAAACTACTTTTTACAGGTTTTTCGAGTTTGGGCAAGCCTAAGTCTAGTTTTGTAACGTCCCAATTAGTTAACTGATCTAACAACTGTGCTAGTTAATAAATTTTCTAGGAAGATCACTTATTTTTGGACTTTTCTTAACTGAGCACACTTAACTTCGAAATTCTTTTCAATTCGAACTCCAATAATTAGTCGGTGTTGTTAGTAGTCTACTGATTTAATCTATTTAATATATTCTTATACGGGGTGTTACAATCTACTCTCTTTAGAAGCCTGACGTCTTCGTTAGGACTTGTCTGCTTGAACTGGTTGTGGACTATGTATAATATGGTTTTGACGAAAGCATCAAACTTTTAAGGAGGGTAGATTGTAATACTCCGTATAAGAATACATTAAATAAACTAAATCAATAGACTACCAACAATACTTGTTAACCATTTTTTAGAGTTTGAGTTGGAAATAATTCCGAAGTTAATTGTGTTCGATTATGAGAAGTCTCAAGACAGGTGACCTTCCTGAAAAGTCTACTAACTAGTACAATTGTTAGGTCAATTAGCTAATTAGGTCGTTACAAAATAGTATTAGAGTCACGAACCAACCAGAAGTGTCGGTATTAAGTGCCACATACGACAAAATGTTACACTATAAAAGGACTACTCTAGAGTGTGAAACTGTATGGTGTGAATCACCTTTTGAGTCTGCGGGCGCCCCCTCTAGAATCTTACGTGCCTAGTGGATTAGTTGTTGACTATGTATAATATGATCTTGACAAAAACGTCAGGCTTCTAAGGGAGGTAGATCGTAAAATCACGTAAAAGAATATGTTAATAGACTAAATCAATAGATTGCCAACAACATTTGTTAGTCATTTTTTGGAACTTGAATTAGAAAGAACTTCGAAGTTAAGCGTACTCGATTAAAAGAAGTTCCAAGATGGATGACCTTCTTGAAAAGTTTATCAACTAGTATAGTTAACTGATTGGATCCTTAAAAGCCTATTAAGAAGATCCAGACTTAAAATTGTGTCCTAGGAAGTTTTACTAAACCTTCTTGAACTTAATCTTTATTGCAACATGATTTACGAAATTGAGCTTGTTTCTATTGGATGCTAGACCATATAAAAGTTTGCTTAGGGGTTGGACTGGAATGATCTTACAAAGAGGCAAACCTATTGATGGAGGTAATCCTCGAGGGCTTGGGCTCAAGGTGTCGGCCATGTAGTCTGCCTGAAGGAGGCTTAGGCCCGACAAAAGATCAAGGAGAAGCCAGCCTAGCCGGCCTAGCAAGGGGCCTTGGAGTAGTAAAGGAGTAGGAGGGACACTCTCCTTATTTAGTCCCACATCAGGTAAGTCATAAAAGCTTCACCTGCCTCACTTTTATAGATAAGGACCCTCGTACTAAACATAAAGGTACACTATCTTGGCCTTCCTCTACCTATTTTCTCCACTCTCTCATGCCACTTAACATGTCCTCACTTGAGTGTCGGAGGGGCCTCCTAGGGAATGAACCTCGGGCACCCCATTGACAACTCTGTTATGTGTGCATAGTGTGTCGACGGACTAACCCTCGACCGCGCCGTCTTTAGTAAACCGGCTGAATCCGCTTCGAACCGGTCTTAGGAGTTTAACTTAACCACACTAATGAAACTTTCTCTTCCAAATTCACCTATCCACATTATCAAAATTTATAGCATTGTTTGTGTGCAATGATGGACTCGTTCTCCCTTCAATGCCAATGACATGGGACAATATGCGATATTACAGAAAATGGGATAAGAATATGACATAGCTACCTAATCTACATGGTTATACGCACTCTGGAGATTTTCTTAGTATATGATGCTTAAAATTCAAGTGATTGATGTTTCATCCAACTTTAGGCAAAGCCCTATCCAACAGAGATTTTCTTGGAGAGTAATACTTGCTGCATCGCAAGTGGGCAGCCGTCTGATCTGGATTGAATGGACAGCTGCAGGGGCAATAAATTTCTTTTTTCATTTTTTTTTTTAAATTTTTTTTTGGTCGGCCACATCATTTCTGACACGTCCGTACAATCCGATTGCTAATCGAACAATTAAAAAAAAATCTGAAAAATGAAAAATCAAGCTGTTCATTGACTCCGATTTTTTATTTTTCAGATTTTTTTAGATCGTCCGAGTGATTGAGTTGTACGGACATGTCATGATGGGGATGGCCTAAAAAAATCAAAAAAATTTGAGCTGCACCCACTTGCTGCACATCATGCGATGGAGCATGTATTACTCTTTCTTGAATTATATTATTACATGGGTCATATCTTTTCACGTATTATTCCCATGTGATAGTTATGGTTTCTTGACCAGAAAAAGCAATGGATTATTGATTTAACCAAAAAAAGGCTTTGGTTTTTGAAGTTTTGGCCTTATCAAAGTTTGCATCATTTTGGACTTCTAGATCTTTCAATCTATTTATCATTGGGGAGACAACATTAGATTATGAAAGTTATTTTTGTATTTTTTTTAATTTTCAAAACTCTAAATTAGAACTTCTTAGAATATAAAGAAAGAATAAAAGCATGAAAAAAATAGTTATCTCATGTGACAGTCCAAGACTAGTTTGATATACTTCTACCCACCGCTATTATGTTAAGGAATTGATTTTCAAGTGAAAATTTCGTCAAATGTGTCTTCAGAATAGTCCGGACCTGCATATATTCTACAAAATTTGTAGAATAAAACATATGTAACAGCAAATTTCTAGTCACCACACTGTATCTCCTCTTTCCACTGTAACATGGATGCTAGTCTTCTTTAGTGATTTTAACTTCTCTTTTATCTAATTGCATTGGCTGCAGAATTGTTGAATTAAAACATGTATATTGAACACCTTGAAGAGAACAAAATAGATGCTTGTATGATGGTACTTAGAAAAATTCAGATGAGAAGAAGGGTCTACAAATAGATAAGCTAAACATGAGCAATATTAGTTTTGTTTTTTTTTCTTTTGAGAGGTCTGTGTCGCAGTGACATGATTCAGATCAATTAAATGAAACACAGTGCCTCCACCCAGATTCAAATTAACTTATTGTTCTCCTAAAACCCTTCTTTCTAGGTACCATCCGAGACCCACGGTTAACAAGTTGGGCAAAGTAGGGCTTAGGAATCGAATCGAACCGAACTTGTTTTTAAATCGAACCAAATCGAAAATTTAGTCCGATTCGATTTGATTTTTCAAATTGAATCAAATAATGAACACCCCTAGACAAAGTCATGTTAAGGGTGAGGAGGCTGCATGGAACAGCTATAAGCCTATAAGCAGAAGGTGCTAGAAGTTGCACCGTAGATGTTAATTATTTCATGGACACGTAGTTCTGCAACTACGAACACTTGTCATAAGTCATAAGACTCATAATTAACCACTTACTATGGGTTGTGTACTGTGTTAAGGCAGTTTAGGAGTGCTATGTTATTAGTTGTGACAACAAATAGATAGAGGAATATTGGTATACTCTTGCTATTCTTTTGTAAAATATGGAACTAGTTTGTGAGGTTGAGAAATGTTGTACTATTCTACGTGTTAGTTGAGCTTTATTTAGTGTTTGGTAAGAAACGTTGAAATCCCTACATGATCAATGTTGACATTGAGATTGGATTAGACGAATCACGTTGAAAAACTCACTCACTCACAGACCAACCTACAAGAGCAGGTGTAGTAGCTTGACCAAGAACTTGGAATTTTTTGCCTACCTTGGAATTTCTTCATATGCTGCCCGGGATAGTTGGCTCAACCTAGAGCTTAAGAGGTAGACGTGAAGCCTATGACTTCATTATAATATCTACTTTTTCTTTGTAAATTGTTTTCTAGGAGTGAACGCTTTTAATTGGTACTTGGCAGGCTGATGTTATTTCCCACAAGGTGGGACACTTCTCAAACCGCCATTTGAAGCTGCCATACTAGTTGATTCTCTTTGCTACTAATAGAAGATTAATTTTGAAGAGGTAATTTCATATTAACCGATCTTGTATGTAAAAGTTTACACATACCATGTTACTTGCATGTTATCTTACTTATCCTCCTAATATGTATAAAGTTTCAAAATTTCATCGGTGATAACATATTTGATAGAAATAAATATTTCATATATGCCATTGAAATAGCACACTTGATGGATGTTATTTAACAAGGGTACATAGGATAATATTATATAAGCAAGTATGGTGTTTTTGAAATATAGAATACAAGAGTTGTTAATATTAATCTCTAGAGCATGGCTATCCTACCCAAAAAACCACGAGGCCACCTTGACTAAAAAAACAAAAGTTGTACCTATTTTGAAGAGTAATATTTCTTGCACCATATGTGATGCGACACAAAAAAGTGAAGCAATTTTTTATGATTTTTTTTTTTTTTAATATGGTCAGTCCACCATGTCCTACATGGCCATAAAATTTGATCTTTGATCAGATGATCCAAAAAGTTTAAAAAAAATCAAAACCAAACTTTAATTTATTGGGTTCGACTCATAAAAATATTTTTTACTGTTCATTGGAGCTCAATATTTTATTTTTAATTTTTTATTAGGTCGTTGGATTAAAGAGGTCTCTAAAGACATGTACATATGGTAGAATCTATCATGAAAAATTTAAAAAAGATTTTTATTTTTGTGCCGCACCCCCACATACAGTGCGACAAGTATTACTCTATTTTGAAGACTGAAGCCCATCACCTGCATCAACAAAAATATTCTCACAATGAATTGTTATATTGAGTAATGCCTCTGAGACAATGAAGCTGCGACCGTCTTCTGATTACAAAATTGGATGATACATAGATCGTAAGTTCTGCTTCATCCCTTATAAGGTAGTGTAGCATATACATATCACTCGTGATCAGACGGCAGTTGCAACTGTAATGACTTTACATTGAAGCAAACATTACTCTTGTTGTACTTCACATATATAATCTTCAACTGTAGCGTCACTTTTGTGCTTGGAATATGGTGCAAGCATAATTTTTCCTCTAAAGATATAACAAGACAGTTTTAAATCTCACCGAAGAGCTCCTGTCCTATCCAAGCAACTCAAAAACAATGTATTCGACCCCTCATAATGAGGGGGACGCGGATGCTTAGCTTGGGAGTTGGGACCGAGCCGTTGGGTTCGTTTCTTGTTTCGCAAGGGGTCGGGCCTTTACATCCGGACCCGTCCTGCACAAAAAATTGTGGGCCGCATCACGTGCATCGGATCGGCCCAAGTCTTTCTCGGTGGAATAGAAACGTCCTTGCCCACTTGGTTACCGGTTGTGGCCCGTTTGGTGCGTCGTAAAATATTTTAAAATTTTGATTTTGAAATCATCAAATTTTAATATCAATTAAAATAAAATCTTTGACTTCAAAATATTTGGCTTTGAAATATTTGATTTTAGTTTATGGTGACTTTAGACTAAAAATTGAAATCAATTAAAAAGAAGATCTCAGGACTGACCAATTTTGAAATACGACAATTTACGCCACTCTAAATATATGAAAAATAATATAAAATTAATTACAGTAATTCAAACATAAAAAAATGACATTTTACATTATTCTATAACGCATCATGATGGTCGTCCAAGTTTCTCAACGACAGAAGTGACAATGGATCCGGTTGATCAAGTTAAGAGGAAAATATCACAGGGAGCAATCTTTTGCGGTAGAGTGTGGCTGAAATCTTCTGACCAAAGAAAAAAAAAAAAAAAGAGCGGGTGAAACCTTAACTGGTAGTTATCTAAAAACAGAGACACAATCTTTTACAAAAGTCCTTCTACACTTAACTTATTAGGCGATTTACATCAAAACCCATAAGAAATTGTTTGATGGAAATCTGACTGACAGTAATTTTTAGAAATATATGACCCATATGTAAAGCACAGATTAAGAAGACTGAAGACAACCTAAGATCAAAAAGTAGAAACAACAAATGTAAAGCACAGATTAAGAAGACTAAAGACAATCTAAGATCAAAAATCCAAATAAAATTGAATCACGACAAGTGCAGCTCAAATTTTCTGACCTAAAACCAGTGTTCTAGGGCCACTTTGATTGGAGAATAGGAGAAGAATAAGGGAGAATAAGGGGAGAATAAGCTTAATTTTGCTTTGACAAGCAGAATGGCTTATACCGGTGCAGAATAGCGTATTCGGAGAATAAGGAGAATAAGCCATCCCACCTTAGACCCAAGAATCACTTATTCTTCTTATTCCATTAGCGGGCCCCACAAAACTATCAAACCGAAACATCTCTTATTCTGGTATACGCCATTCCGTCGGTGGGCCCCACGTAAAAACTTATTCTGCAAACAAAGTGAGGCCTAAAGAATTTGGGTTAAAACGATCCGCTCTTTAAAACTTCAAAATTAATATGTCGACAATCGAATTAGCTTTCCGTGTGAGGCCTAAGGCCCAACGGTCTTTTCATTCGCTCTCGTAGCGTGCGACGCCCCAAAGCGAACGATCCGCGGGGCCCTTTTTGACGGTAGTGGGTCCCACTCCACCGCCGCTCACACTCACAGCACCCAGTAGTCTACGAACTATATAAGCGCGGAAACCCCCAAAGCCCCGTGACTTTGATAACATCGTCGTCTCCGTTGCTTGCAGAGTGTGGAGGCCGGAGCGGCCATGGCAGCCGCTCTCCAGTGCTTTGCCTTCTTCGGGGGTCATCCAAACCCTAGCTGGAGCTCCGGCATGCACAGGCCGGCCGAGGCGGGAGGTCTCTCGCGCTTGTCCACCTCCTCCTGCGCCTTTCTATGCCAACCTCTTCGTATGCGGAGTTCTGCAACAGTTCCTGGCCTGTCGCAGTCCGCGCTGCCCTTTATCCGCCGCAGATGCCTCCAAAATCTTCATCCCTCTCTCCACCGTCGGTTTCCAGGTCTCGTGACGTTTGCGTCTCCGCAAGAGGACTCGGTGAGCTCGGTTTCTTCTGTGTTACCGTTCTGTGGCAACCTGCTAGGTGCATTGGAAGAAACCAAACCCAGAGTGTTTTTTTTTTCTTTAAATTCTTAATATGCTCAGATTAAGAGGTCAATCATATGGCCATCTCGATGACTCCTCTTTGTTGTTAGGTTTTGGGCAACTCCAAATTAATCATGTTTGTGTTCTGGGATAATTTTTTTGTTTTCTCGTTCTCTTGGTATGGATTAATAATCAGGATAACACGTATTGTCGTTACACAAGGGAGTTTAGGTTAGTTCAGTGATGCACGCCATTCCGGGATCAAATTGATGGCCGTATGGGATGCATCCCCGCTTTATTCACTGCGCTTTGTTCGCGTTTGTATTAAACCTGCCAATGCAACAGAAGATTTGGCTCCGATTTGGAAGTGTGTGAGAATGCACCTCAAAAGCATCCAGATATTGCTTTTTTTTTAATGGTATTATTTAGATAAACTGGACTTCGTCATGTTGTCATTGATGCTCAACTGGACGCAGCAGTGAAACTAACCTCAGAGACCACGGATCTCTGTATCAAACTTGCCATTATCCCCCTTTTTCAAGAGTCCTTTGACCTCCCGTAGTCCAGGAAAGCCTAAATTTGATGTAGTGTTTCTATACTCGCTAACTGGTCTCTTGACTTTGATGGCCCCTCCTCTCCAAATTGCCATGGCCACAAGCTTGGAACCAGTTCACTTGGTGAACATGATTGAAAGCGCGCCATTTCTCAATTCCACATTCGATCCATGAACCTTTTTGGCCTGGTCTAGCCTTTTGATCCAGGCTGGCAGCAAGACTCAAAAGCCTGCTAGACCCGTGCTTGATTCATCTAGAATTGAGCTCAACCTTTAAGCTAAGCACGATGTTGGTGTAGTTCTGACCAATTCATCCCCATCACCATGCCACCCCTCACCTCTCTCTCTCTCTCTCTCTCTTGTACACACACAATATATATATATATATATATATATATATATATATATATATATATATATATATATATATATATATTACTTAGATGCCCCCAATCCCTATGTCCAAAAAAAGTAAAAATCATTAAAAATTTTAAAATATTCAATTACCTTCCTAG
Organism: Zantedeschia hybrid cultivar; assembly: GCA_030544215.1. Lineage (NCBI taxonomy): Eukaryota > Viridiplantae > Streptophyta > Magnoliopsida > Alismatales > Araceae > Zantedeschia > Zantedeschia hybrid cultivar. Next base: position 14,342,586 of record JARZZO010000005.1, read on the forward strand.
GTTTGCTCCTACCTCTTGAGGTTTAATTTTCACTATCCGATCGAAAAAATTCAACTGTAGCCGTCCAATTGAGTACACCCTTAGTTGGGGATTAAAATTAAAACCCAAGGAATGCTAAGGGTTAATCTGACTAATTCTTATTTTTTTATTTTTTAACATTTTAAACAATATTTTTTGATGCTTACTCGATCAGATGGCTATAATTGACTTTTAGGATCGGACGGTGAAAAATAAAGCTCTAGGGATGAGAACAACCTTAAATGAGAACAACCTAAGGGACCTAATTTAGTACTTAAATTTTTTTGATGAGTAAAATTTTTTGATGAGCTTTTCTTTAACAAAGGGGGCATCTAACTTAGATGTATCCTAGGATACGTTTGATCATATGTGTATACATATATGCATATATATAGAGGAGTGCTATTGTGCATTTGCTACAATGCATCCGGATAAACTGCATGTACTGTTTTGACTCCTTCCTCATGTTAAAAAAAATAAAAATCATGATAAATTTCTAAATATTCAACTCTCCTCCTAAAATAAATTTCATCCCTTTTGACTTAAGTTTTCCTGTTAGATCGTGAGACTTTCAACGTAAGCCATCCGATTTTATGTTCGTAAATTGGTGATGAATGCTAAAATCCCAAGGGATGGGAACAACGATAGGGGTTAATATGACAATTTTTTATTTTTTGACTATTTTTTCATGATTTTTGAAAATCGGGATTTACATGTGTCTGATGGGCGGCTAAGATCGAGTTTCAAGATCGAACTATGATCGAATGGAATTTATGAAAGTTTTTATTTTTTTAAATATGGGGATTAGGTTCAAAACAATGTGTGTGGTTTAACAAATATTTATGGACTTCCTAAAACGAGGTAACATGAAACTTTCTTATTACACTTTTCTTATCACAAAAATATATATCAAATGGTTAAAATGCAGACAGGTGGAATGTGTGTTGCGGCGCCTTCGGCGCCGTAAATCCATGAGGATGAATCAGTGACATAAAAGAGGAGGAAAACTTTAAAAAAAAGGAAAAAAACCATCAATTTTGCACTGGTTGTCTAATCAATGCTAACATGCTGATCTGACGCCAGGGTATGCCCAGGGTGCACATGCGAGGGGAGGAGACTCCCATTGCCTACGTATTGGGTAGGTGTGCTTAGAGCGCTTTCCACGTGTAACTGCCCCTTTCCGCGGAGGATTCTTCGGTGGGGCCCACTTTTGGTTTTGTTTTTCTTTTCTTTTAAATCACTAGATTAGGATCCTACGATTGGAGGAAAAATGGTAACATAAACTTCCTTGTTAACCCGTTTTGGGAATGTTTAGGATTCTACGATATGGACCATGGTTCGGACCGCACGGAGTTTGAACTCCGTAATGGGTGATCAAAATTAAAACCTCAGGAGATGGGAACAACCTTAAGGGTAATTGACATTATATTTTATTTTTTGATCTTTTTTTTTTTAAATTTTTAGACCCTTTGATCATGAAGATAAAAATGACATTTTATTAGATGACTATGGTTAAAGTTCATAATCGGACGATCAATATTAACCCCCAAGGGATGGGAACAACCCTAAGGGGTAAGTTGAATATTTAAAATTTTATGATGATTTTTTTTTTAAACATGGGGAAGGGGTCGAAAATGGCCGTGCAGTCCGGCTGCACACCCATAAAAAATGCATACTTCCCATGTTTAACAAAATTATTTTTATAAAATTTTAAATATTCAAATAGGCCCCTTAGGATTGATCTCATCCCCGGGACTTTAATTTTCACCGTCCAATCGTGACGATCAATCGGCATGGAATGTAGAATCGTCCGATCCCGATTCAGATCGGCCGATTCGGATCGGGATCGGCGGGTCCTGATCCGGCCATCCTGGTCAATTCTAGCAAATTTCAGCCAATTCCGGCTGATCCGATCCCGATCCGGATCGGGATATGTGGGTACCGATCTGGCCTCCCGATCCGTGCCGGAATTCTATGTCAATCAGAGCCGTCCGATCGGACACGTATAAAAAATCAATGTCTAAAAATACTGGAAACATAGTAAAAAAATAAGAAATTTGTCAGATTAGCTTTTAGGGTTGATCCTATCCATTGAGGCTTTAGTTCTGATCCTCAAATAACGACGCATTTGATTGGACGTCTACAGTTAAGTTTTTTGATCTAACGGTGAGAATTAAATCCAAAGAGGTGGGTTACAACCTAGAGGGGGGGCATTTGAATATTTTAAAAATTGTGATGATTTTTATTGTTTTTTGAAATCGGGATGTGGGATTCAGATCGGCTGATTCGGATCGGGATCGACGGGTCCCGATCCGGCCATAATCGGTCGATCCTGGCCAATTTCAGCCAATTCCGGCCAATCTGATCATGATCCGGATCGGGATATGTAGGTACCGATATGGCCTCTCGATCCGTGCCGGAATTCCATGTCAATCAGAGCCGTCTGATCGGATATGTATAAAAAATCAATGTCTAAAAATGCTAGAAACATAGTAAAAAAATAAGAAATTTGTTAGATTAGCTTTTAGGGTTGATCCTATCTCCTGAGGCTTTAGTTTTGATTCTCAAATAACGACGCATTTGATTGGACAACTACAGTTAAGTTTTTTGATCCAATGGTGAGAATTAAATCCAAAGGGGTGGGTTACAACCTAGAGGGGGGGCATTTGAATATTTTAAAAATTATGATGATTTTTATTGTTTTTTGAAATCGGGATGTGGGGTTTTGGGGTAGGGTGCATCTAAGTTAGATGCGCCCAGGGGCACGTTATATCCCCCCCCCCCCCCCCCCCCCCCCCCCACACACACACACACACACACACACACACACACACACACAACATAGTAAATGGCCAAGGAAGAAAAGGACCGATTTGGACAGAATCCATCTCCCACTTGCTGAAAGAAACCTACCTTTCCACCCTTCCAGCATGTTTTCAAACTTCTTAGTTAGACCATCCCATTCCCTAACCCTGATGGCTCCATTTGTTAATGGTAATATAAGATATTTGATAGGGAAATCATTGACGCTGCACTTTAATACTCTTGCAACCTCTTGCAGTCTACCCTGTGACACATTCAACCCCACAACTTCTGACTTCTCATAATTGATCATCAACCCGGTAATAACTTCCACCAAGATCAGCAGCCTTTTGATGTTTTGGATATCCTCATTACTTCCAGAGGTAAACAACGATGTATCATCTGCAAATTGTAAGTGAGATAAATGGATTTCACTTCTACCGATGTTGAACCCCTCAATCAGACCCTATTGAACTGGTTGTCCCAAAGAGTACTCAAAATCTAAGCAACTAACAAGAAAAGAAGTGGCGAGATGGGGTCTCCCTGCCTCAATCCTCTAAAGCTGTTTAAGTACCCACACGGCTCTCTATTAATCAGAACTGAAAACCTTGCAGAGGATATACAACTCATTACCCACCTTATTCATCTAGCATTAAACCCCATGAGCTCCATTGTTTTATGAAGACAACTCCAGCTAACTCTATCATAGTCCTTCTCAAAATCGAGCTTCAAAAGAACTCCTCACTTGTTTCTACTCTTATAATAGTGAATTGCTTCATAAGCTTTCATAAAGTTATCTTGGATAAACCTCCCCTGCAAAATGCTAAGTGGTTATTACCCACAATCTTGTGAATAACCTTCTTGAGCCTAGATGCCAATATCTTGGTTATGATTTTATAACAACCAAATTACCAACTTAACCCTTAGTCCAAGTGTTATATTTGGCTATTTACTAAAATATCCTTTTAGGGGAGAAGGATGGATTGTTAGTGTGGACGATTTAGAAGATATAATTGGAGGACATGTATGGTCAGCACCTTCTGATTTAGGAATGAGGACAATGTGGGTAGAGTTGAAGATTTTAATGCTTTCCAGTCTATCATAGAATTCTTGGACAAGGTTAACCAAATCCTCCTTAATAATGTCCCAAAAGAATTGGTAGAACCCTAGGGAAAACCCATCGGGCCCCGGTGCTTTGTTGGGATCCATATTGAATACTGCCATCGTTACTTCTTCCTCCAAAATGGGAACACTCAGCGCTTCAGCTTCATAAACTTCTAGCTTGGGGAGCAATCCATCTTGTAAATGAGGTCTCAAATAATACTCTTCCATAAAAAGCGACAAACCTATCCTTGATCTCATTCGGTTCATCAATCACAGCCTCATTATCTCTAATATGATCAATTATCAAAAATCTTTTCTTAGCACTAGCCACTGCATGGAAAAAGGAAGTGTCTTTATCACCTTCCTTTAACCAATGTTCCTTAGCTCGTTGTCTCCATTGAATTTCCTCTTTCAGCAGCTCTTCATTATAAAGTTTCTTAAATTCCTTCAGTGATTGTGCTTCTTGTGCAGATAAATCAAGGCACTCACTTTTTATCTCCAGCTCTTCAATATTTTCCCTCAATTTCTGTCTCTCCTCTGTATCCCTCCCAAAAATCTGCTTTGCTTACTGTTTCAAGCACTTCCTGATCCATTTGAGCTTGCCCTGGAAATTGTACAATGCAGAAACAACCATCGGAGCTTCTTGCCACCAATTGCTCACCATTGCCTTGAAGCCTTCTATCTTCTGCCACATCAATTCATATCTGAATAGTCTGTACTTCTTCCTCTTATCACCCAACAAGAGATGCAAGGGAATATGATCTGAGACTAACCTGCTAAGCCCCTTGATATGTAACTTTGGATATCTCCTAAACCATTTAGTAGATATCAGAATTCTATCAATCCTGGAATGCGTACTAACCTGTTGAAGATTTGACCAAGTATATTTTCTATTAGGGATTTCCAGATCAATAAGTTTAACATCCCTAATCCACTGATTTAACCACTCCATTTCCTTACTCCACCTCTGCATATCAGATCTTTCCCATGGATACCTTACACAATTAAAATCTCCCACAATACACCAGGCTTATGAAAATAGGTTGTGCAACCTGTAAAGTTCTTGGAAGAAGAGCTCCCTTTGCTAGTCAGTGTGAGGACCATACATAGATGTAATAACCTAGTTGGCATTGGTGGAGCTTCTAGATTTACAGGTAAAAGTAACTGAAATGCTGAATCTGCCAACATCACAAACATTGGCATTAAACTTATTCTCATTCCACACTATCATTTGCCCTCCTTTGACTCCATCAGTAGGATGAACAACAACCTTGGTTAATAGTGACCCACCCACTCTTGTTAAAGTGAAATCATCTAAACTAATCAAATTAGTTTCCTGTAAGCAGGTACAATCTAGGTGAAGAGAGAGAACTAGATCTTTCATGGCTCTAACCTTAAAGTCACCGTTGAGCCCTCTGATATTCTAAGAAATTAGAATCATGATGAGACTACATGCATCCCCAGCCCTTTCTCTTAGCTTAATGTTGCAAAGCATCATTCCTTCTCAGCTTCTTCATGAAATTGATCACCATATCCTTCAGCTTAGAAATGAGACTCCAATTCGCTGCCCAAACTGGACAATTTCCTTTATCCAAGTCTCTTCATCAACTGGATACTTCACTGCCAATGGCAAATCACTCACTGCATAAGGCACTAATTGAGCAGACGGACTGTCGCCTTGAAGAGTGCCATCAACTAGTACCTCATTCAAATTGAAACCTGCCATACCATCTTGAACACCAGAAGTACCTGCTAGCAAAACTACTTCCTGCAGAGCCCCATCGATACTACCACAATCACAACCATCCTCGGCACATCTATTGATGAGTCTCGACTGGACAACACCACTCATCCCTGGCATTCCTTCCTCAGGCCAATCGACATCTCTATCCTTCTGACCATTCCCTACTGAAGGAGGATAAGGGGGCTGTACAAACTCTGAAGATGACACCCCTCCATCGAGTGCAGAAGCCTCGGGACCAGCAAGCAATTGCTTCTCTACACCACTTTTGAGCACAATGCCCTCCCTAATGAAGATATTCGGCTCAGCACTGCAAAGCGAATCTTCTGGGAGCGTCCCGAGTTCACTCTTGCCGCCATGAGGCCTTGGAACACCACGACCATGATTGCTCCTAAACCCACCAGACTAGCTTTTTGCCTCCAAACGATTCAACTTAGCTGAGTTTGGATGGCTCGGGAGTTGCTCAGACTCAGTACAATGAACAAAAGCTCCCGGTAAGGAAGAAGACGATCCTTCCGGCGCCCTTGTTTTGACTCCTCCGTCTTTGTTTCGCCCAAGGTTTTCCATATCGTACCGGATCGGGCCGACTCGTACGAGTCGACTTGTATCTGGGCCGACCAGATCCTCTGATAGGCACCGAGTCGGACCGGATCGTGCCGACTCATACATGCTTAATGGAATATTTTAAGTTGAGTTTCTCCTATTTGATAAGTAGAATTATATTCTTATATCAATTAATATGGTGTATTTATGTAAAATGTGGCTTAAACTCATTAATTTTAACAAACAACTCATTGATTTTAACAAACTCATTGGCTGGACTCGTGCGACTCGTACGAGTCGGACCGAGTCAGCCCAAGTCGGATTGGTATTATTTTGTATCTGGGAAGATACGATCCGATACGGATCAGCGAAACGACGAACCTTGGTTTCGCCTAAAGCTCTTGTACTCAACCACTACTTCAGCCCACGACCACTGCTTATCTTCGGACTGCACTATAGCCTGGTCAGCTTCTTCCACACATATGTTGACCCAAAGTGCTCTACCTCCCACCAGAATTTTAACCTTCTCTGAGATGCCCCCCACCTGAACAACAACAAGCTTGACCCGAGCAAAAGATAAATTATCCCCCCTGAGCACATTCACATTCACTTCTCTGAGAATTCCAAACCTGGAACAAATAGCTTGGAAGGTACATATATTCCATAGGTGAAGAGGCACACTATGCAATCTGCACCAAACATCAATCCCATCATCAACTGGAAGAGTTCTGACTTTAGCCTTCCAAGGAGAAAGGTGCACAGAAACACCTTCCTTCGTCGCCAATAGTCCTCTAGAGCAAGCTTGACTCTTCCAAGTTCCTGAGTCTGCCCTAACTAGAAACAAGCTGTTGTCAAGCCTCCGAATACACCAGTTCCTCACCTCTAGCCAGTGAGTTTGTAGGCTTGCCAACACCTCCTCTCTGCTAAGCTCTGAATCATGAAGATTCTCTTCAAAGGAGACTACTACACATTGCTCCAGGGAGCTTTTAGCTGCTCCAACTTCTGCCGACCAAGGAATTTCCACCACTTCGGAGAAAACCTTAGGATAGGAAGTTGCACTTGGAACAGCAGGCGGACAAGCTAACTTCTGATTGCCAACCTCCACTAGCTTCCTGTTAGAGAAACGTAGAACTAAGTGGGCATGCCCGTCTTCTATGTCCAACACCTTTGCAATGAAGGCATCAAACGGCTTCTCTGCAGGCGGCAGCATGGTGACCCCTACATAGACAACGAATACACATATCCTTACCTACAGGAAGTCCGACCGCAGCCGAGGCCTTCCTTAGGTTAAGTCTGCGAGCACCCTTCCCATGAACAGTAGCCCAACCATCTACCTCACCAGGAGCAAACCCTTCTGGATTCCCTCCCCCACCCTCTCCTCTCCGCTCTCCCGCCATCTCTTTTACATAGTTTGGTTTTATAATTGGGGAACAGTTTGGTGAGGACTTTTATTCAGAAGCCAGCTGAGTGGTGTAAGAAAATTATTCATCCAGTGGTGAATTTCCCCCCATCAACTTTCTGCCTTGCAGGGAGATTGATGCCACAGTACTTGGAATGGCTGAGAAGAAGAGATTAGATCTGAATGTAAAGACTGACGAGTATTTGTTTTGTAGCAATCACATCAATCCTCTTGTTGGCCAACAATTTCTGCATCGATCCTTGCTCAGATGTTATCAAATTGTCTGAGGACAAAGTGCTAAATGTTATTATTTTCTTGTTTGTTACGTTTTTGTGAAGGCTTTAAGCTGTTAGGTCAGAGGTGCCTGAGGTCTGGAGCTCCTGGATGCGTCACCTCTCTTTATTCCCACATTGTATGATGAAAAAGGACACTACTTTAAATCCCTGCTTTAAAACTTGTCTATATCTATTATTGGCATATTCACTTGTTGCTGTTTTTAGCATTTGTTGGTCATTTGCAAATTTGTGCTGAGATTTTTGTTGATTTAGTGTGCTATTGGCATTCATTGGATGTCTTTTTGGCATCATATTTTCACGAGATTCATTGGATGTCTTTTTGGCATCTGTTTTTTGCTACTGGAATTGGGCAGCAGTATCTGGTTGTTAGTTCCTTGTGATCAGTTTCATTGTGGGCATTGTAGCATGGAAAATAGAAATGGATGTTCCTACCAAGTCGACTGCAAATCAGCTGATGCAGATGGAGACTGGCTGATCAAGGATGAGTGAATTAAAAAATAAAAAAACTGTGATCTAGCATCGAAAATGGAGGAAAAACTAAGCATTGATAATAGAGGAAAAAAAAGAACTATGTCAAACTTTCTTTGCTTTCTAGTGGCAAAATGATACGGTTGATTAACCATTGGCTGGCGGTTGGATTTTCCTTTTTTTTTTTTCTTTCCTTGGGGTGGGGGTGTTCAGGGGATTGGCGGGATGGTGGAGGTGCCACTAAAGTCTTCCTTTACTTGTCTTGGATGATAGGATGGATGTTTATAAACAACAGAAACACACACCCCCCCCCCCCCCCCCCACACACACACACACACACACACACAGAGACAGCAAAAAGGGAAAAAGAAAAACAACCAAAACAGAACATTCTAAATATGTTGATTAACATAGGACCTAGGGCGACTATTTGCCAAAGAGTGACTTGAGACACAAGTATTCCCATAAAATCTTTGTGATACTAGAAGACTTAGTTTTTGTATGTAGTATTATGTTAACCTGTTATCTTCATTTTCACAATCTTTCAATTGGCTGTACCTTTTGACATACTACTTTATTTAATTCAATCACTCATAAAAAGAGGGCAGATATTTTTTTAAGTAAATCAGTCACAAAAAGAGGACAAATGCTTTTGTTTTTTTAATTCAATCAATAAAAAAAAGAGGACATTGATCTTGTGTTTTGCACCCTTAAACATTGTGTTGTGGCCTGGTTGGCTTGAACTAGATTTTGCAAGTGGAAATGGATACCAAAGGTGGGACATCTTTTGTGGGCATGGAGCCATACAATTACTTGAATGGTTAACCAAGCGAAATTGGTAGATAAAAACAAATAGAGGAGGCAGGAGTTGAGGGTGTCAGGCGAAGAACATGCTAGGGAGAGTGAAGCCGGTGAGGGCAATGGTTCCGTCACTTATTGATGGTTAGGGATGAGGATAGGTTCTTGAAATGTTAAGGGACTAGGTGGTACTCAGTGATGAGAGGGGCAGTGAGAAGATGCAGGATTGATGGCAGTGCGCTTGCAGGTAATGTTGCCAAGTTGGGACTCCAGGAAAAAGCGGTCTTAGGAAAAAAAAAAAACTCAAGTTAGGGGAAAAAATAAAAAAACTTCATAAAAAATCGTATAAGAAATGTTAATCTTTTAATATGTGAAAATGTTAAAATATAATATGAATTTTAAAAGTATCTAATATAAAAATAAGTTACTTCTAAGAATTTCTTTAAAAAAATCCATGATTAAATCATAATACTAAATCATAATTAAATTGTACTTTTTAATTTATGAAGATTTAAATATTCTTTAAAATTGTAATTTATTTGTGAAAAATATGTTAGATGAAAGATTATAATCAAATTGTAGAATTTTTCAAAAAATACACATTTATGTTACACTGGCAGGAGACCAAACGTGAGGAAATGGGAGGGCCTTTCCAGGGAATTCGGGGTGTTAGGCTGACCAAAGGGGGTGGGATCATTCACTTGTGATGCTTTAGGTGAGATTCTCATTCTTTGGAATGAGTATGTGGTGCAGGAAAATCAAAAGCTTCAGATGATGGAGATATACCAGTACTTTTACATTTTAGAGTGTGGTGGACGGCTTTCTCTAGGACTTCTCAGCACATATGGCCCTTACTTCAAGGAGAAGAGAGTGTTGTGGGAGAGCCTCATGTCACATCAATGCGTAATGAGTGACCATGGTGCTTAAGAGGTTACTTCAATTTGGTGTCATCATTTGAAAGATTTATTGCGGCATAGTAGAACATTGAGATGCAAGGATTCTGCTAGTTTATTTTAGAGGTTGGTTTGGTTGACATCCCTGTGTCCAATGCACTCCTCAAATGTTCTAGTCCTAGGGTGGTCTCCTTTTCTAGAATACATAGATTCCATGTATCTATGATGTGAGAGATGCTTCCTAAGATCAGAGGCATTGTGTTTAGTTTGGGATTTCAATGTATCCATACTGTCTAAATGGCTTTGGAAGTTGGGGATTAAGGATTTAGTAGTCATCTTGAGCTGAGCATAAGTTTAGTCACAAGTTAGGTAGGTGGAGAGGGCTACCCTGACGTAGGGTTAGACCGTTAGACACATGTTAATGTGGAGCTGCCATAGCGTGGATGTACCATTATGTTTGGAGGGCTATGACATGGATAAACTAGATTAATTCCATAGCAAGAAAATGGCCAAAAAGTTAGTAAGCTGTATATGGAGGGCTCGAATCGATAACTTGTTAGGCATCTTTTGAGGAGAAAACAAAGTGGACTTACCAAAGTGGACAATACGTCACAAGGATCGGATCGGGTCATTACATTGTGGTATCAGAGTTGTATAGTACAATATGGGTTGGTTTTGGGGACGAACCAAATTAAAGTTGGTGGGCTGTTGTAGTTTAGTTACGAGCCAAACATTAGTCTAGTTACGAGTTGGACAGGAGGAGATGGCTACTTGTAAAAAAGGGTACCCGAATAGAGGGGTAGAAATATGCTTGGGTAAAGCCACAATGACGAGCTACCGTTATATCTAGGGGCTAGGGTAGGGATAAACATATATTCAAATATCTTTTATATCCCTATTGGGGATCAAGGAAATGGGTTTATGGTGGGAGGTTGCTAAGAAGTATTCATAGTTAACAAAGTGGCCACTTGGCGTAAAGGCATTATCTAATGGCCTAGGGTGCTCGAGCACCTTGTTTGGAACCAAAAGGTGGCTTGGGGCACTTGCCTAGGTGGGCTAGGTGGCCCGAGGTGCGCACCCAAGCACTTGGACCAACCTCCGTAGTCGGTCCACTGACAAGACTGGGCCTCTTAAGACTTGCGTAATCCCGAGTCCCAACCCCATCATCCTACCCGACCTCCTGATCCCCCAAGGGCTAATAGGGTTTGACCTCTCTTAGATGCCCGCTGCCATCGCTGACCACCCTCGACTGCTGCTGCCACCATCTCCGCCAAGCACCACTGGCACTGTTGATGTCAACAGTAATGACGATACTCTTACTCTCCCTTTTGCTCTCCCCTCCCACCCTTTTGCTTGGTTGCTCCTGCCGAGGAGAAACACGATGATGAGGACCATTTGCTTGCACCATCAAGCCCTAATAGCAAGGCAGTGAACAACACAAAGTTGTATGGAAGCTGCAGCAGTGCTCCATGACATGTCATTAATATTGTTTTTGTTTTATTTTTGGTCTTCAATGATCTGGATGGATTATCTCCCCCTCAGTTTTCTTTTCTTTTCTTGGGCAACCTTCCCGGATGCTTGGAGGCTGTGCTTGGGTTTGGGGATGGTTGCTGGTGTTGGGTGGATGGTGGGCTGCCTTGGGGGTTGGGGAAGGATGATGCATGGCTGGTTAGGTGGGTTGCTGGGTGAATGGCTGTGGTGGCGGACAAGATGTGCTGGTGAGGCTGGGGGTGCGTAGCTGTCACTTTTGGGTGTGTGTGTGTGAACACTCGGGTGGCTGGGTTGGGGTAGGTGGATGGCTGCAATGGGAGACGATGTGTGGTGTTGATGATTGAGATGAGTACCTGTCATGGGGGAGGGGTAGGAATCACGGTGGGGGGGGGGGGGGAGTGGGTGTTGGCTACAGCGGGTCATCCAACTTGCCACCTAGGTGTGGCTCAGGCGGATGTTTGGCGCTCAGGCTCCCCAGGGATTGGGTCACCTTGACTTGCGGGGAGGGGGGGGGGGTTGGCTATGGCGGGTCATCCAACTTGCCACCTAGGTGTTGCTCAGGCAGATGTTTGGTGCTCAGGCAACCCAAGGATGCCTTGGGTCACCCGACTTGACGACTATGGAATTATTACAGGGGAACTGGAGTTTGGGACATAGACTTTTCTCGTCGTCTAATATCTTTCGCATCTGGAAGTGTATCATCAGTATAGGGGATGTGATTAAAGTAGGAGTAACTCTCTGTTTCTGGTCAAAAAAAAAAAAAACTCTCTGTTGGTAATGGTCAGAAGATATCGTGTTGGTGGACAGTTGGTGTGATTGCCATCCCTTGTCAGAAGTATATCCCCATCTCTTTGGCATTGTCAAAGCACCAGCGGCAGTACTATCTGATGTCCTTGATCATGAACGAAGGTGGAAATTGGATTCCTACCTTTGGAAGAAACTTGTATCAGATAGAGATCCACCAACTGAGTGAGTTTCTCACTTTGCTTGGAGGATGGACTCTTTGTTAGAATATAGAAGATAGATGGCTCTAGCAGTGGGAAGAGGATGATTCTGGCTTGGCAGTGGGAAAAAGGGTGACTCGTTTCTCAATGGTCACTAGATGGCCCTTATTTCATCAGATTTGAAAGCATAGCCTCACATGCCTTCGAAGGTCAAATTTTGAGACTGCCTACCCGACTGTGTGGCAACCTTCTTGGAGTGTGCAGGATATGAGGACTTCGTGCTTGATGATGACAAGCGGAACCTTGGCATTTGTCGCTGCAGTGCAGCTTGTCTTTATCAATGCACACAGCCTTGTTCAAACTTCAACTGCATGAGACTTAACTGGAATCATGGTTCGAATGTGAGGGACTTGATGTATGGTTGGTATGAACCTTGGCAGCTTAAGACTGACGGGAGGGTTGTATTGGATGGTTTTGCATGGGACTATCCGGGCTGTGTGTGCCGTATGGGGGAGCAGCTAGTTTCATTTATTTGTGATGGGAGTCAGCAAGTGGGCAGCTACCGTGGGAGTGGTAAACTGCAATCTTTCTCTGCTTTTGTGCAGTCTTTGTACGTATCCTGGTCATGTATCTGTGAGACCAGTTTTCTTCTTTTCTGGGGGGTGCATATTGTATTGGGACAGTTACTTTTTGGTGTAAGCCTGTCCATCACGTGGTGGTTGCCTTGGAGGTTTTCTTTTGGGGGGATATACTTCTAACTCATTTCTTTTCATTTAAATCCACTTAAAAAATTGTTGGCCTTGACTCCAGCCAACAGCACCCAATGTGTATTGCACATGGGGATGATGTGACCTGGACCCACACAGAAAAGCGGGCACGCATGCATGTCTGTGGACTTTGTCCTTCCCTGCTGTTCATCTAGGGTACAACAAGCTTGCCTTGTGCAAACGAAACCCTGTGGCATGACCTCCTTAGGAAGGCATAGCCCAGGACTCCCACTTGAGGATATTGTCTCATGCCAACCGTTATAAGGTTGCAGGGGAAATGCCCCTTTTGAACGTAGTCGGTACCACATATTCATTAAATCATAAAAAAGATGTGTCAAAGTATAGGAAAATAAAATAAAACATCTTCCCTGAAGAGAGATCCCACCATATAAAAAAAACTCTTCAAGAAGCATCCATTATACAGAATCGACACCCAGAATCTGTAAGAGCCATCTACCTACACAAGTTACACAGAATGCTAGAATTGCCGGCCTTGAGATCTCAAAAAAGTTGCCTACACTTGAACTCATTCACAAGCCCTTGTTGACAACAAGGAATTTCGGATCGGATCGGGTCTCCGAATCGGGACCCGCCGATCCCGATCCGACTCGGATCGGATCGGCCGAGTCGGCCGATCCAGATGAAGTCTGGCCAGTCCGACTCGGCCAGATTAAAAAATAATAAAAAATTAAAAAAAATCAGAAAAAATCAGAAAAAAATAAAAATAAAATCAGAAAAAATTACATACATATTATTCAATTGATGTACAATAAGAATGAATGCAATTCATGTACATCCATAAAAAACCCTAAACCCTAAAACCCTAAACCCTAAACCCTAAACCCTAAACCCTAAAACCCTAAAACCCTAAACCCTAAACCCTAAACCCTAAACCCTTAACCCCTAACCCCTAACCCCTAACCCCTAACCCCTAACCCCTAACCCCTAAACCCTAAAACCCTAAAACCCTAAAACCTAAAACCCTAAACCCTAAAACCCTAAAATCCTAAACCCTAAACCCTAAACCCTAAACCCTAAACCCTAAACCCTAAACCCTTAACCCTAAAACTCTAAAACCTAAACCCTAAACCCTAAACCCTAAACCCTAAAACCCTAAACCCCTAAACCCTTAAACCTTAAGGGGGGGACCGAAATCGGCCCGAACCGGACCAGATCGGGTCCGGACCGGCCGATCTGGCCGGTCCGGACCTGATCTGGTCCGGTCCGGCCCCGATCTGGTCCGGTTCGGGCCGATTTAGGCCATTTTTTTTTTTTTTTTTCAAATCGGTGGGGGGGAACAGTGAAATCCCCCCCGAATCGGATCGGAACCCGCCGATCCCGATCCGAATCGGCCGATTCGGATCGGAATCGGCCGATTCCGCAATCCATGCTTGTTGTTGAATATCCTACTATTCATTTCCCACGAAGTGGCTCAACTGTGGCTTGAAAAATCAGACACTAAAGATGCTATCACCCTGGAATTTCAACTCTCTTTCATCTGCAAGCAGGCTTTCCACAATTGGTGGAGGGGACCAGACTACTTACAGTTGCTTGAATAGTTCCCATCAAATAGTTTGCAGCAGGAAAATGCTTATGAGAAGCGGGAAAAGGAAGTTTAGGCAGATAATATTGTATATAGAGTTTTTAGTCATTACATTTCCATGAATCACTGATCCACCCACTCTCTTTTTATTCTATCTCTCCAACATGTGCACTGCCATAGTTTGTGCTTTGTTTAGCAAAAAGTTGAACCTGTCTTTGAAAGAGCCAGTAATTCTCTTGCTGTCTGTGCATTTCTGATTTAAACAAAAATTCTGAAAGGACACTGTTTTTCATTGTTTCTTGCCTCTTTCATACCATGAAGGATTTTTCTTTTTTTGGTTGCAAGTTTCTTCTATAGCATGATTAGAATTTTCATCCTTTTTTTCCCCAAAAGTCGTCTAATATAGAAGTGGAAAGTATAAAGAATGAACTTGGAATCAAAACAAATGAATCTCTAAAAGCATGGAAGCAGATGCTTGAGTCTTTTAAGGTAGAGGCAATAAGGATGCAAAGTATTTCACAGGAAGCATATGAAGTTTACTCTAAAAGAGCAATGATAGTGTTAGAAGAAACTTCTCAAAAGATGAAGGTTCAAGCTGATCAAGCAAGACGTGACTTTGCCAAGCTAGCAAAAGAAATCGTCGGAGAGGGAAAAGAATATCTTTCCACTGCTGCTAAGAATTCTCCTGAATCCATGAAGGATATTCTGGAGACATTTGCTGCTTCTACTGATGATTTGAAAGGTGTATCTGACGTTCGTGATTTTTATCTCGGAATTCCCTATGGTATGTCTCTATGAATGGGTTTCGAGAGAATGTGTAATGTGGGATGATTTGCCTCATCTCCAGAGGGTCAGTCATCTTGTTATTGTCCATCTTAGCAAAAATAGGGATTTAGTTGTTTCAGTTTTGGAGACAGCTTTAGATCAATTTAATGATATATGCATATTCTCCAGGTGGCCTTCTTGCAATTGGGGGCTTTGTCAATTTTATGCTGACGGAAAGCATTTCAGCAGTTCGGTTTGGTATAATTCCAGGCTGTGCCCTTTTAGCTTTGAGTATCTCAAGTCTAAGAGCATGGAGAAGTGGGCAATCATGTGCTGCTTCTTTGAAAGGCCAAGCTGGTTAGTTAACTTCTTGTTCATATATCTTTTTTTATTCTTATTTCAAAGATTACTGATTTTCCACATGTGGATTCCTTAGATTTAGAAGTATTACTAAGTAATAACTAATGAGTGTTATGCTGCTTGGAAACTGTAGTTTTGCATGGGTGCCAAGGGTATGATGGTATGAGCTGTAGTGATCTGGACAGATGGTGGTTCCATCTTAATGCTCTGTTGGTGTTAATCAAATTAAGATAAAGCTACCAGGCATGCCAAAGTTACATCCTTTGAGAGTGCGCATGGCCGCATGCATATAGTTTGTGAATCCACTAACCATTTGATGGTGAATTTGAGCCTAGTAACATCATTATCTTTGGAAAAACCATTCTCTATCTTCTGTTTATCAGGTTCAGAATTAAATTCTTGTGAGTGGTTTTGAACTTTTGATGAATTTGATAATGTAAATCTACCAGTGCATTAGAAAACTACTAAAATGGCGCTGTAAGTGGATATGCCGACTCCACAGATCCTTCAAGTTCAGAAGCATAAAATTTAGTCATGGGAAAGCTGAATGTTCCGGTGTATATTTTAATGCGTATCATAAAACATGTTGGCATAAAAAAAACTGAGTTAATTTATGACATTGCATCTTGACATGATTTCTTCATCTCATCGTTTTTGCAAAATTCTGACCAATGAAATGTAATTTCTACTTCCTCATATATTCTTAGACATACTACTTGTGTTCTACTTTTCAGGATTACTAGTCACAGCTTAACATAACTAAACAAACATCCAATTAAAGACCAAAATTAATTTAAACAGGACAATGCCTTTCACTAAACTTTATAAAGCTGCCCAAAAATAAAAGCATACCTTTTCGTTGTGTTCAATCTTCTTTGTTCTCATTAGTAACTATGATGTATCCATGCTTATGAAAGCATTTCTAGACTGGTGGATGCATGTTGTCATAATTTTCAAAAACCTTCCTTGTTGGTAATGTGTACATAAAAAATGATGTCAAAGTTGTTTTATCACTTTCCTAGGACCACATGAAATCCCCAATGTGTGCATTACATTTCCAATGTGCAGGCTAGGTGCATTTGACCGGGTCCTCCTTGCCAAGGTTCTGTCCTAATCATCCAAAAAATGTCCCTTATTAGTAGTTTAAACTTTAAACATGCTTGTTCTGGGGCTGCTATTCTTAGTAACAGGAATATGTTTTCTTACATCATAGCATCCTAAATATGGCTGGTCTAATTTTACTCCATTCAATTAGATCCCCCCAAAATTTCCCCTTGTGATGCACACTTGCTTTCATTATTTGTAGGATTTTGGTTGTTTTGTTGGTCATATGGTGGAATGCACATAAAATAGAATGAGAAAGAAGCTGTCTCTGCGACATACGACATTCACATAGATCTGAAGACACATGCTAGAATAACAGAAATGTCTTTTTGATCCATGCAATAACAATGTGTATCTATCTCTATGTGTGATTGTACGTGTGTTGGCATTGGGTGGGGTTTTGTTTGGGGGGGGGGGTGTTCTTGCGGGGGATGTTTCGGCCTTTCACGTCACTAACGTGGTTTTCCAACTCTATCATCTTCTACACAGTATATGCCGTGTATCCTTGTTCTGGATTATGATTTTCTATCTAGAATTTCATCGTCTCACAAAACTTTGTTAATGCAGCAATTGCAGCGATAATCTTTATCAGGCAATGGAATTTGCTTTCTCAGGTAAAAGTCCAGTTAGGCTATGGAAACATTAGATTCACGTTGTTTTTAGATTCTTTGATTGTTCTCCCCATCTTACTTCTGGTCAGTGTAATATCAATCTGCGACTTTTTGAGATCATCATGATTCAATAACACTTTTTGGTATCAACATATTTTTCATGATTTATATCTCTGCCAACTCCTGGAAGAGGGAGTTGAATAATTTGTAATCTGATGATTCTGATCCCTTATTTTACTTGATTATTTCTTTCATTTAGTCGGAGAGGAACCTCTCCCCCCTGTTGTCGACTGTACTATCTCTCTTTATTGATAATAAAATTGGTGGTACAGTCTGCTAACTTTTTGAAAAAATAATTCATGATTTATTAAATGAATCCTTAAAATCCTCAGAAATTAAGAAAGTTATGATTTAATCACAATTTAATTATCCTTTTTTTTTTCAAAGAAATCATACCTTTTTAAAAGAGGGCAAGTTATTTTGTGTATTAAATATTTTTAAATGTATATTACATTATATATATATATGTGTATATAAAGATTAATGTTTCTTTCACGAACTTTTCATGAAGTTTTCAGATTTTTGCTGACTTGGCATGTTTTTCCTAGAACTGATTTTTTCCTAAATGCCGACTCGGTGACAGCACTTCTGATTGATCAAATTTTTGCATTCCTGCAGAGGCTGTCGTTTCTCTCTCTTTTTGTGACCCTCATCAGGTCAGTCCTTTTTCCTTGTACTTTACACCATTGAGTTACATTTAATATGCACTTTCTTTAATGTAAAATTGTATATGCCATTTATCTGAGCTATATTTTCCAGAGAAGACACAGATATCACGTTTTTAGTTGGGACAAGTTGCAAAAATAGTGATTTCTTATAGTTGAAAGAATGTCAAAAATAGCTGATATAGTTGAAAGAATAATATGTTGAAATCCCACAGGATTTTATAAAGTTAACAGTAAGATATTTAGAAGTTTACTTTTTTTTTGAGACTTAGATATTTGAAATTCTACAAATTGCCTAATTTCAAGTTTTTTTATGGTAACATTCTTTTTGATGGTAGTGTGGATGATGATGTTAATATTGACAAGCCCCAGCTGGAAAATGGACAAGTTTTCTTTTGAATTGATCATTGATGTGACTGTGTATATGCTTTTTTTTTTGGGGGGGGGAGGGGGATTGCAAAAAGGACTTACCACAGCCATTGTGGTAATATGAAAAATCCAGCGGTGATCGAAATAGTAAGGCCAACTGATATTATGATGCCACCCACTTGGCTTATGGGCTCAGCATTTCAACTAGAGTAATACTCGCTGCACTACATGTGGGGTGCAGCAAATAATAATAATAATAATAATAATATTTTTTGAAAATCTTTTAAAGTTGGGCGCATCTTGCCAACATGGTGTACAACCCAATCTCCAAACAGATCACCTAAAAGTTCTAAAAGATAAAAAATCGAGCTCCATTTTCTTGGGCTCAGCTCATTTGTTTATTGTTCATTGCGATTCAATTTGTGATTTTTTGGAATTTTTTTAGATTGTCCGATCAGATTGGGCTGTGTAGACATGTTGGGAGTGGTGGCCTTGAAAAATTTCCAAAATTTTTGTATTCTCTTTTTTTGGACTGCAGCCCATGCGGTTGCTGCACCACATGTAGTCAGCAACTATTACTATTTCAAAACATTTCTGATCCGACCTTAATTTCAAGTCATCATCCATTCTATCAACCACAGTTTCCTTCTATCTAGTTATCCTTGTAAAATGAGATTAAAGTTACTGTAATTTGCTTCTACTATTTAAACGATCTTGGGTATTCTAACAAATCATTTTGTGTGCAGTGGAGCCATGCTCGTCTTGTATCTTTACAGGTTGATAATTGATGGTCAGGGTAACGGTCCAAGCTTGGAACAAACTCCAGAAAAGTAACTCACAGGAGCAATTAAATGGTATGAGATCCATGTCATATAATCCTGGCCATGTGAAATGATGTGATTTGCCGAGTCCGCCAAAATTTATACGAGTGGCAGGTTTGAGGTGCCAGGAGTGAGTAGAGACCCGGAAGGGTTCGCATCGCTCTCCATTAGTAGTTGTAGTTTATTTTAGTCGTACTGTTGTTTTTGGAATACGTGATCATGAACTTGGCTATGTACATTTCTGGCTAAGGAATGCTACACTGCTACTCTTTCAGTGATATCATATGATGTACCTGCTTTTCTTTAATGAATAAGAATTCTACGTGTTCTTGACCCATGCTGCCCTGATGAGTGTGTTATTTCTTATATATGTTCGATGGCTTGTCCAATTTTCTATCTCTTGCAAGTGATCGAACCATGAAAATTACTGACAGTGACGCTATCCAACTCTGTCATGCATTAATACGGCCGAGGCTAATGTCATGTGTCGCCACTGCTGCCTGGCCGTGCTGATATGATTTGTTGAGTCTTCTCAGTGTTGAAATTTACACAAGGCATTTATGTAGTCAAGATGATCATGTCTGTCAAGAGAAGTATTGAGGTTTTTTCTTTTTTCTTTTTTTTTTGTCAGGTAACTCGGTGGCTGTGGCTGGACAGGAGAATCTAGTCAGGTGACCAAGGTTTGAGGCCGCCAAGGATGCGAGAGGCCTCCCAAAAGGGTACGGATAAACATGAAAAATTTTCCGCCTAACGGACGAGCGGGCCGTGTAGAACACGCGTAGTTTCCACATGATTCTTACCTGCATTTCTCAACCAGGAGAAATGTGTCCCAACTGTCAGCTCTAGGAGGCGAGAACCCTCAAAAAAGGTTGGGCTTCAATCCTTCACATCTACGCCTAAGATGAGATCTTTGGATCTTACTCTCGAAAGTTTGCTTCCACTTACAAAAGTTAAGGATAATCAATCATTTGACTATGAAAATGGGTAAAGAATTATTTTTATCCTTGTTTTTTGTGAGTAAAGACACCAGAACCTAGAAAATGAGGTCCAAAAGATCTTATCTCCCTCCCTATAGTGGGAAGCTTATCGCCTCTGATCCCTCATCTTCCTTTCCTTTCTAAGTTTGAATCTAGCGTGGACAACGGTTACTGAAGGTGTAGAGATAAAATTATAGATTTTGGATGTGGAAACATCTTTGACTCTGGTTCCAACCTAGTCAAAAGCTACTGAAGGTGTGGGAAAAAAATTAAACTTGAGCTATATGCTTTCTTTCCTACTGGCAGACTTTGGATGTGGAAATTTCTTCTTTGTTCCATCAGATTGCGTACAAAGAACTCTATGCATCAGATGTAGTATTGGTCGACAAAGATGGCATAGAGAGGAGACAAACTTCTCATTCACTTGTTATTTATATAGTTTTATGCATTCTAGATCCTTAACACGAGTTGTGTTCTATGCATGGATCATAAAACTGCACAACCTAACCATACTACAGAATCGGATGTTCAGTCTCAGAACTGTTGAACGAGGTATTATTTCTGAAACTCCAAATGCTCGAAATTTTTGGACCGACAACTTCTGAGTGAGCATCAGTGAGAGGATGCTAGAATAGTATAGTATTGAGTAAAATGAAATGAAGCACCTTAAAGACTTTGAGTTGGATAGTTCAATAATTTAACATGATGTTATAGTTGAGGGGTTGCTCTCCAGTAATGTGCTCCATATTTTTTGTTGTCTATACGATAAATTTAAACCTTAAAGTAGTTTCCAATTGAGTACATGAAATATCAGGAGATTTAAGCCAACAAGTACCACCTGGATTCACATTGGAAATAACAGTATCAACTATTTTTTGGACCATTAACGAAATCCATCGCAGAATAATGACCTTGTTGCAGAGCCATAATTATATGTACTTAATTCCTTTTTGCAAAAAAACCACCCCTCACATAGATCGTAAATATGGAGCTGGGGTAAAATATGGTCCACAAAAAGCAACAATTCACCACTCGCTTTTCCCCCCCCTCCCACTAAATGCCACCTGATAGATCAAAAAATGTCATCTGAATCACAGATAGGCACAGCACCTATAAATTAAAGCATTCAAAGATGTGCTTAGAAGACTCATCATTTATTTTAGCAACATAACTAACAAGAGTTCGACGCCCTTTTCCTCTAGATGTACACAAGGTAAGCGAAAGCATGCCTCTGTGCAGGATAAAGAACAATACGGACCTTGCACGCCACACTCACCAGCGTATGAAACAAATGCATAGCCTCCTAATATCCCTCCTTTGCTTTTCTTCTGAACCATACTTTTTCTGCCACCAGAAGGGGGGAGGAACCATGATGAGATAACTGAATGGCGCATATGATCGGGATTCTCCCCTTGATTGTCCAATGGCATGTACTGAGCCATGATTGCGCGGATCTCCGAGTCCATGTATCTCTGAATTCACAATACAAGTAGTTAGATCCAGATAAAGCATATGTAGGTGTTGGAGCATCCATGCCCATGCCTAAGCAAGAACAATAACTGGGCCTATGTGGGAAAGGTAAACCAAACATGTAAAAGGATGCAAATAAACTGGATGAAAATTTAGAGGATGATGCTTGTAAACCATTGACAAACAGAGAAAATGGAGCAAAGATAATGTGCACATCAAGAGAAAAATCTCATGGTCCAGCAGTTAAACTCTTAGTACTGCTATTCATTTCACTAAGTTGTACATGGCATTCAATACTAGTTTCCATGTGCACAAATAGAGAAATGAAGCACCTTCACATGTGTTAAACCCATCACCCCTAAATCCAGATGGGCATTTGCAACCCTCAGATTCACCATCCTGTGTAATCATTTCACTGTTAATTATCAGCCAAAGAAATCTTCAGTACGCATGAAAGATAGGTCTCTGCATCTGAGTACCACATCACTTAACTCTACAAGCAGAATATGTCCTGCCATCCTTGGTTTTCTTCCAACAGCCTCCATTATTGATTTCACAACGTACAGATCCAGAAGCTAAAGAAGAATGATGTAATCAGGAGCATAGTCGAGAATAGAGGAAGTGACAGAAAATTGACTGCTAAACCTTCGCTATCATACAATGAAACAAATGGGTCCTCTTAACATGATCAAGTTAGACAAAGGGTGTATGACTATTTTTCAGAAAGAAACAGATATTAAAGCTTAAACAACTAATTGTATTATATAAAAACAGAGATTAGAGCTTAAACAACAATTGCATTATATAAGGACCAAAGAACATAAGCATTTCCTTGGGTAATAAGTGCCATTTGAGGTGATGAATTTCCAAGTGAATGCCCGCTTTTCAAACATAAAAGAGGCGGGATTGTTATTCTTTTTAAGGATTTTTCCGCTTGATGCTGTGTTGAAAATCCAGTAAGCATATAAAAGGAAAATAGACTAGTAAAGGAATTTTGAACGTAGAGGAATCAAGAAGATTTAAACAGTTAGAAATTGAACACAATGAAATTGGCACTGTTGAGTGCAATTATGTTTTCTATTACTTGCCCCCCAAAAAGCCACTTTGTCTATTCCAACATAGACAAAATTTCTCAACAGAACAGTTCATACTTATAAGAAACTAATGAATCAAAGAAATATGCAGTTTCCAACATTGCAATACCTATCTGGAATCATAACGTAGTCTAATGTGATAAATCATGAATGAACATATAATAGCATCACAAAACCCATCACTACAGTTATCAAGTATTTTAACTAATGTTCTTTTGCTTGATGAGTAAAGACGCTTATGCCACCAACTGCTGCTTCTTTACTCGAGGAGTCTAGGTTATTCCTAGCATACTTCATAACCAAAAGTTGAAGAAAACATGGTGAAGGGTGTTCAATAAGCGAACTAATAAGGTTCTGACAGAAACATAAGAAACAGAATTCACAAGCTTTAATAGCTGATATTCAATCAGGCTCGCATACCATTTACTCAGGAAAAGTGACGACATGGTTCCAGAAGAATGATATTTAAGACTTGATAGTCCACAAAAATAAGGCACAAATGGGTATATCCATCACCCACATACTTCACACCTTGAATGACAGGACACTCCCAAACCCTTCCACGAAATGTGTCCTGTAAATGATTGCATTCCAGAAGATAATTACAAAACTCATGGATACCTTGCAAGCCGTAACATTGGCTACTTTATCCTGCCAGCATCCACCATTATTTTCCAACATTCATTTGTTTCTATCTCTGGAAACTTAAAGACAATTATAAAGAAGATAAATTCGAGAAGACCACAAATTACAGTCACAATGCAATATGTTAGTAAAAGCTCCAATAAAAATAAAAGGAAAACATAAAGGAATATTCCCAACCTCCACTCAAACAAAGAGCTGGCTCAGTTGTTTCCTGAAACCCTGCACAGATGGCTTTGAGAACTGCATCTCTATCCAATTTACCTGAATGAACCCAAGTTTTTATGGTGCAAATCCATTTAAAAATTTGAGAATAAGTAACAATTAAACTATATGACAAACCTCTATACTGTCTATTATTGATCACAAGAGTTGGCAAGATATTCACATCCCCTTGGGAGTCCTTGCCAATCTAAAAACCAGAAGGACCAAACATCATGGTAATTCAGGGTGTCTTGGGTGGTGGTGGTGGTGCTTTGCACTTTCATTCAAGATGGGGGAACAAGGAATGAAAAGCATAGCTACATAATGGGTTCGTTAAATTAAGCAACTCAAACCTGAGCATCCTGCTCTGCTTTAAGTACCAGGTTCTCTTCATCTGCATCTGGAACTCCAATGCATTTATCTATCTTTTTAAGATCTAGACCTGTTAAATCCATCCAAGTAGATGCCGATAAGCTTCAATCATGGTATGGAGGAGCAGCTTTCCCTAGATTACTACATAACTTTTATAAAGAGAATAAAGACAGATGTTAGTATGTTACATGGAGAGCAAACCCACCGAGTGAGTGAATGACTTCATCAGCACATTCCTTAGTGTATTTTTTCTCTTTCATCGGGCATCTAATAGAAAAATAGGTGGCATAATCCCACCAAAGCCACGGTTTCCCACTCTCATTATTAACTTTAAACAAACAAATTTGACGCAAATTTTGGATTACAACATCTTTCCCATCATAACCTTGGCTAAAGTCCTGCTCAGGATCTGGAGCACAATATCTCCCACGGTTGATGCATTGTGACTTGCACTGCTTGCTCAGAATAAGAGCCTCAGGGCAATACCATGTTATATAATGAGGGGTGAACTGCGTATAACCCTTCCGCTCAAGTATCTGAGCTGCACCTTTAAAGCTCTATACAAACTCTATCTGACTGTCACACTTGGGACAACACTCATCATTGCTATTTGTCCAGAATTCATATT
The DNA here is from genome assembly GCA_030544215.1 of Zantedeschia hybrid cultivar. Classification (NCBI taxonomy): domain Eukaryota; kingdom Viridiplantae; phylum Streptophyta; class Magnoliopsida; order Alismatales; family Araceae; genus Zantedeschia; species Zantedeschia hybrid cultivar. The sequence continues at coordinate 14,367,535 of JARZZO010000005.1, forward strand.
CCACATGCTCGTCAGGATGAGGTAATGTCTTCCTGCAATCTAAATTGACATTCACCATTTCACCATTTGACAATGCTTTCTTAATATTGTCCCCTAGAGTTTTGCTGCTAAGGGATGATGGGATGGTGATCTTTTGCAAATAATCTGCATCTTCATTCTCTTCTTCAGGTGTATCCATTGTTATTAGAGGTTCAATCCTATCATCAGCAACAAGGACAGCTGCTGCTCCAGAATTCTGTGCATTCAATGCATTTGCTGTGAAATAACAGTCTGTACATCATAAAGGCTATTGATCAGAATCTTCTTTTCCCCCGCTGAAACAATAACAGAGGTTGTTTATTGAACACAAGGTAGAAAACATATAACTGTTGATGAGTGTAATTTATCATAAAAAGAAAAGACAAATACCTATGGAATATGCTAGATCATTGTCAAAACTTTCCAACTTGTTTTCAATTGTAGAATGCAAATGGGAGAAATCATAACATCATTTGGATACATTAAGCACAGTAATTCTAAACATATTCACAACTAAGATTCTCTCTCTCTCTAGAGAGAGAGAGAGAGAGAGAGAGAGAGGGAGAATGCCTGAACAAAGTTCCTTAGATCACCCACTAGAAGTTCATTATGTGGACTAAAACCTACAACCACTGGTTCTCCCCAGGGAAGAACAGAGGATGTGACATGTGCTAGTGTTCATTAACAGTTACGAATCCCTAGTGGCCTATCGACCATCATAAAACACTGTTTCAATATTACGGTTTTATGATGGGTGATAAAATACCCAGTCCTACACTCCAATTCATCATGATGTAAACTCTCAGTCCGAATGGACTGATTATACAGTCCTCTGCTATAATCCATGATGCAAAGTGTCCATTTGAAGGGAGGGGGGGTTGAAAGAACGTAAGTTCCCTTTTATGAGAAAAGATAGCCAAAGAACCTCAAACATTATTACCAAGTCTTCTAGTCTAGTTCCTAATTGAAGCTTTCTATCTGGACAATCCAAAAGAAAGGTCCTTTCTCTATTGAAAGTATGTAACATAGAAGTCATCAAGATGATTTTGGACATCTAATTCCTTTAGATATTGTGCAATGGAAGTTGCATTCGTTGCCTGTCTCCAATGGTGCAGTTGTGTCACTACTGCGGCTCAATGAGTGGAGGTGATGTGATTCAGTGATTGTCACCAACTGGCGACCGAATATGAAAATGGATTTGGAGGTAGGGATGTACATGGTACCTGGAAATCTGTTTATCCGTCCATTTCTGAAGCTTAAAGGTTATAAATAGATATAGGTTAATAAGAAAGCTATTTGTATCTGAAGAATTTTGGATAAGGATAAGGATACACCTATTTCCAAGTCCGATTATCCAATTATCCATCAATTTTTTCTTTCACTTATCTTAACCATTGATCATATCCTGTTTACAGCTCTCATTTATCAGCCATTTATAAATGAAATTCCCAATCTTGTATCTTTCTAATTATAGGTGTTATTGTCCACAGAATTCTTTTAACCCTCATTTCTCATTCACTACTTTACAAGGTTCATTTTTCATAGATGTCAGATATTTTACAAATAAAGTTATGAGGATTACCTAGAAAGAACTTATACGTATTTATATTTTGAAAGTAAGATTCTTTTGTTCCCTCTAAAAGCAACATAAGAACAAGTTTATGTTCAAGTGGTATTCTCCGATAATTTAACCATTATGTATCTATTTCTGATAATTTTAAAGGATAAAGATACGTGAGGATAAAGATACATATGTTGCTTAAAGAACAAGGATAGAGCCATTGTCTGAGCCGATATGTATCCTTTTACATCCCTACTCGCAGTGGCTCCAAATAATCCAGTTATACTGGGACAAGCTTTTCATCACCAAGAAAGAACAAAATCAAGATATTGTTGATTGGATTGTTTGGAAGCCCTTTGCTTCGAAAAGGTAGTACATTCTCTCAACACTAAAAAGAACACTAATCTAGCTTCAAGCACATTGACCTCAGGATTCTTATAAAAACATTCAAGATAGTCCTCTTATGGTTGTAAGTTATGATAAAGAGCATCAAATCCAAACGAAGGTGATTACCTCTTTTTCTGTGCAGATGAAAAAGGTCCTGGCACTTGGCATCTTAGCATTACTTATGCTTGGACAACAAAGATAAAACTGATGGGCATATATGCCCTTCGCACACCATCCAAATCCATGATGACATATAAAACCATGGAAATCTCCATTCGTAAAATATCAACATCACCAAGAAAGATCATAACTTGTCACTTGTAAGCATACGGAAGTGCTGCAAAAGATCAAACGATTAAAGAGGAGGCACTCTGGAAGTGACCAAAACTAACAAGACAAAGTAGCAGGATTCAGTTAATTATAAAGATCAAACGTAACAGTGCACTAATTGGATGCGTGTGCATGGAACCTTGGAAGATGACACCTACAGGTAAGAATACAACATTAAATGGGACGAAAAGAATCCACATTAAAAAGAAAAAGAATTAAATACTAACCTCCTCGGTCCACGAGCAGGAAGGTAGGGAAGCCCCCGGGCTTAGATTTAAACGACACACCAAACTCGTCAAAGCTCATGCAACCCTTCCTGTTTGCCTCGGGATAGAGAACTATGCCCACCACAGTCCCGCCGTACTCGGGGACGCCAAAGTTCCCAATAGCACACTCGTACACATCTTTCAGCGAATCAGGAGATGTCACCTTCAAGCTGTTCTTCTCCACAACAAATCTCCCGGCTGCGCTCCCCCACAGCAACAAGACCCATATTGCAAAACCCTATTTTGCTCTCATTCCCATCCGAAGAATCCCAAATCGATCCTTCCCTGTAAAAACCGAGCCAACCTGCCGCGCCAACAACATAAAACGGAGAGGAAAAATGGGAAAGATAATGCAAGTTGCAATCATTCCCCGACAAACTCGGCAAAGCAAAGCCAACCCAAGTCGGAAAAACCTAGCTAATCCGACCGCCTGCACGAGAAAACCCAAAAATCCTAGCTGCTCTTCCTCTGTGTTCGTCCCCGCGTAGTTCCAGGCGGGGCTTCAGACGGACTAGAATAGGAGAACCGAGAAGTGCCCAAATTCTTCTCCAGGCGCAAATGCGTACAGTTCAGTATCACAATCCGGCGTTAAAAGCAAAGGAAGGAGCTAGCTACAAATCTGACCCCGTGTGGAGCGCAAGAACAACAGACGTGTTCCCCCAGCGTGCCTTCTCGCCCATGGGATTCTCGACTCGTCCACTTCTTGGTGTCCCCACGAAGAGCAAAACCAAAAACGGCGGGGAACCAAACCATGCAACATGCAAACTCCACTGTAGAGATCAATCTGATGGGTTGCAGTTCGATCAGGGTCACTTGGGAACTGCTTGGAGGGTGGGCGTAGCGGAGAAGGCGAGGGGTCGATCAAAATGTGGCGAGCAGGATGGAGGGAGGGAAGAAGCTGGCGAAATGGCTTCGGCACGTTCTTCTCTGCTCAGACTCCTCTGATCACCTTGTACGAACATAAATTGTTGCAGTGCCTACCTGGCGGATGTGGCATCTCGATGCTGACTGGTTGCTGAGATGGCGACTGCGGAAACGGTCGCGTGGAGACGGTACAGCGCAATCGTTGTCCTGACCTCGGGATCACCGCTGGTCGGAAATCGGAACCAAACACAGTACTAGCTTCTAATTTGTTGCTAGTAGATTAATGAAGGAGGAAGTTAAATAATTTAGGGATTTTGTATTGTATGCGTACCTCTCACATAGGAGAAATTTTAGCATTATCATTCTTGCAAAATATATTTACTTGTGTGCCACCGCACGGAAGTTTCCAAAGTTAGATTATACTCTATCATATTTCATACATATCGTGTTCATATCTTAATTCCGCTTTTTTAGATACCTTTGAAAAAGTTAGCTTTTTAGATCACTGAACTTTTCCTTTCGGATAAGGAAATAGGAAGATAGGAATTAACAATAAGCTTAATTTTGCCATTAAAACTACAGTTAAGGATTAGCCCGGTATGGATAGACGTCAATTTATGATAAGGATAAATATAAATGTATTTTCGTCCCCCAAAATGTGGATTTGGATCATCTAGAGTAATCAAAGCAATTTTCAAATCTATGTTTGTGTCGCATCTGCCGGATTGGGGTCTTTGGGGCTATGCAAAAGCTACCATAAACTATTATTGTTAGCTACACCCCAATGTCGAAAAGGAATCAGACTTATACTTCGATGTTTATTGGAGGGCTATGATGCTATTCCAACTTGCTCTATGCAAAGCATGGTAAATTGCTACTTTTTACTGCTTATACTTTCTGTTTTTCCCATATAGTCAATGCCTTGTGTTTTTGTCTTGTGCAACACATGTTACAAATGTATTCAACTAAACATTCAAATACCTGTGTGACATACCCGGTTCTCTGATAATTGCTCATTATTGAATAATTCTATGATGCACATATATGTTTTTAAGTATATGATTAAGAAGTAAATTAAATAGGGGACTTTGCATACATACCCCTCAAATACATCACATTTGCATATATACCCCCAACTCTCACATATTATTATTTTTAATATTCATGAAATCTATCAGATATGTTACGGTGATGCCCCTCTGTCAAAATAACGTAAATTCTAATTGAATATGATGAAAAGATTCCATAAATTTTGATAACATCAAGGGTACATATGCAAAACTTTAGTGAACTTAGAGGTATATAGCAAAATATTAACAAATTTAAGAGTATATATGCAAAGTCTTTAAGTTTAATTTAACGACATTTTGACAGAAAGATATAACCACAATATATCGGAGATTTCAGGATATTAAAAATAATATGTGAAAGTTAGAAGTATATATGTAAATATAATGTATTTGAGGGATATATATGTAAACAATCCAAGTAAATATTAGATGCAGGGGTGAAAAAGTGAACCTACTAGTTTTTTGCAGATGTAAAATTGCACTTACAGTCATTCAAATTATGCATTGAATCAACTAACGATGGATACACAAAACCAATGTGCATTGCACATGGAAAAAAAATGTTATCAGCTGTTATTTGGACTAAAGGGAATCAATTTTAAAACAAACCATAAGAGTTTTTTATATATGCACCCCCCAAATACATCGTATTTGCATGTAATACCCTCAACTCTCACATTATCATCAACACCCTTGAAATCTTTAAAATGTTGCATGTGATTATTACTATTTTAGTTTTTTTATATAAGTCAAAAGAACCCCTAACCCCATTTTTTCTCTAAGTTAGGAAACTCCAAGTGGTAGCTTTTAGTTGGAAGTCCAAACATAAACTAAATGTGCTTCCAATACCTACTTTTTTCTTCTCACAAAATAACAAAATCAAATTTTAAAAGTGTTTCCAATTGAAAGCTGCACCAAACACACCCTAAATGTTTTAAGAGGATGACAAATATGGCTTTTAATTAAAAGTTACGCAGATACACCTATAGCAGTTAATCTAAGCAAATCAGAAAGCATTGTCGATCTTTTATGGTTTCTTCGTCCCTTACACCTCATGGCATATTTGGTTAGAAAGATAAATATAATATTCTACATGTAGACCTCTGAGGATCATCTCCAGCCACCCCCCCCCTACACCCATCGCCCCCCCAATTAGCTCTGAGATGCATAGTAAGACCTCCAGGTAGCATTAAACGGGTATATATACAGCTGGAGGGTTTCGTAAAATGCCGTTAAGGCTGTCCAACAAGAGAGTACACATACAGAGAAAGGACACTTGCCCTGGATATTGAAAGGTTCTTCAATAGCTTCGATGATTATCAATCTCACATGTAAAGAGGAAAGAAAATGCTATGACTCATGTAAAAGCTGTCTTAGGTTTTTCCATCTCAAACATGGCGCTGTAGGGTAACTTCCTGAATGGGACTTTTTATGGCCTCTAGGGGTATAAGGACCCATTGCTAAGCCTCTGGGCATTTAGGGGGAGGGGGGCTAATATGTATGCTCAAAATACAGCCAAGTCTCACCATAATTTGTGCGTTAACGTTTTCGGCTTGAAGTTCACGGAGGATAATAGAGGACAAAAACTTAGAAGAAAATTAATCAAAACTGTTGAATTAATCCAGATCAATGGATTATGGCCATTAGATCTGCAGATCGGCCTTTATGCATGTGCGAGATATATGCAGGGGAAAAAAATACTCTATGTAATTTTTTTTAGAAACATTGGATCCCAATCCATTGAATTAGTTTTAGGTACAGCATGAACATATGAATGGCATGAAGATCTCAATCCATCGCTATGTTGGACAAAGAACAAACAACATGGTGCTCCCACTCAATGCAAATAGACCAATTGCTCACTACACAATTAGAACATAAAATGAAATCTACCTCTTTGCTATGGATACATGAAATAGAAAAATCACAACTTTAAACAATTTTGCATAGTGTTTCGCCCTAAAATATCAAGATTATGAGAAATTACAAAAACCAAGAGTTGAAGAAACCCTTTTCAAAAAACAGAAACGAGGTGTCCTTTGGAGTTTCAAGACAAAATTTGTAACTAATTGGAATTAACGAAGCGGAGCTGACCATGTTATTTAGTTGATGGAAGATGTAGACAATCAACTCTCTGGAGAACTAGATATTCCATGTCAGATTAGTTTTATGCACGAACATGTTAATGGTGGAGAAAATTTGTACAGCCAAGTCTCACCATATTTGCATGTTACAACAACTTCGGCTTGAAGTTCACGGAGGATAATAGAGGACAAAAACTTAGAAGAAAATTAATCAAAACTGCTGAATTAAACCAGATCAATGGATTATGGCCATTAGATCTGCAGCTCGGCCTTTATGCATGTGCGAGATATGTGCAGGGAAAAAAAAATATTCTATGTAATTTTTTTTTGAAACATTGGATTTGGATTAGTTTTAGGTACAGCATGAACATACCAATGGCATGAACATCTCAATCCATCGCTATGTTTGACAAAAAGCAAACAGCATGGTGCTCCCACTCGATGCAAATAGACCAATTGCTCACTAAACAATTAGAACATAAAATGCAGTCCCATATGATACCTTCTTAACGCTTATCCTGATTTGATGATTCCAGAAGCACCTTCTGCACACAGAGAAGCTGAAGAACATAACTTTCAAGCATTAACTGGTATGACTTGTCTGCTTTGCTATCTACCTTGCTCTCAACGTTATCATTTGCAGGTTTATGATTTTCCTTTCTGGATTCTGCAAATCAAAACTACCAGTGACGTAAATGCGGCCTGAATGCACTCAGAAAATATAGTCCACTCAAGACTACGATGGCTGCCACATGCATAAGTTAATCAACCATGAATGATCCAGAAATTTAGAGTAAACCTTGCTGCACCGGCAGCTGGTATTACGCTGGCTGCTGGCGTTTTTTATTTAAATTTCTTTTGAGGCCCCCCAACCGACCTACATGGCCGTACAGTCCGATCTTGGATCGGACGTCCCAAAAAACCCTAAAATGCAAAACCGAGCCCCAATGCAAAAAAACAGTTATTTTGGGTCGTCCGATCCAAGATCGGACTGTATGCCATATTGCCATGTAGGTCGATGATTGGAGGGCCTCCAAAAAAAAATCATTTTTTTTAAAAAAATCAAGAACACTGGCAGCCGGCGTAATACCGGCTGGTGGTGCAGCAAGGTTTACTCAGAAATTTAAGGAGAAACATTTGCTGCCAAAACAGGAATGTTCAAAATTTAATAAAAAATGTAAAAGAGACGACCTTTGTTGTAACTTTTGTGTGATGATGATCCTGGTCCATTCATCCTGCATCCATCAAATATGGATCATGATAAAGGTTTGTTAAGCTGAAACCTACACCCAGGATCTAAAAGACGTGTTCAACAGAGACTGGTGGAGGAATAGATACTTACAGTTGACTGCTGAAACATTGTACACTTGTAGGAATGTTCTCCATAGCCAGTGAAACTTTGGATAAAATAGATACATTTCTGACTTCTGAAGGTTCAGAGGGTTCTGGAGTCTTGCGTTTTAACTTTTCATGTTCACTGCAGCGATCCCTTAACTCTGCCACCACTGAAGCTCTAGCATTTCCTGAGGACAACGTACTCTTTTCAACAGAGATTTCCATTTGTGGTTTCTTAAGGATTTTTCTGCAATCAGTTAGCTGGAAATCAGATGCTTCATTATCTTTGCAGCTCTTTTGAAATCTAGTTACAGAAGGATACTGGTTGCCTTTTTCAGATTCTGCACAATAAGATTGATCTTGGGGTAAGTCCTCTCTTTTCAACAAATGAAGGGTGGTCAAAGAAGCAATATGATCAAGTGATTGTCTCAATATGTTTTTCTCTGTTTGGATTCTTCCACGAGGTTTGTCTTTGATGTGATTGCCAGGGGTAGATATTCTTTGGGGTAAGTCTCTGTCTATATGCACCCTGGGAACCTTAGATAGGTTGAAGGTACGGTCTTCAGGCCCGACCCTGCAATCGACAGTTGCAGTATCTGTTCCAGTGCTAAGTTTGTATAAGAAGCTTGGAGCCAAACCTTTGTTAACTGAAGTATGATCTTCCCTCGAAAAGGAAACACATTCAGCTTGTAATTTTTTCTCAAACGCTGGTGATATATTCAAGCAATTTTTGGTTTGAAGTGTCCACTTGGTCGGTATGGTCCAATAATTTGCTGTTCCCACTGGACTTTTTTCTTGTTGAACTTCATTGATGTCTGCATGTACAACCTCATTCACAAATGTCTTCATGCCAGATTTCTTTTCTGAGCTCACCTTCACACTTTTTCTATTGTTTTGTCTCAGCTTCAGGAAATCTGTTCCCAAGTTATCTGTTTGCTCATTTTCCGAGTTCACCTCACTTTTTCTATTGTGTTGTCTCAGCTTCAGGAAATCTGTTTCCAAGTTACCTGTTTGCTCATTTCTTACTGCAACCACAATATCAAACTTTACCTACAGGCAGGACTATGACCAAGATTTCTTTAAAAAATAAAAAAAAAACTTCAAATTGCATGGTTATCTGGTTAAGTTCACTGAAATAACCTGCAGTGGATGAGCACGACTCTTCACTGTGGAAGGTACATCAAAGGTGACACTGAATATCAATAATAAACAAACAACAGGAAGAGAAACATATTGAGAACCTCTGTTGAAAGCAATACCTGCATAAACTGATGTTATCTATTGCATCCTCTGTCATGCAAAAGGACCACGCATGTTGCTTGCTCTTAAAATGGGAGCTCCTATCTACTCCATGATACCTGTTCATTGGAAGGACGTCCTTCAGACTTTTCCATTGTTTAGTACTTTTTCACCATAAGGTTGCATACCTCTCAGAATCAAAATTAACAAAATCATAGTCGTTCATTGACACTGAACGTCCAAAATATGTATTGGGCCCATCTGTTTGCAAGTGATCAAATGAAAAAGAGTCAGTAAATACCTAAGCAGAATGAAACGCCATGCCTATCTTAATCCATATATAGCAGGATTACAGAGAAGGAATCTTGGCAACTAAAAGTGTGGTCATTGACAATAAACTGAAGATGCTTCCAATGTGCTTCATGCAGGTCCATGGTTTTCTCATCACTTTCAAGAATGATTTCACATTGCAGGACTCTAATTATATAAGGATAACATACATCAACACAAAGAGGGCAGTCTCGGGCACTTCTGGTGTTAGCAAGTGTTCCTCTTTTGTTGATCAACTTGTAGAGGTAAAATGGAAGAGGGAAATGGAGTGCTAAATTCAGTGAGCAATTCTCATTTTGAATACGAGGATCAGAGCTGGTTATGGAAAAAGTTTCCCATTAGAGAAAAAAGCATATCGCCAGTGAACTTGCAGATCACAAAAAAAGTTGAACGTTTCTGATGCTAGAAAGTATTCCTCTCTGATTGATCAACTTGAAGACGTAAAATGGAAGACGGGAGATGGAGTGCAAAATTTGGCGAGCATTTGTTTTTATAAATGCAAGGACAAGAGCTGGTCATAGTCTCATAGAATATTGTTGACAATGAACCTTCAGATCTTCAGGTGAGCATCCCTTAGCCTAAAATGCTAATTTTTAATCATCAAATATGATCAAACTAAGTTAAGATGTAGAGAGTGTGCAATGAAAAGCAAATAACACAACCAATCTATAAGAGACACGGACTTATACTGGTTTGACCATTCCTTAGCCTAAGGTCCTAAGCCCACTGCTCAGCAGCTCATTGGGAACTTTTCTCCACTAGAATATCAAAATCTAATATACACACTAGTTCTTAGTAGTGCTAGCTCACTAACCACTGTTAAACATGAAGGCTTTCACTAGCCTCCTGCACTAGATATCAAGGCTCTAGTTAGCATTACATGTTAGATATCAAGGCGCTAACTTGCCTCTACCTTGAATGGTAAGACCTGACCTTGTTCAAATATGGAACGATCAAATAAGAATAATTTACTATAACAAATAAAAAAAAAACAAAGAACAGTTTTTAAATTGCAGCAGAAAGGTGGGTGCAGCAATGGATCTCTTGAGTGAATGCTTGTTGAAGTTAAAGTGTAGAAAGTAGCGCTCCTATCAGGGGCATCCTTGTCCTTCTTTTCTCTATTTTATTGTCATATTTATTAGGTCAGGTTATTTTGTTTTCTCTTCTACATCTCAGGGGTGTTTCTGTCCTAAGATTTTTGTAATGGAGAAGACCTAAATAAATAAAAACAGAGCGGCCTGCAGCTGTTATGTTGGAGCCACAGGCCACCATCCTGCGCAATGAACCTCTCTCCTCTCCTTCCCCTCTCTTCTTCTTTCATATTTCCTTAATTTCTACATGGTATTAAAGCGATCTTGGAGAGGACAACAGCATCCTCATGCGTGGACAACCTTTCTCCAACTCAACCCTAAAAACCCAACACACAGACTGATATGAGAGATAAGGCATACCACGAGGCTAATGATTAAAAGTAATTACTGTCTCAAATAATAAATAAGTCTCTGTTACAAGTAAGGGTGCAAAAGGGGTCGAATGTACCCGGATTTGCCCCGACCACATCATCTGTTTTCTCGATGCGGAGCTTCCCATATACCTGCTCTCCTTAAACAGAGGCGCACGTGAGTCCACTTTTGCAGAAACCGAACCTCTGTCAGAGGTCCACGTCGAGGATTTGCAGAATCTGATTCCTACCCAAATTCTTGCAAAGCCTCCGCCACCACCTCCAAACTACTCTGGCATCCCCGTCCTAGCAGCCGGTTGTCGGCGGCCAGCAGTGAGTGCCTACATCTCCACCGTGGTTCCGGCGTGCCGCCCCATCATCTCTATGTCGGCCTACATCTCCTCCTCTGTATTCGTGTTTGCTTCTCCTCGTGTTCGCTTTTGCCCAGATTCATTCTTCCGATCTTGTTCTTATGTGCATCCTTTGTTGCTGATCGATCAGGGTTTCGGTGTGGTTGCGTTGGCTGCGCCATGGGGTCCAAGCGGATCTTGAAGGAGCCCAAGGACCTGCAGAAAGACCCCCCCACCTGCAGAAGTGCATTTGACACTGACTTACATGCAAAGTATCTTTCTTCGTTGACGGATGGAGATGCCAAATATTTTTGGTTCCATGTGAACATATGTTTTGAGCGAGGAGGGGGGGGGGGGGGGGGGGGGGGGGGGGGGGGAGGGGGTGTCGGTCTTGCTTAACAGTGGTGTAGGGTATTGTTGGAACCATTTTTTTAAAAAAAAAAAGCAAAAGGGAGGGGGAGAAGCCCTCCCACCGGTTGGGGAACCCCCCACTGGTTCTAAGAGGGGAAACCAATGGGGGGGGGGAGGAGGATCCCTCCCTTCTCTCCCATTTTAAAATCCAAAGAAAAGGGGGGGGGGATTAATTAGGATGGAGGGAGTTAATGGGGAGTCTTAACCCCATTCACACATGGGTTAAGAATCCCATGTGAACCCCATTTAATACTCATCCTAAAACCCCCTTTCACATGGAGCCAAATCTGGATTTAATGGGTCTAAACCCTTTTCACATTGGCCAACCCCCCCCCAAAACCTGAAACCAAGGCATTAAAGAGCCCAAAAAAGGAAAAAAGTGGAGGAAATGGGGGAGGAGAACCCTCCCCCCACCGGTTCCCAAACCGGTGGGGGGGGGGGGGGGGGGGGTGCCCACCGGATTCCCTCCCTCTCTCTCTCTCTCCTTTTTTAATGCTCTCTCTCACTCATGTGATTAAAAAATTAAAAAGAGAGAGAGAGGAGGAAAAAGCCAGCCGGTGGGTACCCCCCACCTCAAGCCAACCGGTGGGTACCCCCCACCTCAAGCATTCCGGTGGGTACCCCCACCGGTTATGGCTTTGAAGCCTATAAATACCCTCCAAGGGGTAAGAAGAAGCCCCATGCCCATTTGGCCCAAAAATTCCTAGGGGAAACTCTGCCCATTTGAAGACCAAATCCGGTGCTCTTGCCCAGGTTTGCTGCGTTTGGAGGAGATATTTTCTCGGAGGGCTCTCTTCCTAAGGTTTATTCCTAAGGGGAAGCTCTGCCGAATTTATATTGTAAAATCGCCGTTTTATAAAACGGGATTATGCCGAAATAATGAATGAATGCCACTATTTGTTCTTTAAGCATATGTGTGTGCATGTGTGTTCATAAATATGTTATTTAAGTAACATCATGTTATTATATATATATATATATATATATATATATTTACATACACAATTAAATTATTAATTAGTTTAATAACTAATTAAATGCATAAGTATATAATTAAATATTCTAAAATATCCTTGGCCTCATCCCATACATAATTAAATTTACACTCATAATTAAAACTCAATAATGAAACTTAGACTCATAAAATAATATACTTAAGTTAAAAAAAGACCTAAATACTTCCATACTTAATTAATTAATAAAATCTGCGAAAATTATTTAAAATCAGTAAAATGAATATAAAAATCAGAAAAATTCTGTAAAAATCAGTAATGCTCAGTAAAAATCAGAAAACAAAATCTGGAAATTACATAAATCTAAAAATATGACTTAAATATCCTTCATATATCTAATTAATTAATAAAAATCAGTAAAATTAATAAAAAAATCAGTAAAAAACAGAGAACTAAATCTGAAAACATATAAAATTCTGGAATGACTAAAATGCCCCTAGAACTTAATACAAATTACAAAAATACCCTCAAACATGATAAAAATCTGTAAAAATCACAGAAAATTCTTGAAATATCAAAATCTCTCCTACGCCCAAAATACCCTCCAAACCTTAACAAGATGGGTAAAATTACTAAAATACCCTCAATATGATAAAAAATAATAATAATAAAAATCTCAGAAAAGTATAAAAATAGACTCCAAGTCTAATAAACCCAATTTAAGGTAAAATTACCAAAATACCCCTATAACTTAAATATGCCTAAAATGATCCTAAAATACATCCTAAGGGTTTTCAAGTCTCCCTAAAATATTAAAAAACCTAAAGTGACAATAATACCCCTATACCCTCTAACTTGGTATAATTACAAAAATACCCTTATGGGTCTAAAATACTTGGAATCAATCCAGAATACTTGGAGTCAATCCAATATACTTGGAATTAATCCAAATAACTTGGAGTTAATCCAAAATCATATAAACCCACCCTAAACTTGGGTGAGGCCAAGAGCTTAACCTAAAATATACCTTCATATGCATGTGCTGTCTGTAGTAGTAGTGTTGCATGTTATAAGGGCATCATACGGACGGTTAATCAAGGGTTGTCGAGTAGTTGCTCGACGTAATTAACACTGACTGAGGTCAGTAGAGAGAGGTCATATACTCGGATCTTCGCCTGATCCGAAGTCCCGGACTCCCTGAGGGCTAATCCCAAACTCTCATAGTCCAATAAATAAAATACATAAAACCGACCCATATTTCTCCAGATATAAACAAAAATGATATGGATTTTCTAAATAATCCGAATAGGAGAGACATGCTAGGTGAGGTCCCAAACAGGTATCTTAAGGATTTAAGACCCCCAGCTATGGAGAAGTGAGCAACTGCAAGCAATAATTCTCGTCGTCCAAGAAGATGGAAACCTCCTTTACCTCCATCTCCACCACCACCCGCCGCTGCCATGTTCTCCTCCACCCAAACAAACCTCTCCCCCACCACACCGTTCCGCGCCATCATCCCCCTGGCCGTATCAACATTGTCGCCGCTGGAGCTGCCGAGAACCCTCTGGCCGTAATTGCGCCTCCATGTGCTCCCTTGCGGACACAGGTGAACAGGCCCACCGACAGCAACACGATCAGGGAAAAGAACCAGAGAAATCAGCTGCCTTCAAGGGCCCCTCACACTACTAATACTCCTTCACTGGCCACCAGGCTCTGCAACACATGCGAGAAGATGATAAACAGGTGGCTGGAACCGTTGCCGCTGCGGCTGTCCATCAACCCGGAGAACGTCCTCACTGGAAACTTCACCCCTGTGCGTGAGCTGCCACCCACGCCGTGCCTCGTCGTAAGGGGCAGCATCCCGGACTGCCTCCGCGGTGGGGCCTACGTCCGCAACAGGCCCAACCCGAAGCACGCCCCCCCGCGGACCCCACCACCTCTTCGACGGTGACGGCATGCTCCACTCCCTGCTCCTGCCTGTGGAAGGCGTCAACCGCTCCCCGCCGGTCCGGTGCAGCCGCTTCGTGCAGACTCACAAGTACAGCGTAGAGAACGAAGCTGGCTTTTGTTTTGTTCAGATGGATTTGGGTGAACACGCTTGTGCGATAATAGGTTGCATGCTGTTGGCAGATCTCAGCCTCTTGGTCTACAAAGAACAGAAATGTGAAGAGAGGGTTTTTCTACATAGAAGAAAGAAACGGACATGGTGGCAGTTGCTGCCGCCCCGTGGAACCCAGCGGCGTCCCCAGTTGCCGCCGGAACTCGAGGAATGCTGCAAAGCTTCTAGTACTACTGCTGCTGCTACTTTTGGGGCTGGCCCAAGAAGCTGCAGCGTCGGCGGTCTCTTGGCGAGGGAGGACAGGGTGCTGGGGCCGTGGTCGCCGGAGGAGGACGCATTCCTAAACTGCCGTTGTTGGGCAAGCTTGGCCAAGAGTTGGAGCCTCATGCCCGAGGGATCTCCAGCTGCTCCGGCAACTCCTGCAGCCTGCGGTGGTGCAACCAGCTCGACCCCACCGTTGAGCATAGGCCTTTCACTGGTAAACCTTCACAGCACCACACCACTCTTGCCTGGTGTAATACAGAGATCCAAATCCGTATCCGTAAAGGCACAAGCGGATCTGGATCCAAAGGTCCGTATATGCCAAGTTAATATTCCGATCCGAGTCCAAATTCGAAAATATGAATCCAGGTCTTGTTCATATCCAGGTCGGATCTTGTCCGGATCTGGCCATTTTACACCCCTAGTTACAAGTCAGCTCCAAAACCATTAAAACAGATAACTAAATAGGCAACACAAAAACCTCTCAACTCTCGTATTAACAAGGTACATAATTGCTATGAACAACCCACTACATCAAACTATGAAACTAAAATTAAATATCTAATTAAGATATCAAGGCCCTCCTAAAAGTTCGATTCCTCACCTAATCGGGTCTACAATCGATATCTCCTGAAAAAATGCTTAGTGGAATTTACGAGTCCACAACTTAGTAGGCATCAAACCCCCACACATGACATATCATATAATAACTTTAGAAATCAAATTATACATATACTCTAAGCATAATGGTCTAGTCACATAGTATAATTCTTACCTAAATCAGAGTCTTACATGTCAAATCTTATCAAATGTATTCTTAATTAAATAATTAGAACCAAAAGGAAAAAGTTATTTAGTCACATTAATAGGCTCAAGTATCATATTTTATAATTCATAAGCATAGTCCCTATTCAGTGCACCTACTAAACACATAGCCTCCAAACCTATAAAGAGGTTCACATGATATATATAAAATTCTTATCTAGCTAGCAGCATGTTTACATGTTCTTATGATGACATATCACAAGGATAATCAAAGGATATCATAAAAGGCTTGCTAAAATAAAAGCAAGGTTGATTGGATCGGAATTATATCATAAGTTATGTTGAATATCATATTTCCACTTATGCATATTGGATATGCATTCAACCACAAGATAAGGAGCAACCTACAAATACCAAAGCACCAAGGCCAACAAGTGCTAAGGTCTGATGCCTATGGGTTCTGACCTTCCCCACGAATGCTTATAAGGTTGGCCAAAAACTATCCTTAAGCTGGCACTGTCAGTTCACATGTCTTTATATATAAAGATTACATATATTTTGTAGTGATCAAGTACATAATCGTAGTAAAATTTTATGGTCACATGTGATCAAACAAATTTAATAACCTTGGAGTCATAAAAATGTCATTTTAAGGTGAAACATGATTAAGAAGCATGAATCAGATGAAAATAATTCCAGCGGTCATAATAAATCTCTCATGACTATTGTATACTACGTACCATAATTAAGGCTAATCAGATTAAATTGGGTCAAACGAGTCAAAGAAATAGGACAAAAAGATTTAGTCAAGCAATTTGACTGAAATAAAATCTTTGTATTATCCAATTATGTTTGAAAACCTTAAAACAAGTCAAAGGAATATGATTATAAACTAATCACCTCTTGTGCACTAGAACCTTTTGAGGCTATTTAGTTCTTCTTAATCCTCATTCCTTCCTTGAACTCCTAAACCAAATTCCTTTGTCCTCAAGTTCTCCTTGGACAAGGAAAGGTACGAGCAATATCCTCCCTTAATGCAGCAACTCTTTTTCAATGATGCTTCCTTCTCTCAGTCACCTTCTTATCTCTCTTTCCCTCTTTCTCCCTCTCTCTATGCCTAGTTTGTTATTGCTTCTTCGTTGAAAATATAGAGACTAAGGTGGGGGGTACCCTCCTATTTATAGGAGGAGGATGAGAAGGGGATAAGGGAGAGTTTAATCTTCAATAAATTTAAATGCTGCCACCTAGGTCTAAGGGTGTCAAATTCTAGGATCATGCTACATAGGTGCCGATGTTAGGAGCCCCATAGTAGTTAAATGGCTGCCACTCTTACTCTCAGGAAGTCTGCATTTATGGCTGCCACCTAACATTCCCTTGGATAAGCATGAGACCACATGCTTGCCACCTATCACTTCATGCTAGCACCTTATTCTTACTTGCCATCACATAACATAGCTCGCTAAATATCTTCATAATACTCCACTAAAATGTCTCAATTAGTGAAAGTGGTCTTCTACAAAGTTGTAGGTCTCTGAGTCCTCTTTCCAACGCATACAGTTTGCACAAATCAAAGTTTTCTACAGTAAGTTATGTATGAAATATTGAACCTGTGTCAAGGGAACTCGTGAACAATAGTTATATCAACTTAATAGGCTAACTATGTGTGCATGCCATGTGGACAACGTATCTCTAATAAAAATACTAATAGTCAAAGGGTCAGTGTTACTAATAAGCTGATTTTCTATTAACTAACTAGACCTAGTTAATGTGCCACTCATCAATTTCTAGTTGGCTCTCCCCTTTAAAAGGAGGTGCCTAATTCTCTAGATCCTATCTTGGACAAAGCATTATTTACATACAAGTCCAAGTCATAGGATGTAACTCAACTCAAGATCAACAATTACATACCCCATCTATCCTAGCCAAAGACTTGAAACTAGATATAATAATCACTAGTTTCAGTTGCATAGATCACAATCGAGAGAAACTGAATCACCGCACAAAATGCTATTTACTTAACCATAAACAAACAGAAAGGTCAACTAGAACGTTTAAATTGTAAGGACAGCGGTCCAAGAAGCGAATAAAATCCTGCCTGTTAACTCTCTGTTCATACTTAAGCACTGCTTGGTTGGCAGTTTATTGCTATTGCTCTATACAAATTTGTGCATAAAGCCTTCATATTGACCCGTCAGCCTATTTTCTTGGCTTTGCCACCACTCCAGTGGAGTGTTTTCATAAGTTATCTCAACTTTGTTGAAATGAGATGTGGTATGTTTTTGCATTCCGAGGGAGGTAAATTGTGATTTTTTGGACTTCTCTTTAATAAGAAAGTTTTATGGTGCTGAGCCATAAACCTGTTGATAATACCTCTCTCTCTTCCTAGATATCCTTGTTGTTAGCTGCATCAAGTTTGGCAGAGGAAATAAAAGCACTGTCTTTGGAACCAGCAGCTATTTGTTAAACAAATGCTTACACATGCAATAATCCAATGGGAATGAATTATCTATACTTGTCAGTTTTTTTTCTCCTCCCCCCCCCCCCAATATTTTTATGATCTTGTTGTTTGTTAAACTAAGCCTTGCACATCCAAGAATCCAGTGGGAACGAACTTCTATAATGATGTATTTCTTATCCCCCTAACCCCCAATATTTTATGATCATGTTGTTGGGACTTGGGAGAGATTTCGATGACGGCAAGAACATGTATTTGGGTCAAGTATGCAGGTTGCAATGTGATAATTGACTACTATTAACAGTATTAGTTATGTTTCATTTATTCTCCACATAAAGGGGTTTCTGTATATACACTTTTAGCCTCGCTTTTAGCCTCCCACTATATATACACTTGAATTCAGGAAAATATGGAAAAGGAGCAAACATGACAGCAAAAATTGCTGATTTATTATCTTCTTGACATGTTATTGCTTGGTTAACATTTTATTACTCTATACAAATTTGTGCATAAAGCCTTATATAAAACTCTTCATATTGACCCGTCAGCCTATTTTCCTGGCTTTGCCACCACTGCAGTGGAGTCTTTTGATCATGTAGTGGTGCTTTGATAAAACAGTTATCTCAAGTTTGTTGAAATGAGATGTGGTATGTTTTCGCATTCCGAATGAGGTAAATTGTGATTTTTTGGACTTCTCTCTCTTAATAAGAAAGTTTTATGGTGCTGAGCCATAAACTTGTTGATAATACCTCTCTCTCTTCCTACATATCCTTCTTGTTAAAACAAAAAAAAAACCATAACTTTGAATCATCAACATACATTTAAAAAAAACACCAAGCAGCATACCCAGAGACTTAAAACACTGATACAAAATAATCTTTCAAAACCACATTAATAAGGTCATCCTATAAAAGGAAACAAATAATTGCCAGATGAACAGACTAACACAGTCCAAAACCAAATAACCAATCACTCATCTCAGAGGTGAAAAAGGCAAAGCCAATCAGAAGCCCCCATCACAATCTACAAAAACAAAACAGAAAACACAGAAATGGAAGAGGAAAAAAAGAAGATATATTACCTCAGACCCACAACTCCGATCATCTGTTTCCAACTCCACCCAACACCAGATTCAGCAACAAAACCCAAACATCAAGTTTGGCAGAGGAAATGAAAGCACTGCCTATAATCATCCAGCAGCTATTTGTTGAACAAATGCTTACACATACAAGAATCCAATGGGAATGAACTGTCTATACTTGACAGTTTTTTATCTCCTTCCCCCCCCAATATTTTTATGATCTTCTTGTTTGTTAAACTAAGTCTTGCACATCCAAGAACCCAATGGGAACGAACTATCTATAATGATGTATTTCTTATCCCCCTAACCCGCAATATTTTATGATCATGTTGTTGGGACTTGGGAGAGATTTTGATGACAGCAAGAAAATGTATTTGGGTGAAGTATGCAGGTTGAAATGTCTTAATTGACTAATTTTAACAGTTTTAGTTATGTTTCATTACTACAGATCTCTACAGTATTAGTTGGTTTCAATTCAGTCGTTGGTTTCTTTGGCGTCTCTCTTGCTGCAAAAAGGGTTTCCAACACATCTCAAAACCTAAAAACCAATTCTTAGAAGCCTAAAAACCATCAGCATTATTGACAAGGTAGCATATGTGATTTATGCAAGTCTTGTTGATTTGTGATTTGTGATTCTTGTTATTGTCATATGTGATTTATGTAAGTCTTTTTTTGGTCCAAAAATGTACATTTTTATCTCCTTCTTCCATGTTGCAACATTTTTATCTCCTTGTTATTACATTCTTATCTAAGTCTTACACTAAGCTAAGGCTTATGACAAGTTGGACTGGTCCTTTATTTCTTTGGCTCTGGCAAAATTGGTTTTCTCTCACCCTGATTTTGAAAGATCCTCAACCCTTGCCAAACATGGAATTTATAAGAGCCACCTATTTTGAAAGGTGCTTGATAATTGTGGTTCATACTTTGATTGTGTACTGTGATGCTTTGATGGTAGGATGGCATTGAGTTCATACTTGTTATGGCAAAGATCCTCACCCAAAGTTCATACTTGATGTAATTCCTACATGTTTTGAATGAGGCTCATATAAAGACCAAACCTTCTTTTGCTTTGTTATTTTCTGTTTCGGACGTGATACCTATATCATGGTTTAGAACAATAGATGTTGGTTTCATTCGTTCTCAGGATCCATAACATGCTCATTTGTTTTCAGTTTTTCAATATGCTTTGATATTTTCGATTGGATATTTTCTATTTTTCAATATGCTTTGGATATTTTTCCAGAACATGGTTTGCACGTTTGGCTTCTTTTTTCAAAATTGGATTATCTAGACATGCTGTCCATACACTATATAAGTATGTATTCCACTGCAATTTAATTCCTACCTATTTTCTATGTAATGCCCTTAACATTACTGTGGACTGCCTATTCTAAGCACCCACCCTCTCTTACATGGAATTTAAAAGCTACATGTTTTCTTTATGTAGCCCTTCATATTTTCTTATGTCTTGCTGATTTCTGATTCTTGTTATTGTGATATGTGATTTATTTAAGTCTTCTTTTTTTTTCCATAAATGTACATTTTTTATCCCCTTCTTCCATGGTGCAACATTTTTATCTCCTTGTTATTACATTCTTATCTAAGTCTTACACTAATGCTGCCCTTGCCTTATGCATGAATATTTTGATAATGGTCATTTCAAGAGGGCGAGAAAGCGGGCAAGGACGATGTCCAACAGTGGTGTGTTCTGTTGCGCCCCTCATTTCCGACTTCTTTTCGCACAATGAACTTATTACTCGTATTACTTTTCTTTTAAATGCATCATTGTCCTTCATTTAAAATGACATACTTTGATTACATCAATTTTCTGCTTTTTTGAGATTGTTCTTCACCCTAATATTAAAGGTGGTGGAACGAAACGTTTGTCCTCTGGGGAGGAGAGGACGACTGGGGCACTCGAGCTGCGAACTTTAGTGAGGGCCAAGATCGGGTCCTCATAGGTCTCCTTACGGAGCAGTTTGATAAGCATAACTGTATCGAAGGAACCTTCAAGCCAGGGGTCTGGCGTAAAATCGTTGGAGCATTTAATAACGCGACGCACCTGGACTACAAAGATTCCACGTTGAAAAATCGATTCAAAACCCTTAAGCGCAATTACAACTTTTTACGTGTACTTCTTGAGCAAAGGACTGGGTGGGGATGGGATGATATAAACAAGCTGCCTTTCCTTGGAGTTCAAGACTCTTGGGACGACGTCCTGTCGGTAAGCATCTCCCATGATCAACTTCACTTTTCTGCACACAATGTTATATTATCCATACTTTCATACACCATCTTTTTCTTCCTTTTCAGTTACATCAACAGTACACCTCCCTCAGAGGCAAGCCCTTCCCATTTAAGGCCGAGATAGAATATCTAGCCAGCAACAGTACAACGTTCAGTCCAGATGTTGAGGGAACCCGCCGTAGATGCAGTGTACCTGATTACAGTCCCGATCAAGCTAATACTGACTACAATATGCGTAGTCAGTCGCAGCGCACACCCGTCAATGACTTTCTTGCTGCACTTCAGGGAAAGCAAGAAGATGACGACTTTGTCATAAGTGTCTCCGCCGCCCAAATGGCTTTCCCTCCTACAACTCAAACTAGAACCATGGCCTCGAACAGTGAGGTCAACTCTCCGCACAAAAAACATGCCGCCTCAAACATAAAGGGAAAGGCAATTCAGGACCCTACTGTGATCACGAATTTTATTGATGTTGTTCAAAAGCGAACTGACATTGTCATAGATTTACGTGCGGAACGAGCTTCTATGGTATCCGTCCCTACACCCCCCATCCAGACACAGCCCATAGCCCAGGAGCCGGATTGTATTCCTTTTATGAAGGATTACATAGACGCATTACGAGAGGTTCCTGGCCTACATCCAGACTTGTTCGTAAGGTCCTTGGATCTCTTCAAGGATGCGGGGAATCGCGGAATATTTATGAACCTGAGTAATGAGGAGAAGATCCGGTGGATGTTACACCATGTGGGGTAGTTGATTTGTAATTTCTTAGATGTTGACTTGGATGATGTATTCGGATAATATTTATTTTAAGTCGTTTAATCCGTACGTTCTTCATCAGACTTGTTGTTAGTGATTTCGTATGTTCACTTGGATTATGTGCTGACTTGTAACATGTATTCGGATTTCTTATGTTGTTATTCATAGTTGTTGCGTGCTCATTATGTTTTAGTTCTGTGGATACTTATCCAAGTAAATGCAGGTATTTGATAACTTTGTAGGTATGGGACGGTACAAACGTTATGTCGTTTGGGTTAGGCGTGAGCCAAGACTTTATTTCACTTGGCCTGAATGCTTTCCCCAAGTGAATGGGTACCCAAGGGCTCGTTATAAGGGCTTCCATTCGATTAAGGAGGCCGAGTGTGCGTTCTCTGGTATCGTCCAACAACGTCCAGAGAGGCGAACAAAAATTCCTCGGTATTACAATGTGCCCAGCACATCTGAGCAAGTACTTGCAAGGGTACATGCCTCGTTTACTCGCGCTACTCAATTTGACTGGCAATCATTTGTTGTAATCATACTGTTGTGTGTCATTGTAGTCATCCTTCTCATCATCTTAAGTACCATTCTACTTATGTCCATCTGAACTTTTTAATTTGTATTGTATTTTCTTATGTATGTATTCATTTTAAGTAAGGTTTATGTAACATTCTGTCCCACTTATTACAATGTCTTCCATGTAGAATTTATTGATGTTGTATTGGAGTTCCTGGAAGAGGACGAAGAACTGTTGAATGTGATCGAGGAGACAATTATTGAGCACATTGAGAATGAATACGTTCCGCGGGTACGCCGACATATGCATAACTCTGCTCTATCCGGCCACACATGGATCCATGAGATATTAGACGGCTATGACAAAAGGTCTTACCACATGTTTCGAGTGCATCATTCTATGTTTTTAAGACTCCGTGACCTACTTGTGAGTCGTGGCCTTTTGAGGGACTCGCGGCATGTGACAGCGACGGAGCAACTTAGTATGTTCCCATATGCTGCCGGCCGTGGCATTGCAACAGGAGCCATGTGCGAGCGGTTCCAACTCTCTTCTCATACGATTAGTCGATATGTCAACTTGGTCACAAACCAGATAGCTGAGTTAAAGTATGACTTTATTCAGCTGCCTACACATGCTCAGGTTAGTGAGTGTCATCCGCACATCCGGAGAAAGCAAATGTTCTACCCCTACTTCAAGGTGACCATATTGCTACTTTGCATTTTTTACGTTAGTCGTGATGTACATGTGGACATTGACTGATAAATATTCTTCCACACACCTTCTTTGTACAACCATGTAGGATGCGATTAGAGCCATCGACGGCACGCATGTGTTGGCAAATGTGCCACAGATACTGCACGGACGATTCCAAAACCGCAAAAGTTTCATCAGCCAGAATGTCATGGGTGTCGTGTCGTTCGACCTCACCTTTCAATACGTTGCAGTTGGTTGGGAAAGATCGGCTGCCGACATGCGGGTGCTTAGATGGGCTTTAGACGAAGGCGCATTCACTGTCCCTCGTGGAAAGTATTATCTAGTTGATTTTGGGTATGTAAACTCAAGTGGTTTCTTGGCTCCATATCGTGGCCAAAGATATCACTTGGCATTATTTCGCGGGGAACATAATCGGACATATGCGAAGAAAGAAGAGAAGTACAACCACCGTCATGCTCAGTTAAGGAATGTTGTTGAGAGAGCATTCGACATCTTGAAGAATCGGTTTCAGACGCTAAAAGAGGGGAACATGTACCCCTGGACGACGCAGAGGAAGATGGTCATTGCATGCGCTATTATTCATAACTTCATTTGTCGATCTCAGGGACATGACTATTACTTCAACTACGAGAACAATAAAGAAGCAGTTGGTGAGGATGGTGGTGATGAGGATGTTCCCATTGACATCCCTCTCAGCAGGACTGAGGTTACGCTAGGAGGGCAGATTAGGGACTTGATTGCTAACGCATCCTGGACATGAGTTGTGTTCGTCATGCCTCCTCTTCGGTGCTTTGTTCCGCATGTCCCTTGGCATTAGACTTTATTGTCTGTTTGCGTATGTGATGTTTGGTTTTTCATATGCTTTATGTACGGATATTAGTTGTTGCTTATGTTGAACATTTCCTTTTTAGCACTTGAGCTTATTCAACTGTCGTATTTTGTTTTTATGAACAATTTCGAAATTAATTTCTTTGCTTTTCTGTTGACTTAAATATTATATTGAGTACCTTTTTTTGGGTATGAGGAATTAATATAAGTGAGTCTATTTGATGGATGGTTCCACTGCTTGAAGCAACCCCACTGGACAATGATTTTATCGAACCATCCTCCTGTTTTCGAGCTTGCGAATGGTGCATGGAATTTTGCAGCCTTATCCATTGCTACACTGGGATGATCGGATGGCCTCAATGCAACCATATCTCAGTGGGTTATTTGGATAGCAGGAGGGCAAAATTGCACGCTCCTATTTTCGCTCATTATGGGCAATGATGAAATAATAGAAATAAGTCTAGTGGTCGGATGGTTCCACTAGTTGAAGCAACCCCACTGGATAATGATTTCGATCAACATTAAGTTCCTATTTTTAAGCCTACAAACAGCGCATGTCCATTGAGGATAGTTAATAGTGTGCAAATTTGCAACCGTATCCATTGGTATGCTAGGATTGTGGGACGACTTCAAAGCAACCACATCTCAGTAGTGTGTTTTTTGGATACTAGGAGGGCAGAATTGCACGCTCCTAATTAGGTCATTATGGGCGATGATGAAAGAATTTAATTGAGTCTATTGGTAGGACGGCTCCACTATTTGGAGCAACCCTAGTGGACAATGATATTTTGTATATTACATACATGTTTCTGAGCCTTGAAATGATTAATATTTGACAGTGTACTGATGGATGGTGAGGTTATGGCGACAGTAGGTATTGTAATTTTAATGTTCTTCTTTTTTAGTTTAATTTTGTATTTGTTGCATAGAATCTACTATTTTTTTTTATGTGTAGAACTTTTAATTTTTTATAACAGGGGTACAATACGTACGTACTTCCAAGAGGCATTTTGCTTATGGATTTGGCTAAAAAGCAGGCTCATGAATGATACATTGTAATTTTTTTCAGTTATAACGGATATTGTAAATTTGAAATTGTTTTTATTGAATTGGGGGATTTTTGCAAGTGACTGTTATGGTAGATATTTTTGTCTATGAAATTTTTAGCATAATTAAGTGTACGATCACAAAATGTTATACAAATTGTGGAAAACATAATTTTAGTCACAAGATGTTGCAAATTAATATATTTTATTATAAATTTATTTTTAACAAGATATTATGTTAAATCATCGACTTTGAGTTTGAAAAAATATAATAATTTAGCTTTAAAATTAATTTATAGATCATTGTTGTAACGTGGGTTAATTTTGGAAATAAAAATAAAAATAAAAATAATTGACAAACCCAATAATATTATACACATTAATAAGTAATTTGAAAAATATAGAAAATTAAAATAACCTATGCAAGGGCAACATGGGTATTTTGAACCCCTTATTCCACTCTTTATTCCCTTCTTTATTCTACTCATTCCTACCAAATCACTTGGAATAGCGCAGTGCAATTCTGCTTATTCTGGGTGGAATACCAACTACTTACCAAACTAAAATATCTCTTATTCTGGTTTAACAAATCCCTTCCTCCTTATTCTGGTTTAAGTTATTCTGCAAACAAAGTGAAACTAAAAAGAATGATCAAACTTAAGCTTTCCTTCTAAGCAACAACAACAGAGGGAAAGAGGCAAGAGCCATAGCTTCTCTAAAAGACAGAATGAATACCAAGAAGTATGGGAAAGAAAAACTCACAAAAGAATCCCCTATACAAAATGGACACCAAGAAGGTGTACTCAGGCTCCCCCACCCTCCAAAAAGGACAAAAGAGAGGATGATCAGGGATCCACTTTACCAAGAAGCATCCCCACTCCTTAGTTACATCACAAATGAAAGAGACAATCCTATTAGGGCTTCTAGACTGGCTCTTGAAGATCCCAGCATCGCGCTCTCCCCAAATTGACCATAGAGTAACGTGAAGAATCAGCCACCGGATCTTGCGGTCACCTTTAGAGTTCCACCTATGCTCCCATCCTCCCAACAATGACTGTACTTTTTATTTTATTTTGTCATTGTTGGTTTGGGAGAGGAACCTCTCCTCTCCATGGATGTACTACCTCTATTTAGTCAATAAAATTGGTGGTATAGACACAACTTTTAAAAAAAAGAAAAAAAAAGAAAAAAAAAGATGGAAATCAAGTTGTTGAAGAGAAATCTAACAAAGGAGTTTCAGATAAATGACCAAGTTCCATTGACATACTTCCTAAGAATAGAAGTTGCTCGATCAGGTGATGATATTTATATTTGCCAATGTAAATATGCATAGGATTTGCTGAATCAAACTTGTAGGTTGGGCTGTAAACCAGCAACCGCTCTTTTGGAACCTAATCATGGGTTGAATAGACACAAGGAGAGCCCCTAACTGAAGTGATAAGGGCAGGTATCAAAGATTGGTTGTAAGCATCTTTACTTGACTCTCACTAAGCCAGACATAATATATGCAATGATTGTGGTAAGCATGCCCTAAGAACTCCTCACTTGAAGGTTGTGGATGGGATTGTTAGATATATCAAGTCTTCCCAGGCAAGTGGAGCTTACAAGCCCACTTCTCCTAATTTTAACAAGAGATTTCACCTATATAGGCTATTAAGATTCAAGCAATTAGAATACAAAACCTAAAACTAATAAACTGCAAGAAAAAGATTTGATAGAATCTCTCCCACACAATTTGCTCACGAGAGCTTCCAAGCCGGATAAAAAAATGAAAAATCGTGTGTTCGAACAAAAATAAAAGTATAGGATGGGGGATGGAGTGTATCATCCTACATCATGCTTCCCTCAAAAGAGGATCGTCTAGTAAGGCAAGAAAAGTGGGGAAACCTACTTCAAATTAGGGCTTCAAGATTATTGAATTAGTGAAGGCTTTATTGCATGAACTCCAATGGGCCAATAACTGAGATGAACAACTTGTTCTCTTTTCTCACTATATTTCTCTCTCCTCTTCTCCTCACATCCTATCCTCTTATTGTAGTCGACTCTCACTCTTCCCCTCCCATTCTCACTCTTTCTCTCTCTTTTCTTCAGCCCCAAGTGCTGCCCAGCAGAGGCCATAAGGGGAGGACCGGCGGAAGCAATCTGCACCTTTAGAGAAGCTTATGGAGGTGAAGAGGCTTCTATATATTGTTTCTCTACGATTCATAAGATGATGTTTTGGGTTGTTCCCACTGTGGCGCACCCGCAACGTCGGTTCGCGAGGTGGGGCGTTACAGGAGTTGGTATCAAAGCTAGAGACTTGTTTAGATTGAGTATTTAAGCATGATTGACCTACGCTACTGAACCAGGATCATAGGACTAGAGACTTTTAGCTTGGAGCTAGACTTGCAGGCGTAAGGTTTTGACACGTGTTTTTTCTTGCAGGACATGTCTAGCAGGCGTGGTCGTCCTATAAGGGAGCGTTCTCCGGAGGAGCCGAATATGGAAGCAGCGCATGTTCCACCTCCTCCCCCACCTTTGGATGTGGGTGCTTCCATGCAGATATTCCAGGGCTTCATGCAGGCAGCCCAGCAGTAGAGGCCCGCACCAGTAGTTGACCCTGAGGTCCATCCTAGACTGACGGCCATGGAGCGGTTCAAGCAAATGGGGGGGCCACCCACTTTTAAGGGGGAGAGCGACTCTATCTTGGTGGATAGTCGGATTAGGGAGATTGAAAAGATCTTCAGGGCAATCAGGTGCCCTGATAAGAACAATGTCAACTTGGGCAGTTATATGTTGCAGGATCGTGCGGATGTGTGGTAGACTTCCACTTTGAGGACCAAGTTTACTGGGAGAGAGACATCTATCTCGTGGGAGTAGTTCCTGACAGTGTTTAAGGCAAAGTTCTTTCCCCTACATGTGCAAAATAAGATAGTGCAAGAGTTCCTAAGTCTAACCCAAGGACCCAGGGAGAGTGAAAGAGGCGGTTTGGGATGTAAGAACAGAGGAGGCCTTGCCTCCTCTTCCTTCTCCTCGCTTCCTCTCCTCTTCACTCTTTCCCTCCATTTTCCCTCTTTCTCCCAGTCTTTCTTTCTCACTCTCTTTTCTTCAGCCCCAAGTGCTTACCAGCAAAGTCCATAAGGGGAGGAGGTGGTTTGTCCCTTTTATAGAGGTTTATGGATGTGGGAGAGACTTCTACTAGCAAGAAGAATGAAAGTGGCAGTTTGGAGCGTGAGGAGCTGGGTGGGTGTTTGGACCTAACCTAGAATCTCTCCTATCGGATTTTTATTAAATCCTCTCGTTTTGGTCTTTTTGTTTTATTTGGAGAAATATAAGTTGGTTTTATGTATTTTATTTCTTGGACTATGAGAGCTTGAGACTAGCCCTCAGAGAGTCCGAGACTTCGGATCAGATGAAGATCCGAGTATATGACCTCTCTCCACTGACCTTGGTCAGTGTTAATTACGTCAAGCAACTGCTCAACAACCCTTGATTAACCGTCCGTTGATGTCCTTGTAACATGCAACACTACCACTACAAACAGCACATACATATGAAGATATGTTTTAGGTTAAGCTCTTGGCCTCATCCAAATTTAAGATGGGTTTCTAATTGATTGGAAGACTTTTAAAAAGGTTTTGGATTGATTCTGAGTTATCTGGATTGATTCCAAGTATTTTAGACTCATAAGGGTATTTTTGTAATTATGCCAAGTTGGAGGGTATAGGAGTATTATGGTCACTTTAGTGTGTGAAGTGAGTTTTAATCAAGGTGTGCCAACTCGGTTCGGGTCAGATCGGATCGCCCGGTCCAATCAGAAACTGGGCGGTCCGATCCGATTCTAAGCCCTGACCCAGCGGTCCCGGCCCGGGACCGCTTGGATCGGGTTGGGTCGGCCGGATCAGGCGACCCGGGCCTAGGTCAGACCGGTCCGGCCGATCCCACCCCTAAACGACTAGTTCCGAACTAGCCGTTGGGATAACCGTTGGGAACCCATTCAAATGGGTTCCAAACGGCTAGAAAGGGCTTATAAGCCCCTATAAAACCCCCTCCCACCCTTCTCTCCCTCATTCACACAAATTCTCATTTCTCTCTCTCTAAAATTTCTCTCTCTCTCTCTAAGCTCTCATACTCTCTCAAAGACTCAAACTCAAAGCTCTCTTGCTCTCCAAAGCTCTCTAAAGGACAGACAGACAGACTACATCAAATTTTTTTTATCATTTTATGATTTTTATCTCTTTAATATTTCTATTTTTTTACGTTTTTATTATTTTCTCTCTCTAATTTTTTTTATATCTTTTTAACATATATCTCTCTCTACTTTTTGTCTCTCTATTGTTTTTTTTTCCTCTAACATATATCTCTTTCTCAGACTTTTTCATCTCTAAATTCCTCTCTTTTTTCTCTCTCTAACCATTTTTTTCTGCATCTATTTATTTTTATCGCATTTTAGTTTTTCTCTCTAACCTTTTCTTTGATCTCTATTGCTTTCTTTCTCATTGTATCTCACTCTCCCTCGAGGTATGATATGATATCTCACTCTCTTTTTCTATGTTTTTTCTTATTTCTCACCATTTCTCTCTCTGTGTCTATAATTCTCTCTTTCCCTGTTAATATTTTTTCTTTTTAAAGATGTCGACTTCTGAGCATAATAAGGCCACATCTGTCACTACAACGAGATTAAGCTCAGTGAAATTGGAACAATTGGTCTTTTGCCACGGCAACATGCGCTTAAAATTAAAGAATCTTCAAAAAATTCAAGAGAACCAAAGAGAAGAAGAACGATGGAGAGATGAAGTTGCTGGAAGACCGATGCAAGCAGAACAACAAATTGAGGAACCAATCGATTTGGACGAGATATTTGAGAAGCAGAACCTACTGAATGCATGGGTGAATGCAAGGAATGTTTTGAGTCAATCAGAATTTGATCCAAACGATCGATCATGGGCAAAAGGACAATTATATGGTGTCCCCTTGTCCGTTGAGTTTCAACTTCCCCTTGTCCATCAGAAATCTACCTCACAAAGTTCAAGTAAGGGTAAAGGTAAAAGAGTAACTAATCTTGTTGATATTGCAGATTTAGAAACTGTACAAGAAGAGGAGTCAGACAAGACACCGGAGCCGAGCGACAAAGTCGTTTACCAAACTTCAGACGACTCTACTTCGGCAACGAGTACCCCTGACTATGACGATGCTGATCCACATGGAAGTCAAGGTGGATCCTTGCAATAACGGTCATCTCGAGGACATGGATCAAGTCAACATGGTGAAGCTCCTCTAATGATTTTCACAGGGGAGCAACAATTTGCACATGCTACGCAAGATGATGACCACTCCAGTAGGTTGGCTAAGGACACATCAGTAACAGATAAAGGCAAAGGGAAGTAACAACAAGAGTTCCTAAGGAGAGTAAGAGAAACATCCTCTCAAGAGCATTCGTCTAATGCATCCTCTCAAGTTCCATTAGAGGATTATAGTCCTTATGGATATCCAAGTACATATTATCAACATCCACCACCCTATGATGCATCGAGTTACTTAAGAGGATATCCCACTTATCCTCTAACTTCATATGCTTCCTCTTATCAATCCTCAGCCTCAGAAGGATCTTATCATGGGCCAGAGACACAAGGATGGATACCGGTGACAATAATCTACCCATTCACAGATGAGTATAACCGGTTTGTATAGGAATATGAACAATGCTACCAAACTTATATGTCTTGGGCCGATTATGTGCAACATTTGTATAGCACCTACAATGTAAGGCTAAAATAAATGTATGTCTACTTGTTTTGTCACTTTGTGTTTTTTTTTTTTTTACCATCATGTAATACTTAGGGGTAAGGTTTTACGTACCCCCCATGTATTGTATTCAAGTTTTTTTTCAAAGTTAATAAAATTTCAAGGGCTTACCTGAGGTCATAGATAAGTTTAAGGTAAATATAATTTTTTCTAATTTTTTTGAAATTTTTCTTATTTTTTGGACCTATTTTTATATTTTTCCTATTTTTCTTCTATTTTTTTTTTAAAAAAATGGATCGGCCAGACCGGTCCGGCTCGGTCCGGAGCGATCTGGGATCAGATCGGATCGGCCGATCCACTCGGTCAGGACCGGACCAATCCGAGTCCAATCCCCGAGTTGGCCTACCATGGTTTTAATGATTTAGGAAGGTTTCAAAACCTTAAGAGGTATTTTATAGTTATTTTAAGTGTATTTGAGTTGCTAGGGTATTTTGGTAATTTTACTCCGAATTGGATTTCTAGATTTAAAGTCTATTTTTGGGTATTTTGGTAATTATGTTGCATTAGGATCATTATGGTCATTTTAAGTTTTTTAGCATATTAGGGAAACTTGAAAACCCTTAGGATGTATTTTAATATCATTTTAAACATATTTAAGTTATAGGGGTATTTTGATAATTTTACCTTAAATCGGGTTTATTAGAGAGTCTATTTCTATATTTTCTGAGATTTTTATGTATTTTTATAATATTTAGGGTATTTTGGGCATAGGAGAAGTTTTGATATTTTTTAAGAATTTTTTGTGATTTTTACAGATTTTTATCATAGGTGAGAGTATTTTTGTAATTTCATTAAGTTCTAAGGTCATTTCGGAAATTTTATATGTTTTTAGATTTGGTTCTCTGTTTTGTAGTGGTTTTTTACTGAATTTTACTGATTTTTTTATTAATTTTACTAGTTTTTATTAATTAGTTGAGTATGTGAAGGATATTTAAATCATTTTTTGGGTTTATGTAATTTTAAGATTTATTTTTCTGATTTTTACTGAGTATTACTGGTTTTTACTGAATTTTTTTTATTTTTATATTGATTTTAGTGATTTTTATTAATCCCCACATATTTTATTAATTAATTAAGCATGAGGGGTATTTAAGTCATTTTTTAACTTAAGTATATTATTTTATGTCTCAATATTTCATTATTGAGTTTTGATTATGAGTCTAGGTTTAGTTATATGTGAAGTGAGGCCAATAATATTTTTAGAGTATTTAATTATGTACTTATGTATTTTAATTAGTTATTAAACTAATTAATAAATTAATTATGTATGTGAAAATATAATAACATAATGTTACTTAAGTAATAGATTCATGAACACACATGCACACATATATGCTCAAAGAATAATATTGGTATTTCATTCATCATTTCGGCATAATCCCGTCTTATAGAACGGCGATTTTACAACATAAATTCGACAGAACTTCCCCTTAGGAATAAACGTTAAGAAGAGAACCCTCCGAGACAAAAAATCTCCTCCAAACGCAGCAAACCCGGACAAGAGCACCGGACTTGGTCTTCAAATGGGTAAAGTTTCCCCTATGAATTCTTGGGCTAAAGAGGCATGTATTCATCTTACCCCTTGGAGGATATTTATAGGCCATGGGGGCCTTAACCAGTGGGGGTACCCACCGTGGGATTTTGAGGTGGGGGGGTGCCACCGGAGGTTTTGGAGGTGGGGGGTACCCACTATTTGTTTTGGAGGTGGGGGTTACCCACCGGTTATCCAAGTGAGAGAGAGATTAGAGAGGAGGGAGGGAAAACCGGTGGGCACCCCCCCACCGGTTGGGAACTGGTGGTGGGGGGGGGGGGGGGTTTGCGCTCCCCCTTTCTTTTATTAAAAAAAAAAGGCCCAACAGTGTGTAAGGCCCACATGAGGGTATTGTCCTGCCACCATAAGGCCTAACCAGCCCATAAACTTCTTTTTTGTCTATTTCCAACTTTGACATAGTTATCCTTGGGATGCCATGTAAGCATAGTTGTCAATTCTGTACCATCCCAGTGAGAAAACAGGACATGACAATTTATTGTCTGTCCCAGTTAGTGTCCCGGCCTGTCCCAGTTTGTCTCGGTAAGTCCCGGCCTGTCCCAACTAGAATTATATTTTAGCTCGAGATTTTTCAAATTCCTTAAGCTACTTGTAAGCCTATTTTAGGAGTTTCACTAGATGAATGTACTCTTTTATATACCCATAAAGCCATCCTAAACATTTTTATTGCATTAATTGTGTTGTTTCTATGTGATATGTTTATTTTGCTATTATTTATAGTATACATACGTTCTATATTTATTGGAATATGTACGAGAAATATTATGGGACAAGACACCGGAATTGTTCGGGACACTGGTATATCCCATCCCAGTAGAAAAACGAGACAGAGACTGGGACATGATTGACAACTATACATGTAAGCTTCACCAATGAAAAGGTGACACCCCATCAAGATGTGATTTTCATCAATAGATGATGCCACCTCATCAAGACACATGGCTACACCAATGAGATAGTGCTACCTTGTCAAAGTGATTCCCACCTAAGGCCAACTAAACAAAAATTGATGACAGCTGAGTCACCAGTCACCATCGGCCAATCGAACTGGGACACATCATTGCTTCTTAATCCATCATTAATTAGCCCATCTTTAATATTACATATTGAGGTTTAAGCTTAAAAAATCATAATTAATAAAGTTGTTAAGTTGATGTCTGTTTACACACAATCCCCCTAAAAATGGCAACTAATTTAAGGCTTCAAGTTTCCAAAAT
The DNA here is from genome assembly GCA_030544215.1 of Zantedeschia hybrid cultivar. Taxonomy (NCBI): domain Eukaryota; kingdom Viridiplantae; phylum Streptophyta; class Magnoliopsida; order Alismatales; family Araceae; genus Zantedeschia; species Zantedeschia hybrid cultivar. The sequence goes on from JARZZO010000005.1 coordinate 14,401,456, forward strand.
TACTCGATTGATCTTTTTATTACTCAAGAAACAGTGAAAGTGAAGGATATAACCTTCCCTTGTGGCCTTCCTTGTGCTTTCAACATTATAGGAAACTTCTTTTCTAGTGAAGATGTCATATTCAGTTTGGTAGGCATCAGCATATAAAGGCATGCTTCCTTTTCCACTGAGTACTAAGGTATCCAAGTTTAAGTACTCCACAGAACTGTCACCAGCTGAGAAGAAGATATCATCCATGCCACCCTGGAAGACAAGAAGATGAATAAATTGTATTTTGAAATTAACATAGGGGGAAAAGATAAATCCAAAGCAGTACACACCTGATAACTATAGTGAAGCCTTAAGCGAGTGGCACATAAAATTGACAAACAAAAAGCATACAGATGTCACAGAGCTATTTGCAAGTGTTCCCTTAATTCCAGATACATGGATGATGTAAATTGTATGCAGCCTTTTCTAATTCAAGAACTCCTCAAAGAAAAGTCATAAGCACTACCAACCTAAGAATCTAGTTTAAGACGAATAATTAATCGATCAATCGTAAGTCTAATCCCATTTGTTTTCCACCAAGCAAAATGTCCAACAAGTAGAACAAAGAAAACAAAGGCTCATATAGATAAAGTTGATCATGATGGTAGACGCATTATGCATATATAATCATCTCTAAGGCTCATTAATAAGTATACGCTTGATCATGATGGTAGATGTTTATGCATATAATTGACTACCAAAGTTGAGCACAATACATAATTACATGGTATATCAGGTCTGTCATGATGCAGATGAAAACTATAATTTTTGGGAGGAAACTTGCACAGTTGCACATGACTATGTTATTCCATCTAATTAGATTCCTTGCTGATGTATCCACCCTACTTAGAGAGCAAGGTTCGCAGAACCAGACTGGAACTGTAAGTGATCAGGGCCGGTGCCGGTTCAAAACCGGCCATAACTGGCCATAACAAGCCAAAACTGGCCAGTTCAAACCGGATCAGGAACCACCAATTCCGTGCCGGTTCAGCAAATGATGCCTTAGAGACACCCCCAACTGTCAACTCCAAGAAAATATTTGCCGATGTCTGCATTACAGTGACCATTAGTATATTCTTTTGAAGGTGACCTTTGAGATACTTCAGCCTCCCATATCCAATTGAATAGAATCGGACAAATAGCACACCTTGATTGCGGAATGAGTTATTCCTGGATGAATTATTTCAGATTGGTTATGCTGGAATAAGGGAGATTTTGGTCTGATACACTTTTTAACTTGTGCCAGAATAAGCAGAACAAGCAGTTCTACCCTTTTAACTGCAATGGCCTATTCTGGTTATTTCACTAACAACTCATTTCCATGCGGAATAAGTTATTCTTCCAATCAAACTAGAAAGGAGGCATAAGCGGAATAACTAGGTCTATTCTGGGCCTTAGTCCGCAAACAAATCTGAGCCTTTTTTAAGTTTCAATCCATGTTGTCTACTTCCGACAGTCCTTAATAACTTTACCAAGGTTGAATGTGAGTTAACTTTCATCAAGCAAAGTAAAGACACTTACACCCCCACCTCTCTCTCTCTCTCTCTCTCTCTCTCTCTCTCTCTCTCTCTCTCTCTCTCTCTTCACACCCCAAATATGGCGCCGGATCCGGCACCATGATGAATCGTCGTGGCTCACTGCAGCCAGCGCCACCTCTCCAATCTCAAGAGGTCACCTAGTGAGGGGGGCAAAGATGGAGAGGGTGACAGCGGTGAGGGCCGGGACCCCGTGTACAGCCGCCGGAGCTTTGTCTGCACCATGGGGCCATCGTGAGCCTCCGTCACCAAACTCTATGGTGCTCTACTTCCCTACCACGGAGTCCAACTACCTTCTCTTCCTCCAAGAGTCTCTCCATCGCTATGAAGATCTCCATGGGCTCTTGGTGGTCTTGAATGGCCAATCTCTCTCTCTCTCTCTCATCATGAAAAGAGGGTTAAAGTGTCTTCTGAAAGGATTAATATCGAAATATGCAAGATATAGGGACTAATATCGAACTCAACATGTTTATAGGGATCGAAACCTAAAAGACCCTTTGGAATTTCATTTCCTTGTCACAGTAGTTGATAGAAGGATTCATTTGTTTAATGGATAATGGACAACAGCTGATTTACTCCCTTGCAATAAATTATAAATATTTTGTAGCTGTAGTTATCTTTGGTTACAGACTGATGTGAGACTCTCCAAGCAAAGCACTGTTCTCAATCATAAAAGTTTGACATCAATGCTGGATATAAGACCGAGCAAGAATCCAAAATAAAGTGATTCAAAATGTGATATTTATATGATAAAAGTTGGACTCCAATGATTGAATCAGACCAGAGTGTTTTTAGAACTTTGAGCATGGTGCATGTCAGATATTCTAATCTCCCATATAATGTATACATCTACTCTGAACACATTTTCTTGGCTGCAGACTAGGTTGATATGAATCCCTTTTTCCTTGTTTTACAGACTGGGGGAAAGGAAGGTGGATATCCAGTTCTATATTGAATCAGTAGACACTAACTACCCTAGTAGTGTAGAGTAAGTGATTAAATTAGGAAGATTTGGCAGTCTTTCCGATAATCCGCCTTTGATCCTAGAAGGGAAAAAAAGGTCCTTTTGGACTCTTTGACCACTAAGGTAAGATTTCCAATCTCTTATACTTGTAGTTCTGAATTTTAGTTTAGGACTGGTTATCAATATTTATTTGATTTATCTTATGCCTATTACAGTAGTATTGGTTTGTTTTGGCCACACTCAGAATCCATATGTGGTGACCACCTTCCTTGCCCTGTGGCTCTCAATCTCATGACCTCCCAGGAGTAATGTCCAAAGACTCCAAACTTTTTTTAGAAGGTGACAAAAGTCACAATTCCATAGAGATATGTGAAAGAGGTACAGGAAAGCCCAGGAGAGCACACTCTTGGATAGGACAGTCCCCCATCCAAGTCCCAAAGGTTTAAAAAATTCTAGCAAAAGCTGTTTTATCAAGAAGATAAAACAGGGTTACAAAGAAGATAAACTAAGAGATCAGCTGCCTCCACAGTCTGATTTTGTCAGAAATAACAGAGCTGCCATCATTCAGGATACCAGCTGCACGTCCCCACTCTTCCACCCATCTGAATGTCTTCTTCAAGAGTTCATTCGCACTGCTGAATTGGTCACTAAATTTCCTTCTATTTCTTTCACACCATATAGTCCACAACATGGCCGGGCAAAATAGAAACCATACATGTGTGAGATCCTTTGACGGAGAAACAGCAGTCCACCATTTCAGCAGATTCAACACAGATATGTGCTCCACCCAACCAATTCCAAGTACCCTACACATACTCTTCCATTGGATGGAAATAATGCCACATTTGCAGAATAAATGGAGTTGGTCTTCCTCAAAGTGTGCACAGAACATACATAAGGAGCTCCCGGGAAGTTTAAGTCTCTTCGCCCTCATTCCCGTAAGACTTCTATTCCAGGCAATCTTCCATAGAAACACCCTTATTTTATTAGGAAGGTGGTTAGACCAAATTAGATCCTTCCACCAAACCCTAGTACCACCATCATTCAAAAGCTGAACCAAGGATTTAACCGAAAAGAGCCCATTATTGGTCCATCTCCAAACTCTCTTATCTTGTACCTCACTGCATATCCTAACACCATTGATTAAGTTAAACAAGGCTATCAGTTCCTCTGTTTCCACATCAGTAGGATTTCTTCTAAGCATTAGGTTAACCTGGCCTGTACTGCTGTGAGACAGAACCTCTTCAACCGAAGCATCCTTGTTCTGGGCAATGCTGAAAAGATTGCTGAAAACCACAGTCAAATCCAGATTGGAGCACCATTTGTCCTTCCAAAATCGTATGTCCCTGCCATTACCCACTTGGACTTCGCAAGAGGTGACCATAAAATCAGCACATTTAAGAATGTTCCTCCATATGGGAGATAAATTATATCTTGCAGAATGAGAGAAACTCCATTTGCTCTCACCATGAAAGTACAAGTCATTGACAATTACAGCCCAAGGAGCATCCGGGTACTCTCCTCTTCTCCACAACCATTTGGCTAACAAGGTTTTGTTGAAGATGGCAATCCCACAAAGGCCAATGCCTCCTTGCTCCTTGCTTTTGCACACATTCTTCCAAGCAATCAAATGCATTCCTCTCTTTTCCCTTTTCCCTCCTGCCCAAAAAAAGGAGCTCCTAAGTGATTCAATGATTTTTTCCACGGTTCTAGGGATCTTCATAACAGAAGCGTAGTATAAAGCCAATGAAGAAAGAACCGACTTAGATAGGATCAATCTTCCTCCTCCAGACAGAAAGCTGCTCTTCCATCCTTCCAGCCTGTTCTCAAATTTCTTTATGAGACCATCCCAATCCCTGATCCTAGTGACACCATTCGAAAGGGGCAGCCCCAAATATTTGATAGGGAAGTTGCTTACCCTGCACTTTAGGGAATTTGCAATATCCTGTACCCTTTGTTGAGTCATGTTCAGCCCAACAATTTCAGATTTATCATAATTGATTCTCAACCCCGTGATGACTTCCACCAAAATTAGCAAACTCTTTATATTCTGAATGTCCTCAATACTTCCAGGTGTAAACAGGAGAGTGTCATCTGCAAACTGAAGGTGAGATAATTGGATATGGCTTCTACCAATCCTGAACCCTTCCACCAAGCCCTGTTGAGCTGCACTATCCCAAAGGGTGCTCAAAATCTGTCCAATGAGCAGAAAAAGAAGGGGAGAGAGAGGGTCTCCCTGTCTTAATCCTCTTGAGCTGTTAAAAAAACCACATGGTTCTCTATTGATCAGCACCGAGAATCTGGAGGAGGAAATACAACACCTTACCCATCTTATCCATTTAGCATTGAATCCCATGATCTCCATAGTTTTGAGTAGACAATTCCAATTGATTGTGTCATAGGCCTTCTCAAAATCAAGTTTTACCAACACACCTTGCTTATGCCTAATCTTGTAGTGGTGAATGGCTTCATAAGCAGCCATATAATTGTCCAGGATGAATCTTCCTTGCACAAAGGCTGACTGGTTGATCCCCACTAGCTTATGGGTGACCCTCTTGAGCCGGGTTGTTAGAATCTTGGTCATGATTTTATAACATCCATTGAGAAGGCTAATGGGTCTAAAATCAACCATTCTATCAGCTCCCTCTGATTTCGGGATCAGGACAATGTGTGTGGAATTGACAAGTTTAATCCCTTCCGGCCTATCGTAGAACTCTTGGGAAAAGTTTACCACATCTGTCTTGATAATATCCCAACAAAATTGGTAGAATCCAAGGGAGAAGCCGTCAGGACCTGGAGCTTTGTTGGGGTCCATGCTAAATATTGCCATTTTGACTTCTTCTTCTGAAAAAGGTTCACACAGCTATTCAGCATCAGCAGCTTCTAACACAGGGAGCAACCCTTCTTGTAGATGGGGCCTGAGTGGGTGGTCTTCTGAGAAAAGGTTCTTGTAAAAGGCAACAAACCTGGTCTTGATTTCCTCAGGTTCCTCAATGACTGCTCCATTTTCCTTGATATGCTCAATGGTCAAAAATCTCTTCTTGGCACTTGCCACTGCATGGAAAAAGGAGGTGTTTTTATCCCCTTCCTTAAGCCAGTGTTCCTTTGCCCTCTGTTTCGACCTGATTTCCTCTTTCAAGAGCTCTTCATTGTAAGCCTTCTTGAGCTCCTTCAAAGATTGCACTTCTTGTGTAGATAAATCACCAGACTCACTTTTTAGCTCCAGCTCTTCAATTTTACTTATCATAGTCTGCCTTTCTGCTGAAACCCTTCCAAATTTCTTTTTTGCCCATTGTTTCATACATCTCCTAGTCCATTTAAGTTTCCCCTGGAGACTCTGAATTGCAGAAGCTGCCTTTGGTGCTTGCTTCCACCAATCCCTCACCAAATCTCTGAATTCAGCTTCCTTCTGCCACTTCAGCTCGTATCTGAAAGTTATGAACCCTGCCTTCTTATCCTCCTTTCTGAGGTGCAGAGGGATGTGATCTGAAACCGATCTACAGAGCCCCTTAACATTTGTCAATGGGAATCTCCTGAACCATTCTGCAGAAATTAAAACTCTATCAAGTCTTGATTGTGTGCTGACTTGTTGTAGATTAGACCATGTAAATTTCATGTTCGGTATTTCCATATCCATTAGCTTGGCCTCCATAATCCATTGGTTGAAGGTTTCCATGTCCTTACTCCATTTCTGTCTCCCTGACCTTTCCCAAGGGTACCTAACACAGTTGAAATCCCCCAAGATGCACCAGGCTTCAGAAAACAAGGACTGCAATCTATACAATTCTTCAAAAAAGGACTCCCTCTGGTGTTCAGTATGAGGCCCGTACACTGAAGTAATGATCCAGCTGTCGTTATTTGTCCTTCTATTCTTGCATGAAAAAGATACCGAGATGCTGTAAGTGCCCATATCACATATTTTCCCTTCAAATTTATTCCCATTCCATAATATCACCTGGCCTCCTTTAGCTCCATCTGCAGGGAGGACAACAGCCTCGTTCAGTTTCGTCCCATTCAACCTGTCTGAGATATCTTTGTCCAAGCTAGGCATTTTAGTCTCTTGTAGGCAGATGCAGTCCAACTGGAGAGATTGCACCAGGTCCCTTACTGCTCTCACCTTACTCTTCCCATTGAGACCTCTGACATTCCACGAAACCAGGTTCATGGTGAAATAGTGATCCTCCCCTCCTCCTTGAGCTTCTTCCCTCTTAGAGTATCCACAATTTCATTGTTCTTCACGAAATTGGCTTCCCTCTTTCCTATTTTTATTCCTCCACCCGTTCCCTTCCTCTTGATTGAATGATCTAGAGCATCATACCTTCTCAATTTCTTCAGAAAGCTTAAGACCATAAAACTTCCATGAGCCAACTGAGTCACACACCCAATCTAGATCCCAAGCCAATTTAAAAAGCTGGTCCTTATCCTGTCAGGGTTTCCAAAACAAACAGTCTCTGGATGGTATACTATTGGCTGTTTCTGCAAAGGAAATTTAACCACTTTGCAGTATTGGATGATTTAAGCACAGTTTTATTTCGTTTATTGTGCATATCAGAGACCTTACATGTGTTTGGTTGGTCCCAACTGAATCAACGAAAATGGAAAGAGAGAAAGAAGGGAAAATAGCTCAGCTACCATACCCTACAACCTGCCAACAGTTGTTGTTGATACCATGCAACAACAGATTTTTTTTTATTATTTTTTTTAAAGCAGTGCTATGTACCACCAATTTTATTAGATAAAGAGAGGTAGTACATCCATATCGGAAGAGGATAGATTCCTCTATCTGTAAAAAACATAAAAAAGAAAATAACAAAGAAGCTACATGGTCTTTATAAACTTAGACCAGTCAGCTGAAATACCCAAGATAAATGTGCTCCAATAAAACAGAAATGAGAACGCCTGAATACAAATATTCTGTGTGTAAAACTTCTGCCCTCTGAAGATGCAATCGGTCCGTTGCCTCCATAAGCTCCACCAGACAGCGTGAGGAAGTATAGGGAACACCTTATTCAGAATATTATTTCCTCCTGATATCCTGCGAGATTTAAAGAAATTCCACATATCTTGGATATGCTGGAAACTAGCTTGAAATCCCACAAGATTTGACACAATTCGCAAAACATCCTTAGCTACAGCACATTGAATAAAAAGATAGTCCACATCCTCATCATGCCCTCCACAAAACACACATTCTTTCTCAGCATCCAGTGCCCATTTCCTTCTATAGACCTTTGTGATAATTCTCCTCTGAAATAATAACCACATAAGACCTCTGACTTTCAGAGGAGATTTAACTTTCCATACCTCATGAAAAGAAAGTTGGGAAGGCAAATCCCCTTCACTCCAGGCGAAATTTCTGCCTCGCAGTGGTAATTCAATCAGTCCTATATATTCAAAATCCAGGAATTAAACTCTTTCATTCCTGTTGTCATTTTACCCCCCCTTATTCCTGTCAGAAGGAATTATGATTTCATTAAAATCTCCTATAACACACCAAGGAACATCAAACTTGTTCTTGCAAGCAGTTAACTCCTCACAGACCTTCTCTCAACATACGTATTAGGACTGTATACCCCTGAAACCATCCATTATGTCCCGTAGTCTGATCAGTGATCAAGACAGAAACGGAACGCTCTCCCACCGCAGGCATCTTTCCATTCCACTTAGTAGAATCCCATGAAATGACAAAGACCCCTGATAAACCATCTGCCCACTGAAACACACAATCTGGTTGATGAATCCCAGCAAAGAAAAGCATTTTCGTTTCCAAAATGCACACTAAATCCACCCTGCATCTACGAATCACTTCTTTCGTCACCATCTGTTTAAGTTGACCATTAAGACCCCTTAAGTTCTAACTGAGTAGCTTCATTTAACACTTGTAGCCTCCCTCAAAAGCCTAGTCTGAGTTTTGGTCTGTGCGTCAGTAGTGCAGATATCTTGAGATGCTTTCAACAGGCTAACCAACTCTCTGGAACCCGGATGCTTGATTCTTGGTTGCTGACCTTCCTTCGACAAATTCGACCAAAGACTCCTATATTGACCTGCTTTTTTTCTGAACTTGAAAACCGAGCATGCTCACGCTGTCAGAAATCTCCGCATCAGACCAATTATCAAGGAATCGGCCATGATTCCCTTCCTTCAAAAATGTTGAGGATTTTGTTGTGCCCCTTTGTTGACATCTTCCTTCTTCGGCATAGCATTTTGGGAATGTGACAGAGGAGATCGGGTAGTTGGGGGGGGGGGGGGGGGGGGGGGGGGGGGGGGGGGGGGGGCTGCAAGGAGATATTGAATGTACCAGGCACAAAGGAGGAAGCTCCATCCAATGATTCCGCCTTGGCCTCCCCAATTCGTCAGCATACTCGAGCGGAACTTCATCCATTTTGAAGAGGAAATCCGCCAGCATTCACTTGCAAAATTGGTTCCATTGCGGGAATGTCCGACTGACGCTCCCTTGTTGTTGCCTTCCTTGGTGTCTGCATCTGGAACAGGCATTGACACCATCACCGAAGCTCCTCTACCTTTGGTCTGCCTGTAAACCTTAACGGGCCTCCCCCTTCCTACTTGAGCCCTCTCCTTACCCCTTTTACCACCTGACTGGACAAATGCAATCGCTTACTTCCATATGTGATCTACAGAGGTTATATGCATATTAGGAACGATACAGTTCGGGTCTGATGCATCTTCTAACTTTCCGGATCCAAGTTGAACCGTTTCTACCCCAACTGAAGCAGATGGACCGGCCCGGTCTAGCTCCATTCTTGTGCGAACCATCATCTTTAACCCGTCTCTCTGTGTGGCGTCGTCCTCGTCCCTCCGAGGTCGATACTACTTGCATGCTTTCACGACTTCACTGTAGGACCACCCTTCTTCATGTTTAGATACCGGCAGAGATTGCTCTTCCACCAGCTTCACCCAATACAAGTTCTCGTGCCACCGCAATTTGATGTAACATGGAATTTCCATCGCTTGTTCCACCTCGATGCAAAGCTTAGCAAACTCCAGATTCTGCCAAGGAATGGATCTCCTGTCAACCACCCTCAGAACACCAACCTGTGCAACAACCGTCCTAAAGACCTCCACATCCTAGCACGGAAGAGGAATTCCATACACCTTGCACAGACCAGTCTATTTACAGACTGCTTGTGTACCTTCACCATACGACCACCTTCTCCAAGAAACCTTCACATCGTCAATCATGTTCTCCTGCCCTGAGAGAAGAACTTGCACTGCACCTGCTGATGAATAATTTACCAAGAACGACCCTTCCTTCAGGAGCCCTACATTCCAATCTCTGTTCTCTTTGAACTTCGACAGGGAAGATCACAGAGCATAAACAGACAGCCTCCCTTCCACCGTCTGAACCACCACATACTTCCATAGAAAATTATTGTTATTCTGAAAACTCACAAACCATGGGACTTTGATCGTCTTGAATGATTTAGAAACAACATCCTCCTTCAAGTCGAACCAGTGACAAGAAGTATCCTTCAAAGGTTCCTGCTTCTCCTTCTCAAGACATGAAAAACTCCTATGACCCAGACCAAGACAAACACTGCACACCACCGCATTCCTGCACACAGCTGCCATGTGACCATTAATACCCCTTATGTTCCAATTAAGTAGCTTCATTTAACACTTCTATCCCCCCTCGAAAGCCTGGCCTGAGTTTTGGTCTCTGTGTCAGCAATACAAATATCTCCAGATGCTTTCAATAGGCTAACCAACTCTCTGGAACCCCAATGCTTGATTCTTGGTTACTGACCTTCCTTCGAGAATTTCGACCAAAGCCTCCGATATTGACCTGCTTTTTTTTTCTGAACTTGAAAACCCAGCATGCTCGCTCTGTCACAAATCTCACATCAGACCAATTATCAAGGTATCGACCATGATTCCCTTCCTTCAAAAATGTTGAGGATTTTATTGTGCCCCTTTGTTGACATCTTCCTTTTTCAGTGTAGCATTTTAGGAATGTGACAGAGAAGATCGGGTAGTTGGGGGGACCTGCACGGAGATATTGAATGTACCAAGCACAAAGAACGAAGCTCCATCCGAACATTCCGCCTCGGCCTCCCCGATTCGTCGACACCCGCGAGCGGAACTTCATCCACTTTGAATAGGAAATCCGCAATCTTTTACTTGCGAAATTGGTTCCATTACAAGAATGTCCGACTGGCACTCCCCCTTACTGTTGCCTTCTTTGATGTTTGGTCTGCAATAGGTGTTGATTTCATCGCCAAAGCTCCTCTACCTTTCGTCCCCTTGTAAACACTAACGGGGCTCCCCCTTCCTACTTGAACCCTCTCCTTACCCCTTTTACCACCTGACTGGCCAAATGCAATCGCTTCCTTCCATATGTGATCCACAGAGGTTATATGCATATTAGGAATGATACGGTTCGGGTCTGATGCATCTTCTAACTTTCCGGATCCAAGTTGAACCGTTTCTACCCCAACCGAAGCAGATGGACCGGCCCGGTCTAGCTCCATTCTTGTGCGAACCATCATCTTTAACCCGACTCTATGCAATGTCATCCTCGTCCCTTCGACGCCAATACTGCTTGCACGACTTCACTGTAGGACCACTCTTCTTCATGTTTAGATACCGGCAGAGATTGCACTTCCACCAACTTCACCCAATACAAGTTCTATTGCAACCACATTTTGATGTAACATGGAAATTCCGTCCCTTGTTCCACCTCGATGCGAAGCTTAGCAAACTCCAGATTCTGCCAAGGAATGGATCTCCTGCAACAGCCCTCAGAACACTAACCTGTGCAGCAACCATTCTAAAGGCCTCCACATCCCAGCACAAAAGAAGAATTCCATATACCTTGCACCAGACCAATCTATTACCACGGACTACTTGCATACCTTAACCATAGGACCACCTTCTCCAGGAAACCTTCACATCGCCAATCATGTTCTCCCACCCTGAGAGAAGAACCTGCACGGCACCTGCTGATGAAAATTTTACCAAGAACAACCCTCCCTTCAGGAGTCCTATATTCAAGTCTCTATTCTCTTTGAATACCTTCGACAGGGAAGACCACAGAGCATAGACAGACAACCTCCCTTTCACCGTCTGAACCACCACAGACCTCTGTAATAATTGTTGTTGTTCTAAAAAACCCACAAACCATGGGACTTCGATCGTCTTGAATGATCTAGAGAAACAACATCCTGCCTCAAGTTGAACCAGTGACAAGAAGTATCCTTCAAAGGTTCCTGCTTCTCCTTCTCAGGACATGAAAAACTCCTATGCCCCAGACCAAGACAAACACTGCATACCACCGCATTCCTACAGCCAGCAGCCATGTGACCCTTCTCCAGGAAACGCGCACAATGCCCAGGAGGAACCCTTCATCCACGACTATCCCAAGCCCTACCCCCATGAACACCCCAAAAAGTCTTCACCCCATCTCCCTCATCCCTCGCCTGATTCCTCGAGACAATCTCCTTCCTCCTACTAAGTACTTGCCTATATTTTCGGCCACTCCCTCTATATGTCTGCTCTTTTGTCGAATCTCCTCCTCGACACAATCTCTCCTCTCATCCTCACCTATTCTCTCCCCTTCCGCCGCGCCACCTCTCCTCTGCATCGCCGCTTACCATGTAACAACAAAGTTATTTTTCCTTTTTCTTGTTGCCTCTTTTATCTTTCTTCCTCTCTCTTTATCAATCCCTCTTTTTGCCCTTTCATTTTCCTTTCCTGCATCAACACACAATTGAACCAGGATCAACCTAATTTCTCCATTCAAGACCTTGACTGGCATATGGATAAAATCAGCTGAGCTCTAACCCAATTAGAAGCTTTTAAATTTTGATTGATGCATGAATAAGCTTTTAAATTCAGCAGCAATAATGACACAGATCAGGAGTTCATTACTGAAGGAATTCACTACTGAAGATAGGATTAATATGCATGTAACCTCCTAAAACATTCATAACCACCAGAACATGAAAATAAAGAAAAATGTATTTGACTCTATTAAAGAAAAATGGGAAAAATTTTATTTTCCATCGCTAGATTGCAAGAATTATGTCATAAAGCACCAATCCTACTTGCAACTGTCAAGAGAAAAACAGCACAACCATCACCGGTTTGAGCCTGAGATCATCTGGGAGGTTCTCAGAAGAGCACATCCATCCAGAGGCCATCTTTGAAGGTGAATGGGAACTGTTGAAGAGCATTGCAAAGCAAAACATGCAATAATAAATTATTTTAGATGAAGTTTCTTTGCAGCAGGATTGGGAATTACAAGTATCAACTGGAACACAAAAAGCTAACATGGCCAAAAGATAGCACTTAATGTGATGCAAGGATCACCATAGTGTTATTTTTGCTTTCTGTAGGTGAATGGGAACTGTTGAAGAGCATTGCAAAGCAAAACATGCAATAATAAATTATTTTAGATGAAGTTTCTTCGCAGCTGTGGGACAGTTATATTTCTTTGAACAACACTTGGAGAGCATCAGTTATCCTATTTGTTATCAATTTTACACAGAAAGCAAAAATGACAAAAAAGAATGAAAGCACAGGTTCTGTGCTGTTATCGCCCTGCCTTCAGTCTCACATAGGCCCAGTTATGTCACAAGTATCCTCATTGTGTGAAATGTATTCTATTCTGCTACCAGTTCCCAGAACTAAAGGCCACTATGAATTGAAGGTTGGCCCCTCTATTGCATGGAATGCAGAATCTGCCAATCTCGATCCGGATCGGCCAATTCAGATCGGGATCAGCGGGTCCCGATCCGGCCGATCCCAGCCGATTCCGGCCGATCCGATCTCGATTCGGATCGGGATTGGCGGGTCCCGATCCAACCTCCCGATCCATGTCAGCATTCCATGCTCTATTGTTGTCACATGGGGGAGAAAATAAAAGCTTCTCTACTGAACATAAATGCAGTAATGTGATATAATCAGATAATTGTGCAGGACTGTTCCCAATACAAGGGAACGTGACTCCCTCCTAATACCGATGAGAAGAATAAGCACATCCACTAATCCAAGAAGAAATGGTATCTAATCAATCCAAACAGTTCTAGGATAGGACGCTACTACCAATCCTACTCTGAAACAATATGCCTCTGCCATAGACAGGGTTGGGAATTACAAGTATCAACTGGAACACAAAAAGCTAACATGGCCAAAAGATAGCACTCATACGTGATGCAAAGATCACCATAGGTGTGGCTTGGGCCAAAAAGAATCTAGTAAAAGAAAGGCCTACAAATGCTCAAAGCAAGGCACCTGGGAGGAGGAGAGGTTCGTCTACTGCCACTACATAAACAGCAGGACTTCTACTACCTTACTTCGGCGAAATTAGAAACAAGCTGAAGTTCAGGAAAGAAAAAATTAACCTCCCATTCCATCAGTTAACCTTTGCTTGAATTTGTAGTCCTACACATAGATAGAATCACATTCCATCAGGTCTTTCTCCCATTCCATCAGGTCTTTCTCAGTCTCATTGATAGAATCACATTCCACTTGCGTATCATTCCACAGCTTTCTTAATTGCCCTGCTTGATTCAAACTCATTTGCATGCCCAAAGATGTTGAGCATTGAATAAGTATATCAGGGTATATTGTCTACCAATTAGACTGAAAAATTTAAACAGAATTGCTATACCCTCACTTAGAAGGGGAGAGATGTGTCTAGACATAATGTTGATTCAAAAAGATATATTACTCCAGTGGGAAAATAAATCAGCAGTATCTAAAGATTTATTACCCTTGTTTTCTTTTAGATGAATATTCTTCTTCGCTGTACAGCTCAGCACAGGAGTAGCAGAAGAGGAAAGGATTTGATCTTTCGTTTCCAAAACCCCAACAGACAGCAAGGGATAAATCAGCAGTATTTAAAGATTTATTACCCTTGTTTTCTTTTAGATGAATATTCTTCTTCGTTGTACAGCTCAGCACAGGAGTAGCAGAAGAGGAAAGGATTTGGTCTTTTGTTTCCAAAACCCCAACAGACAGCAAGGATACATCTAATAGGCCAGCACGTGAATTTTAAATATCCCAAAAAAAAGATGATATCTTAAAATAGGGTTGTCCCCCGGTTCAAGTTCTAATTCCAATGAAGATCAAGAACTAGCCGATTCCACTTTTAGAAGCCAATCTCCCTAAATATGTATAGATTAATTAATTAAAAATGTAAAAAAACATGGAAAAGCACAAATATAAAAACATAAAAATTAGTAAAAATAGATTCATTCAAGAAATCTCCCTTTTCTTACTTGAACCCTTCCTTTGTTGCTTTTCCTCTGTTTTCTCTCAATACTTTTTCTAACTTTTCCTCTTCGTTCTCCCTCTCCTTGTTTTTTTTTTTTGTGTATTTTCTGGCACGAAAATGGCTGGATCAGTCGGCGGCTGTGCCGGTCAGTGGCTTGCCAATGCTGGCAATGGCAGGTGGCAGCAGTCGAGGGATCCTCCTACAATTTGTGTAGCCCATGAGGACTTATATGTCCTGGTGTTGATGGTTGTGGTCGGTTCCATCCCATTTTCCTCCAATTTCTTTTACTAGAAAAAAAAAAGGAATTGACTAGTTTTTGACTTTGGAACCAACCAGGCTAGATTGGGGTCTGTCCCATTCCTAATGTTTTATCAGATTTCACAATGATAAACCAGATTTCACGATATGTGACTCTAGTAATGTTGTGCATGAGATTTTCACAATGATCAGTCAGCTCTAGGCCGATTCAAAGCAGTCAATTCGGGCCTGAGACCAGCCGATCCAACACTGGCCAAGATCAGCCCCCATTTGTAGCTTGAAAATCCAAAAAATGAATAGTAAGAACATAGAAAAATGTGTCTTAAAATGGCATTGAACAAATTCAGATGTCAAAAATGAAAAATATACCTTGAAAGTAAAATTGTCCACTGTTGTCACCTTAAATCCGATGCCAGATTGTCCAGTATGGCATGATCGCCTGCATCTACTTGCTTGTGCACCAAAGGAAGGCATTTTGATGACCTCACAGTGGCACAATGCCATGCCAATTCTTTCTTTTGGGCTCTTGTGCAACAGTAAAGTCATCAGAATGTCTTCTTGAATGGCAACGTACACAACCAAAGATGAGAACATAGGTTGAGAAGAAGTGTGAAAACAGTGAAAGAAAGAGAGAAGAGAGTGAGAAAAGAGAAAGAGTGTGTGAACCATTCTGATCACCATACGTGATATATGGAGACATTCACCAAACCGCAACTTGAGAGTGCAAGAGAGTTAAAGAGAGTGAAAGCGTGTTAGAGAGAGAGAGAGAGAGAGAGAGAGAGAGGGTTGAGATAGGGCTGGAAATGAACAAATGGGGGATCTTATCCCCCAAACCTTTCCCACTCCAGAACTAGTTATTGGAGAATGGAGACCAGCTAGCCATTGCTAGCATTGATCTCCAATGGCCAGTCAACATCAATCCATGCGATCCCTGTTGAGAACCAGGGAACAGGAATCAGGATCGAATCAAACTGGCCCAAATCCAATCACATTGGCCAATCTAATCCAGTCCAGTAGGGCGTTCCCTGGCATAAACACACATTAGACTCATCTCAACTCAACACTGAAAAAGATCAATCATATTAGATGTTTCAAAACTTACAAAGTTAAACACAATCTGCACACTTAAATGCACTTCCCAACTAAGAATGGACTTCAAATTGCTAAATTGGCAATTGGCATACAATATCTTTAGCAGACTCAGTTTTTCAGCTTAGGGAAAATGTTTATTCAGTTACAGCATGTCAAGCCATTCTTTTTTGACAGTTAATACAAATTCTGATTGTAAAAATAGGAGGCAAAAAGTTCTTAGACTCCCATAGGATATATAGTAGTTTTAACACCAACAGATGGTCGAAATTACCTGACCGCTTGTTTCGGTGAATGAACAGGTGTTACCATCATAACTTTACCTAGACCTGTCCAATAATGTAATAGCTAGTTTAAGTAACAGCAGATAGAAGGAATACACATATCAAGGGTGGATTTAGTGTCGGTAACAATGAAGAAATCACATGCGGCTGCAGCCCAGCATCTTTGTTCATCGAACCGTCAAGGTGCAACATGATCTTTCAAAAAGAAAAAAACATGTTTCCATGTGACACTTTAGAAAGAAATTTTTGCTTTTGGTTTTCAGCATATTTTTTGATGACTGAATGAAGTCATTCTAGACAGAATCTCAAAAAGGAAAAAAAAAGAACATGGTACCTATAGCAGTTGAAGAACTAAAGGACAGACTGGGCCGCATAGGCCAGGGGACATGTGCCATTTTTATTTCTATGATCAAAATCATTTAACTTCTAGTCAAGTTATTCTTTTTCAAGCAATAAATGTGATTGAGACCAGATTGTCAAAATACTTAGCGGAAACTTCACAAAGGGTGCCTGAATCACTTTCTAAGATTGCTTAGCAAGAAGCAGCAGATTATTGAGTCTGTTCTGTAATCAAAATGAATAGCTTCGCAAATTTAGCTTATAGTCAAGCTTTTTCTTTTCCACATAAAACATTATTGAAACCAGATTGCCGACTTACCAAACACCTCCTAAAGGGTCCCTGAAACACTTTCTGAGATTCCTTAACAAGAAGCAGCAGATTGTGGAATCCGGTAGGGTCAAGATGAGGTGTTTTGTAGTGACCTAGTCACGAGCTGGTAGGAGGAAAGGGCTACCCACCAGACAGCGATACATAACGCCACAATGTGAAGCTACCACAGTATGGAGCCACCACTATGCCTAAGGGCTGGAGCGAGAATGAACCAGGTTAGTCCGACAATGGAAAACAGAAAAAGTTACTGGACCATGTAGGATTTGGATCAATAACTGATGAGGTGTCTTTTAGGGACAAAATCGTGTGAACTTAGCCCAAAGCAGACAATATCTCACAAGGGTTAGATTGGATCGTTACAGAATGGTATCAGAGCGAGTCCCGTGCAGTACGATGTTGGCTGGTTCACGAATGAACCTTGCAAAAGCTAGTGGGCTGTAGTGACCCAGTCACGAGCCGAATAGGAGGAAAGGGCTACCTATAGGAGAGGGGCTACCCATAGGACGGTGATACGTTAATGCCACGGTATGGAGCCACCACTATGTCTAACGGCTAGGATGAGAATGAACCGAATTACTACAAAATCAGAAAACAAAAAAAGTTATAGGGCCATATATGTGGGATTTGGATCCATAATTGGTGAGGCGCCTTTTAGGGATAAAATTGTGCAAGTCACCCAAAGTACGCAATCCCTTATAAGGGTTGGATTGAGTTGTTACAAATTTTCCTAAACCTAGACCTAGGTTGAAGTAGTTTTGGTTGTGCTTAATTTTCTTCCCCAACAGAAAGTTGTGATCAAATGTATATTATGACTACATTAGGAAATTGGATAAACCAGCCTCACTAATAATCATTCAGATTTTGCACCTAAACTGACCAATCCTCAAAAGATGTGTGATAAAAACTAATCTGGCAATTGAAGTGTAGAAACACTCCAGCACCTAGAGATGTTTACACATTCAAGGTTTGTGAAGAAGTTCATGACTAGCTTTTAGGGACATCAGTCCTCCCTAGGAACTGGTACCATGTTCATGATATGCAGTTTAATCCCATTAACAGGCCCCACAGGATCACCTTAGACATGTCAAAAACAATCTATGCAAAGAAGAAAAAGGGGCCTGCAATCACCTGGTAAAATGTGGTCATCCCTAAGGCACATGTCGTACCAATAAAAACTAAAACTAAAACTGAGGGATGGACCAATTCCTTCATCAATCATATTACTCTTTCACTTTTCTCCTATACTTATTGCAGTTTCCTTTCCCCTCAATGAACAAAGAATACCTATCAAATTTAAAAGCATAAAAGAATACCAATTACAATTGAAAATGTTGTATAATGACTTTTAATTATTATTTTTTCCTATTAGCTAGTCCATTACATCCTCTCAGGTAGTCTATCCGTCCCCACTTTCCCTTATTAGACTTGAGTTTACTAGTTACCACATGTCCAAGGAGAGACCTCTATTAGATTTAGATATAACATGTTTGAGAAAAGACTGGCTAGGTGGAAAGGGAAATTGCTCTCTTAGTACGGAGGCAGATTGACACTATGTAGATCTGTTCTTGACAGTTTGCCCATTTATTTTCTGTCCATCTTCAAGATTCCCTCCACAGTGGCAAAGAGGCTGGTGACCATTAAAGTCAAGTTTTTTTGGCATGGTTCAGGGGATCCCCAGAAGGGTGGTTTTGTAGTCAGCTGGGGGAGAGTTTGTAGGACTAACAAGAACGGGGGTCTAGCCTTGAAGAACATACCCCTATTTAAAATTACCCTCCGCACTAAATGGGTTTGGAAACTAATGACCTTTGAGTTTGGTCTTTGGTGGGAGACTATTTCTCAAAACTAGACTTTGCGATGTTGCCCTCCCGACCACTTGCTATGTCTCTCCCATTTTGTAACGCCTTGTACTCCAACCATCAAGGTATTGTCCGCTTTGGCCCAAGGATCTCACAATTTTATCTCTTTTTGAGCCAATACTCGAAAAAGGACAAAACTGTGAGGTCCTTGGGCCAAAGTGGACAATACCCTGATAGTTAGAGTATAGGACGTTATACAACGATATCAGAGAAGGACCCGTGCACTACAATACGGATTGGTTCGGAGACGAATCACACGGAAGCTGGTGAGCCTGTAATGACCCAGTCATAAGTTGGACAAGAGAGAGAGGGCTACCTATAGGAAAGAGCTACCCACAAATAAAGCAATGTAGAGCTACTACGATATGGAGCCACCACGGTGTGGAGCTATCACTGTAATGGGCAGGAATGAACGAATTAGTCTGGTATCAAAAAATGAAAAAAAAAACTACTAGACTATATATGTGAGATTTGTATCCATAACTTGCGATGTGTCTTTTGGGGACAAAATCGTACAAACTTGGCCCATACCCATAGGAAAAGGCTACCTGTAGAAAAGAACTACCCGCAAGTGAAGCGGTGTAAAGCCGCCACGGTATAGAGCCACCACAGCGTGGAGTTATTACTGCAACCGAGGGCTGGGACGAGAATGAACCGGATTAGTCCTATATCGAAAAATAAATAAAAAGTTACTAGACTATATATGTGGAATTTGCATCCGTAACTTATGAGGCGCTTTTTGGGGACAAAACTGTAGGGACTTGGCTCAAGGCGGACAATACCTTATAAAGATTAGATCGGGTCGTTACAAAATGGTATTAAAACAGGAGTCGTGTAGCACGATACAGGTTGGTTCGGAGAGGAACCACGTAAAAATTGGTGGGCCTATAATGACCCAGTCACGAGCCGGACAGAAGAAAAGGGCTACCCATAAGAAAGGGCTACTGTTAGAAAAAGGCTACCCGCAAGTGAAGCGGTGTAGAGCCGCCACATTGTAGAGCCACTATGGTGTGGAGCTACCACTACGACTGAGAGCTAGGGCGGGAATGAACCAGATTAGTCCTGTATCGAAAAACAAAACAAAAAGTTATAGGGTTATGTATGTAGGACTTGTATCCAAACTTGAGAGACACCTTTTGGGGATAAGACCGTACGAACTTGGCCCAAAGTGGACAATACCTTACAAGAGTTGGATCGGGTCGTTATGCAGCTCCTTTCTTTCCTTTGAAACCTTTCGTTCTTGCAGCTTACACAAGTCCTCTTTCCTTCTATGGAATCTTCTTAGTCCCCCTTCAATTTCTTCTTCTTCCACCCTCTCAAAATCTCACTCTTTTTAACTCTTTCCCTATCCTTTTCACTGCTCTTCCCTCTTTCTCTCTCTAGCTCCCTTTCTCTCTCCCTTATAGTCCCTCTCTCTCCCTGATCTCCTCCTCTCCCTGCTCCTACACCGCCCCCTCTCTCTCCCTCTTTCTTGCTCTTTGGAGACATTCGATAAAATTGGAACGATACAGAGAAAGCAAGGATGACATGCACAAATCGAGAAATGGTCGATAAAATTGGAACGATACAACGAAGGCAAGGATGACACGCACAAAACAAGAAATGGTCTAAACTTTTTTTTTTGTAATGACCTAGTCACGAGCCGGACAGGAGGAGAGGACTACTCATAGGAAAGGGCTACCCGTAGGAAAAGGCTACCTGCAAGTGAAGCGGTGTAGAGCCGCCACGATGTGGAGCCATCATGGTGTAGAGCTACCACTGCAACTGGGGGTTAGGGCAAGAATGGACTGGATTAATCCTATATCGAAAAACAGAAAGAAGTTACTTGGCTATAGCTGCGGGATTTGTATCCATAACTTGTGATGTGCCTATTGGGGATAAAACTGTACGGACTTGGTCCAAAGCAGATAGTACCTTATAAGGGTTGGATCGGGTCGTTACAGAATGGTATCAAAATAGGACCCGTGCAGTACAATATAAGCTGGTTTGGTGATGAATGACGCGGAAGCTGGTGGGCTTGTAATTACCTAGTCACGAGCCGGACATAAGGAGAGGGCTACCCATAGAAAAGGACTACCATAAGAAAGGACTACCCGCAAGTTAAGCGGTGTAGAGATGCCACTGTGTGGAGCCACGTAAAGCTACCACTACTATTGGGGGTTGAGGCGGGAATGAACCGGATTAGCCCTATATTGTAAAACATAAAAAAGTTACTGAACTGTATATGTGTGATTTGTATTCATAATTTGTGAGACGCCTTCTGGAGACAAAACCATACGGACCTGGCCCAAAGTAGACAATACCTCACAAGGATTGGATCGGATCGTTACACATTTGGAAGGACATTTTAGCTTGCTTTGATGTTTTCATGGCTGGATCTCAAATTTGGTTAGTGATGGCACCTCTACTTTATTTTGGTTTGATTCATGGTGTGCCCCTCAACCTCTTTGTTGGCTCTTTCTGAGGTTATTTGATATTGCTTGCAACGCTACTGAGGTTGTCTCCAATCTATTTGATACTGATTTGCCTCAAACCTCCTAGACCCCAACCTCTAGAAGAAGTCTGAGAAATGAAAAAGTGATAGATCTAATGCAGTTGCTCCAGCTGTTGTAGCACCATCTGTTGCCTGCGTCCCAGGACATGGACATGGAGATGGGATAGGATCAATAGATTCTCGGTCAAATCGACCTACTCCATTATTGCAGATGGGGGAACTAGATATCCTTTTATTGCTAGTTTATGGAATGTTAAAATAAAAGCTCGCTCAAGGTGCATATACTTCTTTAGAGGGTCATTCTTTATAGACTTTCGACATGCAACAGGATTGAGCATTTTATCCATGATCTGAATCTCTCTTGCTGTTTATGTGCTGTGGAAGAGGAGACTCTATAGATCACCTCTTCTCTGCTTCTTCTCTTTCAGAGGAGGTATGGCACTTGTTGTTTGATTGTCTTCAAGTTGGACTCCTTCAATAGGAGTCAATGGAGCAGCTTCCCCTATTGGCGGTAGGAGTTGGCCTAGGAAGGAAGACCGATTACTGTGGTGGCTAATCCTGCATGCACTGTGTGGGCCATTTGGACAGAGCGTAATAGGACTTTTAGGGGGGAGGCTTCTTCTTCGCTTAGGATTTTCTCTTTTGTTTGTGAAAAGGTCAAAGAGTGGGCCCAGCTGCATTGTAAGCTTGATGAATTGAACTCTTCCCTTTTTGTTTGCTTTGGTTTGGAGGGGGGATGTCTAGAATTTTACACCTTCTTGGTATCCTTTGTATATGAGGCCTTTTCTTGCTGCCCTCTCTATAATTCTACATGTTTTCTATCTTTTATAATACAAGTGGTACCATCTACATTATAAAAAAAAAAAAAAACATGTCAATAATTCACTCTCAAGTTTCAAAACAATTTTCCGGGGATATGCACCCCATGCCCTATTGAGCATGACCCTAGCCTTCATTTTTAAGATAAAGTTTCAATAACTTTAAGATTAAAAGTCTTCATTTTTAGAGGGTTTATAAAATCTCTCCAACAACTTATTGGACTTTTGGACTATCTTATGGGC
Source organism: Zantedeschia hybrid cultivar (assembly GCA_030544215.1). Taxonomy (NCBI): domain Eukaryota; kingdom Viridiplantae; phylum Streptophyta; class Magnoliopsida; order Alismatales; family Araceae; genus Zantedeschia; species Zantedeschia hybrid cultivar. The sequence goes on from JARZZO010000005.1 coordinate 14,423,935, forward strand.
CCAAAACCATTTTCTGGGGATATGCACCCATGCCCTGCTGAGCATGACCCTAGCCCCAGGGCTGCCATGTGTGGCCTCAAGACACATTGGCTGGTAAAATACTCAGGCTACGCACGTAGTATAATATCCCAGATTTTTCAAATATGGGTTCATGGTGTGTTAACGGACTTGGGAATTTTTGGTGTAAAGTTTCAATAACTTTAAGGATTAAAAGTCTTCATTTTTAGAGGGTTTATAAAATCTCTCCAACAACTTATTGGACTTTTGGACTATCTTATTGGCCCTTAACAGATCTTCTTAATGGGCCATTAGTGGATCTTAGAAGGTCAATATTGGATTCAATAAGAACTCTTCCTGAATTTTGATTGGACCCTTCTTGGACCGTCATTATTGGGAAATTATTGGGTGTAGTGGACCTTTTATTGGCCCTTTAATGGGTTTTCATTGGGCCCAATTTGGACAACTTTTAATCTGCCAGCATTAATGGACCACCGCAAGGCCGTTATTTGGATTGAAGAGGTGGGACCCAGTAGGCATGGCAATGATTAATGATAATGATAAAAGTATAATGATGATAGTTACTATAAAGCATGGCAATGATTAATGATAAAATAGATGTAATATAATGATAAATAGTGGGGCATGATAAATGATGGGGTATAAGGACTAAACATGACAAATCATGATATGTAGTGAATGTGATTGTATCATTTTTATTTTAATTATGGGTGGTCTTTAGAAGTAACTGTTGTGACCTTGTGTAATACTGTGGTATTCACTTGACTGAAAGAAAGAACCATTATAAATTTCACAACGTAAAGGGTCAAGCTGCATACATACGGAATGATGTGCGACTGGTCTGGTATTCAGAGGCCCCAGCAGCGTAAGATGTGGCAGGAATACAGTCCTCCAGAATGTCAAGGAAGGAATATACGCATATTTTCTGCTATTCATATTTTCCTTTCAGTGAAGAGGCACGAGAAAGGAATGTGACTGTATTTTCTGCTATTCATTTTTTTTCGTTTAGTCAAGGGGCACCACTTTACTGATAAGATGGGTCCTAACAGGATTTGACCATCAGAGATACGGGATGCTAAGTCAACTCCCTTAAATGCTGCCATGGTTGAAGCACGAAATGTTTCATCTTGAACAGAGTCAAGAGTCTAGATTTGATTGAAGCATGACAATGGTTGTTATTTACCTAGCACATTTGTGATTGTGACAAAAACCATGTGGTAAGACACTGTCTGAAGTTGGCCTCTAACCATCTCATCTATATGATTGATTGAGACTCCTATAGAATAGGCAACTTTTTGGTGGGGGATACACTCCTAGGGTTCCACTTAAATATTCCAACCGCTGGTCTAGTAACCCCTTGCTTCAAGATATGGAGTGGATATCTTAAACAGAGTCAAGAGTCTAGATTTGAAGCATGACTGACTTAGACAATGATATTTGTTTACTTGAGCACATTTGTGACTGTGGCATAGACCACGCCATACAAGACTCTGTCTGAAGTTAGCCTATAACTCGTTTCACCTATATGATTGACTGGGACTCAAATAAGGTAGGCAACAAATTAACCGCTGGTCTAGTAACCCCATTGCTTCGAGATATGGAGTGGACCATTGTAGTTGTAGATGGGGGACGACTGACTACAAATTAACTGACGATGGAGTCGATGTGATATATTGACCTGTAAGCATGGTTGGCAGTACCGGCCGATACCGGTACATACCAGTATCGGCCGGCACCGGTACCCTAGGTATCGGCTGGTACCGGATCGATACTGGGCCCGTACCGGCCGGTATGTACCAGTACCGATACCCACCGATACCGGTACTGCCATCCTTGCCTGTAAGCCCATTCCTTCTATTGTATGCATTTACATGGAAGACTTTCTAGCTAATAAAGAACATAATGATCATTTATGATGGATACAAAGCATATAAAAAGAACAACAGACAAGAATTGTGATGATTATGATGGGTATGACATGAAGAATGAATTGATTATGACATAATTATGGTAGATGTGATAAATTGTAATATAAAAAATGGTCTATGAGCACGATGAATGATGGATAATAATGATGAACTATGGAATGGACCATTGTAACTGTAGAGACAAGCAATTATGTCATAGAGATGACAAACTACAACTTGAATGATAGTGGAGTCGGTGAGATATAATGACATGTATCGTATGCTCATTCCTTCTACTGTATGCATTTAGATGGAAGACTTTCTCACTAATGAAGAACATAATGATGATTAATGATGGCTAAAAAACATATAAAATGAAAAACATACAAGAATAATGACAAATATGATGGTATGACATGAAGAATGAATTGATGATCACATGATGATGATAGATGAGATCAATTGCAATAAAAAGATGGTCTATAAACAAGACCAATGATGAACAATAATGCTGAACTATGATTATGATTAATGGCTGTCAATAAAGAAGGATAATGATCAAGTACAATGAGTCATGACAGTGAGCGATGAAAGATAGCTATCTAGAAAGGATGTACGAATTATGTCAGTGTTTACCACTTTCTGATGATTTTGTAGAATGCATGCATGTTAGTTTTACTTATTCCATGATGCAGATGAAATGTCAAAAAGAATGAAAATTTGCAAAATTAAAATAAGATAAGAACAAGTAAATATAAATGAAGGGTTATGATCAGTTGTAAACTTGTAACTGCATAACATTTGTGAGCTAGGGTCAATCTAGGAAGTAGAAGATCGTTGTTGGCATGCCTGGCCTACTTTTTATTTTTAGGCAATGGTCCCTGGAATGGAGCATCATCGGAAGTAAGGCAACAATCAAAGTTAGTCTTCAAGTATCGGCCAACAATGTTAGACCAGTCCTTTCTTTCTATACAGTATATGTACCTCTAAATTATGTACAATGAACCAAAGTTAGTTTAAATAACTTTCAACAACTGCTATTATTTTTGCATATCCTATAGTTTCTTTTCGGAGAAGTGGATGGTACCCCAATCGTATTAATAAAAAAAAAAGGGAATGTGTTTACAAGTTCTCAAAAATCCCTCTATAAAGAAGTAGGCAACACCAAGGTTAGAGTCAAGCTCGATTCATACACATGACAAAGACAAGCCCACCTGAACTATCATACAAAAAGGAAACAAATATTACCGGAATCCCGGAGTCCCTTCTAAAAGGTCTCCCATTCTTTGCCTCATGATGCCCATATGGTAGGATGGAGAATCAGCCACCAAAGTATAGTCACCTCTACTGTTCCATTGATGATACCACCACATTATCAATTTGTCCAGTGTTCAAAAACCGAAAGGAAATGTTTTTTTCTTTTTTTCAAATGTGGATGGTACCCACTTGTATTATGAAATCTAAAAGTGTAAATGCACCATTGTTTTCGGTGACGCCTAGGGGACAAGGCACTCCATCGCGCCCAAGAGAGGTGGCGCCCAGCCCGCTAAGGCCTGCCTAGCCCACCTTGTTTCATAAACAGCCGCCTTCTTTTGGGTTCATTTTAGTTACTAGAAAAAAGTTGATGGGTATTTATGTAAAACTGCCCATGGTTTACATCAAAAGACGGAAATGGCAATCAAACTTCCCACTTTCTATGGGATTCTTCTGCTAGCACCTAACGGGTTTCCTCTCCTTATCTCATGGTCACTAGAAAGGGAAGCAACCTTGTCATGTATTATAGTTTTTACTTCTACACTATAAGTATGTGTTGAATGTTGTCAATGCCATTGCTATCCTTGTATACAAATAAACATAGAATGTAATATGGTGGAAAAATGTAGATAATAGTCCTCTTGGAACACACTAAGGTTATATAAACTAGGCTTCACTTAGGCGCCTTGCCTTGTCGCCTCAGTAGTAAGGCGGTAGGTGAACACGTTGATCGTCGTGGTCGCCTTGACAACCATGAAATGTACAAAAAGAAGGGAAAAGAACAAAATCCCCCCATACAAAGCACCAAGAAGGTGTCAACTCCCGCTCACCTGTCCTCCAAAAGATAAAACAAAGACGAATTGCTACCATCAAATTACAAACCTTTTGCCCACCCCTAAACCTTTTCAGAAACAAAAGAGAAAGTGGAGTCGCCGTTTCCCGTCTAAAAATCATGCTATTCCGCTCCATCCATAGTGCCCAAACGGTCACGTGAAGAACTATAGTTACCACAACACTTGATCCTTCTTCGAGGTCCACTGTCTCTCCCACAAAAGGAGCAAACTCTCAAATGACTCAAAGCCCAGTACAATCCACATGAAGAAGGTCCCAATTAGCCGCCTCACTTCCCTTGCAAAGGAACACAAAGTAAAGAGGCAATACAGGGACTGCCCAAAATCCTCACAAATGATATAGAGCCAGCCAATCAGTTGTTGAAAGCCTATTGAGAGAAGCTCTCCACATCAAGAATTGCACCTTAGGAGGGCTTTTTACCCCTCAAACTGAAGAGAATAAGGGGAACCTGCAACCCCCATCCAAAATGGTAGAGTAGGTCAACTTGACCGCATGAATATCATCCTTAGTCCATCTCCAAATACAATGACCCTCAACGTCCATATCCACATGAATCTGCTACAGCATTTCAACATAAGAAATAGATCCTCCAACTCTTCCTCTCTCAAGTTTCTTTTGAACAACGGGCGCCAGTCCGCCTGTCCCTGAACTGTATACATCAAACATCTGGGATACCCTGGCAGTTTGTTAAGATAGAGCCTGTCCCTGAACTACATCAAACATCTGGGATACCCTGGCAGTTTGTTAAGATAGATCACATATAACCGTGGAAGTAGGTCCCGCAAAGGTTGTAAAGTGCTCCATACATCCTTCCAAAAAAGGGTGCTCCCACTGTGACCAATTACAATGATCGAGCCAGCCTTGAACACATTAGCATTGTTGCCCCTCCACACTGGAGATACATTGTATAGGGTAGGCAGGAGAACGTCCCATTCCCTGGAATGAATATAACAGTTCTTGGAGATCACCTCTGACCACATACTCATCTCATGCTGAACCAGCTTCCACAACCACTTGGAAAAAAATGCCAAGTTGAGGAGGATATTCTTCAAACCCAAGCCACAATTCTCCCTAGATGTGCAAATATGCGCCCAAGAAAAACATGAAAACCACCTCTCTTGCATTCCCCTGATCCATGCCAAAAGAACCGAGCTCAAATAGAGTCCAATCTCTTGACCACAAAAGAGGGAATTCTGAAGATAGAAAAATAATAAATGGGAAGTGAGTCCAACTTTTTTTTGCATAAAGTCATCCTTCCTCCAAAAGAAAGTAGGCTCGCCAAAGATCTCTCAAGCATTGAGCCCCCCTCGGCCCAGCGAAGTCCATGCACTCGAAACTCACATGAACCCAAGGTGGTGCCCACCGCAGCTATGTCCATAGGTGGGAATTGATACCGCGACCTCATGGTTGCCCATGAAGTACGTTATCCAACTCTCCCACCCTTGAGAGACAAAAGACTTCCTCATCATTCTCTGCTAGTCACTCCTCACCATCCTTGGGGAAAGGGGTAACCCCAGATAGGTGATGGGAAATTGATCCTCTCCCTCCGAGAAGAAAAGGATGTGTCATCAGCAAATTGCAAGTGAGTAATTTGTCTACAAAGAGGGGCCACCCTGAAGCCAATAACTAAGGAAGCAACCTCTCCCTTCTCCCACATTCAACTAAGTATATGGACCACCAAAATAAAGAACAGAGGGGAAATAGAGTCTCCCTATCGAAGACCTCTAGCACTATAGAAGAAAGGGGTAGGACTCCCATCCCACTCACCAAGACCAAAATCTAGTTGAGGAGATAAAAGCACTAATCCAATCTACCCACTCTCACCAAATGCCACCTTTCGCAGGACCTGGAACAAGCAATTCCAGTTAACTTTGTCATAAGCTTTCTCAAAGTCCAATTTCAGCACTAGACCTTTCTTCTTATGTAGTTTCATGGCATGGATGCACTTATAAGCCACCAAGAAATTTTCACGAATGTGTCTCCCTTTGATGAAAGCTCCTTGATTGAGTGAGATCAATCTATCCACCACCCTCTCAAGTCTAATCATTCAACAACTTGAAGATGACCTTTATAGATGCCATTCAAAAGGCTAATAAATATATAGTCCCTTGGATGATTTGTTCCTTGTTTCCTAGGAATGAGCACTAGGTATGTCTTATTAATACCACCTAGGTGCAATTTCCTTTCCTGGAACTCCTAAACTGCCTTACATATACATTCCTTGACAATGTTCCAATAGTGTTGGAAGAACGGCATGGGAAAACAATCTGGCCTATGTCCCCTTTAATCTCCTCCTCATAGAAAGGAAAGGAAGAGCTTCCCTGTCCTCCTTTGTAATGTAAGGAAGAAGATCAACCGAGATGTGTGTGTGTGTGTGTTGGGGGGGGGGGGGTGGTTTCAAGTGTCCTCTTCTCAAAAGAGCTTGGTGTAGTAACTCTGCACATGCCTCCTGATCTCCTTCGGTTGAGAGTATATATACAACCTTCCTCATTGAGACTCCAGATGAACTCGACTCTATGCCTCCAAGAGGCCACCTTTTGAAAATAAACAATGTTCATGTCTCCTTCTTTGATCCATCTATCTCAAGACCTCTACTTCTAATAGATTTCCTCCTTAGAGAGTATCAATTCATACTCTGCTTTCAGCTTGTTCCTCTGGGACCTATCCTCGTCCCCCATAAGGCTTCTTCTAAGGCATCCAACACTGGCAAGTGATCATGAATCTTATCCTTAGCAACCTTCCAAGTTAAGGACCTATCAGCACCCCAAGCTACAAAAGCATGGGCCAAGGACTTAGCCTCTTAATCAATGACACCGTGGCAGAAGATTCCTAGTAGTTATCATTCCACACCCTAGTGACGATCCATAAAGCCTTTTTCTTGTAACCAGAACTTCTCAAATCTGAAATGTTTCTTCTTCCTACCACCCTCAAAGGCGGTGTTGAGGAGGATAGGCTTGTAATAGGAGACCGTACAAGGAAGACACTGCATATGGGGGAAATACACCGAGACAAGGAATCTGTCCAATTTGGAACAAGAGGGTCCTTTCTGAAATTAGACTAGGAGTAGGGACATCAATGAGTACAGCTTCATAAATGAATTTTTGGAGGTCCTCCATGACCCTCGAGGCAAAGGCCAGATCTGACCTCTCCCACATCGACCATAGCATTGAAATCTCCCAGCATACATCCAGTCAATGCGAAAATATATACCAGTCTAACTTCCCCTAATGGCACTTCCTCTAATCAAGCCTACCCTACTTGACACAGTCCTACTGCAGATGATTCTTCTCATGTGTGGGATGTGTCAACGGTATGTATAAGGTTAGATGGTTATGTATTTCCCAAATAGTAGGTAAATCTTTTCGGAACTGATCAGATGAAGCTAGACGCTTCCTTTAATAATAGATTGATTAAATGCTTCTGCCTCATTCTTTTCACATTCTATTGATTGAATCAGTTTTTTTTAATCAACTAACTAGAACTAATTACGTAGATGATCTGCCACAGTTGGAGTATGTAATGATTGATTATATACTGGTAAAAATTTATTCATTTTCATGTTATATCCTGTGAATACCAATCCCATTTTCCTCATGCGCTGTTTTTGAACTTCTGCAGTAACTCAAATATGACCGTGCGAAACTGGACAAAATAACATCACGCATTCCCATCAAAATACACAGAAAAAACTCTACTTTCAAAAACAAAATAGCCAAACAACCTCAAGAAATTGCAACTTTCATAACAAAGGAGCATTTTACCAACAAAATCATAGCATTGCAAAATAATAAAAACTAAATATTTAGATAAATAATATTTATCCATCTTTAACAGAAAATGTAACATGAGATTCCCCTGATGGCAGCTCACCTTTAACAGAAAATGCAACATGAGTTTCCCCTGATGGCAGCTCCTCTGACTTGCTGCAAGATCGATCATCATTCAGTAAATCAAGAACGGAAAATTCTGCAAGGAAAAACAATGCATAAGAAATTAGAAAAAGAAAAGACGAAGATACAGCTTAATGGTCAAGACCAGTAGACTAGATGTCAGTTCCCCTAACTTGCCATGAGATTGATCAACACTTAGTAAATTGGGAACAGAAACCTACGGAAAGACAGACACGATGACTGAGAAATTAGGGGGAAAAGATGAAGATATATCTCAATTGTCAACACCGATAGACTAAATGCTGCCCAAATTGTGGCACAGACCGATGCAACCACGAGAAAGTGTGCCAGCTACATTTTCAACCAAATTACTGGACCACTAAAAAAACTGAATTTGCCAGATATTTGGCATCCAAGTTTTTTTTTTTTTTTTTTTGAAGGTGACCAATTAGATCACTGATTCATTGATAATTAAGTACAAAAATTACATCAAGGAGCAAAGCTGCTCAAAAAACACACAGGAAACCCCTTACAAAGTAAGAAAAAGAAAACCCCTCTCCAAAGAGAAAAAAACTCCCCCAATATATCCTATCAAGAGGATAAGATATAAAAATACAGAAACACAAAATTACAAGATCAGCCGAACATCCTCAAAGACTGCCTCAATACAGACAAAGTAAGAGAGAATTTCGGCCACCCCACTACCCTAGCAGCTTTACCCCACTCCGAAACCCATCTAATAACCCTGCACATGATATTATAAAAGCTGTCAAACTCATCTCTAAATCTTCTATAATTCCTTTCAGTCCAAACTCCCCACAGAAATGCAGGGAGAATTAGAGACCACAGCTCCCTCTCGATTGGAGAAGGGCATAGCTTAGCCCATCCATCCAACATTTGAAGCACAGAGGAAGGTTCCTCCCAGCTGATATTTAGGCTTCTGCAGCATGACAACCACCAGGCTTGAACAATACCACAGTGGCAAAACATGTGATCCACATCCTCAATAAATCATCTGCCACAAAAATAGCAGCTGAGTTTCTGCAAGGGTAGGAACCGACTCAGTCTGTCCATGGTTGGTAGCCTACCCAAAGCAATCTTCCACAGGAAGAGGTTGATCTTACAAGGTAAATTCTTGGACCAAACTGCATTTCCCCAGGGCACTCTAACACCACTGTCATTAATCACTCTTAACAGGGCATTAACAAAGAAAATACCTTTGGGATTTCAAACCCATAATCTTGTATCATCACAGTTTCTCTGCAACCCAAAATTGTGAATGATGTTCAGCACAGCCACCAACTGTTGAATTTCCTTAGTTTTTAGATTTCTTCTAAAGTTCAAATTCCATGGATTGGACTGCCCATATAAATGCATCTCAGCCACAAACCTATTTTTGTCCTCAGAAATTAGATACAAATCTGTAAATTCTACTGCCAAAGGCTGGTTCAACACCCACTTATCTTCCCAGAATTTAACCGAGCATCCGTTACCCACTCAAAAAGAAAATGGGGGGGCAATCAAGTCAACCATCTTATTAATATTCCTCCAAATTGGGGACATATTAGATAAGGATGTTGGGTACAAATTCCATCTAGATGTACCATGGTAGTATTTCCCCTTGATGATTTTGGACCACAAAGCATCTTCCTCCTCTCCCATTCTCCAAATCACTTGGCCAATAGAACTTGGTTAAAAGTACCAATCTTTACCAAGCATGCCCTACCTTTAAAAGCATCTAAGGTTTTTGATGGGGATCCAGGAACGGCTGGAATGGAGTCAAAGGCCCAATGTGCAGTTTATTTGGCCCATTAGGGGCCCATTTGGAGTCTTTTAATATATATGTAATTTTCCCATATTTTTTAGTTATTTTCGGAGTCCTAGGGGTAGTTTAGTAATTTTCCCATTAGGGTTTCTTTGAAGAGTCTATATATTGTCCTGTATCCCCTCGTGGGAAGGCATTGAAGAAGAATTTTGAAATGAAGAGCCGCCGCTGCGTGTTTTCTCCCGAAACGGGACGGGAACCCTAGTCTTCTTCTCCTCCAACCCCTCTCTTCTCTCTACTTCCGGTCTACCCCCTCTCCTGTCCCGCGTCAGTTTTGCCAAAAAACTTTGACACCAGTTAACAAGGAACAAGGTTGTAAAGTACAACCAGTCAAAACTTTTTCCATGGATCTCAAATTGGACAGCAGAAACAACAAGATGGGTGCAACGCTTTACAATCATAATGATGAAGTTGAAGGTGACGAGAGAATACTCTATACAGTTCATAAAGAGCACCTTGTAATGGAAAAAAAAAAAAATCAAGCATCAAAGTCTTCAGATAGTAATGTCTAGAGAGAAGTTGGCGTGAAATAGTTCTAAAATATTACGATTACCAGACATCCTTTTCAATTCATCTGCTTTATCATGAATTTTACTGGAGTTGCGTGGGTCAGAGAATGATGGAATCTTCCACTCGTCTGGTTTATTTTGAGCTATGTTACAATGGTTACGATCAGGTGGAATGCCAGCACAGTTTTGCGTGGTTGCTGCAGAAACACTGTCACAAGACAGCAATTTAGTCATTGAATAAATAGTGAGAACACATAAATGAAAGAACACTAAACCTACTTAAGATTTAAACTCCCGTTGTCCATGCACAGTGCCTTCTCTGTTTAGAAAAGCAACAGTAATTAAGTATATAAAAATAAGAGAACATGATAAGAATTAAAATGAAATGAGAGGTGCAAGCCTTTACTCAGTTCCTTTTGATGATTACTTGGATCTGCAATGTCCTGGTTTGGTGGGAACTCCAGGAAACTCTCTGAGGCCTTAATTTTCTCTTTTGATAGACCATCCTCTGGTAAAGCAAAGTAGGGAGAATATGAATAACCTACTTCTTTTAATTTAAAACCTTTTTTAGGAAATTGTGAACTTTTCTATCAAAAAAAGAATGACAAGTTTTTTGAAAGCAGATGCTACCACTGAATAGTATTAAATAGGATAGAACTTTACAAGTAATCAAAGAGAAGCACTCAACCTCACTCTACAAGACACCAAGAAGGTGAATCACAATTCATCATCCAAAAGAACAAAAAAGGAGGAAGTGTCTATCAAATCTTTATACCAGACCCTCATCCAATCCCTAACATGAGAAGAAATGAAAGATACTAATCTGCCGACTTGTGTCTCATACCAGATAGCCAAAAGAGTGACATGAAGGATCAGCCACCACATAATATGATCCCCTTTAAGAGACAAAGGGTACAGCCATAAGCAGATCAAATCCTCCACACTGTCTTGAAGAGTCTTCACAAGATGTAGCTTAATAATCCCTGCCAAACTTCCAAGTAGTATGAGCATCCTACAAACAAATGGTCTACTCCTTCATCTACCTCCTCACAAAGGCTACAAACAGGACGGACATCACAGCTAAACCGAATCAGCCAGTCAGCCATGGGTAGCTTCCCATTCAAAATCTTCCAAACCAAAATCTTGACCTTCAACAAAGACTTAGGAACCCAAATGTGACGGCAAAAGGATTCCGAGCACCTCCCACAGTCACACCAAGCTATCAGAACAGGAGACATCCAACATGAATCCCTAGAGAGTCTGCGACATGACAATAAAATCCAAGATCTCATTTTCCCAAAAGATTCCTTCTGAAAGTCAGAGCCTAACCATCAGTAACAGACAAATCCACAGTCTGCTCCACCAAAGCCTCAAGGTGAGTAGAGATATCAAAGAGCCTAGGAAAAGTATGACAAAGTGGTGCAGGCCCACACCACTTGTCCCTCCAGAAGGAACAAGTCTTGCCATCACCTAGAGCCACTTGGGATGCATCAAGAAGAACATTAGCTGCCTCTAAGATACCCTTCCAAGCATGGGAGATATTGTAGTCCACCTCCATATTGAAGTCCCACACTCTACCCATTGAATAATATTTGCCCTCGATGACCTCAAGTCACAGGCCAGAATTGATAGTGTCAAGCTTCCATAGCCATTTAGACAAGGGGGCTAAATTTAAGACCCGAATGTCTTTAATGCCAAGTCCACCATTTTGCTTACTCCTACAAACTCAGCCCAACTAATGCCATGAATTCGCCCTCTAAAAGAATCATTACTACCCCTCCAAAAAAAAAATTATCATGAATGCCTTCAAGCTGCCTAGCTACTCTCTTCGGAACTCTGAAAACGGACAGATAGCAAATGGGTAAATTGTTGAGGATAGACTTGCACAAAGCCAACCTACCACCATAAGATAACAACCTTCCTTCCACCCCAGGCAACCGTGACTGAAATTTGAGATAATCGGCTACCAATGACTGCACCTAATAGACTTGGGGGAAAGAGGCAAACCCAAGTAGGAAACAGGGAAAGACCCAACCTGACAACCAAAAATAATAGTTGCTCTCCTAAGGGACGTCCTTGGTTCAGCATTATAGCACATAGGGCTTCGGCGCTACAACAGCGCTTCGCTAACTTAAAGCGCCTCGCTATGAGAATGACGCTTCGTTAACGCTTGGCTAGGTCGTCGAACCTTCGCGCTGACTGTTCGCTTTATCAGTAGCGAAAGCGCTTCTCTTTGCCCCTTAAGTATAGAAGGACGAGAAAGAGATTCTTGGTTTTCTTGCTCCCGCTTCCTCATCCGCGCTCATCAAACCAACTTTGCTTTTTGGGAGGGTCCGAAGGTGGCGGACATTTCGAAATGATAGCATCGAAGATATGTAGATATATACACGGTAACGGTTATCCCGGACTGCGTTCCGAAAAAAGTGGCCTACTTGAAAGAAAGGGCGAGCACTCTCGGCTCGAAGGTAGGTACTCTCGTGTTTCAACCCCACGTGACTTTGAAAGTTGTGGGGCACTGTGTACTTACGAATTGCAAGCAAGTGAATGGGGACGGTGCGTGGCGAATGGAACGGTTCATCAAGCTATTTCTCGCCTCAAGCCCCGGTAGGAAGCGGGGTACTTTACAAATAGGGGGCAATTGCATCGCACCTGACTGTGAGGAACCTCTTGCAAGCGCCTTATATTCACTTCGTAACTAGTGGCCGGTTTTCCGTCGTGTCAGCATTTTCCCAGTACGCGGAGCCCCAACGTTTTGAGTGCTTTCTCATAGGGTCCATAATGCTAATCCATCTTTTTGTGTGTGCAAAGAAGAAAAGAAAAAGCAAAGCATTCTCTTGGTTTCCCAACAGCTTCTAAAGTTTGTCCTCTCTCGGCTGGATGTTGATCCAGCCTACTACGAGGATCACGTATCCCATACATCGTCTTTATCCCTCCTGGGTCCTGTAATTCCTATGCCGCCACGTTTCCCGATCCTTTAATTTTAGTGTTTCGACCAGAAGCGATAACTTCTAGCTAGTTCAGTGGATGAGATGGGTGCACTCCAACTCACTCAAGAATGGGACGACAGTGGTCCGCAGGCAAACTCGTTATGATCTTGGACGCAATACACTGGAATCATGAAGCACTCCTAAGGGACGTACCTAACAAATTAATACCAAAGACCATGGAATGCAAAATCGGCCGATCCCGAGTCAGATCAGCCGATTCAACTCGGGATCGACAGTGGCTGATCCGATTATGGGGGGAACCGGCCGTTCCCCCTCCAGTTCACTGAGAATTGGTCGGAATCGGCCATTCTCAAACACAGGATCCTGGCCGATCCCCGGCCGATCCGATCCGGATTGGATCAGGATCGCCGGGGTTCAATCTGAACACCCAACCCAGTCCAGAATTTCATGCCAAAGACAACATTCTTATGGAAATTAACCCTCAAACATGTGACTTCATCCAAAAACTCAAGAATCAACCTAGTGGCAAAGACCTACTCCACCCCTCCAGATAAGAATATGACAGTATCATCAGCATACTATATATGAATAATCGATCTACTTATAAGGCCTAGCCTAGAAGCATAAGCCCTGCAGCTCTAGCTCTCTCCCACATATAACTAAGGACTTGCGCTATTAGAAAAAATAACAAGGAGGATAGAGGATCTCCCTACCTAAGGTCTCTGCCACTACGGAAGTAAGGTGTAGGCATGCCATTGAAGAGCACAGCAAATAAAGCGAAAGATACACAAACTCTGATCTAAGAAACACATTTCTCACCAAACCTCACGCTAGAAAGGATATTGAACAGGCAAGACCAATCCACTCTATCATTAGATTTTCAAAGTCTAACTTAAGAACAATCCCACTCTTCATCCAAAGTCTAACCCTCAAACATGTGACTTCATCCAAAAACTCAAGAATCAGCCTAATGGCAAAGACCTACTCCACCCCTCCAGATAAGAATATGATAGTATCATCAGCATACTATATATGAATAATCGATCTACTTATAAGGCCTAGCCTAGAAGCATAAGCCCTGCAGCTCTAGCTCTCTCCCACATACAACTAAGGACTTGCAATATTAGAACAAATAACAAGGAGGTTAGAGGATCTCCCTATCTAAGGCCTCTGCCACTGAGGAAGTAGGTGTAGGCATGCCATTGAAGAGCACAGCAAAGGAAGCGAAAGATACACAAACTCTGATCTAAGAAACACATTTCTCACCAAACCACATGCTAGAAAGAATATTGAATAGGCAAGACCAATCCACTCTATCCTTAGATTTTTCAAAGTCTAACTTAAGAACAATCCCACTCTTCCATTGATGCTTCATGCCATGTAAACATTCTTAGGCTACGAAGAAGTGCTCATGAATTTGTTTGCCTTTGATAATAGCACTTTGATTGGCACTCACCAGCCTGTCAATTACCCTCTCCAGTCGAAAAGTCAGCATCTTTGAAATAATCTTGTAAACATCATTCAACAAACCGATAGGCCTGAAGTCAAACAAGGAATCAGTCCCCTCCCTCTGGGGGATGAGGACTATGAATGTGTTGTTGATCCCCCAAGGATGGACCCTCCTCTCCTAGAATTCCAACACATCATGCATCAACAGAGGGTGAATCACTCCCAACAATGTTGGAAAAACAGCAAAGAAAACCCATCAGGGCCAAGAGCCCTATCCCTGCCAAGGGAAAAAAACAGCAGATCTCAACTCACCTAAGGAAAATGGTGCAGAGAGTGTGGCTCTCTCATCATCTGAAATAGATGGCAAAAGACCCACCGAAATGGTGGACATAACCTGATCATCCTCAAAAAACAAGTGAGAATAAAGGGAAGAGCTATGCCTGATCAACTCATCCATGTGTAACTGCTCAAGAGCAATGTAACTGCTCAATGAAATTTAAGGAACAGTAAGTGCATATCTTTACTTCTTTATCATAGATATATATCCACATTTTTTATTCCAAAATTTTCAAAGACTTCGTATAATAGTCCGCATACATGACATTCCAAATTTTTAATGCACGAGATTTTTTTACCGATTTTGTTACCGTCTTCTTCAAAATTTGAACCCAAATTATATGTGAATATATTTTTGTCGTATTATATCCGTACCATATTTAGCTAACAATGATCTTGTCTCTCCATCTGTGCAAACAGGCTTTCAGAGGTCTTCTCGGCTGCTGGCGACGTCTCAACAAGGTCAAGGGAGACATGCATAGCTGGGCACCCTGTTCGGACAGGGCGGAGGCATTCCTGTGCCTCTCTGGGCATTGGAGGAGCTGTTGCACATGTCCGCCATGGCTGTTGAGCACAGAAGACGACCACCCTCAGGTCCAAGGCCAGGTCCAACGCCAAACAGCATATCGGGTAAGTTCCGGGTAGCCACTCCCTTACCCAATCCACCCGAGCCGCTCCCAAATAGTTCTGAACATGCAGTACCACAAGCAAACTCCCATTCATCAACAGCCTGAGGGATTCCTCAACCCAGCTACCCACCGCCTGCAATAAGTATTGGATCCCTGCCAAATCACAGAAAACCACCAGAACGCCCACCATTCTAACAGGGACGTTGGAGAAGACAACCTCCATATACAATCCCCATTGAGAGTCCCAACGTGCTGTCTACACTACAAACCCTTCCCCTGCTACAAAACCACCAGATACCAAGGAATTCCAGATCGGATCGGGTCCCCGAATCGGGACCCACCGATCCCGATCCGAATCGGGATTGGATCGGCCGGAATCGGTTGGGATCGGCCAGAATCGGCCGGGATCGGCCGGAATCAGCCAAATCGGGACTTGCCGATCCCGATCCGAATCGGCCGATCCGGATCGGGATCGGCCGATTCTGCATTCCATGCCAGATACCACCCGCTCAACGGAGCCACGCCTAAGAAAGCACCACCAAGGTCCCTGATCTCCCATCCACCTTCGGACTTCTCCCTCTCTTCCAAGATCCTTTTAATCACAGCTGCCAAAGGCTTCCCTGCGACTGGACATAGATGAGCGCATCTCCTCAGCCGTTTACACTACAAACCCTTCCCCTGCCACAAAACCACCAGATACCACCCGCTGAACGGAGACACGCCTAAGAAAGCACCACCAAGGTCCCTGATCTCTCATCCACCTTCGGACTTCTTCCTCTCTTCCAAGATCCTTTTAATCACAGCTGCCGAAGGCTTCCCTGCAACTGGACATAGATGGGCACATCTCCTCAGCCGTTGTAGGCGGGGACCAAGGAAATCCATCGAAGGGGGCGACACCGAGATTACCATAGGCTGCGCTCGTTTGGCCTTCGGCTGTTTCCCCTTAATGACGTCCACGTACGATCGGGGTGCCATGGGAAGGAACTCCAAACATGACCTCCCCGATAGCAGCGGAGGCATCGTACAGGGCCCTCGCAGTCTTGAGTACGATGCCCCCCCCCCAGGCAGCGACCATGGTGCCGAGAGCTAAGGTTTCCCACATCCGTACTCGTGGGATAACATAATGCCATATTATAATAATCTCCTTCATTTGGATATTACTTATTATAACACAGTACCATGAAGCTAATTATAACATAGTACTATGTTATAATAAGTAATGTCCAAATGAAGGAGATTATGCACATTTTAACCTTTGATATTTGAAAGATGCTTGTACATGACCAGATACATCATATTTGATAATATATACCAGCTATGTTGTAGGCTATTTGGTGGAAAGAAACTAAAGAAGATTCAGAGAATCTAAAAACATATATTATAGTGTTCAACTATCCATGACATATTGCACAGATGCCATAATAACAACAGCTACTTTAATTATGCACATTTTGACCTTTGATATTTGAAATACACATGTACATAACAAGATACATCATGTTTGATTGTATACCAGCTACATAGTGGGCTATTTGGTGGGAAAGAAACTAAGAAGATTCAGAGAATTTGTTAGTATAGTGTTCAACTCTCCATTACGTATTATATAAATGTCATAATAATGTTATTATAGTTAGGGTTTTTTATGTTCCAGCATATGTGAATATTGCAGAATATGATTCAAAATGGCATAAAAAACAAAATGATATAATTGCCCTTCCTAATAATAGAAAAGAGGGTAGAGAGGAGGGTTGAAGGGGGAGGAAGTTCACCTTCTTCCTGCTGAGCCCAGGGTTGTACCAGCTGGTGATGGATGGGGAGACAAGGTCGACAACCTAGTAAGTTCCCCTGCTGAGAAAACATGGATCTGTTTCTCTGAATGGCAGAGGAATGACATCACGGTGAAGCACTACTTCCCACGGACATATTATTGAACTCAGCCAAATGTAGTTCTGCCTCAAGTTCAACATATATCTCCACATCAACCTCCTGGGGTCGGAGCGGTGGCACTAGAGGGGGAGAATCCATCAGGTTCAACCCTGTTCTGGTCCTCTTTCTCTTGTTCCTTTTCCCCATATTGCTTTCCTAGCATTTTCAAAAATGCCAAGAACATATCCAAGATTATCTTTTTCCTTCCCATGCAGCACTGGAGCTAGTGTAACCGTATCTGGATGTTACATTGATAAGACAAGCTAACAATTATGTTTTTCCACTAAATGTCCTGAGCCACCTGTCCCCTCTGTTGCTTAGAAACAATACATCGTTCCAGCACCATCACCCACTATTCACTATCAAATAATTGGATGGCCAATACTTTTATGTCCAACAATATGTATAGGTTTATATTTTTTCACTACATCCATTCAAATTCCCTTTGGTCTTGCTCTTCCCCTTTTCAAGAATTTGCTCAGACTCTCTAAGCTCTTATTCTAAGGTGGCATATGCTGGATTCATGGTCCACATCTTTACACAATTGTCATTAAATACTTTGTCTTAATGCTTAAAAATGCCACACATTCTACTTGAACCATGGGATTTGATGCCCGAGTAACTTCAATAATTAGAACCTAAGTTCATTGGATACCACAAAGAAAAACCACATTAAATGACCAATTTAAGGTATCAAGTCTTGGAGACGTATCTATACAGCTCCAGAAGACCAAAACTTATCATGGATTTTGTTGTTCAAGGATCTTTGGGGTATTAAGTTTCTGGGTTCTTTATGAATTGGACCGGACATTTCAATTAAAATACATGGAAGATAAATCTCACCATTTTTATCACAACAAGGTATCTGATCTGAGATCTACATGGATTTACAAGACTGTTAATCAGCTATTCTGAAAAAAAAAATGCATAGAAAATTAAACACACCATCTTTGTCAACACAGAAGTTTTTAGTAGCTGCAGCCACATTGCTCAAGCTGAGAACATCCAGTGAACGAGGTCCTTCAAGGTAATCAAAACCTTTGTTTCTTCCATCAGCATGATTTTCTGACTTACTTGCCTGCTGTTGTCGCTTCCTTTGCTCAAAGTATTGTCTTTGCCTTTGAGTTTCAGAAAAAGCAATTATATTAGGAAACAAAATGGCAGATAGAATTCAAAGAAGATATATGCAGACACACTGATTGGAGATGAAAGCCTAAAATGGTAAAAAGAGGCATACATTTCAAACATTGGGTTATATTATGATGGTACCAAGATGAAAGTCTTTAGCATCACTGAGAACCTAAATGCTCCAGAAAGCAAGCAACTTTACTATGTGAAATATGAAGATCAACAAAAGGATGCAAGTAGAGAGATTTTTACCGATTATGAGTCGACTTCCTTGACTGCATCATCCCCGTCCACAATACATAACAGAAGTACAACACTACATCAAATGCCAGATGCAGGAAAGGCATGTTTCCAAGAAAATGATGACAAAATTAAATTTAAATGCATTTAGAAACTTACAAAAGCTTAACACGTAAAAGTTATAAAGACAGCATGTATCTTTGGTTATGTCATTGAGGATAACCAATAAGGCATTTGAATCTTGAGCAACCAATAAGGCCTTAAAAATGTTTCAACTATAAGTCTATAAATAAGGAAAATAACATAAAGATGGACAGATTCATTTCAGAAAAAAAGGAGAAAAGATTGTACGCCATTAATAGCATATGCATGATGACATCCAAATAACTTTAAGTGGATATAAGGAAAGTATCATTTGCAATGCAAAGCATCATATCAAAACAATGGATACAAGGTGAAGGGGCATTCTAAGTAAATGAACTTCTCTATTCAATGGCATAAGGTGCTTATGATGCTCAACAGCATTTTAGAGCTGATTCATAGAAGACACTATGCCTATCATCCTGGTTCCAGCTGCAAAGGCTGATCCTTAGATCTGCTAGTGATTCTACCTGCTATGGAGTTGCATCCACATTGGATTAATATAAGTAAAAGAGAAGGGCCTCTTAAATAAATGCTCTCCGCTAGTGCAATAGAATTTGTGTTGAATGTTCGAACAAAGTAAATCCATACAAAACTGCTTTATTTTCCCTGGTTATTATGCATTGATTTAATTAGTTTACATATGCAAAGCATATGCCAGAGCACAAAGGCTGTTGCCATCTAAACAAAGATTTCACTATGTATACAACACAGTTTCCTAGTTTTAAGACTCCAATTATCATTGAAATAACCTTTTAGGGAAATGCTGTGAGCTGCAGACTTTATATCGAACATGAACGTGAATAGGACACTTGTGCTGGGACACATAAAACCAGATTAGCATTCCCTTTTAGTGGGTTCCACAGGATAGCACAAGCCAATATGTCGTAAAAAGGAGAAGCCTCAAGTAATATACACCTTCTTCGGACAAAAATAAACAAGAATGGTGATATCTACGTGACACTCACTGTAGTCACTTTTCGCCTTGAACCTCCCATCCATTGCAACATTCCTGAAGATATTGTGATACTCCCTGTAAAATAAACTCCGACAAAAGAAAAAGAAAAGGAATGGTCAACAGCAATCCCTCATGGATAGTATAGAACCACTCTTTTTCTACAAAAGATACACAGTTTCGAACAAAAACAAATTGAACTGAAGGAACTATTAAAGAATAAACATGGATTGTGCAAAAGCTAAAAGAGGAAAGCACTCATAAGATCCTAAACCTGAATTATGAAACTGGGTTGTGCAAAAGCTAAAAGAACCAGATAACAGATAAAATAAAAATGAGAGAAGATAGATCTTTCTTGTTTCAATCTCCAGAAAATCCTTGCAGATTGAACTGAAGGAATGCATCACCATTCCTTTTAACAAGAGTTACACATTCAACAAAAAACAAACTGACCTGAAGGAACTATTAAAGATAAACTGTGAGGGAGATATCTAGAGAACATATCGTCCTTCTAAAACAAAATATCTGATGAAGGAATACACTGTAGAAATCTCAAAAAATGGATCACAGTGAAAAGCAAACAAAAACCCTAAAATAGAATTCTGCAATTGGATTGCACATAAACTCAAAAAAAACAATTACGACTAAACTAAACACAAGACAGAAGATAGATATTGCTGGTTCAATCTCCAGAAAACCCTTTTTATAAAAAGATAGCATTCAACAGAAACAAAATTACCTGAAGAAACCATCTATACTATATATATATATATAATAGAGTTTTCTAGTGCCATGTGTCAACACCAGAATTCTTTGTTTCCCTCCTAAATTATCTTTCTCTCTCCCTTCTCCATGAATATCTGTCTCCTATTAATTCTCTCTCTCCTCGTCTTTCTCATTAATTCTCTCTCTCACCATCTCTCTCTCATTAATTATCTCTCTCTCCTTTCTCTCTTTCATTAATTCTCTCCCTCTCCCCTCTCTCTTTGCCTAAGTATTATTATTATTATTATCATCATCATCATCATCTCCTATTTTTTTGTCCCTATTATTATTATTATTGTTGTTGTTATTGTTGCAATCTCTTGAGATAATAATAACTAATTTTAAATTATTATTATTATTATTATCAGATAATAATAACTAATTTCGACATCATTATCATTTATTATTAAAAAATTAATAGCAAAATGATAGTCTCGTGCGATAATGATAACTAATTTTGATATTATTATTGTTTCTCTTTCTATTCTTTCACATTTTTCTCTCTCCCTATTAATATTTTTATCTCCCATTTTTCTATCCCCTATTATTATTATTGTTGTTGTTGCAATCTCTCGAGATAATAATAACTAATTTTGACACCATCATCATCGTTGTTATTATTATTATTATTATATTATTATTATTAAGGTAGTCCCATGAGATAACAATAATGAATCTTGATATTATTATTTTAAAAATTATTATTATTATTATTATTATTATTATTAATGAGACCAATCTCTCTCTTACTTTTCTTACTCATGTTATTATCATTATTGTTGTTGTTGTTGTTGTTGTCATTGTTATTATTATTATTAATATTGGGACAATCTTTTGAGATAATAGTAATAAATTTTGATATTTATTATCATTATTGGGATAGTCTCATGAGATAATAATAACTAATTTCGTTATTAATGAGATCAGTCTCTCTCTCCTTTCTCTCTCTCATTAATTCTCTTCCTCTCTCCTCTCTCTTTGCTTAATATTATTATTATTATTATTATCCTCTTCCACATTTTAATCTCTCCCTATTAATATTTGTATCTCATTTTATTGTGCCTATTATTATTATTATCCTTGTTGTTGCTGTTGTTGTTGCAATCTCTTGAGATAATAAAAACTAATTTTAATTTTTTATTATTATTATTGTTATTATGGTATTTTTATAAGATAATAATATTTAATTTTGATATTATTGTTATTATTAAAAAATAAATATCAAAATGATAGTCTCATAGTATAATGATAACTAATTTTGATATTATTATTATTATTATTATTATTATTATCTCTCTTTCTCCTTTTTCACATCTTTCTCTCTCCCTATTAATATTTCTATCTCTAATTTTGTTGTTGTTGTTGTTGTTGTTAACTAATTTTGACATCATCATCATCGTTATTATTATTATTATTATTATTATTATTATTATTATTAGGGTAGTCCCATGAAATAATAATAATGAATTTTATTGGGATAGTCTCATGGATAATAATAATTAATTTCGTTATTAACAAGATCTGCCTCTCTCTCATTTTTCTCCCAATTTATATTTCAGCACAACATTTATTAGAATAATCTCATGTGATACTAATAATAACCTTCAGTTCACTTTTTAGTTCTCTTTCTCAATCTATATTTCAATTAAATACAATGTTTCTGAACTTTTAATGTTTACCAAACAACTAATCTAATATTCATAGAAAAAATATTAATATTTTTGAATACATATTCTTCTATAACTATTTTATTCATTCCTTCATAAAATATAAAAGATTAACTTCACTTATATTAACTATAATTTTTTTATTCTTAATTGACCGTGCATGGCACGGGATTGCAACTAGTTAAAGAATAACCGTGGCTTAACTCCAACAAGGAGATTTCTAGAGAACATATTGTCTTTCAAAAACCAAAATCCCATGAAGGAAGACATTGCTGTAGAAACCTTAGAAAATGGATCAAAGATAAAAGCCAACATAAAACCCAAAACCAGAATTCCGCAACAAGATCTCGCAGAAACTAAAGAACCAGACACAACCAACATAAAACCCCAAGCCAACATATCCGATTAAGGAACACAATGATGTAGAAACCTTGGAACATGGATCAACGAGAAAAGCCAACATAAAACCCTACGCCACAATTCTGCAACTGGATCTCGCAGAAACTAAAAAACCAGACACAACCAACATATCCGATGAAGGAGCACATTCATGTCGAAACCTTGGAAAATGGATCAAAGAGACAAGCCAACATAAAACCCTAAACCAGAATACTGAAACTGGAACTCGCAGAAACTAAAGAACCAGACACATCCAACGTAAAACCCTAAGCCAACATATCCGATGAAGGATCACATTGACGTAGAAATCATGGAAAATGGATCAAAGAGAAAAGCCAACATAACACCAAAACCCTAAAGCCACAATTCTCAACTGGATCTCGCAGAAACTAGAAGAATCAGACACCGAACGAACTAAATACATAAGCGAATATAGATCATGCTGATAGATTTCCATGAAATCCTTCGCAACTACGACAACTACAGCCCGCCGAGGCAGATCCGGGGCTTGGGATCGACGAGCACGATGGGAGGGAAGAGAGTAGAGAAACAGAAAACCCTAGCTACGAGGAAGCTACAGAAGCGCGTGCCTTCGACAAGAGGTCAGATCCGTGAGAGAGATGGAGGCAGCCTCTGCGTCGCGAAGAAATCGAGTACACCTGATCTGCTCCGCCTCCACCACGCTTCTGCGATTTGGTCGCGGACACCAGAGAGAACACTGCTTAGGAAGCAAGAGAAGGCAGCATGGAGACCCTTTTATACGTTGCCGCAGGCCACCGGGCGTGCCTGGTTGCCAGCTGGCCGTGATGTTTCGCAGGTGAAATCGCACCGTCATGGGCCCCGGCTGGCGTTTTCTCCGCCACTTCTGGAGGTTCATTGCGAGGGTCCCCTAGAAACCCGGCATTTGTCATTAACACCTACAAATCTTTAATTTGCAGATATATACTTCAGAAAGTAACTTTGTTCAGAAATAATATTTTATGAAAATTTCTTTATGTTGTTATTGAAAAGCGATATATACAGCATAAATCAACTTTTTCCATAAATAATATTCTATGAAAATTCCTTTATGTTGTTACCGAATAAAGCCAAGTTATGATTAGGAAATCTCTCCCTGGGTAGAGAATGGGGGACGGAGAGGAGAGACAAGCGCAGGCCTATTGTTTCTTTTTATCTAGAGGTTGTTGCATTGTTTATAGGATGATCAAGAACATTTTCACATTTGTGATGATTATTTTATCCTCAAAAATGTTTCATTCAAGTTTTGGACTAATTATAAATATTTAGTTATTAGTCCCTCTAATATGCTTAATTTAGAAAAAAAACTCCTTATAATCTTTGTATTAGTAAAAATACCTATAATCTCATTTTTATTTGAAAAATACTTTACAAAGATCAAAAGTGTCTCTGAATATTTTAGAATATTTAGGAAAAAAACTCCTAACCAAGGACCTTTTCTAAATAAAAGTGAGATTATAGGGAGTGTTTACTAAATACATAAGTTATAGAGAGTTTTTCCTAAATTAAGTAGGCTAAGAGGACTAAAAACTAAAAAATGTTAATTTTAAATTTATTACATTTTCACCTGGCAGAGTTTTCATATTTTTTAGATAACCGGGAAGGCCATCTAATTGTTACAAACAAGATCGTCTGTTTATCAAGTTTCTCTTCCTCGCAGTAGGAAAACAATGGCAACAACTAGCCATCAAATTCTATTTATAAACAGCAAGCAATGGGTTTTTAGGTATGAAAAGAAAAAAGTGCAGTAGTACGTTTTAATGGGTTACATAAGTCCATGACCGAGCATCTTACTTTGAAGACTATAGATGTGCATGACGTGCACAGTAGTAGTCCACTACATTGGCCTTACCATCTTAGCTGCGATTATAGGTGCTTTGGTCGTATGAAGCTCGGAAAAAGAAAGAGGGGTAGAGAGGAAAGTTTAGAGTCACAAAGGAAGAGGAAGATAACAACCTTTTGGATATGAGAAACAGGAGCACATCCTCAAACCTTGGGCTGCTTTGAAAAGGGAGACAAGACACAAATGGACAATGCACATGGTTATCTCAAAAAAGTTGGGAAGGGGCTGTTCAATTTCTTTTTCAAGAAAGATTAATCGGAGGTGCTAGCAAAACTTTAGAAGAAGTAACTCTGAAGGGCGTTTGCACTCCACTTTCCCTCTAAAATAAAAATTGAAAGAGAAAACCTGCAAAAAAATTGATGTTAACACCTTATGAACTAATGGCACATTTAATGTATTTCATGTATGGATAATATACACATTGTTATTTTTCCGTTTTCATTTACGTGAGTTAGTAGACATATTTCATGATCATTAGTACATAAAGGATACACATGTCTTATCTCAGCCCATACATGAGATGATAGTCTCATTTGATGTGCAATACACTCTCTCTCTCCCCCCAGTAAAGGCATGGACTCCATCAACACATATCTCCCCCCCCCCTCCCTCTTTTAACTGTTGCCCATTCTAGACCTTTTGAAGAAGGTTAGACACACTCTCATCTCTCTCTTACCTTTATCCCCCACCCCGCAAGCACTCTTGTAGCCGTTGCCTATTCTAGATCTTGTCTCTCCTATCTTTTGTGAGTGCTCAAATTAGGACTGTGATTATCATGAAAATTTATATTGTTTATATGACAAATAAACCTATTAAAAAGAAACTAAGTAAATGTGATCACCAGAAATTTTTAACAAAAAAATTTCAAAAGAAAAGATTGATCGTCTATCTATTTTGGAATTGGGAGATGTTGAAGTCTTTGATTCCCCTCCTTTAGCCAGCTGAAGGAAAATGGTCATTTTGACTTTGTTCTTATTTTGGATGTTTATAGGATCATCCAGCTTTCCTTGTTGTTGATTCCCTCCTCTTTATCTCCTTTTATATTTTGTAAAAAACAGGATGAAAAGAAAATAATAAGAACTCAGGCAGAGGTAGTATATATTCTAATGAAGATTTTGATCATACAACTTAAAAAAATAACTCACTTGTTTGATGTCTTTTAAACCCTTTTAAACAAATAAGTTTGAAACTATGCTAGTGAGTGTGTGTTGCATGGAGTGATGTGATAAAATTGTGATGCCAATGTGATGAAAATACGAGAAAGGTGCAGAAATCAATTAAGAACTAAGTTGGGTGGCCCCTGGAAAGTCTTGGTTCTTAAATGGATCTTGAAAGGACGAAGAAGCGATGAAGAAATGATGGTTCTTGAATGGATCTTGAAAGGACGAAGAAGCGATGAAGAAAGGATGAAGCTTGTTTTAAGACTCCTGGAAATAGTAGCAGCACTTCGATCATTCAGCGTTTGGACGTCGTCGCTAAGATTCTTTACTCAATTTTCACTCAATTATCGCTATCATCACTCAAAATTATCACTAACTTTTTAATGACCAAGGGGTTAGATATTTATAGGCTTTAAATTCACGCATCTGCGGTTACTAATAGATTAACATAAAAGATTTGAAGTTAATCCAACTAAGAAACAGATAAACACAATATGATTCATCATTATCTGTAATTATTTAAAATGCGTCGCCAAAGGGAGACGTCTTTTAGCTTAATTAAGATAAGGATAAATATCAGAAAAAAGAAACAGAATCAGCTTAGGAAACTTAAATGACGTCGTGCATCGCAGACGTATTTTAATTTATTAATTAATTAATTAATAATCAAAATAAGAATAAACTCTAAATGGCGTCTCCACAAGTCGACGTCTTTTAGAATTTTTCATATTTGATTAAAATCTGAGTTAAAATTAATTTATTAAATGAACTTAAATTATGTATGTCTGATCGATATCATTTAGATAATTAATTTAGAAAGATTAATAAAAATTAATTAATGATTAAATATCAGACCATTTTAAGGCATTATTATATGACATGAAATTTACTCAAAATGATGTCAAAATTAACGTGTCTACAGCTGCCTCACCTTGACATCGTCTTTACAAATGAGTGAAATGAAATGGAATGTACTGAAAAGGTGATGCCAAGGTGTGACGAGGCATGCTCTTAACATCACATGATTGGAATTTTTCTCAAAATCATCAATGAATGTAACTCAATAATATCGATGGAATCAATCATGTCTGGATGAGATAAACAAGGAAATAAAATAAGGTCAATCAACCTCCACGAATTGGGAAGTACCCCAAGTCATAGACATTGCAGGTTTCATCATGGGGAGCGATTGCCAGCCAATGTGGACGTGTTGCAACCATGATGGATTTTAAAAGAAAACAAGAATATTGAGATTAAGAATCCAAGAAATGATAGAATTCTAAAGATATCTTCAAGCGAACCTCAAAGATAATCAAGATACTCAATTCAGAATGGAATATTTCATATCATGTTGGAATTATTTGATCAATGGTCTGCAACTTAATCAATAATTAATTCTTATCACAATTATATCAAAGTCCTATATAATGCATGCTGGACTAAAAGAAAAATATAAAAGTAAATAAAATATAAATTAATCAAGGATAATATTGTTAAATTGTCATTAATGAGTCAAGATACCAACTCCTTTAATTCAGTACTAAGCCGAAGCTCGTTCATCCACGCACTATTTCACAAAAATGGAACCATCGTTCTCATTAATTAATAATCTAACGGCTTATCCGCGCGATCAAGAATTCTCTGGATTATCACTGTTTTTGTTGAAAGGGAACTCAAATTCCAGTTTCATCAAAACCACAAGGTCCTTGATATAATCTAACAAATATTTAACATATAGTAATGATGATGCAAATTAATTACATGAAAAAAAAGTACAAGGGATAGAGATAACCGTCTTTTTAGCTACGGTCAGGACTCATAAACTTCCACAGTGGGATCTTCTTGAATTTTCAGCTTCATTTGGATTTTCCTGAATTTCCTGCACTCAAAAATCATCAGTAACTTCAAGCAAGTATATTAAAATCCAGATAAATATGGCTTTTCGGGAAAATAACAGAAAACTTTGAAACGCGTCGTGTCGCGCCGACACCATTAACTACAATTAAAACACGTCGTTGTTCAACGACGCCTTTCAGTCGCAGAAACAGGTCGTGTGGTCTAGACGCGTTTAATCATCATGCCTTGTACTGCTCTGACCAGAATTGACAGTTTAAACGGAAACGCGTTGCCCTGGGAAGATGCCTTTTAGTTAATTTCAAACACCTGCCTTGCCGCCTCAGTTTATGCGCTATGAATGGCGTCGTTGTATCCCGACGCGTTTTGACTTCTCTAAACAGAACCCGCCAAGGCCCCTTTCTTCCTCATTCTTCCAAGCTCTCTCTCTCTCTTCCCGAGCTCCGGCGATCTTCCTCCCTTCTCCGGCCATCTCTGTTCTCCGGCGACCGTCGCCATCTTCTTCAAGCTCCTTCCTCCTCTCGAGCTCTCTCTCTCTTTCTCTCTCAAGTTCTCTTCCTCTAGCTCTCTCTCCCTCTCAAGCTCTCTTCCTTGGCCATAGAACAAGGCGAAGGGTCACGGAAGGCTAAAGCCGTAGCCATCTTCTTCAAGCTCCTTCCTCCTCTCGAGCTCTCTCTCTCTTTCTCTCTCAAGTTCTCTTCCTCTAGCTCTCTCTCCCTCTCAAGCTCTCTTCCTTGGCCATGGAACAAGGCGAAGGGTCACGAAAGGCTAAAGCCGTAGCAAAGCGGCGGAGGACGGCCCCCCTTGCGGTAGTGCCGGTGGAAGAGGTTCACGAGGAAGCGCCGGCCGATCTCGCGGCGGTGGCGGCGTTTCTTGAAGAGGAAGAAGCTCCCCCGACGCCTATGGCTGAAGAAAAAGGAGGGGAGGGCGACCTCCACCTGGTAAGTCTTTTATAGTTTGGATGGGGTGAAGAAAAGGGGTTCTTTGGAAGAGCCCGAAATCGAGTTTGAATGGCGTCCAGACCTGGTGACGTCTTTCAAAGGGCGTCGTCCTGGTCTGACGCCATTCAGGCCAAAATTCAATTTTTAAATATGATAGAAAAATGGATTCAAAAGGCGTTAGGGGTGGTGGACACTTTTCAATGGGCGTCCACATAGTTCGACACCTTTTAAACAGAATATTTCATTGGTTTATTAAGTCCACTAACTGATGAAATCTTCTTATTTTTATTTGCAGGGCACGATGAGGGCTCGCATCTCATGGGACCTAATTATAGGAGCCTACCGAGGACTCCCGGACTTCCAGAAGGCGCGCCTGCGCCGGATGGGGTTCGGCTATATCTTGGACATCGAGCCATTTTGGCTTGATCTAGTACTACTGCATGTGCTCATGGAGCGTTGGCATGCAGAGAGTCGGGCATTCTTAATGCCCTGGGGCCACATGGTCCCAAGTCTGGAAGATGTGGCCAGGATTACTAGCCTGAGGGTAGATGGTCTACCGGTGAGCGGGGTGACTTACCCCGATTACCGAGGGCTAGCTGAGGCCTTGCTAGGGATAGAGGTTTCTATCCTAGATAGAGAGTCTAGGAAAGTCCCTAGAGTGGAGGTAGAGGCCGCTCTAGGTTTAGTTGATCCCCGGCGTCGGTCGGATAAGACCCGAGAGGAGTTTAGGAGTAGATTAGCGGAATCCTCTTCTGCCATCTATTGTAGAGACCTTGATCAGGTAGAGGAGGTAGATAGGCAACTTAGGGTGTTCTTAGTTTTCTTCTTCGGTCAGTTGCTCTTTGGCACGAAGGGCGACCATATCCACTGTAGATTCCTGAGTATTCTAAATGACTTAGAGAGTCTGCACCAGTATGCCTGGGGTGCGGCCCTCCTGGCCCACCTCTTTGCCGATCTTTCCGCGGTCACGCCGGACCGCGAAACCACCGTCAGCGGCTTCTCGCCGTTTCTTCAGATTTTATTATTTGTTCATGATATGAAATACAATAATATGATACTTTTCTTACTTACATATTTATGTATGCAGGTGTGGAGTTATCACTACTTCCCGCTTGGCCGAGCGAGGATCATTCGGCCGGATGCCGTCCCGTTGGCTCGCCGTTGGCATCCAATAGTGGACTATGCCCCGCAGTACCATCAATTGACAGCCCTCCGCCGTCAATTCCTCGACTATCCAGAGCACCTGGTAAGTCTTGATTTGTTCAATTTTGTTTATTAAATGCAGTCTCTCATTTATTAAATGTAATTTTATTCATATGAATGTATCTAACTTGTATGCAAGTGATCTGGCGCTCGTACATGGGTATGGGCGAGGAGGGTCAGCCGTGGGTGACGGCTGGCCGGAGGAGGTTCGGTAGGCAAATGTGGGTACATTGCCTGAACAAAATCGAACCCCCGCCTCATCATGAGGACACTGGGCCTCCACCAAGAGTGGGTGGATGAGGAGGTCCCGGAGGAAGTAGGACAGAACATGAGGGGCAAGCAAGCACTCATTGATTGGCGGACAAAATTTCCAGAGCAATACGAAGATTGGCATCGCCGGGGTGTCCGAATGGAGTCTCAAGCGGAGAGTAGCGCAGTCTACCTCCAACAGTACTGGACACATTACGTCGATCAGCTGCGACTTCTCCGTCCACTCGATGTAAGTATGCATTTATGCTTCTTTCATTTTATTATTATCTTACTTTATATTTGTGAATGAATGTATGTATGGGTGATATGCAGGATGCGCGAGATGCGGTCATCATTGACCTCCGGGCCCGCCTCCAAGATGCTGAGGCCTAGCTTGAGCAGGTCCAAAAGGAGCTTTTTGACTTGGTATGTATGTATGCTTATGAATGAATATTTTTAATTAACTTGTTTTGACAATTAACCACTGACGGTTGTTTTTTGGTGCAGCGAGCCGTCTACACCCAGGCGACTCCCCCTACTTATGGAGCCTAATCCTCTACCTTGCCTGCTGCTTATAAGGCCACAATTGCTGATCTCCAGAGTCAGTTTGCCTCTGCCATCCGTCGAGCTTCTCTTGCGGAGGAGGATCGGGCTGCTCGAGTAAGTTCCATCCTTCTTCTTCCATTCTTTGCTTGATTTGCTTGATTATTTTGGACTGACAATGTCTTCTTTTACAGGTTGCCGAGCTTCAGGAGCCCCTTCAGAGGGCTGAGATTGACGCAACTCGAGTCCGTGAGCTTGAGGAGCAGGTGGCTCGCCTCTCCACCGAGGATCTCGCACGACTCCAGGTTTGCCTGAAGATTTTGACTGAGAAGAGGGATCGCGATCGCCTTCGGCTGGAGAGTCTTCATGGTCGCCTCTCCGTGGCAGAGCACAAGCGCTGGATGGTGGAGGAGAAATATCAGCGAGCCCGCCAGCGGGCTATTGATCGAGGTCAGGCGAGTGTTTTCACAGCCAGCATCGCCATATTGTTCGGCCAGGCAGGGCCGAGTGCGATGGGACCACCTCCACTTCCTAGTCGAGGACCAGCACCGGATGCTTTTGATGAGGCTCGGAGCCAATTTGATAAAGGGGTAGGGGAGAGTCAGCCATGAGGGCTGCATATGTACTTTTCCTTTCTTTTGTGTATAATGTATAAACACCTTTTGATATATATATATATATATATGAAATTTTGCCTTCAGTTTTGTGTCTAAGTATTTGTCATGTGTCATGTACATTACTTAACAAACAGATTAAGTATCTATTTAGGTTTAGCCTCTTGTCCAGTTAAGTAACTGATTAATTGATCCTTTTCTTGGTATAAGGGTCAAGAAGCATAGTCTTTATTAACAAAGGTAATAATAATTGAACTGAAGAAAATAACGGAATAAGATGCAACATACAAGCATGCAAATGCTCGCTGAAAATAAAGGAATGAAGCACACCAAATGCTACAAGCAGATGCTAATTGAAATATTTTTGTTTGGGTTTTGGAATATGTATTTTTTTTTTTTTTGAGATATATACTTTTTTTGGATTTTGAAATATGTATTTTTTTGTATTTTGAAATATGTATTTTTTTTAGATTTTTGGAATATGTATTTTTTTTATTTTGAATATGTATTTTTTTGGATTTTGAGATATATACTTTTTTTTGGATTTTGAATATTGTGCAAACTAAAAGACCAGCATGGTACCCAGATCAAAAGAACATATTGTAACGACCCGCCACCCTATAATCGGGGATCTGATTACTAAATGGGTACCGAATCATTAATTTGGAACCAAACCAGGATCTAAGTAAGTCTGGGAAATAAATAATAAACTAAGCTAAACATTCACATCGCATTGAATTGAAATGAAAGTGCAGGAATTAAAATTATTACAATGCGACTCGATACAACAAATAATTACATACTCCAACTGAAAAGAAATATTAAACATACAGGCCAGAAATAAATAACAACTACATCGGGGCATACTCCGGAACAACCGCTGAAGGCGCTCAACACACGGCTGCACACACCGCTCTAGGTCTGCCAGGAGTCCTCACCTGAAAACCGCAGGGGTGAGTCTCAAGACAAGACTCAGTTGGGATCTTTGGATCCCCACTGCCCACGCACACACCCACAAGTGCAAAGTACAGCTAACGGTAAAGTAATAAGCACAGTAGTAGGTACAATTCTTAATTCTCAACGTGAAATCACATACAGTCGAAATATAATAAACATGCATATTCTAAACCAGCCGACTAGGGAACCCACATCTGCCGTCTCGATAGAACTCGCCAACCACACAAACAACGGTGGGAAAACCTCGACCCGCTGAGACCAAGCAGTAACCCCTCAGATAGCACACTAGCTACTCCGGCCCAACTGGCTCAGGTGGTTACTCCTTCCCTCAGCATGAGTGACTCTCCGAATGTACCACTCCGACACCGGTACTAGCTGACCCCGGGGTTCACCAGGTGACCCTCTCTCACTAGGCGTCACCCCGCCCACGCCCCCACCGGCGCTGTGCTCACGCCCCCACCAGCACAGGGTGATAAAGCGCTACACTGTCACTCCAGGTCCTCAGTAACACAAAACACCAAAACCCGGCACAGTACGATCCGGTCACGTGAAAAGCCCGCGATCGCACGACACACACGCAGTGCCATCCGGTCATGAAGAATCCATTTCTACCGAGTACACTAAAGCATGCACTAACCAATTATCTAGCAGTATGAACACATTTTACTGGCATGAATTAGTGTTGTTCTGTCTTGAATCGCGTCGCCCAAGGCCGACGCCATTCAAGCTCTGTGTACTGGTTTAAGTAAAACACTGTCTTCAGAATCAGGCCTAAAAGGCGTCGACACCAGTAGTCGCCTTTTGAAAGGCGTCGACATCCTCAGACGCCATTTAGCACGGAAATCCAGGAATTCCAGAAAACATAAATCAGGGGATTTCTGCCTTAAAAGGCGTCATGGTTACCCGACGCTATTCAAATCGCGTCGCCCGCCCATGACGTCTTTTAGTCCCAGAATCCCCGAACTGGCATACTTTCAGTAAGGCTGTTCCTGTCTAAAAGGCGTCGTGATGGCCCGACGTCCTTCAAAAAGGCGTCGTCCATGCACGACGTCTTTCAACCCCATGAACCAGTCTGTCATGAGCCCGAGGGCTCCCTTTTCAACCCCAACAACCCCAAAATTACCCAAAAACGGAGGGGAAAGAGGGCAATTCAATCAACATGAAACCACATTTATGGAAATCCCCCATATCATCAAGAAGAACACCTAAACATGCTTGTTCTACCCCCCCAAAACCAAAGATCCATAACATGCTCAAACGGGGAAAACATGGTTTAACCACAATGCTATAGGAACCGTCACCCTACCGGATACTCGAACGCCTCCGAGCTTCAAGCCGTCCACCCGTCTCGCCCCACGCCGCCGCCGGTACCGCCGTGGTCGTCCTTACTCCACCGTGACGTCGGCCGCCGTCCGGAGAGTAAAACGCCGCAGTAGAAGTGGAGGTGGTAGTGGTAGGAGCTAGATAGAGGTTGGAGTGGAGGGAGAGATGGAATGGTGGGAGGAAAAGAGGGAGGCGAAGAAATCGCCGCCGAGTTCGCCGGAAGGGAATGAGAGAAAGAAAGAAGGAAGAAAAGTGAGGGAAAGAAGGAGGGCTCGCGGGGTTAACCAGAGAGTGGCGAAAACGCGTCGACATCCACGGACGTCTATCAGGTGACGTGACGGTCGCTCTGACAAAACTCTGAAACGCGTCGGCCTATGCAGACGCCGTTCAGGCGACATGTCAGGGCCGTACTCTGACAGTCCCAGAGTCGCAGTCTGAAAGGCGTCGTCCCATGCGGACGCCGTTCAGACGACACGATAGGGCCGTACTCTCGCGGCCCAAAGCCAGCCCACGTGGCAGAACCTAAAACGCGTCTGCAACGGTGGACGCCGTTTAAACCGCGTCGAGCCCGCTCGACGCGAAACATCACAAAGTCTCTGCCCCACTGGAGCTTGAACTACAGGGTCCGACCCCGAAAACCGAATCCGAAAGCCTCAGTCCTTACACATATTCATTTATTAACTTAATTCCCAAATTGTTCTTTAATAATCTAACTTAGATCCATCGTGCTAGAACTTGTGTTTCTATTCGTGATCCCATTTGATGATTTGATCCTTAGTCAATCTAGGCCTTCCTTAAGCTTGGAGTACGTCTCTTTAGAAAGAAATGAAGAATTGGTTTAGAAAGTCTACGAGAAGGTTCCGGAGACCCAAAAAGATGTTCCTTTCTCACCCTAATATCTGTTGGGGTTCGGTCGTTTTCTTTCCGAGGTATTTATCAACTTTGTGTTCCCTTTTATTTTACTTCATGGCCTTAATGTAACGTTTGTGGCGTAATGGCCTTTTAATTTGACATTTGGCTTTTGTCTTTTGCTTTTTCTTTTCTTTTTATGGGACGGATCTTTTTCTTTTTTTTTCTTTTTTTTTTTATGATGGCCTCTTACTAAGATGGCGGGTATTCTTGGTAGTCTATTCTAAACCTCGTTCCGACATCGTGGGCCAAGTGTAAAAGCATAATTTTTATTTAAAACGAATGAATTGCACTTTACACATTTAGTCAAGCTTTCGATATTCCTTAGGACTTGGCATCTCTTGTTACTTACGAACCAAACGTGTCAGTGTGTGTAGTAATGCGTTTGAATTAAATTATCCAGACTGATAAGAGAATTTGAGTTTCTAAATTTTCTGATTCCACTGGCCTTTGTACCATGCTGATCGACTATTTAACCTAAGGGTAGTATTTCTTAATTTACAGACCATTCCAAGGGTGAGTTAATTCTTGTCCTTCTGCAGTTACTAGACGGTAAGCGTTACCAGGAAAAGCATGTGATACAACATATAGTCCTTCCCAATTGGGTTGGAGCTTAGAACGCGGACCACCAGGTTTTACAAAAATTCTTTTGACAACCATTTCACCAACTTTGAACTTACATTCAATGACTTTCTTTTAATAAAAACGTGCTAATATATTTTGATAAACTCTTGCATGATTAGCAGTTGACCATATTTTCTCGTATAAGAGTTCCAATTGAGTAAGGAGTGCTGAACGGTATTCATCAATAGAAAATTCCTTATTCAATTGTACTCTTAATGACGGTACAAGGATCTCGTATGGAACTACTGCCTCCATTGCAAATGTTAAGGAATAAGGAGTCTGTCCAGTGGGCATGCGGATTGAAGTTCGGTAGGTCCATAGAGTCTCAATCAATTTTTCTGACCAGTCTGTGAATTTGTTAGACTTGCACGTCTTTTTGATGATTTTTATCAAAGTCTTGTTAATTGCCTCTGCTTGGCCATTGCCTTGCAGATAATAAGGAGACGAATGATGCAATGCAATTTTGTACCTGTTGCAGAGGTCTTTCAGCTCATGTGACACGAACTTAGGTCCATTGTCGGTGACGATGGTGCTTGAAATTCCAAATCTCGTGATGATGTTCTTCATGATGAATTTGCAGACGGTTGATGCTTTGACTTCTGTGTATGCTTTAGCTTCCGTCCACTTGATGAAGTATTCCGTTGCCGTGAGGATGAAGGACTTCTGCTTAATGCCGGAATCAGGATTGCCAAGGGGTCCAATGATATCGAAAGCCCACATGGAGAAAGGCCATGGGGAGGAAACATGATGGAGTGAAGATGTAGGAGAATGGATCTTGGCGGTGTGAAGTTGGCACTTGGCACACCTACGGACATATCCTACACAATCTTCTTCCATGGTTGGCCAATAGAATCCTTGTCTAAGGATTTTCTTTGCTAACATCTGTCCATTAGCATGGCCACCACAAACTCCAGTATGAGCTCCTTCCATAACCTTCCAAAGCTCATCTTCGTCTAAACATCTTAGAAGAACTCCATCAAAACCTCTTTTGTGTAGTGCTCCTCCAACTATGGTGTATCTTTGAGCAACTCTCCTGATAGCCCTTTTCTCTTCAGCTGTGACTTTTTCAGGATACGATTGATCTTCACAATATTTGGCAATTTCGTAGTACCATGGTTTATGTTCATCATCCATCTCTTCTAACAGCTCTATTAACATAATTTCTCTCTTTTCCACAATAATTCCATCTCTGACTTTTTTCAACATCTTCTCCTTAGTCTTAAGGAATGAAGGGTCTTTCATGGCGGGTGAAAGACGCCTATGAACGATGATTGATTCGGATTGTCTGCTGATTGGGAAATTGAGGGAAGATGCAAGTGAAGCTGGAACGTCAGCTAAGATGTTCTGATTCCTAGGAACATAGATGAAAATCAATTTTGTGAAAAGCTTAGCATAAGCAGAAGTGAGTTTTCGAAAAGGCTTGAGCTTGAGATCAAGAGTCCGATATTTGGTTAACACCTGGCGGAGAATCAATTGGCTATCACTCATAATTCTGAGTTTAGTGGCACCGTGGAGATGAGCAGCCTCGAGGCCAGCAAGGAGTGCCTCGTATTCAGCTATATTATTAGTGACTGGAAAGTCAAGGTGAAAGGCTTCTGGAATGGTGACACCTTCAGGTGATAACAGAACAATGCTGATACCCTTTCCATGGGAATTTAGAGCTCCGTCAAAATGCAGAGTCCACATGTCATCTTTGATTCTGTCTATGGACATCAGTTCCTCATCCGGAAACTCCGATCGGACTGGATCAAAACGAGGAAGGAGGTGATGAGCAAGATGTTCTGCTATGGCATAGCCTTTGATCGCTTTCTGTTGAATGTAAGTGATATCAAATTGAGATAAAAAGCTTTGTCATCGTGCTAACCTATCAGTAAAGACATATTTCTCAAAGATAAACTTGATCGGATTCATCCTAGCGAAAAGATGGACTTCATGGGCTAGAAAGTAATGCTTCAGTTTATGAACCACATATACTAGTGCTGCACATATTTTCTCCATCGCTATGTATCTCTGTTCAGCGGGGTTGAAAAGTTTAGAGAGATAGTTGGCTACTCTCTTTTTTCCTTCTTCATCTTCTTGTGCTAGGACAGCCCCCATCGCATCATCAAGGACAGAAATGTATAGTATCAATGGTTTGCCCCGAGATGGTGGTCTTAAAACAGGAGGACTTGCCAAATAATTCTTTAATCCATCAAATGCATCATGACACTTATCGTCCTAATTGAATTTGACTCCCGTCTTGGTAAGCTCGTAGAATGGCTTACACCTTTGTGAGTGCTGGGAGACAAATCGTCGAATAAACTGCAACCTCCCGATTAATCCTCTCAATTCTTTCAAGTTCTTGGGAGGTGGCATTTATCTAATAGCCTTTGCCTTGTTGGGATCGATCTCAATTCCCCGTTTACTGACAATGAATCTAAGTAATTTCCCTGAAGATACCCTAAATACACATTTCTTAGGATTCATTTTTAACTGATATTCTCTTGATCTTTCTAATACTTTTGTCAAAACTTTGGCATACTCAGCCTTAGTCTTAGATTTTACCAACAAGTCATCCACATACACTTCTAGATCTATATGCATCATGTCATGAAATATTGCCATCATAGCCCTCTGATAAGTGGCTCCAACATTCTTTAATCTAAAAGGCATGACGACATAGCAGTATGTCCCCCAAAGTGTAGTGAATGATGTCTTTTTTTGATCTTCTTCTGCCAATTTGATCTGATTATATCCTGAGAATCCATCCATAAATGATAAACTTTCATAGCCAGTTGTGTTATCGATGAGTACATCAATGTGAGACAATGGAAAATCATCCTGAGGGCATGCCCGATTCAAATCTCGGAAGTCAATATAGATTCTGACCTTCCCATCTTTATTCATAATCGGGACTATGTTGGTCACCCATTGTGGATAGAGGACAACTCTGATCAATTTTGCTTTATGTAACTTATCGACCTCTTCCTTCATCTTCAAAGCCATTTGGGGGTGGAATCGCCTTAACTTTTGTTTAACCGGACTAGCTCCATCTTTTAATGTCAACCTGTGTTCCACTAGTGATGAGTCTAACCCCGGCATATCCTCATAACTCTAGGCGAAAGTGTCCTTATAATCCTTAAGAATTTGTACCATTGCCTTCTCATCTACTTCAGAAAGATTCTTGCTAACGAGGACCACCCTAGGTTCGTCTTCAGTCCCTAGATTGATTTCTTTGGTGGGTTCTTCTACGGCAGATGAGGGTTCATCGAATCTTTTTACTCCACTGGCATATGCCTCAGCTGCGTCCTCGTCATCTTCCTCATCTTCAACAATGGGATCTTTTTCGCGTATCAATTCATACATCCCATATCCGTCATTAATTGACTCATCATCTACACAATCTTCTGGCATCTGAATAGGATTCTCTATCAGCTGAGGGATCATAGAGCAAGAGAGACATTTAAATGCTAAGTCCTGGAGGTATCTATTTGGAATTTGTTTACCTTTAGATTTTCTAGACTTCCTAACCTGACTAACCTGCCTAGAACTAGACTCCCTAACTTCGCTAGTCTTCCTATCCTGACCTAATGAGGACATAGCAGAATGAAAATTATAGAATACAGACGGAAATACAGGGGAATCCTCCCAAGGGGAGGGGCATAGTAGATCTAGAAGGGAATTTTGACCGAACGACCCGCGCGATGGGGTACAATCGGACATGTAGGAAGTTTCCTCAATGAGCATCTGAGAGAAATTTGTTGTCAAATTGGCGTTTTATTTTTGAGAAAAGATGAATTAATCATAAAATAAGAATGAAGGTGAATAAGAGGAGAATGGGATGGAGGAAACGGCACTATGGCCAAAGGATTTGGGGGATCATACAGTAGTATGTCCCAGATTGAATCATAAATTCTCTCTAGATCGAGAGGAGGTTGAGGGATAAAGTCCCGTGGAGACAGGGTGATCATGATGGGCGGAGCCCGTGGAATATCTTCAGTAATGACCCACGACCAAGTCGGGGTCAGAAGCAGAGTGCGGAACAAGGTATGGAGTGTGAAAATGTAAGACGGATAAGTCCCCCTCCAAAGAAGATCCGTGATATAACCAGCTTCATAGGGGTCATCTGGCTCCCCTTCATATGTTTCCTCAGACAGCAGTATTCTTTTATCAAAAATGGCACCAGACCCTTCAATCAGTTCATCTATTTGTGGCGGCCACTTAGGTTCTGAGGGATCAAGAAACAGTCTATTCAATGCAATATACAGATCCCTTAAGTCAAACCATCTGTCCCATTCACACTCAGGGTCTTGGAACTTCCTCCTTTTCATTGGCCACAGAGCCTCCAAGGACTGGTACGTCAACAATTCTGAACAATATCTGGCCAGGTCTCTTCCATATATGTCATGAAGATTAAAACAAGAAGTAATGACCACTGTGTTATCATGACTGATCACAGGCCCCTTGACGAAATGTGTGTATATGGTCCATATTAAGGGGTCCCCACCTTCTTTGCATGGTGTAGACATTGTCTCCCATACCTTCTGGCCGTCTTCATTTTCTTCCTGCTGAGTAATGTCGTGCCTCACTTTTCTTGGCCTATAGCCCAGGCCATTTCCAAGTGTCCTTCGGTTATCCTTGAGGGGCGTGGTTTTGCCTTGTAATTGTGTGCCTAGGCCCTTTCCAGGCTGATAACCACCCTTCATCATTATTTTCCAACCAGGGGTACACTTACACTTCCTCCGCTTTATGGCATCCAGTGGGTAAGGAGTAAGAGTGGCGGCTTTTAAAGGATTTGCCACCGGACGGTAGACCTGTTGTAACGACCTGTCACCCTATAATCGGGGATCCGATTACTAAATGGGTACCTAATCATTAATTTAGAGCCAAACCAAGATCTAGATAAGTCTAGAAAATAAATAATAAACTAAGCTAAACATTCACATTGCATTGAATTAAAATGGAATGGCAAGAATTAAAATTATTACAATGCGACTCGACACAACAAATAATTACATACTCCAACTGAAAAGAAATAATTAAGCATATAGGCCAGAAAATAAAATAACAACTACATCGGGGCATACTCCGGAACAACGGCTGCTAGCGCACGACCCAAAGCAACACTCTCCTCGTTACGCCTGCCTGGAACCCTCACCTGAAAAACGCAGGGGTCGATTTCATCGAAAAGACTTAGTAGGGATCCTTCGATCCCCACCGCCCACTTACGCACCCACAAGTGCAGCAACACAAATATAGATAATTTAAGCAAGTAAAACAGTAAACATAACTCCTAGATTTCGATATAAAACACATGCACAATTCTGAAACCATTCTACCATGGAGCCCACAACCAGCGTCTCAGCAAAACACGCCAACCACACGGCCGAACGCGAGAAACTCCGACCCGCTGAGACCAAACAGCAACCCCTCGGATAGCGCACTGGCTACTTTGGCCTGACAGGCTCCAGGTGGTTTTGCTTCCCCCAGCACGAGTGACAGTCCGAATGTACCACTCCCACACCGGTACTAGCTATACCCCGGGATACACCAGGTTATCCTCTCTCTAGGCGTCACCCCGCTACTCCCACACCGGCACCGTGTCACTCCCACACCGACACAGGGTGCCTAAGCGCTAACAACTGTCACTCTAGGCCCACGATCGCACAAAACACAACACGGTGCAATCCGATCACATAGAATCCAATGTCATCGAGTACATTTCTACACATGCAATTAAGTAAACTATCTAACAATGTAAACATGTGTTAATTTCATGCATTAATGGAATTCTGGCTTGAATCGCGTCGCCCAAGGCCGACGTCATTCAAGCTTCCTAAACTGGTTTATGTGAAAACTGGCCTCGGAAGATGGCCTAAAACACGTCGTCTATAGAGGTCGCCGTTCAAAAGGCGTCGTTGTCCCTAGTCGCCTGATAACGACAAAAACAGAGACAAACCTCAGGGTGATTTTTCTTAAAAGGCGTCGTGCATGGAAGTCGTCGTTCAAAAAGGCGTCGCTGTCCCTGAACGCTCATCAGTCTAGAGACAGAGTCTGTTATCTGGGCTAAATCGCGTCGCGGGTGGAAGCCACCTTTCTAAAAGGCGTCGCTGTCCCCTGACGCAATTTAACCCTCACAGACAGGTTCTTCCTCCGCCATCTCCCAATCTGCGGGGTGGGATTTCCTCCTCAAATCGTGTAAAAATACAAACAAAGTGGAGAAGGAGGAGAAGAATCTAAATACCCATTAAAACACCCAAATTCTCATTACATGCATTTAGTATTTCCTCCCAAGAAAACCCCTAAACATACTCCAAAGCGGAAAAAACATGATTTTTAAACGAAATATAACGGGGATCGTCAGCCTACCGGTTATTCGAACTTCTCCTAGTTCCAAGCCGCCAACCCGCCTCGCCACACGCCGCTGCCGGTACCGTCGTGGACGCCGTTACTCCACTGGGACGTCGGCTGCCGTCCGGAGAGAAAAACGCCGCAGAGGAGATGGTGGTGGTAGTGGTGGGAGTTAGGAGGTTGATGGAGTGGAGGGAGAGATGGAATGGAGGGAGGAAAGCAAGGAGAGGGGGAGGGGTCGCCGGAGATCGGAGGGAAGAGAGGAGAGAGAAGAGAAAGGAGAGAATGAGGGAAAAGAGGGAGGGTTCGTGGGGTCAAACAGAAGCTGGGTAAAACGCGTCGTGCAAGTCCGACATCATTCAGATGACAAGATCGGGTCGTACACTGAAAAACCAGGGTCGTACTCTAAATGGCGTCGTCCATCTAAGACGCCATTCAGATGATATGACCGGGGCAGTACTCTCGCGCCCCAAGGCCAGCCCACGTGGCACAGACTAAGGGATCCGACACCGAAACTGACTCGATAATCGGATCCGAAACCTCAATCCTTACACCTGTAATACCGACAGAAAAGGTTGTCGGCTAAGTGAAGAAGTTAGCTTGATATTCAAGGAGTGAACAACAGCAAGGATTGACATGCTCGTAACTTTAATGATTCGTCCTTTGTAGGAAAATTTGAGACCCTGATGATTCGTAGAGGGAATCGCCTCAAGGGTTTTAATATAAGGACGACCCAAAATAGCCTTCAAGGAAGGATCAATTTCCAAGATGTGAAATTCGACCTCGGCATGACATATAGGGCCTAACTCTACTTTTAAATAAACCATTCGCAGAGGAGAACGGGTGGAGTTATCATAAGCTGTTACAGGGATAGGGCTAGGCAGTCATTTTTCCTTGGGTACACCACACAATTCAAGGGTCTTCGGAGGCAGGACATTAATTGAAGCCCCCGTGTCGACCAGACATGCATCTACGGCCTTCTTGTAGATATTGACCGTAATACTGAGAGCCATAC
The DNA here is from genome assembly GCA_030544215.1 of Zantedeschia hybrid cultivar. NCBI lineage: Eukaryota > Viridiplantae > Streptophyta > Magnoliopsida > Alismatales > Araceae > Zantedeschia > Zantedeschia hybrid cultivar. The sequence continues at coordinate 14,466,356 of JARZZO010000005.1, forward strand.
TCCTGGTTGTTGGTGGTGCTAGTTCCGAGGCATGAAATAAGATAGAGGGCTGATCCCCCTGAGGAACTAGTAGTGCGGCGATCTTCTCTACCGGCACGTCTTCGTTGACCATCACTTTTTTTAGATATTACATCAGAGCTTCCTGATAGGTATTCGATCTCTTGATCAACTCCAGCATAGAGATTCATGCCGGTGTTCTGTCCAGTTGCTTCAGTAGGTCATATTGAGTGCCTGGTGCACTCTTATCATTATGCGCTTCCTCCGGCGGCTGTGACGGGCCGTCTCTGACTTTTGATTGAGGAAAGACCTTATTGAAGATCCTCCCACTCCGGAGTGCATGTTCTTCAGTGGTGGAAGGGACGGGTGATAACTTGAGCATCGCAAGGTTAGTGGATGGTGTAGCTGGTGTGGATGGTTGGTATACGGGTGATGGCGTGGGGTTAGTTGATGATGGCATGGTGCGGATGAGGGGTTTGGAGGGCTAAATTGTGGAGGGATAAGTGGTTGATGCAGGTGATGTGGGGAATGGCACGCGGAGTAACGGCTTAGATGGTTGTATGGTATTTGGGTAGGCGGTGGTGGTAGTAGATTTTGTAGGGAATGGTACGCGGAGCAGTGGTTTGGATGGCATGAGGGGTGCGTAATTAGCTTGCGGTAGGTTGTTTAATGGAGGCGTAGTGGCGTAGGGGGTAATGGGTTTGAGGAAAGTGGGCGGTGGTGATGGGTTAATGGGCATGCGTAAACGGTATGCAGGTGTTGATACTGGTGTGATGGTAACGGGCTGTGGTTTAGGTATGTAGAGGGTGCGACGTGGTGGCTGTTCTGAGGTGCTCGGAGTGTGACCCGTTGAATAAATAGAGGAAGAGTCCTCTATCTTCCACTGTTGCCCTCGATTAGCCTCAGACTGACTATTTGTCAAAATAGGGGCAACTTGATTCTGGTGCTGGTGCTCTGGGAGTGGGTCTTGCACTATACCCATGTTCGGCGGTGCTGCTGCCTGTGGCGGCGCTTTTGGTTGTTGTTGCTGTTGTTGTTGTTGTTGTGGTCTTCTCGCCTTCAAGGCGGATATATACTTCTTTATTTCTTCTCAATCAATGCCTCCCTGCTCGTTGAGATCATAAATATAATCTCGGAATTGGAAGCATGTATCTATTGTGTGTCCAGGTTGTCGGTGGAAATAACAATACCTAGAAGTGTCGGCATTTTGGGGCCAAACTGTTTTTTCTCTTGGCAAAACCAAAGCATTGGTTGCCATTAAAGCATTGAAGATATCTGATAAGGACTCTGGAAGAACTGGATATTCTGCCCTTTTCGGGTCTGGGGGCTTCCTCTGCTGGTTATAATCAGCAGGAGGAGGTACATTATGGTATGCCGGCGGTGCGCGCGGTTGGTATTGCTGTTGTTGTGGGGGTTGATACTGTAATTGCCGCTATGACTGCTGTTGTGGCTGCTGTGGTGGTTGCTGGTTTGGCTGCTGAGGTCGCTGGTATTGAGGCTGTTGATACTGTGGGTTTGGTTGCTGCTGTCTGTAATCCTGCTAGTTTGGCTGCTGCGGCCGCTGGTACTGTGGTTGCTGATTCCTCACGAATTGTGGTGGATTATTGTTCATGGTACTAATATGCTCATGGGAGAGCGTGCCCTCAGTGGTTGGACCCGTGCTAGGAGAATTTGGCACAACAGACTTCCGAGGTGGAGGCTTGCTAGGTCGGTGAGGATCAAAGACACTAGAGAATGTAGCATCCTTGAAAACATTTTGGCAATAACGCGCCCTTTCATAGAGCTCTGCCATGCTGGTCAAGTTGTTCAAGGCGAGGACTAGCTTAAACTGAGGTGTGGCATTGGAAATTAACATTTTTACTTGCTCTGACTCAGACAGATGATCTTTCACTTTTTCTGCCATGCCCTTCCATTTATCAGCAAAACTGACGAATTCCTCGTCGGGCTTTATTTTTTCTGCTATCAAGTCAGTAATGGAAAGAGATGGGGCAACTCTATCTTGATATCGTTGAATAAACTTTCGTGATACGATACTGTAGTCCTCTACTTCAGATGGCTCTAAGGAAAAGAACCATTCAAGGGCTGGTCCCTCCAAGGATTTCCTGAACAAAAATGCCAACGACCTCTTGTCGTTTTGCCAGAAAGATGACTCGTACATGAATCACTTCAAATGAGTGAAGGGGTTACCAATACCGTTGTATTTTCAGTATACTGGCATCTCAGAAGGTGGCAGATGAAATACAGGCAGACTTGGCAGGTTAATCTCTGGTGCAGCCTTAACTCCCATCATCTTCTGAAAGTTATTGAATTGTTCGTCCATACGCTCCGTCTATGCGAGCAGAGCCTGAGTCGTCGGATCGACTGGAGGAGGAGGAGGTGGAGGTACATGATAGGCCTGTTGCCTAGAGTATGTGGGGCAAGGGGGACAATACGGTTGAGGTCCGGCAGAGTTTTCGCCATGCCCGAGGGCATTTTGGTAAGTAGGCGTCGGCGGCCTGACCGGTTGCCTCGAGGAGGACAATTGTGGCCCAGCTGGCCGAGAAGTTGAAACCTGAAGGCCTTCCTTGGCCTGATGAATGAATGAAGTGTGTTGAGGAGGAGGTTGAGAAATGACAGGGGGGACCACAGGATTTGGCCCAGTAGACGGTACATGCGTCTTCCCTTTCAAAATAGATTGGATTGCCTCAAGTTGGTGAGGATCCAGGTAGGAGGCCAGAACTTCCAGGGCGTTGACCAGATCAGATGGATTGGAAGATGAGGGCTCATTCAGGTTCATGGCCCCTCTCAAAAAACAGGATTAGAAACCGCATGCACGTGCGGAGGAAGATCAGCACCAGAATGATGTTGATCATGGACAAAAGGAGGAGGGACATGAAGGTTTCCCTCATGTTCAGATGGATAAGAATGAGGATCCTGGGGGGCATTAGCATCTCCCCCATTTTCATAGTGATAATTGGATTCAAGAGGGGCATTAACATCTCCCTCATAGTTGACCATAGCTCCCGAAGCCATGCTCAAATCCCTACCTGATCGAAGTAACATGATGTCAGATTTTTTTAACGTTATACATAGATTAAGCAAACAAGTGGATGTTTAACGTTACTTTAGGATTCCTTGTTGGGTTATTTGGATTCAATTAATCACAAATTCACTTAAGGGGTAGGATCCTACTTTTAGTTCAATTTCCACCGTTATACTCTATGGCTTTCTCTCACAACGTTATGAAAATATAACCAGAACTTCGATTGGTACAACCAGTCCGACGAACAAGGAGAAATACCTTGATTTTGGGGACTTACGGAGGTCTTTAACACCAACCACTCTAGTCTGATCGAGGGACCGACCCAATCAGAGAGAGGTGAAGACGTCAAGAAAGGTGTTCCTAAGAGAAAAAGGAGGGTGTTAGCCCCAGTACGTATGACCTGTGGCCGGGATGACCTCTAATGCTTATTACGTAATGTGTAGTAGCAAGCAGATCAGAAATCTGAGAAGTAAAAAAAAACAAGAAACTGCCTGAATCGCGTCGCTGTTGGTCGATGCTATTCATACATAATCTTATTTTTTCGCAGAGTCTCAGGCAGCAAACATCATAGAAAATTGCCTGAAAGGCGTCTGGGTTAGACGACGCGGTATGAAAGGCGTCGCTGCATCTGGACGCTTTTCAAGTCGCAGAATGAATATTTCAGGAGGAATTTTTGGATCGGTTCCCCCTCAAACAAACATAATAAAAGCGGTAAATAATTGGCTCATGCGAATCTTTTTTTTTATTTCAATTTTTTAACAGGATGATTTATCATGTAAGCAACAAAACATTCAATCAATCACACATGCTTCTTATCACAACCACAACTCCTCAATCAATCAAACGGAGAGGGCAAGATCTTGTCGCAAGGGTGTGCACGTGGTGCACGTGGGAATAACAACTAAACTAAAAACTCACCGATTGGTGAGGGCGTGTCGAGAGACACAGGTGGTGCACAGAGAGTGCCCGATTGATGAAAAGTAAGAACAAAGATTAAAAGATGGCGAGACCAAGTGTAACGACCCGCCACCCTATAATCGGGGATCCAATTACTAAATGGGTACCGAATCGTTAATTTGAAAACAAACTAGGATCTTGGTAAGTCTGAGAAATAAATAATAAACTAAGCTAAACATTCACATCGCATTGAATTAAAAAGGAAGTGCAAGAATTAAAAATTATTACAATGCGACTCGACTCAGCAACTAATTACATACTCCAACTGAAAGGAAATAATTAAGCATACATGTCAGAAAATAACATAACAACTATATCGGGGCATATCCTAGAACAACGGCTGCTGGCGTGCGACCCAAAACAACACTCTCCTCGCTATGCCTGCCTGGAACCCTCACCTGAAAACCGTAAGGGTCTCATCGAAAAGACTAAGTGGGGATCCTTCGATCCCCACCGCCCACTCACGTACCCACAAGTGTAGCAACACAAGTATAGATAATTTAAGCAAGTAAAGTAGTAAACACAATTCCTAAATTTCGATATAAAACACATGTAATCGAAATATAACATGCACAATTCTGAAATCATTTTATCACGGAACCCACAACCAGCGTCTCGGCAAAACACGCCAACCATAAGGCCGAACGCGGGAAACACCGAACCGCTGAGACCAAACAGTAACCCCTCGGATAGCACGCTAGCTACTCCGGCCCAACTGGCTCTAGATGGTTTCTACTTCCCCCAGCACGAGTGACACTCCGAATGTACCACTCCCACACCGGTACTAGTTATACCCCGGGGTACACCAGGTGACCCTCTCTCTAGGCGTCACCCCGCCACTCCCACACCGGCGCCGTGTCACTGCCACACCGACACAGGGTGCCTAAGCACTAACAACTGTCACTCTAGGCCTACGATCGCACAAAACACAACACGGTGCGATCCGATTACATAGAACCCATCGTCATCGAGTACATTTCTAAGTATGCAATTAACTAAACTATCTAACAATATAAATACGTATTAATTGCAGGGATTAATGGAATTCTGGCTTGAATCGCGTCGCCCAAGGCCGACGTCATTCAAGCTTCCTAAACTGGTTTATATAAAAACTGGCCCCGAAAAATGGCCTAAACCGCGTCGTCATTTGTAGCCGCCTTTTGAAAGGCGTCGCTGTCCTTAATCGCATGATAACGACAGAAACAGAGACAGGCTTCGGGGTGATTTCACTTAAAACGCATCGTGCATGAAAGTCGCCGTTCAAAAAGCGTCGCTGTCCTTGGACGCTCATCAGTCTAGAGACAGAGTCTGTTATTTGGACTAAATCGCGTCGCGGGTGGAAGCCGCCTTTCTAAAAGGCGTCGCTGTCCCCCGACGCCATTTAACCCTCATAGACAGGTGTAGGTGCTTAAAATGCTCGTGTGATTAACATGAAAAATCTATGTTGTTTAGGTGCAAAACTAACCTATTAAAAACAGTAACTAAGTGCAGTGATCGCCATAAACTTTTGACTTAAAAGTTTCAAAAGAGAGTATGATCGCCTACCTGTTTGAACGCGGAAGATGTTGAATCCTTGATTCCCCTCCTTCAGCCGGCTGAAGAAAGAGAGCCCTTTCTTTGTTCTTTTGTTCTTGCTGTTGAGTTTGAGGTTGAGGATGGTCCAGAAGTCCTTCTGGCTTTATGCTTGATTTCCTCTTTTGTTCTCTTGTTGTTGTTGAGTGCAGCAGAAACATGAACAGAAAAATAAAGAAACAATGATGATGAGAATTTAAGTAGAAGCAATATCTAAACTGATCATGATTTTAAGCATATAATTGAACATCAAACTTACTTGTTTAAATGGCTTTGAAACCGCTTAAATCAAATAGGTTTTGAAAGATTGATGGTGTGGTGTGTGTTGCATAAAGTGATTATGAAGAATGAAATTAATGAAGTGTAGAATGCAGAATAAAAATGCAGAAATGAAACACTTATGCCCAATTGTTGAAGCCTTGAAAGGATGAAGATTCTTGAAAGGACGCCGACTTCTGGAAATGGCAGCGCTCCGGCGTTCCGACGTTGTTGCTTCGATCTTCAACTCGCTATAATAATGCTCTCTCTTAATGGCTTTCAACTCAACATCTTTTACTCTTCAAGATGTAAGGTATTTATAGGCTTTTTCTGCGTTCGCGATTAACATAGAAAAATCTATGATTTATCTATCTTAACCGACAGATAAATACTGATTAATTCATCTTTATCTGTAATTATCTAAAACGCGTCCACCATAGATGACACCTTTCAGATTAATTAAGATAAGGATAAATATCCGGGATAAACTTATCTTTATCTTTATTAGCTAAAACGCGTCCACATGTGTAGACGTCTTTTACACTAATTAAGATAAGGATAAACATCCGGAAGAGAAGTTAAAATAGCTTAGGAAACCTAAAACGCGTCAGCCTTCACAGACGCCTTTTAGCTAATTAATCAACTGATTAAAATTCAAATTTAAACGCTAAAATAGGAATAAACTCTAAATCGCGTCCACATGGGTCGACGTCGTTTAGACTTCTTCATATTTTGACTGAAATTTGAGCTAAAATCAATTCAATTAATTAACTTAAACATGTCTGTTAAACCCGACACTCAAAAAGATCAATAAAAATTAATTAATGATTAAATATCAGACCATTATGAGGCATTATTATATGATATGAAATTTACTCGAAATGACGTCAAAATTAGCGTGTCTACAACATGTTCTTCCTCCGCGATCTCGCAATCCACAGGATGGGATTTCCTCCCCCAAATCGTGTAAAACACTAAGAAAAGTGGAGAAGGAGGAGAAGAACCTAAATACCCATTAAAACTCCAAATTTCTCATTTTAAGTAATTAGTGTTTTCACCCCAAAACCCCCCTAAACATGCTTCAAAGCGGGAAAAACATGATTTTTAAACACAATACAACGGGGATCGTCACCCTACCGGTTACTCGAATTTCTCCTAGTTCCAAGCCGCCAACCCGCCTCGCCACACGCCGCCGCCGGTACCGCCGTGGACGCCGCTACTCCACCGGGACGTCGGCCGCCGTCCGAAGAGAAGTGCGCCGCGGAGGAAGTAGTAGTGGTAGTGGAGGAAATTGGTAGGTTAATGGAGTGGAGGGAGAGGAGGAATGGGGAGAGGAAAGGAAGGAGAGGGGGAAAGGGTTTGCCGGAGAGTTGGAGGGAAGAGAGGAGAGAGAAGAGAAATGAGAGAATGAGGGAAATGAGGGAGGGTTTCCGGGGTCAAACAGAAGCTGGGTAAAACACGTCGTGCAAGCTTGACGTCATTCAGACGACAAGACCGGGCCGTACACTGACAAAGCAGGGTCGTACTCTAAATGGCGTCGTCCATCTAAGACGCTATTCAGACGATAAGACCGGGGCCGTACTCTCGCGGCCCAAGGCCAGCCCACGTGGTGCCCACGTGGCACGGCGTAAAACACGTCCACATTGCTGGACACTGTTTGAACTGCGTCTCGCAAGCTCGACACGAAAAGGAAACTAAGTCTCTGCCCCACCAGGGCCAAAACTAAGGGATCCGACCCCGAAACTGACCCAATAACCGGATTCGAAATCTCAATCCTTACATCAAGTCACACCGTGATCGCCAAAAAGTTGTGAGTGCTCAAATTAGGGGTGTGATTATCATGAAAATTATGTTGTTTATGTGACAAATAAACCTATTAAAAAGAAACTAAGTGAATGTGATCGCTAGAAACTTTTAACTAAAAAGTTCCAAAAGAAAAGATTGATCGTCTACATGTTTTGGAATTGGGAGATGTTGGAGTCCTTGATTCCCCTCCTTCAGCCGGCTGAAGGAAAAGAACCCTTTTGACTTTGTTCTTACTTTGGATGCTTATAGAGCTTTGAGGATCATCCAGCTTTCCTTGTTGTTGATTCTCTCATCTTTATCTCCTTTTGTACCTTGCAAAAAATAGGATGAAAAGAAAATAATAAGAACTCAGGCAAAGGTAATATATATTCTAATGAAGATTCTGATCATGTAACTTAAACAAAGAACTCACTTGTTTGATGTCTCTTAAACCCCTTTAAACAAATAAGTTTGAAATTATGCTAGTGAGTGTGTGTTGCATGGAGTGATGCGACAAAATTGTGATGCCAATGTGATGAAAATATGAGAAAGATGTAGAAATCAATTAAGAACTAAGTTGGGTGGCCCCTGGAAAGTCTTGGTTCTTGAATGGATCTTGAAAGGACGAAGAAGCGATGAAGAAATGATGGTTCTTGAATGGATCTTGAAAGGACGAAGAAGCGATGAAGAAAGGATGAAGCTTGTTTCAAGACTCCTGAAAATAGTAGCAGCACCTCGATCCTTCAGCGTTTGGACGTCGTCGCCAAGATTCTTTGCTCAATTTTCACTCAATTATCACTATCATCACTCAAAATTATCATTAATTTTTTAATGACCAAGGAGTTGGGTATTTATAGGCTTTAAGTTCACGCATCCGCGGTTACTAATAGATTAACATAACGGATTTGAAGTTAATCCAACTAAGAAACAAATAAACACAGTCTGATTCATCATTATCTGTAATTATCTAAAATGCGTCGCCAAAGGGAGACGTCTTTTAGCTTAATTAAGATAAGGATAAACATCGGGAAAAAGAGACAGAATCAGCTTAAGAAACCTAAATGGCGTCGTGCATCGCAGACGTGTTTTAGTTTATTAATAAATTAATTAAAAATCAGATTAATAATCAAAATAAGAATAAACTCTAAATGGGGTCTCCATAAGTCGACGTCTTTTAGAATTTTTCATATTTGATTAAAATATGAATTAAAATTAATTAATTTAATGAACTTAAATTATGTTTGTCTGACCGATATCATTTAGATAATTAATTCAGAATGATTAATAAGAATTAACTAATTATTAAATATCAGACTATTTTGAGACATTATTATATGACATGAAATTTACTCAAAATGATGTCAAAATTAGCGTGTCTATATCCTTTAAGCCCCTACCTTAGGTCTATAATCCAGAGAGGGTTGGTGAAGGTTACATACACTCATCTCTCTCTTATCTTTATAATTTAGTATTGTGTTCCTTGCAACAACTCATGCATGTGTACGTGTACGTGTGCATGAGTGTGGGAAAGAGTGGAGGGGTAGTGAAGACCTCTTGCTTTCTTTCATTCTTTCTCCTCATTGGGTCTACGTATGTTGATTTTAGGCCTAGACTCTAGTTCGTAGAGGATAGCTTTTCCTTCTACGGGATCTATTCCATCACCAAGAGTTGAGCAAACATCTTACATCTCCATCACCAATGTTTGATGTTTCCCATTGGATTTAGACAAGCCTAGCAAGTATGTATGTCAATAACATAAGGATTCACTAGCCCAAGTACAATGATGATGAAGTAGAAGAGCTAAGGAGCTAGTTGCCTACGGAGGTTGTAATACTGGGACAATCCTCCTAGTGTCCATTTCCAAATCCCAAGACATGCATGTGCATGTGCACATACAAAGAGAGATGTAGGTACCATGCCTAGAGGAGTGAAAAGTACTAGGTTAGCCTTATAAACGAGGGCATAAGGGAGGGTTGATCAGAGAAGGGAGGTTGACTAGGCCTAAAAGACGAGATGGAACTATAAGCAGATCAAGGGAGGGGGATTGCATGACCAAGGTGGTGAGAACAATGGGAAGATTCATAACAAGTGGGCCCATGACATAGGGAATGTTACTGGGCTCAACAAGAGTGATGTAAGCACTGACAAAAATGGTTCTTGAGCAGAAGGTGCTAGAAGAGAGCTCTAAATGGAAGCACATGGGATCTTCAGGGAACTTCCCACTAAATGGAGAGAAACTTGTGGAGGAGAGTTGCATGTGTAGAAATGGAGAAGATGAAAGGAGAATGTTTAGTCTCACTTGACAAACTGAGCCTCTAAGTAGATCCTACTTGAATGAAATGCATCAATCATACTTCTTTTATTCACAATCTGATCCTCTTAATTTCTCCTAAAAGTGATTCATTATTTAGTATGCTAGCACGAAAACACATATATTCATCATCCATCCTGGATATCATCGCACAAAAGGATAAGCTTACTTATGATTGGCATCAAATGTATATGACTAAATAAGAGTTCAGACTAGTTCATCTAGCTTCGATGGCTTTGGCCACATAAAAGGATGGAATAATTGTCTTGAAAATTGACTTTTGTCTAGTAATATTATGAAAATTTTCTTCATGCACATGAAACATTATAATTATTTTTTGAATTTGGGAATAACATTTTTAAGTTTTTTTTGTCTTTAATAACTAAAATTTTAAGATATTTTTAGTATAATTTTGTTAGTAACTTCATATGTACAATATGTTGTGAATTTATAATTCTAATAATTGTAGAAGTATGACCAATATTTATATATTTGAGAAGCAAATAGATGAGCTAGTTCCTTGAAATTAAGTGAACAGATGAAATAACTAGTTCCTTGAAATTACAATGATTAATGCTTAAAAAATAGAAGTTTATTTAAATTTTTGACTAATAGGTGAAAAGGACTTTTGATCTCTTAGTTTGGATAAAATTTGGACTATCATGAATGGACTGATTTAGAGACTGTGTGTCCTACTATATATGCAATTGTAAAATTATGTTACTAGATCTTTTTAAACATTGATGTCCAAAGCTATCATCTACTAATTTAATCATAACATTGATTGACCATTTGCCATCATGGTAACCAAAAAATAACTCTATGATAAGCCATTAATAAGACATCTTCAGTGTCTCAAATCTAAGTACCAATCACACTACTGTGATGATGAGTCAACATGTTGACAATTAGGTATGTATTACCATTAAGTGATTTAGTGGTAGGTCACTTCAATGAACTTATTCTCCAATAAACACCTACATGTTCATATTAGTGCCTTTGCATAAGTAATTATGAAATTAGTCACCCTTATTTTTTGAGCAGGAGTAATCTATACTACTTTCACTAGATATTTGATGTCTTTCTCAAATATCCTCCAACAAGTAACAATTAAGACTATATGCTTAAAGAAGATTAATCTCATTATTATGATTTCATCATAATTTAATTTTCATATACACAGAATCATAGACTTCACTATGATATAGTTCGTTTCATTTACATATAGTGAATCTAACACATTTTACTATTATAAAAGAATTACTAGATTCAAAGATTAATGAATTAACTCAAGAGCCCTAAACAACAACAAAAACCTTTGGTCTCTAAGCTAAGACAAGTTTCGACAAAGGATATCCCTTGAAAGGATCTCACAAGCCATGGATCCCAAAGATGTGGCTACTAAGGGAGACCAAGTTTTGATTTGTCACATACTCAAAGATGCCTTCGATACCTTCAAACAATTGTGAACTACCATTTAAGGGACTGTCACAAGTCTCTTCTACAATGAAGGGTCCAATCTCCAATGATTTGAGGAAGAACCCTCGATTAGGATTTGATTTGGGCATTGCTTCGTTCAAATTAACTCAATAATGAGCAACTAGAACTTAGCATACATATCCATGCGAGAATCCTTTTGCGAGGAAAATCCCCATGAATTGATGATTTTTATTTGATGGATTCAGTACGGTAAATTTGGAAAGAGTGTAAATCTGATTAACATTTCATATTATAGAAAATATGAAAATAAGAGAATGAAAACAAGATGGCCAGTCTTCTACTTGCTAATTTAAAAGAATCATGGTCTTGGGAGCCTACCCCTATCTTTTAGGACATCTCCCTTGACCTTTTCTATGGTTGGAACCATGTCCCAAGTAGAGAGCCAATCATTTCAAAGGAAAAGAGATAAAAAAAAGGTAGTTAAAAAGATATATATAATTAATGAAAATTTAGAAATCAATCCACTAATAGGGTCATTTCTTCATTCTGAGTGACTTTGAGAAAGTTTAAACCTTAGAGGCACATTAGTTGGGACGTTCCCCTTACTTATTCTCACAATTTGATGCAATTCATAGGATGAAGAGATGATCCAAGAAATGAAAAACATATAGAAAATAGACTGCAGGTTCTAAGGGGAACATGAGAGTTAATGATCCATTGGAGCACTTTTAGGAGGTTCATAGTGTTGGGAACTTATCACTGTTGATTAAAACATTTCCCTTAACTTCTTATGTGATCCAAAGCTTTCCCAAATAGAAAAATAATCTTCAAGCAAAGATAAAACAAACTACTAAGTGAATAAAATTTCCATAGAAAAATGGTGGTCTATTCCACGTTTAGACTTTTGTATGAAGAGCTCTACTCTTAGAAGCCCACACCCACTATCCGGGACATCTCCCTGTAGGTGCTGAAAATGCTCGTGTGATTAATGTGAAAAAACTATGTTGTTTAGAGTAAATTAACCTATTAAAAGCAGAAACTAAAGTGCAGTGATCGCCAGAAACTTTTAACTAAAAAGCTTCAAAAGAGATTGTGATCGCCTACCTGTTTGAACGCGGAAGAATGAGTCCTTGGTTCCCCTCCTTCAGCCGGCTGAAGAAAGAGAGACATTTCTTGTTCTTTTGTTCTTGCTGTTGAGGTTGAAGTTGAGGATCGTCCAGAAGCTCTTCTGACTTTGTGCTTGATTTCCCTCTTTTGATCTTTATGTCCAGTTGTTGTTGAGTGCAGCAGAGACAAAGAAGCAGAAAAATGGAAATGAAGAAATACTGATGAGAATTTTAAATGGAAGTAATATCAAAGTTAACCATGATTATAAACATGTTTAAACAGCAACTCACTTGTTTAAATGGCTTTGAAACCCCTTTAAAAACAAATGGGTTTTGGAAAATTAATGGCGTGGTGTGTGTTGCATGAAGTGAGTATGAGAATGAGATTAATAAAGGATGTAATTGAAATTCAGATATGAAAAACTTATGCCCAGTTGGAGAAGCCTTGAAAGATGAAGATCTGGAAAAGGGATGCCGTCTTCTGGAAATGGCAGCGCTCCGGCGTTCCGACGTGGTTGCTTCGATCTTCAAATTGCTATAACGCTGTGGCTCAATAATTCTCTCTTCTTTTTTTCTTTTTTTTAACTCCTTGAGATGCAAGGTATTTATAGGCATTTTCTACGTTCGCGATTAACATAGAAAAATCTCGGATTTATCTACCTTAATCGACAGATAAACACTGATTAATTCATCTTTATCTGTAATTATCTAAAACGCGTCCACCTTGGCTGACGCCTTTAAGATTAATTAAGATAATGATAAATATCCGGGAAAACTTATCTTTATCTTTATTAGCTAAAACGCGTCCATCTGTATAGACGTCTTTTACACTAATTAAGATAAGGATAAACATCCGGAAGAGAAGTTAAAATAGCTTAGGAAACCTAAAACGCGTCGACCCTTACAGACGCCTTTTAGCTAATAAATCAATTAATTAAAATTCAAATTTAAACGTTAAAATAGGAATAAAGTCTAAATAGCGTCCACATAGATCGACGCCTTTTAACATTCTTCATATTTTTACTGAAATTTGAACTAAAATCAATTCAATTGATTAACTTAAACATGTCCGTTCGACCCGACACTCAAAAGATCAATAAAAATTAATTAATGATTAATTATCAGACCATTCTGAGGCATTATTATATGATATGAAATTTACTCAAAATGACGTCAAAATTAGCGTGTCTACAGCTGCCTCACCTTGGCATCGTCTTTGCAAGGGAGTGAAATGAAATGGAATGTACTGAAAAGGTGATGCCAAGGTGTGATGAGACACGCTCTTAACATCACATGATTGGAATTTTTCTCAAAATCATCAATGAAGATAGCTCAATGAGATCAATTGAATCAATCCTGTCTGGATGAGGTAGACAAGGAAATAAAATAAAGTCGATCAACCTCCTCGGAGTGGGAAGTACCCCAGGTCATAGACACTGTAGGTTTCATCATGGGGAGCGTTTGCCAGCCAATGTAGACGTGCTGCAACCATGATGGATCTTAAAAGAAAACAAGAATATTGGATAAAGAATCCAATCAAGGATAGAATTCCAATGATATCTTCAAGCGAACCTCAAAGATAATCAAGATACTCAATTCAGAATAGAATATTTCATATCATGTTTGAAATTGTTTGATTAATGGTCTGAAACTTAATCAGTAATTAATTCTTATCACAATGATTTCAAAGTCCTACATGATGCATGCTGGGCTAAAAGAAAAATATAAAGTTAAATAAAATATAAATTAATCAAGGATAATATTGTTAAATTGTCATTAATGAGTCAAGATACCAATTCTTGTAATCCAGTGCTAAGCCGAAGCTCGTTTATCCACGCACCGTTTCACAAAAGTGGAACCATCGTCCTCACTAATTAACAATCCAACGGCCTATCCGTGCGATTAAGAATCCTCTGGAATTATCACTGTTTTTGTTGTAGGGGAACTCAAACTCCAGTTTCATCAAAATTACAAGGTCCTTGATATGTTCTAATAAATATTTATCATATAGTAATGCTGATGCACAATAATTACATGAAAGGGTAGAAATAACCGTCTTTTTAGCCACGGTCAAGACTTCTTGACTCCCACAATGGGATCTTCTCGACATTTCCAGCTTTACTCGAGTTTTCTTGAATTTTCTGCAACCAAAATTTGTCAACAATTCCAATAAATATTCAATCAAAACCCATAGAATTTCGGATAAATCATATAAAGATCTGAAACGCGTCGTGTCGCGAAGACGCCTTTTATCTTTGAAACGCGTCGCTTATCCTCGACGCCTTTTACTCACAGAAACAGGTTTCTGCTTGTTCTCTACTCGAATTCCAACTCTATCAATGCACATCCCTTTTCCAATCCGGAAAAGTCTTCTTAGGATCGCAATGTTGTCTATATAAACATCCTTAGGTCGTTCCCAAGCAATCCCACTACAATCCAAAGATCAAAAGTTGAGTTTTCTTCAAGGCTTCTTCAAAGTTCCAAGGTTTCCAAGGTTTTCTCGCTTCAAGAAGGAGGAACTCCGAAAAAGAGAGCATGAATTCTTCAAGCAAGAAGATGAAGATGTCTTTGGAGCAGTTTTCAGATGTGGAGAATCATCTCAATGGAAGAAATCCCAATCTCCAAGTAAGTTCAATCAACTTCTTTGTCAATTTTCTTCATCATGTTCTTCATGTTCCTCATCATGTTCTTCGTCTTTTCTGTTGGTTTTCAGAACTATCCCATGTTTCCTGGCCCAAGGAAGTTCACCTCCTTACCTTGGATCCGTAAACTTGCAAAAAGCATCAAGCTTTCCATGCAAGTATTCATATCCAAGTGGAATCTTCAAGGTCTTGTAGTGCTTGCCAAGCATTACAAGAGCGCGAACGCAGATTGGGCGGCTATGGGCGCCTTGATCGAGTGGTGGCATCCCCAAACTCACACGTTCTTCTTTCAAGATTTCGAGTGCACGATTCTTCTGGAGGAGGCGGAGCTTCTTTTAGGTCTCCCAAAGACCAAGGAGAACAAAGAGAAGATAGCTTTGATGAAGGAGAGAATCACCGGTCAACAATTGTTGACATCTATTATGAAAGATCCTTCAGAAGCTAAAGGATGTCTCACTAAAAAGGGGATCAATCTCACCAAGCTAGCCGAGTGGACGCTGTACGAAATTGATGATCTAAGAGAGGATGGAGCGGAGGATGTAACAAAAGCCTTAGTTACATGCCTAGCCGGTGCCTTATTCTTCTCTGCGCAGGATAACATCTTAGAAGATGACCAAGTTAGTGCCATATGCGCAATCTTCGAAGGTAAATCCATTAGCACTGCACTCTTAGCATATCTTTATAGTGGGCTTTCTGCAGCGTCTGTGGGCCGTCCTCCTTACGGATGCATGCTACTCTTCGCCTTATGGGTTGAACTTCACTTTAAGTTTGAGCACAGCAAGAAAAGGCCTTTGAATCCATCTCAAATCTACTTGAATAACCCAATTCATTGCATAGCTAATGTTGTAAAGTTCAATGAGTATATGGTTAACAAGATTCCAAAACTCAAGACCCGAGCTGATTGGAGAGAGTATTTAAAGCTCATGACGTCCGACATATTCGACTCGTCTCCACTTGCTTTGGTTGGAAAACCTGTATGGGTGCGCCGTGCAGCAGGAGCAGACCTTAAGTTGATCGGAGCCACCGAGTTCGTGCTGTACAATCCACATCGGTGCCTTACTCAACTTAGCTTGGGCCGTCGTGAATTCCCCGAGTTCTCTCCCACACTCCCGATCAAGAAGCGCGACTTGGAATCCGACAAAGATTATGAAGCCGTACAAATCATTACCACTCTATGGAATCTTGGCTTCAGTTACCGTGTAAGATCCTCTAAAGATAGAGATAAAGGATTGAAATTTCCATACCTTAAAGGTCTTCATGAAATCCTTCCTTAAATGTCCTTTTTCTCTTTTATTCATGATGTAATAAAGAATTTTATTGAATAAAGAAGTTTTTTTCATGCCTCAAAACCTTTCCTCAACTTTCTGTGAAGTGCACATGATTTTTCCTTTAGAGAAAACTTGATTTTTCCTGAAAATTCAACAGTTCGGGTTCTGTAAAAATGCAAAACGCGTCCAGTCAGAAAGACGCCTTTCCACTATAATTTCTTCAATTTAATCCTGAAATACTTAAAACGCGTCTTCCGGACCTGACGCCTTTCAACCGTAATTCTTTTCCAGAAATTTAATTTAATCCTCAAAAACCCGATTTAAACGTTAAACCGCGTCTTCACGAGATGACGCTTTTCAACCATAATTCTTTTCCAGAAATTCAATTTAATCCTTAAAAACCCGATTTAAACGTGAAACCGCGTCTGTTCACCATGACGCCTTTCAATTCTCTCTCCTACTTTTTCCAGGATTCCGTTATTAATTCCATGATTAATTCTCTGAAACACGTCAACACACTACGGCGCCTTTCATGATTTTCCTCTGTACGGTTCTGACAAAAATAGTGAAACGCGACTACTTAGGTAGACGCCTTTCATTCAAATTCAAACCTCTGTCAGTGCCGCCTCAACTTTTGCGCCCTAAACCGCGTCATCATGAGTCGACGCCTTTCATCCTTTCGTTAACAGACCCGCGAAGGCCCCCTTTCTTCCTCACTTTTCCAAAAACTTTCTCTCCGGCGGCGATTTCCGAGCTCCGGCGATCTTTCCCTCAAATCTCCCTCTTCTCAAACCATGGAGCGCGGTGAAGGTTCTGGGAAGACGAAGGTCATAGCCAAGAGGAGGCGGAGGTAAGAAGAAGAAGCTCCCGAGGAGGTTCCGGCGACCCTTGCGGAGGCGGCGGCTTTCTTGGAGGAAGAGCTCCCTCCACCAGCACCCATGGCGGTGGAAGAAGAAGAGGAGGGCGACCTCCACACGGTAAGATCCCTGTGGGATGAATGGATGAGAAAAGAGGGGAGAAAACGGGATTCTTGAAGGAATCCGGAATCTGGACTTGAAAGGCGTCCAGACCAGGTGACGCCTTTCAAAAGGCGTCGCCTTGGGCTGACGTCTTTCAATATAAATTCCGAATTTTTTAATTAGGAATAAAAAGTTTGAATTGCGTCAACTCACGTTGACGTGTTTTAAAACACGTCTGCGTGTGCTGACGCTTTTCAAAACAGAACTGATTTTTCTGTTTTTTTTTATTACTGACCCTATTTTTTTTTTATATTTTTTATTTGCAGGGAGTGATGAGGTTCATAATCTCATGGGACCTAGTAGTAGGGGCTTATAGAGGGCTCCCCGACTTCCAGAAGGCACGCTTGCGCCAGATGGGATTCGGCGAGGTACTGGACATTGAGCCATTTTGGCTTGATCTGATCCTGCTGCAGGCGCTCAGGGAGCGTTGGCATGCAGAGAGTCGGGCATTCCTAATGCCATGGGGGCATATGGTCCCCTCCCTAGAGGATGTGGCCAGGATCACTGGCCTCCGGGTAGAGGGCCGACCTGTGAGCGGGGTGACCTACCCCAACTACCAGGGATTGGCAGAGGCTTTGTTAGGGATAGAGGTATCTAGCCTAGGCAGGGAGTCTAGGATGGTTCCTCGAGTAGAGGTAGAGGCAACCCTAGGTCTAGATGAGCCCCGGCGTCGGTCTGACGAGACCCGGGAGGAATTCAGGGATAGGTTAGCAGAGTCATCCTCTTCAGTCTACTGTAGTGACCCCAGTCAGGTAGAGGAGGTAGATAGACAACTCAGGGTCTTCTTAGTTTTCTTTTTCGGTAGGTTGCTCTTCGGTACGAAGGGCGACCATATCCACTGTAGATTTCTTTACTTGTTAGATGATTTAGCTAGCCTAGGAGAGTATGCCTGGGGTGCAGCCCTTCTGGCTCACCTCTTTGCTGACTTATCCGCGGTCACGCCGGACCGTGAGACTACCATCAGTGGCTTCTCGCCATTTCTTCAGGTATTAAATTGTTTAATTATTTGTTATATGCAGTGCAATATGATATGATGCTTCTTCTAACCTATATGTTCATGAATGCAGGTGTGGAGCTACTACTACTTCCCGCTCGGCAGAGCGAGGATCATTCGCCCAAACGCCGTCCCTTTTGCCTGCCGTTGGCAGCCGATTGTGGACACGGCTCCACAGCATCACCAGCTGACGGCCCTCCGCCGTCAGTTTCTGGATTATCCAGAACTTCTGGTAAACTTTTAACTTGTTTAATTTTATTAAATGCAATCTTTTTATTCATTAAATGCAAGTTATTTATGAATGCATCTAACCTATATGCAGGTGATTTGGCGCCCATATCTGGGCATGAATGAGGAGGGTCAGCCGTGGGTGACGGCTGGCAGGAGACGGTTTGGGAGGCAGATGTGGGTGCATTGCCTCAATGAGATCGAGCTCCTCCGCCTCCGGCTAGTGATGAGGACCCTGGGCCTCCACCAGGAGTGGATTGACGAGGAGGTCCCGGAGGGCGTAGGAAGGAGCATGAGGGGGAAGCAAGCCCTCACTGATTGGCGAGCAAAATTTCCTGAGCAATATGAAGACTGGCATCGCCGGGGTGTCAGAGTGGAGTCACGGGCGGTGAGTAGCGAGGCCTACCTCTAACAGTACCGGGCCCACTACGCCGATCAGCTTCGGCTCCTCCGACCACTCGATGTAAGTATGAATTCATGCATCTTTAATTTTATTATTATCTTGATTTATATTTGTGAATGAATGTATGTATGATATGCAGGACGCGCGTGATGCGGTCATCGTCGACCTCCGGGCCCGCCTACATGATGCGGAGGCCCAGCTAGAGCAAGTCCAGAAGGAGTTATACGACTTGGTATGTATGAATGAATATGAATGCATGTTTTAATTAATTAATTATTTTGGCGATTAACCACTGATAGTTGTCTTTTGGTGCAGCGAGCCGTCTACACCCAGGCGGCTCCTCCTACCCACGGAGCTTCGTCTTCCTCGTCTGCTGCTCATGATGCTACTATGGCCGACCTCCAGAGTCAGCTTGCCTCTGCCATTCACCGGGCTTCTCTCGCGGAGGAGGACCGTGCTGCTCAGGTAAGTTCTTCAACTGAAATTAATTATTTGATTACTTGATTGCCTTGAACTAAAAAGACTTCCTTTCAGGTTGCTGAACTTCAGGAAGCTCTTCAGAGGGCTGAAGCGGAGATAGAGCAGGCCCGTGCTGCAGCGGCTCGTGCCGAAGCTGATGCAGAGCGGATCAGGGCTCTGGAGGAGCAGGTGGCCCAACTCTCGACTGGAGATCTTGTGCGAGAGGTTGCACACCTCCAGTCTTGACTGGGGTTCATCAACGAGGAGCGAGAGCGCGAGCGCCTTCGACTGGAGGGCCTTCTGGGTCGGTTGTCAGTTGCAGAGCATGAGCGCAAGATGGTGGAGGAGAGGTACCAGCGAGCTCGACAGCGTGCCCATGAGCGTGGTTTGACCAGTGCTTTTACGGCCAGTGCCGCTGTGTCTTCCGGCCAGGCGGGGCCGAGCGCGATGAGACCACCTCCACCTCCTAGACGAGAGCCAGCACCGGATGCGCCTGACGAGGCCCAGAGCCAGTTGGACGAGGGCAGAGGGGAGAGCCAGCCTTGAGGGCTCATGTATCTTCTTTTCTTCATGTATCATGTACAAAAACGCCTTTTGATAATATACATGAAACTTTTGGCTCCAATCTTGTGTTCCTGTGTTTATCTTGCATCATGTACACACTTAACAAACATGTTAAGTATCTATTTAGGCTTAACCCCTTGCCTGACCAGATAAATGGTCAATCAATCTTTTCTTCAATAAATGGTCAAGGGGCATAGCCTTTATTAACAAAGGTAATGAGAATAATCAAACTTAAGTAAAATGCAACATACAAACAAACGGATGCTCACTGAAAATAAAAGGAATGAAACACACTAAATGCAACAAGCAGATGCTAACTGAAAATTTTTTGTTGTTGTTTTGAAATATTCATTTTTGTTTGGGGTTTTGGAATATATACTTTTTTGAATTTTGACATATGTATTTTTTTTTGAATTTTTGATTTGTGTATTTTTTTTGGATTTCTGACATATATATATATATTTTTTGATTTTTGACATATGTATTTTTTTTGGATTTTTGACATGTATTTTTTTAGATTTTTTGACTAAAAGGTCAGCATGGTACTTGGATCAAAAGATCATATTCATTTATTAACTTAATTTCCAAATTATTCTTTAACAACTTAACTTAAACCCATAGTGTTTGAACTTGTGTTTCCATTCGTGATTCCATTTGATGATTTGACCTTTAGTCAATCTAAGCCATTCCTTAAGTTTGTAGTACATCTCTTTAGAAAGAAAGGATGAATAAGTTTAGAAAGCCCATGAGAAGGTTCCGGAGACTTAAAAAGATGTCCCTTTCCTACCCTAATATCCGTTGGGGTTCGGTCATTTTCTTTCCGGGATATTTATCGACCTTGCGTTCCCTTTCATTTCATTTCATGGCCTTGATGTAACGTTTGTAGTGTAATGGCCTTTTTGATTTGACATTTGGCTTTTGCCTTGCTTTTTCTTTTATTTTCTTTTCTTCGGGACGGATCTCCCCCTTTTTTTTTTATGACGGCCTCCTACTAAGATGGCGGGTATTCTTGGTAGTCTATTCTAAGTCTCGTTCCGACATCATGGGCCGAGTATAAAATAGAATTTTTGCTTTAAAAAGAATGATTTGTACTCTACACTTTCGGTCAAGCTTTCGATATTCTTTAGGACTTGGCATCTCTTGTTACTCACGAATCAAACGTGTCAGTGTGTGCAATAATGGGCTTGAAATTAAGTTATCTAGACTAATAAAGAAATTCGAGTTTATAAACTTTCTGATTCCACTGGTCTTTGTACCATACTGATCGACTCTTTAACCTAAGGATAGTATTTCTTAAGATGTAAACCATTCCAGGGATGTTTTAATTCTTCTCCTTCTGCATTAATAAGACGATAAGCGTTACCAGGAAAAGCGTGCGATACAACATAAGGTCCTTCCCAGTTGGGTTGGAGCTTAGAACGCGGACCACCAGGTTTTATAAAAATTCTTTTAACAACCATTTCACCGACTTTGAACTTACGTTCAATGACTTTCTTTTGATAAAAACGTGCTAGTCTGTTTTGATAAACTTTTGCATGATTTGCAGCTGACCATCTTTGCTCGTCTAAAAGTTCCAATTGAGCAAGGAGTGCTGAACGATGTTCATCAACGGAAAATTCCTTATTCAATTGTACTCTTAATGACGGTATGAGGATCTCATATGGAACTACCACCTCCATTCCAAATGTTAAGGAATAAGGAGTTTGCCCAATAGGCGTGCGGATCGAAGTTCGGTAGGCCCATAGAGCCTCAACCAATTTTTCTGGCCAATCTGCGAATTTATTAGATTTGCACGTCTTTTTGATGATTTTTATCAAAGTCTTATTAGTTGCCTCTGCTTGGCCATTGCCTTGCGGATAATAAGGAGACGAATGATGCAATGCAATTTTATACATGTTACAGAGGTCCTTCAATTCCTGTGACACGAACTGCGGTCCGTTGTCGGTGACGATGGTGCTTGGAATTCCGAATCTGGTGATGATGTTCTTCATGATGAACTTGCAGACGGTTGATGCTTTGATCTCCACGTACGCTTCAGCTTCTGACCACTTGGTGAAGTATTCCGTTGCCGTGAGAATGAAAGATTTTTGCTTGATGCCGGAATCTGGGTTACCAAGAGGTCCAATAATGTCGAAAGCCCACATGGAGAAAGGCCATGGGGAAGAAACAAGATGGAGTGAAGATGCAGGAGAATGAATTTTGTCGGCGTGAAGTTGACACTTAGCACACCTACGGACATATCCTACACAATCTTCTTCCATGGTTGGCCAATAAAATCCTTGTCTAAGGATCTTCTTTGCTAGCATCTGTCCATTGACATGACCACCACAAACTCCACTATGAGCTCCTTCCATAACCTTCCAAAGCTCATCTTCGTCTAGACATCTCAGAAGAACTCCATCAAAACCTCTCTTGTATAATGCTCCCCCAACTAAGGTGTATCGTTGAGCGACTCTCACGATAGCTCTCTTTTCCTCAGTTGTAGCTTCCTCAGGATACGATTGATCTTCACAATATTTTGCGATTTCATAATACCATGGCTTCTGTTCATCATCCATCTCTTCTAATAGCTCCATCAGCATGATTTCTCTTTTCTCAATGATATCTCCATCTCTGAGTTTCTTCAGCAACTTCTCCTTAGTTCTAAGGAATGAAGGATCTTTCACGGCATGTGAAAGACGCCTATGAACTATGATTGATTCGGATTGTTTGCTGATTGGAAAATCAAGAGAAGATGCAAGTGAAGCTAGAGCGTCAGCTAAGATGTTATGATTCCTAGGGACATGGACAAAGATCAATTTCGTGAAAAGCTTTGAGTAAGCAGAAGTAAGTTCTTGATAAGGCTTGAGCTTGGGATCGAGGGTTCGATACTTGGTCAGCACTTGGCGAAGAATTAGTTGGCTATCACCTACGATCCTGAGTTTGGTAGCACCATGAAAATGAGCAGCCTCGAGACCAGCAAGGAGTGCCTCGTATTCAGCTATATTGTTGGTGACTGGAAAATCAAGCTGAAAGGCTTGTGGAATGGTGACACCTTCAGGTGATAACAGAACGATACCGATCCCTTTTCCATGAGAATTCAGAGCTCCGTCAAAATGCAGGGTCCACATATCATCTCTGATTTGATTTACGGACATCAGTTCCTCATCCGGAAACTCTGATCGGACTGGATCAAATCTAGGAAGGGGATGACGAGCAAGATGTTCTGCTATGGCATAGCCCTTGATCACTTTCTGCTGAATATAGATGATATCGAATTGACACTTATCGTCCCAAACAAATTTGACTCCTGGCTTGGTAAGCTCGTAAAACGGCTTACACCTTTGTGAGTGCTGGGAGACAAAACGGCGAATAAATTGCAACCTCCCGATTAATCCTCTCAACTCTTTCAAGTTTTTGGGTGGTGGCATTTCTCTGATAGCCTTCGCCTTGTTGGGATCGATCTCAATTCCCCGTTTGCTGACGATAAATCCAAGCAATTTCCCTGAAGATACCCCGAATACACATTTCTTGGGGTTCATCTTTAACTGATATTCTCTCGATCTCTCTAACACCCTTGCCAAAACTTTGGCGTGCTCAGCCTTTGTTTTCGATTTGACCAATAAGTCATCCACATACACTTCCAGATCTATGTGCATCATGTCATGGAATATTGCCATCATGGCCCTTTGATAAGTGGTCCAGCATTCTTTAATCCAAATGGCATGACAATATAACAGTATGTTCCCCAAGGTGTAGTGAATGATGTTTTCTCTTGATCTTCTTCTGCCAGCTTAATCTGATTATATCCTGAAAATCCATCCATAAATGATAACGTCTCATAGCCAGCAGTGTTATCGATGAGTACATCAATATGAGGCAATGGAAAATCATCTTTAGGACACGCCCGGTTCAGATCGCGGAAGTCGATGCAAATTCTGACCTTTCCGTCCTTCTTCATAACCGGGACTATATTGGCCACCCATTGTGGATAAAGGACAACTCTAATAAATTTTGCTTTATGCAGCTTATCGACCTCTTCCTTCATCTTTAGAGCCATTTGTGGGTGGAATCGCCTTAATTTTTGTTTGACAGGGCTGGCTCCTTCCTTTAATGTCAATCTGTGTTCAACTAAAGATGAGTCTAACCCCGGCATATCTTCATAACTCCAGGCGAAAGTGTCCTTATAGTCCTTAAGTACTTGTACCATTGCCTTCTCATCCTATGTAGAAAGACTTTTACTGACGAGGACAACCTTAGGTTCGTCTTCAGTCCCTAAATTAATTTCTTTGGTGGGCTCTTCTACGGCAGCTGAGGGTTCATCAAATCTCTTTACTCCACTGGCATATGCCTCAGCTGCGTCCTCGTCATCTTCCTCATCAATAATGGGGTCCTTTTCATGTACTAATTCATATACCCCGTACCCATCATTGACTAACCCATCGTTCATACAATCTTCTGGCATCTGAATTGGATTTTCTAAAAGCTGAGGGATTAAAGAACAAGAAGAGCACTTATCAGCTAAGTCCTGGAGGTATCTATCTGGAATTCGCCTACCCTTAGGCTTCCTAGACTTCCTAACCTGACTAGACTGACTAAAACTAGACTGCCTAACTTCACTATCATAACCTAACGAAGACGAAACAGGATAAAAATCCTGGGATACAAGTGGAAATACAAGAGGATCCTCCCGAGGGGAGGGACAGAGTATATCTAGGAGAGAATCTTGACCGAAGGACCCGCGCGATGGGGTACAATCGGACAAGTAAGATGTTTCCTCAATGAGGATTTGGGAAGACTTTGTTGCCAAATTGGCGTTTTTTTTTTGGAAAATGAAAGAATTAAACATAAAGCAGGGGTGAATAAAAATGGGAGGAGAATCAGACGGAGGAAGTGGCACCAAGGCCAGAGGATTAGGGGGATCATATAGTAATATGTCCCAGATCAGATTATACAACCTCTCTAGATCGAGAGGAGGTTGTGGTATAATGTCCCGAGGGGACAGAGTAATCATGACGGGCGGAGCCCGTGGAATATCTTCAATTATGACCCGCGACCAAGTCGGGGTCAAGAGCAGTGTACGAAATAAGGTATGGAGCATGAAGACATGTGAAGGATATGTCCCCCTCCAGAGCAGATCTGTTGTGTAACCAGCTTCATAGGGGTCATCTGGCTCCCCTTCGTCAGTCTCTTCAGATAGCAGTATTCGCTTGTCAAATATAGCACCAGGGCTTTCAATCAGTTCATCAATCTGCGGCGGCCACTTAGGTTCTGCAGGATCTAAGAATAGTCTGTTCAGTGCAATATACAGGTCCCTCAGATCGAACCACCTGTACCATTCACATTCAGGGTCATGAAATTTCCTCCTTTTCATAGGCCGCAGAGCCTCCAAGGATTGGTACGTAAGCAGTTCAGAACAATGTCTGGCCAAGTCCCTCCCATATATATCATGGAAGTCAAAACAGGAAGTAATGACTACCGTGTTGTCGTAGCTAAGTATGGGCCCTTTCACAAAGTGCGTACACAGGGTCCATGTTAGGGGATCTCGGCCTTCTTTGGGTGGTGTAGACATTGCCTCCCAGATTTTCGGACCTTCTTTGATCTCTGCTTTCTGAACTGGATCTTGTTTCAATTTTATTGGCCTATAGCCCAGACCACTTCCAGGTGCTGCTCGATGATTTCTGACAGGAGTGGTCCTGCCTTGCAATTGTGTGCCCAGACCTTTCCCAGGCTCGTAGCCGTTCTTCATCATAATCCTCCATCCTGGGGTACTCATGCACTTCCCCCTTTTGATAGCATCTAACGGATATGGAGAAATAGTAGCGGCTTTCAGAGGATCAACCACTGGACGGTAGACCTGTAATACCGACAGAAAAGGTTGTCGGCCAGGTAGAACAGCAGATTTAATGTTCAAGGTATGAGCAGCAGCAAGGATCGGCATGCTCGTTACTTTAATTATTCGTCCTTTATAAGGAAATTTGAGGCATTGATGATTCGTAGAGGGAATCGCCTCGAGAGTTTTAATATAAGGACGGCCTAAAATGACATTTATGGAAGGGTCGATTTCTAGGATGTGAAATTCGACCTCCGCATGACTTACAGGGCCCAGCTCCACCTTTAAGTAAACCATTCCCAGAGGGGAACGGGTAGAATTGTCATATGCTGTCACTGAGATGGGGCTGGGCAGCCATTTCTCTTTGGGCACACCGCACAGCTCCAGGGTCTTCGGAGGTAGAACATTGATCGAAGCCCCTGTGTCGACCAGGCATGCATCCACGGCCTTCTTACAGATGTTGACCGTGATGCTCAGAGCCATGCTTCTGGCTACTGGCGGTACTAGTTCCGATGTATGAAATGTTATGGAGGGCTGATCCCCTTGAGGAACTAGTAGTGCTGCAATCTTCTCTACCGGCACGTCTTCATTGACCATCACCTTCTGCAGATATTCCATTAAAGCTTCTTGGTGACTCTTGGATCTTTTGATCAGTTCGAGTATAGTGATCCGTGCCGGTGTCCGATCCAGGTGTTTCAACAAGTCATATTGAGTGCCTGGTGCACTCTCTTCATTGTGGGCTTCCTCAGTCGGCTGTGATGGGCCGTCTCTGACTGTGGACTGAGGAAAGACCTTGTTGAAAATCCTTCCACTCCGGAGCGCGTGTTCCTCAACCGTGGAGGATCCGGGTGACACTTTAAGTACCGCAGGGTTGGATGGTGCGGATGGCGCAGAGGGTTGGTAGGTAGGTGATGGCGTAGGGCTAGGTGGTGATGGCGCGGTGCGGATCAAAGGCCTAGAGGGTTGGATGGTGGATGTGTAAGCGGTTGGCGAAGTGGGGAATGGTACGCGTAATAGCGGTCTAGACGGTAAGGGGATATCTGGGTGGATGGTAGTGGTAGCGGGTGAAGTAGGAAATGGTACGCGTAATAATGGCCTGGATGGTAGAAGGGGCGCGTTATTGGTTTGCGGAGGGTTATATGATGGAGGCGTAGTGGTGCGGGGTGTAATGGGTCTAAGGAAGGCGGGTAGTGGTAATGGGTTATTGGGCGTGGGTGAGTGGTATGTGGGTGTGGGTATAGGGGTGATAGTAACGGGTTGTGGCCTTGGTATGTGGATGGTGCGGCGTGGTGGTCGCTCTGCGGTACTTTGAACGTGACCCGTTGAACAAAGAGAGGAAGAGTCCTCTACTCGCCACTGCTGCCCACGACCAGCCTCAGACTGGCTGTTCGTCAAGATGGGAGCAACCTGGTTTTGGTTATGGTGCTCCGGGAGTGGATTCTGCACTATGCCCATGTTGGGTGGTGCTGCAACTTGTGCCGGTGGTCTTGCTTGCTACTGCTGCTGCTGCGGTCTCCTCGCCTTCAGGGCTGTTATGTACTTTTTCATTTCCTCCCAGTCAATGCCGCCCTGCTCATTGAGATCATGGATATAATCTCTGAACTGAAAGCAGGTGTCAATGGTATGCCCAGGTTGCCTATGAAAGTAGCAATACCTAGACGTATCGGCATTTTGAGGCCAGACGGCCTTCTCCCTCGGCAAAACTAAGGCATTGGCTGCCATTAAAGCGCTGAAGATATCCGCCAAGGATTCTGGGAGGGCCGGGTATTCTGCCCTCTTCGGGCCTGGAGGTCTCCTATGTTGGTTGTAGTCACCAGGAGGAGGGACATTGTGATACGCCGGCGGTGCACGCGGCTGGTACTGTGGCTGTTGCTGCTGCTGATACTGCTGCTGAGGGGGCTGCTGGTACTGCTGCTGCCGTTGCGGCTGTTGCTGTTGCTGGTTCTGATTCGGCTGCTGTGGCCGCTGGTACTGCTGTTGGTAATGGGGGTTCTGTTGCTGCCTGTACCCCTGCTGGCTCGGCTGTGGTGGCCTCTGGTACTGTTGCTGGTTCCTCACAAACTGGGGCGAGTTATTGTTCATGGTACTGACCTGCTCGTGAGAGAGCGTGCCCTCAGTAGTCGGACCTGTGCTGGGAGAATTCGGCACGGCAGGCTTCCGAGGTGGAGGCCTGCTAGGTCTGTGAGGATCAAAGACGCTAGAGAACGTAGCGTCCTTGAAGGCGTTCTGGCAGTACCGTGCTCTTTCATAGAGCTCTGCCATATTAGTTAAATTGTTTAAGGAGAGGACTAGCTTGAATTGGGGCGTGGCGTTAGAAATCAACATTTTCACTTGTTCGGATTCGGACAAGTGATCTTTCACTTTTTCAGCCAGGCCCCGCCACCTGTCAGCAAAACTGACAAACTCCTCGTCCGGTTTCATCTTTTCTGCAATAAGTTCCGTGATAGACAAGGAGGGTGCAACTCTGTCCTGGTATCGTTGGATAAATTTGCGTGAAACGATACCGTAATCCTCTACTTCGGAGGGCTCCAGAGAAAAGAACCACTCGAGGGCTGGTCCCTCTAGGGATCTCCTGAACAAGAAAGCCAACGACCTCTTATCATTCTGCCAGAAAGAGGATTCGTACATGAACTCCTTCAGGTGCGTGAAGGGGTTACCAGTACCGTTATACTTTCGATACACTGGCATTTCAGAGGGTGGCAGATGGAACACTGGCAGGCTCGGTAAATTGATTTCCGGTACAGTTTTAACCCCCATCATCTTCTGAAGATTGTTGAACTGCTCATCCATGCGCTCCATCTTGGCCAGCAACGTCTGCGTGGTTAGATCTGCCTGGGGAGGAGGAGGAGGAGGAAGTACCTGATAGGCCTGCTGCCTAGAGTACGTCGGACAAGGAGGATAATAAGGATGAGGTCCGGCAGAGCTTCCGCCATGCCCGAGGGCATTTTGTTAAATGGGCGTCTGCGGTCTAGTCGGTTGCCTGGATGATGAAAGTTGTGGCCCAGTTGGCCGAGAAGTAAGATGAAGGCCTTCCATGGCCTGATGGATATAAGGAGGAGGAGGAGGAGGTTGTTGAGTAACAACAGGGGGAGCCATAGGGTTCGGCTCAGCAGGCTGCATGGGTGCCTTCCCCTTCAAGATAGACTGGATTGCCTCGAACTGCTGAGGGTCCAGTCGGGAGGCAAGAACTCCCAAGGCGTTGACAAGATCCATAGGATCGGAGGGTGAGGGATCATTCTGATTCATGTCCCCCTCAAGGTCAAGATTAGGAATCGCATATTCATGCGGAGGAAGATCATGATATTGATCGTGTGGGTGAAAAAGAGGAGTTCGGACATTCCCGTCATGTCGAACTGGAATGGGGACAGAATTACGAGAGGCATCAGCATCTCTCCCGTTCTCGTAGTTGAAATCTGAGTTGCGAGGGGCATTAGCATCTCCCTCGTAGTTGATAATGGCGTCTTGGGCCATACTCAAATCTCTGCCTGATCGCAGCAACATGATATTAGATTCCCTTTTCAAAGATTTAATCAAACAAGTTGTACAGAGATTAATCAAACAAGTGGATGCTTAACGTGATTTTAGGATTCCTTGTTGAATTATTTGAATTGGATTAAACCACAATTTCGCTCAGGGAAGGATCCTAGTTTCAGTTCAGTTTCCACCGTTATTCTCTAGGGTTCTCTCTCACAACGCTTTCGGAATCTAGCCGGGACTTCCATTGGTACAACCAGCCCGATGATCAAGGAGGAATACCTTGATTTTGGGGACTTATGGAGGTCTCAACGTCAACTTCTCTAGTCTGATCAAGGGACCAACCCAATTAGAGAGAGTTGCTGACGTCGAGTAATGTGTTCCTAAGAAAAGGAGGGTTTTAGCCTCAATGCGTATGCCCTGCGACCTGGATGGCCTCTAATGCTTAATAAAGTAATGGATAGCTAGCACTCAACACAGAAATCTGGAAACTGAAAAATAATTAAGAAACTGTCTGAATCGCGTCGATTATAGTCGACGCTATTCAAAACAGAACTTAATTCTTTCGCAGAGAACAGATGCAAACAGCAGAGAAAGCCTGGAAAATAACTAAAAACTGTCTGAATCGCGTCGATTATGGTCGACGCTATTCAACACAGAACTTAATTATTTCGCAGAAACAGATGTAAACAGTAGAGAAAGCCTGGAGGCTAAAAGGCGTCTAGGAGTGCTGACGCGGTTTTGAAAAGCGTCGCTGTTCCTGGACGCTTTTTAGTTCGCAGAAACAGATTTCCAGAAGAATTTTCTGGGTCGAATCCTCCTTAAACAGGGTAAAATGCAGTAAACAATCGACTCATGCAAAGATTTTTAGTTTCAGATTTTAAACAGGATAATTTACTAACTAAACAACTAAGAAATCACGCAATCACACATCATTTTATCACAAAAAACAGCTTTTTGAACTAATCAAGGGGAGGCAAGATCTTGCCACTGGGGTGTGCACGTGGTGCACGAGGGAAATTAATCAAACTAAACACTCACCAATTGGTGAGGACGTGTCGAAAGACACAAATGGTGCACCGTGGGTGCCCGGTATGATAATAGCAAGAACAAAAGAAATTAAAAGACGGCGAGACCAAGTCCCACCGTGATCGCCAAAAGAGCTGTAGGTGCTGAAAATGCTCGTGTGATTAATGTGAAAAAACTATGTTGTTTAGAGTAAATTAACCTATTAAAAGCAGAAACTAAAGTGCAGTGATCGCCAGAAACTTTTAACTAAAAAGCTTCAAAAGAGATTGTGATCGCCTACCTGTTTGAACGCGGAAGAATGAGTCCTTGGTTCCCCTCCTTCAGCCGGCTGAAGAAAGAGAGCCCTTTCTTGTTCTTTTGTTCTTGCTGTTGAGGTTGAAGTTGAGGATCGTCCAGAAGCTCTTCTGGCTTTGTGCTTGATTTCCCTCTTTTGATCTTTATGCCCAGTTGTTGTTGAGTGCAGCAGAGACAAAGAAGCAGAAAAATGGAAATGAAGAAACACTGATGAGAATTTTAAATGGAAGTAATATCAAAGTTAACCATGATTATAAACATGTTTAAACAGCAACTCACTTGTTTAAATGGCTTTGAAACCCCTTTAAAAACAAATGGGTTTTGGAAAATTAATGGCGTGGTGTGTGTTGCATGAAGTGAGTATGAGAATGAGATTAATAAAGGATGTAATTGAAATTCAGATATGAAAAACTTATGCCCAGTTGGAGAAGCCTTGAAAGATGAAGATCTGGAAAAGGGATGCCGTCTTCTGGAAATGGCAGCGCTCCGGCGTTCCGACGTGGTTGCTTCGATCTTCAAATTGCTATAACGCTGTGGCTCAATAATTCTCTCTTTTTTTTTTTTTTTTTTTTTTAACTCCTTGAGATGCAAGGTATTTATAGGCCTTTTCTGCGTTCGCGATTAACATAGAAAAATCTCGGATTTATCTACCTTAATCGACAGATAAACACTGATTAATTCATCTTTATCTGTAATTATCTAAAACGCGTCCACCTTGACTGACGCCTTTAAGATTAATTAAGATAATGATAAATATCCGAGAAAACTTATCTTTATCTTTATTAGCTAAAACGCGTCCATCTGTGTAGACGTCTTTTACACTAATTAAGATAAGGATAAACATCCGGAAGAGAAGTTAAAATAGCTTAGAAAACCTAAAACGCGTCGACCCTTACAGACGCCTTTTAGCTAATAAATCAATTAATTAAAATTCAAATTTAAACGTTAAAATAGGAATAAACTCTAAATAGCGTCCACATAGATCGACGCCTTTTAGCATTCTTCATATTTTTACTGAAATTTGAACTAAAATCAATTCAATTGATTAACTTAAACATGTCCGTTCGACCCGACACTCAAAAGATCAATAAAAATTAATTAATGATTAATTATCAGACCATTCTGAGACATTATTATATGATATGAAATTTACTCAAAATGACGTCAAAATTAGCGTGTCTACACTCCCTTGACTCCTTCCTTGGTCCCTGGTGATTTTCAAATGAGCAAAAGAGCATCAGAGGAACCAATACCTAGCAAAAACTATATAAAATATAGCAAATAGAAAGCTTTCTTAGAGAGCAAGCTACTAAACGGGAAGGAAAGAACATCAATATAACTGAAATTTCACATGGAGGAAGGGATTATCCTCTCATTTCGGATCGTTTATTGGAAGATCAAATATCACAAAGAGTAGAGATCATCCCATGAATTAGAAGCCTTCCCATGCTTCTCTTCCATAGCCAAGGCCATTTCCCCTAATTTAACAGGGAAAACAATAAAGAAACATGAAATCTATGCAAGAAAAACACACACACACACACACACACACACACACACACACACACATATATATATATATATATCCCATTTGTGTACCAACTCAAGATATGCTAATTGGACTCTATGTATTAACGATCGGGAATCGCCGAGGTATTTGTGCAAACCAAACTTATCCTCAGGAGGATAGATGAGGCGATTCAGGTGAGATCCAACGTAGATCCAACTTTCTATTCACTCGTGGGATCCGGGCGGTCCGGGGGGGACCACCACGGCTCCTCTCTTCTCGAGAATCCATACATCCCTTATCAGTGTATATATATAAAGGACTAAAGCCATATTTGGATTTTTTTAGAGGTTACAGGTTTTGAGCCTACACCCATTGTTTGGGTCATCTCCCTTAACTTGCTCCAATGGCCAAGGCCATTTTTCCAAAATATGAAGCAAATCCTCCACAAAAATAAAATATGGGAAGGAAAGAAGATTCATTGCATAAAGAGCACAAGATGAGACTAAGAATAGTAAAATAAGATATAAGAGACGACAACCAATCTTTTTTCTTCCTTGAAATGGGGCTTACACTCTCTATATCCTTCTCGGCCTTTAGAGAAGACTCATAAGCCACATACTATTGTTTTTCCTTTTTCTCTCTATTTCTTTCTTGTGTGACCCCTTTGGAAGGCCCCAACTGTGGTCCTTTTATAGATCATTGGCCAATAACCTTTAAAAGCCTAAGGGACCCAAGTCCTACCAACAGGTGACAATGTCTTCAATTCTCATCTTTTTCCAAACCTTTTTATATGACATGATAGCCCCTTTAAAGTAGTCCTTGATCCGTAATTTTCATGTTTATTAGAGCTTCCTTGAATTAGATATTCATACTTGGACTTTTGCAGCCTTTTTATGGTTGTCGACAGATGGCTTGTCGATAGGTGGCTCGTCGACTGATGGCCACTTTATTCAGTTCTTATCAGATCTTGAAACCACTTGCACTATTGGAAAGCCCTTAAAATATACTCCTTAATTTATGTTTTTCATCCTCATCAAAACATCAAATGTAAGATTTATCTCCTTTTAAAACTTTGGGCCTACTAATAAGTAGCCTACTTGTTGGTATGGAACCTCTCCAATGTACTTCAGATTTTCATAGCAACTATAACGTTTGTAAGTCCTCTTAAAACATTCATTGATTTAAACTTTCCACACCTACCAACCACCTGGTGTAAGAGTTATACACATTCAAAGTTTGGGGCCTACTAAGAGGTAGCCTGCGGACATATGCTCATTTTCTTCAATTTATCTCAAATTTCATGCAACCTAGGCCATTTGGAATCCTCTTGGAAGTATTTCGAAATTCATAATCTTGAGCTCTATCACCCTTCAATCTCGGGAATCATGCCCTTTTCAAAACCTGTTGATTTGGCAGCACTGTTGACCCCGTGCTTGCCCAATAAGTCCACTATAAACTAGTCCCTTGAACTTCTTTGGGCTTGTTTTTATGCTTCTTTTGTGCTTGACATGATTTTTGCTTCAATTTTTACATTTCATTTGCCTCTTTTCACTAATTGGCAAAATTCATCACTAATTGTGAATTCAATTACAATTCTTTATATTTAATGTTATCAAGTTTTTCGTGCTTTTAAGTTTGGGCTTGACAAAGACCAAGCATTGCCCATTAAGGGGATCAAGCTTAAACTTTTGACCCAAATCCAAACCAAAAAAAGACACGGGCTCAATTTTAACCCAAGGCCGCTTTATAAGGGTTAGGCAGGGCCAAACTTTCAAGCTGGAGGTTCCAATGGACAACCATTTGTAGGTGCATTGTTAGGTGATTACCGCCCTCCTACTCAAACTTGAATAAAAATTACAAGAATGTCTAATTTTGAAATGTTTTATGTCCACCAAATATAAATAAGTAATAAAATGTTATTCTTGCATTTCCACGTTTGTTTACTTGTATCTCAAACAGAGGGGGGGGGGGTTGTTTTATTTAAGGAGATATTATTGTAGCCTTTTTCTACTATAAATTGGTATGAGTTTTTTTATAACCACGGGACAATGCTCTTGATCTTTGAAGTTATGACCTTCCAATTGCGAAGAGAGGGGTTAACCCTCCTCCCAGGTAAACTTCAATAAAATTCTACAAGAATTTTCTAATTTCTACATCTATGTAATTCTTTTGGATAGAGGTAAGATATTTTTTTGTTGTCACGTTTGCAAGCTTGTGTTGTTATGTTTGTATCCATGTATATTCTTCCAAAAATTAAGAGATCAGAAGAGTAGAATGGAGCATATAAATGACTAGTAATATATATATATATATATATATCCTTTATAGCAATTTAATTACATAAATATCTTTTGTTTTATTAAATTATAATTTATACGTACTCTGCTAGCATACAATGTTCCCTCACTATAGGGCCGATGTCCTAGCATTTCCTTGCCCAACCATGTTCAGTTTAAAGGTAATGAAACAACTTGAAATAAGAGAGAAATTGGTAACTAGTTTAGGTGGCTTTTCCCCATATATTGCTTAGAGCCTTTTCCTATATGTCGGTTTATGTTTTTATTTCATATCTTTTAATTGAGAGTAAAAATTCTAATATAGAGACAATTCCAATGAGCTTACCAAACCAAATCCAAGTCCATTTCCCAATCTCATCTCAATTTGGCCTACAACTTGCCGAATCAAGTCAAATATTAGTTACATTAATCAAGTCGATTTGGCCAAACTCACATGTTCAAATTATTCGCCATTTGTGCTACCAAACCATATGGAGGCACATCTAATTTTCATTCCCATGGAAAATTAGGAACTTAAACTTCTAAAACATCATAATAGGGATCAATTTTATCTTATGCACAGTCAATGAAGTATCAAAACCTATCATGCAAGCGAAGGAAGTCAAGAAACTCCATGAACATCACCTTATCTCTCCTTGAGCTCCTCCAACTCGATTGGGTCTTGAATCTAGCAAGTCCACGCCCAAGAGAAGAGGGAAAGATGTGTTTGAAGTTGATCCACAAGATCCAAACTCCAAGGGCCTTCCTCCATCAATGATTTCACAAGATCTCCAGCAAGAGCTTCAGTTGGAACTTCTAACCATCTTCGTAAGCTTCAAGGTTGCTTTCCAAGATTCCACAGCCCATATGCAAGATAAGAAACCTTCTCTAACAGCCATGGATTGTTGGAAAGAGTTGGGAGGGAAAGGAGAGAAATAAGGGTCGAGCGCCCTCTCTCACCCCCTTATAAAACTGTCTAATTGCATGAAAACCCACCAACTGACCAACTTAGGCCTCTCAACCAATTAGTCATCTAATGGGCCTTCCAAAACCCATTCAAACAAGCCCAACATAGAAGTACAAAACTAATTTCCATATTTGCAACAATCAAGCAGTATGGATATCAATCGAATATCATCAACGATGCTTAATAAAAAGTAACCAAAGTAAATAACATTTCTGATTCATATGTGACTTCTTAAGAGCAAAAGTTCATATTATTAATATCATACTTCTTTTTATATATGAATTTGAATCATATATGTGAGTATGGATCTTCTAAAATTGTATATAAGTATTGTGGAGATCTACATTTGTATCTATAATTGAAAGCAATAATATACATATATAATAAAAACGAATATAAATAGAAATGGAAATCAGATAAATTTAAATTTATTTACATCTCAGTGACGAGCAATAATTCGGCCTTGATACTAGAAGACATATAAGGTCAAAGGATGGGTCTTGGCCCTTTTTTAATATTGGGAAAGGGTCCTCTATACTAGGAATATGAATGTGGGTCAGATATGCAAATGAACATATTATCTTCTGCTTTCATTTGTTATAAAATATAATGGAAATGGAAAGCAAAGTGGAAATTATTATTTCTATTTCCACTTTTATTTTATTCTTGAAAATAAAGACTTTCACTTCCGTCATCTTTATAATAATGAGTTATTTGAGATTTTCATTTCTGGTTATTTTTGGTAAATGTGTGTGTGTGAGAGAGAGATTTAAGCGTTAGAAAGAGAAGAAATGGACAAAGATTATCACACAGGGGTTGAAATTTCTTTTTTGTCTCATTTATTCACTTGGCGCTCACCATTACGTGTGTTAATTACATTGAATTAGTCGTAAATTGTTTATTTGTTTAATCTTTCTATAACATATATGTGCACACATATATACGTCAAAAATAAAAATAAATAGTAAGATGTGGAAGCACTTATTTTTCTTTGGATTCCTATAATTATTGTAAATTATATTTTCATCTCTGTTTACTCGTTAGGTGGATAACAATTATCAGAGTTGCATATCCATTTCTAGAGCTAAAGATAGGTCAGATATTCCTTCACAGCCCTACTCTGGGCACATCTGGCCAACAGATGGTGGCGCCAGACAACCATCAAGCATCAACCGCAGGTCCACAAAGCACAACTTGGACGGACACCCTGCACCTGCACACTTCAACGTCATTGTGAATTTGTGATACGGATCCACCTATACACGAGTACTGTGGCTACCAATCAGATTACCTTATCCTCTGCTTACGCAGTTCTAAGCTCAGCTAGTGACGCCAGCTTTGCCGTGGGCTGTGGCGTCAGCGTTCGACGGTCCCGCTTTGTTCAGCTAGCGACGCCAGCTTTGCCGTGCGCCGTGGCGTCAGCGTTCGGCGGTCCCGCCCTGTAGCCCAGAGTCAAAACTGGCCTGAAAGGAAGAGAGGTGGAAGAGTCCGCCCGTTTAGGGATATCACCATGCAAGAAACACAAGACGACGGGAGATAGGTGGAGGGCCAGGACTCAGCAGAGAGCCCCGCCAAGAACGTTCCTCTCTGTCAGTGTGTACGCACGTGCCGGGTCTCCGGTCAGATTCGCGTGTGAACACGACACTTTCGTCTCTATATGGATTCACACACCGCTCTGGGGGAGGTCGTACATGGGGACCCCACGCCGGTGCTTCGTCGTTGGCCACTGACGTCTCCTTCTCTGTGCGCATACAGGAGGGCTCTTCCACCGCGGGGACCCCAGTGACCAATCCTTGCGCTCCCTGCATGTCGGCTGAAGGCGACGTCTTCGTCGTTCCGGTCGTCCGCCGTCGCCCTTCCGGTGCCCTTCGTGTCGAGGTCGCGGACCCGGCCGGCCGGGACGGTCGTCGGAGGGCCGCGTCGCCATGGATTGCGCTGCCGACTCGTCTCAGTCCCCTCCCTCCGCGTTTTGTCTCCTCTTATGTTTGAGTCGGCGCAGTGGTAGTTGTTAAGATTCTTCCAAAAAAAAGTTTAGATTCTTCCGGGGAGAAAAAGGTGTGACGTCTTAACATGGCGGATATTGCCGCGTTCACAAACTTGAAGAGAGGAATGCTATCATCTTCTTTTATTATTAACTTTTTATTATATCTTTAACTATTAGATTGAAAAATTATTAGAAGGCATGCCATTGGTTGAAATAATGTATTAAAAGCATTTTCTAAAAAGCTGACTGTTAGCAGTGGCGGACGTAGTAATTTTGTTCAGTGGAATCACTCGGACATTAAATTATAAACATGACTAGGTCAGTAAGATCTTGAGCTAGGTCATATGAGTTCTTGAGTTGAGTCAATAAGATCTTGAATTAAGTCAAGAAGGTCCCGGATTAGACTGCTTTGAATTGGACCAATAAATTCGACAAAATTCAGTAGGGTCATAGGACCCTACTGAATGAATGCTGGATCCGCCACTGACTATTAGATTGGATAGTTTTTACTAAATGTAGTCATAAAAATGTTATTTATTAAAGTAGTGTTATTCATGAAAGCGGGCCAAGTGATGCACCAGCTGACGTTCTGTTGTTTTAGCATTTAATTGACCTATTTCATCTATGTTGATCTTGGACCAGATGCTTAACAATTATTGATATCATTGGGTACCGTTTATCGGGGTCAATGTGGTCAATGCATATGACCTTGGGTCCTTCAAACTCAACCCTTGACTTATGTGATTTGTAAGAAATGTCTCTTCTTTTAAAGAAAGAGATCAAAGATATGGAACCTACACATCATTTAATTATTCCTGATCAAGGCCATAAAAATACCAGGTCGTCATCCAAAAACGAATCGAGCCGAGATACTCCCTATCTGGACGCTATAGATAAAACAATTTTGGTCAGCATCCAAATTCGAACTGTTGCTGGAACAAAGTGGCCCGAGCTCGGATTGATGTGATGAAGTGATGCCAAGCTTGCTTGTTCTCAACCCACTACCTGGAACTCTCTTAATTTTGAATGAAGACCAGTCAGTGGGGAATGGGGATGCCTGTCCCTTCTAACGGCATTAAACCTTCTAAGGTGTTTCTCATTGAAAGCATGTGAATGTAAGGAAAGTGTGAGGAAAGGGAACAGAAATGAAGACATGGAGAGGAAATACCAAAAATGGAAAGTGGGAGGAAGGTAAAACCACAGATTTGAGTGGGAGGAGATGAAAAAAATGTAGACTCACCCATAAAAAACCATGGATTTTCCTTGTTAATATTAAATTAAGAATTAAACTAGTGTCCTTACATAATAACTCTTTTTATTGAACTACGTAGCGTAGGCTTTGGTAAATGTCCATGGAGAACATTAATCTCGTAATCTTCTTTCATAGTGCACCGTTATTAAACTACCATTTTCAAGTACTCTCCACTCGTAGCACACACAACAACCCCACCCTTAGTTTTCTCCTTGCATGTGCCCCTTCCAAATGCCGTTGATGCTCGAGACTTCTACAACTGCTTTACCCAGTTTAATTATTTCAAAGCAAGGAGGTTGTGGTACTTTCGAATGCCTTCACTATCCCTTTAAATAATCCTCATCTTTCTCATTTGTTTGCTGTGTGTGTGTGTGAAAGTATAAACTCGTGAGGCCATGCATCTTTCGTCTCCACATGTAGTGGCGGACGCAAAAATTTTGTCCAGTGAAGTTACTCAGACATTAAGTCATAAGTATGATTAAGTTAATATAAGATTCTAAGTTAGATCAGTAAAATCTTAAACTGGATCAGTGGAATTCCGGACTAGATTTCATTGAATTGGATCAGTGAGCTTGGCAAAATCCAATAGGATCCTAGGATTAATGTTAGATCCGCTATTGCCCACATGTAACACTGGTAGCACAATGCCATTTCATTGATTTCACAAACTAATCTTTCAGTGCCCCTTTCGTTTCCCACAACCACCCCTTCCCGTACATCAGGTCCATTTCCATGCAGGTCCCCTCCATAATCCGAAGAAACTCAGCAAGTCCCCTTCATCATCCGACAGCCACCCTCACCTCCTCCATTTAATGATCATAATAGCAGCTCCCCAACAAACACATCTTGACGAGAACTAAGAGGATGACCTGGAGTAGGGTTGGAAACAAGCAAGAGTCAAGCCAAATTTTACCTCTCTTCAACCCTATTTCAATTAATTTTAATTGAGTTCGAGTTTGAGCCAAATATCTAAGATGGTTATTTAAGTTTAATTTATTTAGGTATTAAATGAGCTTGAGCTGAGTATTACTTGCAAACTCAATGAGTCCATGATAGCTTTAGTCTAATTTTTTTTTTTGTAAATTTAAATTTATAAATTCAATCAAACTATGATGAGTGTCAAGTTATTGGCACCTCTAGTTATTTGATAGAAAGCTCTATAAGATATTAAATATCTTTTTAACTAAATTTATGTATGAATAACATGATTACATATGTACTTTACTTAAATGAGTTCTTGATGAATATATAAACAAATTCTTAACAAGTACTAAAACGAGCTTTTAACTAGTACTTAATCGAGTTTGTTCATGAACATAATCGAACCAAACTCAGCTGTATTCAAGTTTGGCTCTTTAGTTCAAACTTGTTTGTTTAGCTTATAGACAAGTCAAGTTATTTTTTCAAGCAGTCATACAAGCTGTTCATCGAGCATAGTGGTTCATTTGCAACCTTAGTTTGGAGGAAGAGGGGTGGGGCTGACAACATCACACTAACAAAATCAGTGATGACTTCTACAATACTCTCTCCTCCGCCACCACAAGTAGTGATTGCCAATCAGTATTGCTCCCTACTCCATCTATTTATGGTTTGAGATCTTCTACTCTAATTTTTTTATATCATTTGTATTCTACTTAATGTGATTAGTTTAAAATCTTTAAAAAATGAGAAGCCATCTATTTTTTAGGTCCTACTTTTCTCTTGTCATAATAAATAAACTAATGGGAACAAAGTGGATCATCATTGGTGTAAAAAAAAAAAGGTAGAATGAAAGATCTCAATCTCATATTTACAATTGGTGCCCATCTTCTTAGAGGGTCTGTTTGGTCAATGGGCAGTTAGCAATGATAGTACTGGGGCAACCTTTGGCATCAAGGACTTAAGGCAAATTGTAAAAGTTGTTTTGTTAGGCTCACTCAATGTTTAACTTAAAATTTAGGCGTGGGTCATATCATTATATAGATAGATGATTCCATAAAATATCTGATGTGGAACTATCTCAATGCGCCTCCGCACATGCATGCCAACATTAGGCGTTGACACGTGGGTATTAGACGTCATGGCCAAACATGTGATACTTAGGACACAAAGCCCCTCTAATACCATGTAAACATTTCTTTTTTTTTGGATCCACTCAATGTTCAACTCAAAACTTAGTCATTGAGTTGAAGGAGCTATATCATTTTATAGATAAGTGATTCTATGGAATATCCGATGTAAAACTATCCCCAACACAAACTAACTCTAATGGCACCAACATCGATAGTCATTCACATGGCAGGGAGTTGGCGATATTATTGGTGTTAATAAAGGTTTAGCACATCATTTCCTATAAAGAGAGAGTATTCATGGCATAGTCATTTTATGTATCTCTCAGCCATTAATTTAATTAGGACTGATTTGTGTGTTTATGTACATGTACATACATACCAATTATATACAAAAGCAGAAAAGGTTAACTCTGGGATGAGTTTAACTCTTAACTGATAAAAAGGACATTTAGAATTGAGATGACTGCTACTGCAGTAGGCTTATCGTTGTTAGCATGATGTAGCAGTGGTTGACCAGGTAGCGGCAATAAGGATCGATGAAGACATTCGACAACATTAAAGTTCAAGTTAGAGTTGGGTGGTTTTTGAATGCATCAAGACTTGACATCAGAAGAGCAGAATTTTGCTAAGATCAGTTGGTACATCTACTTTAACAAGAGTGGAACTGTGCATGGGACGAACTGATGTAGCCATGTGATTTGATATGTCTTTTCGCGGGATGTAGAATCGATCTTTCCTACGATTCGCTTTCTTCGCTACTTGGCCTATTAATGGGGCTGACAGCAGCAATTTAACTGTACTGTTAAGAGTCACGGGAGTGGACTAACTATTGATGCGCCCCCACGTATGAAAGAAAGCAGACAACCGTACTGCCGTGAGGCTCCCTCGGCGACGACTGTTCCCTCGGGTTCTTTGGTTTGGTTCCTTTTTCACGGCTCGAACAGGTTTGAAAATCGAACTAAATCTAACGTGTTTTCAACTTAAATCTAACAAAAAATTTAGTTTAGTTCGATTCGATTTTTCAAGTTAAACCAAACAGCGAACACTTTTTACAGACAGAGAATTAGGGGAACACTGTACATAAGGATATAAATTAGACAGATTTGATTGAATTATGTGATAATTTAAGTCTAACTTAAATTCAAAATAGTCTAGCCTAATTTTAATCCAACCCAAATTCATTCCAAGATTAACTTAAATTCAACTCCAATTCAATCTAAATTTAAGAATAAGTGGATTGGATTGGACTGATCCTATTTATAAATAATTTGTTAGAAGTATTTTACTTTATATATGATTATTGTAAAAGTCAATAAATTAAATTGAACCAATCTGTTTTTAGTCCAATCTAATTCAGATTTAATTAATGTTAATCTAAATTTACCCAACTCAATTTATATAACTTAGATCAATCCATCTTTTAATATGAGCTAAGTTGAACTGGACCACAAGTTGACCTACTTACTTGACAACCCTAACTGTAAATGATCTCTCAATGAAACGATTCGTCTGTGAGATGTTCACACTGATGTTTTGCTAAGCACGTCTATCTACCTTTTGACCTGACCACTAATTACCATTCCGCCCCAACTTTTCCTTTGTCCTGGTCCCACTTAGAATTTATTGGAAATGAGGATTTGTGGCAGTAAATATGGGCGTCAATAGAGAAAAGATCCAAATAAACTAGAATACAATATATTTTTCACTTAAATTATCGTCGCATAATATTGGATTACGTGGCAATGATAAATTTATAACTTATATTACGGAAAAGAATTAACCGGCTCTTCGTCGTCCGGTTTCTTGCTTCTCCGTTATCCGGTTTAACTTTCACGGGCGTACCCACGTCTGTCCAGTAACTCCGGTTCCCAGTCACTTCTGTCAATGTCAAAAGTCTGATTCCCGTGGCACTCTATTACACGTCAGCTTTCCCCGAGCCAGGGCAAAGTTGGACTTAAAATCTTATGTGTGCAATATCCTAATAAGAAGTTACCAATAATATTATTTTCAATAACTAATATCGGATATATTCGATCAAGTTTTCTTTTGGAGTTGTCTTGAAAAGATAAGTGCGTTACAAATTTCTAAAAATAGGAGATAATGGTTTACTTTCTTAAAAAAAAGAGTTTCTAACTCAAAATTTTGGAAAATAATTAGTCGTGAAAATTTTTGGTCCCTTCCGTCAAAACCTATTTCAAAAACTTTTCTATATCTAGAACTACTTACTTTTCTGCCACTTTTGCTTGAGATTGCCAGTATATTCTATTTATGTTCTTTTATATTTTTCTAATCATATTTGAATTTTTAAAAATATAAATAAAGATATTAAGAGTATGTAATTATTTGAATTTGTATAATATTTTTTCTTCAATGTAATAATTATTATTATTTTAAAATTATTTGTTTCATGAAAATGTATGTGTGAAGCGCATTATATTAACTAGTATATATAATGCCTTTTATCATTAATTAGTTAAATAAAGCAATCCAAGGCTATATTTTTGATCGCAGAACTAAGCTACGGAAACTCCATTGGAGACCGCAACTTTGGGTAGGTCAACTCAAATTCTGAGTAAGTTAACTCAATGGTTGAATCTGAGGTTGAATTAAGATTGAAGGATCTTTAACCTAACCTTGATCAGGTTGGATTGAGAAGTAGACCAAGTTGACCTAACTTAACTTTGATAATGATATATAAATGATAATTAAGATTGTTAGAATATATTTCTTTTAATTTTTTATATTCTTAAACAAAAATTTGGATGACAATGTACCATGTAGGCGTTCTCAGTTTACGTACCGTATAACTATAGCTGTATCTTTTTTGAATAATTTTTTTAAAGTTAGATGAATTCACTGAGCTCTTTACATAACGACAAAGAAAAAGTAAGACTACGAACTATTAAAATATAACCTGGCTTAGTTCAACCCAACTTAGACTGAGGGTTGATTATACGGGGCTAGACTAAGTTGGGATATTTATGTATGAGTTGAGAAGGTAGGATTACAAGTTAAATTAAAAGATCCCTTGACATAAATTAAATTAATCTCAACCCGGTCTACCGGAAGCAACGATGCAACCCTAACTCTTTCTCCCAGCAAATTCTAAGTAGTCGGGTTTTCATACGCGTTGAATCAAAGACACAAATTGTCAAAGGCGT
The DNA here is from genome assembly GCA_030544215.1 of Zantedeschia hybrid cultivar. Lineage (NCBI taxonomy): Eukaryota > Viridiplantae > Streptophyta > Magnoliopsida > Alismatales > Araceae > Zantedeschia > Zantedeschia hybrid cultivar. The sequence goes on from JARZZO010000005.1 coordinate 14,510,191, forward strand.
CACGTGAATATGGGACAGATGATGTCATGAGAGGTTAGCATTTATTCCAAGTGCTTACGATCGCAACGACAAAGAACAAGGAGTTGGGACCACGCGATATAGCCTTGACAAGAAGTTGGAGCAATCGGCGCTTATAAATATCTATGCACACTTCATCATTAGACTTGCAAGTTTGCCATTCCATTCTTGGTAACAGAACGGCCCTGCGCGCTTTGGAGACACACTTCTTCTACAGGTAGAGAGGAATAAGAACTCAACCAGCTGATGGATTCCCACTCATCCGAAAATCCAGCGTCCAAAGCAGAGACCGCAATCCGGATGCTCGAACGTGGACATGAGCTGTTAATTCAGCTCCGGCTGGTCTTCCTAGAGGTGCCGCCGGAGTGCCTACCGGAGCTGTCCTGGGATCTCCTGGACGATGTCTCGGACTCTGTGGGTCTGGCTCTTTCAGTGCTCGAACGCTCGGAGAAGAAGCTCAGGGAGCTCCCAGCTGATCAGCCAACTCTGAGTGATGGGTCACCCCCTTCCGACGACACTCTAAAGAGCGAAGGTTCTTCTCCGAAGAGGAAGGGAGAGTTGATGACAGAAGAAGATGACTCTCCTAAGAAAAGGTGAGGAGGAAAAGGTCGAGCATCTATAACAATTATCAATTTTATTTTGACATGATTCCTGAATTCACATACTATAGGGACAGCGTGGGACATCTTTGTATGACGCATATTAGCTAGCAATCATGAAATAATGAAAAACCTCATCAGGAAAATTTCTGGCTTCGTTATAAGTGGGTCGATAGATTGATTTCCTTCTTTTTTTGATGCGAGCTAATCGATAGAGATGTTATTAATTTTTTGGTTGACATAGAAAACCAGATGTGCAAATTACTGCAGGCTTTTCGAACATGCGACTAGGTGTAAGATCTGAGGTTGGGATAGGAAGGTTTGTCTTTTATCAAACAAAGAATCCAGAACAGCACGATAGCAAATGGAAAGCTTTGTTTCACAAACTGGGGTAGATGTAGAGTTACTGTCGTCAAGTACTAATGCGCCGCATACTTAAATGACCAGTCATTGTTGCTTAATGTTTCAGAAATAAGCATCCTTCTTCCTGGAGAAATATAACAGTCGCACCCTATGATGATGGCTATGAGTGGAGAAAGTACGGGCAGAAAGTGATCCATGGCGCCAAATACCCAAGGTACGCATCGAAGAGTGCCTTTTTATTTTTTTTCTTCTAATTTTTCATGTCCATACTAATTGCCTCCAAAAGAACAATTTCTCTTCATATCTGAACACTAATGCACATCCGAATTCACTCGAAAGCATAACCACTGAATGAGCATTTTCGCGAGAACCTAACAGTTGGCTAACGTACCATGCTCCTAAACGATCGAAGCCACACATGTGTTCCCATCGATGCATTAATTTCACCCTGGTCCATGCATAAGTATCACTAGATTGAACAAAGAAAGGGCTAGAGAATAAGAGAAACGAATCATTACCTAACGAATAACCTCTAGCTGTTGTATGATTCAGTAGGCTCTATATATAGATGTGCAACTCTTTCATGTGATATACATATGGTTCACCAAGTGATCATATCTTTCATCACAATTTACAGGAGCTACTTCCGCTGCACATACAGAAAGGAGCAGGGCTGTCTAGCGTGCAAACAGGTGCAGCAGACGGATAACGATGATCCTCCAAGGTTCCTCACCATCTATATCCACGAACATACCTGCGAAAACCGACAGAACGCTCCCCATGTCATCGTGGAATCTATTCCTGAAGAGAAATTTTCTCTGAGCTATGCCTCCGGAAGCACAACCATGCAACCACAGCAGCCCTTCTCATCACAAGCAGGAGAGGAACAGGAAAAACACCACAAAATATCGGCAAAGCCAAGCCCTGCTCACTTTTCTGAGTCGGAAATGAGGGAGCCGATGGGTGGGCAGTTCTGGATGAACACACCTGACGTTGCAGAAGCGCAACCACCTGCAACTCTTCCCAGTCCTCAGAGTTCGGAGATGGAGAGCTTAGTGGATTGGCCTGAATTGATGGAGCCGACGGGGGAATTCTGGATGAGCACCTCTGATGTTGCCCACTATGTGGATAGCTCATGTCCCCTTTGGTTGGAATATTAGTTTTGCTATAAGGACGATGTTATTCTTACACTACTCCTAAGATACGTACGATCCCTCTATTATATGCCGAGGAAGTTTTAATTTTGAGGCTACAAATGCAAGCTCGAGATCGATCTCAGCTCATCGATCGTCGTGGCCATGCGAGGTGAGGGAGAACACATCAGGGGGCAACACCTTGGAATACTTGGATATCATAATGTACGACTTGATAAATCTGTAAAAGCCACTTAATCTCTCTCACAGATGCTTACCGAGAATGTAGTACAGTAGCACATTAGCTAGAACTGCTGCTTCCACTGACTTGGAGGAGTGTCCAAACCTGTATCAAGAACTCATGTACTCAAGGAGTAAATACTGTAAGTGAAAAGTATGAGCATATTAGTGACCCAAAAAATTTGTTGAGTGTTCTATGGTTAATGAAGAATTCACTGTAATAAATACAGATGAGTTTTTGAAGTATAAGGAGTATAATAAATACAGATGAGTTTTTGAAGTATAAGGAGTATCTTAAAGGAGTGTATTAAATAACATCTTTTTGATAGAATAAATTTATAATGTTAATACTGAAATTAGTAGTGAAAGAATTTGGAGCGAGCCAGCTGAAGGGAAAGAGAAAGTTTAAGAATAAGGGAGGAGAGGAATATAAGACACTCAAAAACTAGAATCTAATACTTAATACATATTTAGACCTGTCGTAATTGTACAATATAGTAACATTCAAATTCTACTTATTCGTTGAGGAAATTAGATCGTCTGGACTTTAATGTACTTTTAGATTCCACTAAAGGTGATGCATTTGGTTGATTTTATCACTTTAAATATAAATGACTTATTTATCTTCTTTTTATTGAGTCTAAAATTATATAAGAGTCCAAATAAAATAATTCAGACGATTTCATACCTTCGCTGAGAAAAATAATAACGAAGGTCATACGCGTTTCAGGAGCAGTCGCTGGGTTGTACGTGTTTGCTGGTCACAGTGGACGAGACGAACCGCCAACGGAGAACACCATTAACGGACGAATCACCACCAAACTGGTCGGCATGCGTTTTTTAAAACAAGGAAATGCCTTGCTGATTTCAAAAGGAAGCGATTAGATTAGCTTACGGAAGCGTACGCAGTGTCAAGCTTGGTGGCCTCGCGTTACACGGAAACATGCGGGAGAAGCAAGGAAGAACCCCCCATTTTTATTCCAATACGCGGAGTGATCGCGCTAGGCTGAAGACCATGAGCTCAGTTAGCTTACGTTTGGAACCGGCCCCTAAGAGAGTTGGTGTACCATCTGTCTCTCATTTGGAAAGTGACATGTTCGAATATGGTTGAAGTTTAACACTTCTCCACTTATACGGCCTTAAGTATTGTTGGAAAATTTATCTCTTGGTCTATGAGATTATTCTTCCGAATATTTGACCTGTAATCTTCGCCTAATTAGATAGAACTTTCGGCTCTGTTTCAATATTAGCTCCCAAATATTTAAAGAATATCTCACGTTCCACTTAATTAGAACTATGATCGTTTGTAAATATTTGTACTTGTGACCTCTTGTTGGCTATTGGCTCATGGTGGCTTTAGACAATTAGTCTTATATCGATTTTTAAATTATAGTTCCAGTGCATATAAATCTGTGTCTCTAAATCTCAACACCGCTGTTTTAAGATTTCATCTTAGTATCAGAGCATTGATCCTAGACCTGATCTCTTTCTCCTCCTCTTTTGTTTTCACGGCCATGGTGACCGTGAGAGGGAGTGTTGGCTATTGGCCCATAGTCACTTTGGACAATTAGTCCTCGGTTTTGAGATTTCATCTCCTCTGTACCAGACTTCAAAAAAAAGAAAAAAAAAGCTTACGTTTGTATGCGTGCGGAGGAGCCAAGGTTAGCTGACGCCGAAGCATATCAGTAATGTGTCGACTGTGACATAATTATTGGCCAGGTGGATCCCAGGTGTTTATCAATTAAGGAGACGGGTTTGACATGACTGTGATTTGACTCATATGCTTTTTTAAATATGTGCAACCATCATATAGATAGTTGATCATAGTTGACATGTATATGGTTCACATAGAATTTGGTTAAATTTTGAATAAGACGTTTAAGGTTACGGTCAAGCATTCAGAAGGCTGAAAGAAGATTCAACATACATATAAATTTTGGAGTTTGTGCAAATAACTCTGAAAAGATTCTACTTTTTAAAATTATTTTCGGCTCATGTTTAGGTATAACTCTCTTAATTTTAGTAGTAGGTGCATATAACTCCCTTAATTGTGTGATTTGTTTTGAATTCCTCTTAAGCTAAAGCACTATTATTTTGAATAAAATATATGAAAGCTATTAAATGAAAACATTAATGATATCTCTAGTTAAAATATAAATACTTCATAAGAAAATTTGTATAGATATCTATCCGTAAGTTTATTGCAATTTAACCTCACAAGTATATTTAGCTCCAGAAAAAGTATTTCTATTTAAAAATATATGCTGTAAATAGACATAGTTTTTAGTGCTAAATATATACAGCAAATTTAGTGATTTTTCCTGTGAGGTGTTTGTATTTTAACTAAGGTTATTATTAATAATATTATTTAATTTCACATATTTTGTAAGGTAATAATATTTCAATTCAAGTAAAATTTTAAAGTAAATCCACATAGTTAGAGGGTTACGGAAATGCCACTATAGTGAAGGGGGTTATACGCAAATATGAATTATATAAGAATTTATCTACAAAATAGAATCTTTTAGGGGGTTATTTGCAAAAGCTCTTAAAATTTTTACCTAGGTTTTTATAAAATAAAATAAAATGTATAACCATATCATAAATAGTTATTAACTAGAGTATGAGTTTGTGTGAATACAAGTGAAAACATTTTTTATTATATAATCTACTGGCCTATGAGATTCAAGTAATAAAAGTCTTATTTTAATTCAACAATATGGTGCATTAAATGTAAATTATTAAATAAATTTTGTGTTATATGATGAATAAAATGGCTGGTGTCAAAAAGAGGACTAATCTTCTTAATCTTTTAATTTGGTGTGGCATACTTAAGTTTTACTAAGAAATTCATATGTATATGAATAATGCATGTATGTATTGTATTTATTAACTGTGATTTGACTACGACTTAACCTGAGTTAAATTTGAATTTTTGATCAGATAATTTAAAGATAAAATTTAAATAAAGACTAAAAATTACATATTAGATGTTACATTCAAATGAGATATTGAGTCCAATCATCATATTTTTAACCTTTTATAATATCATAATTTTCACTTGGATGATGTGATATAGATAAAGAAGTCATGTTTTACTCCTAATATAATTTACTTTTCCTATATAACTTTTTGTACCTTATATTCCCGATCCTTTAGACTATGCAACTTGCATTTACTCGTAACACAATATGAAAAGTTTGTTGCCTAAGGGTAGTCTAACCTAGGGGGGAATGAGTTAATTAAAATGTAGGACTAAAAACTTAAATGCAGAAGTTTAGAAGTACACAGAAGAAGAAGAAGAAATAAGGAAGAAATCACACAAAATAACTGCACATAGGATTTATACTAATTCAGTCTATCTAGACCTACGTCCAATTCTCAAACAACCTCTTGGGATTTTCATTCCACAGGAAACTGCCTCTTTGCCGGTCTTACAACACTCAGACTCAAGTGGTCTACCCTTTAATTCACTAAAGGGATACAACTATCTATCCGCAAACGGATCTTCTCTTCCACACACTGAAAGAGGAATAAACAATAAGTTGAAATAAATAAGAGTGACTATTGTGTGTTCTTCTCAAAGAATACAACACAGATCACGACAATAATTTATGAAACGATAACAAACACTGGTCTTGATTAGAGGAAGATCTTCAAGAGTTTCTTATAGAAAATGCTAAAGCATAGCTCTTGAAGTCTCTACACAAAGTCTTTTGCTAGGCATTTAGACAAAGCTCTCTCTCTTGAAATTGATTGTACTAAGTAGTATGGATTTCTCTATACTTGGTTCTAGGGGTTCTTGAGTTCTCTCTGGTGAAGACCTTCTATTTATATCAGGTCTTCAAAAATATGCCCGTTAGACTGTTTAAAGAGAGATTTGTAAGATTCTTGTTTGAGTCTAATGTTTGAATTTTTCAAAGACAAAATGGAAAGAGAGATAGGGAGAGAGTATCTTTAGACTTTTGTTTGAGGTAGCTAAAGCAGTACCTCAAAGTAGCCAAGGAACTTCCTGGTTTTATTGCTTTGTGCAGGTATCACATGAAATTGAATCCGACAAAGTGTGCTTTCGACGTGGCATCCAGGAAGTTCCTTGGCTACTTGGTGACTCGCTGCGGGGTGGAGACGAATTCGGCAAAGGTGGCTGCCATCCTCCAGATGCGTCTTCCTACCAACATCCGAGAGGTCCAAAGGCTCAGCGGATGAGTGGTTGCTTTAAGCTGTTTTATGTCAAGAGCGGTAGATTGATGTTTTCCCTTCTTTAAGTTATTAAGGAAGGCTGATTGTAACGATCCACTATCCTATAATCGGAGATCCGATTACTAAATGGACATTATACCATTATAATTAGGAACTAAATCAAGATCTTATGTTAGTCTGGGAAATAAATGAGAAACTGAGCAAAACAATCCACACAAGTATCGATAAAGTAAAAAGTGCCAGAAGTGAAAATTGATTATAGTCCAACTCAATTCAACAAATTAATATATAGTCCACAATTGAAGGAAATATAAGTTCGTAGAAGTCAGAAGTAAAAGTACAACTACATCGGGGTATATTTCAGAACGATTGTTGCTGGTGCACAATCCAAAACGAAACTCGCAATCTCCTACGCCTACCGACAACGCTCACTTGAAAATGTAGGGAGTGAGTCACACGGGAAAATTGACTCAGTAGGGATCCTGTGATCCCCACCTCCCACTTACACATACAACCAAAACGCAAAAAGGAGATATAAACAGTATGTGTACAAAATAAACAATAATTAAATCTATACATCTATAGTAAGAAACACACAAGAAACTGCCAAGTCGAATAGGAAAACGTCGACCTGCTGTAATGGAACAACAACTCCTAAGATAACACGTTGACTACTCCGGCCTGCCCAGCTCTAGGTGATTCTGCATCTGCCTCGCCACGAGTGACGAACTCCGAAATGTGCCACTCCTACACTTCCCTGTACAGGTTGGACGGAACGTCTGAGACTAGCTCGGTTGATTTTCGGCTATGCCCGATCGGCTCAGTTTGTTGGGTCCCGGTAGGTTCAGAGGTATTGGCAAGCTAGGTGACTTCATCCGCCATTATGGAAGCAAAAGAATTAATCGAGAAATAGGACGAGGGAGAAGGTCGCATCGACTGTGGTCTAGTAGAAGAGCACGATGAGTTACTCGAGAAGAGAGAGGAGAAAAGGGACATGAAACGGCTAGACAAGACGAAGTCGGAGGCACGTATCCTCGGACTTATTCCGTAGCCATCACTCGAAAAGACGCACTCGGGCCACCCTTTCCTCTCCCCGCTACCGAGACCTCCAAGTAGAATTGGGTAAAATAACACCCCCTATATGGGCTAGCGGTTATTTATAAGGGCCCACAGGAAGGCCTGACGTGTGATCAACGGCGAAGATTGTGCGGCCATCCGGCTTCCGTGCCTAGATGTGCGCCACGTGTCGAAGCTCTTTGTATAGAGAGCCGGTGGACAGTAAATTCAAATTTATTGCCGCCTTAATTTGGTGCCCACGCTTTCCAAAACGACGGTCAAAGTTTTGTATCGGCCTAGTCAATCGACCGGCACTACAACTTCTAAAGTCCGCTCTCGGACAGGGACACATGCTTTGCCCTGGCCGAGCCCATCGGTCACATTTTCTCGGATACGATGAAACTTGTCGAGAACCTCTCGGTATCAGACCTTCTCACAGTCTGACTCTATTGGTTACATCCTCCCTAACAAGGACCTACAATCCGGTCCGCGACACCGACCAGCATTCGAAAAATTTGGTTTCACTCTTGGCATCTTGTTACTCTAAGGCATGCTGATAGTAAGGGGCCATGTGATGGAGTAAGCCGAATGGCTGAGTGAAAGGGCCGAGTGGGCCAAGGGGAAAACACCGCCCAGATTCGGCCGAATGCAAAGTTGGAAAGTACATGGACCTTCGGCCCAATAATGATGAAAGGCCATCAGTGTTTTTGAGGTATATGTTCTGATGCCTATGAATAGTCCTACATCGTCTGCCACAAAGAAAGTTTTCCCACTTGCTCCTTATAAATAGAATATTGTTTACATCGGAAAAGATAGGTGACATGTGCCCTCCTTTCTTATCAATATCTCTCATCCTTTTCCTTATTACTAATTTGGCCGTCGGAGATGGCTCTCCCGAGACCACACCCGTGGTCCTTGCTGATTAATTTCTCTTGTCCTGTAGGCACCCCTCGGGCTCGGATCCTTCCAGTCTCAGATCTTCTTCTAGGGTTTCGGATCGTGCATCTGCGAACCCTTCGTGAATACCTCGGCTGCATCAAACATCATTAGAGATAGTCCACAGACATTACTAATGATTTCTTAGGGTTACCCTTGCCATCACCAAAACAAAAGTGACAACAGAAAAGCAACGGGTGAAGCCACAGTTGCATAACTGTTGCTAGTAGTATCCGGGACTGTTGTTTAAATAGACTAATAAAAAAGGCATGACTCGGAAATGTATTATCACTGAAAATAATATTCTAAATAATTTTAGCGGACTTGGCGATAGAAAAGTAAAAACTCAGAAAAGTTGAGCGCCTCGTTGACAAGATTGGACAATAACTTGCTGCAAGCCAGGAGTTTTTACGTTTCCTGACAGTGCAGTCAGCTGGTTAAAAAAAATAACATTTTGAAATTCCTATGGTGTCCGACTTGATCGTACAATTTGATCTCGGATCAGACGATTTTTTTTATTGTTCATTTAAGATCAATTTTTGATTTTTTATCTGTTTTTAAGATCAAATTGTACAATCGAATTGGGTCGGACACGATACCTCAAAAAAAATTTCTTTTTTAACTTGACCGCACAAACTTAATAACCCGGCGGTGCAACAAATTATTCTCCATTGATAAAGAGAAGATGCGAGGGAGGGAAACCCGATTTTCTCATTGATAAGGAGAATCCCCCACATTGTTAAGCCCATCGGTGTACTTTCTCATCACTCGCCCTTCATGACCATCGGAGTGACATCATTCTCCATCAAGTGCTCTTGATGCCGGCACGTTTGGCCAAATCTTTGAACTTTCTGGGGGGATCACTCTTCTCCTTCCATATGATTGTACAAGACTTTAAAGTTTATCATGATATTTCTAGCATATTTATGCTGAACAGGCACCGGAACTATTATATAAAAGAGAAAAAATAAACAGACGCAAGGATCCCTTGAGAACCACTAATCACTGTAAGAAAACAGAGCACTCCGCCTATGGCTTTATACATCATGTATTTACCAAAAATTAATGGGTAAAGGTTTTTGCGTATGGCCTGCCTGTACAGTTGTGTATAAATTGTAAAAACAGCATAAGCAAAGATTTACCTGCACTATTTAGAACCATTGTTATAAGTAAGGCATTTATCTCATCTATGCATATTCTTAGAAAACTCATGTTAGTCTAAATGATTCTTTCATTCTTAATTAATTGGAAGGACTATATGTTGTATGGATCGAGGTATAATTATAAGTCTAGCAAATTTTTGATTCGAGATGCATATCACAAATTATATAACTAATTAGTTTGAAGAAACTTGGCGATAGCAACAAGTATTACTCAAGTAATAATGGTATGCAGATCAGCAGAATTGTCGTTCAGTCCTGTATAACCCGATTTCTGATTGAACTATCTGAAAGAATGTGAAAAACTAAAAATCATTGTTAGACTTAACCCATAGGGGATATATTTTATTGTTCATTGAGATCGATTTTTTGAGTAATACCTACTGTAATGCTCTCCCTGCTGCAATGTGGACATTGTAGTAAGTTAAAAAAAAGATTTTTTTAAGGTCAGACCCGACATGTTTTATATGTCTGTGCAACCCGTTCACCAATCGGGCGACCTAAAATATTATAAAAAATAAGGAAATAAAGTTCTAATGAACAACAAAAAAGTACTTAATCGGTTGAATCCAATAATATATTTTTTTAATTTTTTTTTAGTCATCCGATTGGAGATCAGGTTGTACGGACGTGTATGCATGTGAGCCAAATCTTTTTTTTTTTTCTTTAAAAATGTTTTTAACCTCCTGTAAGGCCCTCTATTGTCGGGGCTGGGGGCACTGCAATAAGTATTACTATATTTTATTATTTTTAAATTTAGATTGTCTCATCGGAGATTAAATTGTAAAGATGGACGAGGCATGTAGGATCAGACTTTAAAAAATTTTAAATAATATTTTTTATATTTACTGTAATGTCCCTTAGCGTAGCATCAGGGCAGCATGTAATACTCTTCTATAGGGATTTTCGCTCAAGTCGATCCTAACCCAGACTCCAATTTGGATGGGTCACATTTCAGATCGTCAACTCAACATAGAGTAATACTTAGGGTGTGTTTGGCATATCTTTCAATTGGAAGTTTTTTTCAATTTTTTTTTAAATTCGTTCATGAGAAAAAAAAAGTAAGAGTTGAAAGTCATTTTTAATTTATTTTTAACTTCCAACAAAAATCTACAACTTAGGGCTCTCTAAATTGGAGAAAAAATTTTAGTTCATTTTTTAGTATGAGATTTTATTTTTATAACAACTTAAAATTAATCATAACTACCTATATCCATCATTTTTATATTAAAGATAAAGTCAAAAAGTAACTTTTAATTAGAGGTTATCTCGAACACATCCATAATCTACTGAGGATCTGCTTGATCAGAATTTTTTTTATTAGAATCTCATGAGATAGGATAATTTAAAGAAGTCATCCATATCGCTCGATCGTTGATCGGCAAGAAAACTTAGAAAAAAAAGATCATGCGGTCTGACGTGCAAAGCGCACCGCAGTCTAAATTAAGGTTCGCCGACTCGACGAGTCGGATCAGTTCGGATCTCTCGTGGTTCGTTACGAGTCGAGTTAACTCGTGTCGACTCGTACGAGTCGCTTAATCAAATCGTACAGACTCGATCGAATCGCATCAACTCAGATTCGTCCTGATACAGTACGAGTAGTCTGAATCGGCACTAGTCGATATGGTTCGACAAACCCTGTCCAAGGCCGAACTGGTCCTTTTACGCAAATCTACACGCGTTCTCTTGACACCCACACATACGGAACACGGTCGCTAGGCATTCGTATAAAAGACTAGGGCTCTCATCCATTTGCCGCCGCCCCGTACCGACGGTCGCCGGCCATCCCCGGGTTACCGGCCATCCCAATCACAGTAACACCTACCATTATTCTCCACGCTCTCACCTGCCACCCTCTCCACCCTCCTTCTTCCAGGCCTTATACCCTTTTATATGTTGGCTCTTATTTTGTAAGTTCGCAGCTTCTGTGTCCGCGTTCGTTGGAGTTTTGGCGTTTCTTGATAAACTTTGGTCAACCTTATGTTCATCTCGTTCAGGGATTTTGAAGACGGTTGGTGATGCTTGTGTCAACGTACTTATTCTGTGCATCCACTATCGATGTACGTTCCAGAATCTACCTTCTACCTTCTTCGTAACTGCCAAAAAGAAGTTGCAGCGTGTCAGACAATCCTCGTCTTTGTCTCTGTGGAACTCTTTCAGAATGTCCTAAGTATCTTTCGATGTTACTGCGTACCTCTGATCTTGCTCTCCGTACCATATGCGATCTAGTGCTACGGCTTTCTCTGTCTTCCTGTTTCACGTTATTGACCTTTGCATTGGTGTTTTAAAAAGGTTAATTTTTATAGCGTCAGTTCATGTCATCTCTCATGTAACCGAGGATACTATGCTGTGGTGGGTAAGGACCTTATCTGTGTTTTGGACTTTCTTCATGTAATCTTTTTAAGTTAGAATAAGAATTTATCTCTTGGACCACAAAAAAAAAGAGAAGAAAACTATCGGCATTTATTAAGAATCATAAAGAATGCTTACATCCCTGACGTGGATGGAGGAGAACGAAGAAGAGAAGAGATCTTCTTAATACACATTTGGACAATAGTTTAATAGTGCTGAGAGGGAGAGGGTTTTGGTATTTGCCAAATTTTGAGATCACATAAAATTTTTTTTTGCAATATTTAAACTCCTTTCCCCTCTCAATACTACAGGACTCCGGTCCAAACGTATATTTAGAGGATCTCTTCTCAACGAAGAAACATTTGAATTCTCCCCATGGCATACTTTAAAGGAAGTGTAGCTTAATTGTTCTTGACCTTAACAATTATTATCGAGAATAACTCACTGCATCACAGCAAATTGCAATGGAATTGATCATCTAGCTCTCTCTCGTCATTTGGAATCTGCACATGATCTTGTCTAGTCTACTTAAATGCATCCTAACGTCAATGGGAAAAAGAAATTTACCTGCAAATTGTGCTCTTCGAGCGCATCTTGAAGTATTAAAGAGTATATTGGAACTGTCAAACGCATCAAGACGCTCTCGAGAGCATCCTATAGAACATAGGATGCTCTCGACAACGTTTTGATGTGTTCGAAAACTCTCTCGAGTGCATCGCACTCGCCATGCTCTCGAGCGCGTCTTGATGCATTCGAGAGCTCTAGGATGCTCTCGAACACTTTAAGATGCGTTTGAAGAGCACAACGCGCGAATAAATTTATTTTATTTTTTCCGTTGATATCAAACATATTCAAGTGGGGGGACAGAATCATACGTGAGTTCCAAGTGACCGGACGAATTTGGACGGTCCGTTCTATCTCAATTCACTGTGGTGCGACAAATTATTCTCATTGTTATTTGAGAACTCAAAGGGGCAAGTTGCCCTTGGAGCTACGCCCCACTAATGTCCCGAGAGCCATCATGTTGTCTTACAATTTTCTGGAGTTGGTTATCACATGACGAGAGTGGCATCTAATCTTCGTAGAGATTCTCCCACGTGAGTACAGGTCTTTTATGTAGGTTTGGAACCAAACTATATTCGGTAATCACCTAAGATTACATCATAATTCTTATACATGTGAAAAGTTCCATAATTTGATTTAAAAAACTTTTTCATGTAAAGGCTAGTGTGAGAACTTTTCTAAAGAACTGAAGGGTCATTGTTTTTTCTTGCATGTGCAAGGAAATTGATCTTCGCAGAAGCTTCATGGATCAAGAACTTACGCGCACCACACAATTTTTTTGTGTTCGCTCCGGTGGAATTTTCTCACGTGATAAGGTAGATGACAACCTAACACTATACATAGGTTGGCAATGAGCCGAGTAGAGTTGAGCTTTGGATGGCTCGGGCTCGACTCGGGTCAAAGAAGTTTGGCTCGAGCTCAAGTTCAGTTCGAGCTCTAAATCTGGGCTCGAGTTCGGCTCGTCCCATTTTTGTCAGGTTCGAACTCGACTCGGCTCGAATTCGAATAACACAAATTTAGACAGATTTTATTTAATTTTAGTCATTTGATGCGCAGTTGAAATGCGAATCTTTTAATAAATATATTCACTTGGCCTAATTTGGAGAAATTAAAAAAATATACTGAATATATTGAGCCGGCTTACGAGCTCACGAGTCGAGCCATAGTAAATTTGAACTCGGTTCATTAAGTTATTCGAACTTTAACCTAAACTTGAGTGTGGCTCATTTGAGAAATCGAGCCGAACCGAACATAGTCGAAGTCGAGCCGAACCCGAGCGGCTCACGAGCGACTTGGCTCATTGCCAGCCCTAACTATACATATAAAGAGAGAGAAGGGCCGAGTTGAGTTGGTTATTTATCCTCACCCATTAGATTAAGTAATTTATCTCACGCAACCACATCTTGGGGGAGTGTTAAGAAAATAAAATCCCAACAATCATATGAGAGAGAGAGAATAATATAATAATATGTAATATATGTTATTTGGGACACTATAAGAAATGGACAGACGTCCTTATCTAATAATATGAGCATCAATTGAAGTCGATCCACTTAAGATTATAAAAGATCTTTACCTTCCTATCATAAGTTATATAAGATCCACATACAACTAGTAAATTTGATGATCTTCTTGAAATGCATAACAATAGTTGCCCGAAAGACTTTTGCCGCATCCCAATTAAAGCCATGTCATAGTGAAAATATTAGTTAGAAGTGATTTTTAATTACTTTCTACTCTCAATAACCTAAAAATTATTATATGAGAGTTAAACTAAAAATTTCAGTAACGAGAGCAGACAATTATTCCCTTGTAATCTTACCTTTTCCAAACCGAAGAAGTCATGAACTGAAACCTTCTAGTTAAAAGCTAAAAATCACATAAATACCTTTCAAAGTCTCATACCCTCTCTTCGGAATAACTAAGCTGACATTTACTCAAAAAAGTTTTTTTGGGAGTCAGGTTAAATGCGCTTACATTAACGAACTAAAGAATTGCATGATCAGGCCCTGAAATATTTTACATTGGGGCATAAGCTCTTCCATTCTATTTGGCCATTTAATTATGTATCCATTTAAGTTTCAACATAAATTGATGAAGTTAAATGGTTCTTTTGGTCATAGGAGATGAGGTCATGTACTATTCTTTAAAGAGAACTCATCATTCTAGAGGTACAATGATTAGGATACATCATGGAAAATTTATGACTAATGGTCTAGTTTAGTGGATCTTTAATAACGACTTGCTAAGTAGTTGGCGTCTCCACTTCTGCCTAGATGAAAATGATGAGGGGTGATTGAGATTCGGTCCAATCAGGCCCAACAAGCTGAAAGCTCAAGGGACTACGGTCAACAGGCTATTACGTGATAGCCTCACGTGACTTCTCTCGGTACCCTGACATGCAAGTTGAAGGCCAAGACCCATAATGTAGGAGTTTGTCCTCCAGAGAGCTAAACCATAAGGGGATCAACACCTCAGTCGGTAAGTCCTAACACCACTGACGTCTCGGTCGAAGCTCTCGAGTATCGATAGGAGCTTATCCTCTTGGTAACTTAGAACGTCCGCTTCAACTAGAGAAGGTTAAGTCTTTGGACCCAAAGTCACTGCCTCCCGACTGTCCAAGAGAGTGGAGGCCCTCCAGGTCGATCCATAACTCCACATCACCATCAGATGGGTCTCGCGGTCTAATAGTATAACCATCTACTAAAGGCAGGTCCCTACGATTCGCTCCCTCCATCACGAGAGGAGATTTCTCCTTCCAGCCTGATATCCCACGATCTCCTCGATCAAGGGACGTGGATCGTGGACCAATTAACTCTACGAGGGAAACGAGTCCTATGATGTCGTATATAGAGAGGAGGATATATACCCCAGCCTCTCTCCTGAAGGATGTACGTTGACTACCACACTCATCTCTAGAGAATTCTGTGTTCAACCTCTCCAAATCTTGACTTAGGCATTGAAGGGTCTAGCCCCCTAGGAGAACGGAGGGTCCTTTGACGTCTCTTCTTCCTCTTGCTGGCTCTATCCTGGGTGTTTCTTATTTTACAAATTATATCGAGTAGCTAGAGATTGGATCAGACAATTTTTATCGCCTGACCACTTTTTGAACGCTACAGAAAATATTTATAGAACGATTCTTACAGAGGAGAGGAAACTCATATGGTCTGCTATGGATTACTATGTTCCCAAGCCCTCTCCTCTCATTGAATAACCAAAATGATATTATTAGCATTCACGGACATTACCTCTAGTTTAGGGAGTTATGAAGCTTCCATCAATCCTTTATCAATGGTCATGACTTCATGCAGAGGATAGTAATGCTATTCAATGGCCTGAGCACTTGGTGTGTTCTAGTCGTGTAGCTTTCTAATGCAAACCAAGACCTACAGGAAAACTAGAGAAGAAGAGGGCTCGAACTTGAAGAAGGAAGGGAAAAAATACATCATTATTTCTGAAAATTAAGAGAGATTCTAGTCTGTCCATTGCTTTCATGTACAATCATGTTCCTTTGTATAGAGGAGCAAAGAAAGAAGAAAAATATTAAAAATAGCTGATTATAGAATCTTGTAAAGATAATTTTGAACAATTTGCCCAATTGACGTACAAATCACTTTACTAGTTTCTTAATATGGTAAAGAAAATCTTTTGGTGGTTGGATGGAAGGGAAAACGAAGGAATTTGACTCCAAACTGGGTGATGATAGCAATAATAGTCAAGTGCAGAGATCTCATTGTGCGCTTTCTAGATTGGGGTCTTAATAGTCATTCTGATTTCTATGTGCAAAGTTACGGTAGTGTTAGTAGAAGGCATGCCAATTCCTTTCTAAAATATGTTCGTACCCTATTTTACGGCCGATCTTATAGTCCAGCTACTCGATGGCTATTTCGGCCATATCACTTTCTTTACCATCAAATTGAACTCAATGTTAGTATTTGTTTTAAGAACATTGCAATGCCTTTAGCACCTCCAAAATTCGCAACGTGGTGCTGACGTGGCGTCATAGAGGGCAGGAAGGTGTGGAGCCCTCCAATCATAATCAGATGGCCATTGCTGGAGTACGGCCAAGTCATATTTTAGGTCCTTTATCGACAACATCAAATGCTAATGGGGGCAAGTGGTGGCTCCCTTCTCTTCACTGTGGCAATGGCATGAGGGATGCCGCCAATCCTTCCTCCTCAACTGACAACAACAAGAGGGAAGAGAGAGTTAAGGCTTCCCTACCCATCCCCACCTTCTTATCCACTTGTTAGTAGCAAGAGGGGGGAGGGAGCATAGGACACGCCCACCTTCACTTATGGCTACAAGAGATGACAACCAAGCTCTCCTCTGTCTTCAACAACAGTAGGGGCCGGAAGGGACAATTTGGCACCTTTTCCTCTCCCAACTCACATTTATCTTAGGTTGAAGGATAGTTTTTTTTTTTCCAAATTCAATTCAGCCATTTGTTCGATGACAACATTGTTCTATGGAGTTCTTTTAATGTTCTAAAGAAATCTAATTTCAAGATTAGAGAGTTATGTCAAAATGCAAAACAATATCTTTAAACTTTAGAATGGAAATTTTTACTTTTTAATTATGCATTATTAACAGTGACTACTTTGTTAGTACAATGAAAACAATTCAGCCATTTGTTACTACAATGACAACATTATTCTATAGAGTTATTTTAATGTTCTAAAGAAATTTAATTTCAAGATTAGAGAGAGTTATGTCAAAATGCAAAACAATGTCTTTAAACCTCAGAATGGGAATTTTTGCTTTTTAATCATGCATTATTAACAGTGACTACTTTGTTAGTACAATGAAAACAATTCAGCCATTTGTTACTACAATGACAGCATAATTCTATAGAGTTCTTTCAATGTTCTAAAGAAATTTAGTTTCAAGATTAGAGAGAGTTATGCTAAAATGCAAAAAAATATCTTTAAACCTCAGAATAATTTTTGCTTTTTAATCATGCATTACTAATAGTGCAAGCTCTTGCAACATATCCTTCACTCAGAATGAGAAATATCTTACGTGTCGTAGACATTGCCCAACTTATAAGATAGAGTTTAGTTCTTAAACATAGATAATTACATGTAGAACTTAACTTGAAGGGTTTGCTTCCTATTTTTGCATGTTATGTGTTTGTTACTAATACTTCCTGACGGTCTGTTAGCTATGCACCATGAATTAATTGTTTTCCTATACATGTCCATCTTATCACTATGAAGACATTTGTTGTGTAGTGGCTTTGAATCCAACAGTGATTTCAAGGGCCACATAGGTAGAAGAAGAGAAGTCGATTTTAGACTTTGGTTGTTTATGAGGAGTCGTCCTATCGGAATTTGGAATTGAGGGAGATTGCTGGGTGTTTTTTGCCTCTACAAATATGTGTAAACCCAAGGAGGGCGGCTCACCGCCGTAGCGCCGAGTGTACGGGTGAGTTACCGGAAAGAAAGTTGTAGGGTTTTCTTTTCTAACAAAAAAGGTCAGTTTCTCCAAACTGCTCTCGTTCTCTCTCTCTGTGTGAGCGGGTACATCTAGTCATCTCCGAATTGCTACAGGTTCAATATAGTTGGCAAATGGTACAGCATGCAAAATTGCCAAAGTGGGACCATTGCAGGTTTACATGTTTGATGGGGGTGTTGCAAACTTTAATGGAGATCTGACATGTGCCAGATCTAAAACGGAACTTGATCAGGTTGGAATTATTGAATTTGAGAGTGCACTTTTGAAGGTGGAACTCTCATGGTTCATAGAGGAGCACGAATTGTGCTGCGGGGACTGATGACAAACGACATTTACAGGTTTATAAGGAGGGTCAACACGGGCATGGCTGAAGCAAATGTGTCCCGGACGAACAGTACGGATCAACAACGGACTCTGTCTATTGATGGTGGAAATAGAGAACGTGGGTCATTTCCACTTCGAATATCGATGTGGCGAAAGTTTCTTATGCCGATTAAGAGAGGTGGGACCACATATGCAACAGGGCTAAGCTATACGGAGCATAGGATGCGGGTTATGCTAGTAGAGTTGGCATACGGACAAGTTGCAGATTCAGCGCCATCATGATGGCTTATAGATTCAAGCCAAGGTGGAGAATGTTGTACCGTGACTTTGAATCCAACGGGATTCAAAGGGCAACAGAAAGAGTCTGAGTGCGACTCGGGTAGAAGAAGAGGAGTCATATTTAGACTCTGGTTGTTTGTAAGGAGGAGTCGGACTGGGACTCGGAATTGAGGGAGGTTGCTCGGGGTTTTCCCCTCTATAAATATGTGTAAACTCCCAGGAGGGCATCTCACCATCGTAAGCGTTGGGTCTGCAAGGAGCCACCGAAGAGAAAGCTGTATAGGGTTTTCTTTTCTAATACAGAAGCTCAGTTTCTCCAAATCACTCTTGTTCTCTCTTTATGTGTGTGGGTGCATTTGGTCATCTCCAAATCTCTGAAGGTTCAATAGAGATTCTCATGGATGAGGTGGCATATGTAGACGTCATCTTCTATCTCTATTCTAAGTTCTTGTACAAACAAAATTTCTAAATAGAATATGAAAATATTATCTCAGTATCGTTTTTGGTTGTTCTCTGAAGAGCTCCAAAATTACCTTTGTCAAGAATATTACCATTTTCTTTGGGGAGATACATACTCTCTTGCTACGGCCTCCATTAAACTTAAAGCCTTGTGCCTACCCTCCAACCAGTAGAAATGCCTCTTAAAGTGTCTTCCCTTGGTACAATGCGTCTCAGCGCAACATATGGTGCAGTCTCATATGCAGTGATGGGTTGTTTTCATTGGATGAACATCATTCCGCACGTCATGCTGATCCTTTTGGATGCTGGAAATATTAAACAATTGACGAAGACAGCATAGTAGAATTGAGATTTTTCTTTCTTTCTGCCAGCAGCCATTCACATGCTCCGTGTAAAACTGTATCTTTTAGGACTATGTTTGCTTCAAGCTGGCTTTCAATGGGTAACCAAGGCAAAAATATGCAAGTCTCTTCTATTATTTAGACACTAAAGTCACATATCACGTAGAAGTTTTAACAGGAAACACTACGATATATTTGAAGCCAGCACTCTACATTAAGCTACAAAAAGACTATGATATGACAGACTCATCAGCCAAAACTATTTGCTCACATCTTGATGGCGAACATTTTCGTCGTACACATCCACCAATTTATTAACCACAACCTAATATTAATTAATTATATGTACACTGTACACAGACTGAAATCTGTATCCCTGTGTTCCCAGACAACATAAAATTCTCTCTTTCCAAGCAATTGTGATCACTATGACTCACCCATTTGTGCGGATAATCACAAGGCGACAGGCCATGTTAGGAATTCTGAACGACGTTCTGGCAGCTAATGTGAACGAATTCTTTATGCTCCAGCATGGTAAACGGAATCTAATAGAAGAAAACTATCTTAGCATTGCTCAAACTCTCTCCAATTTCTTTAATTTAGTTTGGCCGTCCCTTCTTAATTTTGGTGTGCAAAGTTGACTTCCTCGAATGTGCCTTTAACTTGAAAAGAAGCGCTTGGTGCACACCCGGGCGGGCAAGTGTGCGCCCACACCGCACGCTGATAAGGGCGCACGGATAGAACTCATACCCACGCACCTATCAACGTTGCGCAGGTGTGCACTGAGACTTCCCCTAACTTAGAACACCAAGCACACTGGCCTTTGAATCTTATTTGACACCAAGCGTTTCATCTCTATCGAGTACAAATAATTATGCTGCTAAATCTGACCTAACAAATAGTAGTGGATCGAGAACTGTCAAGCTTCTGTAGGCGTGTAAGACACCGTCAATGGTCGTTGATACTTTGGTGGAGGTTCTTCATAGGGTGCTATATAAAATGCTGTAAGATGTGATAATAGATCATGAATATTTGAATCCACATGAAAACCTTTTTATCCGATTCCAATTTTCCATTATCACATTCACAAATTTGTTAACATAAAATGAATGTTAAAGTTAACATTACCCCTCCAAAAGCAGAGGTGAAGTGATAAAATTTTACCACATGACTAGGCAAAAGATAATTTTTTTGTTTTCATATATTTAGTAATAAATGAAACAAATTATTCATCAATTTCAAATTTTTGTGGAATCGGAGGATAAAATATTCATAAAATCTTAAAATCTTAAAGATTTAGGTATTTTAAGATCGGAGATTACAACATTTACATCAAAGACTAGATAATACCTGAAGATGAAAAGTAGAAAGCTGTCTATTGCCGTTGAAGGTCCATAGCAACTATAAAAAGTGTCGGAAATCAATTGAGCGTACTTTCCCTGCCTCCTAATATGACAATGAGGATGATTAATTAAGCACATATCTTCTGTGGATAAACTTGATCGGTCATGTCCCGTTCAAATCCAAATCAAACTGTGAATTTCTCTACTGTATAAATAGAATCTCAAGTAGGCTCTTCATCTATTCACTAAAAAGTTACACTTGTTGCACTGTATGGAGTGCGATACTCAAAATTTAAAAAATAAATTTTTGTAATGTCAGATCTACCGTATCTTATATCTTGGTGTAACCCGATCTTCAGTCGAATGATTCAAAAAATTTAAAAAAATAAAAAATCAAGCTATAACTTATTGGACTCGGCCTATTAAGATATTCTTGTATTGTTTATTAGAATTCAATTTTTAATTTATTAGAATTTTTTGAGTTGTCTGATTGGAGATCCGGTTTTACGAACACATACAGCATGTTGGGCTGACCTTAAAAATTCTTTTAAAAAAATTATTTTGTGTGCCACACCAATACAGTGTAGCAAGTATTACCCTTCACTAAATCATCCTCTCAAATAATTTGACTTTCCTTTTCTTAGACTGATAGCTCAGTGGCCAAGTATTTACAGCGTCTCCTAAATGAAAAAAATTTGAATCTCACAAGCATATCCCCACTGGGATAATTTTTATATGGAGCTTAATACTTGCTGCACTGGCCCAAAGTACTGCACTAGGATCAGTGCAATGAGGTTAAAAAACATTATTTTTTATTTTTTATTTAGTTTTCCCCAAAGTATCATATATGTCCATATGAGTCAATTTCTAATCGAATGACCAAAATAGTTTAAAAATTAAAAAAAAACAATTAACAATAAAAAAAATATCCCTAATGCCTATCTGGCATTGGCATGGATAAACTCACCATTGAGGACGGCAGCACCGCAGCTCCCCGACGGCAGCATCTTCTTTCTACCCGCCGGCGTCAATCTGCCGACTCTTAATGACAACAGCACCTCCAGCCCTTCGCGTCCACCGGTGGATCATCACTGCCGCCATCATCGCCACCATTGTTAGGCGGACGTCGCATCCACCAACGGATCCTCGCCGTCGTCGGAGGCCGCTTGACTGCAAGGAACGCGGGAACCAGATCACCATTCTTGTATTTCGGATTTTAAGAGATCCGAAATCAGGTTCTAATAAAATCCGAAGTTGACCCATTATTTTTATTTCGGATCAAACCGAAATCCAAATGCGGTTAAGCGCATCGGATTGGATCGGGTTCCGGATCTTAAAGATCCAGTTGACACCCTAAGCATGTGGGTAAATCCTCCACCAGGTGACACTAACCTCACATCAAAAGTTTTCTTTGTTTTATTTGGCCCCCCTATAGCTCCTAAGTCGTTCATCTTCTTTCATAGATCTGTCAGCGGTTACTCCACATCGTCCTTAACATCTCTTTGATAACCGGATAAAAAAGACATTAAAGCTTGGATTATCCGGTCTTAATTCTTCAAATCTTACTTCTTGGTTAGGATTAACCTTTTATCTCGAAAACTCTTTAGATGGCCTAGTAGATCTTTGGGCTTGAATTATGTGCCCCCACCAAAATACAAACTTAATCTTTCTCCATTTAATTCAACTCTTCTTCTTTTTTTTTTGGTGTATCAAGTGAGCTTTAGTTGTAAATGTCTGGGTATGAAACTACTTTCATCCTTAGTAGGGCTGTAACTTTGGGTCCGTCAACCCGAACCCAATCAAGTCGAACCAATTGGGTCGGATTCAATCTAACCTAGTTAAGATTGGGTTGAGTTAGAGATAAGGGTTCTTTCAATACAATATAGGATGGATTGGATTGGGTCGAGGATAAGTCAATCTGATCAAACTCAAATTCAATATTAATATATGTAAATAATTATTAAAATTATTAAAATAGTTTTTTTATATTTTACAGTTTTGAACTAGAATTTAGATTTCAATATAAACAAAGATGTTCTCAACTAATAGTCATTTATTTGGTAGGCATTTGAACTTTTATGATGGTAATTGAATGGGGTACTCATACGTTTCAGGGTGTTGTTTTTATGCTAAATAGGTTTGAACTTTTATAATGTAATTGAATGGATGATTATAATTGGTGTATGTGTATATTATGTAGTGTTATTTCTATGGTAAATAGATTTGCATATGGGTTATAAAGTTGTGAAATAGATTGTAAAATATTATAATAAAATATCAAATATATATATTTTTAGTTAAAACTTTTTGAAACGGTTGATAATTGTTTTGAATAATCATATGAAATATTTTTGGACAGATGTCACTCCAAATAATATAATTTTTTTTGAATGAATAACCGTCGTTTCAAATGATAAACACGCTATTTGAGATGGTTCATAGTTATCTCAAAAATACATTTTGAATTATTTTTGAAACATATGCAATCGTCTCAAAAACTTAAAGCTAATTATTTGAAACGATTGACTAGTTATCTCAAATATTTAAATATTTGTTGATGCTATCCGCCGCAATTAATTTTTGGGGACAAAGTTCATCTCTGTCCCAAATAATATTTTTTGGAATGGAATAAATATCCGTCACAAAAAATTAGTATTTGAGACAAGTCCTACAGTCGTCCCAAAAGAGATTTTTTTACGACAATTGTAATCGTCGCAGATTATCTTCGATGGAATTTTTTGAAATGACTATTGCAACGGTTGATAGTCGTCTCAAAAACTCTTTTGTGACAGACATTAACTTTTTGGGACGACTTTTCAGCCATCACTAGTTAAGGTTGGGTTGGGTTAGAGATAAGGGTTCTTTCAACCGGATATTGGATAGATTGGTTGGGTTAAGGGTCAGCCAAACCGATTTAACCCAAATCCAATATTAATATATGTAAATGATTATTCAAATTATTACAATATATTTTTTATATTTTATATCTTTGAAGTAAAATTTAAATTTCAACAGGAACAAAGATGTTCTCAAGTCATAGCCATATAATTATACTTGTACTTTCTTTTTTTGATTATTTTGTTAAAATAGATAGATAATATAAAATTTGGTATAAAAAATAGAAGTAAAAAATATTAACTATTAAAGATATAACACAATCTAACCCGATAAAAGTTCGATCACATGGGTAGAATTGAATCGGAAAACTGTCAGAGACGTTGGATTACAGTTTTGAGTTTAGGTTTGAGTTGGATTGTGTTAGGGTTGAAGAGCTTTGGACATGAGTTAAATTAAAATTGACCTCAAACCGGCCCAGCCTGACCTGAGTTGTAGCTAGACTCCTTCTATTAAAAAAGATTTTTGCACTTGCACCACCCAACAGGGCAAGGATTCGGCCTGTTGGCGAGAGAATTGCATAATATTATACTTACAACTCGCTTATCAAACTCATAATATTATACTTATCCAATTAAGTAATGGTTTCATTCTACTGTATCCTATCCAAACATAAGCCATCTATCTTACCCCCTTGGAAAATTCTTCAACATGCTAAGAGTTATTTTCCACAGACGGTAGTTGGTCCACATAAAGCCGGTCACATCCTTCCACCCTCCCTTAAACACCAGCCTCTTTTGACACTGCGTGATGTCACCGGCCCTACTGACGTCATCAGTGTGAACATCCCCGTTTACGCTCTACCCCGTCCTCGCCCAAGGTCCCAAGTTGGCGTTTAAAAATCAGCGAGTCCCGGATGGCTGGATCCGATCACCTTCTCATGCGTTCTGTTTGTTTAGTGGATTCAGAGAAGTGTGCTAATATTAAAATATGTAACAAGATTAGATTAATTTTCTATGTTTTTTAATCCATTAAGCAATTTAGTCAGGTTGTTTAATTAAAAAACACTATTGATCCCATCTAAGAGCATTTGCTTAATTAATTGGATTACCGAGTTAATGGAACAGTGTTACCAAGTACCGGCTATATATACCGCCTTCTTCCGTGGACCTTGTGCGGAAGCCTCCAGGCGGAGAAGAACATACACACTGGAGTCGGCGATTGCCCAGTGCAAGCTAGGTAGGCACTCGGCAATGGCTCCCCGGGACGACGAGGCCGTCAGGGAGCTCGCCCGCGGCTTCGAGCTGATGAGGCGGCTGCAAGCTCTCCTAAGCCAAATGCCCCGCGACGATCTCCGCCGCGAGCCCGCCGGTGCTCTATCCTCGGAGGTGCTTAGGTCTCTGACGGTGGCCCTTTGCATACTGGAGCCTTCGGGTGAGGCGTCCCCGTGCTTGCAGCCTCCGGATCGCGGCGGGCGGACGAGTTCCGAGGGGAAGATGGAAAAGCGTTTCCCAGGACCTGAGAAGCTGGAGAAGTAAGACTAGTTTGATGTATTTAACTCTTGATTTGGAAACGTCGATCTTAGGGTATGAGATGGATCACTGAGCCATGATCTGCTGTGTCGTTTTCCTTTTGCAGGAGGAACCAGCACTCACGGACGGAGCTCACGGCGGCGCCTCATCTCGATGGCCACCAGTGGAGGAAGTATGGCCAGAAAAGAATTGCTGGTGCGGATGTTTCAAGGTATTAATTTGTCTGATATTGTGCAGTCGAGTTAAAGTGGATTCATGTGTATATACCACGGATCCGGATCATAGTGATCCGTTCCTTAGATTTTCTCCACATCCTAAAATTTTGTTAGTTGATGCATTAATCAGGTAGATGAAATGAGTAAAAGAGATGAAGAAAAAGTAGAGTTTTTCTTGTTCCTTAGTCAATAAATGTCATGACTTCAGAA
Organism: Zantedeschia hybrid cultivar; assembly: GCA_030544215.1. Taxonomy (NCBI): domain Eukaryota; kingdom Viridiplantae; phylum Streptophyta; class Magnoliopsida; order Alismatales; family Araceae; genus Zantedeschia; species Zantedeschia hybrid cultivar. The sequence goes on from JARZZO010000005.1 coordinate 14,535,807, forward strand.
GATCATGTCGGCTCCAGAAGATCTCAATCCATATATACATGAAGAGATGGGATTTAGTCATCTATGTTCTTCCTCTGTGGATGTAGCTATTAATTTGTTATATGCCCGAGTTAATGGAAATCCTCGGCCAGCCAACAAATGGCCGGAAGTGATGAAGCTTTCATGGCGAAGCCCTGATCTGTGACTATAATTTGCAGGAGCTACTATCGGTGCACTTACAGCGATGTGGACGGCTGCAAAGCTACTAAACATGTCCAACAAGATGGGGACCAGAACGAGCCGCTCATGTTTCGGGTCAAGTACAACAACGAACACACCTGCCGAAACAGGTTCGTGGAGTCTCCCACCGAGTCATGCTCCCTTGGATTAATCGAGAGGAGCTCAAAAGAAAGCTTACAGAACCAAGGATGGATAAGCTTTGGGGCATCAAATATTCCCGAAAGTTGCGACGAACCATCGCTGCTTTCCTTTTCTTCTTCTTCTTCTTCTTCCTCCTCCTCTTCAGTTCAGGATGAGCCTGCAGCATCCAGAAGTGTGTTCGCAAGTAGCTGTTGGTGTTGGGAGTGTGTAGCACCGCTCGAAACACTTTTGGAGGCCTTCCTCACAGGACCGAACGATGAAGGATCCCTCGTCAGTCCGGATAGTATCATCAGTCCGGAGTTGTCAGAGATGGATTTGAAGGTGGATCGACCTCTTGGATAGGAATGTTTCTTCCAGTTGGATCTAGAGGATGTGTAAGTAACATCATGCAGCTTTGTTTGTGACAAGCCTCTGAGTAGCCTAGATCGATCTGCTACCTGCGAGTACAATCTTTAAATTAGAATCGGCATGTATGGTGAGAAAGCAAAAAAATATGTTCATGACGACTTAAACGAATTATTTGAACCAAACATTTTCCATGGACTACTTTTCAATTTCATGGGAATAATTGACGGCTGCAATGTATAAAAATTTATCTCAAGAGAAGAGTATTTTTACGTCAATAAATATTTTTCAAGTTCGGGACAAAAGCTTACAAGTTACAAGAATGCACTCATTCCCTTCTACGTCGTCACAATTTTTTCTCCTCAAAGCTGAGGTGCCAAGGTGCAAGAAATCTCTCTCTTTCTCACTCTCTAATTCTGACTCATATTGTACTCATTTTAAATACAGCAAAATCTCATTCTCTAATCATGACTTAAACCAAAGCTAGAAAAGCCATTAACTTTGTCTTTATATTACATGGAGCCTATTGACTAGAAATCCGTCAAACAAACTATATCTACCTTGTTCACTATTGATGCAGGCCAAGGACTGCTGAGAAGTTCAGAGGGAGAGAAAGAACAAAGTTGAAGAAAAAGAAATAAGAAAGCACCAAAAGACAGTGACAGACGCATAAATTTTATTCAGTGAGATCACTCGGACATTAAGTCTTAAACATGATTGGGTCAGTAAGGTCTTAAACTAAGTTATATGGGATCCTGAATTGAATCAGTAGAGTCCTAGACTGAGTCAGTAGGATCACAGATTAGACTACTTTAAATTAGGTCAATGGGTTCCGCAAAATTCAGTAAAATTCTGGGACCCTACTGGATAAGGGTGAATCTGCGACAGTCAAAAAGATGCACAGTTCAAAGTGAAAACTTAGAAAATCTCTATTCCATTCACTATTTTCATTTGCAACTGCACTCCTTTTTATAGAGGAGCAAAGAAAGAAGAAATTATTAAACATCGCAATAACAATGAATTGCAGAAGCGCATAAAAGAGATAATTCAGGGTAACTCTTATAACTGACACAAATATTAATTTTACCTCTAACTTGAGGAAGGAGCCAATTACTAGTTTTCTAAACTGACAGAGAGAATTTCCTGACAGTTAGATATATGGAAGAAAAAATAATGGAATTTGATCTCGAAATCAGTAGTGATGATGATAACAGTTAGACATGTGATTCTCATGATGCCTTTTTTGGACGGTATGTAAGCTCCCCTCAAAAACAACGTTCACGCCCTATTTTGTGCTGATCTTGCTGCTTCAATTATTCGATCACTACTAGGGCTGCATCAACTATAGATGATAAGTTAATAACCTAGGATATGATTGATGAAGAAGCAAAATGGTTGAAGAACCTTTGGTTGAGCTTCTTTTCTTGAGCAAAACGATTCTTGCAACGTATCCACTATGTGGTAGCAAAGCGTCAAGAAGTGGAAAGATAGAGAAAATGAGTATTCACATTCGGCTTTAACTTACTTTGAGAGTATTTGTGATCACTTTGATAATAGAATGGGATACAATGAGATTAGTTATTCTAAATTACTTATTTCAGAACAAGGGATGTTTTACTTTGATAGCCTTGGCAAAATCTAAAGTAGAAGATCAAATTCTTGGGTGTGGATGGAATTGTTTATTCACATAATTATGAGAATAAGCAATTTTGATAGGAATAACTAATTCCTTCAATCAAATCATAATCGGCTGATTCTAGAAATACATAGTCTTTTTCTTCCTTAATTCTGCAAACAAAGTGGAAAACAATTATTTTCCTGGACCATGTGAAGTCAGTAAAAAAAATTGTTAATCTTTTCACCATAGGCGTGTTTAGAAACAGTGGAAAATTCAGCGTTTAAAAAAATGAGTTGATAGAATAATTACTAGAAAGTATCAATTACAGGTTAAGTCTCATTATCATTTATGCCGAGGTGCTCTATTTGATCCATAAAGAATAAGTTTCGTGGTCTAAATGACTCTAAAAGTCCACGTTTTGATGAACTTTGAAAAATTCTTTATGTGAGTATAGTTATCAAAGTCGTAATTTATTAGATTTTCATCTAAATATCTGAAGTGCTTATGAAATGAGATACTAGCACAAGATCAAGTAGGCAATACACCTAAGAGCACTACCCCCTGACGCATATTGCATTTGCACATTAAAACCACTTACACAAGTATCTTAGTTTAAGATCTAGTTCTCTTAGATCCACGGACACGGTGAATTTTATACTTCTATACTACATAGAGTTTTATGCTTGGGAGATACTGTCACTTATGTATAGTACGTCTTGTTTTAGGCTTTATAAATTTTAAAGTTTAATAACACTTTCAATACGAACAAGGAGATGTCAGAATTTGATGTTACTTTATAAATTTTAAATTTTAATAGCACATGACTCCCCTAACTTTACGGAAGGTTGTCTTGTAAATTAGAATTGTACCATAAAGTTGATGATTTGACAAAAGATGTCGTTTTCGTTTGCTTTTTTGCATTTTCATTTAATCTTATATTAGAAATTAAGATAATATCTTTTTCCTTTTACAATGAAATATTCGTAACTTTTTTATGATTTTATAGCTCAATGGTTGGATGACCAGCTCTAGTCCTAAATGAGCAGGATTCAAACCCTACGAGTGGGGATGTAAATTAGGTAGGTTGGGTTAGATTATGTAATAATTTAGATCTAATCTAAATTCAAAACAGTTTAGTACAATTTTAGCCTAATCCACCTTAACGAATTGACCATGTTTATAAATGGTTTGCTAGAAGTATTTTACTTTTTGTATAAATTATTATAAAAGTCAATAGATTAAATTAGATCAGCCTGTTTTCAGTCTAACTCAGTCCAAATTTAACCAATGTCAATTCAAATTTAACTCAACCCGATTTATATAACTTGGGTCAATCCAATTTACTTTAATATGAACTAGGTTGAGTTGAGTCACGGATTGACCCGTCTGATTAACACCCTTACCTCCGAGAACTAAAAGCCCCAGCAGATGAAACGACCAGTGCCACAAAGGCCAGAGAAAGATCTGGCAAGCAAAGCACGAACGAGAATGCATTCTAGGTTTAGGAGACGCACATAACATTTCTTTTCCACTTCACAGCCATAGAAATATTTATCTACTCTAAATTTCACTACACCAACTTATGGAGGTTAATTTTCAAGTCTTTCTGTAATCTCACTTTATCCATTATAGAGTTTTGCGCCTAATGATGGACACAAAAAATTTATTTAGTGGAGTCATTTGGACGGTGAACTAATAAAGTCATTCTATTAAGTTACAATAGGTAGGTGAGTGAGATCACTCTAATAAATCAAGACTAATGGATCTACACTTTAATAGGCAAAATTTAATAGATCTTAATACATTTTACAAAATTTAGCGGGATCACCGGACCCACTGGTCATACGGTGCATCCTCCATTGTTTGCGCCCTCCCTTCTCCTCTTGTTCATTTCTCCCATTGTGTTTGGAATGTGGGGTTTGTGATCTTCGACATGGGTGTTACTATGTACGGGAGAGCACCTAAAGTGCCGCCATTGCATCTCGTAGGTGGAGGTTTCCCATGGCTCCACAGTTTTGAGAGTAAAAATCTAATTTAAGGAAGCGAATAACTTAGTACACCGTCGAGCAATAGTTCTACATTATTTGGTGGTATTTTTAATTTAAACAAGTTATTTTTTTAAAATTTTTAAGTGGATTTTATTATGTCACACATGTTTGTACAGATCTAATAATTAGGTCTATGATTTTTGATCTTTTTTAAAAATCATCTGATCGAAGATCGATCTGTATGTAAGTCGGATTAGGATGCACTTTGAAGAAAGCAGCCAGTTATTCTCTTTAAAGAAATAGCTATTAGCTACTCCTGCCACAAAGTGTTAACTCTTTAATAGAATTAGTCCCCGGTGCACATGACTTGATACGAAGATAATGTTTGCATTAGTTTTTTTTAATAATAAGAGGAAGATGGTCAGACCTAATCGGTTCTTGAATGTGTGGAATGACAGAAAGGATAGCCCATGTATTGCTGGTGCGAACCCATTGTTTAAAAGACCGGCATGGTTGGGGGAAACACGGAATCTAGTGCAGGACAATTAATGTTTGAATGTTGCTCCAAAGAAATAGCAGAAATTAAGAAAACCGCAACGTCTCGCTGTCGCCTTCCAACGTGTTCTCTCATTAAACGTTGGTCTGCGCGTACGGAGAGCAGTTTTAATAAAAAAAATAATTTTGTGAATAGAAAAAATTGACACCTACATATGATATCAAACACATGACACATATTTCGAAAATAAATAAGTATTTTAAAATTTGTGTTATGTATTTTAAAATTTATGTCATGTGTTTATTGTTAAATGTGTATATCAAATTTCGGTACCACAAAATTACCTTCCACATCACTGTGCATGTAACCTGTGCACCGTTGGTCATTCCGCATGTTCGCGTCGAACAAATATATACGGCCAATTCTGACGCAAGGTGACGCGGCATTGTGTGACATCATCGGTGAAACGTCATGCACTTACGTTTGGCTCTGGCGGAAGTGACGCCGAATATTATCCGGATCTGTTCCCGGTTCGTATTTAAAGTTATGAATAGTTATCCGAAATTGATATCCGGATATTTAAAGTTATGAATATATAAGTGGTTATGCGTTTATTATCTGGATCATAAACAGAGTGTTTATGAAAATCTCGTATCTGTTCCATCGAATATCTGCTCCAAATAGAGTGTGTATTACAGCTGTTAAATCTAAGATCTAATGGTATATATATGTTTCATATAAGGTGTTTGAGTGGGTGAAACTCTAAACTTTTAAGTCTCAATTATTAAAGAATATTTAAAATATTAATTTAAATAATTATTAACTTTTATAATTATATAATTTTTTTTAAAATATTATATTATATAAATATTTTATTTAAATATCCTAATATTATCTGTGTTCGCTCCGAATCCAAAAAAGTATTTGTATAAAAATTCCGTATCCGATTTATAAACAGTACGAATAGGAATTATCTATTTATTCTAAACGGACAGAAACTGACACTGCGTGTCCGCCCCTTATCCGTTTCATGGTTAGGAGTAACCTTTGCTGCGTTGTCCAGATCCGGCTGGATTGAAATATTAAAAGTCTAATCATAAGATCAGGTACAATAAGTGATTACATGGCAACGTCATAGCATAATTTTTAATTTAAAATCATTTAAATTTGACGTACTGGAGCTAGAGGCAAGGAGCCAAGTGTTTTGTCTGAAGGCCACGATACTTGGATTTTCACAATTCCAATTGTTGTTTGAACATTTGTTTTTAATTCTATCACTTTTCTTACTCTTTAGACTTTTTTATTGTAAAATATTTTCAATTTTATTAACAAACACACTATTAAAAAGAAATTACATTTGTTATCTTATCTAGTATGTACACACTGGCTTACAAACTGTTGTGTACTACCTAATAGAATGTGTCCCGTACTTTCCTTACTTTCCAATTCTCACGTGAATTCATGAGAGATAGAAGATGCCCTCTCGTTAACTTGCTCCTTCCTAATCTTTTGCTTTGTCTGTAGCTAATGGCGGACGCAGAAATTTTATTTAGTAAAATTATTTGGACATTGAGTCATAAGTATGACTTGGGTCGATGGGTCTTGAATTAAATCATATGGGATCTTGAGTCGGGTTAGTAGGATCTTCAGCTGAGTCAGTGAAGTCCAGACTATATTATTTTAAATTGAACCAATAAATTTGACAAAATTCAATGAGATCCCAAAATCTTACTGAATTAATATTAGATCCGTCACTGTATGTATCCCAACCAATGTAAACTCATCCCACAGTGTCTTCTCTCCCTATATCCTAGCAGTGACGTATTTTCCTTAATTAGGCGAGCACTGCCGTCAGCGCTTCGATGGTGAACCGTTTAAGTTCGACTTGTTGGAAATTAATGATAAAACAATCTATGGACTCAAAAGTAGAATTGATATTTGTCCTTTGTTGATAAATTTATATTTATTTTAAACTAATCACTCACGTTTTCCTCGTAAAATCATATTTTTTACAACTGTACGCTTAGAAAAGTCTCTCAGGGAGAGGGAGGGTCAAATAATACAAGCCTACAGTAGTTTTTTTTCAGGCACTAAAGTCAAAGTCGCCATACCACGAAGGGGTAGACGTTACAACAGAAACACTTCAATACGGAGTGGAGGACAGCACATAGAAGCATTATTTTAAGTAAGAAAATCATGAGACAAGTGTTCACATCTTGATGACGATCTGTTGGGACAGCACTGTATTAATTGGATAGAAATTAACACTATTGTGAGCAAGGAAGAAGACTTATTGTTGTCATAAATCACGATCAGTTCCGTCATATAACTGTCAATTTTATTAATAATAAATTATGTGTGTACAAATTGAAATACGGATCCGGTTCTTTATTTAAAGAAGAGAACGTAAGATTCTTTCTCTTTCCAATTTAGAAGAACTAGAAATTGATCCTAAGAAAAATTTCAGGTCAATGTCACCATAACTCGCCCACTAGCAGGGAATCAGACGACGACAGGGCCATGTTTGAACTTGTAAAGTAAGCTCTAACATATGGCAGATCCAACGTTAATACAGGTGGGGTTTTAGGACCTCATCGAATTTTGTCAAGTCTACTGATTTAGTCTAATGTGGTTTAATTCGGTACTTCACTCATCCAATTCAGTACCTCATTGATCCAACTCAAAGACTTCATATGACTCAACTCAAAAATTCACTGATCTAGTCATACTTATGACTTATTGTCCGAGTGATTTCATTAGACAGAATTTCTGCATCTGCCACTGTAACAGATGATGAACCCGTTCTTTATGCAACGACATTGTTGCGTAAAATGAAATCTAGGGTATGAGTATTGTAGTGTCGCTCTCCGAAGAAATTAAAAAACGTAATCTCACACTCTCACCTTATAAAGAGTTCTCTGATTTACTTGGTCCACCGCTTTTCAAATTTTGGCGTGCAAAGTTGATTTGTTGAATACTCGAACACAGCTGTATTTAAATCTTATTAAAGACACAAGTATAATTAAGTGTTGAGATATATCTGACATTAGAAGATATTTTAAGTTTTGAAGTAATTAAGAAGGTGTAACCGTTGCACCTTCCTTGAGTGTGAGATGGACTCAAACAAGGGTGGTGTCCAGCAAGGTGTTGACACTTTGGCAGATGGCGTACTAGAAGTAGCGAGGTGGTGACACCATGTGAGCAGGGTGTCAACACTAAGGAAGATTTAGAGCTGCATTCAGACACTAATGTTGGAGGTTTTTATGACTTTAGGATTTTGAGTTTATTTGTATATTTGATCTGACTCATTTAGAGGATTGTAATTGTTCGTTTGATAGGATCCCGCTACTCATAAATGAATAATATTAATTATCTTCCGAAGAAAAAAATTCTTGATTAATCGTCGGCAAAATTTAGCATGATATTTTATGAATGAATATTGAATGACATAAAGTAAGTTGCATTTAGATGTGATAATTGAGTGTGCAAGAATTACAAATTTCAGTTTTCATTTAATTTTTTTTGAAAAAGACCTCTCCAATTTGTCCATTTTTCAATCTGTAGGATTGAGTTTACGGATCTAGATACAGACTCAACTGACAAATTTTGTTATTTAACCTCTTTTCCTTCAAAATTCAAGGCACGTAGGCTTTAGACCTCTTTTATTTTTTAAATATAGGTTTGAGAGCTTCAAATTTATAGAGGATGATGTTTTGAATTATATTTTTATTAAAATAAGTCAAATTAACCTTGTACGGCTAAAAATAACTAATTGGAGTTTGAAGGTTTTTATATTGGTGAAAATTTGTGCAGAAAAAAACATTTGTTTCTTTTTAAAGTTTTATGAGTTGATTTTAAGCATCAAAGATCCAAGGACTTTGAGTTTTTATGACAAGATAAGTATTTAAAAATTGAGTCTGCGGCTGAGACATAGACTCAATTTATTTAAAAGGTATAAAATTAATCTTTGGTTTGTTTCTTTCGAAATACTTGTGCTGGACATATTTTAACTCATTTGATTATGATTTCAGACATGAAGATGGAGCTGAAACAGCTTAAAACCAATGTTTATTACAATAGATGTAGTTGAATCTGCGGCGGACTGGAGGAGAGAGTGCAGACTCAAGTTGTTCAAATGTCACATCACAAATCTTTTCAAGACTGGCCCCGATTAAGATTTAAGATGTTTTAAATTTATTAGATGAATAGATGCATTTTCGGAGCAGTAGAAATCCAAATTCTTTTAGAAATAGTAAGTTAAAAGTTGAGTTTACGTTTTACTATGCAGTTGCAAACTCAACTGGAGCATACTCAACTGGTTTTCAATTTATAACTGAAACAGTGGCTGTTTCGGCCCAAACCTCCAATGTAAATGAACTTTACGGCATGTAATAACTTGATTATGATATCTTTCAGCATTTTTAATGAAGCGTTTTAGAGAGAGATAGTTTTTATCAGATTTTCACTTAAAGTGAGTCTATAAAAAAGATGCAGACTCAAGTTAAACTGGGAAAACATATGACTTTTTATTTCTTAAAATTTCATTGATCATATAGATTATTTTTTATCAGAAAACTTTGTTCAAAAAATGGTTTTATATTTTGAAAAGACATGTATGATTTTTTGTTTGAAAATGAGTCTGCGACTAGGGCGTAGACTCAACTTGTAAGAGTTGTAGACTCAAATATGTCATGAGCACAATTGAGAACCGTGGCTTTCATGCTCATCTTTGTTAAACAATTTGGATCATTTTTATATTTCTAATAGTTTCTTTCCATATTAATTTTATGTTTTCTTTGAAAATTAAGTCTTAAGTTTGCAACAATTCTACAGAGTTATGAAGTAACACTTGGGCCTGGACAAAACCTGCATAGTCACAGGGTTATTCAAGTTAATGGAAGGTTAGTTCAGTCAAATAAATAAATATCAAATCAGAATAAATATTTGTATCATAATTCCTTCCAAAACCTCTTGGGTTTGAAGGTGTAGACTCAAAATCCCGAACATGAAACCAGTTTCATTTTTTATTCAACATGAGCTGGTTACCTGTTACCACAAATTTCAGAAATATGAGATTGGAATGTCTCAGGAATTTGAGTGGTTACATTAAGCCTTTTGGGAGAATTTTTCCTGTAACGGGCCTTCCAATGATAAGGGCTTTGTAAAGATCTCGGGACGGGATCGAAGAGTGCAGTGAAAATTAAAATAAAATAATTCCGTGTTGTTTTGAAGAATAAAAATAAATCTGCAGTGAAAAGATTTCACCTTGCGCAGATTCGAATCTGCGTGCCAGTGGTTCCGTCGGAACGATGCCGTAACCCGCGCAGATGCCCAACCTCTAGCAATATCTACACGATCTTCCACACGACGGATCGTCTTCACTTCCTCGCTCAGTGTGATGTCTGCGGATCCTGTCTGACTTTGTGTAACCCTCCGCGACATGCGGAGATTACTTTCCGTTGAACAGGAATCGGGGCTCGTAGGAGACAGAGCAGAAGCTGGAAGGGGCCCTCTGAAGGGGGTGGCTAGAGAGAGGAGAGAGAGGGGGGCGGTTGTTGGAATCAAAGTGTCTGGCCTCTGACCTAACATTAGTTCTTTTATATTAAGTGTATTCCGCAGTTTTTCAGAAAAACTTGAACTTAATACAAAATTTGTTTATCGACACGTCAACTGAAGACCTTTCGCGTGTGACCTTCTAGGCTCAAATACCAATCTAGTTAATAGCCTATTAAGCTTAGTAACTCTTTACTAACTCACTAAATTAATTAATATCTATATATTAATTAATTAGTCAAATTTAATGGCATAAATTAAATTCGGACGGACTTCCGATCACGTTGGGTGCCAAGCAATACTGCATGAATCTAGAAGGCATTGAGGTTTTGCAACCAACCAATGGAACCTTTTTGTCATCAGTTACCGCGTGGATATAATTTTTCATCTGTACAATGCTCCCGAATTAACCTAAGGCATGATGAACTATTAGACTCCAGTTGGTCGATTCACTTGAATTGGATGCTGCTAAACTAAATTAGATAACTCCTTATCTGATACTGTGTCCACCCTGGTCAGGGACTTAAGTGCATCATTCCCAAAACATTCTCTCTCCTTTTACCAAAAGCGGATGATCTCTTGTTGACCATACAATTACTTTCGAGAGTATTTCTCTGAATTCGATCACTTAACTTATTGAGATCATACGGTTAGGGATTCGTTAGTCAAGGTCAAAGCTCAAAAACCCACCAACAAAGTATCTTTAGTGTCTTAAGTCTAAGGACCAACCACGCAATAGTGACAATGAATCAAGTTGGTTAACAGTTAGGTTAATACCGTCTAATGATTCAAGGTCAGATCAGTTCTGTGAACTCATTTGCCAATGAGCACTTACAAGTCTAACATAGTGTCTCCATACAAGTGATTTATAAATCAGTCACCCTCATCACATGAGTTGAAGAGACTTGTACTAGATTAACCAGATGTTTGATGTCTCTTTCAAACATCCTTTGACTAAGAACAATTAAGAACATGTGTTTACAAGTTTTCAGTCTCATAATTATGATCTTATCATAATCCAAAGACCATTGCACATACTCATGAACTTTTTTTCATTACGAAACGATAATTAAAGTCGAATTACACATAATGAACTTGAGCCAATTTAATTAATAACTGAATAATACGTAATATTTGATTTGCTTGTAGGCCACCTAATACTAACAATCTCTTACTTGGACTAAAACCAATCACCCTTATATTGAATACTTATATTCTCAAAGTGAGGCTCAAACACATTTTGAGACAACGGCGTTGTCACTGGATCTGTAATGTTGTCGGCTGAAGGAACCCTTTCTATAGTGACATCTTCGAGAGCAATGATCTCTTTGATCAGGTGAAAGCACCTCACCCTGAGGGTCCACAATCAAAGACATTTTCCACTTTATTCCTTCTATTTTTTTTACAGAGGGAGTAAAGTGAAAAATATTCTTAATTGTGAGACTCAACCTCACTGTGAGGTTTCACTGAATCACTTTTTATTTTCAAATACTCCAAGGGAGTCTCTACTCTCACGAAAGGGGTTCCCAAAAGGAGAGAAACCGAATATCCACCAGAGGATGATCAACTATCCATCGGAAAACAAGAATGCAGAGCGCCGCCGATAAAGGAGGCATGAGGAAAAATATAGATCAAGTAGTGATTTTGTTGGAATGGGAGAGAACAAAACAAAAAACAAAAAACATAAATAATAAGGGAAGAGACAGTCTAGATATATCTCCGAAAATTGAAACTTTGTCTAAGCCTAAGAGGTTCATCGGAAGACTAGTCCACCCTGGAATGGGATAGCCGAAATCTCCCCTGAAGGGAAGAACAAAACCCAGATGAAGTGAAGATCTCCGCCTGGAACCAAAACCTCCTTAACAAAGGTAGAAAGCTTCTTCCCAGGCCGAAGAGAAGGCCCCTCTCTTCCGGTGAGACATGAGGCCCACCTCCATTCATGTGCTTCGTTCCGCCTCTATAGCTAGGAAACGAAATCTATAAAGGCATGTCCAACCAAGCTCTTATCGTGCAAACATGTCTTTGCACTATTATGTATCGTCACAGGATGTGGAGTTGTCTACTCTTGAAGGTTTGGGCCGGGGATCCCAATACGGAGAAGAGTTTTACTTGCTAGCTGCTGCATTGATCCAACTGCTTCCATCCAATCATTTGATCAGACGGCAGCGCCCTCTCGGGAGGCCTCTATTCTTGTTTTGTCATTATTATTTAGACTGACTGATCCCTAATTAGACAGTATGGACATTAATCTGGGATGGGTTTCAACCTCAATTCTTTATAAAAAAAATATATATATATATATACATCTCCTAATTGTAGTCAGAATAAAGTATAATCATATGACAATTAAGTATCACAATATATGTGAACTTACAATAGCCCTTAATGCAGCAAGTATGTCTGTAAGGGATAAGGGACTTATCGGAGAGTTTGGATTTTAGAGTTTGTGCGTGTGCTTTTGGCTAGATGGAGCGATGATTGGTAGTTCTCCCTAGATGAGGTCATCTGTGTTGTTCTCCAGGAAGAGGAATTCTTAACTAATCATCAGAAATTTGGATTTAACACGCCCATAAAAAATAGGTCTAACGAGAGCTTAATTTAGATTAAAGTGACATCGATTAAACATGGGCATTAAAATGAAATTGCAGTTCTAATTACATTAAGATGATGTTAGCATGCTTAATTGGCTATTGGAATAGAATGTTAGCATGCCATGCACATATATATGCATGAGAGATCGGCATTAGCCATTAAGGCAATGAACAAAAAGGCAAATTTGAGAGGGAAATGAATGCAAAATCTAGTCTATGAATGTCCAGTACGACTTATTGACCTGGTGAGCATTTTCTAGTCTATGAAGACCACCCTTGACTCATGATTTCTGCACAGTTTTGGCAGGGAGAGAGCGTGTTAGTCTTGCATCCTTTCATATTTTTACTGTCAAATGTGATGGCGGGTTCATGCAAGAGACCTTAGAGTTAAAGCCATTTGGTCGCCAATGAGGACATGAACAAATTTCTTACAAAGGTAACGTTTGCGATCAGCACTTAGGGTGAAGTCAGTTATTGGAATCACCTGATAAGGTAATCTATATTTCTAGATGAGGGTTAGTTGCACTAGGCTTCTAACAATCTGATTCAGAAGAGAGAGAGAGAGAGAGATAAGGGTTAGGAATTTTTTTTTTTTTTTTTAGCCAACTAATGTGAATGTGGGGTATTTTTGTGATTTAGATTATTGGTACATTTTGTTGGACTTAATTAAATGATTGTGTTTTGTTCATTTGACTCATTATATCCTCCACAAAGATAAACATTTGATTAATTGTCGAAAGAACTAAACATAACACCGTATAAATGAAGATGAAATAAGATAATCAAGGTTAAGTGAATTAAGGTTATGGCTTTTCCCAGAATTCCTTAAGGCATGATTCCACATCAAATTCACCATGTTTACAAGTTAAGTCATAAGTTCATAATACCCTTGCATAATCCATCACATCATAATGTCACACTTTCATGCACTTTATAATGCATATTGATTACATTATTTCATCTTCATTTATAAGGCGTTATACGAAGTTCTTCTAACTATTAATCAAGGATTTTCTTTCTCGGAGAATATTAATTAAAATTATTCATTTATGTGTAGTGGAATTTGATCAAATGAATAAAGATAATCAATTAATTAAGTCAGATGATGTGTACTAATAATATAAAATCCTTAAATCACAAAAAATACCCCACAGAAAACAACAACACTCATCCAAGCCTTTCTTTTAATACTGATACAAAATTGGAATAAAAAAACACTCTCTTGGTAGCACCTACTATGGGGGTCGGATTGGAGCCTTAGACCTACATAAGTATAGGATATTCTCGTACTATTCTCACAAACATTATAAATTTTTAATAAAATAATTGTATATATAATTTTGTTAAAAATAAAATTATAAATTTGTTTATCTTATTTCCATAATATTATAAATAACTTCATTGCATCTCGATACTAACAAAAATCCCCTTACAGTTAACTTCCATTAAGGATGCAATAAATGTTCCTTTTTTAATTGTTACATTTAATTTTTAGATAAAAGTATTCCTACAAAAAGATAGTCTTTTGATTGGAACATTATGCCAAATAAATGCAAAGAGAGACATAAAAGATGTTTAACAGAACACTAACGGATGGTAATTGTAGGGACATTTTTGTAACAATTGACATATAACAGGCCTATTAAAAATAATGCAATAATAAGATAAATAAAAGTACAATTTTATTTTTAGCAGGATCATATATACCATTATCTTTTTTTATTCACTTCATCTAGACAAAAAGGAAAATTCATATCCTAAAAGTTAATTAGTGATGTTGCTGTTAGGGGCGAACAAGTTTGTTCGAAGAACAAGAGATGACTGAACTTAGTAAACCCCAATACGTCTCATTCAACAAGGTAAACAAGTTAAACTTGAACAAGAATTTAGGTTCAATTAATAAGTGAATGAAATATAAATATAAATATGTTCATTTATATTTGTGAATAAATACATTTACGTTCCTTAAAAGCTTTGCTTCCAATTCATTCATATCTTATTTACTAATTCAATTAATATATAAGTACAAGGAAAAAGGTGTCCTTTCATCTTCTCCATTCAGGTAATAGTTTGAAAGACCAGCAAACATTAAACGAGATAGGATTATTTAATATTCAAGGGTTTCAAATTAGGTGCAATCAAGCTCAATTACTAATGGAGCTAAACTTAAATAAGTAGAACTCTACCCTTTTTTAACGTTCAAAATGGCTCGAGTTCTATAAAAATTCAAACCAATAATAAACAAATCAAACTTAAACAAAAGAAAACTCCACTGACTCACTTGATCTATTATTTGCATTCTTTACATTTTTCTAGAAAGTAGAGAACTAAGTAAAATATTTTTACAAAATGTAAAGAATTTTGGGAATAAAATCATGAAAATGTTATCCATGTGAAAGGGTGAGGAAGTAAACTTCAAAAAAATATTGTGAAAATATAAACATTATTTCTCCAATTAAAATTTTCTCATGATCATAAAATTTATGAAAGTTAGTTAAAAAATATTTTTCACGAAAACTTATGAGAATATAAACCCCCCAGTTATGATGATGGGTGTAATCCAATAAACTCGGATTCGGGCATGGGCGAGCCAGAAACCTACATACTAGGGCTGCAAATGGATATCCAAGTTTAGATTATTCTCCCTGTTTTCGTTTCTGTGACGTAGGAATTCGTTAAAGACCATCTGTTAAGTTATAGGAAACGGAAATGAATCTACGACAGTTATAAGAGTCGAAAACGGAAACAATTGTTTTCGCATCAGTTAACTCGTTCGCGTTTTTGAATTATCATATATCTTATATATATTATTTCACAAAGTAAAAGTTAGATCCTTCGTATGAGTCCTTTTTATATCTAATTGTGAGAATATCTCTTGACAGGTTGATAAAAATAAAAATGTGATTTTATGGTGCATGATTTGGATAGATTTATAAGTAGATTTTAAAATTCAAAGTTCATAGATAGTAAAGTTTACATAAAATTAAAATCTTGTAGATTTGAAAATTTCAATTCTTAAAAGAAAATTTATCAAACGTAAATAGTAACAACGGTTCAAAATAACTTTGATAACAAAAACTCCCGTTCACTTTTATTGTCAATTTAAAAGTAAAAATGAGAGAAAAAAGCGAAACACCCATGTTTGTTCCTATCCCATAAATCTCATAATAGAAAACACAAGCGGAAGGTGGCCCTAATGGAGTCGTTAGCCTTCTTTCCTGTGGGGTGGGCGGATCCTGCACCAGGGGCGGCTAAACAAACCGGGGTCTAATTTTTTCAGTAAAAACGTTAAGAAGGTTAACCCTGTCTCGACTAGAGCGCCTCCCTCATCTCCTCCACTTCGCAGCGCACTGTGCTCGCCGATGCTCTCCCCGCCCTTCCTCAGGTTCGGCAGAGCAGCCGCTCCCGCCGCCCTTATAATGCTGGTGGGCTCCAACTCCAACCCTAATTCCAGATTCCTCCGGGCGATGGTCACCAGCCCGGGCGAAGCTCCGGCCTCTCGCCTCTCCGCGGCGGCCGGCTCCCCTTCCCCGCGACCGAAGCCTTCGCCGGCGCTCCAAATGGCTTCGCCTGCGCGCGTTCTGTGTCCGATCAGGGCTGCCGACTCCGGCTCTTCGGCCGCGCGCGCAGCAGAGCAGGAGGACCCGTTGGACCCGCCCCTCGTGGTCGTCTCCTTCTACAGATTCGCGGATTTCCCCGACCATGCCGAGCTGAGGAAGCCGCTCAAGGATCTTTGCGAGGAACTGGTGAGAAAAATTGGATAAAAATACTTGTTGTTTTGTTGCGCAGTTCCTTATATATACTTGTGCTCTCGATGTGTCCTAGACTGTAGAAAGGGTAAACACTAGATAGCTCATATATTGTCGTTGAGTTCCCGTTTACCTGGTTGTCGTGTGCGATTGTGTCGAAGGCCTATGGTTTCCTTTAAGGTTATGCAGCCTATGCTGTCAGTTTGAAGTTGATCAAATTCCATGATCGATGAGAGAAGTTTGCTTCGCAATGCAAGACGTGTGCATTGTCATGACCCATTTTAGCATTTTTTTTCCGTACCTCCTTTTTTTTGGCTGATTCTCTAGGATCTGGCTTAACGGCCTCTAAGATTGTTTACCTCTTCAACTGCCACATTGCATTCTTCTCAAGCAAATAACATTGAATTTTAGCGCTAAGCAGGATCGAGAGAACAAGCATTAAGTAGGTTACAGAAATATTGTGTCAGATTGTATTGTAGATTTTTAAGTACCTTTGGTCCTAAGCTGTTTTCCTGTCTGTTCTCTAATTTATTTCATGCATTTTAGTTGGTACCTTTTATATTGCCTTGGTTGCGTATCAGTGAAATTGATGCATATAGACATTCAAACGTCAAATTCAAACTGCACCAATGTGGAGCAGAATGGATGAAACATGCTGTAGATCAAGACAAGAATGGAGATTTCTAGAGACTCACTATGAGAAATAGATTTTTCGGGGATTTAAATGATGGAAGGAATCAAGTAATTTTAAATCCAAATTTTCAGCATTATGTAGTAGTCAAGACACCAAGATGCTTTTAATAGCAATTTCTCAGAATGAGAGTATTCTCATTTTCATCCAGATAAACAAACAGACTTACTAGTGTGCATAGCAAGGAGGACCAATGACTAAAAAACTCTGAGGTCTGTATGGCAAGTTGGATGAGGTCTGTATATAATTCTAGGCTATACATCACAAAGAAGAAATATTAGAGAAAGGCATTCGTTTGGACAGACAAGGTAGTCATAGTCTTCATAGGCATCGTAAAGTTTTCTCATTAGATCTTAGTTCTCGAGCATGATTTTTAAATCCTTGATATAAACCGTTGATCCATGGAATAATCTTTCTTCAGTCATGAATGTGTAATTATCACATTAGAATAAGAATAATAAGCTAAGAGAGACTCATGGCATCAGAAAACTCTAGACACAGACACTCCTCAAAACTCGAAGACCTATATGACGCAGCAGTCAACTAAAAGAAAATATGTTACTTTAGAAACTGAGAAATGGAGCCACCGATCCATAAAAAGAAGATTGATTGAACTGTTATTTTTTTATAACTAAGATTGCTAAAGCATCCATGAGCATTAGTAAGCAGATGCTTCATTAGATTAGTGTTGCTAGTCATTAGATCCGTGTTGCTAGTCATATACAGAATTCCCCGTGTCGTGCCAGTGATATAACCAATTCTATTTTATCCATTATATTCTTATGGATGAACTGCTTGTATAGGACCACTGGCAGAACTGGATCAGAATTCCTCTGAAATTATCTGATTTCAGGAGATTAGGGATCAGAACAATGAAGAACAATGGGATAAAAGAAATCTAGAGCCAGTTATGAATGGGCTGGAGTCAGGCAAAGCTGATATTTCCTTTGTGAATCATTTGGTTTGGCTAATTATAGTTGCCCAGGGTAGCTTTTCTAGTCAGTAGACTATCTGTTTATGCATTGTTGAATCATTAATTTATAAGCACCAAATTCTTTTGATTAGGATGACTTGTATTATGGATCTTGTGTTTGCTCATCTTTGATGAAATTGTTTCTGTGAATGTGCTTTTTTCCCCTTTTTATACATGTTTGTGTACATTGTGATCACTCCTCACCTACCTGATCATGTTCAGCGGGTTTCAGGTGGCATCATACTTGCACCAGAAGGCATCAATGGAAGCATATGCGGGTCAAGAGGGTCAGTGGAAAAGGTTCTTGAGTTTATTCAAACTGATAGTCGTCTTAAGGGGCTTAGAATAGTGGAATCACCTGTTAGTCCTGAAGAAGAGGCCATCCATCATGGACATACCAGCCATTCTCCTCTTGGAGCAGGGGAAGATGCACCTTTTAGATGGGATCATGTGCGGGTAAAAGTAAAAAAAGAGGTACAATTTAGTTGAAGTTTAGAATTTTGTCTCCATTCCACGTTTTATATTGTCTCACTGATATATACATGCTATTCTTTATGGGAGTAAAACATTTAACATTCTTCTTTTATACGAACAGATTGTGTCATTCGGGGATCCTTCGGTGTCACCCATCGAAAGAGTTGGAACTTACGTGAATCCAAAGGATTGGAATGCATTGATAAACGATCCAGATACAGTGAGTGATTAACTGAGAAGATAAATTTGCCTATTGCCGTTTAAGCATGGAACAAAGTTTTTTAATGTAGTTTGTGTAAATTTTAGGTTTGACTTTCTCTAAGTAATTTCATAATATCATAGCTAAAAATAGGAAAAGGTCATTAGCTTATTCAACTTCAGAAACTAGATTTCTCATACTTGATGTAGATAATGTTACAAGGCTCTGAACACCAACAACAAGAAGCAAGGCTCTGAACATCAACAATAGCAAATTTATCTTGCAACTTTGTGTCTGCGTGTCTGGTAGACAAAATTGCATGTCATTTTCTTAGTATCCTGACTGAATATGCTTCTGACTTCTTTAGGACTTCAAATTTCAACCTTGTATATTACAAAGTGTCTGATTGTGTACCTTCCACAAAATCTGATTGGGTTGTCTGTACATCTGATGCATGTTATAAGCATAATGAAGTATGAGGAAAAAATGTCATTATCTATTCTTCTTTAATAGTTTGATAGGTTGTACCTCAGGCTGATTTGATAGCAGGATTGCTTAGTCCAGTGTAAGCAATTCCAGATTGCTGATACCAAAATAAGACTTGTTTTGCTTAGACTGCCCACCTTTGACTTTTCCTTTAGCCCATTAAAGGGTCGCAACTTCATAGTGGTGGTTTTGGAATTGAATTAATCCCGTCCATCAGCTAGCTCCAAGCAGTGTTCAAGTTCAACTTGGAGTCACTCAAGCATGTACTGCCCCATTGCCTGGGTCCTGCTGTCAGAGAAAAGTGATTGCATTATCGGTGGACTTCGTGAACATAACAG
The DNA here is from genome assembly GCA_030544215.1 of Zantedeschia hybrid cultivar. Taxonomy (NCBI): domain Eukaryota; kingdom Viridiplantae; phylum Streptophyta; class Magnoliopsida; order Alismatales; family Araceae; genus Zantedeschia; species Zantedeschia hybrid cultivar. Next base: position 14,555,668 of record JARZZO010000005.1, read on the forward strand.
GTTGGATATGTGCTTAACTGTAGCTAAAATGGGCCTTGATCTACCTTTCCTCTAGAAATTAACCTAGCTTGGCCTAACATCCATACATGACACAATGAGGGTTTAATGTCTTCTTTTCTCCCACTGTGTAACCCCACGTGGTTCTCTCCTCTTGGATCCATGGTACCTAAAATCTATCAATCCCATGCAGTCTCTCTCGGTGTTTTCTTTCTCTACTCTTAGAATGCCATTGATGTACAAAAAGACCATTTTCTGTGTGCAGAAAAATCAATGTGTGCAAAAAGACCATTTTATGGTTTTTTGGCTTTTTGTTGGCCTTTTTAATGACACAGGACAACTCAAATGTAGGAGTGTCTGGCCCAGGAGCTGCCCCCAGCCTCAGCTGGGATCCCATGAGTACTATCTCGTCTCAAAAAGGAAAAAAAAAAAAAAACTCTAACATAGGAGTAGAAAGTCTGCAGTTTCGTTCTAACAGCCCTTTTGATTATCACTTGAATAGATTTATTGGTTATTGCATTGATTCTTTTTCGAGAAGTCTAAGTCAGCTTCAGTTCCATAATGTTGCTCTCTACCTACTTCCATTTCTTCTTTTTCTGCCCTTCACTCTGCTTTTTTATTATACCATTCTTTTTTTGAAGGTGGATCGTACCGCACTACTAAAAAAGAAAAGGGATTAAGTAGAAGTTAAAAAAATCCTTGAGAGAATTGAAAGGCTTGCATGAAGCGCTCAAACAGCTCGTCCCACACCTGAAGCACTTTAACCTCCTTGGCCTAGTGAGTCAAATTTCGGTTTGAAATTTGAATTTCAAACCTCCTGCCGCGGACTGGCGGGTATGACCGGCTCACCCCTCTGCGTCAAGTGACTCCACCAAACCAGTCCCCTTCACATGACTCGGCCATTGTCTTCTTCCTTGACAGGAGAGCTCTCAGCTTTCGCAGCCTCTAGATCTCATTGCCACCCCACCATTCCCTTGCTTGACCACCTTCATCCCAGAAGCTGGTCTATGTGCAGCCTCACTACCATCTTTATCCAGAGAATCTTGATTTCAAACATCAAAAACAAATACCTAGTGCTTGATGGTGATCCTTATGGTACCAGCATAACCTTGATCAAAAGTTGGTGAGTGTCCCTAAGGACCCTTTAGTCAACTGTACCGCATGTTCAACCAATTGGACCACCCTCACCACTAACACCCTTCTAAACAGATATAAGGGAATCCCAAAAAGATTTAAAACACACCAGCCATGGTTCCACCTGAATATTGGCACCCACCCAGACCATCACCTCTCAACCTTCCACATCCCCCATCCCTCCCCCTCCGACAGGATGACTACACTGGACTAAAGGATCTCTTTGGCAAGCTTCCATCAAGGGCACCTGATGAGTGTGCTTTTATCCTGCACCCATGAAGCTTTTCACTTCCAATGCCCCCATATGTCAGTCAGCTCCTTAGGGATAAGTTCCACCTGCACTCTGGCTCCCCTGAGCACTGATGGGAAGACAGGAACTCCCATGTTTAAACAGATATCTTGATGATTGCATCGATCCTTTTTCATTAAGCCCAGATCGGCTTCAGTTCCATAATGTTGTTCTTGCATGGCTTGAACTTCCTAATCCATGCCCCTAGTGAATAACCATCAGGAACAGTGTGATGCAAGAGGAACGATGGGTGATGAAGCATGCATCCCACACCACTGCTGTCTTTATTTCCAACATTCTGGTGGCACTGGCAACCTGGGGCTATGAAATGCAAGGCTAGAATGACACCTGCAATACTGCCATAGTGCCACCTCCATGGCATGTGTTAGTTTTACAGAATGTAACAATTTGTGGATGGAGAATGGTGGGCATGGTGGAGGTTGCTGCAACAAGGTTCTTGGTCATCTCCACGTTCTTGTTAAGAACTGTCATCATAACATGTTTCTAGGGCTTAGATGTACTGATGTGGATTGTCATATTTCTATCATGTAATATCAGGCTTAGTGAAGATTAGGGATATGGGTTCTTCAACTACCATCCAAAGATTCAAGGGAAACACACTCCTCAAGTGGTTTCATCTTCTAATTAAAGTAAATATAGTTTACTAGGAACTCTATGATTAAACATTTCAGTATTTAGTGCGCTGTTTACTGTTTATGGGTTCTATCACTTCTATGTCTAGGAACAAAAATTGGACAAAAATGATTGTCGCTCAGGTTTTGGACCTGACTCTATGTGGATATGGTTTAGATTTGCCTGAGGTGGGATGCATTTGGATTAAAATCCTCTACTTTATTTGTTAACTACTTTTTTATGTCTCCAGACATTCTGCGTTCCTATAAATTAGGTTCTTTTGTCTTACATTTTTGTCTCCTTTCTTTCTTAGTGCCATTACTAGATGCAGAAGCACCATGATACCAAGGATCCATGTGAGGCGGAAATTCTAGGCTTGATGATCTTAGAGGCTGATCAGGATATCCAAAAGCCACAAATCCGAACAACTTCTCTGTTCCTTAAGAGGGGGGGGGGGTTGGAAATCACAGATGCAGTTATACCCAAGTCTTAGTTTCTGATTAGATTCAGATGTTAAATATTACTATGCAATCTAGTAATTAGATAGTATAAATGTACTCTTTTTTTTTTTGCTTTTTGAATCTACTGATCCCTACTGAATTTGAATTTCCCATAAGCTAGTTAACGCTGCTGTCCTTGTCGGAATCAAAATCCTATACAGCTAAATTTGACTTGCTCCTCATGTGGATAGTGTGAAGCTGACCTGAGGAGGAGAGCTGTTTGGAGAAATGCCATAGGCAGTTTCTTAAACATGATTTTGGGTATTGTCTGTTTCTTTTCTGTAAACAGTAACTTAATATCATGAATAATCTGCCTTTTTTGCTCATTCACTGTGTTTGCTTTCCTGGGTTCAGAAGCTTGACTGCCAAAAGGGATGAATATGGCTGGGGTCCTAGTCAGGCCAAAGAACAAAGTACGAAAGATAAGCAATTGACAGAAACTTTTCTCTCCACACGTGTTTGGTAGCAATGTTTTACAGTGGCTGGTTTGACTGGCGTCCAATTCGACATTTTTACAATCTTTGTACAGAAAATGGGAAAAATTCTATCGGACACTGTTTGAAAATCACTTTTTGTAAGGGCATATGAATCAGTAATGACTATGACCACCTTCTGTGACTCTCATTGTTAAGTCTGTGACTGTATGCAGCTAATGTTTATTTGGTTGAAACTTACTAGCTGTAGCTGATTTTGTTTGTTTGGTTCCAGTATTCTTTGATGACCTGAGACTTCTATCATAAATGCCCATTCCATCATTGATCTGTTTGCTCGTCAACTATGCTTTAAATTTGTCCTCACAGAAGCTGTTGTTTTGTTGCTCTTTAGAAGATTAATAAATTGTGTATGATTTTATCCCTCCTTGGACATGTGTGTGAATTTTGGTGTATAGTCCTCATAGTAGTCACACTCATATGCCGCATCTCTTCTTTTATTCAACGAAGTTCTTTAGCTTCCCACATTGTTGAGGATCAACTGAAGAGTCTTTCAGTTTTTTGTGGCAAAAATCAATGCTGAAATGGCCAATTTCAATCTTCTATCATTTTTAACCTGTATGGAGGATGTTATTCATACAGGTGGTAATTGACGTGAGAAATACATATGAAACACGCATTGGAAAGTTTAAAGGGGCAGTTGATCCTTGTACAGTTGCATTCCGTGAATTTCCAGCTTGGGTGGATGACCAGTTTCAAGCAGGGAAATCAGATAGCCAACACTCGGTGCAAGAATTTGATGGGCTAGATGTACTTGAAGAAAAACATGGCCTTACAGATCCAAAAAAGCTTCCTCGTGTTGCAATGTACTGCACGGGTGGCATCAGATGTGAGAAGGCTTCAAGTTTTCTTTTAAGCAAAGGTTTCAAAGAGGTGAGCAGGCTAATTCTTATTTTGCTTTCATCATTTTATTTCTTAATGAAAATCTCTAGATGGCCTTCTGTCGAACTGCCAGCTGAATGGCGTAGGTCTAAAAGACCTCACGCACATGCCAAACTGGGCCAGGGCAAGTCCAGGCTGATTGGCACATGTCAGGTTGTTATATCCCATAGTTAAAATATAAGAATTTGATGACCGTGGTCGTGGAGTGTTTTGGCACATGTTTGGTGGTTATATTGCACAGTTAAAATATAGAGTTTGATGACTGTGATCATGGAATGTTGTAATCTACAGGTAAAGGTAATTTCACCAGGAATGTTGATTTTTTTTTTTTTTTCCTCAGATTGCTCTCTTGCGTATTGTGAATCACGTTTGGTAGTCCTTATCTTGCTTTGCCAACTTAATTTTCTTATATCATAGTTCTGAAAACAGAGCTGGATTTACAGGAAGACACATCTCTGGAGTCACGTTGCTCATACTTTATCATGAAATTCAGCTGACATACAACTTCATGGTTTCATGTTTTGTCAGGTTTATCATTTAGAAGGTGGGATTTTGAAATATCTGGAGGAGGTCCCCAAATCAGAGAGTCTTTGGGAGGGTGAATGCTTTGTGTTTGACAAGAGAGTTTCAGTTGAGCACGGTTTGGTCCAGGGAAGCTTCAAGCTCTGCTATGGTTGTAAACAACCCGTGAGTGATGAAGACATGGAATCTCCAGAGTGGGAGTATGGAGTTACCTGTCCCTACTGCTTTGCATCCAAATCTGAAGAAGAAAGAGAAAGGGCAAGAGCTCGCCAGAGGCAGTTTGAAACATGGGGTGTCATCGGTGGACCTGACAAGGGTCGCCGAAATCCTGCAAGGGCTGATAATGGCATGGATATGAAAATGAAACCACTCCCAAATTCAGTTTAGGTTGTCACAAATTTGCTGTTCTCCTGGAGAAGCATCCAGCAGATGAAGCTCTGGTTTTCTATTGTTGTAGCAAGACCCTATTAGATAGTAGACAAGCATTTGCATGAAGGAAAAGGAATCCTAGTTGGAAGAGAGAGAGAGAGAGAGAGAGAGAGAGAGAGGGGGGGCTGGTGGGATAATTCTGAGCAACAGGAAATTTTTTTAAAAAAAAGAGAAAACTGGGGCTTTGGGCACTATCTTATTCCGTGCTACTGACGCATTGTTACAGTCTTGACGTTGTCACTGAGTTTCTCTTCCTAACAGACTTTTTGATTCAAATCCCTATAATTATTTTATTTTTTGTTGTTTATGTTTTTTTTCTTGGTCATGTGCCTTTAGCTTTTTTGCTGTCCTTTTTCATCTTTATTGTGTTTTTGGTTTTCTCCCATCTACAACGTTACTTTAGACTGGTATTACTAAAAGTATTTTTCGAAGGAGTAAATAAAAATATAACAATAATAAGGTTGTATTTACAAGTTTGTACCTGGGGTAATATTCCTGTTTGATTGCGAGATAGAGATAACCTGTCTTAGTGGGATGGATTAGGTTAGCCCGGGTTAAGTAGTTTTTGTTTTTTGTTTGGTGACATTGATATCCTGGCTGGATAAGTTATACTAGGGTTAAGTAGTTTTGGTTTGGAAATGAAGTAGGGGTTAACCTGGGATAGGTAGATAGAAAACCTAGGATATCACGCGAGGCTATCCCTATCCCAGGCTGGGGCTGGGATACAAAATCTAAGATAACTTGGGTTAACACATTTCTGACCGCCCTTTTAATTCAGTTACGATTAATCCGTTGCCAAATTATTTTTTGGGATAAACCAAGAATGAATGGGTGATTACTCTGGGCTAAGCTGCAACCAAACAAGAGCAGGACCGATGAATACTTCGACTTGGGTGGACATTCTGCAATCAATTCACATCCTCAGCTCTTGTCGCTGCAATACCTATGTAAAAATTATGAATAAGTGTGCGTATAATCTTTGTACAAATCTTATGCACATAGTTCATGTTTATGTCCACAAATCTTTGTACAACCTTTCTTTTATGTCTTTGGAAAATGACAACTCTAGTAGCATAGTCAGAACCTTTCTTTCTGATGTGGGCAACCGTACGAAAGGATCTTTTAATAGAAGAATACAAGAAGAAAACAATGAAGATTGAAGCCCATAAAATAGGTTTAGAAACAGTATAAGAACATAAAAGACTTGCATTGTAGGTCAGTTTTCTCATCCATGCTCGCTTCCCCATTATCCAGATTTTAGCACTTCATCTACGTTTTATCCCTCGATTGATGAAAAAAATGAATTCTTTATCTGCATTTTATCCTTGGATTATCCCATAGATTAAAAAAAATGCGTTCACAAACTCAACCCTAAGACCATGCCTCTGAGTAACAAAGGAGAGAAAACTATAAAGATCTTAGCAGAACAACGCTTCAAGAGATCGACCAGCCCTTCCACCCGTTACGCAATTCTTTGAAGTATTAGGAATTTAGGAGGTGAGAAGAACAAACATGCCTGCTACCTCGTTTGTGTTTATTCCCCTTTTGCAGGTCTCTCTTAGGTGGATCTGCGGGCATTTGAGGTGTTTTATTGGGACGGCTGCTTTGATCCTGTGTCGGATCTTGGAGATGGTGTTTGAAGCTCGAATTTATGTGTCCTCCGCGCAGCCGTGTCCGCGTGCGCATCTGAGCTTTCACACGTTCAACTGCAAAACAGATGCAGCCTCTGTTTATGTGAATGAAAGGTAGCTCTTATATTGACAAAAAAAAATAAAAATAAAAATTGTGGAGGACATGATGGTTGTTAGTTTAGTGTTAAATAAAAGCATCAGTAATATAATATTTGTTGTACAATCAGGTTGTATAACAAGTCCAGTCACATCACACAATTTTTTGTAGTTAAACAACATAATCCAATTTAGCTAACTGAACGAGTTGACATGGCCACCCTATAATATTTTGATTGACAAATACATATTACGATGCAACAAATACAGTTTTTGATTGACAAATACAGTTACGATTGACAAATACGATTTTCGATGACAAATACAATTTTCGATTGACAAATATAGTTTTCGATTGACAAATACAGTTATGATTGGCAAATACGATTTTCAATTGACAAATACAGATTTCGATTTTCTATTGATAAATACATATTTTGATTAATAAATATAATTTCGATTGTCAAATATATATTTTGAGACAAATATAATTTTTAATTGATAAATATAGATTTCGATTGACAAATACAATTTTTTTATTGGTATTTGTCAATCGAAAATTATATTTATCAATCAAAATTGTATTGTCAATCGAAAACCGTATTTGTTAATCTAAATATATATTTGTCAATTAAAAACTACATTTGTTAATTTAAAATTGTATTTGTTAATCATAACTGTATTTGTCAATCGAAAATTGTATTTGTCAGTCGTAATATGTATTTGTTAATCGAAAACGGTATTTGTCAATCTAAATATTATATGAGTGATCATGTCAACTCGTCTACTTGATTAAGTTAGTCACGTGGTCCAACCACAAAAAATTGTGTCAGTGTGACTGAATTTGCTGCACAACTTACATCAAATATTAGTCTAAATGAAAATTATAGGGTCCTTAGCCAAATATTCCTACCCTTGTGCAAGAAGTCCTCTTCTTTCTTGGGTGAAGATCTAAGGTATGTTTGTGAGCATATCCGTTTTGTTATCGGTTTAAAAAGATTATTTATTAACTGTTTCATAAATTAATCAACCATAGGACCATCCAATCCCGAGTGTGCCCTATATATTTGATCATAAAAAGATTGTATTCACGATTGTTATCTGCTATACAAAATGTATCCGTTAATTGACCTATGTTAACGATCGGTCAATAATCGGGATATCGGTTACCGCTTGAATCGCTACTTATAGGGTACCCTGTGTTGGACCGGAAAACACAGAAAAAGAAGGCTTCTCACCATTTCACATCCACAGCGACGTTCTTCGTGTTTGCACGGAACCGACCAGGAAACAGAGAAAGGGCAACATGGCAGCCGCCGCCGCGGGATCGGGTGGTCTGTTCAAGTTTCTGCGGCCGGGACTGCGTCCCCAGTCGACGGACATCTCCGCGGCGGTCACGTGGGGCGTCGCCGCCACCGCCGGCGCCCTCTGGCTCATCCAGGTGCATGCGAATCTCTTGTTCTTCTTCATCATATGATCTTCTCCGCGATGCGCATCTGGCCTGAAGATTCGACGCTTATCTGTGCGCGTATAGATTTGCTTTTGCCAGTGGATACGGTCTGGGACGCCGAATTCTTCAAAGAATTGCGTAACGGGTGGAAGGGCTGGTCGATCTCCTGAAGCGTTGTCCTGCTGAGATCTTTATCGTTTTCTCTCCTTTGTTACTCAGAGGCATGGTCTTAGGGTTGCGTTTTGTGAACGCAATTTCTTTTAATCTTTGGGATAATCCAAGGATAAAATGCAGATAAAGAATGCATTTTTTTTAATCAATCGAGGGATAAAAGATAGATGAAGTGCTAAAATCTGGATAAAAGTTTTGCGTCTTTCATTCTAATTGTTGCATTTTTTGACTTTCTATAATGCTTTCAAACCCTAATAAATGATGTGGCATAAGTAGAGTTCATCTCCCACATCCATTCCAGATCCACCCCCCCCCAACAAAACATCTAATTTTTATTTTGTGCAGTGAGAAAATCAATTAAGAAAGGGCAGCCCAGTGCCGTGAGACTTCCACAATTGCAGGGTTGAGGGAAAATTGTATGCACCTTTGCCCTTGCCTTTTTTTTTTCTTTTTTCAGAGACACTGCTTCTGGTTTTGCCGTTTTGAACCCATGACCTTCAGGTCACAATGGAACAATCTTTCCATTGCACTAAGCTTCCCCTTCAGTGGGACTGGAAGAACCAATAGATTCTCCCATTTTGTTTTTTTGTTTTTTTTACTTTTTGTTTTCAAAAGTGACCGAAGTCTATTTTCAGAAAGTTAGGCGGCATTTTAATTCCATTCTGTGGGAGCGGTAGTGGAGGTGAGAGGGGGTGATTTGTTCAGGCAAGGACAACTTGGCCAGGTCTGTTGAGTGAGGACATTTGAAATGTTAGATGCCCACAAGACTAACTCAAATCTATTACTATTCTACAAGATTAGGGGGTTTATATTCTTAGAATGATACATTAGCATTTATAAAAGAGGAAGAAGTGCCATGTGACAAGGAGAAGTTATGAGTGAACAGTTATCGTGAAAGAAAATATGAGCATAAGAGATGTGGACAAAGTGGGGTTTGCTTGGGGAGGAGGTGTGATTGAAAGCGTGGATAGAGGATAGTGGGATGTGTCCCTACTATTAGGACAGAAAGGTGAGCAAGAAGAACTCAAAGGTGGGAATGAGATGTCCATTCCCAAATTACAATTTACAACATCAATATCTGATGTTTCTGAGATCTTTTTCCCATGAGCCTTGAGATAATTCTCTTTGCCAACGAAGGATTCAGCAGATGAATGAGGTATCTGGAGAGCCATATTCATGCCTTTGAACTGCCATTTCTCTCAGAAAGAATTAAGCTATAATGAGATGGTTACACTATTCAGCTCCAAAGAGAAGTGTGTTTCATGTCCCCTTCGTCAGTCCATTTATTGGTACTTTTCCAAATAATATCTTATTCTAGTTAAGCAGCTACCTGAATGCTCTCACCTGAAGGGGCAGTTTGTGGCCAGATCCTTAAGAGTCTCAAGTACATATCCCTCCTCCTTAGTGGTTTTCTTGTAGAGTTTTTATTGCTCCACTCTGTTGCTCTGTTTTATTTGATTTTTTTTTGTCTGGAGAAATTTGACACCCATAAACCTTTTGGGTGAGACTTGGGCATTACCCGACTCCTCTTTGGCTTGGGTCTTCCTTACATTTGGACATGATGCTATTTCTACCTCTCAATGAAACCCATAAGCTAATAGGCTGTGTCTTCTTTATGGACAATTTCATAAAATATCTAGAAATCCTTCACAAAGGGAAGCTATCTCAGATCTCTGCTTGTATTTTTATACCCTGGATTCTGCTCATTGCCCATAAGAAAGTCCCTTCTTTTCTGAAGGAGATCCATATTTTGAACATTTAAAATTCATCTTTATATTTGAAACGTTCATCTTTGTGACAGGGTATCTATGGGACCAGTTTAGACTGAAGCATTCTGGAGGTTGGCTATGGAAGGGATGATTAGAGGTAGTTTTCTTGGAAATTAGAATTCAACTCTGAAGGGGGAAATAAATATTTGAAATCAATGGCATGAGTTGGTAGCTCTGCTTATGGCAATGTTCACCAGATATACATGTTCATGAAGCTAGAAGGACACTGTCTAAACCAGGTTCTGTACACATCCTAACCCTCCAAATAAGGGGTGGGGTGGGGGTGGGAGTTGGAGGTTCTGATCCTTCTGAAAAAGGAGGATGCAATTCTTTTCTATATAAACAATATGAGAAGTTCCTAATGCTTGACATGATTGCTTCTTTGGTGTCAACATTCATTTATTTTTGATGTTGTTTTCTTTTCTTGAGAGCATGGTTGTCAAGGCATTCACCTTGGCACCTAGGCAAACAAGGCTTTTTCTCAAGACCTTGGTTGTTGAACACCTTTGTAGACTTTGAAAAAGCAGGCCCATGTGACACTTAGGTGCTCCTAGGTCAGATTAGCACGTCCAAGCAATGCCTAGGCCAATTCATGGGCTGATCAAATGGTTGCATCTGGGCCCACCCTCATATAAATAAGGTTGTAGGGATAATTGGGTCCTAGTTCTTGTTGCCTTTCATCTCATATTCCTCAACATTTCATCTTCCTCCTCGTCTTTGGCCTCATGCCTACTCAACAAATCATCTCGGTATGAGAAATGGGGCACTTCTACATGGATGATAAGCTTCTCCTCTTACTACAATGGCCACAATGAGTCAACAAGCCCACTTGTCAATGTCGATGAACGTGGAAACCCTTGTGGCCATTAGTGTCCTCTCAGATGAACCCACCCCCCTGCAGTGAGCCAGATGACAAGGTGTAGTCTTTCTGGTGAGTATGATAGATAAGAGAGGTTGAGTCTCTCTCTTCATCCTCTCACCTTTCTTAGGTTCCTCATGTACTTGGCCTCTCTTCTTTTGTGAGTGTCTCTCCCACCCATCACCCAATTTTGAAGATACCACCTAGGCACCACTTAGGTAGGCGCCTAAGCACTTAGGCACTCGGGGACCCCATGTACACCTTATGTTGCCTTACCAGTTACCACATTGACAAATATGCTTGAAAGTTATGATTGGAGGGTGCAGATAGTTTTTGCTATAGAAAGATATAGATCAACATCATTATTAGCCTTATACCATTAATTTCAGGTCAGCTAGTTCTGATAAAGGATGCAAGGATTTGAGAAAGTTCCCTATCTGGCTAGTTCCCTAGATTTTTTTGATGTTTGGATTAAAAGGGGAAGAGGAAGACATGACCGGTCCCTTTTGTTACTTAGGATTTTAGAAATGTGGGATGCTCATGTGGGTGGTAATGAAAACAAGATGCGGCAGGGGATCTAGTTTACCATTTAAATTTTCTTTAGGAGTAGGAGGGGGAAGAGGAGCTGGAGTGCTTTAGGAAGTGGGAACTATGGCAAAATGTGTGAATCCTACTTTTAAGTTCAGGAGGCATTTATCAGAGTACAAGCAAATGCCTAGGTACTAGGGGTTAATTTTTTGATAAAGGGGTGTACAGTTCCATCTTCTACTATAAGGGCTGGGGAGGTAGAGGATGTGTGTGTCTTGTTAAGTTCAGAAGTGGAGATTACTATGAAGTTGAGATCGGAACTTTTTTGGGAGTTGCAAGAGCAAAACTCTTTCTTCTCTATTTTCATTACCTCCCTTTTTATGAGGATAATAATCTTGCCATGAAAACAATGCTTTTCTGAAGTGCACTTTAAACTTGTTGCACTTTAAAACTTTTACTTGTAGAAGTCACAAGTGAGGATATGTGGTTCATTATAGCGGATGAAAATGTTCATTGGGCCGCCATACTTCAAGGTTGTACCATGAAGGAGTTCCCTGTCATGTACCATGGATCCCCACCTCTTCTGGGGAAGTGCAGGTATGGAGACTTGTATGTATGTTCAAAGAGTTTGCATGGTCATTTGGAAGGCTGCATCATTTCCTTTGGTGGAGATTCATTCTTTTTGTTGCTGTATTATCTAGCCTTCTAATTTCTCTTCTTATTTCAGACTCCCAAGGCAGTGAAAGCAGGCTAAACTGCTGGCTTCCATCCATTTCCTATAGCAGAGATGTAGGAAGATGGTTATGGCATGTTCCTAATTGATTGGTGGAGTGTGTGCAGGGGAAAGGAATGGGTAAGATCTGGTACCCGACTTAAAGGAGACTTTGAAACCCTAGCCTTGTTTATTAAATGGTTTTGGTGGTTGGGTTCTGATGAACATGGACTGGTGGTGATTCTGATGAGGCATAAGTACTATTAACAAATGTAAGTTATGTGGGGCATCACCTCCAGAAGGCTTAGAAACACAGTTCAAGGAATTGGTCTATCCAGATAAGAACTGGCGATCTGGAGAAGTATCTGCAATAACTGATCTGATTTTTGGTGTTTTCTTTCCAAAATGTTTGCAGAATGCTTTTGAGAATGTTATGGTTGGAATCATCTAATTTGGATAATTATCAGCAGCAACTGATCTGATTTTATTAATTTTTTTTTTATATTTATAATCTTAATACTATTGCCAAGTTAGTTCTCCCTGCCATATTGTACATATTTTCCTCAGACAGGAAGTTTCACCCTATGACGGTCAGATTTCTTTTCCCCCCCAAGACCTTTAGATCCGCCAACATTTCTTTTCATGGACCCAGAAGCATGGATGAGGCTTTGATGGGTTTGATTTCAGTTCATGTTTTCCTATAAAGCAGATGGTATTACATTTCCTTAAAACAAAAAGGTAAAGGTGCATATATGTGTCAAAAGAAAGTAACTCCCCCCAACTCCCCCCCCAAAGATGGTGTAAAGCAATCTGCAGACAAATATTATACAAGAAGCTTGAGTCATGAACATTCACCCCTCCCAAGGCCATAGCTAGCCCATTCACTTTCTCTATCCTGCTCACAAATGAAAATACCAGTTTGGTCCACTGATCTACTCCTGTTTCTGAAAATTCAAATGTTTTTTCCCCAAGTAGTGTAGACTGCACCATGAAGAACCAGCCACTACTTGTTTGCCGCCCTGCTATTCCATGGTTTGTTCCACATTGCTAACAAGCATTATGCCTCCTTGGGATGTTCCAAACTATCCACATCTTCTGGAGGAGCAACCACCACATAGTTATTATTTTATTTTATCCCCCATATCATCTTGAGTACTTTTTCTCCTTTGGATACAAGATGCTCTAAGCTTTCCTTTAGTTTTCTCTTCCAATTTACTCCGTTGTACTAAATAGGATTGCTGGCTGTTTGAGAATGTATTTTTAATTACTAATGTTCTGATGATTGTGTTTACAACTTTACTATTTTTAGTGTATTATTTCATCATCAGGGTAAAAGGTTGGCATCAGTTGTATGGTTTATAGTGTCTTGTATGTACGGGCAGAATATCTTCGAAAAACTTAGGATTGAACAACTCATACTTCTCCATAAAATAAATAGATACATGGAGATGTCTTCATGGCTGGTACTCTATATTATGATCCGTGGAAATCTTCAAATTGAAAGTGAGCTTACAGGAGAATGACAAAGTGCAGCTGTTTTGAATCGAGGGAGGTGATAAAGATTTCTGTTGGCTTATCAGCTAGTGTTGCCTTATTTTCTCTATGATGTGAAACATTGATAAGCATGGTCTCAGCTGTCATTCTTTGAGGAGTAAAAGGGATAAGAATGTCTTTGACGGGGGGAAAGGCTGTATCTGCAGACAGAAAAGTTAAAGAGATGGAAATTCGTGGATGGGATGAATGAAATGCAGGGTAAAGAATTGTTTCGGATTTCTAATCTAATAAAAAAGAAAATGAGAATGATCTTAGGCATCATTTGGAAACACCTTTGTAATATATTCCAATCATTGGGATCCTTGACAAAACAAAAGCGTTCCCAAATAAAAGGGATCCCCTCGGTTTCCCAACTATCCAGAAGCAAGATGGTTTTGAAGAGGGGAGAATGGACACATGAGAGCAAAGGAGGAGGGTTTTCTCAAAAGCTGGCTGGGGATAGCTTCGGAGAAGGGCAACTAGACTACAATGAATGGAAAAGTGACTTTTACCATGAATAGACCAAAATACCCATTACCCATTAACTTTTTGGAAGTGACTCTAAAAGTTAGGGTTTAGTGTTAAACTAAATTATAAGCATGTTTCAACCACTTATCCAAAATGAGATTCTTAACAATAGTTGTTCACTCCCAAAATCTGTATTTTGCTGATCCTTTTTAGGAAAAATGTGGTTTGTACCACCAATTTTATTAAATAAAGAGAGGTAGTACAAGTGAAAGATGAGAGGAGATGTTTCCCTCCCTTAAATAACTACATTACAAAAGGAATCAAAGAAACTGATTGGAGATCTCCTTTTCTAGATCTTCTCCTTTTTTTAGGAATCGTTTCAGCATGCTACTGCTTTGACTGTGCCTCATTTTGCGTGCCCACCTCCAATAGGTGCATTGGTTGCGTGAGGGCACCTCTGTGCTCTGTTTTGCGCACCGATCATATTGTTGGCTTCCTCGCGGTGAGGCCAACTCATCCAGCGCCTCACCCACCAGTAGTGTCTCATTTTGCATGCTACCTTTGCACACATATCGAGGTCACTCGTTCGTACTCCACTTCGCATGCCGATCGCACTGTTGGATTCTTCTTAGCGAGGCCGACTCAATTTTAGTATGATGCTGCCCGGATTGCACCTTGTTTTGCGTGCCATCTTAACACTCATATCGAGGTCCTCGTTCTCGCATTGCGAGACGTGCGTTAGGCATGATCTGTGTGCCAACTTTTGGATGCCTCTACTTACGTGGCACGTTTTGCGAGATACTGGCTATTGACTACTTGAGTAAGTATTGGGGGTTGTCTGAATACCTTGCATGGATCAACTTAAAGAGTGATTGGAACCATTTCAAGATTGACATTCAGAGTCTACTTTCTAAATTAAGGGAGGCGGTTGACACTAACACGGTGTTGATTAAGGAACATGAAAAATCAATGGAAAATGCAGTATATAGGCTGACCTAGCATTGATTGAGAAGTATGAAAGTCAAGTGAAAGAGGTACATTATGAAGCCGATTTAGTGTTGGAAGATGAGCATTTAGGAGAGGTTGAGTCCGAGATGTGTCTACAGCAGATGATGACCTACTCCTTGCTGAGCAACATGAGCCGAAAATAGAAGAAATAATTAGAGATGTGGTCAATCAGCCGAAGGTCGTTCAAGACACCATCATCATGCATGAATTTGACTACATATGGGCCAATATTGAGGACACTTTCTGCCTCAAGTTGAGGCATTTTTGCGGATGGAGATCCAAGAGGTCAATGGTGTTTCTTATATTTGCTACTCTTATCATGTTCTTTTGGATATTGCCTCATTTCAAAAGTCGAGGACGAGTTTTTCGAACCAGGGGAGAATGATAGGAATCCAAGTTCAGAGCAAGTTTTATTATGCTCAGAAGCTTCTGAAAGTCCATTTGAAGTGTAGAGTGTTTTTAGATGAGTCCATAGGTATTTTATTTGGCCCATTTGGAGCCCATTTAACATATTTTCTATTTTTTCTGAATTTTATGTGTGATTTTCTATTTTTTAGAGATTTTTAGTGCGAATTTTCACAATAATTATCTAAACATTATATATATGGATGTAATATCTCTTTTCTAATTATGGTTGAATATTAGTACGAATTTTGAGTGAATTTTTTGGTGCTCTCTGTGACGGAGAAGACGACCCTGCGACGGTTGAATCTGCTCTGCGACGGGGCCGGGTGTGGCGCCCAAGCCGCTGGTGCGACGCCGGGCCGCCCCACTGCCGGTGCGATATTGGTAGAGTCTCCAAACTCCTTCCTCCTCTGTCCCCCATCAAAAAGACTCTTAAGTACATAAAAAACTCAAAGCTCTAGAACAAATATTCTCAATGTACTTTGCTGATATTAGTTAGACAATCCAATTTCGGCCAAAGTCAATGAAATAAAAGTATTTCGAAATCCTATCTTAGACATAAGAATGTTATAGGTTTTAGAGAGAAGAAAACAAGAAGAATATTGATGATTTCCTTTCAGGAGGTGTGTCACTTGGATTGGAGAAAGAAAATAAAGCATGTCCAAGGGAGAAGAAGTGGAGTGGTTCCAAAATGTAATCAGGCAGTTGGAGGATGGGAACTGTGGTTTGGGGCTTTGGGTGATTGCTGCCTTACTTTGCATAGACTTCCATGAAGTGTTGTTCTAGATATTTTGTGAAATCAGAAAGTCCTTTGACGCAAATAATAAATCACAAGTTCTTTGTGGCAATATGACTGTTCATTGACATGCTCACATGCAATATGGTATATACCTTTGTGTGCACAGGAAGCCGTGGTTTTTGAGGGTTCATGTGTTAACTTTTGTTTCTTTAAATGTAGTGCAACTTGTTTTAATTTATGAAATAATGATGCTTCTATAGTAAATTGTTTTAGTAAATGTTTACCTTTTTTGGCTTAGGGATGATCAGAAATTCCTACTTTTTGGAAACGGTGGTATATTTGCCATTAATTTGATCATTAATCTAATATTTCTGCTATGTGGAGTGGGGGAGGCATTGGGTATTTCTACTATATATAAGGTGGGAGGGGAGCCCATGGGCTACCATATTCTTTGTGCTCCGTCCCTAGAAGTCATCAAAAGGTGAGGGTGTGTAGACTTTCTCCTCATGCACCCTCAACCCATCCCTGTCCTATCTTCTTCCTCTTCTTTCCCCTCTCTTGTATACCTCCTTAACCTGTGTCCTTTATTAGGACATGGTTTCCTCCATATAGGACCTCTTATTTTCCTCAAAGTCATGACTCATGTTATCTTCAAATAATAAAAAGAAGTAATTAAAGGAAAATGAGAGTGAAGAGAGTAAGCACTCGGAGAATGGGAATGGATTGGACAAAATCCAGTTGGAGAATGGGAACAGATTGGACAAATCCAATCAGATCAGCCAAATCCAACTTGTCCCTATTTGATCCATGAATCCTTGCATTTAGGATTGTGTTTTCATGTTTGTCATGAAAACATTTTTCCAAACTCTGTCTATTATTCTAGTCAGCTTGTGGTTTTTTATGTTTGTAGTATAAACCTTTTTGAAATCTTCTTTCAACTTTCTTCGCTAAATGTTGGCCTTCCATAGACCAGTTCTCTGGAGCTTATTCTGTAGGCTTCAGCAAATTGGACATCTTTTTACCATGATCGAAATCTAATGAGTTTATTGCACTCGTTCACTTAATGACTTTAGATGCTTGCTTGGCATGTTCATGCATACTTCTGTATTTAGGTGAAATTTACTGTTTCTTATACTTGAACCAATGATATTGTTCAGCTACCAACTTAGCAATATGTTTTTCTTTTTTCTTTTTTTTGCTAGGTCTAGTTTGAGGTCAGAAGCTTGTTTCCGTGTTTTGTTTGCTTTCTGACCTTCCCTAATTGCTTTACTTTATCTGTTTTCTGACTTCTACCTGCAGCCTTTTGATTGGCTGAAGAGACAACTCTTTGAAAAGCCCAAGCCCGAGGAATGAAGTCTGGAAATGGAAAGCAAGAATATGCTGAGGGAGAAAAAGGCCTGACGGTTGAAAATTTTCCTTTCCTTTCCATAGTTGACAAGAAGAAATAATTCTCAGAACCGGGAAATAATATTTTATTTGTACTCTGCATCATCTATTGAGGTGATTCTATTTCTTGTTGGTGTTCAATAGATTTTTCTTCCAGGAATGATAATGGCAGGTCACTTAAGATTCCAACTTTGTTGGTGCCAGTTTGTGGGCAATTGTGGGAGGACCTTCTGATCAGTTTTAACCGTAATTTATTGATCAGAGATAGGGATTTTAGTCCTGATTTGATCCACTATATATGGCTTTCAGATGTGTCCGTTAAATTTATGACATCGTTCAGCTCTTTAACTACGTGTTCTATGGTGTTTATAACTGCTGGTAAGCAGTAGCTTCGTTTAGATATAAATAATGCATTAATTACTAGATCCTCTAGTATGCAGATGGAAGGAGTCATGGGGACCGAGACTCATCTAACTTGGGGGATGTTTATGTCATCATAAAACTTCTTGTGCTCTCACTCTGCAGGTCCAGAAATCTTGCTCTCGTGCACCTCACAGATCCCTCGTGTATCTTCTCCCGTCGGTCAGTTTCTCTTCACCTCATGCCTCCATTGCCCCCTCCCTCGCCGACACTCATCACTCACCCTCCATGATCCATGCCTGATCGGAATCGGCGGGGGGTTTCCACCCAGCTGTTGGAGGAATATAAGATTTCATGCAGAGCTAAGCTTTACATGCAAGTTATGGTTTGATAGATTTTTCCTAGCGGATCCCTCTACAAATCTTCTTTATAGGCCATGGAACATAGATTTGGTGGGGATCCACCAGAGCAACAGAGCCGCTCTTTTTCTGTCATGTGCACCTCCAGATTCTTTTGAGGTAGAAGAAGAACTCTTTAGTTGAGGTGCTACATGGCCCATCAAGGGAGGGGACAAGGGGGCAGCGATGGTGAGTCATTCCTGCGGAGGGGAGAGGCAGGGGAACTTTGGCGGTGCTGGGTAGTTTCGAACGAGGAGGTCTGGGTCCTAAAATGCTTGGGCAAGGGGGCATGAGGAGAGAAGGAAAGAAGAAGTCATAGGGTGGCAAGGAGAGGTGCAGCTTCAAGGTGCCATCTGTCATCAGTAGATATTGACCATTAGATCACAAACTTTTATCGTAACTGTTCATTTCTACGGTCACTCCTCTCTCTTCCCTATTTATATTTAATAGCTAAAAGCATGATTTAGTAAATAATATCTTCATCCTCAATTGGTTGAAAATAACATCTATCGACAGCCGTGCATTTATTTTTCCATGTAACGCTTGCAACCTGCAAAACGCACATTTCTCATTTATGGTTTATCCCTCTTTCTATGCAACCCAGCATCTTTTTGCTTTATTTCTTGCTTGTGTTGCCTCCACAAGACTCTTAACTTCAAGCCCGCATGCATGGTTGCACATTATTATGATGTATAAAAAATAATTTGCAGTACTTAGAGCCTTAGTGCTCAACCAAAAAACAAAAAGAAGGTAATTGGTGCCCTATAATCTTCTCTCTGGACACTTCACCTTATAACAGTTGAATAATTTCTATATTATATCGATCAGCAAGAAACGACCACCGTCAATCTTTTTTTTTTTTTTTTGACTAATCATTACTACAGAAGCATTTTTACCTTCATAATGTGAGACCACAGCTTTTTCCTCTCTCTCCACCCCCCCCCCACCCAACAATTTACAAAGGGAAGCATTGGAGGGCTGCCCTAAATCATCCTGGATTAACAACAGAAGTGCTTGAAGGGCGACCCCATCATCGTCAAACCTCTGACTGCTACTTCAACAGCATCTATGGGCTGTCTCACTTACCGGATGAACAATAGCAGTGTCAAAGGAGACCCACTATCGCCTATGGGATCGGTTTAGATATCACCAGGGTGAATTCCATCAATCATGAGTGACGCAGCCGACTGGTGCTCCCGGGTGGATCTTGGGCGGAGTATCTAAAATCTTATTGAGAGGAGAGGATGCGGACTAGAGAGTCCCGGCTAGCCTGCACAGAACCTAGGCGGTTAGATGGGGCCCTGGGTGTGATCCTGGGGTAGACCCTTTTGACGTCCAAATCAGTATATGGCCGTTTAAGGAAGTAGAATAAGAATATTAAGGAGAGTGATATGGGTCTCAAAATGTACCATTTTCTAAAGTAATATCACCTTTTTATAAGAAGAAATGCAAGTGCTCTTCTTTATTATAGTCGATGTAGGACTATTTTAAGGAACGTTCTGCCTTCTTCAAATGCAACATCAACACCTATGGGCAATTGGACCGAAGGCTTGTCAACCGTTAAACTTAGGCGATAGACTTGTTCCTAGTTCGGCCCTATTTCTGGGTCAGCTTCGGAGGCCCAGCTCTCGGTCCGCTCATCAATAAGTTTTGACATCACACTCTTTTTTTTTTCTTTTTTCTCTCCCCCTCCACATTCGCCGTTGCTGCTTCCCCTACCACCTGCACAGAGTCCCCTCAGCTGGCGAACGGTGCAAGTACATCACCTTCAGAAAATCGAGACGGCAACGACAACAGCAAAGGCCCTAGAAGCGATAATTGACGACCAACATAGTGCAATTGACGATGAATGAAGCTTTGGCGGCACACTCTCTCTCTTAAACAGCCATATAATGTAGACTCCTTTGCTGTGCAACTGTTAGGCTTCTCTGTTAGGGATGTAAATTGGGTGGGCTGGGTTGGGTTATGTGATAATTTGGGTCTAATTTAAATTTAAAATAGCTCAGCTCAATTTTAACCTAGCACAAATTCAGTTAAGTTTAATCTAAATTCAGCCCAAATTCAATAATGAGTGGTTGGATTGAGTTGACCCTATTTATAAATGATTTGTTAGAAGTATTTTGCTTTTTTTATGAATTATAGTAAAAGTCAATAAATTAAATTGGGCCAGTCCTTTTTTAGTCCAATCCAACTCAGATTTAACTAATGTCAAACCAAATTTAGTCCAAACCAATTTATATAATTTAGAGCAGTCCAATATCCTTTAATATAGGCTGAGTTGGGCTAGACCACGGGCTGACCCGCCCACTTGACACCCCTACTTCTCTGGGTTCGACCGTATGTATATATATGTTGGACACAAGCGATGATCCCATTCCACGACATTATATGGTATTGTGATGACATCATGGTGCACGTTCCAGCCTTGCCTTTATTTTAAGATGGTATTGGATCATCTAGCATTTGTGTTCCACTTGAAAATAAAAACAGTAGAGATTATCTACGTTCAAATTTGATATGATGCATAAAATATTTATAATGTTTTCTTTATCTCATCTACTTATTGCCTATCCTAACATGTGAAAACTTATGTACAACTTTTATGCATGTACTCGCATGCGTGTACATATGTTAAGAATTTATTGGTATAATTTCTTTAACCTATTTCCTTATTTAAGTTATTTTTATATAATTAATTATACATGAAACATAAATATAAATGAAATTGAGTTTTTCATGTCATATTTTGCCAAGTTTTAACCATTTTGTCAATCTTCCAGATTGTGTTTGAATAAAATGTTTATTCTTTCCCTAAGGCAGATATTATATATATGTCCAATGTTACAATATTGTAAAATTGTGGCAATATTTGTTTCTTGTAGACCTTGCATTCCAACAGTTGAATCCGTTCATGACTTAGCATCTGTATCATCATTACAAAGGCAATAATAGTTATGAAACGACCAATCAAGGATGCTCGTCGCTTGTTTATAATTTGAAGTAACCATGAATCACCCACGTGACGAAGTTATGAATTAGTCAAGCATTATGAAGGCTCTAGTTTTTGAAGAATAATATGGCACCACATCTAGTTTTTGAAGAACAATGAAAAATCAATATAAATTTAGCATATTGAGCAATGAATTAATGTAACATAAGGTTAGCAAGTGTTACTATGCCATCAATAATAAGTGTTTTCATTGGGGTCAGACCTACCTATCAATGGAGAGGAAGAATCCTCAAGTCTCGTTCAAAGCATCAGACAAGGATTTTAAAAAACATGAGAACAAAAAAGACCAATTAATGAATTATATCATACTTTTCTTGTTTTTCCTTGACTACTTTACCAATGTAGATCCATGTTTTCTTCTTATAAAACTGTGAAATGATACCTACAAAATGTTTTGTCTACCCAGCCCAAATGACCAACAACACAAAAGCCACCTGTAAGTCCAAATACAACTATGATGGTGGCATACAAAAGCAGATGACTTCGATTCGTAACCATCAAGAAAGGCATCATAACATGACCACTGTGAATTAGAATCAATTAGAATGGTTCAATAATTTTCAAACAAATGAAATGAAGTCTTAAAAATGGTCCATTAAATTCCCACCAGGTTACTTTGATGAAGTGTTTTGTTGCCGTCTGTCTTTTTTTAAGTGCCTTGTGACATTGTAATGAGGCTTATATAGAATTTGCTTAGCACTCAATCAAGAAGAGTTATCCATGTGTTTTAACAGTGCAAGGAGGATTATGTACGAATTGAAGTTGCATAGAGCAGTTATGGGGGTGGTAATACTTAATAGGAACGAGATGGGAGCGAGGTGTCTTCTAGTTAAACACTCGAATTTTCCTTGCGTGTAGGAGTGGGGATGGAGAGCGAGAGCATTTTTAGGAATAGGAACGATGGCAAAATGAGTAAATCCTACAACTAAGGTATGAAAACTTTATAGATTGAATAAAAAAGCCAATGCCTCTTGCTTTTGAGGATTAATTAATCTGTCAAGATGTTTAGAGTTTTCAAGATGTGCATTTCCAGAATTCTCTTTCGTACTAAAGCATGAGATGGAGAAAATTAGACAGAATATGTGAAAGCATGCATTTGCAAGATTTATAGACTATTCGTAGTAAAGCAAAATAGTGGAGCAAGGATTTTCAAGATCTAAAATTGAACAAAATAGTGAGCATGCACATTTATGTGTTTTAGAGGACTATTCTCACTTTGAAGTTGGAAAAGAAAAACAGGAAAATTTTGCACGGCCATTATGACATAGACTTGCCACATTATGCCATATAGGAACTGTGCCATTAACCAAAACGGGATATGAAATTTTTTTATGACAAATACAAAACAAACCAGGTATTGCATCATAACGAATATAAAGTTGACAAGAGGAAACATATCAAGTAAACCTTTGTCTCGTAGGCACATCTAGAAATATCTAATGTGGTTAGCTTGATGGTACATTGTGGCCCCATAGCTGCCAACATTGGAGCACCAATAGTAGTTAATCAAGAGTACTGTCTTGACTATTGAAATTATGTATGGTTATCCCCCATCACAATCACGACCATGGGACAAAGATAGCAAGCAGAAAGGAGCGAGAAGAAGAAAGGGAGACAAGAAAATCCCTTTCGTGCACTTGCTGGGAAGAATAGAAGGGAGGAAAGGCAAACCAACATATAGCTGCAAGCATGGGAGAAGAAAAAGTAAGAGTCGGTGATATATCAGGCAAAGCACAATGAGCTGCAAACTAATAGGGTCGGGGTTCCCTCAGTTGGGCGACTAAGAGAACTCTCGTAGTCTCCACCGTGCGTATGAGGTGCGTCCGGGATGCATATCCGAGGTAGATCCATCTCGAGTGCACTCCGAGCCGTGCACGCTCGTGGGCATGGTGAGGGACTGCGAGAGTTTTCTCAATTGTCCGATTGAGGAAATCCTGACCCAAACTAATATGAGTTCTAAGTAAGGAAAGAAATCAATACAACGTACATAAAAAGGAAAGAGAACCCGCGAATGAATTAATCACAAGCATCTATCAACAACTACACCAGAAAACCTAAGTAGTCTAATTGATTCATATGATAAATTTACATCAAAATAACAATTATATTTGGTGATTAGAAAAAACAAAACCACAATGATTTGTTTAACCCACCAATGTGGCTCATTCTTGCCATCGTATAACCATAAAAATGGTGGTGGAAGAAGTTATAATAAGCTTGAAATGTAAAGGGATAAACGTGCAATCCTCTTGCTAGGACTTGGGCCTAGCAAGCCCACATGAAGTTTGAACAGGTTAATTTGCCCAGCTATCTTTTGGGAGAGACTTGTTGCAATGCTTGAGATATTACAGTTTATAGAGGTTATCATCCAATCTGTTTAATCGGATGACGATTTGGCTGATCACCTACATAAAGATCGGATGATAGAGACATTAGATTGAGGTGATCCTTCAACTCAACAAATTTCTTTTAAGAAAAAAAAAAAGTACATACCCTGCTCTTCCGTCCGATCAAAACAGGTTGGACGACAATGCCTAAATTATTACAATCCATCTTTGGTTGCAATGTCCTAAATATTGCAGGAAGTCCTTTTCTTCTTTTGTTTATGAATTTCTACTCTTCATGGCCTTCAGTTGCAAGTAGGCAGGCCTGTGTCAGAGATCATGATGGATCTTATTCGCACAAAACTTTCAGATCTCTGTTGCACCCACACGAGTGCAGCCTGTGGCGGATCTAGCCTTGATCTTATTAGATTTTGTTAAATTTATTAGCCTAATCTAAAGTAGTGTAGTTTAGAATCCTACTGGTCCAACCTTTTTTTTTGACCAGAAGTAAACATGTATTGCTAAAAGAAAATGTTGGTTACATCAGAGATAACAACATATTTAATAGAAGGTGGGATCGAAGAAGGATCCCAAACTGCTTCCATGTTCATCAGAAGAGCATACTTTGCACAAGCGTGAGCTGCCTTGTTGCAGATTCTAGGAGTGAAGGAAAGGCTAATGCTATCCGTGGAGAGAATGTGCTGAGAATTCTCAATGATGGTCTTCACCTTCCAAGGTGTAGAGCTAATCTTGAGCGTGGCATTGATCAGCACTTGAGCATCACCTTCCACAAAGACCATCCCATTAATCTGTTGAGCTAGCTGCAGAGCATGAAGTAACGCCAATGCTTCCACCAAAACAGGGTCGGATGTGTGCACAATTTTTGTGATGCAGTTGATAGGAGATCCAAATCGGTCTCTAACAATTATACCCAATGCTCCTCCAGAGTTTGAGGTAGCACCATCAAAATTGATCTTGAGAGCACCATGGCAGGGAGGGGACCAATTAGGAGTAGGTGCATTTGGTTTAGGAGATGCAGTCGACTGGTTGCAGGCTGAGGAATTCCAGAATTTGACATCTACCAAGGCAGATCTGATCACAGAGAGAGCAGGAACAAGAATCCCATCAATAACTTTCTTGCATCTGGCTTTCCAGATATGCCACATAATGGAGAAGCATGTAGCTATGTGCTGCCTATCATTAACGTTTGAAGTAAATGGGGGGCTAGACCAAGTCGAGATTCTATCAGCTAGATCCAAATTATCCAAGGAAGAATGATAATTCAAGGGTGAAGCTTTCCAAACTGCTCTGGCAAACTCACAGTCAAATAGCATGTGAGTAACTGTTTCCGGGCATATAAAGCAAACCTGACAGATACTATCCACATATGGCAGTCTTCTGGAGATGAGATCAGAGACTGGGATAGCATTGGAGAGACATTTCCATACAAAATACAGAATTTTTGGTGGTATCAATTTCTGAACTTGGGCGTGCCATAGGTGCTTCCATACAATGTCAGGGGTAGATGAGGATGCAGGATTATAAATGTCCAATAGGTATTTATAAGCAGATTTTGTGGTGAAATTGCCATCAGGGGTGAGCTTCCAAATAAACTGATCTCCCAGATTTAGATCATTCTGAGGTAGCTGAATTTGACTAATACTGTCAGCAATATCATTCTCGAACAACCTATATAAGAGGTCCAAATTCCACTTACCATGACTTATGAGCTGAAAAACCCAGGTAGGGATCAGGGTATCATAATGCTGTCTGACAGTAGGGGGGGCAATGCTATTTGGGATCCAACTGTCCGACCAAATATTTGTTGTGAGGCCATTTCTGATTATCTTGAAAGATAATGAAGAGATGATGTTTCTGAGTTTGAGCATAGCAGACCAGGACAGAGAGCAGTTGGCAGGCACCTTAGCATCCCAAAAATTAACATTGGTGAGATATTTAGCTCTGATCAATGAGGCCCAAACTGAGTTTTGATTCTGAATAAATTTCCAATTGAGTTTCAACACAGTAGCTTTATTCAAGGTTTCCAAGTCCCTAATTCCTAAACCTCCTGTAGCTCTGTGTTTTTTGAGGGAAGCCCAGTTACATAGATGAATTCTTTTGTGCTCCAGATTATCACCCCATAGGAAGGAGCACATAATCTGATTAAGTTTCCTGATTGTGGTCTTAGGGAGAAAACCAATGCCCATCACATGAATTGGTATAGAAGCCAATGTTGAATTTATAAGGGTGACTTTTCCAGCAGTGGATAGGGTTGTTGCCTTCCAATGTGAGAGTTTCATCTTTATTTTCTCCACAATATAAGAGAATTGATCAACTTTGCCTCTTCCCATCTTAAAAGGAATACCTAAATACTGATCAGATTTCTTCATAAGGGGAATACCATATTTGGAGCAAAACTGGGCTTGAATATGAGTGGGAACATTTTTACTGAACATGAAGCTGGATTTGGATTTGTTCAGGTGCTGACCAGACCAATGACCATAGGTGTCAAGGCATTGTAAATACTGATTAATTTCAGCTTCAGTAGCCATACCAAATAGTACTATGTCATCAGCATACATCAGATGGGAAATGATGGGAGCTCTTTTATTAATTTGAAACCCCAATATGCTTCTGTCCATGATTTTTGAATGAAGGAGCTGGGTTAACATTTCAGCACACAGAATGTAGATATAAGGGGAGAGAGGGCACCCCTGTCTAATTCCTCTGCTAGGAACAATCAAGCCAACATGATCCCCATTGATGTTAATTGAAAAAGTTGTAGTGGAGATGCACATCATAATAAGATTCACAGTGTGGGTAGAAAACCCCAGTTTATAAAGGACATTAGTAATGAAATCCCATTCAAGCTTATCATAAGCTTTTGCAATATCCACCTTCATGCAGAAGATGCCAGAGTTACCTTTCTTGACATTCATGGAGTGAGCTAATTCCTGAGAAATAAGTATGTTGTCCAGCAAGTATCTTTCAGGAACATAGGCACATTGATTAAAAGATATCAGCCTAGGAAGTAGAATCTTTAGTCTGCCAGCTAGAATCCTTGCACAGATTTTATAAATTACATTTGAGAGGCTGATGGGTCTGTAATCCACAGGAGAGGCAGCAGGTTTTTTCTTAGGGATTAAAACAATATTCGTATGATTTAGGCCCTTGGGCATAGAGACATTCCTGAAAATATTCTGAATGCAAAGAACAAGCTCATGTTTGACAATGTGCCAGTATTTCTGAAAGAAGAGTGGGGGAAAACCATCCGGGCCAGGAGCTTTGGAAGGACCCATGTTCATTAGAGCAGTGTGAATTTCGTCCACATTAGGAACAGCACAGAGATTATGATTTTCTTGACTGGTTACATTCTGTTGACCCTCACTAGGTAGTTTCCAATCCACAAAGGAGAAGTCAATATTGCCACCCTGGTAAAGGTCTTTGAAGTAATCCACAAAAATTTTGTTGATGAGAGCATAATCTTCAATCCAGGAACCATTTGGAAGCCGGATTCCAGGAATTCTATTAAGATTTCGTCTGCAGAGAACCGAGAGGTGAAAAAATTTTGTATTTCTATCACCCCCCACATACCAATTGATTTTAGCTCTCTGTCTCCAATACTCATTCTCCTCAATGATGGCCTGCTTAAGATTTTCCGTGACTTCCATACCTTCCTTAATGTTATCATCATTAATTGGAGCCTTGTCAATATTATCCAACTTATCACTGAGCAAACGAATTCTGTTCTGTGCATTAGAGAAATTTTTCTTCCTCCAAATTGAAAACTGAGACTGTAGTGCGGATATTTTGCTGGTGTAGTTGGAGGATAAGGAAGGGGAGCACTGCCAATTGGAGGTGACCAAATCCTCAAAACCCTGTCTGACAGTCCATGCTGCTTCAAATCTGAAGTGGAACCGTTTTCTCCTAGCATTTCCATCTGTATTTAACAAGAGTGGTCTGTGATCACTGGCTATTCTAGGCATATGCAAGACTCTGGCGTTTGAAAATTTTAAGTACCAGTTGGAATCTACCAATACTCTGTCCAGCCTCTCACGAATATGGAAGGTGGCTTTCCTGTTATTTGTCCAGGTATAAGCAGGTCCATCATGCCCCAAGTCAATGAGTCCCGAGTCATCAATAAAAGAATTGAAGTGTCTGACCTGATGAGGACTGACAAGATTTCCTCCCCATTTGTCTTGCTGCCTAGTAATAGAATTCATATCTCCAATAAGGCAAACAGGAGAGTCAGCATGAAAAATTTGATACTGAAGCTGCTTCCAAAATCTCCTTCTGTGTTCTGGATTAGGGGGAGCATAGATGCAGAAAAGGAGCCAGCTTAGACCATTCGCTTCCTCCACATTGGCAGTAATATAGTTATGTTCTGAGTGTGTAATGGTAACATTGATATGAGAGTGCCACCATAACCAGAGTCCTCCAGCCCTGCCAATGGACTCCACCACATGATAGTTTTGAATACCTCTGCATCTAAAATGTCTATCACTAAATTTTTTATCAGCCTTTGTTTCTGCAAGAAAAATAATATCTGGTTTTGAAGAAAGGGTTAGTTGTTGGAGAAAAGGAACTGTCGTGGACCCTTTAACACCACGACAATTCCATGCCAAAATCTTCATTGGGGGGGTTGCGGCAATTTAAGGTCGGCCGCCACGACCATTTCGCTGGACATTAGGGGGAGACTGTCAATATCAGCTTCTTTGGTAGGAACAACAGATTTTCCATGGCGCAGAGGTTTCCTAAGTCTGTTTTGCTTACTGTGCAGGACATTACCCTGTGGGTTCATGGCACCAGGAGAGAAATCCATTTTAGTGAGGGCCAGTAAACCTGCATTATCTTCCAAAGTATACATCAGATTTCTTTTGCGTCTTTTGTATATGTCCATGCTAAATTGAGCATCAGAGGCCTCACCTATTTTCCTCTTAGTAGGGATCGCCATGCCCTGCTGCCCCATAATGTTGTCAGGGCAATCTTTCAGAGAATCCACATGGTACAATTTAATGGGCACATCATGCAAATCAGGAGCTCCATTCTTGGGATTTCTTGCAATTTGAGAGGAATGGGTAAGGCCTGTAGATTTAGTATCTACCATCTGCCCTACCTTCAACAGACCAGATGACAGGGCATGGGGTGATATGGAAGCTTCAGTAGTGGGTAAGGCCTCTCTGCTGGTTGAGGTGTCACATTTCAAGAGGGCCTCAGCCAGATTTTTATCCACAGTCTGCAACAATTGACAAGGGGCAGAACTACTAGGAGGAACCCTGTGGGAATTCTGATCGACCACTAGATTAGGGCTAGTTTTCTTTTTTGCCTTCAGGTCAACTGTGCCCGACTGGTCAGTAGTATCCACAGGGCATTCCACCCTGTCTTCAAGGTGTGTCTGAGGTCTGGGATTGCAGCCATGACTTCTACACAGTTTATCTCTTTGTGAACTGGGAAGATTATTGGTGGCCCTCAACCAGTCCCCAAATTTAAATTTAATAACCGACATCATATTGTTCTTCAAAGTGGGAGAATATGATTCCTTGATATGAGCTTTCAAGTTTGATAAACCCAAACAGGAATTTTCTTCATGCCCTATGATTCCACAATATGCACATATGTTGGGTAATCTCTCATAAGCTATCTCGAAGGATTTGATTTCTCCTGTAGGGAATCTAGCCATAATGTGTGTCCTCAAAGGTTTAGTAACATCCATGTTAACTTTGATCCTGGCATATGAGCTCCAATACAGAGTTCCTCCAGGTCTCGGCTGATGCACCTTACCAAGCTGACTAGCCAGCTTGATAACAACTTTGACATCAAGGAATTCTTCAGGAAGATCAAATATGCGAACCCACAAATCTCCCCTAGTGAGTTGATAATTGGATGGTGGAGTGTATGGCTTGCATCTTTCAATGAGAATAAGGTCTCCATTAAAGAACCAAGGGGTTCTATGAAAGATGTTGTCCACTTCTTCACAGCTAGAGAATCTAACTAGAAAAGTGTTGCTAGCAAAATCAAGGAAATGCCACTGACCTTTTGGAGCCCACAACTTAGAAATCCATTCTTTGAGTCCAGCTGGTCTGGCTTTAATCTCGGAGTGAACTTTGATGAGGAAACTGTATTTCCATTTATTTTTGTCCCCCAAATCATCTTCCTGGAGCTCAACCAATGCGGAGCTCTGCTCATCGGATAGTAGCTTTTTGAAGTTTGTTAGAACCTCCACCTCAAGCTGATTTAGATTCTCGATCTGGTCTTCGGCTTCTTGCATGACACAGATGCAGGGGAATCCAGCAACGCAACGAGTTTTTTGAGTAATCAAGGTAGAGGAGGGAGAGCACACCAGGGAGAGACAGCAAAACAGGGTGCTGGACAATGAAGAAGATAGCCACTGAGAGGTTGTTGGTAAAGGACAAAATACGAGGTGGGTAATAGGTGTAATTCGAGATGAAAGAGACAGTAAGGATGGAACAGTAAGAAGGAGGGAAGAAAACAGGGTGAGGTTTGAGGATGGAAAATTGACGGATAGTGAGATGGTCTGGGTAGATCAGAAGGGAGAGGAGGGAGTGAATTCCGATCTCCCGCTATGAGGAAACAGCTGCAATGCCATGGAGGGGGGAAGCAAAGACTGAATCAGAAACCAACTACCAGGGCAGCAACCCCGGTGGAAAAAACCAGAGCAGAGGCTCTGAAAGGGCCACCCAGGCGGGTGAAGAAAGAGTTCCGAAAGACTTCCCTACTGGTCCAACCTAAGACTCTATATAACCTAGTTCAAGATCTTACTGATCTAATCATATTTATGACTTAATGTCCAAATAATTCTACTGAACAAAATTTCTGCGTCTGCCACTGAACGCAACCGTCCAATGTCTTGCACGATCCAGACCGTCTGATTGTGCACACAGATGAGTTTCTTTATATATATATATATCATAGCTTCAATATTTAGATCAATGATGTGAAGCTAGGATGTGGAGTCGGCGTAATTCTGAACTCAACAAATCACTAATTACACATAACTAAACAGCTTTGTGAGATGGAATCTGATAATTACACAACTAAACAACATTGTAAGATATATGGACTAAGATGGCTGTGTCAATATATACACCGTAAATATTCCTCTTCCAAATTATATTAAATATTCTGATCCGACAACTAGTTTAGTCATCAAATTTTATGATTAGTCCGAATGATATGAAGTTCTCTCTCCCTCTGACCAATCACGAGAGAAGACAACCAGTCTCCGAAGCTTCAACTGGATCCGTCAAGCATCCGGGCGCCAGTACGTACGTATGAACCGGTCCGGGGAGACCGCTCGATCTCCACGCCACGCAGAATCCAAAGTACACGAGGAGTGGGCGACTGCTATTAAAGAACACACCCGGCGAGCAGAAATGGACGAAGACAAAGCGGAAGCTTCTGATGCAACGAGAATTAGATGTGAAAATCTTAACTGGGAAGAAGAAGAAGGGGTCTCTTGGGTTGGGTGGTGTGGTGGGGTTTAGTTTGAGGAGGAGGGGCTTCCTCGTAGTCCCATTGACTTCTCTGGGACCATGGATGGGAACAGGTCAAGGGTTGAAGCTGGAGGAGACAATGGCATATTGGCATCCACCCACCCCCATCTAGCCTCTGTGGGATGGGGGGAAAGGGGGGTTGGGTTTCAAGCTAGCTAGGTCTTAAAAAATAAGCTGGCATGAGTTAAATCTTTCGTTTCCCACCGGCTTATTAATTAAAACAAAAAAGAAGATTCTATTGACACTTCATTTCACACCGAATATTTTAAATTGATGATATTAATATTCGTTAATGAGATGGATCCCTGTTCATGTAGAGTTAATGATATGAAGGGATATTTCTCATAAATCAGTAATTCTGCAGCATAAGAGCTTCTCCAATTGAGAGAGGTTCTAGATTCAATTCCCATCGCATTTGTGCTGGATCAGCTAAGTCACTTGTCAAAAAAACGAAGTATGTAGGAATATGCTAGATCGAGCGTGAGAATTGCATTGCCCTTTAAAGAAAGCTCATCTACTACTTAAAAATACTCCAATATCAGCCGATGGCCCTTAGTTTTCATTAGTTCTCATTTGATAATTACGTGACCTAACATACATTTGACCAAAAGGAAAGCATATTAGATTGCATTAGTGTGTCATTCGGTGTGATGAAAGATGATGATGATAACACAAAATACAGTTTTTGTTTTTGAGTAATACCTGCTGCACTACGGCATGTAGAGTTGTCCGATCCGAGTGATTGGATTGCTCATCCGCTCCCTACCTAGTAGGGAGCATGCTATTTTTTATTCTTTTGTCAAAATTTTTTAATTTTTTTAGAATGTTCGATAAAAAATCAGACAGTAAGTTCAGCAAACTTAAGTTGGCCTCGTAAATTGAGGTGTGTACTTAAAGTTTTCTTTTAAAAAAATATGCAGTCAACTTGAGGCAGATCTGAACTTGCCACTGTACTACCTGATTTTTGATCGGACGTTTCAAAAAAAATAAAAAAATTTAACAAGAAAATCAAAAAAATAAAACAGCCCACTCTCCGATCATTCTAGATCCATCATTTTTGCATTTGAATTTCCACATGTATCATTAAGAACATAGACCGTCTGCAAAAGGATCATTTTGTTTGCAGAACGACCACTTGGACATGTACAAGACGACTATTTTGCAGTTCTTTTCATATCATTGACATTCTTAATTAATGATATTTATGAAAATTGAAATGCAAGAATGATAGTTCTACAATTTCTATTCTAGTGATAATTTACATACAGAACCTGCTATATTGTAGGAAGATGTTCATCACGGTCTGTTCTCAACCTCCTTCGGAATAGAAGTCCATGGGCTACTCATTATTTTACTTAAGGGGTAGATTGTTTCAAAGCAAAAAAAAGTAATACTTGTTACACTACATACGATGTAACATTAATTAATTTTTTAGGCTTAGATCATACGATGTAAATTCTTTAAATGTATAGCAAGCGTTACTCGTTTCCCATAATGGTCAATCATAGCACCACACTAACAACATATACCCAGGCAACAGGGTACAATCTGTTTCTCCTTGCGCACCCAGTGGGAGAGGGGAAAGGAGGGAATGGAGATCATGATCACCTGACCCTGCTCCAGTGATGTAGACACTCCTACCTCCCCTGAGGTGGTCCAATTCCTTTCATTAAACCTGGAAGAGTGATAGCATCAGGAAAACAATTCCAAGTAGTTTCGAATTCATCCCCAGAGTCTTCTTCTAAGCAGTCTTCAGTTCAATCGAGTCTTAGGTTATGTTTGATGCAGCTTCTAGTGGAAGCATTTTAGACTTGTATCTAGTTATATTGAGAAGAAGAAAGTATTGAAAGCCAGTTACATAGTATGTTGGTTATTTAGTTTCTAACAAGAAGCTTCAAATTAAAACTTTTAAAATTAAAAAAATAAAATAATATTTTATATTAAAAAAATAAAAATAACCATCAACTAAAAACTATGCCAAATACGTCCTTAGAACTATGGACGTAATGCCGCCAAAAGTTGCTGCTAAAATTTTCCCACTGGTATTCCTTTTCACAGCTCCAAGTGGACATTTCTTTACTAAGTGTTGTTTCTCTCTGTACATGTTTGGACGGAACTCAATTAATATAGAGAGAGAAAGAAATAATCTTTCATAAAAAATCCCTCATCCAGAATGAAAAAAACATCAAGAGTTGTTTGAAACCTTCTTCTCTCTTTACTGATTAAGTTCAGTTTAAATCTGCATGTAGTAGATCTCTATTCTTCTTCACTTGTTTTTACCAAGTCTGCTCGCACGATCGAGGATAACCAGTTTATCGTCGTGTAGTGTGTTTCACCTTCCCATGGGTCTTTATAAGAACGTAAGCGCATGTGGCAGTAAGGATCCTCCTCAAAGTGATTACACTAGTATGTACACAGCAGGTAGAGGAACGCATCCTTATTTAGAATTTTCGATTTAATTGGCAAGCTTAGCTGACTATATATATGTTGTTTCAAGGAGTACCATACATGTGGTGCAACGGTCTTATTGTAATAAAATAAATGCCACGTGGGCTTGCTAAAAAGAATAATTAACTTCTAGACATCGCTAGTCATTAAAATATGTAAGTCGTTCAAGCCATTAAGCACTTCCATCCTTTGCTTGAAATGGCCTTTCTGCTAAAATCTGTACTAAACTAGCATAACGTTTCTCTAGCTTTCTGTCTTCCTCCACCCCCACGCCCTTCTTTCCTCCCTTCCTTTCCTTCTCTCTCTCTCTCTCAAAACCTCCTCCTTTCCCTCCCCCCTCGATCCTTCCCCTTCTCTCCTCCGTCCCTCATCTCTCTCTCTATAGACCTCCTTTCCCTCCCTTCCTTGATCCTTCTCTCTCTCTCTAGTTGTGCTGCTTGGAAGGAAAAATGGCATCCATGCTGCTAGCATTGTTGCGTGAATTAAACATGACATCGGCAAGGTCAGCCACGGGACATTCGGCATCCCTCCCACCGCGTACCAGAGGAGAAACCGTACGGGCAGTCCTGCTTTCCCCACCAATATGGAGTCCACCGTGGGATTTCTCATCCTTCTGGCTCTCGAGACCAGCAGAAAACCAGCTGCCCAGTTGCATGGACACAGACAGAGAGGGGGGAAGTTGTGCCAGTGCTGATGAGCCGGCCTCGCTCACTGGTGCAGCAGTGTTAGCCATGATAGGGTAAGGGGTGGGGGATGTCCGGCAGCTGTGGTGACCACAGTAGGTGACTTCGTATGTGTATGGATCGTCGTCAAGCCGCTGCACTTGCTTCTTTGCCTCGCACCCATAAAAGTTCTTGTGGGTGCATCTGTAGTAGCTCCTGCGATAGAGAAGGAAACAACAGAATGCTTTAAAGACGAGACAGCATGCATCACTCTCTATCAGATTGACGACCATGCATTACCATTTACGGCCAGACCGGTTCCATCTAATTTTTATCTACGTACAAAACATTGAAAACTGAAACTTATAATCTAATGCAAAAAAATAATCTGGACATCTAGGTGGTTGGACTACGGAATCCACAAACTGCATGCTACATGTCGAACTACTGATCATTTCCATGAAATAACGATCTTGCACCGCCAAAAGACCAGATAAGATCACATATCCTAAGGTGCTATTCCCTTCTCTTTAATTCTTCATTAATCAGAAACCAATAGTGTTGTTGTTTATTTATGAGCATTCGAAAACAAAAAAGTACTAGATCTCCGAGGGAAACATTGAACTGGAAGATCAGGAAAAATAGAAATTCTCTAAATATAAAGTTGGACTGAACTCAATAAAGGTGGAAAGGGAAAGATTTGAAAAAATTATCTCATGTCCAACTTTTCTCATTCCCAACAAGAGGTCCTGAGTGCGAACTAAATTTGCACTTAAAGGATCTGGACGATGAGAAATTCTCCCCGTACATATTTGAATCGGAGTCCAGTAGTACTAAGAGAGAGGGACTTAAATAGTTGTCAACTTTGTAGATCATATGAAATTTTTTTTACAATATTTATCTCACTCCTCCTCTCAGTACTGTTAGACTTCAATCTAAACGTGTATTAAGAAGATCTTCTCTCGGATCTGGACTCGATTAGGAAAGGTTATTAGACCATTATGAACGATGACCACATTAAAGAGATTCCTCGGCCACTGGAAAAACAACTGATACGTACGCATAAATAGCTTGAAAGGCCAGCAGTTAACAAGTTACCTGGGGAATCTGGCGCCCAAGATATCCTTTTGCCCGTACTTCCTCCACGTGTAGCCGTCGTCCGGCGGGATCTCCAGATTCCCCGTACGCAGGGCGGGAACCCTTCTCGTCCACGTATTATCGCTGCCTTTTCTGGTAGCCTCATAATTGTTAGTAAGCAACCAAGAAGAATTAATGCATGCATCACCCAAGAAAAGATACAGGAGTTTGAACTTTGAAGGGCATAAAAGAACCACGAAGGATTCATGTTGTTTGGACTCGCACTATGATGGAAATCACAAGAAACTTCTCCTTGTGAGCTATATAAGATGGATGAGAAGGCTAGCCCATTTCGGATGCAGTATATATAGCCCTTACGTAGTAGCTTATGCTCCCTAATGCGGTAGCTTACGCCCTCCACCCATTGGCAAAAGAGTGTGCACTAAATTTGACGGGGGATCGAGGCCAAACATACTAGTTAAGGACAAGTTTAATTAGTGTTGGTTGTTGGCCCACGGTGGTCTTAGACAATTAGTCTTATATCAATTTTTAAATTATGATTCCAGTGCATTAACCCTGTGCCTCCGAATCTTAACACTGTGGTTTTAGGATTTCCTCTATTAGATTCTCACATAGAAGTGGATGAGAAGGATTTTCTCTTGTTAATGTTTAATTGCACGAGTATTTAATCACAGGTATATCAATTATTCCATCAAGATATACATGCAGCTAACAAAAGTGTAAAACCACTTAGAATCTGATCCTAGAGGAACCCGAAATATTAATTAGAAGGGGAATTAATTAACCCTTGTATATGTTCTTTGCACCTTTCATTTGGATCTTATTTCAAATGTTGCACACAGTAAATATATGTTATAGGTGGTTTACATATATTTGCTCTACTTTTTGTCCTTAATTAGAACATCAACTTGCTTAATCGTTAATCCCTTATGGCTTATGGTATCAAGATATGCCGTATTCGGTCTAGAAACTGGACCATTTTGGTATGGATAGATGGATTTGGAGAAAGGAGGGAAGAAACTTCTGATCTGACGTTGAGCTGTGATCCAGCAGTGCAAGTTCTATGTGGTTCATGAACTACGGTTAATATTCCTTGTCACAGAAAGTTCCACGGACGGAGGAAGAAGAAGATTAACGACGACGGAATCAAATAACCCAGTCGGAAAGGTTCGAAAAGTTTTACCTCTTCCTCGTCGTCCTCTGAACAGAAAGGCCCGCCGGCCTTCTCGCCGAACCCGACGCTACCATCGCCACTGGCTCTTGTCTACTACCGCCGGTAAGGTGGTCAAGCCCAGCACTGCCCACGTGACCGCCGGAGCTCGCACCAAACTCCAGGAGCCCGGGCGCCGACGTGGTCTGGATCTCCAGGCCGAGCTCCGGCAACTCGGACGGCCCACCCACGTCGCTCTCCGACAACGCTCGCGGGAAGAAAGGGCTCTCTCCCTCCATAGCCTTGGTGTTGAGGAGATCCATCGCCGTAATCAAATCGCTTCCGAGCGAGTCTTCATCCCCAGCGGTACCGACCAGGTGCCGCCCCGACGCCGACGCCTCTCCAAAGACGGCATGCTGCTTGGAGCTCAGCCTGCCGACAGCGTCGTTGAAGTCGGCAGCGATGGCCTTGCAGGAGTTCATGAGTAGCTGCGGCTGGCTGGCCATCCTCAGGAGGTTGGCCTCGAGGTCCCTCGCCTGCTCGCACCCCCGGAGGATTACAGACAGGATTTCCTTCATGGACACAACTGCGTATAGGTCGCTAGGAGGGTAGTGAAGCATGTCTCAGCTGGGACATAGGATCAAGTTAAGGCTAATTGAAGAGGAAGCTTTGATCAGAGGATCAAAGACTGCGTGAATAGGAAGCTTTGCTTTCTTCTGGGGTCTTCGCGTGCTGGACCATGAAGGCAGGGGGAGGAGAAATTTATGCGAAGAGGAGCCGTTCAAAGGCGCATAGTAGATATTCTCCGAACGTATGAAGAGGGCAACTGTGGTGGTGTAAAAGGCAGGGAAGGGATGACCGGGTCCCGGTCCTCGTGGTGCGCCCCCGGCCTTGCTCGGGGTCTCAGGGAAGACCCTGCTTGTTGAAGAGCTAGATGTTTGAACTGGAAAAGTTTCCCGTTCTCCTTCTTTCATGCTGACTACGAGGAACTTTCCACGCTGAAACCTCATTGGGCGTTCCATGCAGACCCGTCGGCCGTCGGCGTCAGGGGAGCCTGGCTGGTGGTGGGGGTGGTGGGCCTCAGCCCTCCCCAGGGCCCCCTGCTGTTGGCTTCGGTGAGATGACATCGCCTGTTGACTCAGTAACGGAGGGGGATGTGGCGGATGCCTAGCTGAGCCAGCCTCTCTTTTGTAAAAAACTGAGTTCAACTCCTGTGGCCGTTCTGGACCCATTTTGGTGTATTCCACATAATGCATGAGCATTCCCTTCGTTTATTAGAACATTTTCTTGTCACATAGTTAAAGTAATGAGGATGTTCCAACATCATATGACAAGGTACATGAGGGTCCATCTCACAACAGGTTGGATCTCATTATATAGTGATAAGACTAATGGATAGTGTTCTTCTTACTCTTTTGAGGTATTATCTTAAATCACATGAAAATATTAAATAGTGATCTATCTCATTAACAAAACAAACCAGTTTTAATCAATTTGCATCAAGTAATGCAATGTACAGAGAATATCTTATGGATGTATCTTAAGAGAGCACGAGTAACATTTTTCATAAAACTAGAGATCCTCTAAGTATAGATTTGTGTTGGGCTCTCTAGTTTCTCCAGGTCGCTCACACAACGGAATAAAAAAAATAAATCAGCGATCCGTTTTCCGTTTCGGTAAAACTAAAACCAGATTATCGAATAACCGGTTCTTACCGTGTGCGGATTCGAATCCGCAACCGATCGGTTCCGTCGGTGCGACACCGCAAGCCGCGCAAGCGTCCGGCCTCTAGTGGAGTCCACGCTATCCTCCTCGCAACGGATATTCTCACGTTCCTCGTTCTTCGCAGCTCACGAAGCCTCCGTCGTTCGCCGCAACGATTGCCGCATCACGCGAACGATTTTTCGTCGAACGTGAGTCTGAGAAGCGGTGGAGCAGATCCGGGGATCCCGACTAGTCTGGGGCGCCAGAGAGAGAGAGAGGAAGAGAGGAGAGGACGGCTAGGGTTAGCAGCAGCCTGGCCTGCTCAGTCCGTTCGCGATATTTTATATCAACCGTGTAGTTTTTCATAAAAACTCCCGGTTAATATAAAATCCACTTTATTATCTATCGCCTTGAGAATCACTTGCGTGTGACACTCTAGGTCCAATAACCAGTCCGGTTAATGGCCCAATAAATCTAGTGACTTCTCACTAGTCTGATTAATCAATTAATAACTCATATTAATTAATTAATCAATCGAATTAATGTCGCACATCGAATTCGAACGGGCCTCCGATCACGTTGGGTGTCAAACAACACTGCGTGAACCCGAAAGATATTAGGGTTAAGTAACCCACTCTTGGAACATTTTCGCCGACAGTTACCGTGTGGATATAATCATTCATTCGTACAATACTCTCGAGTCAACTCAGGATATGGTGTACTGTCAAACCCTAACCGGTCGACTCACTTGGATCGGATGCTGCCGTTTAATATCGGAAAACTCCTTTTCCGATATTATCGTCCTCCTGGACCAGGGACTTCCGCGCATCCTTCATAGAACATTCTCTCTCTAAGTACCGAGAGCAAATGATTCCTTATTAACACTCATTTCCCTTCAACGGTATTCCGTTGTACCCGATCATTGGCTGTTTAAAATCCCGTGGTTAAAAATTCATAAACCAAGGTCAAAGCACAGAAGTTCAGTGACCAAGTGTCCTTGGTGTCTCAGGTCCGAGGATCATCCACGCAACTGCGACAATATAATTAAGCTGGTGACAGTGAGGTACAATACCATCCTGCGATTCAGTCAGATCAGTTCAATGAACTCATTCTCTAATGAGCACCTACAGATTCGTCTTAGTGTCTCCACACAAGTGACTATGAGATCAGTCACCCTCATCATATAAGCATGAATAATCTGTACTAGTCTAACCGGATATCCAATGTCCTTCTCAGATATCCTCCGACTATGAACTATTAAGAATATATGTGTTTAAGTGATCAGTCTCATTATTATGATCTCATCATAATCTGATCACTATCACACACGTTCACGGACTTCATTATGAGACGATAACAACACGTATTAGACATAATGAAATAATACCATCATCTTAATAAATGAACGAGAGTTACATAGTCAGATTAGCTTGTAGGCCACTGATAATTACACATTTTTTAGTATTAATTGATTAAAATTATACATTACACTCAAGATTTTATATGCAAAACTACATGTGATGATAGATAATTTTGTGCACTTTCCAACGACACCAATTTTGTTGAATTCCGAGTTAAAAACATTGTCATTTCATGTGAAAAACTAAGTGTAGCGCATTTATGGGTTTTCAGCAAAGCAGAAATATATAATAATTTTATTTGAACATAATTGTCATTTTGTTCATCACAGAAATCAAATTTTAAATTATTTTGTATGAATATAACATAAAGAACATGTGGCGCAGTTGGTTGGACTAGTTGGTGTCCGTTGGAGTGACCCGAGTTCAAATATCAGGAATAACGTTTATTTTTGTACCAGGAATTAATGTAGGGACATTTTAAGTAAGAAAATTAATAAGAAGGATGCCATAACTTTTTTTCCAAGGAAGCCACAAGGAGCAGCCGCCAACCTTCTTTTACCCTTTCCTTTTCTCTCTCTCCTTCTCTTTTTAAAAGATCGAAACCCTTCTTTATTTTCGATTCTTCTTCTCTCCTCCTTCTTCTTCCTCTTTTCTCTCCCTCTTTCTCTGCTATAGTACCCACGGGTACTGTAGCAACCTCTCCCCCCCCTTCCTCTGTTTGGCCTTCAATCTCTCTCTCTCTCTGCATCTCTCTC
Organism: Zantedeschia hybrid cultivar; assembly: GCA_030544215.1. Taxonomy (NCBI): domain Eukaryota; kingdom Viridiplantae; phylum Streptophyta; class Magnoliopsida; order Alismatales; family Araceae; genus Zantedeschia; species Zantedeschia hybrid cultivar. The sequence continues at coordinate 14,596,084 of JARZZO010000005.1, forward strand.
AAACCAACGGCTGCTAGGGACTGGAGGTGGACTTGAGGCACTGCAACTAACCACTGGAAGGAGTTCAGGATTGCCAAGGATCCACGCGAAGGGCTACGAAGGCTGCAAACACTAGTTTTCTCTCTCTAATTTTTAAGTTATCTATGTTACATAACATTTTGAATATGTTTTGTAAATGTTGTCTTCTGAGAGTCATATTATATTTTCATGTTAAATGTCTCTGTAAAATTTCATGAAATTATGATTTCATTTGATGGTAGTTTGTTTGGAACAAGTAACATTTTCTCCATCTTTTTCTTCTACGGCTCTTTCTTTTTCTTCTGTTGACATCACTCAAATTTTGTATTCCTCTGTTATTTAATATTTTAGAAATAATCTTAGTTTAGTAGGTAGTCTAATTATGCTCGTTTAGAGGTGCTACTTTTATGAGTTTGTAGTAAGTTCGACTAGTTTAATTGTTCTCTATCAAATCATCACGTTTCCTCTTCTTTCTTCTCTATTTTTTTTCTCTAAAAACTCAATACTTTCAACTTTAAAATATGAGATCTCTATATGGATTCGACCCATGCTCACCACTTGCTTCATGTCATATACTGAAAGTAAATGAGTTTGGTTTAATTTAAATTGACAGTTGCGCGAGTGTTTAACGACGCATATGTGTGATTGATCAGCCACCTAACACTAACAATTTGAACTAAACTCTATCAATATTGAAGAGAGAGGAGTTTTTCAAAAAAAAACCTCAGCGCAGCTTTTTCCACTGCCATAAGAGGGTTTTTTGAAAACTTCCCCCACTCTCTGCATGTATCGAGTCCCATCTAATAGCTTACAGGATCTGGACTCTTTTAAAAACATTTGAGAAAGATATATCTTGAGGAGACTTGGTTTGGAGTTGCCTCATTGTTGATCCCTCTATGTTGTTGGAGTGGGATCCCCTTAGTACACTGACTGAGGAGACAAATGCAATCTCTACTATCCACCCGACGCAGAGGTACAATTGGTCTGAGATAGTAGGGGCTACCGGTTCTCTTCTTCCCCTTCAACATTTTTTTACAATTGTTCGATCAAAGATTAATGATTACAGATGCTAACTTTGGATGGTCCCGAAGGTAAGAAACCCTCTTGTTTTCTTTTTCATTTTTTAAGAAAAAAGTGGTCAATCTCGACCAATTTGATCTTAAGATTCGATTGCCAAGATCGGCCATGACCAAGTAGGCCGATCACACCAGTGAAGGAGAAAGAAGAGAAGCAGTAGTCCCCACTGCTTCAGCTCCACGGTGGCCACCTGTCAGGTGGATAGTGGGGACTGCCGACGGGCCCCTCACTCAGCACATTGGGAACCCTCCTCTTGTTGTTGCAATCATGCTGGCATGATCATGCTTCCACATGTGAAGGCAAGGTCCTGGGAAATAGATTAAGTGATACAGGGGAAAACCTTCCTATGCGTAAGTTAAGATGCATGGAAGTATTAGAGTTTTTGAATGACTTGGATTCTTTAGGCCCAAAAAGACATTTCTTCTATAATGCAGAGGTCTTTTCTTTTTTGCAAGACTTCCCTACAAGGTTCCACGTACTGGACCGGACTCTACCAAGGGTCTAGTGTGATAGATCTCTTCCCAATTCATGAGGTAGCCATGTGCCTAACAAGGAGGGTCTCGTACTAAGCTAGATTAGTAGAGCTTAGTCAAATCAAATGACTTAAAATCTATACATTTGATTAGCCAAATTTGGTAGGATTAGAGCAACATTACTAGGTCCGTAAGTGGATTATCATCATATTAAACCACCAGTGGTTCCATGGAGGGGTCATAGGGACCTAATCATGCACCTCTTCGAAAAGAACTCAGATCACCTACGGTCCTCGGCATTTGGCTTGTCCCCCCCCCCCCCCCCCCCCTCTTTACTGATCGCCTACGGTCCACTGAGGACCGTAGGCGATCTGGACTCCTTTGAAATTGGCCATTCGAGGTCAATGGGGCCCATGTCCTTGCCACATAGTTAAGTTGCACGTTTGGAAGGGATAGCCTGTAGGTATCAGTGTCGAGCATGTGGGCCGCTCTTCTGAGCACCATGATGCGTGTTTAAATGCCGTCGTTAAAACACAAACAACATCAATCTTAATTTCCGAATCTCAATTAAAAAATAACAAGGTAGTGTATGATTGAGACCGGGTCGATCCACAAGGAAATAGACTTTTGATTTTGAAAATCTTGAGTTTTTAGTGGAAACAATATTAACAAATGTGACTTTGGAATGCAAATCTTGAAAAGATGACCAATCAATTACCGGAATTTACCCACACTCCTAAAACACTAAATCGCCTAGGTTTTAATAAGACAACACTAATGACCTAAGTTAAAATATGCAAATCTAACTAAATGTCTAAATAATAAACATTATAAATACACTATCCTTAAAAAGGTAGCTATTTCTATAAGACTCAATTATCAAGCTACTGCATAAAAGAAAACTGATACAAAATTAGATATTTAAGGAAAAATTACAATGATAGTTTTCAAGACTAATTGAACTAAACACACTAAAAAAAAATTACAAAGAACAAACTCCAACATCAACAGTGGCAAGAGTTGCAGGAAAGGGGCTTCTGCCAAGAGGCTTCTGCGTGTGAAGCGGTGCAGTGAACCGCGAGGGGGTACGTGGCAACAGATGCGAGGCAGCAGCGTGCTGTGCGGCAGGCGGCGTGGTGGGCCCTCAAGCGCGGCAGGCGAGGCGGGCGGCAGCACGGCAGCCGAGGCGTGGCAGGGCGGCTCGGGCGCGCAGGCTGTGCGGCGCGGCAGGCGAGGCAGCCCGGCGCGGCTGACGCGTGGCGGCGGCCGAGCGGGAGCTTCCGCTCCTGTGCGCACGGGCGACGAGGAGCGGCGGCGCGAATCTGCTGGCGCTGCCGCGTGGCGGAGCGTGGCGGCGGGTGCCTTTCACGCCCAGGCACGGGCGACGATGCGGGACGCGCGAAGCGCTCGGGGCTGCCACGCGGCAGGCGGCGGCGGCTGGCGTTGATGTGTGGCTTGAGTGGGGCCCGGATGCGGCAGCAGGTGTGGCCGGATTCAACGCGTGGAGGCGGCGAGCCCGAGACTGCAGGCGTACAGAGAAAGAAAGAGAGAGAGTGCTGGAGAGAGAGAGATATGGCGCAGGGAGAGGAGAGAGATAGAGACGTAGGGGGAGAGAGAAAGAATTGAGAGAGGGAGAGTCTGCGGGAGAGAGAGAAAATGACAGAGAGAGAAATAGGAAAAGCCGAGAGAGAGATGCGTAGGGAGAGAGAGAGAACAGTGGGAGTGAGGGAGAGAGATTTAAAAAATTCTGAAAATTGAAGCCTCCTCTCCTTGACCTCCTCCCTTAGTTTTATAGAAAAGAGGGGGGTTTTGAATTTCAAAAAGAGATTTTGAAATCATTTCATTAAGTCCCCTTTGATTAGGGGATCCTCATAAAAAACATTAATTGGTGATTTGAAATTCGAATTTTTTTAGATGGATCCTCCTTTCTTTGAATTTCAGAATTCCCTCCTCCTTTCTCTCTTAGTTGGCATGTGGGCCCCATTTGAAGCTAAAATACGAAAATAAAATGTTGCTTTTGCCAGGATTCGAATCCTGGTTGCTTCCTTGACGTTCGGGTGGTCCAACCACTATGCCATCTGCTTGTTCATGTCCTGTTTCACATAAAATAACAGTTAAGTTCTCATTAGCCATAAATCATTCAACTGCACATTAAATAATTGCTGAGAAAATAGAATTGCTACCCTTATTCCATCTATGGAGTGATGAAATTTTAAAATTCAGATTCTGAATGCGCAAATGGTTTATCTTATCATTCCATGTGATTTTGTCCGTTAAATTGATAGCAAATTATGTAAAGTTGATCTGTTATTTATGTAAAATCGTGTACTTAACACACCCCCCAACTTAATCATTGCTAGTCCCTTAGCAATACAATCATTTGAAAAATTAGGACTATCATGATCAGTAAAAAGAATCACACTTCTTTTTAAACGATATCTATTGCAAATGGTAGGTAATTGGAATTCAAGTTTTCGTTCTCCCGCCCACCATACTTAGAATCATGCTAGGACGACTTTTACTCTCTTCAAATAACACTATTCTTAAGCCCTCTTTAATAATGGAATAAGCTTGAAATAGGCTTGGTTATCTAGACGACTAGACTACTCGAGCTTGCGTCACTTTAGATGTCAAAATATGTTGTGTACTTAAGAACGAAATTCTAGGATAAACTAGGATTACTAATTCAGCCAAAAAAGTTGAATTAGTGTCCATGCTAGAATAACAATTACTTTTATTAATTATTCCTCTTAATCGACAGTTTTACTAAATCCATTAAAACAACATTAACTTATTCCCTTTTTTCTGAGTAAAATAAGATTATTATTATTATAAATATAGAACTCACTTATTCTGATGCACCCTAGTCGAGTATAAGCCATCCATATGAACTCATTTGGTTGTTAAACATAGCCCTTAAATGACACCCTTAATATACTTCAAATCACCTGCACCATTGAAATATTAGACTTTCAATAGTGGGATAGCTCATATCTCATCAATTTAGATCAATAAGTGTAATGAATAGAGATACTTTTAAGGTGTATATTAAGGAGTATGAATAGCACTTTTCATCTGCAAAAGGGTGAGATAAATTATGTGAATTATTAATTTGTTAAAAACATAAATTGTTCTTAAAATTCAATTCAACTTGAAAACTTTTGTATAATTGTAATCTTATCTTAATTTGTGAATTGTAATTATGTGCAAAAATTAAAAACTTTCACATACATTAAACTATGGTCATGGTATTGTTTGCTGCATTTTTTTGTCTCCGTTGGCAGCAGATTCTGAGTTTTTAGGCGTGCTAAGAGAAATTTTGCAAAAAAAAGTCCCACCAGAGGGCTCAAATGCACCGCAGATGCAAGCGGGCGGGTGCATGGAGGCAGCTCCTCCTCTCCACATGCCCCCATGCATGGTCACTGTTTCTTTTTCCCTTTTGATTTTTTTAAAATTATTGAATGCAGACCCAACAATTTCCTATGCAGTCCAGTGGATGAAAATTGGACAATAAACTGTATCATTTTCCGATTAAACTGTTACAGAAGGTTCATTATATATTTGATTTTTTGCAGGACTTTAAGCAAAATACTTTCATATTTTGGGTTAATTTCTCTTCTCATCTTACTTAAAAACCTTCCGTAATAACATAATTATCCATATACATTTACTATAGTAAAAAGTATATACTTATATCATTCGCATGTAATTTTTTAAGAAAAGTACGCATGTAGGTGAGAAGACCTTGCAAAGGGGTACTTTAAACACACAATTTTAAGTCCTGGACTCTGCATGCATGGTAGTGTGGAACAGATATTACTCGAGCTAAATATGTTCTTAGAAGAGCGTATGGTTAACTATAGGCCTCATAAAAGTATTTTTAGGATTATATTTTTATAAGGACAATATTTTAAAAAAATAAAAACTCAAAATCACATCAGACTCGTTGATCTTACTTTTTCAAGTAATTCAGACAAATCTGACTCGCAAGTCAGCATGAAACATTTGAACATGTTTAATTTTAAAGAGTGAATATATATATATAATATATGATATTGATCTAGCTGTACTTTCTAACATGTTTGACGATTTTATTAATAAATCCAGTGATTGGACCAGGAGTCCTTGGGGGCGATGTGGTCTCGGCTGTGGACGGTTTGACCGGACGCCAGGTCACACAAACTTGCGGGCCCCACAATGGGGTCGACTTGGCGGTGGATTCCCAATTTCGTGCCCGTGGCTTCTAGAAAATCTTGTGCTAGTTGTTTACCGAGCCGCACATTACTTCGTCGTGATCAACGCCAAATACGCTAGACTCGCATCTGTTCCACAGTTGATGACGCGTATACACGTATATTGTATGAAAACAGGGGTAAGAGAGCAATTTTTTTTCCTTTTTAGCTTCATTTGTTTATATTTTTTTTGTAGATTCTAAGATCATAAGAGAAGAAAAAGAAAGACTAAAAACTCAAATAAATTGAGGTGCTCTCTCGGCTTGACAATTTTTTTTAGTGAAAAGAATCATCTAAAATGTGATACTTTGGTGGCCATGGAGGAACCTGTGATATATATATATATATATATTGCTTTTGATGCACAAGCATTTGTATCAATATGCAGATGGCTGCTACATACATGCTTCATGGAGTATTGCCATATCTATCTTAGGGTCCCACTGGAGGAAGACTTCTTGATGGTTGTCATCGCGCGTCCTGTGATGGAGGATTTTTGTCTTTTGAACAAAAATGTTTTAACAGGGGAACCTTCCCTGAAGTGGAGAGAAGCAGCTTGGCAAGGGTTCGAACTTAAAGGTTTTCTTCCTGGGGGCCCGGGTCCGCCCCTGGTTACTGTAATAACGAGTTCAATTCAGTTTCTGAGTCCTCAATAAATTAAGGGCCGATTTGTTCCTAGGATAAGAATCGAACATGATGAGTTATGTTATTTATTCACTTTGAGAGCGTGGACACATTATTTTTGACACGGACGTATTATTTCTATAATAAATGAAATAAATTATTCCATCTAAAAGATAAAAATTACTTATTCCGTTGAACTACTTATTTTACTCAAAGTAAATTTTTCTTGTTCTTTAAATAAAAGATCTGAAAATAAGAAGTCTGAAATACTACATCCACAAAACAAATTGAAAAGGATTATGCAGGAGCCAGAAATTGGTCAGACGACGACGATCGTCTCATCAAATTTTTAACTACTCGATAAAATTTGTAAAACAAGAAATGTCCAGAGTAAAATCTATAAGAAAAAAAAAAAGAGACGTCAGAGAACCCCCCGTGATCGTGTGGCATCGTGAGCACGAACAATCAAATTCTGACATACCCCTATGGTATTACAATTTTTTACAACGAATGTTTGAACATCTACCTATGAATCAAAGTGGTCATTATGCGATGAGTAATATGTTTTACTCGCTACCTACAAAATAACACCTGAAGAGTAAATAAGCCCTTAACTTTTTAAAAGAAAATTTTGGCTAATTAAAGACCTTTTTGTCATTAGAAACAAATATCCAGGTCATATTGCAATTTTGAACAAAGTCTAATAGTGCAGGAAGATATTCGCACTGCCATAACGTGTGTTACACGTCTCTTTTAAATACGTACGTATACACGTCATTTTACCATTTTGTTGTGTTTGTCCAAAAGGAGATAGTAATTAAGGGTGTTCGTGGCGTGAGAATTTATGATAATTCACATGCAGATGTGTGAAGATATTCAGTGAAATAGCTGAAAATTCATAGGGATGTAGGGGAAGATAAGCTATTAAAAACTAAATTTAAAATGGTCATTAATATGAAATGAAGATTAAAATAGCTATTTTACCGTTTGTTCGTCCTCTGCACACCCATTAAAAAGTGGACGCTGGTGCATGAAATTAAAATGATTATTTTATTTTTAAAAAAGACATGGAGGGATTTTTTTTATATAAATATTTGGGTCGTAGCTCAATCTCAAATAGATATCACCTAAATGAGTCCGACCTGCTGCACCATGGGCCGTGTGGGCGGACAGCAGCAGTAACTTTTTTATTTTTAATTTTTTTTTAGGTCGGTGCCATCATGACCAACATTTTTTGTACATGTCGATCTCTTGTCGGATGCCCCAAAAAAATAAGAAAATAAAATTTTTAAATTTTTTTTATCGTCCAATCAGAAATCGAATTAGATGATGAGGTCACCAAAAAAATTCCAAAAATAAAAAACGATGGGCTGCATGCTGCCACCCCACGGATGCAGCAAGTATTACTCCTAAATTTCGTCCACCAAGAATCCTAAAAAGATCTACATCCAAAGAAAGAATCATCCACACTGACAGTCTACGTCGTGGGTTCAAGGCGGTGCCTGCATCCTTCCCTGCGTTAAGAAAAGAAATTTTTAGATATAACCCCCGAAATGTATTGAATTTGCATATCAGTCTTTCTAATTCTCAATCTTTACTTTTAATGTCTCGTAACATTTTACAGTCAGAAATGAATTAATTCGAGTAGAAAACATTTCAAAACATGATTCATATATGAGAGAATGTTCGTTCAATCCTCACATTTCAGTTGAAATGACAAGAGTATACTGCATCACTTATTAAATACTAAACTCTCCCCTTCGCTCCAACTACCAATGGAGCATGACTTGCCGTACCAGATTAACTCGTGTCGACTCGAGCGGCTCGTACTGTATCAGGACGAACTCGAATTGGTGCGACTCGATCGAGTCTATATGATTTGTAAGAACTTTTTCATGCGACTCATGCATGCGAGTCGATACGAGTCAACCTGACTCATACCGGATTATGAAAGATCGGAATCGGCCCGCACCGGAATACCAGAGGCAAACAAGAGGGGTGCGGTCGACTCAGTTCTAATTTAATTAGGAACATCAGATTGGATGGCCATGTCAAATCATAGTAGTAGATTCCTAAGAGTGTTAAATGGACAGCCTCAAGGTACACTGACAGTATTCTCAAGGTAGAGTGATAGTACCTCTTACATTTTTAGTTACATTATCATGTTTTATAGTACCTCTTACTCTTTATCTTTTTGGTAAAAAACTTTATCATCTTTTTCTTCCTATCTGTTGGGTTTGGGGACTCTTAAGTCTTAAGAACATTCTTAGTTGTCATAGATAAAAAGAAAGTTTCCCTTATTTTCATAGCTTAGTAACCGTATTTTAATTCTCCATGATTCTAGAATAAGTTGTTCTTGCTCCGGTTAAGGAATCCCTACAAATCAAGGCAAACAAGAAGAGATAACACGGATAAGTCATCGTATTCTGCCTTATTCTACTATCAAACTAGGCCTAAAGTTCTAATATGCCCCCTTGAGTTGGTGAGTACGACAATGGCCTTAGTGCTCTAGTAGGTGAAGAGAGACGACCACTTTAGACCTAAACCTAGGACAACCCTTGGTAGGGTGAGAATCCTAAATATTTTCATAGTAGATACCGAGAAACATGGCACTATGGTTAACACATCTACACCTGGGCCTTGGGGTCATAGTTATGTAATCCCTGAGGAGAACTTTAGTCCCTCCGAGATGATGGGAGAATAAGTGGATTATGGGCGTGGTCTAGGAGGCCAATGTTTGGATCCCAACTGATGAACTTGGTTGTGAAAAGAGTAAGGTAACCATTTAAGTGGTTCCCGTCATCCTTTGTCTAGTGGTGAGTAGGAGAATCAAGATTAAAAGTTTGACCTTTGACCGGTTCGTTTGGTTGCACATAAAATATAATCGGATGGAAAAATGTTTTTCAAGAAAATCAATTTACGATAAAAGTGAGAAGATAATCGACAATTTGACATTTCTAAAAATATTTTCTTGAAAATCTTTTCATTCGTTTGTTTTGTTTGTCCGTAAAATCTTTTTCTGAAAATGATTTCATATATTTAGTTACTTATAAAAGAATTTTCGTATTACAAAATTTTTAACATAGATACTTCATAGTCAAAAGAATTTTTTATATTGTTCTGAACTGAGAAAATACCCAAACTCTACATTTAATTGGATAATTCAAATAAAAAAGACCATATCTTCTCAAAATTCGAATCTCAACATTAAATGATATTTTTTTCTTTTTAATTTTTTGGTTCTAAGTAAAATTATAATATCTTAAGTTTTAAGGATATAAGTATAAGTAATTTCAAAGACAAAATAACTTAGTGCACTGTTTATGGGATATTACGTCACCACCTGATGGTACAGTCAAACTATAGAAAAAAAAATCTATTTTTTTTTTAATCCTCCAACATGCCTTACATGTCCAAGTAATTGGATTTTCGATCGGACATCCTAAAAAATAATAAAAACTTAAAAATCAAGGCTCGATGAACAGTAATATACTATTGATTGGGGATCGATTTTTTTATTTTCATAAATTTTTTTGAAGGCTTCTAACATGACCTACATACTCATATAATTTGATTTTCGATCGGACATCTCAAAAAAAGATAAAAATTCAAACACTGAGCCCAATAAACAATAGTTTACTATTCATTGGGGCTTGATTTTTTATTTTTTTTGTGAAAGTCCCTTACATGTCCTACATGTCTATCTAACTCGATTTTAGATCGAACATCTCAAAAAACGATGAAAATTTGAAAACCTACCCCCCAGCGAACAGTAGTGTACTATTTCATGGAGCTAAGATTTTTTAATTTCATATTTTCTTGAGTGGTCCTGTGAAAAATCTAATTATATCAGGATGCAGGCAATGTTGGGGGCCTGGAAAAAAAAATAAAAATTGACTATGATGATGCAACAAGTTATTATCTTCTACAAATACTTGAATGTTTTGGATCTTACCGAGAGTTACTTGTATAAACTACAAAAGGAAATGGAGGCAGCAGTAAAGTAAATTTTAGGAGCGCAAGTGTAGATAAATTTTGTGTAAAATTATAACAAGTTAAAGTTTAAAAGTATAAACGTAAATTAATTTTTAAAGGTCTATTTGTGTTTCTGTCAGACATACACCTTACGCCATAATGATGGTGCTTGACTCACATTGATGTCAGAACACATAGGCGCCTCTTAAAAAGAAAAAAATACTTTTCGTTCTGAATTTTAGAGAGCATATATGTGCTTTCCCGAACACATATTGTGCGAAAGTAAAAAAAAATTAAGGGCGCATATGCGTGCTAACATCAACATGCATCAGGTGTCATCATTGTAATGCAAGATAACATATGGGGGATACCAAGTGACATTTGAGGGTTAGAAGGCTTATTCCAGCACCCAAAATGGTCGAGCAAATATTTCTCTTATCTTAAACTGCGATGTGGTTTTACTAAGAGTGATGCCATGGGTCCGACAGATCGGGAGTTGTCTTTTACCACATGGTCATACTTAGACCCAAGCTACTCATTGCTATGGGGACCAAAATCCAAGTCTCAACCATTTATAATCAACAAAATAAGGATGGAACCCTGCTTACTCAGGCCCCAGAATAACACGATCGCGATAGGCCATGTAGTCCAATTAGTGCTCCACCCATCTCGCCTAGTAAGGTGTTTGATTCCCCTGCTAAATAAAGGTGGCAAACGCCTTCAAGCCTACAATATCGTATTCTTATGGCTAGTGCATTTGGCGACCCTCTCACTTCCAAATGTGGATTAGACTATTCTAAGTCAATGTCGACTATACGGTATCTCAGTCTTGGTAAAATATTTTACAGACTAGATTCTTCTTATTATGGTTCTCTCTATTTAGACATGTTTTTAGATCTTTCCTGTTCAGTTACTTCTTTCTTACTTTAATCCTTGTCATTGACAACTTCCATCATCATGGAGCTATAGTTGTATGACTATGCAAGTTCCCAAACTGCCACTCTAATATTTTTCTTTTCCTGTATGGAAGGCAAGTAAGAAGTGAGGGTTGACTGATCGTAGTCTTTCCACGAACACCCAAACTTGATGCACATATCTGTGTAAAAGAACACAAGGATACACTTTTTGTTCCTTTTTATGAAGAGTAATATTTATTGCAATACTCTAAAACAATGCAGTTACAATCACCGTCCGATTAGACAGCAGGACTTTTCGGGCTCCACTGCATCACCATTAATTGATGTAGCGACCGCCAGCCGTCCGATAACTGCAGTTACAGTGCCTCTTGGTTAAGTCGTTCTCTCACCCCCGGTGTCTGTGGTAGCTCCCGATTCCCCATGCGGTTGGAAAGGTCCTATCCGAAACTGGCAACCGACAAGGTGCAAAGATGGGCTTCTTCCTCCCGTGCGGGATTCTTCTAGAAGCATCACGGGGGTCATCTTCCAGCATCGCGGCCGTCGTCTTCTCGAATCGCGGCCGTCGTCTCCTTCACCGACAAGGAAATCCAGTATCGTGGACGTCGTCTTTCTCCCTCGCGGGCGCTGTCTTTCCTTGTCCAGTAGTACGCCATCACCCCTCTTGTATTTTACTCCTTTCTCTTCTATTGTAACACTAGCCTTCGATTCTAGTCCTTCTTCCTCACCTATTTGTGCCCTTTCTGGTAGCTTTAGAGGCACCAGAAGAGAGGGGGTGATACTCGACACCAAAAGAACCGTCCTTGTCAAGGGTGCCTTCGTTTTCGTCCTTTGGCCACATGTATGACCAATTTTTTTTGTTGGTTCCTATGTTTGTAAAAGATCAATTTTTTTTGTAAAAGATTCAATCTTTCTTCTTTTCTTATTATTAATGCACTGATCTGTAGGGTTATTTTGTTTTGTTGTTGTTTTTTATTCACATTATGTTGTCTCTGATCGCCCAAAGTACTGTTCAACTCATGTCACCGCTCAACACAAAGAAACCCAGAGCTTACACAGCTCCACCCCCAAACACACTCCAAAAAAGCATTCCATAAATTAGCCTGCAACTCTTATGGGAACTCTTTCTTTGTGATGTTGGCTTCATCATGACTTAAGTCTGATTCACTCGGATGATGGGTTCTCCGAGAGTTGCAGTCTTTACTCCTCTTCAGTATTCACTCAACTCGTATCTGAGTTTGTTAACATGTGTTGGGTTATGAAAGCTCTGACTACATGCCGATGTTGATAGTGTTTTCTTATTTAGCTAAGGCTAGTTTTGATAGAAATATACATCAGCCAACAGGGATTAGGGAGTCTTGAGGCTTATGACTGGCCATGGGCATGGTTGTTATATACAGTTATTTTAGTGTTTCTGTTAGTGTCTTAAAGTCAAAGTTGTTACTTGATTCAAGTCAGACCTGATCAAATTTAATCGTTAGTTAATGTCTGTTTATTTCTTATTTTATTACAGCATGGATGAGGATTTGTATATTCTGAAAGTTCATTACGGTGGCTATTGGAAGGAAGCTAAGGTTGACCCCTCAAGAATCTCTCACCAATGTATGCGACAAAAGTCATTCAATATCTATAGGGATTATGTCAACATGAGAGACCTATTGGAGTTAATTGCTCAGTTAATCCCATGGAATATCAATATGACAGTCAATATAATGTCTCGTATCCCAAGGTCGAAGCCAAAAAGATATAGAGCAATTCTAAGTGATGCACATGTGCTTAGTATGTTTGACGCAATGGGACTGTGACAACAGGTGATTATGTTACCTCAACAATGACAAAGCTACAACCCAGAAGAGCTCAGCCAGGCAGTCAAGCAGAACATGAGAATGTCCATGCTGCAACTACAATGCCTACTTCATAAACTTCTATGATTGGTCCATGTAATTTGATTATTTCAGGAGGTGAATTTGGTTATTTTAATGAAGATGCACTTCCAAATAAATAGCAAGACCTTGGGAGGGACTAAGTTTTGGATATGATTAGCCCACTATTTGGTCCATAAAGGATTTAATGTAGATGATAAAGGAGTCTCCTGTTTATTTGAGAGGACTCTATAGGCTGAGTTATAGGAGAACCAGTAGCAACTGACCAAATTAAGTAGTACTTCTGACAGGTTGGAGCCAAAGGAAGCTGAATTTTACAAATGGCTTCGACAGAGGCTGACTCAAAGAGATTATATGTAACTTCTTTGTTCTATTCTCCATTCTAGATAAGTAAAAGACCCAGTATGGGGGATTCCCAGAGTTGATACTCACAGCTAGTAGACCAATTATATTGGGAATCCATTTATCCTCCCAAATGCATGTAGCTATGCCATCCTAAACCACTTTGAAAATGTGTTGCCTAAATATGTGCCTCATTTTTTACATAGAATTCTAAGTTCCTGAGCCATAAAAAGATTTATCAACCTCCCAAAAAGAACCGTGTTGCAAGTATTTAGCTTGGAAGAGACTTTTCCAGACTAAGTTCCCTTCTTGACAGAATTTCCAAATCAAATTCAGAACCGCCACTTTACTTATAGTTTTTAGATCTCTGGTACCCAGGCCTCCCTCCTTTTGTGCTTCTTCAATTCTGCCCAATTACAAAGATGGATCCTCTTTCTGATACCAGGCTGAATGTCTTCACTTTAAAAGCACCATAAATGGCTCTGTGCTGGTCTCTTTCACACCAAGACTACCAACCATCAAATATACGCATTCGTGTCTTCTTGGAGCATCAACACTGCTCTACCCTGTCAATTTCTATCACTTAACCACAAAATATGCATTCGTGCACAAATTGATCAGACTGTCAATTTTCAGTCTTGCAGTAAACAATATTAGACAATGACTAAATATTTGACAATAATAAAATTAACTAAATATTAGGTTATACATTGATCGGAGAAATATAGGTACAAGCTTTTGAAGGTGAAAAAAAATACTAAAGAGTGAATCTTATCTCATTAACATGTAAAAAAACATACAAACTATAAGTACTAAAAGCCAAATGATAATCCTCTTCACATAGTCCAATCTCTGTTCTATACTTTCCAATTTTTTCTCCATTTTTTCCTGCAAGGTCATAATCTGGTATTTCAAGTCTACTATGGAATAATACAATCATCCACCTAGTTAAAATAGTCACAACCTTTCTTTCCCTTGGAACAACCATAGAACCTCCTTCCTTTGCTTCTTTTTTTCGTGGATACGAAAATGTGACATGGTCTTTAAAAGCAGCACACTGGTAGAGATTCTGCCTGATGTGATCCTAAAGGATGAGAATTTGCAAATGAGCCTTGACTCATTGTGGCATCCTTGTCCCCGTCTTCATCCTAAGGTCAAGGAAAAGCCACTAGGAGCAAAGTGGAAAGTATGAGAGGAGAAACAGGGCAAAGGGGAAACAGAAACAAGCAAGACCACTGGTAGCAAAGTGTTGAGAGAAGGAGGAGAAACAGAAGCAAGCAAGACCACTAATAGCAGAGGGGGCGTGCGAAGATTAAGGGTGCATTGTCTGCTCCAGTTATGGCGTCAAGACAGGAGGTGTTGTCAGCCCTAGCATTGAGAGAGGGGAGTGGTTGTTGCCTGTTATGGTGTCAGCAGAGAGGAGAGCTCCACTGTAGTCATCATCGTCTCAAAGGTGAGCATCGGGCAGACCAGAAGTGAGAGTTCCACCGCCGTCGGGCCAGAGGGGAGAGCGTCAGGCCATGGGAGAAGAGACGGGAAGAGGGAGAGCAGTAAGATTTTTTAAATAGGAAGAAGCATGACGTTTGGAGTACTTTAGTAAAACTCAACCCATCCCAGCCCCTAGCCGTTAACTTATAACCGTTGTAGAGAATATTCTCAGCATCTTCCAACGACAGCCAACGGAACTTAACCTTAGTGACATATTTTATAGTATAGTATAATTAGGATTTATATGATATTGTGTAAGCAAGATTGACACTTTTGATATAGCAACTGACTCCAAAACAATGTCTCTAGTGCTAACGAATCAACGTTTTTTGTCTGGAACAAATGTAAAAACAAAAAATACAACAGTAAATCTCAGTGGCAAGGCCTAGGAAAGCATGCACCCACTAAAGATAATGCTGTAGACTTTAATCTGCAGAGGAATATACATCTTCGTTCTCCTTTAGAAGATTTAGCTCTACTAAACTTCATTGGAAAGCATACACCCACATGCAAAAGAGGCAAATTTTCGGAACAAGAAACTAAACCATAATAATAAGGACCAAACAACGTTAACGTAAAGTTATGTGAAGCACAAAACACGTTTGAGTTCGTCTACATCATTCTCTGGCCATGTGCCATCATCAGCTCAGTCATCAAAAGCCACAAAACAATTTGCAGGACTTCAGTATGTCTTTCGGTCAGCGACAACCTGAAATGGAAAACTTAGCATTCGGAACGAAACATGGGAGAACAAGCATATATACTGCGACAAGCAACTTATAGATGAAAACTTCAAATATGATACCAACATAGAGAAAGTGAAACGCCCAAGACAAACACAAAAAAAACTCCTAGAGATTTTTTTTTAATTAAAGTTCCTGGAAAATATTAACTTCCATGCTCATTAAAAAACAACTGCATTCCCAGAAAGTCAAGCCAGAAAATTCTTACTATATGTTTTCATTTCCAGAGATCCAGCGCATTGGTAAAATTTTAAGAATTTGGATTCTATCTCAGTCATCCCAAGCATCATCTGCAGCGCCCTCTTTCCTGGTCGTTGTGGAGGACAGCATGTGCCGGTACCTGTCCTCAATATTTATAGACGCAGGATCATTGAGAGACAACCCAGACAAGGCATTTCTTCCTTCTTTTTGTGCAGCTGCTGCTTCTCTCTCCTTCCTTCTTGCCGTCTATCAAGGGCAACATAGAGTTTCAACAACCAGGAGGGACTATCAAACAAAAGATGATGCACAAGAGACAAATGGGGGCTCATTCCTTTTAGTTTGCACCTTTCCAGTGGCAAAGGAAACAATATTTCCAGATTCAGCATCAGATATTGCTTTTCTTATCTGAGCAACGAGGAACTGCAAGACCCAACAAAATTGAATGGGATTGAAATTCTATTGGTACTTAGAAGAGGAAAGATAACAAATTTTGAAGAAAAACAATATTATAAAGTAGAAAGGAGAAATGATAATTATGCAAGAACAAACCAAAGAATAGGGACACACCATATCACGGTCAGTGTAAAATGAGGTAGCTTGACCTGTGAATCCTGCACGTCCAGTCCTGCCAATTCGGTGGACATAATCCTCCATGGTCTGTAGTCAGAACAGAAACCATCTTATAATCAGGATCAAGGATCACAATGAGGGAGAGAGGGAGGGAAGGAGCGCACACGAAGTCTATAGTTGGTTGCATGTGATGCACCAAAATAAATAACAAGACATCAAAGTACATCATGAACACTTTTTACCATAGTTGTCAATCCCTGTCCCGTTTTCCTACTGGGATGGAACATCGCACGACAATTCCGGTGTCCCGTCCCGGAATTTTTTGCATAAATATTCAAACTATAAAGCATATGAATACAATAAATAATATGAAAAATAAACATATAAACATGAAAATAAGACAAAATGCAATAAAAGTATTTAGGATGAATTTATGGGTTTACAGAGGAGTATATTCATCAAATGAACCCCCCCAAAATAAGTCTACAGGGAGCTTAAGTGGTTAGAAAAATATAAAGTTAAAATCCAAATTCTAGTTGATATAGGCTGGAACAGACCGAGATAGGCTGGGACGGGCCGGGATAGAGTGGGACAGCTATTGGGACAGACAAGAAACTGTCCTGTCGCATGTTCTCACTGCAACGGGACGTGCCGGGACAAGCCAGGATGAGACGGGATTGACTACTATACTTTTTACAGATTCTAACTTGAGATGGGTACACATGATTAACATACCTTTGGGAGGTCCAGATTAACTACGTGTGCGACCCCAGCAACGTCCAAACCTCGCGAAGCAACATCAGTGGCAACCTATACACATGGCCCAGAAACTGAGTTTTCTATGCACGTGATCCTAATTATGAGATGCTTTTGAGGCAGTATAAACAGCAAACAACTTGTGGGACAATCAACTTTTGGAAAAATAGTTAAAGAAATTATTAGAGAAGTCATGTAGAAATAGACGAAGATAAGATGGTATTGGTACCAAGATACTTGTGGAGCCTTGCCTAAAGTCACGAAGGGCAGCTTCTCTTTCTCTCTGACTATGACCACCATGAAGAGCAACTGCATGCAGACCTTGTGCTACCAATGCTTCAGCCACGTCATCACATTTTGTCTGAAAAGTTTAATCAACCATATCACATAATGATACAGCCTAAATGGTTATATAAGCTTGATTGATACCTGATGACACAAGTGTGCATCAAAAGACATGACAAGCACAGGTTATTCTAGGAAGTAGCACATCAACTTATAGCTGAATTAGATCAATTGACCTAACCAAAGGAAAACAAATGATGGTACTCTGAAAAGAGAGACAAAGTATAACATTATTAGAAATAAGCCAGTTGTATAATTCTTGAATGCAGATTTTAAATAATGATTTTTTTTCTTTGGATAACTGAGAGAGTAAGTCCACGAACCCAGGATCAAGCCCCATGTACCCTGAGCCTCTTTGTGCTTGTCCAAAAGGGACTGGTACCGTCCCCATTGTTTGAGGTCCATATGATGGAGAGACATATATATTACAGCAGATTAGTATTATCTGGCGGTTAGTTTAATACCAGGCCTCAGACCATTTCATCTTAGAGGAGAAATGCCCACCTCCCCATGCACTACTAAACAAAAAAGGGTCTCTTACAAGAAATAGGCATAGTGGGGTTCATAAAAGCAAAATATTGCACAAGTTGAGTTCTTGGGAAAGGAGTTACGTTGATGAGTGCTTTTTTCTTTTTTGCATATTGGGGGAGGGGGCGACAACAATTTGCCTCTTTTGAGACAGGGATGACCTTATTGTGACTGCCTTTTTTTGTGTGTTGGGGGAGGGGGCAACAACAATTTGCCTCTTTTGAGATAGGGATAACCTTATTGTGACAGTGCCTTTTTTGTGTGTGTTGGGGGAGGAGGTGACAACAATCAGCCTCCTTTGAGAAAGGGATGACCTTATTGCATCCTCTTTTTGTCACTCGTCACCTATCGTTTTGGGCATATTCATAAATTCTTATGTAAAATATGTACCGAGTAAGAAAAAAATGTCTGGAGTTGCGTATAGATCCCCGCCAAGTATCAAGTGTTTGTATTTCTACTAGGTCCATGTAAAATATGTACATTCCAATAGTAGAAAGTAAATAGGCTTCTCTCAGAAAGTGGACAGCATACATCGAAAGTTCTTTCAGTGTAAATAAAAGCAAGGCCAGTTACATAGTAATGATCTTCCTTCACATAATTTATCTTTTCTTTTGTCCTGTAAGGAGAATCTAGTAAGCCATTGTCTGTGCATCTTAACATCCACATTAAGAAGCTATGTCTTTTGTCGTTGAGTGTCAAATCAATAATATCCTTCCTAAGGATCATTAAGGTTAGCTACAAGCTGTAAGTCCAAGGACAGTAACAGCACTATCCTAGATAAGGATACACTAAAGCCAAATGTAAAAGCAAAGAAGTGAATACCTTCCTTTCCACAAAAACAATGGTAAGAGGAAAGAGGCGCCCAGACTTTTCAGCTTGAGAGGCCTCTTCCACAAGCAATGATAGGAGTCGGCCAATCTACAGTCCAGAAAGTTAAGATTAGCATGGTTATAAACAAATAACACACCACACAGTTATGAGAAGTTATAAAAATGTCCAGAAGAAGATGTATCAAGACTAACAGGTATTAATTGTCTAAAACCCTAGACATACAAAAAGACTAGCAATCACAGACTACCAAGGCCACTTAAAGAAGATGTCAAAACGGAAACCCCCCAAGTGCAAAATCTGGTGCTAAAGAAGAAAAAAGCCGGAAGGCATAATTAAGTTTCATCTCTAGTCTAAAAAATTTAACCACTAACAAAAATACAACCAACGAAGCAATCCCATAAAAAATTATGGATAATCGACCTGAAAGCATGAGTGGGTGAATCTTCAAGAAGCCTTTCAAGTGCAAAAAAGTTAGCTTGGATTGAATAGATAGTTCCTTGATGGATTGTACAGGGAGTTACTCGAGGTTTGGACAAGTAACAGACTTAGGGTTTTATCAGTAAATTGTTCTAGCTGAATATGAAGTGTGCCATATTCATGGCAAAAGAGGCCTATCCATTTTTGTTCTTCCTCACTCTTACTGTAACTGATATATTCACATTAAGAGGTTTTGAGCGAACCATGGTTTTGGTTCTTTCCCAATTCCCGGTGACCATACTCAAGCAAGTCACTGGATTGAGCTTTTACAATCAATCATCCAATTAATACTCACCAGCAACCAATCATCTAGTTCCATCTTAACATTATGAGGAAAATTTGTCTTCAACCTAGAACAAAGCAATTATTGTAAAAACCACTTACATGAATGGGTGAATGACCAATGTATAAGATGCATTTGAGAATCGTGCGATAATATGGAAATCTAATGCTCATGTATGCTCCTGTATAGTCCAAATAGAGTCATAGGATGACAATATGATTGCTGAGGGGCCATGCAAGGTTATAGACAAGACCGGCTGATCCCATTCATAGGGTGGTGAGCTTGTGCACTACAGAGGACTAATTAAACCATCTATGCATGCAGATGCATTTTTATGCAGGCAAACCCAGCATTCCAACCTTGCCGCATTCCAACCTTGCCCAAATAACATCCGCATTAAACATATATAGCTGATGTTAATATTAAGGAAGAGTTGGCTAATCCAAACTGTTACTCTTTTTGCACAGATTGCTCAACATTCTGTTCTCAAATAATTCAATTGATGTTCACAGTTTCATGTTAGAAGTGTGGCATCATGTTTCTTGCTCTAAATGCTCGTTCTTTTTTTTGAAAGCTTAAATGCTCATTCTCAACTCAACGAAGCCTATAAACCCAAATAATTGGAGTCGACTATATAGATTCTATGTCTCCACTCTAAACAATTTTGGGCTACCTCTTCTGAAAGGTTTAAAGTTTCCAAATCATATTCTACTACCCTCTTCCAAGTTAATCTAGGTCTACTCCTTCCTTTATTCCCCTCTTCTATCCTAATATACTCCACTTTTTTAACTAGAACCTCCTAAGGTCTACGCCTAACATGCCCAAACCATCTCAGTCTCCCTTCTCTCAATTTGTCCTCAATTGGTACCACTCCTACCTTTTCTCTAATATACTCATTACGAATTTTATCTAGCCTGATATGCCCGCATATTCACCTTAACATTCTCATCTCGGCAACACTCATCTTTGAGACATGTTGCCCCTTCATCACCCAACACTCGCTATCATATAATATTGCAGGTCTTATCACAGTACGGTAGAATTTTCCTTTCAACTTCGTTGGGATCTTGCAGTTACACAAGACTCATGTGGCAAGTCTCCACTTTACCCATCATGCTTTAATCCTATGGCTAACATCCTCATCGCATCTTCCATCTTCTTAGAGGATCGAACCAAGATATTTAAAATGAGTGTTCTGGGGTATTGCCATCCCATCCAAGTTACTTCCTCATTTTCGCCTATCCGACCTTCACTAAACTTACAATGCATGTATTCTGTCTTAGTTCTATTTAACTTGAAACCCTTAGACTCTAAGGTGCTCCTCCAAAGCTCTAATTTTCTATTAACTCCCTCTTGCGTCTCATCTATCAACACAATATCATCCGCCAATATCATACATCACGGAATGTCCTCTTGTTGCTAGACACTCGGAATCAGATAACAGGCCAGTCACTCCTAGAATGGTTGGGCCACCATCATTCTTAAAAAAGAGTACATCTACACTTAAAAGGACTAATCTGACCGCCAGAGACGAACCTGCAATTAATGAGATAAAGCAAATTTATGTGAGACATACACCACGAGGAAAAGGATTATTGAATCGGTTGAATTTGCAAAAATATCTAGAAAGAAAAGATAGCCAGCAAAAACATGCATCACAAAAAAAAAAAATCTAGTAATGTCAATAGGAAGTTAATTGTTGATTATGATTAAGATGATGATGATGATGATGATGGGACACAATCTCCTAGTAATGAAGCTGGTGCAACTGTAGGTACTACTACCGGGGACGGAGTGTATGCACCTTCTTTCTCCTTACATATTGACACTGGAAGAAGACAGTATGAAAGTCAAGGAGATTATGATTCATAAGGTCAGTATAGACAACAGTCAGGTTATGGAGGTGGCCAACAAGAAGCATGTATAACTTGGGAGATCGAGTAGAGTATGAAGGCTTTCAATTCCATCCACCCAGTAGCAGTTATGGGTCAGAGTCTTATTCTTATCTTCAAACTGCTTCTTTGCATCATGATTCTGAAATTTCATCAAGTCAACAAGCGTATACTCCGACTTGGCTGCATCATTGTTTAGTTATGGTGAATATAGGGAACATATGCAACTTTATTATGGATACCAGCAACAGCAACCAAATGATGAATCAGAAAGATCTACGGATTATTATCCATATTAGTATACTGAATACTCACTTACGCTTTTCATATCATAGGTAAGGATCGTTTGATTTCATTAACATTTATTATTTGTAAATATTTAGTATATTAACATAATATTTTTCATGTTTAATTTGTATCAAAATAATCATTGAGTATGTGTTATATATACTTATTTGTCTTAGCCCATCTTAGTATGTATTATCTGAATTTTATTTGATTTTTTCTGGCCCTTTTATACCCGTACCGTCTGGTACGGCCGGTACCGGTACGTACCAGTACCAGTTGGCACCAGTACAGGTACTGCCATCCATGCTCTCTCTCCCTTTCCCTATGTCTAGTCAGGAGGGCCAAAGGCCCTCTCTCTCTCTCTCTCTCTCCATTAAGATACATTATCTATATGGTGAAGCTTGAATCCGGGTAGGAGCTGTGGGGCCCACCATCAATGCTGTCCTCTAAAGGCTAACCCATCAAGGGCCATCATTTCCAGATCTCGTGGCCCACCAACTAACGGTAGGTCCTTGTTGAACGATGGCCCTCAAGGGGCCACCATCAACAGCTGGTCCTTAGGGGGCCACAGGCCACCATAAGCTATTAACATGGCCTACCAGGGGCATCACCCATTGCAAAAGGGTGCCCCACTAGGGCCTCCAATTTTTTTGCTGAGGATTTAGTTTTCTATTTTCTTGCCCTCCGAGATCCTCATTCTCTGAGTTGTTCTATTTTCCAAGGATTTTCACTGTCTTGTGGGTTGGGGAATTTCCCATTTTCAAGGTAACTTCTCTTCATTTTTCAAAGAATTTTTTTTTCATTTTCAGGTCATTCATGTATTTTCTGGGAAATCTGCATCCATAGCCCTGCTCTTGTCCCTACTCTTTGAAACTTTACATCTTGAGCACTCAATTTTCAAACAATTATGTTTTGGTAGGGATCTGGAATCGGCATTGCACCAATTTCCCTGTGGCTCAGAGATACGCTAGAGCATGCGTAGGATTTTGAACCACGAGTCTGTGGATATCTTGTTAGCCCATTTGAGACTTATTTAAGACTTATCTATTTTTCATGATTTTTGCACTAGTTATTGTGGTTAGAGGTGTTTCAGTCTTTTACTTGGTTAGGAATCTAATTAGGCTTAAGTTTGAGTTATTTCCACTATTTATATGCATGTAGACCTCCTTTCTCGATAAATGATGATTTTTGTTGCGAATTTCTAACATTTTTCCTTGCTTCTCTGAGATGGGGATCCAAAAGCCTTGAGATGGGGTGGAACGTGACGCCCTAGCCGTCGGTGAGACACCAGAGGTCATTCTCCTGCCGTCGGTGTGATGCCGAGGCCTCTACCATCATATTGTACCGCCTTTTTCCTCTGTCATCCCGCATCAATCTTGGCATCAAAACAAACCTCGATTCATACTACAGCGTCGTTCCATCCCACCTCTGCTACCACCTATGTGGCAGCGTTCGCTGCCGCCGCTGGCCACCCCCTCCCCTTCCTCTCTCTCTCTCTTCTTCCGTCTCTCTTCCTCTCTATATATGGCTATTGTTCACAGCAGTCTTGTTCACATGAACAGTACAGCCCCCTAGCTCCCCCCCCCCTCTCCCGGTCTTATGCAAAATAGGGCCGGAGGCCTCACTCGCAATCTTATGCGCCCTGATTCATTGCGCCGGATTGTGCACTATGAGCACAAGCGCATCGCCCTTGTTTCGCACAACCTTGTGCTCCATTCGACCTACTAGACGCATTGCCGACATCCATGTCACGAGCCTGGTTTCATTCAGCATCCTTCCACTGCTAGTGTGCCTCATTTTCTGTGCCGCTTCAACGTGCTTCCCGAGGATGTACGCTCCCGAGATGACTCCAAGCGCTCACTAGCATAAAGCACCATTTCATGTACTACTCACCACGAACACACTCACGCTCCATTTTGTGCATCGATCGCGCCGCCCGCTTTTCTCAGTAAAGCCAACTCATCCAATGTGTCATTACCACCAGTGTGCCCCGATTTACGTGTCAACTTTCGAGTCTCTCCAACTTCGTGGCATGCCTCCCGAGGATTCTAGCACACTTCCCAAGATAGTGGTTATAGACTATTCGGGTATAGGTTGGGTTGCGTTAAAGGATGACATGGAGTGGATTGCATTCGAGAGAGGATGTCTTTTGTTGACAACCATCTGCATCATTTACCGGATTTAACTCAGCATACATTGAATGCTAAAAGACACTTCAATTCTCCACATTTTCCATGAGCTTTCTTCGCTCTTGAAAGAGAACTAGGTTTAATATCACATATCAAACAAGAAGAGGGAACAAAACCCGGGAAATAGAATGGTCGGGAAACATAATCACAATGGAGTGAGCCTAATTAATTATCCGACAAACATAGGTCCCATGATACAAACATAGAAACAGGATATCTGAGTAAAAGATGTAGAGCTTAAAAGCACTAAAAAATATCAATGTAAAGGGTTCTCCTAAATAATAAAAAGTACTTTGTAAGAATTCTGAAAGAAGCTGACCTTCTCGGTTTCAGCAACCTTCTCCAACATTTGTGATACATTTGCAGTTGGGCTACTAACTTTTCCAACCTTCACTTGTACTGGCTTGCACAGATACTCCTGAAAATGGAATCAAGTGACAACTAGTATAGATAAGAGGCACACAGCGCTATAAGCAACATGTAAAAAAATGAAACAAGAGCATTCTCAAAGTGCTTTCTTGGTATATTCACAAATATTACACATCAGCATTCACCAAAAGATCACCCGGTAGACATAAGATGTACATAGAATTAAGAGGCAACATATGAAAAGTGGAACAAAAGCATTCACCAAGCCCTATCTTAGTGTGTTCACAAAGATTACAAGCTAACAATCACCCGACCAACCCATAAATGCACCTGTTCCGCTCCTCAAGAATGCCTGATTTTATTCTAAAAAGAATAATGATCTCAAATATAAGGCCATACAAGGAATAGCCTTCTTCGCCAAGGAGAAATGCCCCCACAAACCCTGGCCATCTCTTTTTTTATCCCTGGAGTAACACTCAAGATGTAGATGTTGAGTTGGATGTGCAGAAAGAATATAAAGAATAAGATTTGGAATGAACACATACCTGGATAAATGTGTATAGTTCCTACTTACATAAAGCTCAAAGAAAATAGGCTCACATGGTTTGGTCATGTGCACCGTCATCTAAGCCTAGTGCTGGTTAGAGGGTGTGTAAACCATCATCTAAGCCCAGTGCTGGTTAAAGGGTGTGGCCAAATTTGAGTGGAGGCAGACAAACTCAGAAAAGGCCTAAAAGGAGGTGGTCGAACATGGTAAGAAAGGACTTGGCCTTCCAAGGCATAAAAACAAATATGGCAAAGGTAGATAAGAATGGCGGGACACGATTCATGTTGCCAACCCCAAATAAATGGGATACGGCTTTGGTGATGACGACAGTTAAAATGCTGAATGCAAAAAGAAGCCGTGCTTAAACCATAGTTTGATGTCTGCCTTCATGGGTTACACAAATCCAAGTATCTGGCAAGCAAACCCATGACCTGAAATGTTGGCCCAAACCACAGCTTCCAATGTTAAAGTTAATCCTTAAAATTATGAGCAAAATCAAGTGGAAAACATAAATTTGTTACATTTGGCTGATTGTATAGTATTTATGTGCACCATCCTCCAGCATGAAGAAAAAAGACATTTCATGATGTGACAAGGTCCCTTCATAAAGAAATCACAGATCGTTACAAACCATTTGCACATTTCAAAAATGGATGTCAAAGAAAGTAAGCAACACAGCCGGTGCCACATCTAGTTCCAATTCCAGCCTGACTAAAAAAACAGCAACACTATGCAAATGATGGTGATTCATAATGTCCCTGCATCATGGATTTTAAAATTAGCTGAAGAATACTAGAACCATATGAACAGGACAGGGATAACATGGCAGTTCCAAACTGAAAGGAGACTGATCCCAGCCAATTCAGTCCTGGATCAGGCACTTCTGAACTGGGTTCCAACCTGGTCGAGCCCAAGTGCCCAACCCATTCTGAATCTAGTTTCCACTGTTGTGTTCTTTTCAAAAGGATACAGACTATAATATCTGGTAAATGAAGGTCAAGAATTAACTAAACATCCATTAAAAACATTCTATATTCCCATAGGAACCCTACTGAAACAACCAAGAGTAGAAAGTTAATGGAAGGGCTAAATATGAAATGCAGTGCTGATAGTGATGATACGAAACCAAATCAAAGAGAAAATCACACTCTTCAGTGTGCCCCTGACCAATTGATTTTGTCCTCAAAGAGAAAGCAGGCATACTAGTAGTTGCAACTTGCAAGTTCAGCATGGAGAATGGGCTTAGAGAATTGAAACATGAATTGAAGAAAAGTATACATAAATCCCAGCTACAGAACAGGGAAAAATAAGAAATTATGGATTAGAGTGTAAGAACCAAAAAAATAAAAGTCACAAATGCATAACAAAAACAATACATTTTAAATTAGTATATTATTACCTGAGCAAGTGACTCAATTTCTTCAGGCATGGTTGCGCTAAACAACAACGTCTGATGCTTCTTTGGGAGATTCTGCATTACCTGACCACAGCAACAAAAAACAGTGACTCAGAAAGTAAAAAAAATCCCAAAAGAATAATGTTGTGGGTTTACATGCCCTCTAACAGAATCGATAGATTTCCTGGAGTCATAGAAGGAGAAAAGAATGTGAAATCCACGCAGCATATGGTTTACGTGAAGAATCTTAGCCTCAAAGAAAATATGAAAGTATTGTCAAAAAGAATGTAATAAAGGACTAGACGAGAAGAAGACAGTGAGTCCAAAAACAAGAGTATGGATGCCTGTTACTAATAAAGCACTGTAAATGAATCTAATGCAAAAAAGAAAGCTTCAAGCTCAAGAGAAATAACAGCTTTCATGTAAATCAAAATAATGGCAATAGAGGTTTTATAGCATACATGACCATATTACACGTAAAATTGCACGCAACCCTTCTAGGAAATATATTTGCATATACACTTGTCATTGGTTGATTTTGTTCACACACACACGTCAAACAATTCTTCAAATCATACACCAATCATATATCAAAGACCCATTGTAATTCCCCTTGACAGTAGGAGTTGTTAGTAAATTCTATAAAGTATAAACATAAATAATAAACATTTTCATAAACAAAAGCAACAGTGCCAGATATCCATAAAGGGCAAGCGGTTGCTTCTCATCCTGCATGCGGTATGTTGGTGCATTTGTAGGGAGCACAATGATCAGATTTCCAAGGGAAGTAATATCTACATCGAGAATATTTGTCCCCATGCTCTTTAGTATGTTTACAACTGGAGTAGGTTCATTCTTCGAGTTACTGCTGACGATTGGGGGAAAATTAGTGGTACTGTGTAATTTTATTTGTTCTCTTTCTTGATGTGGTGAGTAGAGCCTCTCCTCTCTCCTATTGGCTTCTATTTCCCTTCTTTATTTAAATAAAATTGGAGGCACAAGCCTTTCCTTTCTTTCAAAAAAAAAAATTAAAGGTAAACTATAGATGATTATTCCATAGTAGTCAATCCCGTCCCGCCTTGTCCCAGAGAGAAAATGGGACGGGACTTGTATGTCTCAGTCTATCATGGTCTGTCCGGGCCCGTCTCGACCTACCCCGGTCTATCCCGACCCATCGCAAAAAGAATTTTGTACTTTAACTTAAGATTTTCCTAACCAATTAACTCCTTGTATTCTGCAATTTTTTTATTTTTATTTTTATTTTTTTTTGGGGGGGGGGGGGGGGGGGGGGGGGGGGGAGGGGGGGGGGTCATTTGATGAATATACTCCTTTATAAACCCATAAATCTATCCTAAATGCTTTTATCGCACTAATTTTGTGTTATTTTCATGTTTATATGTACTTGCATATTATTTATTGTATACATATATTTCATATTTGTTGGTATATGTATAGAAAAATTCTAGGATGGGGCACCCAGACGTCCCATCCCAATAAAAAAACAAGACAAGGACTGGGACAAGATTGACAACTATAGATTATTCTCCTATGCGCATGATGATCATACTACCTATGTTTATTCGTTACAAAATTGGTGGTACAACCGTATAATCCACATTCCCATTCCGAGAAAATGTAGATGATCATTTTTGAAAGGTTTTAACTGAATTTTTTCCAGAATGTTAGCTTAAAGGCCTTCTTTGGCCTACTCTATTGGGCCAACTTTTAATTATTGGGCTAGGGTTTTGGGACCTTTTAGGGCTGGCGCTAAGTGGGCTTTAAGAAGGCCCATTTGGAAGGCAGCTCTGCCCCCTAGTCTAGAGGGAACTGCCTCCCATCTCTGATTGACAAGTCAGCGGATAATCGACTATCTCTACCCAATCGATTAGTAGGACCTTGCAATTAACTGAGTCAACTTTTTCAATTACTTGTTTACCTTCCTGAATCAATTATGTGCTTCGATTAGAAGACTGTTTTAAATCGATTATTTGTGTTTCTCTAAATCGATTAAGAGCCTACTCTTAGCTCGATTCTCTTAATCTATTTAATTGATTATAGAGCCGTTCTTTGATTTGATTAACTGCATATCTTGAGATCGACTAACTGCATTCTTTTTTTTATAATATTCCTACTTGCAAATCGATTTCTGTGATCATTTGTATTTCGATTAACTATATATTTATTTATTGACTATGCCACATGTGCGCTGCGATTAACTATGTCATTCAGAGAGCAATTTTAGCTATCTTTTGAATCAATTAAGAGACCACCTTTTAATCTAACTTCTGAGCTTCTGCTTTAACACTTAATTGATTCATAAGACTTAGAATCGACAATGTTTATCTTCTCCACGCCGACGTGCAGATTTGCCAGCTACGTGTTTGATCTGCTTTTGCAGATCCTCTGCCACTCACCTACCCTATGGTCGGCACACCAGACGGGAATTTTCCTTTTTTAGCAATTCAACAGGGTTAAGTGAGGATTGCACGGACGAATCTGAAAGATAAGGAGACAGTGTATGAAAGCTTCTAGCTAAGAGCGACCTTTATATGCTCAAGCTCTCTTTAAGCAAGACTCAAGAATGTTAACATTAACTCAACGAAGTTAACGTTAGATACAACAGAAGCTGGCAGGAGATAATGGGAAGGAAGATGAGCTTCAATGGATTAATTTGAGGTTTGTCTATATATTGGAGGCCTCGGCCAGAAGGTGAAGACAACAAGAGACAACTAAGAGAATTCAAAGAGCTCCACTCTCTGCGCCCAAGATCTTCCCTACTTTAGAGAGAGATCGTGAGAAGAGCTTGAGAGAGAGCATCTCAACTCTAAAGCACTGCGCCCACTGCTTCAACCTGATGTGCTACCTCAAGCTCTCAGTCTCACAGGATCTACATCGACTGACTAAGACTCTTCTTCTTCCATTCTCTTAGTTTTCATCTTGTCATTTCTATTTTTATTGTAGGCATCTGCCTATTAAGAGGCATTCTGTGTATCTAATTTTTATAAGCAAGTTGTTACCTCTTCCTTGTGAGGAAGAGTGGGTATGCGGTTGCAAGAGGTTGTGTCTCTTCCTGCGGGAAGAAAGGACCAGTTGTGGTTGAGGGTATCTACTTTGGGTCGTAACCTGCACGGGGTTAGTACTGTGTGTAGCCTGAGTGCTAGTAGAACTCCCACGTGGTTGCTTTGGAATTGGACGTAGGTCTAAGGACCGAACCAGTATAAAAAAATACTTGTCTCTGTCTGTGATTGTTACTTATTTCCTCGTCCTTGTGCACACGTTATTCCTATTACGATTAGTTTTCATATCTATCAATGTTAGATAACTTTTTGATAACCCATTCTCCCCCCTCTGGGTTCTTCATAGTCTAGGCAACAAAGAAAAGAGGTAAGAGAGAAAGATAGAGGGAGGGATTTAGAGACAGAGAGAGAGAGAGAGAGAGAGAGAGAGAGAGAAAGGAATGGAGGGTTAGTGAAAGAGGGAGAACCTGCAAAAATAGGAGAGATATCTCCTTAGCTGTGTGTCTATGTGTTGGATAGGAAGGGGGAAGAGCTAAAAGAAGGTGAAGGAGAGGAAAGGTCTTTACGGTGCAATCCTACCTCACCAACCTCAACACCTAGGAGCTATGTTATCAAAAGTGATTGCCTTGCTCACCTAGGCAATGAAGTAGGTTGACATGAGCCAAAAATGCCTCACTTCACCTTATGTTCGCCTCACTCACTTGGGCACTTGCTGTGATGCTTATGCCAATGCTTGTTTCCTTTTTAATTATGTAGTACTACTTTTTCCTTATTCTTGATTATTCTAAAGTGGCTAATACCTCTTTTAACAATATCCAATACCTTTTTTCTCTTACATGTAGCCACATTTTCTTTTATTTTGATGATTTCTAAGACAATCCACTACTTATGTAAGTGCTTTATCTTTTGTTCTTTTGAGAAGATTGTGAGGGTACACCTTCTTGGTGTCTCTTGACATATAGAAGTCTAGGGGAGGTTCATTTCACTACTATGCTTGTACACCTCTCTATTTTCACTTAATGAATTTGTGGTACTATCCACTTTAAAAACAAATTGGTCATTACATGTTGAACATGATCAGTGTTTCTCAAACTCTTATTGTTGAACATAATCGGTATTTCTCAAAGTCTTGCATATGATTATCTTGGACGTTTTCTTTATTTTCCTCATACTACCATTTTCTTCCTTCATGGTGATTTACGAGAGAAAAAACATCACCTTAAACGGTGTAGGCGATCGCCTAGGCATTTGCGGCTAAGGCGAACCCCTAGTATGGTCATTCGCCTCTTGCCTCTGACTATATTGCCTAGGAGAAGCCAAGAAGGGAACTTTAACCAAGCCACTATAGCTAGAGCACAAACAAGGAGGAGGAAAGCAAAGTGCATCTCCTTGAAGCTTTAGCCTATAAGGAGTGAAGTAGGATATATGTTATTTTCCTTGTTCATGCGCCACTTTTATTATTTTGGGTTTTTATTGGAGGGTTTGGGATTTGTTAAAGTTGCTATTAAGGGGAGAGGTGCTGCCAAAGTTTTGTTAGATTAGAACAACTATTGACACATTGTCCAAGGATTTAGAACGAACCAAGAATAAGGATAAGTTATCCCATAATTTGCAAGAAGAAATGATTAAGCACCTACTGTTGAGATGCATTTTCAAGAAGGGCCTTCCTTATATCGATCCCTATAAAGATATTGAACTTGAAATAAATCCCCATTCTTGCGTATTTCAATATTAGTCCCGTAATTTAGTAATAAATCCTTCCAATTAATAATCGCTTAAAAGAAGCAAATATTCATGGTATATCTTTCAAACCAATGTTAAAACGGATGAAAATACTTGCAATGACTGTAAAAAATAAAAATGAGCCGCAATGAACAGTAAAAGGTGACCTTAATAAGTCAAGCCTAACAATAATTTTTTATTTTTAAGACTTTTTTGGATCATCCGATCGGAGATTGAGTTATCCAAACACGTGGGGCATGTTTGGGGCAACCTTAAAAAATTATGTTCTTTTATTTTGGCTGCACTGGCAGCCGATGCAGCACCAGCTGCCAGTGCAACAAGTAAAACTCAAAATTTATACAACGGTATAAGTGACCTTTCTAGAGTGAGTTAAACTTATGTTTAACTATGGTAGAGTTAAGAAAAACTGACAGAAGCAAGTGGTAGGGATTAAAAACTAAAAAGTTTATGTTTATAAGGACTAATATCACCATATGTAAGATACTGGGACTTATTTCTAATTCACTATGTTTATAGGGGTTGATATCCAAAAAAACCCTTTCAAGAATTATGGTCCATAATTGCATGGAAATGCACCCCCGGGGTGAAATGCATTTAACAGGAAAACACATTTGGAAACAAACTCGATTTATTTATAAACCACTACAGAAAAAGATTGACTTGTGTCATTATCACCAGCTCCTGTTGCCATCATCGAGCAGTCTGCTGCTGCTTCTACTGGCTGATCTGCTGCTGCCTGCTATTGGTGTTGGTGCCACCACCTGTGATGGATGGTGGGTAGACAAGGGTAGGCCAACTGTGAATGTTGGGCAAGAATGGGCCAACAGTCTGCAGACAAGCTGCCACAGAACATGCATAGAAGTGGGGGAAAAGAGGATTGACACAAATGAGGAATCTACATCCAGCATGTCACAAGGAATATAAGAGGAAATCTGTACTTTGAGTAAATACTAAAAAACACATAAGTTTTAAGTACTTGCTATACTGTTTTAATAGCTAAAGTTTATTAGGTCCCAAATTCTTAATGCAGAAAACCACTCTAAATAACTTATTTGTAAATAATACGTTCAACATTTTTATATTGTAGCCAACTCCCAAAATTGTTCCCCATCTCTCTCTCTCTCTCTCTCTCTCTCTCTCCATACACCAACTCAGGCTGCAATTGTTAACAAGCAAACTGTGCCATTGGTGACAGTATTTCACCCTAGTTTTTTTTCTTTCTTTTGGAAAGTTGGTAGTACCACATGTACATATTGAAAAAAGGGGGACTACACAAAAGTAAAGGAATATCAGCTCTCAAAATCCTTCTATACAAAATCACCAAGGTGGTAACTCACTCCTTTCCCCCTAAGGTTCACTTTGTTTGCAGAATAGCTTAAATCAGAATAAGGTTTTGGAGATTTCTTAAACCAGAATAAGAGGTATTTTGATTTGATAAGTTGTTGGTATTCCATCTAGAATAAGGAGAATTACACTACGCTATTCCAAGTGATTTGGTAAGAATAAGTGGAATAAGGAGTGAAATAAAGGGTAAAATTGGGGGATGGGGGAATTAGGTATTCCAGGTAGAGTTTGGAGAATTGGGGGAATTAGGTATCCCTGCAACTAAACCAGAATAGGGTCTTTATACCGGTTATTCCGGCCCTATTCCACAAACAAAGTGAGCCTTAAAGAACAAAAAATAGGAAGAACTGGTTCCTAAATTACACAACCCTTATCCACTCCCTCTCTCTGTCACAAACAATACTGGCCACTCTCTCATGCACCAGGGCTTTCTAGTTGAAGATTCTCCTATTCCTTTCAAGCCCAGATAGTCCAGAGCATAATGTGAAGGACCAGCCACCAAATCTTCAATTTCCCCGGGGAAGGACAATCGACAGCCACAACCAAGGACAAGTGTCAACTTTGTCCATCCGCCACACTTAAAGCCAGACCTTAGCAAAGATGACTTGCCACACTTCTCGAGCAAAAGAGCATCCCACAAACCCATGATCTAGTGATTCATCCATCTCCCCGCATACGGAGCAAACAGAGGAAACATCAAAGTGGAAGTGGATCAGCTTGTCACAAGAGGACAGCTTCCCAAGGGAAATCCTCCATAGAAGGACCATCATCTACAAAGGAGACTTGGGGGCCCAAAAGGATCCCAACCCCATCTCCAGGAGTCTAGAGGGGAGGCAACCATACTGAGGTCCTACAACAACAATAGAAGTTCAGGTCTTCTAAACTCCAGGTGAATACCCAGAGACCATCTTCTTCAGCTTCCGAGTCACCAGTGGCTCATGAGTCATCTACGGCTGCTGAGTCTCCACCACTTGGCAGCTCGACTCGGCCTCTGGATCGGAATGGTTGGTCCACCTTCCACCCTAGTCCAGAAACCCATGATTCCCATGAGAGACCGTTCAGATTTCTGCAGGTCTGCAATTGATGCTCCAGATATCCATGTAATCCCAGAGATTATCCTCCCCTCTCCGGTCAGGATCCTGCACTTCTTGAGGCGGCAGCATTCGGCTGGTTTTCTCATTTTTCCAAGAAAGAAGCAAATGTGCTCAATCATTCAGCATGCTGCCCTGTTCCGGATGTCGAGGCCTATTGGGCAAAGAAGGCATACAGTTGCAGGTCATGCATAGACGTGACAACTTTTTTGGGGGGGGGAGGTGACCAAAGGCCACAGTTCATATGAATGATAAGAACAAAGTAAAATGTAGACAGGCTACATAAACCACCCGAAAGATAGGTAAACCTCCCTACAAGAAACGCAAAGGAAGAACTGGATAAAATAAAGGTGCAAGAAAACAAAAATACATAGGGCAGAACAATTCAAAGGAATTGAGTCCTCCACCCCCCTCCATCAGAGAGCAATGAAGACTCCTCCAATGTCGAGATAATACCAGCAGCTTTCCCCCATTTGATAGCTCTGCTGAAGATATCAGAAGCTCGATTGAATTGTTGATTGAACCTTCGAGAATTCCTTTCAAGCCAGATAGCCCACAACATGGCTGGTAGGATCAATGTCCAGATGTGGATCTCTAAAGAATAAGGAAGCAGCTGGATGATATTCTGAAAATTCTGCCATTGGAACTGAAAAAATTTACCTGAAGTTCACCATAGCACATCAACAATACCACAGTGTAGGAATAGATGATCAATAATTTCCTCCATGATTCCACAAAAAATACGTGTGGCTTGATTTATATGAAGAATAGACTTTAGTCTGACCATGGTAGGAAGTCTTCCCAAAGCCATCTTCCATAGGAAAACTCTTATCTTGGTTGGAAGAAGCTTAGACCAAACAATATGACTCCAAGGGACTCTCAAGCCACCACCATGAGGATTTTAGTTAGAGCACTGACCGAAAATTTTCTTTACTTTTCCATACCCAGATTCTAGAATCCTCCTGTTGACTATTCGGAATGATGGGATGAAAAATGTTCAGGACATTCAGCAGCTGATCCATCTCAATTCCAACAGGCTCCCTTCTCAATACAATGTTCCAATGACTACTAGACCTGGTGAGTAGACATGACTGAGACTTTCCTTTATCCTCCGCAATAGTGTACAGAGAAACAAACTGAACTGCCAAAGGAATGTCCATACACCATCTGTCCTCCCAAAATTTGATCAAATTCCCATTACCCACAGAAAACTTAATGGCCAGGTCAACAATACTTATCAATTTATTGATATTCCTCCATATAAGAGACAGAGAGGTATTCATGGTAGGCAACAAGGTCCACTTTAAAGAATTAGGGTAATATTTTTCCCTAACTATGTGAACCCAAATGGCATCATCTACTTCCCCCAACCTCCATAACCATTTAGCCAAAAGAGCCTTATTAAAGATACTAAGACTAGTCAGTCGCACTCCTCCGTGTTCTTTGCTTCTGCAGATTTTATCCCAGGCAACTAAATGAAGACTTCCTTTCACCCTTTTTCCCCCTATCCAAAAGAAATTGCTTCTCATTGATTCAATGATTCTCACCACAGTTCTTGGAGCTTTAAGGATGGATAGATGATAGGTAGCCAATGAGGATAGCACAGATTTTGAAAGGATCCATTTGCCACCAGCAGAGATAAATTTAGCTTTCCATCCTTCCAATGTATGAGCAAACTTCATGATAAGAGCATCCCAATCCCTCACCCTGCTCTGCACATTAGATAGTGGGAGGCCCAAATAGTTAATAGGAGAAGTACCCTCTTTCAATTCCAGCCAGCTGCTATTTCTTTAAGTCTGCTCTGCTCAATGTTAATGCCAACAACCTCAGATTTGTCAAAATTAATCGAGAGTCCTGTGATTGCCTGAACCAACACTAAAATTCTCTGGATTTTGGATAACTTAGATTCCTCTGATGAAGAGAACGGAAGGATATCACCTGCAGATTGTAGGTGTGATAGCTGAAACCCATTTCTACCAATACAAAATCCATCAACCAATCCCCTAGAAGCTGCTCTATCCCAAATGGAACTGAAAATCTGACTGACCATAATGAAAATTAGTGGGGATATCCTAGTGCTTTCAAAATAGCCACAAGCTTCCCCATTCAACAACATAGAGAACCTAGGAGAAGATATGCAACTCATCACCCTATAATCCACTTCCTTCTAAATCCCATTAGAAGAAAAGTACTTTGAATACAGCTCCAGCTGACTTTATCATATGCCTTCTCAAAATCCAATTTAGAAAGAACCCCTTCCCTTCTGCTAATCTTCTGAGAGTGAATAGCTTCATGTGCTGCAAGAAAGTTATCAAGAATGCATCTAACCTTCAGAAAAGCTGATTGATTGTTACTAATCACATTTACCAAAATCTTCCTTAGACGGTGTGCCAACATCTTAGTGACAATTTTGTAGCATCCATTCAATAGGCTGATTGGTCTAAATTCTGAAACACTCTCTGCACCTTCTTTCTTTGGAATAAGAACTATAAAGGTAGAATTGAAAGTTCTTATGCTTTTCGGTCTCTGTTGGAAGTCATTAATGACATTCAAAAGATCATCTTCAATTAATTCCCAAAAATCTGATAGAAACCCATGGAGAAACCATATGGACCTGGGGACTTATTTGCATCCATCCCAAAAACAGCCTCTTTCACCTCCTCTTCAAGGATAGGAGTACTGAGTACATAACTCATCAGCTTGTGATTCTTCAATTGTAGGAATAACACCATCTTCCAAATGAGGCCTCCACAGCTCATTTTCAGAAAAAGGTTCTTCATAGTGAAAAAAAAATGCATTCTTGATCTCCTCTTCCGATTGGATTGATTATTAACCGTTAAATTCTCAATCTTAAGTGCCCTCATCTTGGACCCTGCAATGGCATGAAAAAGTCTGGTATTGTTGTCCCCTTCTCTAAGCCAAAGCTCTTTGGACCTTTGCCTCCACTTAATCTCTTATGTAAGCAGCCAAACATTATACTCTTTCTTTAATCTGCCAAGCTCCTGTTTCCCTTCATTTGAAATGGTTTTTGAGAATCTGTTCCCCTCTCTAATTCTTCTAATTTGCTCAACAACTGATTCCTCTTGACTGAGTAACCACCAAAATTTTGAGAGCTCCAAGTCTTTAAGCATTTTCTAACCCACTTGAGTTTGTTTGAAAATGTCTCACAAGCAAATTCAGTGCTCGATCGTTCCCTCCACCACTTGGAGACCAACTCTCTAAAACCCTCCCGAAGTTGCCAAAATAGTTCAAATCTGAATATCCTTTGTTTTCTCTTATCATCCATTGTAGAGATGAGAATTGGAATATGATTGGATACTGTTCTGTTAAGCCCTCTAATGGAAGAAAGAGGAAAAAGTTGTATCCACTCCGTAGACACCATAACTCTGTCAATCCTGGATTGTAGGGCTGTCAAAATGGGCCCAGGCCCGTTAACAGACCCGTTTGGACCCGTTAGTTATGGGTCTGGGTATACCCGTTTACCCATTAAACTTTCTATTGTCATACATTGCAAAAATTTGTGAGCTAATTTTTTGGAATTTAGACCTAAAATCAAACCAAATTATCTGGCACATAGAGATTTAAGATAAATAAATTCTATACCAGGCCCATTTATCTTTCAACATCAAATAAATAAGAAGCAGGTCCAAGACCTGACCCATTTACCCATTTACCCATTACCCTTATTGGGTCTGAACCGGGTCCGGGTCTATTCACTTTGGGCATGGGTCTACCCAGACCCGAACCGTTGACAGCCCTACTGGATTGAATAGGATGTACCTACAAATTAGACCAAGTGAACCACCTATTAGGAAGTTCCGATCAATGCACAGTTAGTAATCCATTCTCCAAATGTATCCATATCTTTGCTCCATTTTTGAACACCAATTCTCTCCCAAGGAAATCACACCAAATTAAATCTCCCAAAATACACCAACTATTCTTGAACAAAGCTGCCAACCTGTACAGTTCCTGCATAAACTCCCTTTTCTGCTGAGAACTGCTGGGCCCATATACAGAAGTCACAGTCCATGTCTCATCAACTTGTTTGGAGGAGAATGAAACTGAAATACTGAATTTGCCCACATCACTAAAATACCCTTGGAATTTCCTGCCATTCCACATAATTATGGACCTGACGACTTACCCGATCTGCATACCAACTCTTTTAACCGGGAAGGTTCAGATCTTGACTTATCAATCCTGAACCAGGCATTGATGGACTGGCTCGATAACTCATACACAGATGGAACTCGCTCTCCGCGTGGTTCGCTGGACTGCTTTCTTCTTCCTCCTGCCGCCAGATCCTCGACTGCTCTTTCCCGCTGTGATATGTTACAGAACGATGGCCATTCTACACCATCACAGAAGCAGGATTTCGAGTTCCCAGACTCGATAGTCACTGGCTCAGGACTCTTGCAATTGTTTGCTCCACGATGACGCAGCATCTGGACCACCTTGAATCCTTGATGAGGCCTGCTCTTCCAACGAGCTCCACACCCGCCTATCCTTCAACTGGGCAAACTTCTGTGGATTTCTCGGGTAACAACGTTCGGATTCTCTTGACCCACATTTCTCCTCATCTATTATTCCCCTCCCTATGAAACATAAGCTCCGAGGTCCTCCCTATTATCCCAGCTATTTCATTTGAAATTCCTAGCAACAATAATTCCAGGATTGCTTTAGAAGAATGGTTTGATGCTTTAATGAAACACATTGGGAGCCTTGTGGGGTTTTTTCTTATGAGGGTAGAGAAGACTATCAGGAGCTTCTTCAGGAAATCTAGAGGGATTATAAATCTTCATCTCTCCTCTAGGAACAGAGGCAAAAGTAGAGGTCCCAGGATTGGCAAGAGAGAACTCATCTTCATCCAGAATAATTTACTGGAGGCTGACCCTTCTTCTGGGAAGGTTCTATTGAGGGTGCTGAAACTTCTTCTTAACGAATCTGCTTTACTGGAATGTCAGAGGCCTTGATGGCCCACAAAATCAAGAACCGTCAAAACTCTGGTGCACCAGTATAAGGCTGACATTTTATGCATCTAGGAAACCAAAATGGAGCAGGTTCAGAACCCTCTTGTTCATTACATTGGAGGAAGGAGGCTGCAAAAATGGCTGGTTAAACCCTCTGCTGGACTCGATGGTGGTATTCTTCTTATGTGAAATGATTTCTTGCTGGATTTTGTTTTTTTGGGAAGGCGGCAAGAGCCACATATTATATTAATGAGACAAAAGGTACAAAATTACAAAGACTGTGATGCGGGACAGCAAGGGAGGGAGACTGGATGAAGGAAGAAGAGAGGGGGTTGGGAAAGAAGAAGACTAAGGCACAGGTTCCCGTCCCATCTCAGGAGAAAACACGCAGCGGCGGCTCTTCATTTCAAATCTTCTTCAATACCTTCCCACGAGGGTATACAGGGCAATATATAGACTCCTCAAAAGAAACCCTAACATTAAAGGACTAAAATGACCCTTATTCAAAGTAAAAAGACTCAAACTGAACTAAATCCTTTTAAAAAAAGAAAATACACCAATTTGGCCTCTAATGGGCCAAATAAAATATACATTGGACCCCGAAATCCGTTCAGTAGCCTCTGAATTCCCATCATTCTCCCCAAGTTCGAAAAAATTCGTCCTCGAATTTTAAAGTGAGCCAGAATAAGTACACGGATGACTGGATCATCAGTATGAGTCTTCAAACAGAGGATCATCTCAAGAACCACAAACTGGTCTGCTACATGTGAATCATAAAAGTCCTGCCATACCATGTCCACTGAAGACGATAACAAATCATACGTGCCATCATGTAGGGTAGCTATCATTACACTCTCAGTAAGCGTTGGACGAGGCTTTGAGTGAGCAAAAATATCATCAGCAATAAGATATAAGCTTGCCTCAACAAATAATTCTTGATCCCATGAGACAATATGAACTAATGCAGTATCAAGTAGATCATAGCTAAACACATCTTCAGAGACACGATTCAATCTTGATCGTCTAAACAAAGTATGATCCCAACTGTCAACCATATATCTGACATCAACCTTGAACACTGTATCAGCGATCATATGTAGTTCCGATGCCATGAATAAGTCATGATCCCAACCAGTAACCGGTGGTGGTGCCACTTTAGCGACACAAGCCAAATATTTCTGCTGTAACTGGTGATAAGTGGCGTTGAGAATACGAATGGATGCCGGATATCCCTCGGGTCGTATAAGACAATCTCGCCCAGAAGGATCAACCACAACTTATCGCTCGTCCATCCATTCTCTACCCAAACTGATATATGAACCATGTGATGTAATCTTGCACCATGCATCATCATAATACCTGACGGATCGGGAAGTACTTTTGCTCTTTAAGAGATGAAAAAATGGCACATAGACTCGGTCTCCAGAGACAATTACGTAGTCCGTTTGGGAGATAGAATCCACAATAGATTGTGAAATAACATTGCCGAACGAAATTGACTCAAGATACACCCTAGCTTTCACAGAATTGGGTAGCTCCACCTCAAAACTAAAATCCATGATGAGGAAACGTACCACTGGCTAAAGAAATGATGGACGAGGTCCGCCTCGCTGCATGGATGCCAACAGTACGATCGGCGTAAGAAACAGAACTCAAATCACTATCCTCGATATGCGTGCAAAAGTGGCACGTAAAACGAGATAAAGCGGACATTGGCTGTTGCGAAATTAGTGCACCAGGAGGCTGGCATGCAAACCGAGGCAACTGAAGTTGACCTCGGGATGCGCAACTAGGGTCCTCGATAGGTGTGCAAAAGTGGCACGCAAAACAAGGCAAATCTAAGATACAACATACTGGATCTGAGTTGTCCTCGTCGAGACGAATCCGACGGCACGAACGGTGCACAAATCAAAGTCCGAAAAGACCTCGAACGGCGAGCTCAAATATCCTTGTAAAACGTGCAAGTGCGGCACGCAAAACGGGGCACAGCAGTCGGACGGAATGTACAGCGAGGTCGGCCTCGCCGATACGATCCCAACAGCGCAAGCGGCTCGCAAATCGGAGCACCGATGAATTCGGAACGCGGGCAGTGCGATAGGGCCTCTAGTGCACCTCATGTGCACACTGTAGCAAACCGGATTACATTTGGTTCGGGCCTAGGCTGGGTCGACCCGGTTCGAGCCACCCTCAGGCGGTTCAGACCACCCTGGACCGGCCCACCTTGAA
Source organism: Zantedeschia hybrid cultivar (assembly GCA_030544215.1). Lineage (NCBI taxonomy): Eukaryota > Viridiplantae > Streptophyta > Magnoliopsida > Alismatales > Araceae > Zantedeschia > Zantedeschia hybrid cultivar. The sequence goes on from JARZZO010000005.1 coordinate 14,636,919, forward strand.
ACGAAGTAGGAGGGGTGGCTGAACCGGTTCAGAAAGAGAGGGGGAGATTGAACCGGCCTGAGTGAACCGGTTCCTTAAGTTAAGCGGATCCAATCTTCGGGTCTGGATCTGGCTTCAATAGATGGGCAGTTGAACCGATTCTTTAAGTTACCCGGATCCAACCGGTTGGATCCGGATCTGATCCGCTACGAACCCGACGACCCGATACGAGGGTCTCCTTCTCCAAGCTCTCCTCCTCCACCCACCCTAACGCAGAGAGAGGGACGAGCGGATGGGGAAGAGGCGGCAGCGACGGCGACGGCGACGGCGACGGCCGATGGCAGCGACGGACGACGGTGATGGTGAAGGCGTTGGCACCAGCGGCCGTCGGAGACGGCGGCGGAGGCGGGTAGGGCCTGCGGCCGGCGTCGACAGCGATGGGAGATGGCTGCGAGGCCAGCGACGGCGGTGGGAGATGGCGCCAAGGCCGGCGACGACCACGACGGCTGCGGATGTTGGTGACAACGGCGCTGGCAACGGGGGAGGGCTCCGTTGGCTCCGGTGGAGCCGAACGACGGCGGCGATGGCTCCTTTGAAGCCAGGCGATGGCAACGGCAGCAGCATGTGAGATGCCACACCCTTCTCTCCCTCTTCTTCTTCTACTTCTTTCTCTGTTGTTGTTGGGACATGAACCGAGGTAAAGAAAAGGGGGGGTTAGGGGGTGGCGTGGTGGAGGTGCAGGACTCGGGTTGTGAGAACAACCCAAAGAGCCTTGCTCTGATACCAAGTTGATGCGGAACAGCAAGGGAGGGAGACCGGATGAAGGAAGAAGAAGACTAAGGCACAGATTCCCGTCCCATCTCAGGAGAAAACACGCAGCGGCAGCTCTTCATTTCAAATCTTCTTCAATACCTTCCCACGAGGGGATACAGGACAATATATAGACTCCTCAAAAGAAACTCTAACATTAAAGGACTAAAATGACCCTTATTCAAAGCAAAAAGACTCAAACTGAACTAAATCCTTTTAAAAAAAGAAAATACACCAATTGGGCCTCTAATGGGCCAAATAAAATATAAATTGGGCCCCAAAATCCGTTCAACAGCCTCTGAATTCCCATCAGACTGGCTACAAAGCAAGTAGCCACATAAGTTAAATACAACCAAACGGGAATAACAAACCAACAAGCTGGAAACGCGTCAAACAAATTGAAGAAAGGATTCAGACAAACTCATAGCAAGAACTCTCTCCACTTGTGCAAGGAGGAGAAAATATTGGAATCATAATCAGCTCCTAGTTGGCAACAATTCTCTAATTTCTGATCAGACTCAAACAGTGATCTATAGTACTAACGGATAAATTGAAGATATTTATGAAGCATCTAGAGTTGTGTTCTTTCTAAATAGCACCCAATAGTATGAACCATGTATCTATATCTTCATTAGAGGATGTGAGATCCATCTATGTGCAGATGAGCTACTAGATAGACTGAGGCTATTGCCACAAGATACCGATAGTGAGAAATAGAACAGTCCACACCTTGGAGATAATATTACATTGTAAAAAAAAAGGTGATCAGGGATTCTTTGAAGCATCCACAAAAAAAACATGTATCTTTAAGATTAGGTCTGAATTTCTTATGTCCTAAATAAGCTTCTACATAAATATTTTGATTTTCGATGGCTACACTTTCTTTCAGATTGAATTGGCCCAAAGAGCTTGGATACCTCCATAGTTGAGTATGTTGATAGCGGATTTAACAGAGAAAAGACTTTTATGGTCTCACACCAAAATCTTCTTATCTTCCTACTGAATATTTAAGTTAATAGAATGAATAGTACTGCTCAAGGTAAAAATTCCAAAAATTCTTCATCAGCGAGATTCCTTCTAAACTGTAGATTCCAAGATTGAGCAAAACCATCTACAAGGATAGAGTGGACAGTTGCCTCTTTGTTGGTAAAAATAGAGAAGATATTAGAAAAACAATGAGATAGTAAAGTGTCAAGCCAAGTGTCAGTCCAAAATTTGAAGTGTTTGCAATTCCGTAAAATGACATTAGAGCCAATCTTGAGTAAATCCTGCCAATCTAGAATAGCTCTCCAAAAAGGTAAAAATCCACTTTTCTAGTTAAAGAAAGCTCCCAAGAGTTGGAAGAAAAATAATATTTAGAGTTTGTAATATTCTTCCAAAAAAAGTCTTGCCCTTCACCAAGCAACCAAAGCCATTTATAAAACATGGCAATATTCAGGGAGGCCACAGGTGTAAGACCTATTCCTCCTTCAGATATTGGGCGACAAATCTTGACCCAACTAATAGGATTATAAATTCTCAAATAAATGACATTCCCTTTCCAAAAGAAAAGTCTTCTCACAGCCTTGATTCTTTTTCAATGGCTTTGAAAAGTTTGTGTATAGAAAGATAATAAACAACTATTGATAAGAGGACAGATCTTGATAAGATCCACCTATTCTCATCAGATATAAGATTAGCTTTCCAACCAACTAGTTTGTTGAATTTCTTAATCAAAGGACTCACAATTAGCAAATTTACGAGAAGCATCAAATATCAATAATCTTAAATATTTGATGGGGAATGATCCCCAAGAGCAGAAGAAAATAAATTTTGCAGCCGATCTGAGGTTCGCATTAGGATAGAGGCCGATTAGCTCACTTTTGTAAACATTCACTTTGGGCCAGAGATATCTTCTATTATCTTAAGTAAGATTTTGGTCTGTTTAAAATAATTATTGTCCATAGGAAAGAAGATGAGGATATCATGAGCAAATTGTTAAGTGAGATACGGAAGTATTTTGCTTTCTCATATGAATATCTTTAATAATCCCCAATTGCATAGTTTTATTCCATAAGGTACTAAAAATTTGTCTAACAATAATAAAGAGTAATGGAGAGAGATGATTATTTTGCCTGAATCTTCTTGTGCTGTCAAAAAAATCACATAGCTCACCATTAATAAGAACAGATAATTTAACAGTAGATATGCAACATCTGATCCAGTTGATCCACTTATCATTGAAGCTCATAAGAGACATAACATTGATAAAACAGTCCCAATTTACCTTGTCGAAGGCATTTTAAAAGTCTAGCTTAAGAATCAAAAGTTCCTTTTTACAGGACTAGAGATCATAGATGGTTTCGTGGACTGTCATAAAATTGTCAAAAATGTTTCTGCAGGTATAAATGCTGACTAGCTATAGCCAATGAGCTTGTCGGCGACTATTTTCAATCTAGGAACAATTTAAAAGACTAATAGACCTAAAATCACTAATGATTTGAGCATAATCCTTCTTAGGAATAAGAACTAATAAGTAACATTAGGTGACTAATTGCTTGGGGATTAGATTGAAATTCCTTGATAGCAAGTATAAGGTCATCTTTGATGATAGGCCAAAAATGTTGATAGAAGTCCATAGATAAGTCATCTGGTCTCAAATATTTTTCAGATTTCATACTATCAATTGAAATTTTAATATATTCTTCCTCAATATTGACTGTAAGATTGAAAGCTTCCTCATGAGATATCCCTGTGAAGTGATTTTCTATAAAGTGTGGTCTGTGAGAATCATTTTCTGAGAAGAACTCTGTATAAAAATTAATAATGGCTTTCTTAACTTCATTCTCATTAGAATAAGTGGTATTACCAACCATAATATTGTCAATACTAATGGCCATTTTCTTGATACAGACAGAAGTATGAAAAAACTGTGTTTTTATCACTTTATTGAAGCACCAATTCTTTGATTTTTGTTTCCATTTTATTTCCTCTATGAGCAAACATTCATTGAGTTGCAACCATGAGGTTCTTCTACTGTGTTATATCATGAACATCCAAAATATCACTATTGTTCCTCAAATTGAGCTGTTCAATACTATTTAAGAGATATTTTTTCCCTTCAGTATCATTCCCAAAATTTAATTTAGACCAACTTTTTGTTTGATTCATGATCCACCTGAGTTTGTTGAGCAACAAACTACAAGAGTGAGCAAGATCGGCAAGTGAATAAGGAACATCATACCACCACTTTTTAACTAACTCAGAAAAATCATTGTGTTTAAGTTGTGAGAGTTCAAATATGAAATTTCTCCTACGTTTGACAGATAGAGCACTAGAGAGAGAGAGAAAAATCGGAATATGATTAGAAGTCAATCTTAGAAGACCCTTTGCTCAGACCAGAGGGAACTCAAAGTGTCATGTATTATTAACAAAAAACTTGTCAAGCCTCGACATAGACTGAACTACCTTAAAATTAGTCCAAATAAAGTGTAATCCAGAAGTTGTAATCTTAATGAGACTAAAAGTACGAATCCAATTCCCAAAGAGATCCATCTTCGAGCCCCAAGTGAAGTAATTAAACATGTCATAAGAAATTTTTATCGAGTTGAAGTCACATGCAATGCACCAAGGATGACAGAGAGAGGCAATGAGTGAACTGAGTTCCTTGAGAAAAATAGATTTGGAGGTGAATAAAAAGACCCATAAACCCTTGTAAAAGTCCAAGTAAATCCATTATTCTTGTTGATGAAAGTAGCCAAGATGGAGAAATTAAGGACTTTGGAGTCAACACAGTCCAACAAGAAATCATTCCACATAAGAAGAATGCCGCCACTGAGTCCATCAGAGGTTTTAACCAGCCATTTCTGTAGTCTCCTACCTCCTATGTAGTAAGCAAGAGAGTCATGGACCTACTCTATCTTGATTTCTTGGATGCATAAAATGTCAGCCTTATACTGGTGCACCAAAGTTTCAACATCTCTGGATTTTGCAAAGCCTTTAAGGCCTCTGACATTCCAAGAGAGCAAAATCATTGAGAAGAATTCTCATCACACTCAATGCAAACCTTCCCAGAAGAAGATTCAACCTCCAATAAATTATTCTGGATGAAAAAAAACTCTCTTACCAATCCTGGCACCTCTACCTTTTCCTCTGTTCCTAGAAGATAAGTAGAGGTTTATAATTCTTACTGGATTTCCTAAAGAAGCTCCTGACAGAGTCTTCTCTACCCTCATAAGCAATTCCAACAAGCCTCTCGATGTGTCTGATAAGAGCATCGGACCATTCTTCCGAAACAATCAAGGAGTTATCAGTGCCAGGAATTTCAAAAAAAATGGCGAGAATAATAGGGAGGGACTCAAAACTTGCATTCACTGGGAGGATAGATGAGGAGTGCGTGTCAGGAGACTCCAAAGATGTAATAGTAACACTGTTACCAGGGAAAGTCGCAAAGCATTGCCCAACTAATGGAGGAGCCAGTTGTTTGAGAAGCTCGTCGAAAGAGGGAGCTTCATCAATGAGCTCCAGAGGTTGCCTCCTCTTGGGGCAATCGACTTCAAGAGTCTCTAAGCCAGCGGCGACTGAGGCCGAGGATATGAAGACCTTCTACTTTGTAGTGAAGGATGGCCATTGATCTGCAACTTAATGCGGCGACACATACAAGTCGAGGGTCTGTCGGCAGGAGGAAGAAGACAACGGTCCAGCGAATTGGTCGTTGAATCAACGCAAAAACCATCTATGGAGGGGTTTACGAGCCGGTTCGACACAACCCAGTTCACAACTAAGTCGAGATCCGCAACTACCCACTTATAAGAGAGGGTTTACAGTTCAAGTAAGCCATCAGGTCCATGCGTGACCCGTGACTGTACATCTTCTTCCCCTGACCACGCCTAGACCTCCGAAACAGGGCCACACGCTGAACGAAACAGCCCCTCAACTTCTTTGTTGGAAAGATGAGAAAACATGCCTCCTGCCGTTGCCTCAAGAAGTACAAGATCCTGGCAACAGAGAGGAAGATTCCTGGAGACTGCAAGGATATCTAGAGCATCAGTTACCAGCCTGCACTTATCAGAACAATCTCTCTGGGTTAACACCGTTATCTAGGAATTCTGACTAGGGTAAAAGGTGGACCGCCCATTCCGATTCCGAGGCCGAGTTGGGTTGCCAGAAAGAGAAGACAGCCGTTGTTGACTCAGGAGCCAGAGATGACTCAGAAGCCATTGAAGCGATCTCTGAGTGTTTACCTAGAGCTTAGAAGACTTGTATTTCTTGTATTTAGCAACTACCTCGGCCCAAGTCCAATTCACAAACGGAGGCTTGGACGAAGAGGCCGATTCCTGAGTAACACGAACCCAGTATTGACGCCCTCCCAACAAAATCATGAGCTTGTCGGGGATGGAAAGCAAATCATCAACCTTAATCTGAGCTCGAGAGTATTCAAGATAAACTCCATCAAGGGTTCTAGAGTCGACTTCCCTCATAATACCAAAACTATAGATGATAGTTGAGAAGGAATCGATGTTCCAGGTGTGCTAATAGACCACGGGGAGAAGGAAAGCTCCCTTAGTGGCATATCTGAGGCGTAAGGCATCCCCTCGCCAAGAAGAGGATGGAAAAGCCACTAGGAAAGAGGCGGAATCCCCAAGTTCCCTGATCCACCACTCCGTACGTGAAGTCCATTTCAATTGAAGAAGCTTCAAAAGGGAGGCATTATCAGACAGAACAAAGATGACCAAACACGATTCCAACCTAGACCGATAGTTAGTTACAGCAGGAGACCAAGGAATGGAAATGGGATTTGGGATGATCCTAGTAGGAAGGATGGGGGGAAGAGAAGAGGGGGGTGGTGGTGGATGCTGCAAGGACTGAGTGTGGGCTGGAGGTAAGGCTCCAATCTGACAGGAAAAAGCTCGGTAACCAACCCTCTTGCAGCGGTGACACCAAACAGGGTCTCTACAATCCTTGGCCCAATGACCCCTATCCAGACAGCAGAAACAGCGATCACTAACCACCGGGGGAGGGAAAAAAGGTGGAGAAGGGTGAGGTTTGTTCCTACTCTTACCGAAGACAACCTTCCAGTCCCCACCGTTCGCACTCTCCCTAGAGACCCCCATCACGACTCTCCCCCATAAGATTGATCCCTTGCTGGATTATGTTGACTCCAAAATTTTTTATTACTCTCTCTCTGCTAGCTTCATCAATAGAAAAGATGGATTTTCTTGGACCTTCACAGCTTCACTGGGGCGTATGGACCTATTTTATCTACTTCCAAATCTATTTTCTTCAGGGAACTCAGTTCATTCACTATCTCTTCTTCTCCTCCCTAGTGCATTGCAGGCGATTTTAACTAGGTAAAATTTTCTCGTGACAAGTTCAACCACTCCACATGAGACATGGAGATGAATCTAATTTTTTTTTTAGAAGGTGACTGAAAGTCACAATTCTATTGTTGAAGAGAATATGTAGTACAAAGAAGACCCAAAAATACAAAACAACCTGGTGGGACATACCCCCATCCAAGTCTAAATCTAAACTCAACAAAAGTACAACAGATCTGTTTTATCAAGAGAATAAAACAGAATTACAAAGTGAGAATCATCAACAAAATTTAACTCTCCACAACCCAGCCTTCTGCAAAATAACAGAATTCCCATCTTTCAAGATATTTGCAGCATTTCTCCACTTTTCCACCCATTTAAAGGTGCTCTTCAATAACTCAGTAACACTGCTAAAATGATCACTGAACTTCCTCTTATTTCTCTCACACCAAATAGTCCACAACAAGGCTGGACAGATGATGAACCACAAAAATTTCTGATTTGGAAAAGGACAAACTAAGGACCACCACTTTAAAAGATCCAAAACAGAAAAATGATCCACCTACTTAATTCCAAATACTCTGCACAAAGTCTTCCATAGAATAATAATAATGCCACAACCCAAAAACAGATGTTCTTGGTCTTCTTCAAACATTGCACAGAAGACACATGAATAATTCCTTAGGATATAAAGTATTTTGGCCCTCTTTCTTGTAAGAATTCTAGACCAAGCAATCTTCCAAAGAAAAACCTTAATCTTGTTAGGAAGATAGTTGAACCAAACTAAATCCTTCCACCAAACCCTACAGCCACCATCATTCAAAATCTGAACAGTAAACTTAACCGAAAACTTCCCATTGATGCTCCATTTCCAAACTCTCTTATCCTGATTCTCAGCACTAATACTAACATTGCTAGTAAAATTGAGCAGGCTCAATAATTCCTCCACTTCCACTTCAGTAAGATCCCTTCTCAGCTGCAGATTTACAATACCTAAACCATTATCAACCAAAACCTCTGCCACCGAAGCCTCCTGAAACTGAGTGATATTAAATAGATTGTTGAATTGAGAGGAGAAAACCAGGTCGAAACACCATTTATCCTTCCAGAATAGTGTATCACAGCCATTACCAACCTAAACGTCAAAGGATAAAGCCATAAATTCAGCATTCTTCACTATGTTCTTCCAAATATGAGACAGATTGTAAGTGGTAGAAGGAAAAGGACACCATTTATTATCAGCCCGATAATAAAGATCCCTAATAATGACAGCCCACAGTGCTTCCGAATACTCACCCCTTCTCCACAACCATTTCATTAACAAAGTTTTATTGAAAGTGGCAACTCCACAAAGTCCAATACCGCCTTGTTCCTTACTTTTACACACATTTTTCCAGTTAATTAAATGAAGTCCTCTCGTTCCCCTCTTACCTCCTGACCAGAAAAAAGAACTCCTTGCAGATTCAATAATCTTCTCCACAGTTCTTAGAATTTTGAATATAGAAACATAGTAAATGGCCAATAAAGGGATGACTGATTTGGACATAATCAATCTCCCTCCATCCCTCGATCGGAAAGAAATCTGCTTTTCCATCCTTCCAACGGATCTTCAAATTTCTTAATCAAATCATCCCAATTCATGATCCTAATAACCCCATCTGATAAGGATAATCCAAGATATTATATAGGGAAAGAATTGACTCTGCACTGCGAAGAATTGGCAATATTCTGTAAACTGTCATGTGCCACATTTACCTCAACAATTTCTGATTTCTCATAGTTGATTCTCAATCCAGTTATACCTTCCAACAAGACCAGTAGCCGTTTAATGTTCTAGATATCCATACTACTTCCAGGTGTAAATAATAGAGTATCATCCGCAAACTGAAGGTGAGATAATAGGATGTTGCTTCTACCAATGGTAAAACCATCAATCAACCCCTATTGAACTGCCCTATCCTAAAAGATACTCAAAATCTGACCAATTAACAAGAAAAGAAGTATCCACACGGTTCTCCATTAATCAAAACAGAAAAAGTAGATGAGGAAATGCAACTCATCACCCACCTAATCCATCTATCATTAAAACACATTAGTTCCATGGTTTTGTGAAGACAACTCCAACTGATTCTGTCATAGACCTTTTCAAAATCAAGCTTTAAGATAATATATTCTTTTTCCTATTCTTGTAGTGGTGAATAGCTTCATATGCTGCCATATAATTATCTAGGATGAATCTCCCTTGTAAAAAAGATGATTGATTGAACCCCATAATTTTATAAATAACTTTCTTGAGCCAGGTAGCCAGAATCTTGGTAATAATTTTATAACACCCATTAAGCAAACTAATTAGAAGGAAATCAGCCATTCTTTCAGCACCTTCTAGTTTCAGAATGAGGACAATAAGAGTAGAGTTGAACACTTTAATCTTGTCCGGGTTATCATAGAATTCTTGGACAAAATTAAGCAAATCCTCTTTAATAGTATCCCATAAGAATTGATAGAACCCAATAGACATCCCATCGGGCCCCGGAACCTTATTAGGATCCATGCTAAAAATTGTCTCTTTAATCTCATTCACTGAGAAGGGTGCAGACAGTTCTACAACATCAGAGGCATCCAACTTAGGAAGCACTCCATCTTCTAAATGAGGTCTCAATGAGAAATCTTTTAAGAAAAGATTCTGAAAAAAATCAACAAACCTTTTCTTAATCTCATTTGGTTCTTCAATCACAACTTCATGATCTTTAATATGATCAGTGGATAAGAATCTCTTCTTACCACTAGCCACCGCATGGAAGAATGATGTATTTTTATCACCTTCATTTAACCAATGTTCCTTAGCTCTTTGTCTCCATCTAATTTTCTCCTTCAACAGCTCTTCATTCAACATCTTCTTCAACTCTTTAAGTGACTACATTTCATTAAAAGAATGATCCGTAGACTCACTTTTTAGTTCCAAAACTTCAATTTTGTTCTTCAAAGACTGCCTCTCCTCAGCTGCCCTCCCATATTTTTGCTTAGCCCATTGTTTCAAGTCTTTTCTGATCCTTTTCATTTTCTCTGAAAATTAAATATTGCTGAATCAGTCCCAATAGTTTCTAACCACCACTTATTTATCATTTCTTTGAAGCCTTCTTCCCTCTGCCATTTCAACTCATATCTGAAAATTCTGATTTTCTTTCTCTTGTCCTCCATCATAAGATGCAATGGGATATGATCCGAAATAGCTCTACTTAACCCTTCAATATATGTCAAAGGGAAATTGTTGAACCAATCTGTGGAGATCAACACCCTATCAATCCTTGACTGAACACTAGATTGCTAAAGATTAGACCATGTAAACTTTCTGTTAGGAATAACCAAATCCATAAGCTTAACCTCCCTAATCCATTGGTTAAGGATGGTCATCCACGGAGATGAATCTATTTAGGGATTGGATTCAAATATTTAGTCTCATTGAAATTACAACACATGAACTGCATTTTGCCTAAACTAATTTTAAGGAAGATCAGTCTATATTAAGACTTAACATGTTTTTTTATTAATAATGCATGGCACTCTAAATTCCCTCTTGCGCGAGCTAAGGGACTTCTAAGATTGGCATCATATCATAATCCCATCTCTAGTGCTCCCTCTGTTAAACATAACATAATTTTCAGATTTGAACTCTCTTAACATAGACACAGTGATTCTCTAAGTTAGTTTAAAAGTGGTGGTATGATGCTCTTTATTCGTTGACTCACTCTACTCACTCTTGTACCTTATTCTTCAACAAACTCAGGTGGACAGAAATAAGATGAAAAGTGAGTCTAAATCATACTCTGCGAATGATACTGAACAGAAAAATTATCTCTTTAAAAATACTTAACAGCTCGATCTGAGGAACAATAATGGTACTTTAGATGCACATGATAGGACATGGTAAATGAACCTAGCAGGAACACCTTTGACAACTTCATGGCAGCTTGAATCTATAATCTCAAATCTCACAAAATAGATTTCTTGGTCTTCAAGTTAGACTTTGAAAAGGCCTTTACCAAGGTCAATTGGGACTGTCTTCTCAAAGTTATGTGTCTTATGGACCTTAATGAAAAGTGAATCAACTAGATCAGATGTTATACTCTCACTGCAAAATGATTTTTTTATTCTCATTAATAGTAAGATATATGATTTTTTTGGCAGTAGAAGAAGACTCGAGCAAAGTGACCCTCTCTCTCCGTTACTTTTTGTTATTATTGGACAAGTCTTTAACATCTTATGGAACAAAACTTTGTATTCAGGAGTTATTAAAGGTGTTCATGTGGGAAGACAAAGTACTCTTATTTCCTATTTACAATTTGTTGATGATACCCTCATCTTTTCTCCTATGGATGCTAACTGTTTTAAACACATGAAAATTCTGTTCAAAATTATGGAAGATGTCTCTAACCTTAAAAGTAAATTTTAGTAAGAGTTAGTTGACATGCTTTTGTACAAATGCAAATCTTAGATCAGTTACTAAACTTAAATTCTCCTACTTTTGGAGATCTTCCCCCTCAATTACTTGGGATTACTATTCTTTGATGTTTCTCTTAAACTTGCTTATTGGAACCCCTTGATCAAGAAATCTAACAACAAGCTAGCTAGTTGGAAAGCTAATCTTTTGTCTCATAGAAGAAGATAGATCTTATTAAAATCCATCCTTTCATCAATGACAATTTATTATCTATGTATATTCAAATTTCTCAAAAACATTGAGAAGAGAAATAAAATAATGAGAAGACACTTTTTTTGGAAAGAAAAAGCATCTGATTTGAGAACTTATAACCCCATCAGTTGGCTCAAGATTTGTCGCCCAATGTCTTAAGGAGGCATAGGTCTTATCTCCGTAGCTTCCTTGAATACAACTCTACTTTCTAAATGGCAATAGTTACTTAGTGATAGGCAAGTTTCTCTTTGAAAGAATATTGTGAACTCTAAATTTTATTTTTCTTCCAATACTTGAAAACTTTCTTTGACTAGAAGAAGTGAAATTTCGTCTATTTGGAGAGCTATTTTAGACTACCAAGATCTGGTCAAAACTAACTCTACTTTTATTCTAGGGAATGGCAAACACTTCAATTTTTTTGACATTTTTGACACCTCCCCTATCGATCTGCTTCCCAAATCTCTTTTCTATTTCCACAAACAAAGAGGCAACTGTCCATTCTATATTTATTAATGGTCCTTTCTAACCTTGGAATCTGCATATAAAAAACAATCTCACTGATGAAGAATTTTTGAAATTTCTTACCTTAAGTAGTACTTTTCATTCTATAAATCTGAATACCCATCAGGAAGACAAGAGAGTTTGGAGGTAGGGCCCTAAAGGTCTTTTCTTAGTGAAATATGTCACCAACATATTAACCTATGGAAGTACAAAAGTTCCTTGGGCCAACTTAATTTGAAAGAAAGTCTAGCCATTGAAAATCAAATTATTTATCTAGAAACTTATTCAGGATAGTCAAGAAATTCAAATTGGTGTTTAAAAATATATGTTTTTTCTGTAGATGCTTCAAAGAAACTTATGATTATCTATTTTTACAGTGAGGTATTATCTCTAAAACATGAATTGTTCTGTTTCTCACCATTGGCCTCTCGTGGCAACAACTATAATCTATTCAGCAACTAATCTCTTCATGGAAGGACCTCACACTTTAAGATGACGATATAGATATATAGTTCATGCTTTTAGGTAATGTACTATCGGCTATTTGGAAAGACACAATGTTAGATGCTTCAAAAATGTCTTCAACTCACCCTTCAACACTATTAATCACTATTTGAGTTTGATCAAAAATTAGAAAATTGTTGCCGACCAAGATCCTAAATTTGAGTTCGCTCTCTTTTCCTCCTTGCACAAGTGGAGAGACTTCATCCTTTGAATTTGTTTGAACCTTTTTATTTTTAGTTTTATTTTTTACTTGAGGAGTTTCAGTTTGTTGGTTTGTTATAACCCTATTTGGTTTTCTTAGCTTCTATGGCTACTCGCTCTGTAGCCTTCTTTCGTAACTTTTTATCCTTTTTGTCTCATTAATATAATATGTGGCTCTTGCCAACTTCCAAAAACAATAGAAGGTCTCTTAAGGTCCTAGATCTCCTTCTCCCATTGGTCCCTCCTGAAATAAGGGACCCAGACCCCTCTCCCAAAAGGCCACCATTGCCTGAGGATGCAAGGAAATGGCAAATAGTCTGGGGAACTTAACATAGAGTGGCATCGACTAGGGGTGTGCATAATTCAGTTCAAACCGAACAACCAAACCGAACCAAAAAAAATGAATAAACCGACTTTATATATATATATACATTATATTTGTATCTATAGATATATAATATTTCAATGTTTTAGTATCATATGCATATTTATGTACAAATATATATATATACAAATTTAATTTTAAATGTATATATATAATATGAATATAAAACAAATTTTCAGTTTGAACTGAACCAAACCGAATCTTTTTTGTTCAGTTCGGGAGATTAATTCAGTTCTGTTTGGAGAATTTTCCTCCAAAACCAAACAGAACCGAACCGTGCACTGCCCTAGCATCGACACACACCACTTATCCAACCAGAATAAGCATCTTTGTCCGACCCAGAGGGACATAAGTGGCCACTTAAATGATATCAGCTGCAAGAAGAAAACCTCCCCAAATATGGGATACCCTGTACATGATCAGAGGGGACAAATGTCAGACTCTAATCCTACTATAGTACTTCTCCTGGACCAACTCCAGCCAAAGACCCGACTCTGCAGTGCTAAACTTTCACAGCCAGTTAGAAAGGAGACAATGTTGTCCCTAAACCACCATTCTCCTTACAGACTTTACCCCAATAGACATCACAGCTTCCTCCCCCAGAAGCTTCACATTCCCCCACCAGAGGAACCTGCTCCGAATAGCTTCTAATTGCCTAGCCACAATCTTCGGAATCCTAAAAATAGATAGAAAGTACATAGGGAGACTCCCCAATGCTGGATTTAGCCTAAAAATGCTGGAAACAAAGAAAACATATACATCTCTGAATTATGCTATCAAAGTCGATTACCTCATTCACCTAGGCAATGAAGTCATATGAGGCAATCCAAAGACACCTCGCCTGGCATCATGTTAAACTCACTCAGTTAGGCACTTGCCTATGTTATCTACGCCAAATGCTAGCATCTTATTATTCATGTGCTACTTTTTCTTATTCTTAATTATTCCAAAGTGTTTAATGGCTTTTTTTAACAATGTTTTGGTGCTCCTTTTCTTGTACGTTGGCACATTTTTCTTATTTTTGATGATTCAAAATACCATCCAATACTTATACGAGTATTCTATACAAATTGGTCTTTACAAGTTAGACATAATCAGTGTCTCTTGAAATCTTACATATCATTATCTTGGATGTTTTCTTTATTTTCCTCCTATTGAGGCTAAGGCAAACCCTTGTGCCTCGCTTGCCTCTCACCTTTAACTAAATAGCTTCTAAATGAATCTCGCTCTTATTTGCTAGGGCATCTGGTACACGAGATGTCTCAAGTCCTTTTTGATGGCCCAATGGGCACCAATGCATGTCACCAGTCAAACAAAATCACTCAGCTAGAATTGCAGGCATACGCGGTTCCCAGCTAAACTATAGTAAAACTTTTAATCAGATCCATATCCTTGAAAATGCAAACTTCACAAATGCAATGTCCACTGTAGAATTAGGAAAGACAAAACATGCTCAATCCTTATGATGTATCTCTGCTGGATTACCAACACCCCAAGCCCCCCCCCCCCCAAACCCCCCCAAACATTTCATGCTCCACTTATAAAGCAAGTTGGAGTCCGAACATTAAAGATTGTAAAATCCGTTGCTGCCCCATTCTTATTCCTCACATGCCCCCAGCCCGCAACCACAAAAACAGTAGATGAAGATTGCAACGACGGCCAGGAAATAACGCATGCAAAGAACTTAGAAACTTTGAAAAATACAACCAGAATAATAATAGTCAATAAAATCTGACATATTCCTCCTTTAAAAAAAATGTGTCATAGAAGTTTGGTCCTGGTTTAAAAACACTTAACCATAAGTATGGAACTCTCTAGCATTTGTGTAACCATTTCTTCAAAACTGTTATAAACTCATCCACTTATGTTTAATGTAAAACTGAGGGACCTCATTAGAAATTTAGAACTGAAGAAAGAAGGCCCCGGAAAAAGGATGAATCAGAAATAACACAAATTCTCGATTCACCGCAGATGAGAAGGCTTGCCTTACTAAATGCAAGTTGTTCATAGCTATGCAGAACTTAATATTTTTAATTCAGTTGTTAATATGAGGTTCTGTCGGTCTTGGAAATCATATGTAGGAGCTTTGTAAACAAAGGAAAAAGTGAACAGACAGTAAGCCTTCTTTAATATCGCTGAGAATCCTGAAATGCATTCTAATTAGAAATTCCATGTCTCAGTGATGAAACAAGAATATAAAGTATATGGAATCACTGAAAATTATTTTATTTAACTAAACACGGATTCATGCACAATGAACATTCTTAGTATGAGCTTCTGTTTTAATGGATTATTACTTCTTATTTTGACTTCTTTTATCTTTTATGAATATGTGGAGCTAACTTTTGAAACCATCCAAATGAGATTCTCAACACTTAATTTCAACACCCCAAAAAGATACTTTTCAGACGTTGGATAAAAAGGTCTAATTTTAGCTAAAATCAATGAACCAAAAACATTTGAACAAGAAATGGGAATAACCACAAATAAACGGAAGTATATGATCCTATCTATGCTACTAAATTTCTAGACAATTATCTTTTTCCATTAAGCCCATTCCTTCATGAAAATAATTTGCAATACCTTTCGATGGACATAGTTCTAGCAAAATTAACACAGTAATAGTGGTAAGAATATAACAATTGAAGCAAGATGTCATAGATTACCTCTCTAATCTGGGGCTCGAAACCCATATCTAACATTCTGTCAGCTTCATCTAGAACAACAAATGATATCCTTGAAAGGGAGGTGTTTCCTTGCTGCAAATGGTCAATAAATCTTCCTGGTGTTGCCACCACAATGTGAACCCCTCTCCTTAGCTCAGACCTCTGCCACAAGAATAAGTAAAAATTAAAAGTAGGGGTTGATGACCAAATAACATATCAGGAAAATCTGACAGCATAAAATTCAAAAAAATCCAAAGAAAATTTTGAATTAAAAAGAGTCAATGTGGTAAAAATGCACTATATACATTAAAAAAAAAAGCTTTGATATCACACTTTAGCCTTTAGGAACTCAATTATAGTTTCCAAGTGCATGCGAATGTGCCTTCATAATCAACATATTAAGTTCAATCATTTTCATGACCTCACCTTCATGAAACTTCATTTAACGTATGGAACTCATAGATCCATTCACTGCCAAGAACTAGAGACATTCAAGAAAGAAAGTTTTCTATAGACTGAGTCATTGTTTAATTTACCTGCTCTGAAATATTTGTTCCACCAACTACTATGGCAGTCCTGAACGTCTCCAGTGATTTACTAAAAGCCTTGACCTGGAGTAACACAGCAGCAAAAGAAAAACCACTTATGAAAATAAAATCCATATTGAAAAGAAAGCGGGCAAAGAGGCCCATGGTGAATTAAACAGACAATCCTCATAGTGACATAAATACATTCTTGTTATAAGTATGATATCCAGCATTCTCTCATGAGTCCAAATCATGCAGCAACAGATCTATGTAGCCCCAGAAAATCTTTAACGCATTTCTCTTTGTTCACCCCCGCTTCATATCTAATTCATTTTCTCATGTTTCTATAGTCTGGTCCTTGGGAATTTTCTTTAAGATTCTTCAAGGGCTTCATTCAACTATAGCACACAGGTCATCACTAGCAGCACGTGATACTTTTTCCCCAATGGTGTGACCATTTAGCCCAATAATGACTGAAGAATTTATCATACCTCTTTCTCGATTTGTTGGGCCAGCTCTCTCGTTGGAGCCAAGACTAGTCCTAAAGGCCCATCACCCTCACGAATAGGAGGTTGAGCCAAGCAATGCTGCAGAGTGAAATTCATCATGGGGATAAGGAAGAGAGAAGCAAGCTAGAAGAAAAGCATATACAAAGCATTTCTTAGCACAAAAGCCAAAGCGGAGAAATGTAAACCTGAATCATGGGAATAGCAAAAGCGGCAGTTTTCCCACTCCCAGTCTCTGCACAACCCAAAAGATCCCTACCACTAAGAGCAACAGGCATAGCTTGTGCCTGAATAGATGTTGGTCTAGTGTATTCATGATAAGCAATATCCTTCATAATGCTGGCATGTAGACACTGTAGACAAAAGATAATTATAAGAAATTAACACCAAGAAATAGCAGGTTTGGAACTTAATAGAACAAGTAGAAACCAAGAAGAAGTAAACCTGGTGCCATAAGCCAGGTGAACAATACGAAATTTACCATATCCGTAAATGATTCAATAGCGGCTGGTGCAGGAGTTGAATCAGAGGGAACCGCAACATCCACATTTAACCGCAACCGAACATCTTCAATCTAAAGAATGTTATGGAATGTCAATTAGAATGTAAGAAATTCACATTGCCTGTGGTGATCTGATTAAACTGCTAAAGGTTATTATAAGATATGGCAGTACACTAAAAAAGAAATAGTGGGGATTTTCCAGAAAGCATGCAATACACATTCTATATGTGACATGAAACCAGTTCAATGGCTCAAAGGCTTTAAGGGTCTAATGCAGACTAAATTCATGAAATGCCATTTATGGTATTAAGACTGGTCAGTTCGGATCAGAATGGCAGGACTGTTCCCGTTCAGCTGGTTTGAGGTTTGAGTGTAAGAACCCATTAAATCAAATAGGGGCACATATGCAATTAGAAAGAAATTTAGGGTTTAAATATAATTTTTTCTAAGACTATTGGGCTTTAAGTTAAGTGGTTAATGGGCCTAAGATTTAGAACTTTAATAGGCCTTAACAGTTGGTTAGTGGATAGGTTTAATGGGCCTTAATTGGGCTTTTAATGGACAGAAATGGGTCTTTTTTATTAGAGATCTAATGGGCTTAAGTAGGGGATTATTAGGCCTGATTATTGGGCCCTTAGTGGGCATGTTTAATGGGCCCAATAGGGGTCCATGAGGAGGAGCAAACCGCCTCTTACCCCCCTGCCTCCCACTGCCCTTGGGCCTATAAAGGAGGGGCAATGGAGGGCTGCTGGTCAGACCAGCAATAGGGAGGGGGAGTGAGAGGCAGTGAGAGAGGGAGAGCAAGGGGATGAGTGAGAGAAATAAGGGAGAGGCAGAGAGAGAGAGAGAGGCAGTGGGTGAAGAGGAGGGGAGAGGTGGTGTAGAGAGAGAGAAAGCAAGAGAGGTGATGAGAGAGTAAGGATGAGGGAACAAGGGAGAGAGGAAGAAACAGAAGGAGAGGGGACTGCTGGTTCCATCCGGCAGGTTAGAGAGAGAAGAAGAATGGCAAGGGGACAGGAAAAACAGTGAGATAGAAGGGGGAATTAGAGGAGGAAGAAGAAGAAGAAGAAATTGAAGACTAGAGAGAGAAAGTGGAGAAGAACAGTGAGAGAGGTGGGAAAAGAGTAAGATAGAGAGAATTTGAGAGTGAGGTAGAAGAACTTGTAGAGGAAAGTGAGAAGATTACAAAGAGAGGGTCAAAGCTTGTGGAAGCTACAAGAAGGAGAAGATATAAGCAAGGAAAAAGGACTGCAGCGGGAGATTCTTCACCAACTCCAGGGCTGCAGCGACGTTTCTCCTCCACAATCAGGCGGCGGAGCTTCTATTTGCGTGGATTTTTACTTCTAAGAGGTGGGGTGATACCTCTATATGTTATTCATTTTGTTTTTGGGTTTCTTTTGGTGGTTTGAGGGGTGTATATGCATGATAAACAAGGGGAGGGTACCGTCTAATTTCTGTTTTGGGGTAGTTGTAAAGTGTGCCTTAAACTTATAAAAGAGTATGAATTCAACATGTCACATGTTTCATTTCAGCACATTTCTCAAGAATTTAAATGTTCTTTTGTAGAAAATATGCTAGTGCTCATTTAATTTTAGTATGGTACAAAGACCATGAAGAGTTGTTGCAAATATTATATGAACTCCACATGATTTGTTCTCCAACTTGGAGAACAGTGGCACGAATGAACCTGATTTTGCATGTCTAAGATAAATGATTAGCATGAAAAGTATATAAGACCTTCTTCTCTTTGAAAAGAAAAAGAATTCAGTGGACCAAGTCCCTCTGAGCCTCATATGAGCAATGAAAAGAAAGAACTATTTGGAGCTTAGCTCCCTATGTTATATATATATATATATTGTTATTACTCCTAGCATGACATATGAAAGAATCTTATGATGATGATGACCCCTAAAAAGGGGCAAGAAAGAACTAGGATGCACACTCATATGAAGAACTAGTGTTCTCCCCTGAAGAATTTATGGAATGAACTCATATAAAGAACCTATGAAATGAACTGAAGGCAAGAAGACCTTCCATGATGATGATGAACCCTTATGATATTGATGAACAATAATTCTTACGATGATTTACTTTATAAAGAGTTGAAGTGACATCACTTTATTACAGGATGGACCCACATGATATACTCCTTGGAGAAAAGGGATGCTCAGGTCAAGCTCCTTACGATGTGTGGTGTCGAGATACAAAGCATCCCTTCCTTTTCTTACAATTTCAGAGTCCAAGTTCGGGACCTCGACTTAAGTAGAGGGTCTTTATCCTACTTAAGTGCACTCATGGACTGGGGCATGAACACTACAATAGCAAATAGGGAGTAGAATACAGACCCAGCTTGGCCAACTTTCCCGCCTCACCCAGTAGGCTTTCCGAAACCTACTAGGGTGGACAGGCAAAGGCCAAGAGGTCGGTCAGTTAAATATATGAATAAATGAACGACTGATCTCCACGACCCCATGATGACGACTCCTAATGAATGTTTTTCTTATTTTCTACTATAATATGGATTACCACCATTTACTAAAAGAATAGAGTAGAGAGACCTGAGTTACGATCTGTTTAGAAGAAAATAAAGAAAAGGCAGATGTATTACTATCTTGTTAATATTTTCGCTATAGTTTCATGTTACTTTGACGACAAATGCATGTCATATTATTATTAGACTTTCTCATTAATCTCCTGTGTATAATAATTACATTGCACAATAGAAATGCATAAAAATAAATAATTCTTTTGTAAGATGAGAGAATGGAGTGGGGGCGGTGGCAAGGAGGAGGAGGGGGATAACAGAAGGGATGTAAATGATCATTGTTTTAAAAAGCGGCTGCCTAGACGATTAGGCAGCCTGCCTAGGTGCTTCGAACGGGTTGGCCGCCTCGAAAGTTTCCGCCTCGGACTTTTCTTGACAGTTTTGTCTCAAAGGTGTTTCCCCCTCATGTAAATACGTAATTACCAAAATGTCTTGATATGCATAGCATGTGTTGTATCTCTAGATGTTAGGTATGAATAGAAAATTTATAATAACAACTTAAAGATCTTTCTATAGATATTAGACTTGCTTCATTGTTTGATGTTTATTCGTGGTTAGATTTATTGTTGAACTCGACTAATTTGCCACTTTAAGGTCATATTTTTTTTTTAATTTTCGATCACAATGCACAAACAGCACCTCTACAACTCCATCTTCCTGCAGCGAAGGGTCTCTGATTCACTAAAAGTAACCTGGACAACTCCCGACATCCCTCCTCTGCTTCCTGAGCTCCCCCTCTAGGAACTCCGAGAAGGGCAAGAGGTCCCGGCTACCACCACCTCCGCATAGGATGGCTTCCTCCCTGAGGGACAACTCCGCCATGGGTGGCCCTCGATACCACAGGACCAACACTTCCACGAGGCAGGAAAGGAGATCGGACTCCTTCTGAGTGTTGGGAAGCTCATCGGACTCCTCTGAAGGGGAATCCGATTGGCCCCAGTGGCCAGGGTGGCCATCGCCGCCGGAGCACTCCTCATCCGAGGAGCATAAAAGTTGGAAGGCATCCCAAGTAAAAAAATGACATGATCGACGATCCACACCAAATAAAATCCCCAAGCAGAGCTGGCACATCTTGGCATGTAGTTATAGGATTTCTTATATAACATTACACACAAAAATTATTGAGATGCAATAACATTTGCTAATAACCTCATGCCTCAATAAATGTGGACTCCTGATCTTCATCTTTAGTTATGCATTATATTATATCTCTTATACTTTGTTTGGAAAGTGAAATTACGTCATAATTATTCCTTATTTATGATTAATGTACAGAAAAGTTTCTAAATGTCATCAAAAATAACAATATGTTTAGCTACGCCAAACGGTGCATAAATAGTGTAACATGTTAAAAATAAACAAAATAACCCCCTTGTTAATGAGGTGCCCGCCTCGCCGACTAGGCAATCCGCCTAGGCAGCAGTTGGTTCTACCTTCTCGGCCTACCTGGGCATTTTTAAAACATTGTAAATGATTCCTACTGAGAGTCTAAGATCTCATTTCAAGTTCTCATAAAAGATAAAATGATGTTTTTCAGAAATAGAAGACCAAAGATGGGACCAATGTACATTTGAAATTTTCAGGTATCGCCAATTTTATTTAATTCTTTGGAATATGTGTTTTCTTTCTTTTACATTTTTGTTGTATAATGGACATAACATGCATGCTGTTCTTTTACACTGATGCCTCTTATAATTTTATTTTTGCACTGTGCAACTACTGGAGGTCTGTAAGTAGGACCGTTACATTGAGCCAGTTGGATCTAAATTAAAATAACAAAAAATACTAAAACAAGCCTTGAACCAGCTTGAATCAGGCATAGGCTGGCTCTAAACTGATTTTTATTTTGAACATGAATGGTACAACAAATTTACATTACATGAAAATAAGAGAATGTACAAGTATAAGAATTCACACTCTCAAAAAAGAGAAAATGTAAAAAATCACACCAAGATGGTGTGTCAATCACTAGCCCCCCAAAAGCTCTGAAAAGGAGTTACAATGATCCAATTTACAAAAAGCTCAGCCCATTCCCTTGCTATGTCACAAATGAAATTGACAATTCTATATGGAAATTCTATTTTGAAGATTCTCCAATTCCATTCAGCTCGAGGCTCGAGGACACACAAAGTGGTGTAACACACCTTATGGTCATCCTTGAGCACCCACTACCTACCTCACGGCTGCAAGAACCTCCCCAGTCCCCACCAAGTCAAACTACTGGACATTTCCACTTTGTAGCTCTAATCTGGTTTCAGAACTGTAAACCGGCCTGGCATTGGAGTTTCATTATCACCATCGAATTCCAAACTGGGTCGGGGGTCCAAATCGGACCCCAGCGATCCCGATCCAATCCGGATCCGACCGACCGGGATCTCATCACTGAGAACAGGCCAGAATCGGCCGGGATCAGCCTGGAATCGGCCCAGGATCGGCTGATACCGACTGATTCCCGGCAGATTCCATCCGATTTTCACTGAAGTAGAGGGGGAACGGCGGTTCCCCCCATAATCGGATCACCCATGGCCGATCCCGAGTTGAATCGGCTGATCCGACTCGCAACGGCCAATTTTGCATTCCATGTTTATCACTGTTTTGACAATTTTTCTGAATAATTATTAGTATTTTATCAAATCTTCTATCCATGCCTGAAACTGGCCAAAATCAGCCAGTTCTGGTTCAGGACCAAAACTGGAACTTGCCGATTCTAGCTATGAACCAACCCTTCTATAACTGATGACACTGCATCCAGATAGTAAAATGCCATAACAGAACCAGATACAAGAACAGGACATCAAACAGATAGAACAAATAAGCCAGCTTCTAAAATAACAAACAAATACAAGATTCAACAACTAATGCGTGATGAACAAAATGTAATGGAACAAGCAAGGCGGATGGAGGATCAGACACAAATCAGTCTAGCCCAGACCGATCAGATCGATCCGACCTAATCCCGATCAAATCCCACATATATAGCCCAATAACTTTTTTCCATTTTTTGATACAGGAGTAATCCGGTTCATTTCCGCCCCAGCTTCTCAGACGCAGTGATAGCACCACACCATAGTGGCTCCACAGCACCTCACTCGGAGGTAGCCTTTTCCTACAGGTAGCCTTTTCCTATGGGTAGCCCCCTCCTTCTGCGCAACTCGTGACTAAGTCATTACAAACCCATCAGCTTCCGCGTGGTTTGTCCTCGAACCAATCTGTATCGTACTGCACAGGTCATATTTTGATACCATTCTGTAATGACCAGATCCAACCCTTGTGAGGTACTGTCCGCTTTGGGCCAAGTCCACACGATTTCTGATACCATTTGTAATGCTCCCAGTGATGCGCAATACTAAAACAAAATAACAAGAAGCATAAAATGTACAAAAGCAATAATGACATCATGTCCATTAAATCACAGAAAGATTAGATAAATAAAATATATATCTCAAGAATTTATGCAAACTGGTTGTACCTGAATTTTTCAAACATATATTGATCTCATTTTTTGTCTTCTAGTTCTGAAAAATATTATTTTATCTTTTATGAGAACTTGTTATTTGGGATAACAGTAGAGATCTACATCATTTTATCTTTTATAAGAACTCGTTAATTGAGATCTCAGTAGGGATCATTTGTATCCCTATTGTTATCACACACACACACCACCCTATTCTCTCCTTCTTCCATATCCATGATTTTACCTATTTTTTTGGATGTGATATAACATGCATGCAATTTATACAAAAGTAACTACAACAAGTAGTAAAAGAAAATATGAACAATGATCATAACTTAATTTCATAATCTAACATTCATCAGATTTTCTTTCTTTCTAAACCGGTCAGTAACTCACAGTCGATTCTCACATCGACGGTGACTCATCC
The DNA here is from genome assembly GCA_030544215.1 of Zantedeschia hybrid cultivar. NCBI lineage: Eukaryota > Viridiplantae > Streptophyta > Magnoliopsida > Alismatales > Araceae > Zantedeschia > Zantedeschia hybrid cultivar. The sequence continues at coordinate 14,660,912 of JARZZO010000005.1, forward strand.
TTCAACCCAAAGTGACGGAGATAATCACTTACTAACGGTCGTAGTGGTGAGCAGGCATCGTCCACTGACAGTTTTTATGATAATAAAGATATGACAAGTTAAATGTAAGGGTTGAAAATGACAACCCCATGATAAGAATATACCTATCAGAGTAGTGTAGCAGAAGCGTAGTGAAATAATAAACAAATGACCACTTTTAGTTAATAGGAAATTTATGACCAAAGAGAAACAAAACTAGTTCTCGCTTGGGTGGTGTCAAATACAAATGTAGGGTTAGACATATTCCAAAAAGTAGTAGGGAGTACTATCAGACTTAAGAAAAAGAATAAGATGACTGTAAATTTCGAGGATGAAATTTTTATAAGGAAGGAAAGATATAAGGACCTGAAAAATCCTATAAGAATACATACGCAAATATGAGAATTCTAGGGCTTAAGTATAATTCTTTTATTAAGACTAATGGGCCCCATGGATAGAGTTAAATATGCCTCAAGTTAAAGGTGCTAGTGGACTGTTGTTGGGCCTGCAAACAAGAGTTCCAATGGGCTTTTAGCAGATTATTATTGGACTAAAATGTTTAAGAGTTAATGGGCCTTAATATATAATGTAGTGGGCTGTTAATGGGCTGAACTGGGCCTAGGTCATTGGACATTTAATGGGCCTATATAGGAGTTTGTTAGACTCAAAATTGGTTGAAAACACTAAGCCCTTATTGGGTTATGTGTTGGACCCTAAATGGGACACTAATGGGCCTAAATTAGGTCTTGTTAATGGGCCTTCTAGAAGGCCCAAGGCCTTAAACCGCCCCAAACCTTCTGGAACATTCCCACCTCCTCTTACTCTATAAATAGGGAGTCACCCCCCTATGATCCTATGTGCAAAAGAGAGGGTAAGGTGAGAGAGAAAATAGAAAGAAAGAAGAAGAAGAAGAGAAGGGGAAGAAGCAACCGCAGCAAGCTAGCGGCGGCCGGCGGGGATCTGGCGGTGGCTTAGAGGAGGTCCGACAGGACTTTGGCACGGCTTTCCTTTTAAGAGGTAGGGTGATATCTCTAATGTTGTGCCTTATTTTTTGGTTTTCTTTTATAGGATTCAGAAGATATAAATGCTTGATAATTAAGGGGAAATGCTGTCCACTTTCCGATTTGGAAAAATTGTATAGAAGGCTTTAAGCTTCTAAAAGAAATGAGTTCATGTGCTGCACGTTTAATTTCCAGCATGTTTCTTGAAGATTTGTATGCTGTTTTGTAGACTGCATGCTAGCTTGTTTATTTCTAGTATCAAAAGATGACGATAGGGATTTGCTATAAGGCCATACATGAACCTTACATGAAATATTCTTCACCTTGGAGAATTATAAGACAAAAGAACTTAAGTTGCATGTTTAGAACTTAAGATTAGTATAAAAAGTGCATGGAACTTTCCCTTCCTTCGAAATGGAATAAATCCGATGGACCATGTCCATCTAAGACTCGCACAACCATGAAGATTATTCATAAACTAAAAGATTAGAGTCTCAAGCCCAACCGACTATATATGAAGTATACTATTACTATTATAGTATTACTGCTATGGCATAAAACATGAAAGAATTCCCATGATGACCAAGATGACCCCGAACGGGGTAAGAAAGAACTAGGAGGCGCACTCTAGTGCTCTCCTACAAAGAACTTGTGGAATGAATTTCTATGAAAAAAAACTCATGAAATGATCTGAAGGTAAGGAAATTATTCTATGTTGATGATGAACCTTTATGACATTTATGAACGATGATTTGATCTTTTTAAGAAAAGAAGTAACATCACTTCACTAACGGGACTAGACCACACGATCCGTCTCCTAAGGATAAGAGGATGTCCGGGTCAAACTCCCTAATGATGTGTGATGTCGAGATATAGAGCATCCCTTCTTTTGGTTATGATTTCAGAGTCTAGATTCGGAACCTCGACTTAGGCAGATGATGGTAGTCCTACTTGAGTGCACTCGTGGACTGAGACATGGACGTTGCAGTAGTAATCAATGGAGTAGACTGCATAACTAGCTTAGCATATGTTTTCCACTGCACTTAATAGGCTTCCGGATATCTACTGGGGTGGACAGGCGGAGGTGAGAGCTTGGTCAGGGGACGGCCTGCTCACCACAACAACCATTAGTGAGCCGCCCCATGGGAAAGACATTCGACTACGAATTCAACATTTGATAAAATTACGAACCAAAGGACGACTCAACCCTGAGACCCTATGATGATGACATGTAATAAGTGTCTTTATATATTCTATATTAATATAAATTATCACTAGTTATTAGAAGAAAAGAATAAGAAAGACTTGAACATAGGAACTATTTAAGAAAGTTTAAAACAAAAAGTATACTTGTTATCATCTTGTTAATTATTTCAATTTCGATTTTATATTGTTTTTACGATGTAGGTATTTCATGTTATTTTAAGTATCATATCATAATTGCCATACGTAGGACATTTTTATTGCATGATAATTCGAAGAAAAAGAAATTATTTCATTTGAAAAGATGAGTGAATGGAGTAGTGAGTGAGGGATAATAATAGGGATGTAAATGATTCCTATTGAGATCTCATTATGAGTTCTCATAAAAATTAAGAAACATGTTTTTCAGGAACAGTATCAAAAGATAGAGCCAATTCAATAAGCCCCACTTTGTTTGCATAATAAGTTATTTTGTAGGGCCCACTGACGGAATAGTGTATACTAGAATAAGAGATGTTTTGGTTTGATAGTTTTGTGGGGCCCACTGACTGAATAAGAAGAATAAGCAATTCTTTGAGTCTAGGGTGGAATGGCTTATTCTCCTTATTCCCCCGATACGCTATTTTGCACGGTATAAGCTATTCCGTACGTTAAAGCAAAATTAAGCTTATTCTGCCCTTATTCGTCTTTATTCTTCTCATATTCTCCAATCAAAGTGGGAGCTAAGAGAAAATTTATCAGGTATGGCCAGTTTAATTTCTTTTCTTGAGATATATGTGTTATTTCATTTACGTTTCTGTTGTATAACGGACATGAGCTATTTATTATTATTTTACATCATTGTCTCTTATTATTTTATTTTTGCATTTATGCACATATCAGAGATGGTGAGGACAATCGAGCCACCGTCCAGTTTCACCCAGATTATGTCTACCGTCGTCGGAGAGCTGTTACGACGTCCCTTTGGCTTGGAGACGACACATGGCCCATTTAATGCATAGACATTTTATTTGATTTTATATGGCCCATTTCTGACACGATATGTGATTTTCCATTTTTCAGGATCTTAAGTGCGATTTTCGCACTAATTATTAGGGATAGTGGATACATACGGATTTAGAGATAAGAGATAGAATCAAATTGCTTGTTAGAATTTGGGTAGAATTCCATAAAAGGAGTCTATATATACTCTTATAATTTTATTTCATAAATTAATACATGAATATTCAAAAAAAATTACCTTGTGTTCGTGTGAGCCTTTACGATAGAGCCACCACTGGTGTGACACCGGCATCCCCTCCCCGGTGCAACGCCGGGGAAGCCCCTCGCCGATGCAACGCCGGCAGGTTCCCATTTGCGCCCGACCCTTTCTCCTTCATCCGATCTCTCTCTATCTCCCTCTTGGTTCCTACGAACAGAACAAGAAGAAGGACAGAGGGGGGAAAAAGGGCGACCAGTAGGGGGGGAGGGACAAGAGGACGTTGGCGCCCACCGGCATCGCCGCCGGTCCCCGCCGAAGCCAATGACACCACCATCAACCCCCGCCACAGGAGTTGTAGCCGCTGCAAGCTCTTGTTGTGCCTGCTCCTACTGCAGCCGCCGCCATCACAGCCACCAGCGACCACTGCTGATGACTGTTGCCGCAGCCGCCACCCCTTCCCCTCCATCTCTCTCTCTCTCATTCTCTCTAGTTGTAAAATAAGGTTGGGAAGGAAGAGGAAGGGAGCAGATCGTGCCTCTTAAGTGTGACCTGGTCAACCAAGTTTGACCTTGCTAGGGTCCAAGCCAAGTCCGAGCCATCTAGCATTGGCTTGGTCCGAACCAAGTTCTATTAAGTGGGTCTAAACCCCATCAAAACATTTGGTTTGAGCCAAGTTGCTACCTGATGCAACCCAGGTTCGAGCCAGGGTTCAGCCAAGTCCGAACCAGACCCAGATCAGGTCCATTGTGGTGCACCAGGTGGTGCAATAAGGGCCGTTACCGCACCGCTCTCATTCTGAGCCCGCTCATGCTTCGATTCGCGCACCATTTGCATCATCAGTTTCGTCTTAACGAGGTCAACCAAGATCTAGTGTGGTGCTTTCTCGACAGTGCTTCATTTTGCGTGCCACCTTTGCACGCATATTTAGGTCACACATTCGCACATCTCAAAACCCACATCAGTCACCTCAATTTATGTGTCAACATCTAGTCGCCTCTGATTTTGTGGTACGCTTCCCGAGACATCTTCCCAGCGACGTACGCACCGTCTGTAACCCGTCAATTGTCGTGTTTACTATCCCAGACTATTTTTATCATAGTTGTCGATCTCGTCCCGGTCACTATCCCGTTTTTCTACTGGGATGGGACATCCCGGTATCCTGGACAATTCCAGTGTCCCGTCCTAAAATGTTTTTCTATACATATGCCAATAAATATAAGACTGCCTATAATAAATAATATAAAAATAAACATATAAACATATAAATAACACAAAATTAATACAATAGAAACATTGAGGACATATTTGTGGGTTTATAGATAAATATATTCATCAAATGAACCTATCAAAATAAGTTTACAAGAAGCTTAAGTACTTAAGAAAATCTCACATAAAAATACAAATTCTGGTTGGAAAGGCCGAGACGGGGCGAGACAGATTGGGACAGGCCGAGACGGGCCGAGATAGACTGGGACAGGTATTGGGACAGACCAGAAATTGTCCCGTCCCATTTTCTCATTGGGACGGGACGTCCCGGCCGAGACAGACTGAGACGGGACGGGATTGACAACTATGATTTTTATTACCTAATTGTAACATTTTACCTCCCTGCGAGCAGTGGGCTTGTATTTTATTGTAATTGGAGGGTGGTACGTGTACACCGGGTGGTTTTCTCCTACGCACCAACGTAGAGGTATATGATAATCCCTTCCACTACAGTTTTACTTATCTAGTATTTGCTTTCATTTGTCGCCGACTTGTAAGGTAGGATACCTAGCCGTGATATACCATCATTGTTGGCTTGTGAGCACGTTACACCTATCCCGAGTTCCCTCAGGACTTTGAGTGATTCTAATTTCCTAGACTTGTGGTGGTTCCTCAACTGCCATCCGTCCCACGTTTCTTCATCGCGATAAGGATGGTTACTCAGTTAACTTCTGTTATTTGGCGTGGTTATCCAACTCAATAACTGTACGATTAGGTTGCTTCTAGTTATTATTATATTGCTTATTGCTGATCTCTACCACCGTTAGTGAGTCTGTTAGTTTCATTAGTCGTCCCGCATCATTATTTTAGTATCAAAACTAGGTTCTGCTTATCTAGGAAGTCAATTAAGAGTCTTTGTTAGGATTTAGTTGTTTGCGTGCCCACGTGTAATGGTACAGAGTATCATCCATCTACAACTATGTCTAAGTCTCCGGAAGATTCTCTTACAGGTTCTCAAACTAGAGTTAGAGTCCATATCGGTTTTGACTTGTCGGACATGATACGTGAACTCAACAATACTGTAAATCAATTTAACCAGCGCTTTGATCAGATAGAGGGATCGCTCAAGACAATTCAAGAGTGGATGACTCGGGCACCTGTTCTTCGATTATCTGATTTCTTCAAGGTGTTTGAGGTTTCATGTGATGCTTATGGTGTTGGCATAGGTAGAGTGTTGAGCCAGAAGGATCACCCTGTTGTATACTTCAGGGAGAAATTGAATGATGTTAAGTTGAGAATATTCCGCTTATAACAAGGAGTTTAATGCGATCGTCCAGACTCTGTGTTATTGGAGGCACTATCTCCTGCCAAAGGAATTTGTTCTCTACTCTGATCACGAGGCCCTCAGATTTCTCTATGTAGAAAAGAAACTCAACTCTAGGCACAGTCGTTAGGTAAAGTTTCTCCAAGCGTACACATTTGATCTCAAACATCGGACGGGTGTGGAGAACTGTGTGGCCAACGCGCTGAGTCGGCGAGCTTTTCTTTTATTTATTGTCAGCGTAAAGGTCACTGGATTCGATAGACTTCATAAGGAGTATCATGTTTGTCCTAATTTTAGCCCGATCTACACTACAATTCAATCTAGACCCTGTAAAGAGTTTAGTGAATATGTTCTTCATGAGGGTTATCTTTTTTCCTGGAGATAAGTTGTGTATCCCGTGGACCTCAGTTCGTGACTTCTTAGTGTGGGAGATCTATGCGGATGGTCTAGCCGGTCACTTCAGCCGCAATAAGAGCATTGAGTTAGTGGAGCACCGGTTCTACTAGCTTAGCCTGAAGCGCGACATGGCACGCATCGTGGCTCAGTGCCGCACCTACACTACGGCAAAACAGAGAAATAGAACACCGGTTTGTACACTCCACTCTCCGTACCAGATAGTTCGTAGTGGGACGTTAGCATGAACTTTGTTTTAGACCTGCTACGAACGGTCCGTAAGTACGATTCATCCTTATAATTGTCGGCAGGTTTTCTAAGATGGCTCACTTTATCTCTCTACTCTAAGACTTCTGATGCGTCTAGAATAACTTGTTTGTTTTTTATGGGATTATCCGTTTGCATGGGTTACCAAATACTATAGCCACTGACAGGGATGTTCGATTTACAAGATATTTTGAACGACCTTGCGGCATCTGTTGGACACAAGCTCAAGTTCTCCACAGTTTATCACCCTCAGAACGATGGGCAAACTGACATAATTAATAAAAGTCTAGAGGATCTATTGCGTTGTTTAATGGGAGAACATGTACGTAATTGAGACCTGATCTTATCGCATGCTAAATTTACGTACAATAATTTGGTCAATAGGTCTACAAGTATGAGTCCCTTTGAGATTGTCACCGATCATACACTTAGGAGACCTGTGGATCTAGTTTCCTTATCCGTTCATACTCATGTGTCAAAGTCTGCCGAGTCTTTAACTGAGTATATTAGGAGTTTGCATGATATCACATATCGCCATATAGAGATCAGCAATGAGCATTATAAGAAATTGACAGATGCACACCGACGTCCGCAAGAGTTTCAGGAGGGTGACTACGTCATGATCAGGGTCAGACCTGAGCGGTTTCCATTAGGAACCGTCAAGAAGTTGCCAGCTACAGGAACCGATCATTTCAAGATCCTGAAACGGATAGGACCCGATGGGTATGTTGTTGATTTACCACCAGATTAGGATATTAACTCGACACTCAATGTATCTGATCTGGTACCATAGAACCCAGCAGTGATACCCAGTGATCCATATGAGCCTTCTCGTCCCCTTGTGAGCGACCCCACACATGAGTGTCCACCTCCTATACCTATTCAACTTGAGTACATAGAGCATATACTGGACGAGTAAATTGTTACATCTCAAGAGGGTACGCACCACCAATACCTGGTTCGTTGGAGAGGACGGCCACCTTCACATGACACATGGATTACTCGAACCGAGTTGCATAGGACCGACCCTAACCTTATGGAGCGCGACCAGAGCAACAGCGACCCTTACTCAACAGGATTGATGAGGACGCCCGAGCCACCGTCCGGTGTCACCCGGATTATGTCTACCATCGTCGGAGAGCTGCTCCTGCATCCCTTTGGCTTGGAGACGACACATAGCCCATTTGATGCATGGAGAGACATTTTATTTGACTTTATATGGCCCATTTGTGGCCCGACATGTGATTTTCCATTTGTCAAGATTTTAGATGTGATTTTCGCACTAATTATTAGGGATAGTGGATAGAGACAGATTTAGAGATAGGAGATAGAATCGGATTGCTTGTTAGAGTTTGGGTAGGATTTCATAGAGAGTATATATATGCTTTTGTAATTTTATTTCAGAAATTAACGCATGAATGTTCAAAAAAAATTACCTTATGTTCATGCGAGCCTCTGCGACGGAGCCACCGCTGGTACGACGCCTGCATCTCCTCCCCGGTGCAACGCCAGGGAAGCCCCTCCCTGCCAGTGCGACACTGGCAGGTTCCCATCTACGCCCGACCCTTTCTCATTCCTCCTATCTCTCTATATCTCCCTCTCAGTTCCCACGAACAGAACAAGAAGAAGGACAGACATAAAAAAAGGCGGGCGGAGAAGAGGACGTCGGCGCCCGCCAACATCGCCGCCACTGTCGTCGGCCCCCGCCAAAGCCAGCACCACCACCATGAACCCCCGCCGCCGGAGCTGTAGCCGTTGCAAGCACTCGGTGCGGTTGCTCATGCGGCAGCCGCCGCAACCGTCACCGCCACCGGCGACCGCTGCCGCCGGTGACTACTGTCGCTCCCACCAGCTGCGACAGCACAAACATTTGGTTCAACCTAAGTTGCTACTTGGTACAGCCCAAATTCGAGCCAGGGTTCGGCCAAGTCTGAACCAGACCCAGATCCGGGCCATTACGGTGCACCAGGAGGTTCAATAAGGGCCGTTAGTGCATTACCTTCGTTCCGAGTCCGTCTGTAATCTGATTCGTTAGTGCATTACCCTCGTTCCAAGTCCGTCTGTAATCTGATTCGCGTATTGTTTGTGCCATCAGTTTCGTCTTGACGAGGAGCGTGGTGCTTTCCCGACAGTGACTCGTTTGTGTGCCACCTCTGCTCGCATACCGAGGTCCTATGTAGTCAGAGGCGAGAGGCGAGCGAGACGACCAAGGGTTCGCCTCAGCCTCAAATGCCTAGGCGATCGCCTAGGCGTTTAAGGCGATGTGTTTCTCCTATACAAGACCTTAAAGGAAGAAAATGACAATATAAAGAAACTAAATAAAATATCCAAGATAATCATATATAAGACCTTGAGAAACACTGATCATAACCAACATGTAATCATCAATTTGTATAAAACACTCATATATGCAGTGCATGGTCTTAGGAATCATCAAAAAATAAGAAAACAATGTAGCGGCATGTAAGAAAAAAGGGGAAAAAATGTAACATCATGTAAGAGAAAAATAGTATTGGACATTGTTAAAAGAGGCATTCACTTTGGAATAATTAAGAGTAAGAAAAGTAGTACCACATAATTGAAAAAGAAACAAAACATTTGACATAGACTTTATAGGCAAGTGCCTAAGTGAGTAAGGCGAACATGAGGCGAGGCGAGACAAGACGGTCTTGGCTTACCTCAACTTTTTTCAGGCGATAGAAGCGATCACCTTTGATAACATAGCTGAGGTCACACATTCGCACATCACGAGGCCCGCATTAGCCACTTCGATTTATGTGCCAGCATCTAGTCGCCTCTAATTTTGTGCCACGCTTCCCGAAGCATCTTCCCAGCGACGTATACACTGTATGTGACCCGTCAACAGTCGTGTTTATCACCCCGGACTATTTTTATTGATCAATTGTAGTCTTTTACCTTCATACGAATAATGGACCTATATTTTATTGTACTTGGAGTACACATGCACCGGGTGGTCTTCTTCCACGCACTAGTGTGGAGGTACGTGCTAATCCCTTCCACTATAACTTTGCTTATCTAGTATTTGCTTTGATCTGCCGTCAATTTATGAGGTAGGATACCTAGCCCATGATACATCATCATTGCTGGCTTGTGAGCGCATTACACCTATCCCGAGTTCTCTCAGGAATTTGAGTAGTTCTAATTCCCTAGACTTGTGGTAGTTCCTCAATTGTCAACGGTCCCACGTTTTCTCATCGCGAGAGGGACGGTTACTCAATTAACTTCTGTTATTTGGCGTGATTTATCCAACTCGATAATTGTGCGATTATGCTACTTCTACTTATTATTATATTGCTTGTTGCTGATTTCTACCACCGTTAATGAGTCTGTTAGTTCCATTATATATCTCGCATCAAAAGATCTATAAGCGGGACTGTTACATTTAATCTTAGAGAGAGAGGAGTGAGAATGGGCTAGGATGGGGATGGGGATGGCTATATAAGGGCTATTTTATAGCCCTCAAGCCAACCCCAACCCTCCAACTAGCCCTTGGCGCCTCTTTAGCACGCTCTAGAGTAGTTCAAACTAGTTGTTACAACCCAATGGCTAGTATGGATCGACCGATCTAGAGTCTGATCTTGGACCACATCGGCTACCCGATCCAATCCAATCCCTTCAAGATTTTCAAACCAAGTATCGGGGTTGGATCAGACCCATGGTTTGCAGAATCGACCAATCCCAATCCAGATCGGCCAATCTTGAACCGCATCATCTGCCTCACCCAGTCTAATCCCTTAAAGAATAGCCAGACCAAGTATAGGAGTTGGATCAAACCCATGGTTTACATAATCGACCAATCGGCCCAATCCAAATTGGAATCAACAAGTGGCGATCTGATTCATGGGTGAAATCTGATCCCCTAAAGAAAATTAAAAATTAATAACAATAAGCACCAAAATCGACTTGGAATCAGACAGCATCGGATTGAATCAACCTTGATCGGCCCCAAATCAGGTTGATCCTACTCGGATCATCCGATACAAATTTTCGATACAAGTCTGATCCGGCTGATATGAACTCAAAACCCCTACCTAGATCTTGAACTTTTATCATTTATCCATATAATAATGTTGTATCTACTGGATTTCTCATATTGAAGGGATTCATTGATGTTGTTCTATTGTATGTTGTTGTGCCATTAAAAATTTGATCATTTATTTAAGTTATATGTCATTTTCACTTTTTTAGTTTCTTTCTAAGTTTTTACAATTTTCTTGATTTTTATCATTTTGTAAATGTTTTTAATTAAAAAATTTTAGGTCGATCTAAGGATCGGCCTTCTTCCCTTGGATCGCCGATTTTGCCGATTTGATTGCAATATAGATCGGATCGGGACCAGGCAACTCCGAGTCCTAATCTGATTCCACCTTCCTTGATCAAATTGGGTCAAAACCAAGCGCCTCAATCGATCCAATCCAATCCGTGCCAATTCTGCTTCCTTGGTATGGAACATGTGCTCCTTAACAACATTTGTTGTATCATTGATCCATACCTGATCGTATCTTCTCATATATGGTATAATACCGATCCAACTTTATCCTACTCGAAAGAGTCGCACTAGTTGTGCCGAGTCAAGTCAATGAGTTTGTTAAACGTAATGAGTTAAGCCACATTTTAGAAATGGGATCTTTACTTTTCAGTCCCTATGATCTTTCAATATTCCTTACTAGCCTTTACAATCTTCATATTCCTTATTAGCCCTTACAATCTATGTTATGATAGGCGACTGAGGCGATCGCCTAGGCGACGAGGCGAGGCGATGGTAAGTCGCATCGCTTTGGCCTTTGTCGTCTAGGCGATCGATGGGATCGCCTCAATTGATGGATCACACTCACTCATAGTAATCCAGCGAATACATGAACTTCAGATAAAAGCTAGAAGAGATATAAAAACAAACCACACAAATGTTATATAACATTTGAATTTCAGACACCATAAGAATCGACCATTCAGCAAACAATGTGAAAAATGTGGGGAGATTTAAACAAGAAAAAAAAAATCGTTCTCAAACAAGCTAACTTAATGAACAATGTTCTAAGCAGCTGTAGCTGTCTTTGAAGTATAACAGCAAGGGAGAAAGGCAAAATGAACAAAAAAATGATAAAATATGATTGGCAAACTCTTTCCTGATCTCAAGTCGACTTAGGAACTGGATGACCAGTAGACCACATTCTGCCAAAGGTTTTGAAATTAGTTTTTCGGCCAGCTATCAGCCTGATGACAACCCCTACATTAGTCGCTCTAATCAACGAACCACAAAATACGAATAGCTTCAATTTGGAGCATAGTCTAACCAGAATAAGATAAATAATACTTTCTACTTAGAGCAGGACCAACGCAGTGATTCTGGTTCAATTCGAGGAAGCGAAAATCAAAATTATGCAGGTGTACAAACAATTTGACACACATTATACACCAACAGACACATCAGACGACAGTTGAAATGTTCTGCAACAAGTTCTAAACGACAAATGCCGGGAACAAACAAGCAAACTCGTAATGCAACGACACAGCTTACACCAAGATCAAGAGAACAGAAATATACGCATCGCTATACGCCCCACCCACATCACAACCAAGAAAGAAAAACAAAACTAACAAATCCCAAACACATCTCGGAAGCACGATCTTCTAAAGCGCGACAACACCACCAAATAACCCGCCAGCGCCACGAAACGCGTCCCGCCCCCCCAACGGCAAAACCATCGCCAAGCGACTCACCTGCTCGGGCGTGAAGCGAAGCACCCGATCGGAAGGCGTCCACTGCCCAAACACCGGCTCCGGCAGGGGGGCGGCCCGCGGCTGCGGAGCGGCGCCGAAGGGGCGGCGGCCGGAGTAGGGAGAGAAGTCCGCGGCCCTCCTAGGGTTCGCCGGGAGGGGCTTGGCGTCGGGCTCCCGGGCTCCGGCGGAGGGTTTTGGGGCGGCATTGCGGTCGTTTTGGGAGAAACTTGCGGGGGAAGCCGCTGCTGCTGCTGCGCGGAGGTGAGGGGGCACATAAGACATCTTGCTTTCTGGCTCACCCGGTTACCTAATCCTTCACAGCTGAGGAGGGCGATCTTGCGGGGCTTTATAAAGGGCTAGTCGCAACGTTCATAACATGGCACGGCGGTGCAGCCATTCTATAGAGGCGATGGTTTAGACCTTAGAGGACGGTGTCTATTCGTAATTTCGTGCAAGTCAGATTTTTATCTGAACGAGTCTCATCTGTTAGCACGCAACCAAGTCAGACCGGATCATTACCAACTCATGCATACATAATAAGTTGTTTTAGATTGAATTCTTCTGAATAGATAAGTATAATTATATTTTTATCTTATTTAACAAGATTTTTTCTAAAATGCGATTTAAACTGATTATTACATTAATAAACATATTGACCTCAAACCATGTGAACCTTGCAGTTCAAAATAAGGATGTAAATTGGAACCCATAATCCGATTATTCGATCAATTATTAACTTATAAGTTGGTTAACAAATTATCTCTTAAACTAATATGCAAAATAGATAAGGCAACAGGTATATCGATTTTTTTCTCACTGAATGCACATGATCTTTTGTGGGATTTTTAAAGAATAATCTTTCTAAATTGAGAGCATACCGGATATGATCACAGTTCTATCCTAGATTCGACATATTTGCATTCCATCTTCAATCCTTATGAAAAAGGATTTTGCACACTCCAGCATTTATGAGGAAATCAGAATTGCAATTTCTTAGACTCTTATGCTCTTTTATGATTATTATTTATTGTAATGAGATAGGGAAAGATATCAGGAAGTACAAAATAACCAAAAAAAAAACTCAAAGTATATCAGAAGATAAAACCTATCGAAATTGAAGTCCAAAAAACTCTTGCTCCCTTGTTTGGATAATTGGGAAACGAGATCCCCTATGTCCCTAGACTTACAATGCACTCCCGTTAATTGTGATTATAGAGTAAATTGATCACTTTTCATATCTTATCTTGACAAATGACCACTTTATTTTGTTCTTTTGACCAGGGATCACTTTATTTAAATGGTCTTCGTCCGCATTAACGATAGGGATATGCTCCATGGTCCATGGATGAGGAAGAAGCATTGGCATCTAGATGCATACGCATGTATATTATCATTAGGGATGGAATATTACCCATCACTGTAGGCATGTTTGGTACAGTTTCTAATTATAAATATTTTTAGGTTCTCATATAGATTGTATTTGGCGTAACTTTCAATTGGAAGTATGTTTTTTCTATTTAATTATTTCGGGGCTGATGGAGTAAGCCGAATGGGCCGAAAACCAAGGCTGAGATATGGGTTGAAAGGCCACCAGATTGATCAAGTAAACCGAGTGCTGAGTGGGCCGGGTGGTGAGAACCTACCAGACTCAGCCCAATCCAAAGTCGAAAGGGGTATGGGATTTCGGCCCAACAGTGAAGAGAAGCTACTAACGTTTTTAGGGATATATGCTCTCATATTCATGAATAGTCCAACGTCGTCTGCCATAAAGAAGGTTTTCTCACTTACTCCACGTAAATAGAATATTGCTTGCATCAAAAGAAGAAAGTGACACAAGCCTAATTTGACCGTCGAAGAAGGCTCCCCCAGGACCACACCCGAGGCCCTCGCGGACAAAGCTTCTGCTCCATGCAAGCACCCTCGTGTCCTCCGGAGTAAGAGTGTCAATGGAGTGAATATGGAGCGGATATCACAGTATCCAACTCCGCTTCGTTTAGTATTATCCGAATATCCGATTTCGGGTACTATCCGACGGATAATAAATTTTTCTATCCGAATTTGACTTCGCCGGATAATATCCGAATTCGGATAATAATTCGAATACTTGATTATTTCAACTTTATCTTGTAATTTATGACTTGTAAATTTTATTTTTTGTATAATTCATGAATATCATATATTTAAATTAATAAATATTCATATTATAAATATCTAGATAAATTTTAAATAATTTAAATATTTTATTAAATATACTTTAGATAATAACAAATGACTTAAATAATTTATCTAAATAGGTAAAATCACAATAAACTTCACTTTAACAAATGACTTAAATAATTTATCTAAATAGGTAAAATCACAATAAACTTCACTTTGTTCAACACATCTTAAGCATACTTCAAATATCAAATTACCATTTACTTAAACATATAAACATCATTAAAATTAAAAGAACTTATCAAAATACATAATCGATCGGATAATAATCGGAGTTTCCGTTTTCGCTTCGAATACTAATCGAATAATTAAATAGATATTCGGATATGTCCGTCGGACGTTCTAATCAGATAAATATCCGACTAATCGGATGCGGATACGAATAGGAGTCGGATATTATCCGGATCCGTTGACAACCCTACTCCGGATCTCTCCCGATCTCGCACCTACTTTTGGGACTCGAATCTCGCATCTGAGAACTGTCCGCGATAGCCTCGTTGCATCACTTGGCGCTGTTTGTAGGAACGACGCAGCCATGGCTCACCGATCAGTCACCAGAGGACGATTCAAGGAGGAGGAACCGGAACCAAAGATAACCTCTACTCCATTGCTCGAATATGCCGAAGGGGTGTCCGTGACCTTGCTGCAAGGACCAGCACTCCCGGTGGCACAAGATTCTGCTCTTCCTAGGGAGGAGAGGGTAGAAGAACTCTCCCAGTATGTAGCCCACCTAACTACGACGGTCTCTTAATTCACCCCCCTACGTTGCCCAACACATTGGTTTACTAAACCCACCAGTTAGGGTAGCTCCACCTCAACAACCTTAGTTCTGCCTGCCTAGCCAGTTCTCGACTGGACAGCCGGGCCACTCTCGGGGCTTTCCGCCCGAGGGGACCTCGGCTCACGCCGACCCTTACGGGCCGCAGGTCCATATTCTGCGCACCAGCCATCGATGCACGCCGACTGAGCCAGATATTACTTCATCCGACACTCATCCTATAGGGGCCGAAGGACGTTCTACTGCGGCCACTACAACTCCAGAGCTCGATCAGAGGCTATCTGAGATGAGGAAGGAGATGCAACAGATAGTGTCACGACTATACGGGGCGTCCCTGGCCAGTACCATTCTAGAATAGTCCCCGTTCTCCCCCGAGATTAGTGTCAAGTTGCCGAAAGGGTCGTTGTACGATGGGATGACCGATCTAGACAACCACTTCCAAAGATTCAATTCGTACCTCTCAGTCCAAGAGATGCCCGAAGCAGTCCGTTGTCGGCTTTTTCCTCTTACTCTTGCAAAAATAGCTTCTACTTAGTTTGAAACCTTAGCTCCCGGCTCTATCCACTCTTTGGTGGAACTCGGACAATTGTTCATCAACCAATTTTATGATGCTACTCGGCAATACAAAACTTCGGCCAGCTTGCTTGCTATTCGACAAGAACCGTTCAAGACCCTCTGGGACTATTTCGCCAAGTTTCGCACCGAGGCAGCCCAAATTCCAAACCTCGACAATTCGATTGTGATCTCGGTCGTGATGAGCGGCTGCACTGACATAGGGTTGCTTAGTTCCATTGGGAAGAGATATGCCTTGACGTTCTAGGATCTAGTGGCTCGGATACACAAGTATATCAACGGAGAGGCACTGATGATAGCTAAGGAGAAGAAAGTTGCCGAACCCCCCTCGGTAGTCACCCTACCTCCTTGTCCGCCAGAGATTGGAGGACTTCGATCCCTCTCGGAAGATATTCACAAGAGATGAAGACTGGAGTCGAGAGCGGCGTCGGCCTCACCATCCTCAATACTTGCCTTTACCTGCTCGAATTCAACTTGATGGAATAAACGAGTTGGGTACAAGTTTTAGTGTGAGCTCGATTGACTAAACGAGTTGAGTCCGGACTTGATGAAGCTCGACTCGATTGGCTCGCGAGCCGACTTAGATGTAAAAAATATGTGTTATTTATGTAAACCCAACCACAAAGAAACCCAACTCACTCCACTCACCTAACAAATGAGCTGCCACACGAACATTTGAAGCTGGTTGTGAAGAGAATAGATCCAATGTAAGTCTAATATGCACCTCCCGATGCAATCCTGCAGGGAGCCCTTGGGAAGGACCTCTTTGTCCGGTCTCCCTGCCCCCAGCGCCTATGAATTCAAACGTAGAACCTCCCCTGAGCTTATTTCACCCACGTGGTCTGACTGACTCGTCGTCAAACCAAATTGGACGAGCTGAGTGTGAGCTCCAGAACCAATGTTACCAATCCTCTCTGAAGATTCAGGCCATGAGCTTTCATCATCTGTGCCAAACAAAAGCTTCTGCTCTGTTGGATCCAAGTTGGAAATACCATGGAATCGGCTAGGCTCGAATTCGGTCTATTTTCATTCGAGTCCGAGTGTGAGTTGGGTTCGAGCCTTGAATTAATGCTCGAGTTCGGTTCAGACTCAAAAATTTTTTATTGAGTCAAATTCGATTCGGCTCGATGCCAGTCCTATACGCATGTGGTCGAGTCGAGCCCTCATCCATTGGATGGCTGCATCTCCGTTGGATGCCATCAACCCTTGGACTTCTACAGGGGCGTAACAGTTACGGATAAAAAAAAAACAATAGAACACAGAGATATTCACATCAATAAGCCTTCATCCAATGCCCCATCATCTTGTGGACAGTTACGGATGGAAAATCCTAGGGACGATGTTAACACAGAGATAATTTGATAGCTCACTTAGATCTTATATGGTTACCAAAACTTAGTGGTCAAAATTAAAAACTCAGTAGGCGTTGTCATAGATGGAATATTTGAATTTAGTGGTGCAAACTGGTCGAATTCAGGGTGAAGTGAAAGTAGATATGTGAACATATCTATTGCATTATCCATTTAGAAAGACTGTCAGCGATATGGTTGTCATTGTATATCAGGGTTCCCATTATCTGTCATGTTTCTACTTTTATTAATGGATACGGAACTACGTTGAAGACCATCGACCGTTAAGTTATAAGAAACAGAAATAGATCTTCGATAATTATAACAGTTCAAAATGAAATACTCATTTTCGCATCCGCTAATCCGTTTTCGTTTTCGAATTATCATGTATCTTATACATCTATAAATAAATAAATAAATAAATATATATATATATAATATTTTACAAGATAAAGATTAAATTCATTAGATAGATATCTTTCATATCTAATAGTGAGAATATTTCTTGACAATTTGTTAAAAGTAAGGGCATAGTAAGAAGTTAGAAACTTTTTAAAAATTTAATATAATTTTATGGCACATGTTTGTGTATATTCATATGTAGATTTAGATAGATAAACAAAGTAGGTTTCAAATTTCAAAATTCATAGATTGCTATTGTTTGCATATATTAAAAATTTGTAGGTTTAGATTTTTTAATTACTAGAAGAACGTTTACCGAAAAGTGAATAATAACAATGATTTTAAATAACTTCTTAATATAGCGATGATGATAGCGAAAATTTTTGTTTACTTCCATTTTTGTTTACTTACATTTTTGTTTTCAATTTCCGATTTAAAAGTGGAAATAGATGCAGAAGTAGTGTAAGGACTGAGGCTTTCGGATCCGGTTTTCGGGGTTGGACCATGTAGTTCAGGCTCCAGTGGGGCTGAGACTCTGTATTGAGCCTGTGCCACGTGGGCTGGCTTTGGGTCGCGAGAGTACGGCCCTGGCATGTCGTCTGAACGGCGTCTGTGAGGCACGACGCCTTTCAGACTGCGACTCTGGGTTGTCAGAGTACGGCGATAGTCTTGTCGACTAAACGGCGTCCTTCATGGAAGACGCGTTTCAGACCTCTGTCAGAACGTTGCAGAGTGTTGTCAGAGCAGCCGTCACATCGACTGATAGGCGTCCGTACATCTCGACGCTTTTCAGCCAGTCTCTGGTTAACCCCGCGAGCCCTCCTTCTCTCTTTCTCTCCTTCCTTCCGGCGACTCCGGCATCGACCCTTCCTCCTCCCTCTTTTCCTCCCACTACTTCGTCCTTCCCTCTCACCTTTACCACCACCACTTCCTTCGCGGCGTTCCATTCTCCTGACGGCGGCCGACGTCCCGGCGGAGTGGCGGCGTCCTCGAGGGTACCAGCGGCGGTCTGCGGTGCGGCGGGTCGGAGGCACGGAGCTTGGAGGAGTTCAAGAACCGGTAGGGTGACGGTTCCCACAGTGTTGTGTTTTAAATCATATTTTTCCCCGTTTAAAGCATGCTATGGATCGATGGTTTTGGGGTAGAATGAGCCCTTGATGGGAATGAGAGTTTCTGTGGATGTGAATTCTTGATACTTTGGTTGCCCTCTTTCCCCTCTGTTTTTGGGGCTTTTTCGGGGTATTTGGGGTTAAGGGAGGAACCCTCGGATCGAACCAGGGAACCAGATTTCTGGCGCTAAACGGCGTCGTGCCTGGTCAACGCCTTTCAGAAGGACGTCAGGGCAGTACGACGCCTTTTAGGACAGAAATCTCCATGTTCGAGGTTTCAGGAGTCAGGGACTCTGGCGCTAAATGACGTCATGGATGGACGACGCCTTTCAGAAGGACGTCGGGCCATCATGACGCCATTTAGGCAGGAAATCACCCCGACTGAGGGACTCAGTTCGAGGATTCTGGGACTAAAAGACGTCATGGGTGGACGACGCGTTTTGGAATAGCGTCGAGCCACCATGACGCGTTTTAAGGCAGAAATCCCTCGATTATTGTTTTCTGGAATTCCTGGATTTTCAGCGTGAACGGCGTCTGAGGATGTTGACGCCTTTTAAAAGGCGACCACTGGTGTCGACGCCTTTTAGGCCAGATTCTGAGGCCGGTATTTCATGAACCAGTTTAGGGTGCTTGAATGGCGTCGGCCTCGGGCGACGCGATTCAAGCCAGAACTACACTAATCCATGCCAGTAAACTGTGTTTACACTGCTAGATAGTCGGTTAATTCATACGGTTAGTATACTCGATTTGATGAACTCTTCGTGACTGGATAGCACTGCGTTGTGTGTCGTGCGACCGTGGACTTCCTCCGTGACCGGATCGCACCGTGCCGTGTTTTATGTTTCGGTGGACCTAGAGTGACAGTTGTAGCGTTCTACACCCTGTGTCGGTGCGGAGGGACACAGCGCTGACGGGGGCAGTGGCGGGGTGACGCCTAGTAGAGAGGGTCACCTGGTGAACCCCGGGGTTAGCTAGCTTGTACCGGTGTCGGAGAGGTACCTTTGGAGTGTCACTCGTGCTAGGGGAAGGAGTAACCACCTGAGCCAGTTGGGCCGGAGTAGCCAGCGTGCTATCCGAGGGGTTACTGTTTGGTCTCAGCGGGCCGGTGTTTGCTGAGGGAAGGAGTGACCGCCGAGGTGGCCCGTGTGCTATCCGAGGGGTTACTGTTTGGTCTCAGCGGGTCGTTGTTTTTCCCACTCTCGTTGTGAAGTTGACGTGTTTTAAGGATACGCCGAATTACGAGTTTCCTGATAGATTGGAATTATGCATGTTAGCTATACTTCGAATGCATGTGATTCGTATTGAGATGTAGGCATGGAAATCATTGTCTCTTCATGGTTATTATATCTCTGCTGTACTTTTCACTTGTGGGTGTGTGTGTGTGGGCAGTGGGGATCGAAGGATCCCTACTGAGTCTTTTCGTTGAGACTCACCCATGCGGCTTTCAGGTGAGGACTCCAGGCAGACCTAGCGAGGGTTGTGCGGCTGAGTGCTGAGCGTCGTCGACTGTTGTTCCGGGGTATGCCCCGATGTAGTTGTTATCTTTATTTCTGACCTGTATGTATAATCATTTCTTTTCTGTTGGAGTATGTAATTATTTGCTGTATCAAGTCGCATTGTAATAACTTTTAATTTCTGCATTTTCCCTTCAATTCAATGCGATGCGAATGATTAGCTTAGTTGATTAGTTATTTCCCAGACTTACTCGGATCCTGGTTTGGTTACAAGTTAATGATTCGGTACCCATTTAGTAATCGGATCCCCGATTATAGGGTGGCGGGTCGTTACAAGTAGAATCACTTACTTTCGTCTCCGATAAATCTTAAAGGAAACAGAATCAGAAAATGTCATTTTCGTTTCCATCCGTCTTTGATCTGTTGACAGCCCTAATCCACTAATTTTCTTATAAGCTAATAATTGGTCGGATAGTTGAATTCTTAATGTACCAATTTAGAAAGACCACCTGTTTACTGATCTATAAGCTAAGGATTGATCGAATAATTAGGTTATCGGTTACCATTCGCATCCCTACTCAGATTGATATTCATATAAAGAAGGTATAATGAAATCGTAACTGGTAAATGATGATGTGTTTGAAATAAATTAGTATCAATATTAAATATGGGTACCTAGACATTATGTAGATTTTTAAATGTTACGTATGCACAATGCATTTATAATATTATTCTTAAAAAGATTTTTCACAAATATTTAAATATCTATAGTGATTACATAGGAATTTTTTTAATGTATAAAGTTTGCAAAACAGTTTTTTTTTATCGTAGAGGTTTTTTTACGCGTGTGTGTATATATACATATACATATATATATATATATATATATATATATATATATATATATATGTATGTATGACTACAAAAAGGTTTTTTATATGTATATTCTTTTTAGGAAATTCTATGGAATTTTTTTGCATACATGAGATTGGTTTACATTTTTGAAGAAGAAGATAAAAATAACCAAGATACTTTCCATAAAGTGGGGTACCACATTTCGCAGGCGTCAAATGTCCATCGGCAGGTTGCTCGCCGCCTAGCAACGGCTCTTTGGGCGGGGGAGGACCCTCCATAGACTACCTCCCCCATGCCCTCCTTATCCTCTTGTTCAAGTTCGAGTTCTTCCTCTTCTTGCCTCGTTTTGCTCCTTCATTCCCATTCTAGGGTCTACTCGCTCTCCTATTTCTATCGCCCTTTCCATGACTTCATTCCTCTTCATCCGCCTCCCCTTTGCTTTACCTTCTCTTTTTGCTTTTTGTGTTGGTAACCCGAGCTTACCTACTTTACCCCTTCGAGGGGATCACGACTTCCTCTAGGGGAGTTGGTGTCGGCATCGGCTTCCATTGTCTTTCTTCTTGGGTTTTAATCCAATTAGTGGTCCACTGGTGTTTACTGGGCTGCACACTTGCACACCATTAGGCATCCAATTAATGGAATATGATTGGGCTTAACCTATTAGGCGCCCAATAAGGATCCTGTAATGGGTAGGATCATGTTAGAAGTAAGAACGGGACTAGTCCCTCCTCTCTATAAAAGAAGTCTGTGACTCCCCATTAGGTCATACGCATCAAGACAAATAGAGAGAGGAAACCAGTGGAGACAGTGCGTGGGTTTACACCGTCTTCCTGTCCGGGGTTCGTGCGTTCTTGTTCGAGGTCCGCTGCGCGTGGGAATCGAATCCGGCATCGTCTTCCTCTGCGTTAAGGATGGCTTCCGCTCCAGGTATTCATAAAATCCCTAACAAGTGGTATCAGAACCCGTGTCGGAATTTTGGGGCTCCGATCAACGGGATTCTTCCCGGTTTGTTTTAAAAAAAAAAAAAAAATTCTGGACGGCCAAACGGTTGCAGGCGTGCCGCCGCGGCCGAGCGCGGCAGCGCCTACCGGCGCGGGGCGCCGCCGCGGCCCGGGCGTGGCCGCGCCGCGCGGGGGCGGGTTCCGGCGAGGGTTCCGGCGGGCCGGTTTTCGGCGGTTTCCGGCGACGGTTCCTAAAATTTAGATTTTCTAAAATTTGGGTTTCCTTAAATTGGGGTTTCTAAACCCTAACTTTCCCTTTTGGGAGGTTGAAGATGATGGGTTTAAGAAACTATTGTGTTTAGGAAACTTTGTATTTAGGAAACCATTGGATTTTATTTGGGTTAGATATTAAATCCGTAACGGATCTTGGTTAAAGATTATTTGGGTCCTATTTTGGGTATTAGCCAAAATTCGGATCCATTTGATAATTTCTTAACGGATATTAGTTAACGGGTCTTGGATTCGAATTTTGGGTACGATGTCCGTTTGGATATCATTAAGACCCGAATTCGGATCCGATTAAGTTACCGACCCGAATCCGTTAATCTAACCCAAATCGAATATGTTAACCCGTTAAAGACCGGACCCGCATCCGTTTATATCCGTTTGTATAGATGTATCATTTAAGATTTAAAATCATTTAGTTTAAACTCCTTTAGTTATCTTTAAAGGCCTCCGAATGAGGGTGAGCGGAACATCTTTTCAGGAAATAAGACGCGCTCACAAGTCAAGGCCGTAGGAATTTATAGGATAGTTATGGAATCAGGATTTGTTCTATATTTAGAAGACATTTTTTATGTACCATCATTTAGTAGAAATTTGGTTTCAGTATCAAGACTTGATTCAAAAGGTTTTCAAGTTAAACTTGGAAACTCTTCAGTTGAATTAATAAATGATTCTATTGTTATTGGTACTGGTTCTATATCTGATGGTTTGTATAAATTGTGTCTTAGCAATGTGATTGAACAATCTCATAACACCCTGCATACTTCAGTCTTTACTAGCAACAAGCGTGGTAGAGTTAATGAAAATTCATCCATGTTGTGGCATAGGAGATTAGGACACATCTCCATTAAAAGGCTCAAGAGGTTAGTGGGAGAAGGAGTGTTACACATTCTGGATTTCACTAAATTCGAGACATGTGTTGATTGCATTAAAGGAAAGCAAACACACACGCCTAATAAAGATGCCACAAGGAGTTCTGGAATTTTAGAAATAATTCACACTGATATATGTTGTCCTTTTTCACCCTATCTGACTGGTGAGAGGTACTTTGTCACCTTTATAGAGGACTATTCTAGATTCATGTATCTCTATTTACTTCTTGAAAATGCAGATGTTTTTAATGTCTTTAAGGATTTCAAGAAGGAAGTAGAGAAACAATCAGGGAAAGTAATCAAGATAGTCAGGTCTGATAGAGGTGGCGAGTACTATGGTAGGTATACTGAGATGGGACAAAGGCCTGGTCCGTTAGCTAAATTCCTTAAAGAAGAGGGTATTGTACCTCAGTACACTACTCCTGGCAGCCCATACCAGAATGGGGTTGCAGAAAGAAGGAATCGAACGCTTAAAAAAATGGTCAGGACAATGTTGAGTCATTCTACCCTTCCTTTATCCTTGTGGGGCGAAGCCGTTAAGACAGCTGCTCACATTGTGAATAAGGTTCCTACGAAGGCTGTGCCTAAGACTCCCTATGAGTTATGGTGTGGTAGGAAACCTTCTGTGAGCTATATGCGCACGTGGGGGTATGCAGCTGAGGCTAGACCATACAGTGCACAGGAAAAGGCTTTTGATCTCAGAACAACCAGTGGATTCTTCATTGGTTATCCAGCGAGATCAAAAGGGTATAGATTCTATTGCCCATCCCATGTTCCCATCATTATAGAAACAGATAAGGCAAGGTACCTTGAAGATGGCGGAGTTAGTGGGAGTGGACCTTCTCGAGAGATTTCTTTTGAGGAGTTACATGATCAGGTTGAAATACCTGTAACAACTGACAACGTTGTTCCCATATTCATTCCTCGGAATGAAATCCTAGGGGAGCAAATAGTTGCAGTTGGTCTACCCCAGGTTGCTCCAGAGCCAAAAGATGTCGCTGTTGTTGACCAACCACCTTCTCAGGTGGATCAGGGGCCAACATTGCGTCGATCTGAAAGAGTCAGGAGACCTGCCATATCTGATGAGTTCATAGTATACCTACAGGAGGATAATATAGACAGGGGTGACATTGATGATCCAGTGACGTTTTCACAAGCCATGAAGAGTGAAAAATCTGCCTATTGGTTTGAAGCCATGAAAGAAGAGCTTGACTCTATGGCTAAAACTCAAGTATGGGATCTCGTTAACTTGCCTAAAGGGTCCAAACTTGTTGGATGTAAATGGATATTCAAAACTAAGGTGGACGCTAAAGGCAAAGTTGAACGATATAAGGCCAGATTGGTAGCTAAGGGTTTCACTCAAAGGGAAGGCATTGACTATGATGAGACGTTCTCTCCAGTTTCTAAGAAACTCTCATTCAGAATAGTCATGACCTTGGTAGCTCATTTTGACCTGGAGTTACATCAGATGGATGTGAAAACGGCTTTTCTCAATGGGGACCTAGATAAAGAAGTGTATATGGAGCAACCTCAAGGGTTTCGTGCTGAAGGTAAAGAACACTTGGTATGCAAATTAAGGAAATCCATTTACGGACTTAAGCAAGCCTCCCGCCAATGGTTCATAAAGTTCAATGAAATCATACTGTCCTTTAGGTTTAAGGAAAACATCATTGATGAATGTTTGTACCTAAGGATCAGTGGGAGTAGTTTCATTGTCTTGCTTTTGTATGTGGATGACATCTTGCTTGCCAGCAGTGATCTTGGTTTATTGCACGAAACCAAAGCTTTCCTTTCTAAGAACTTTGAGATGAAAGATATGGGTGATGCCCACTATGTTTTGGGCATTGAAATCACTAGAGATAGACCCTCAGGCACTCTTGATCTCTCTCAGAAGGCTTACATCTCAAAGGTCTTGGAAATGTTCAACATGCAGTCATGCGCACCCGATAAAGTACCCATTGTAAAAGGTGATAAATTCAGTGAATTACAGTGTCCCAGGAACGACTTGGAAAGGAAGCAGATGGAGCCTATCCCATATGCTTCAGCCGTTGGGAGCTTAATGTACCTTCAGACTTGTACACGTCCAGATATAGCTTTTGCCGTGGGTATGCTCAGCAGGTACCAGAGCAACCCAGGCATGGATCATTGGAAAGCTGCTAAGAAAGTCATGCGGTATCTTAAGGGCACATTAGATTTCATGCTCACTTACAGAAGGTCAGATCAGCTAGAGGTCGTTGCCTATTCTGATGCTGATTTTGGCGGCTGCCTTGATTCGAGGAAGTCCACTACAGGATACATCTTCCTCCTAACAGGAGGAGCTATCACTTGGTGCAGTGAGAAGCAGAGTATAACAGTGGCTTCCACAATGACAGCTGAGTTATTTGCTTGTTTTGAGGCTAGTGCACAGGCCATCCAGTTGCGGAATCTGCTCACATGTCTATCATTTATTGACTTCGTCCCCAGACCTATTAGGATATATTGTGACAATTCCGCTGCGGTCTTCTTCTCTAAGAACAATAAGGCGTCCAAAGGTGGTAGAACCTTAGACATTAAGTATTTTGCTCTTAGAGACAGAGTGAAGAATCAAGAAGTGTCTATAGAAGATATCGGAACGGATCTTATGGTTGCTGACCCACTCACGAAAGGACTACCTGCTAGCACTTTTTGTAGTCATGTGATTCGGATGGGTCTTGTCAATTCACTCGATATGTTGTGATTCTTCCATTACTTTCTGCCTTTTCCATTTATTTTGTATACATGTTGGTTATGGATTATGGATGGCAGATTGTATGTTTAAGTGGTGACCAATAGATAAACATTATGTTTGAGTTTATCTACAATTCCATATTTGATGTTCAATTATAGTAAGTTGGTGGCATTGTGGTATATGGAAGGTGGTGTGTAATTGAATGCATTTATCGCCATGACTCATGTCATTTGATTTACTGTTCTTGAACCTTTAAGATTTCGTTAATTGGAATGGTGTGTAGTTTTGTTTTATCGTGCGTGCGCATACCGTAGTTTTCTCTTCAGGTGTATGCCCATGATGTCAAATCTTCAAGAGTCCTTTTGAAACTATATATATTTATACTATAAGTATGTTTTCAAGGGAAGACTTGATGTGCTTAAGACAAGTTGGACCAAGTGGGAGAATGTTGGGTTTTAATCCAATTAGTGGTCCACTTGTGTTTACTGGGCTGCACACTTGCACACCATTAGGTATCCAATTAATGGGATATTATTGGGCTTAATCCATTAGGCGCCCAATAAGGATCCTGTAATGGGTAGGATCCTGTTAGAAGTAAGAACGGGACTGGTCCCTCCTCTCTATAAAAGAAGCATGTGACTCCCCATTAGGTCATACGCATCAAGACAAATAGAGAGAGGAAACCAGTGGAGATAGTGCGTGGATTTACACCATCTTCCTGTCCGGAGTTCGTGCGTTCTTGTACGAGGTCCGCTGCGCGTGGGAATCGAATCCGGCATCGTCTTCCTCTGCGTTAGGGATGGCTTCCGCTCCAGATATTCCTAAAATCCCTAACATTTCTTACTAGTCCCTTTTGTGTGTTGTATCTGTGTGGTGCTTCCGCACCTTTCCCTTGTGCCCCCCTCCTCTCCGCTATAGTTTTCTCTATTGAAGTTGGTACCCATGATATCGATCTAGGGATCAACAAGGTTCTACCTTGCTGAAGATTCGTTCGAGGTGATTGTGGCGTTTATGTTTGAACTCAAGTCTCGAGACTTCATCCCATGTCCAGGTTCACAGCGTGCTCATCTGAGCTCAATTGTCTTCACAAGCTGCCTTGATGAATTGCAACTAGTTGGAAGAGCTATTGTTGCTCATCTATGCCCCCAAGGATCTCTGGTTGGTGACCCTTCTACAGTTGTTCGATGTTCCGGCTTCATTGGTATCCTCCTTAGAGATGGTTTCGTCTTTGCTGAGGAGGGGACCATTGGTTCTTAGTGGTGGTGTTTCTCTATCCCTCAGTGGATATTTCCCCTCTATTGTGTATTGTGTTAGCTTTTCCCTGTGCTGTGATCTTTTTCATGTAGTTCATCTATGCTATGTCATTCTCTTATACCTCTTTGTACATTTTATCGTTTACTAAAATAATGTAATCCTTTCCTTGGTCGAGAAAAAAAGATGACTTCACAGTAAAATCACCATAATAAAATGTAGGCATAATTTATGCACCGTAACAACATTTTGTAGGTTTGTGCGTTCTCCGAAATTGTTAACTTCGTTTACTAACTTTTTCTCTGCAACTGCGACGCCCTGCGGAAGTCCATAGGATCATGGCATCCAATGCCGTCATCCGACGGATGAGGGCTCGACCACATGAGAACTCAATGTCGATCAGTTTTATTGTATCATCTCTCATGAAAATTTACTTAAAAGAAATTTAGAGAATCTTGCTCATAGTTTTTTGAGTTGCTATTTCCAAAGTGCATGTCCTTTCTTGGCATCTTCATTTGGGTCATAATAGTGCCTATGTTAGACTGTCGTGTGAGTGAGCATCTGCAGTACTGGCTAAATAGTAAAAATGTTTCTAATAAAATTCGTAAATAGATACCCAATTATTCATTTCTAATAGAAGAATGTGCATAAGCGTGGTGTGTAAAGTTACAACTAAAAGGAAAACTATTAGTTTTAAAATTAAATAGAATTTAACCTAACAAGAAAATGACAAAAAAAATTTTGATTCATTTTGTCGTGATATAAAACAACTTGTAACAACACATATGTTTTAGATGTTTTAGTAAAGAATAATACTTATTACACCATATGCGGTGTAGAGAGGTTGAGGTGGATGGCAATACTTCACCTCCTCACGTCACATGTCACACTTATTTTTCCACTTTTTGACTTCTTGGGATAGAGAAAAAGAAAATGTGCAAGCCTATGACAACTTTTATTGCTTCCTTTTCCACACACCTAAATTTAAAAGAAGTAATGGATTCATTGTCACCATATAAAAAGAGGTAATCATTTCTTTTTTGTTTTAGTATGACTGCAGTTTATTACTTTCAACACAGATTTATCATTTCTAAATTCGAAAGTATCACTTCGAAGTTCATTTTTATTACTTTCATAACACATTTTTATCACTTCCTAATTATTTCAATTTTATCACTTGTTATTCAATTTTATTACTTTGTAATACAGTTTTATCACTACCTACGCAAACCTATTACTTCTAAAACATATTTTTGTCACTTCCTTGTTGTTTCAATTCTATCACTTAATAATACAATTTTATCGCTTCCTACACAAATCTATCACTTCCGAGTAGAAATTATCACTTTCAAATATTTTATCAGTTCATTTGCATAGGAAATGATAAAATATTTGGAACTGACTATTTTAAAGTAATATTTTTACGTAAGAAATGATAAAAATGCATTTGAGAGTGATACATTTACTTTGGAATTGATAAAACTAAATCACGTAAGACATGACAAAATTGGACTTTAGAAATGATAAGTTTGCGTAGAAAGTAATAAAATTACATAAGTGATAAAACTAAAACAGTCAGGAAGTGATAAAAATGTGTTTTAAAAGTGATAAAAAATGTATTTAGAAGTGATAGTTTTATATTTGGAAGTGATAAATCTATGCTTGAAGTGATAGATTGAGAGGCGACTAGACTAAAACGAGAAGAAATCGATTACCTCTTTTTAAATAATGAGAATGAATCAATTATCTCTTTTAAATGGAGGCGAGTGAGAAAGAACAATAATAAAAACTGTCATATGGCTCTACCTTTTCTTTTTCTTCACTCAAAAAAGTCCAAAAAGTGGAAAGTAAGTAAGACAAATGACGGGAGGAGGTGAAGTGTTACAAACTTGCAATCCACCTCAACCTCTCTACACCACATGCGGTGTAGTAAGTATTACTCCTTAGTAAATTAATAACCCTTTAAAGAATCTTATATATGCAAAAACTCCCTTGCAATATACATATTGAATTTTTTTCTTATTTTAAAGGGAAAATTTCATGCATGATCCTGTTAGAAATGAAACTACACTTTTGTCCATCTTATGTCTGCATTATGTTTAGTAACCTTACTGCATGTCAATTGTTGCAAAAATATCATTATCATTGCCATCCGTTGATATTATGCTGAATATCTCTTATCTAAATCTAGTTAATCTTTAACCAAAGTTAAAAATGTCTACAATAAATCTCTTTCTCTCTTTTCATTTGTTTCTTTCTCTCTCTTTCTCTTTATTTTGTACAATGTGGCAATCAAAAGAATACCTTTTCTAGGGGTATTTTTCTATGAATATTAAATTTAATAATGGAAAAAAATATTCTTTGTATCCTTGATGGAAGTTAACCGTATAGATATTTTTGCAAGTATTGTGCCGCAGTAAAGTTATTTGTAACAATATAAAAATAAGATAGATAAATTTATAGAACTACCCCTGTTCTAAAGTTATTAACAGACTCAACGCTAGGGGATTCTTTATCTGTAAAACGTTTATCTTGGAGGTGCTTTACACATACTTATTCTTCAAAAAGCTTTCTACTTGGTGATAGGGGGTTCTATGTATATAATGATTATACGAGGGTTTTTTAAATATATGCATTTTATAGGTGATTTTCTGCATATACAAGGCTCTTTACGAAGTCATTTACTAAAAATCTTTTATTCTATTATGACTAATGAACTTGTGTAATTTTTATAAGTATGAAAAATGTCATTTTATATTCATATGGTTCATAAATGAAGAGATCTTGCTAGCAAAAATGATTAATAAAGAAAATTGGTATTTTATATGAATTAGTTTCTATAAAAGATCAAATGAAAAATGAGACTTGACAAGACAAACAAATATGATTAATTAATAGAGAATAATTAGATAATCAAATCAGTGTAAAAAGCATGCAAAGATTCATCCGGACACAAGCAAACATAAAAAATTAAAGTACAATAAAATGTGACTTAACAATAACAAAAATGTTTCATTTATTTTCTCATGTCAAGTGAAAAATGCTATTTACTTCTTTTCTTGTAGTGTAAGTATGTAAATTCTCATTTTGTGTTTAATATGGCTCATGAACAAAAAGCACAAATAATAAGTATGAAAAAAAATTGGATTCTGATAACGGTAGAAAAAGACATTCATAAAATTCATCTAGCCATATGTGATGTGGATATCATTAATTGAAAACAAATAATACTCAACAGACAAAATAAATATGAAAACATGTTAGATTTATTTTTTCATATGAGGTAAGAAAGTCTATTAAGTAAATATATGATGATTAATAGTAAATTGGATTTTACAAGTTCAAAAATAAATTTTAACTTAGAACTTGTTATGAGTTTTTTTTAGTTATCGCTGCTATAATCTATTGTAGTTAGACATTAAGTCCTGTAGTTTGATATTTATTTATACAATCATGTTTATAAATTCTACTTTTACGACCTCATTTTTTAATGAACTTCATAAAAAATTAAGAATAGCTCCGTAAGTTTTTTCGAAAACCTTCCTAAAAAGAAAGAGGTCTAGTTGACAATCTCCTAAAGAATCTTGTACATGGATCAAAATCCCTTGTAAAATATATGAAAAAACTCCCCTATATTATCCTTGTACACATAATGAACTCCTACTACCATCAAGCAATGTAACATAAATTCGTGAATTTTCTAAAAAAATCACAATTTAATCACACTTTTTCATCTTAACATATTTTCATGAATAAATCACCATTTATTGAAAACATCTTTAAAATCTTTATAAATACAAAAGAAGCAATTTCATCACAAAAATTTCACCAACTTTTAAGATTTTCTGCGGACTTGAGATTTTTTACTCGAGCCAATTTTTTCCTGAATCTTGCCTCGGTGACATTGCTATCAAGTCTACCATGATTTACATCACTCGTAAACTAGGACTTGTTTTAGAATAGGAAACAAGTTTAGGAGATTTTCTACGCACATACAAATGTAGGAAATTTCTTGCATATACAAAATTCTTTAAGGGGTTTACCAAATAAATATGAGGTTAAAAGTAAATATTAGGATTACGAAGACTAATTCTTAAGCATGGCTAATTATGATGGTTATATCTTAAAAGCATTAAAAAATAGATCCGCATATTAGTATGCAACCCAAAAGGAAGTTAAATAAAAATATATTTCATATTAAAAAATAAAAAGATTTAGTTATACAAGGGAGGGAGTATGTTGAAGGTGTATATACGTACGAGGCAAGAGGTGACCCAGAAATCGGATCGTACCAGTGTTATGACAACAAGAGTAGATCACCTTTGAGAGGTTTTTCGGAGGAGTAATACTTGCTCGACAACCAGGTTGTACAGTAAGTCCAGTCACACTGTACAACTTCCTGCGTATGGACCATGTGGCCAACTCGGCTAGTTGGGTGAGCTGACATGGCCGCCCCTATAATATTTCGATTGACAAATACGATTTTCAATTAACGAATACATATTTCGATTGACAAATACAATTTTCGATTGACAAATACAATTTTGATTGACAAATACACATTTCGATTAACAAATACAATTTTCAGTTGACAAATATAGTGTTTGATTGACAAACACATTTGTCAATAAAAAATTGCATCTTCAATCGAAACTATATTTGTTAATAAAAAATTATATTTGCGAAATATTATGAAGGTACTCATACTAACTGATCAAATTGACCACGATGTGATTAGACTTGCTGTACAACTTGATTGTGTAATATGTATTACTCTTGTCGGAGAGAAACCTGACCATACAAGACTACCTAAACAACTACTCAGGATAAACATTATTGGAGATTTGGACGAACATCGTTTAGATGACAAAGGGAAATAACCTGGGCAATTCGCAGCCTGGATTTTGGCATCAATATTTCGTGCCTTCTTTGGAGTTGGAGCTGCGTACAACTCAAAAATCGAAGAGGAAAGAAATTAAACCAGTATGTAAAATTAATGGGTTATTTGTTTTAAGTAAAACAACGTAATTTAAAATAATTATTTTATTTTACAGTATTACAATTGTTTAGAATAATGTAAAACAAGATAAAGTAAAATCCTGTTTGAACCTTGTCTTCCCACTTGATAGTCTAATTCTCTTGTTTTGGTTTACAACATGCCTATCGTAAACTAAAACAAGAAGACTGAAGTATCCGTCTTATTTTATTTTACAAACAATCAAATAAATATATTTTAATTCTAAAATAAGAAAATTTCACTTCTTTTTAAATCGGTAATTTTGAAATAAGTGATTTATAAAGTTTTACATTTAAACAAACAACCCCTAGACCAGCGAAGTAAATGTCTCACTATTTATTCCTTATATAATGTTATAGATTGTGCATTGAGCAACTGTTGCACGACCAAAACATGCTTAAAAGGCAGAATGTGCAGTAGAAAAGCATGGTAGCACAACATGGTGCTCATGTTTTAACAACCAATGTTCTCATTTGGCAATCAAAATTGAACAAGAGGTTATGTGGTTTAGATCTCAGAAACCTATTTTGTAGTTGAAATATTTAGAAAGTAAAGTATTCAGTCAAAAAACAAAGTAAGTAGTGATTTTTATTCAAAATGTTTCCACAAATAAAAGGTC
Source organism: Zantedeschia hybrid cultivar (assembly GCA_030544215.1). Taxonomy (NCBI): domain Eukaryota; kingdom Viridiplantae; phylum Streptophyta; class Magnoliopsida; order Alismatales; family Araceae; genus Zantedeschia; species Zantedeschia hybrid cultivar. The sequence goes on from JARZZO010000005.1 coordinate 14,693,696, forward strand.
AAATATCTTATTTTATGTTATTTTTTGATTTAAATATTTTTACCGAACAACAAGTTAATGTATGAGAGAATAATATGAGAATGATTCACAATTATCAAATTATTAAATAAGGACTCAACAGCATGCTCTTTTGTGGAAAAAAAAAATCATGAAAGAAACATGCTGTTTTATGCAAAAATGAAAAGTTACTTTTTATAGAATCATAACATTCTCTCTTCTTATGCTTTGGAGCATACTTCAAGGTGAAAGCCAAAATAATATTCCTTTGCAGGGGCACATTTCCTTCTATCGGTTAGTGGCCACTAATAACATATGAGGAAATTTATTTACTTTTTTGGAAGGGTAGCACAGTGGTTAAATATGTACAAATATATACAATTGAAAACATTAGAAATAAGTGGAATGTTATCATGACTAGCAAAACTATGTATAAAAAATTGCGAGAAACACTTGCTGCATTGGCACGGTTGCACGTGCAGTATGCAGCCATGGGAACAACTCACGCGGATGCGAAAGAAGAAGACTACATAGTTTTCTCTCACCGAGTTCAAGGGCTCCTATCAACCCCCCTCGGCGGAACAGTCATCGGTGGATACGGCGGATAGCTCCAGTCTGGCGGTTTACTGGTCTGCTCAGGCGACAGGCACTTGGGGGGGGGGCGGGGGGTTCCTCTCTCGGAGCTCCCCCTCAGCCCCTTCCCCCCACCAGGTTCGTTCCTTACTCCCTCCCTCATCCACTGCCCTCCCCCGTCACCGATGCCACCGCTGCTACCATTTCTACGCCTCCTTCTCTATCTCCGTTTTCTTGCTCTATCAATGTCATCCCTACCCACTCCGCCAAACCTTTGGCCCTCTACCATCGTTTCCCCGTGTTTCCACTTCCTTCTTTTTGTTCCACCTAGTGGGTTCCTCCGGCACCTCCTGTGCTGCCGGATCTCGGCTAGTACTTGTATCCCTTTGCTTTATCTTCCTCTTCCCTTCTCCGTGCCCCTCTTTTGTTTTTGCTCTTCTTCCATCCCACCCATCCCAGGTGTGACGTTTTCTGATTTTGGACCTATCGGCGACTTCTGGTTTCAAAGTGGAAGATCTGTTCATGGAGTCTCTACGGAGGTCCTTGAGATCCATAGCTATCCCGTATGTCCTCTGCCTGGCTTACACTTCCGAGTCCTACCATTTCTCGCAGCCATGTTCGAGTTGTTGTGTTCTCCGGCGATCTTGCGCCATCGACTCCATGGGGGCGTGTTCACCCCTTCTGATCATCTTCATTGAGTTGCCGTTACCGTCCAGTGGGCTGCCGTTCGTCAGTTTCTTCTGGGGCCAGAAGCGGCGCCGCTCGCCATTCACCCACCCCAAGGCCTACCTTGTCGTGTTTATGTTTTTGCCGTCTGGTGTTATACTATGTTCGTCTGTTGTATCTCTTGTTGTTGTGCCTTCTCACGTTTGTGTTTGAATAGAAAGTAACTATTATGGTCTCCAACAAAAAAAAAAAAACTCACGCGATCCAATAGCCTTGTATGGAGGTGATTTTTTTTTTTTTAAAAAAAATTGAACAAAAAATGAATCATATGGACACTAAGGTAGGATGTTCTCCCAACCCGTCAATTTTTGTTCAAAAGCCAAAAAAAAAAAAAAAGGTCACTCCAACGCTGCGATTGATCTCATTAATCTAATGGCTGCAACTCAAAAGGGTGCAATCCCCAAGTAATTTTCAAAAAGTAATATTTATTGTATCTTATGGGATGTAGCCTCAACTTTTTTTTTTAAATTAAGGTCAGCCCCATAATCTAACATATCTATACAATAGGATCTTCGATCAGATGCTCTCGAAAATTTAAAATAATAAAAAATTGAGCTTCAGGCAACAGTAAAATATATTTGACAGACCAAATCCAACAAAATGGGACTAAGTTTTTTTTTTTTTTTTTCAAGGTTTTTGATCATCGGATTTGAGATGGAATGGTAAAAACATGTCAGGCATAATGAGATCGATCTTAAATATTCTTTAAAAAAATTATTTGTCTAACTGCACTTGACGCGATGGAGCCAATATTATTATGTTCTTACATGATTTTAATAATATACTTAAGAAAACAGGTGGCATAAATAGTTGCATGTTTCGCAACCAAGGCTGCCACCCTTCTCCTCTGGCTCTCACTTGCTCCATACACTCTCCCTTATGCGCGCGGGAGGGGCTCCATTCCTCTTAGGGACCCCCTTCCCCCTCCCTACTGCGGGAGGAACTTCTTCCTCTTAGGTGGCCTTTCTCTCCTTCCGGCAGGTTTTGTCCGATTAGTTTTTAAATTTTCTTGATTTTGTTTTTGTCAAATTTTGACTGAGTTTAAGTTTTTCCTTTTAGTTGTTCTCTATTTCCTTCTCTCCTATCTTCCTTGTTTATTAGTCCTCCGTTGCTCACTCTTCTCTCCAACTTCTTATTATACCCTCCTGAAACCCCTATGGCTCCACTTCTTATTCAGCATCAAGTTCTCCATCCATTGCTCTCAACACGACTATGTCGATTTTAGCGGTTTACTACCCGATCAGAAGCTCGTCACGACAATATCGTATCCTTTGGAGTTCATCGAAGTTGGATTATTGCTCCGTATTTAGTTCATACTTTCCGATTCAACATCTGCTATATATGGAATGTTCATGTCTCAGGAGCTTCATCTAGATGCAACCTATTGGAGGCATCCATCCCGGGGCCTCTTCCGATCGTTATTCGCTGCTTCAATAGTAACCTAAGAGTAAGGATCCTGAGACGTTCGTCAGGTTTCTTATATTCCTTGTTAGTTTTACTTCTGAAACGGCCATTGGGTGTATCTAATGTCTACAATAATTGATTTTTTCATTCTCTATTAGAATGATTTAATACTTGCTACATTAAGGGTCAGTACAATAAATTGAGTCATCTTACAATTCAAAAAAAATATTATTGTTCCAACTAAGCATGGACCAGATGGGCTAGCCAATTTTTTTTCGTAAGTGGGCCAACGAACATTAAATGAGGATGTATGATTTTGGACATGATAAATAGATGTACACGTGACAAAATGCTCTATGGACACGACAAATAGTATATGTTACCCTTCATAGAACTTTTTTTAAATCTGAAAAATATTTGTCACGCCTATAAATCTGTACACATATACGAAGAAATGACATATTTTTTAGGCATGACAAATAATATGTGGATGCTTATAATTTAACGTCTGTAAAATATTTATCATGCTAAAAAATCCGTACATAGATGGATGACAAATATTTTCTAGGTGTGACAAATGCTTCACACCCACAAAGTGCTTATCATGCGTACATGTAATTGTCACGGTCAGAATTTTGTACCTACATTTAATGTTTGTCTAGTTCACCCATAAAAAATAAAAATGTCCAAACTATATGACTCATATCTAGATAGACCAGTGATATCTTACATTACAAATAACTAAATTATTGCACTGACCTTGTAACAAACATTACTTTAGGGTTAGGTGGTAAACTTGTCCTATGCATTGGTGGGGTTGTTTGTTTGGACGTGGGCATCCTGCTCTCGTATTATCTTTAGCATAAATGATGTTATATGTATGTTAAAAAAATAAAAAAACTGCATTCGTAACTCAGCACCTGTAATTGCATGTGTTGGGTGCCATTTTAGTATAAATATTGATGCACAATATACTTTCATATATGTAGTTCTTGTAAGATTCTACGCGCCATTTTAGCCGCTCGAATCAAAGGCCATCAATCACCATTCACGTATACCTAAACCCTTAATTTTCTGGAAGGTGATAAATTAATTTCTCCAACCATCCTACTTCAATGATCCCAAGGCCTACAATCACATATCATATTACGTTTGCCTTCTTTAAATGTAATACGTTAATTATTTTATTTCTCCACACTTAACGTTGGGATAATTTTGAAAAATACAAATGAAAAGGTTTAAGTTGCATTCATGTCCTCTTACAACAAAGTATTGAAAGAGCTGAAAAATAAAGTAGAAAAGAGTATTATCCAATAGGTTTTTTTTTTAGCTTTTAGTTCCTCTAATCTATTTAATTTAGGACAAACTCCGTATAACCTTTTGTATTTAGTGAGAATTCTATATAATCTCACTTTTATTTGAAAAATACCCTTTTAAGGGATTTTTTTTTGAAATATTTTAAAGTATTCGGGGACTTTTTTTAAAAAAATTTGAGGATGCTTTCCAAATAAAAGTGAGATTATATAGAGTTTTTACTAAATATAGATTTACAGGGAGGTTTTCCTAGTAGATTATAGGGATTAAAAACTAAAAAAACTGAATCAATAATATTTCCTTTTCAATTTCAACCTTAAGTTAAGGGCTAATTAAACTACTAAATGTGGCCGTGTATAAAAGTAACATGAGACGATAGCAGCAGCTGGGTTTCACATGATGTCGTGCAATAAGGTACACTATGGCCACGACAAATGTTCAAAGTAATCCATGACACAGTGAAAGACACACAAAGCACTAATATGATGGATGAATTTAGAACGATGCGTTCGAAAAAAAGAAAGTTAGCTTTAACTTTTAACATGAAAAATGATAAGTTGAAATAATTATAGCTAATTTTGAATAGTTATAAAAGTCAATGTTTTAAGAATATATTTTTTTAATATAAACATTTGAGAATTTTTACTTTTCAGTCCCCATAATCTTCTAATATTCTTTATAGGCCCTTATGATCTTTATATTTCTTATTAGTCCTTATAATTATTTAAAATGTCTATAAAAAATCCCTCAACTCTTCCAAAAAAACCCCTTTGGACGCACTTTTTAAAGATGAGGGTTTTTAAGAAAATATAAAGATTGTAGTAGCTTATAAAGAATATTATGAAATTATAGGGATTAAAAAGTAAAAATCTCAAAAAATTAATTTAATTTTTAAATTTAAGTTAAAAATAATTAATAATGTATAAATAATTTTCAAGACTTATTTTCTTTTCCTCACAATAAGTAGATGAATGTTCGAAGATATTTTAACAATTGGTTTCTTCCGGTCTGGCCATTTGAATGGGCTTATCAATCCCGGCATGTAGTTTAATTGGACTGTTATTTTTCCTAATATCGTTAAGGAGTAATATTTGTTGTAATGCTTCGGCATTGCAATTCATAAGGGGGCACGAGTTTGCACTAACCTGGTTGTATATTTTTTTGGAAAAAAAACTTTTGGTATAGACCTTGATTTACTTGTAATTAGAAAAGAATATAGAGTTAGGTTGGAGTTGACCTGACCGACCGAACGATGCCATCTAATTTTTTATCAGACGTTTTAAATTTTTTTAAAAAAATTGAACATAAAATGAAAAAATAAAAAACCTACGTCCCTCCACCCAATCAAATTGTGTAGTAACCATCCGATCCGACTGAATCAGACGACTGCTGTTTCCTGCATTGTAAATCACGTGGGTAGATTGTAATGCAAAGACATTGCAGCAAGTATTACTCATCATCAAGTGTAACATTACTTTTTTTTTTGAAACATAAGATACTTCATTTTTTCAACTATGAACAATACATGATAGCATGGGAACAGTATAGAGAAAAGACAATAAAACGTGAAGAGCAAGATGTTGCAGGCCAGAGCATGCGACAATTGGTGGACAATGCCGAAGCCAACCCAAATCGGGCGCAAGTGCAAAATACAACATATAAGAACCACTGGCAAACTAGCAGATGGAGACTTTGACCGGAATAGAGCATCGGGAGGCCAAGAACGTCCGGGGAAGAGAAGATAGAACTTCGAATCCATCGGCAAATAGTCGGGGAAGGTTGCAAATCCTTTGAGCAGCAAAGATTGGGAATGGCTCGGCGGCGCACACCGGCTATGGGCGTACGGAATGAGCACAGGAGACACGAGCACATCCTTTGAAACTCCAGATTCCCAAATAGGGAAGTCTTAGTCCGACCTAGATCCGTAGCCTTGCCGGAGGCTCACACCAGAAAAAAAGTCGAAGCCGAAACCTGCAACAAAGATGGAAACAGACAAAGTACAGAGGAAATACGTAATAGCCGAACCGGTTAACGCCCAAGGCTCGCCGGACCACCCCACACAAAGGGGGAATACAAAATCGCCCTACAAGTGGGTAAGCAAGCAAAACAAGAGTGAGGGATGGGGGTGAGGCGAGAAGAGATAAAGAAAATTGGTGCTGGTGGGCGGATCGTGACGAAACTGATGCTGGAACGGGAACAAAAGCACAATGGAGTAGGAGGATGTCACAGGCCAAGAAGATGGAGTAAGGAAATGAGGAAGAAGGAGATGGAGAGCTAGACAGAAGGGGGGGGGGGGACTCTCGGAGGAGAAACCCCCCTACCCAAGCAGCCACCGCTGAAGAGACGTCCAAATTCACCGGAGCCGGTGAGCTTTCCGCCGAAATAGGAGAAGGAACCCAAGACGGGGAGAACCGAAGCCTACTCCCATACACTTCACACGGACTCCAATGCCCCCAAAGATCAGTGTAACTGTACAACCACCGTCAGATCACATAATCGATGATGAGAAGTTGTTGCACCGTCCCACCAAAGGTGTAGTACACTTTAAATGGCATTCATGCCGAATGTCCCCATGGAAGCAGTTATATTGTGATGCCAATTATTTTACTTTACCATTTCCCGAGTCCTTGGCAATGAGCTGGAATTGTTGCATATTGGGCTGCGAAAGAGGGCCTAAATTTTGGCATCTCTTAGGTACCCTTTCTTAAGATGGAATTTGAGTTTTGATTAATATTTATTGCATTTGTATGGGGTGTAACTTATAAAAATTAAAAAAATAATTTTTAATGGTCAGCTCCATCTTGTCCGACATATACGTATAGCTCAATCTTTGATCAGATAATTTAAAAGGTAAAAAAAGATAAAAATTAATTTCCAATGAATAACCAAATAATACTCTTAATAGATCGGAACCAATAAAGCAGGGCTCAGTTTTTTTTTTTGAAAAATTTTTAGGCCGTCTGATCAAAGATCCATTATACTAACACATCGGACATCATGGGGCTGATCATAATTTTTTTTTAAATTTTTTATTCTTATTATTATTTTGACTGCATCCTATGCGATGCAACACATATACTCACATTTGAATCCAAATTCAATCCGTCTATAGATTATTAAACAATTTAAATTAATACAAACACCAATTTTTCAGATTCGGTATCAAGTTCGCTTAAATCGGAACACAAAACTGAAGACTTCGCTTAAATCTGAACATGAAACTGGAGACGAAGTGCTTCCTCGCTATCCATAGCATGGTTTGAGGCCATAGTATGGTTTGTTTGATTTGTCCAAAAGCGTCTATATCACAGTAACTATGCTCATTATGGTTAAGAATATCCCTTGTCTTGAATGTTTTGTAGAAATATCAAGGAAGTATATATCCTGAAAATTTTAGTGGTTTCATCATTTCCCAAGCCCTACGTAATGTGTTCCACTAATGCCTGGTCCATGAGGAAAAAAAAGAAAAAAAACGATCACATTCTTCTTTTATTTTTGGCGGGTAGGGGGAGTGTGAGGGGAAATCGAGAAAGGTTTCTTCTCTTGAGGCCTAAAAAGACAACAAGATTAGGCTAAGATTATCGCAAAAATAAAGAAATTTTTATCTTTTAGTCTCTATAATCTTGTAATATTCATTGTAAGTTTTTGTAATCTTTATATTTCTTAAAATCCCCCCACAATCTTTAAACCATCCTAAAAAAATCCTTCCAGACAAACTTTTTTAGGAGGGTTGAGGGGCCTTTTGGAGATGTTTTAAATAATTGTTGGGATTAGGAAGGAATATAAAAATTACAAAGATTGATAAAAAAATATTGAAAGATTATAAAGACAGAAAAAGTAAAAATTCTAAAAATAAAATTAACAATGTGATGCCTTTTTTATTAAAAAACAAATATATGAAATTCCCCGGATGCCATATTCATCCCGGGGATGTGGGATTCGAAGTTTGGCCAAAAATTTGGACATGGAACTAGCAAAAAGGTCAACCTCCCTCTATTTATTTCTCCTGGTTTTTTCCTCTCCTGGTCAACGTCTCGTTTGTTTGTACGATTGAGAAAGTTTGAATACATTTTATGTTGGTTCGTACGTCCAAGTACAATTAAATTGGATAACAACCAAAGTTATTTAGCTTCGTCAAAATGCGGAGATCATATGGTCGAGTATGGCTAGGAATGGAAAGAAATTCCCTTTTACATACCATTGTATGTAGGACTGTCAAAATGGGCCCAGGCCCGTTAACAGACCCGTTTGGACCCGTTAGTTATGGGTCTGGGTATACCCGTTTACCCATTAAACTTTCTATTGTCATACATTGCAAAAATTTGTGAGCTAATTTCTTGGAATTTAGACCTAAAATCAAACTAAATTAGCTGGCACATAGAGATTTAAGATAAATAAATTTTATACCAGGCCCATTTATCTTTCAACATCGAATAAATAAGAAGCAAGTCCAAGACCCGACCCATTTACCCATTTACCCATTATCCTTATTGGGTCTGAACCGGGTCCGGGTCTATTCACTTTGAGCATGGGTCTACCCAGACCCGAACCGTTGACAGCCCTAATTGTATGGTCTGTGGAATTCTTTCTAAATAGATGACTTGGATCCAGAATTGTTACCAATAGAGGTGAGAAAAAATCATGGTGAAATATTTTAATTATGGAGAAAATGCTAAGTTTACTTTCTCTACTACATAAAATTTTTAAGTACTTAACCAGCTGCACAATTTTGCAAAAAAAAAAAAAAAAAGATTTTCTATCTTTTCCGTCACTGATTTATGGATCGAATTTCACTCTCCACATGATTGGAAATTGACGATTAGTTCGATCTTTTTTGGTTTTTCTGTGAGGAGCTTAGCTACCACAGAGCTTCGATCTTAGTTGAAGCAGATCAACTCAACTCATCTTAAGCCCATGACCTAATACATGTATTAACATTTTATTAAAAAACATATCTATAGACTACTTTGGATTTTCTATTAAAAGGCAATTCTAACAAGCCTGAGAAAGACCAAATTCGGCTCCTCGTCCTTTTGTTGAGATTGGCTTGATCATGGCAGCAAAATCTTTGTTAGTGGTTAGGCCCAATTTGACTCATTCAGTTTTGACTTCTTAGCAGACAATCAACTCACCTGCACTCCTAAAACTACTAATGATTCGTTAAGTTTAAACTGTTGGCGTGGGTATAATCCTACATCGGTTAACATAGGCTATGAGTAGTACTTATGATCTTAGTCCTTTTAAATTTAACACTCTAATTTTGTAATTTGTAAGATGATATCAGAATAGGTGTTTTGTCCAGCTTTATCTTCCGATTTGTGCTGCCTCCTATCTAATTTTCACCGTCCATTTTAGCCATGAGGAGGAGTGTTGGAGCAGGTATAATCTTACATCGGTTAAGATGGACTGTGAGCCGTACTTATGACTCGGGGTCTTTCAAATTCAACACCCGAATTTTATGATTTGTTAGATAAACCTCTCTGTTTTAAATATTACTTGCTCAACAAACGAAGGTTTGCCTTGCTCCTTCAAAGAATGAGCAATATAACAATGGATTAAACCGTGTGAATGCACGTCTCCGATGGTTCCACCAACCTCTTGGGATTCCTTCCATGGAACTGGGAATTTGTAACATTGTTAATCTGGATTTTTCAATGGAATGGCGACATACCAAACGTGAGCAAGTGGGAAATCTTGGACAAGGATGCACCAGCGGTTGGGAGGGAAAAGGAAAACTGGAAAAGCCCAGCTCCATCTGTTTTCTCCATATCCCAGGAACACCTAACGGGTGACTTTGCCTTTTCAGAAGTTGGTAGAAGAGTGCTAAAAAATGAACTTGACGAGAGTGCAGGTGGGTTAGATGAGTGCATATCGGCTCTCGGCGGACCGTAGATGATCAGTAAAAAAAAAAGGAAAAAAATAGTTTGCAATCACGGGAAAATCTGAATGAGGTGGGATTTTGAAAGTTTTTACTCCGGATCTGCGTTCATTTTAGATCACCTTTGAATCCGGTCCGCTTGGTAGCTCTTTTATACAACTGGCATACATGTTAAAAAAAAAAGAGATAATTTAGTAGAGATTAGTAGAGATTCGTTTATCTCAATAACTTATCTTTAATATCAGATTACTTAAGTGCAGAATAGTTTAAGCAGAGATAAAGTGGATAGGAGCACAAAGATAATTTATTTTATCTTATACGTCAAATGGTTTATCTCTAGCTTTAATCTCAACGGTAAAAATAAGTTAAACATATTCTCATATCAAATTGGATTCTCTATCTTCAAATTTAAATCTTAAATAAAGATAATTTTTAAGTCAAGATAACTTCATTCTTTTTTGAGTATATTGAAGACAGATGACATATCGATAAAAATGTTGGCCCGTCAGATAGTTTGTACTTATGATCTTCTTTTATTACTAGTCACTCAATTATTTAATTTTTATTAATAAATTAAAAAATAATATGAATATTAACACAAAAAATAAAGCAGAAGTTTTCAATCACTGGCTAGTGTGCTGTCTGTAAGACTACACGTGTCTGACCCGTTTACATCCGCGTGTAAACGCAGTCTTTTGTTTAAGATGGAGCGGTAAGAGCCGCTGAATATGGGAACAACTGAACAAGCAAATACGTAAGCCACCACGTCGTGAACGGCGAAAGATGGTTAGGTCGTGACGTAGCTTCCATCAAGGCCATGGGAAGTGGTTTGGGAACAAGTGATCAAAGCCATTTTTGACTGGACAAGTTGCTTAGTGTCCTTTGTTCGCCTCTCATCTCTTGAGGTCTCAGTTTTTATTCTTGATTTGAGCTTAAAAAATTTTCTGAGATATTTATTCTTGATTTATAGGATTACTCTCTCAAATAATCTGGTGGATCTGAATTTTTCACCTACTTAGATAGAATTATCGGCTAATTCAAAATTATCTCGAACTCTAGAGGGTCTCTTAATCTTTACCTTGATCACCTGTAAATATTTGTATTAATTATAAAAAAAACCTTTTTTTTACTAGGGGAAATAAATAACCTCCCTGACATCGTCTATTTCACTTGGATATGTCGCTTATGATTAGAGATAATGAGAGGACATGACGGCGACTAAAATGTTCTTCTATCTTATTAAATCTAATCTAGTTTGGATCATGGAAAAAGATGAGATTATTTTGTGTTTGGCTGATTAGATCGAGTTCACACGATGGTAATGGCCGTACTAAACAAAGTTCAAACTAACCAAAACCGAAGAGCCTGTGGTTATATGAAGAAAGTTAAAAACTACACCCACTAATCAGTTTTAGATAACAAGGTAAAGGACAATTGAGTGATTATGTTTAAAATTGATTTATTATTTTCTTCAAAAAAAAAAGAATAAAAAGAAAGAGGAAGAGAATTTGGAACTTTATAAAGTTTTGCGTGCACTTTTAAAGCAAGGTAAAAAGAATCGAGGAGTCGGAGACGGATCAACCTGATCCAAACCGATCAGATGGATCAATCTATCGGATCCAGATCGATCTTAAATCAATCTAGACTAGTCTCCTATTTATTTTTTAAATTACTTTTTAAAAAATTTAGCTAATCTTGGATCGATCTTGATTCTTGACCGATCATAGACCGATCCTTTTTGATCTCGACTGATTTCGGCCGATTTCACCTTAAATCAAGAGATTGGGGCACGAGATCAAAACAATTCAGATTAAAGTCAATCAAATCTGATCTGTGCCGATCTTCCCTTTCATACTCTAAGGGAAATTGACAAATTATCAAAAATCTTGTCACCTAACACATCCCCCACATCCATCTCGGTGGTAGGTCCAAATAAAATAGAAGAGAGGAGGAAAGGTCAGAGTTGTACTTTTCTAAAGTTGGTGGAGGAGGGACTAGATTGAGGAGTGGGTGGGGTGGTGGGTGGTGAAATGGGGAGCCACGACCGGTCGATGCCCATCACCGCCACGCTAACCATGACGTGCTCTTGCAAAACACTTCCACATCCCTCCGTGTTCGACGCCATTTAAAGTATCTGTAAGAGAGGAGTATATTTCTTGAGCAAGGAGAAGAGCCAGAGTGTGAGATCATAATTTTTATATCAGTGTAGTTTAAACGTTTTTTAAGTAAAAGAGATTCATCTAATCTTTTTATTAGAGATATTTTATATATAAAAATATATACATCTAGTAAGAGTTGAATTTATGACCTTTCTAAATAAGAGATCAAAGAGTACCAACTAATTGTTGCCGAAAGTAATTTGCCTAACTAATTAATTTGGATAGGCCCCCTTATAATTCTACCTTTCATGCATAACATTGTAATGAATGAAGAATTTTTTTTCCTTTTTCTTCTTACTAGTTGAAGTCAAGACGATCTATTGATGGAGATAATGAGCGAAATAATTATTTGGAATGGGTGACAAAGTTATTTTTGGCGAATATGCTCCATTACTTCTTTTTTTTAACTTACTACATAAAACCACATAACAAGTTCGGCTTGAAAGTATTCTATAAATGAGAACAAAAATACTCATGCGAACCACAATTAGATATCAGCTGAGTTCGACTCATCTCCTATTACATATGTCCTACGTTGACTTTAGACTTCATTTCTACATTTACTTCTAAATAATTCTCATGTATGTAAATAGTTTTATACCATATGCACACGAAAATTAAAAAGCTTACTTATATTAAACTACCAATGATGTTTTATTATATTTGTTTTTTTTTTTTGAAGAAGTTTACCCAGTACATGTCCATCTCTCCCTTAGAATCTACTTATAAGGTTAACTTCTCTTTAGCAATACAATTATCCATACACCCTTCTTACATATCCTTTAAACATTCGGTTCTATGCACATATCTAAAATGTTTATTCAGATAATTACTCTTGAAATTGTTTTAACAAAAGCATTCATATATAACTAAAAAAGAATCATAGTTGAGCGGTAAACCGTGCATGGTTTTGTTAAAGAGACATCAACGATACGTGGTTAGTAGTTAAATGACATCAGCAAAAGTGAATATGCTGTTTTTCTTATTTGAAAAGGACATATACTAGGGTTGCAAATGGATACTTGAGTTTCGATTATCCGCCTTATTATTTTTATTAATGAATATAAAAATCCATTAGAGACCACATGTTAAGTATTAGGAAACATAAATAGATCTCTGATAATTATAGAAGCCGAAAATAAAAACAGTTATTTTTGCATCTATTAATCTATTAGTTTTTTTTTGAATTATTATGTATCTTCTTATATTATCTTATAAGGTAAAATTGAATCCATTAGATGGATTCCTCTCACATGTAACGGTGAGAAATTTCTTGATAGTGTAGCAAAAGTAAGTATGCAGTAAGAAGTAGGAAACTTTCTTAAAATTTAATATAACTTGGATAAATTCATATGTAGTTTGCAAGAATTTGTATAAACTAAAGTCTTGTAGGTTTGAAATTTTTAATTATCAGAAGAAGTTTATCAAAAGTGAATAATAACAGTGATTTAAAATAATTTTTTATTATAATGACGACTAGAGCAAAAATTTCCGTTTACTTTCATTCTCTGATTTTCAATTTAAAAATAAAAATAGATGCATAAGTGAAAATACTAATTTACGTTTCCGTTTCTGTCTCTGAAAAATCTTATAAGAAATAGAAATAAAAACTGTCATTTTCATTTCTGTCTTCAACCCATTTGAAGTCCTATTCAACTAAATTATTAAAAGACTATTATTATGAGTTTCTGTTTCCAACCCATTTGCAGTCCTAATTAATTAAATTATTAAAAGACTATTTTATAAGTTTGCGTTCTTCGGAGTACAGGTATGCCAGCATTCCTTGCGTCTTATGATTGGTTGCAGTTGGTCAACGGTTTTCCTTTTTTGTAAAAGGAGGAGGATTGATATAACAACATTTGGAGTTCCATCGTGAAAGCCGTGATGACCAGCGCCACACGGGCATCTTTTGAGTTAGTTTTCAGGAAAAGTCCACCGGTGCTTAGCTGTAGGATCCAACTCATTAAAGGAAAGTTATATATACATATATAAATTATTATATATATTTTTTTGAAGGCGTCCAAAGGCCGATTATGTACAGCTATTTACAAGCGACCGGAGTTTTAATCGGGAACATGAGATAATCCTCCAAAGTTGGAGATAATTCCGGCTCGGTCGAAAGATCCGCCTAATTAGGCGACATTTTCAAGTCCGTCTGATTTTTGAAGAAGTAATCCCACATATCAGAAGATAAATATCCCAATAACACTTACGAGGCTGCATGGCTGAAAATTTTTAGGCCCAACCAAATTTGAACATGAGACCTCCCTCTTGCAACGGAGGTGGGTGAACCAACTGCCCTAGGGCAGCTGGTTCATATAAACTATTATACTTGCATGTATACTGTCAATTCCTGCATGATATCATGAATATTTCCGACATTTTCATAAGGATTGTGGGGGTATCATTTCGGTCAAAATGCTGCACAGAATGTTATGGGTAAATTTTTGATACTTTTGGATTTGGATATATACTTTAACTTCTCTTAAAGTTGACGATATTTGACGACAAGAATATAACTGCAATCTTTTTTTAATAAAATGTGAATATTAGAGTGTGGTATATAATAATTTATAAGGCTATATATATAATTTTAATTTAAAGTATGTGCTGTTTTTGAATTTTTTAAAAAATAAATGTGTGGAACTCTGAACAGTTCATTAGCTGATGACTTGGTCGGCTTATATTTCGTACCAGACCGTACCTTAGGAGTTAGGACAGCAAGGAAGCGTTGGAAGTTGAATCTTCTCAATGGACGACGTATTCCTGTCCGGCCGTGGCTGACGGTGGACTCTCACTAACATTTTTGACCTAAAAATCATTACAAATAACCATTATATCTTTACTTTGAAGATAATTATCTTAATATCCTTGAAATCTTTAATCTTCGCTTCTCATGCTCTTACTGTACATTTTTCAAGAATATATTGATATATTTTTTTAATAATAAATAATATACGATAAAGACATGAGAAGTGAGGATTGAAGATTTCAAAGCTTTTGAGGTAATTATCTTAAAGGCAAGGATATAGTGGTTATTTGTAGTGATTTCCAAGGTATACTGATATTTTTCCCAAATAATAAACCAGACTAACGAGCAGCGACTACTAATATTCTCCCACGGTTTATGATTATATATATGTATATAAGTTTACTATAAAAGAGAAAAATAATGTACAAGAGGATGAAGGATTTCCAAAAGAAAAGAAAAGTACAATCCTTGATGTACACTTTGATTGTGATCGACATCTACCTATGTTTAGTGACACCGGCATATGGTAGTTTTATGTCCATGCTTATTTATGAGCCCGTCCAAATAAGTGAAAATTTTATTTCCATTCATGTCCTCATTATTTGTCAATAAGTGCATCGCGGAAATGTTGTCGGACCATATTTGGCATAGCTTCTAATTGGAAGAATTTTTTTAACTTCCATGTAATTATTTTGAGGGAAAAATTAGGCGCTCAAAGCCATTTGCATGGTGCTTTGATTGCTTTTGATTTCGGACCAAAACCTGCAAATTAGAGCTTTTTGTAGAGTTGTTAGGAAAGATTTATTTTTTGTAACTATTGGAAATTAAGGTTTATTTTTGCTCAACATTTTTATGTTGAAAGAAAAAGGTAAAAATAAATTCCAAATAAAGATTTCATAAAATATACTCTTTGTGCCATAAAAAATATCATGCATCTGGTATATGGAAGGCACAGAATGCGCAGGAACTGAAAATTTTCTGTCCTGTCCAATGTCACCGAGTGGAGATTTTGGCAAAAATGATCCCAGAAAAAATGTTAGGTCAAAAAACCTATAAAATATCATTAAAAATTGTGAAAGGAATTTTAATCTTTTAAACAAAATTTAATTTCATAATATCATCTAAAACTTAAAAACATTTAGGACAAATATAACTTATTCTTTTAAGAAATACGACTTTCTTGAAAATAATGTGATTACATCATGCTCAAGATGCAATTATTCAAATTTATGAAGCTTTTAGAGATACCCTCTACAAATCGTAATTTATCCATGAAAAGATATTGAGGTAGAAAGTGACTAAATTATATAGATTTTTTTAAAATCACAATTTTATAGTAGGTTTGGTTCTGTTCGTAATTGTCTCATCACTTTCCAAAATGAGGCACTGCGGAAGACTACCGGGTCCGCATGCGTGCGCTTGGAGAAAAGTATCCCGTTCTAAAACGATATGATCTCGGTGGAGTCTCCATCCAAAACTTCTCTCTCAAGTCTCAACAGTGACCAAGTGATCCGGTCCAAACGTATACGTATACTGAGAGACCTATAGTCTTTGCATATTTCAGACGTAAACCTTTAACCTAGCACCATCAAATTTTCTATTATAATCTACTATTTTAAAATAAGTCTCTATCATTATTTTTTAATGGTGGAGTAATGAAACAAGTAACTTGGCTGGGGTCGAGAAATTAACGTTTCCACTCTCATTCTTTTTACTGCTGAAAGGGAAAGTGATGACATCCTACAAGTGCATTTACTGACCAGAGTAAGTAAATACAGAGAGAGTTATTTGCAAACAAAAAAAAAAAAAAAATCCTTCACGTGAAACTTTTGTGATTCTGTGTGATTGGCTTGTGTGCAAATGCCCATGTCCCTCTTCACTCCATTTACTAATTTCATCGATTCGTGCATTTAGAGGATCAATTTTCAAAAGGAAAGGGAGGGAGCCCCTACAAAAGATATATATATATATATATATATATATATATATATATATATATATATATATATATATATATATATATATAGTACACACCAAGGCGTGTCTAATTTAGATGCACCTCCCTTCTAAAATCTATCATTCTTATGCTTAAAAATTGATGCGGCAGAATCCGATTCGGCCCAGTGAAGCAGGTCCAAACCCCATTCAGCCCAACAGTAGCAGTATTAGGCCCTCCGGCGGCCTTCGGCCCGTTAGCGGCCCAGCAGCCTTCGGCCCGTTAGCGGCCCAGCAGCCTTCGGCCCGTAAACGGCCCCGTCGCCCCCGGCCCAACAGGCTTCAGCCCGTCAGCGGCCCACCAGCCTACGGCCCGGGGACAGCACGGCGGCCCAGGGCCCAGCAGGCTTCGGCCCGTCAGCGGCCCAACCCCCTTCGGACCGGTAGCCGAATCCAGCCCACTCCGGTGGCGGATCAGACGCTATGACGGTTTGTCAGTAAGCCTCCTTTAGTCCTATATCGGCTGCCACCGTTAACCATCCGCTACCCTCCGCTATAAGTATCCTGCTATTTGTAGCCAAGGGGGTGGTGGGAAAAACGGATGCCTTCCTAAGCTTCCGAAACCCCTTAAAGGACTACTGTCCGAATAGTGTCATAGCTATTTCCTCTTGCTTCCTGAATCGAATCTTCTTCAGAAGCTAACTTGACCGTCGGAGGGGGTTCCCCAGGGCTGCCGCCCGGGACTCCTGCTGACCGGTTCTTCTTCTTCTTTCCCTCCTGCAGGGGCTCGGTTCGAATCATCGCCGACCTTCCCCGAGTCGGTCTCGGCCGCCGACCTCGGACTCCTCTCCCCGGTCTCGACGCCGAACGCCGGCTGCCCCAAGCCAGGAGACTCGGTCTCGCGCTGAAGTAGCCTTCGGACTCGCCGTCCGAGGGCAGTCCCGTCGGTTGCCCCGCGCCAGGAGCCTCGGCCTCGCGCTGAAGGTGGCTCCGGACCCCCTGGACGGAGAGCGGTCCGTCCCCCCGTCCGACCGCGCCGGAGCAGGAGACTCGGCCTCGCCCTGAGCCACCCCTTCGGTCTCACTGCAGGGGAGCAAGCCGTCCCCCCGTCCGGTCTCGGACTTTCCAGCCTCTGCTCCGACGCTCGTCGACCACTCCGCCGAGAGGAGCCCCTGCTCGCGCAGCGCCTTCATCCGCCGACAGAAGCTCCTGCTCGCGCCGCCGCCCTCGTCCGCCGAAGGAGCAGCGGCTTGCTATCCAAGAGCGGCTCCGACGGCAGATCGCGCCCCCCGCGGGCGGATCCTTGTTATCCCGAGGAGACCCCGTCCTCGCCCCGTGCCGGCCGGAGCTCCTGCTCGCGCTGCCGCCTTCGTCCGCCGAAGGAGCAGCGGCTCACTATACAAGAGCAGCTCCGGCGGCAGATCGCGCCCCCCGCGGGCGGATCCTCTTCATGCTGCAATAGCCTCGGCTTCGCCCCGTCGCGGACCCGCATCCGGTCACCTTGTCACCGTTCAACCCGGACCAGCTCCGGACCATCTCTTTCTCTTTTCTCCGGGTCCCCGTTTGCGGGATCCGGTCGTGATAGACTCCGGTCTACATCACGTGGCGCCGTCTGTGGGAAACCAACAAACAAGTCATGTCTCAGCGACCTGTGACCCGACGATCCGGGCAGAGCGAAGCAGAAGCGCGGGAGGTCTCGGCACAGATGCCGCCTTCCGAGGGCGCGCCGTCTGCCCCGCCGAACCCGCCTCTGCCGACCATCCCGGAGTCCTTCGGCTCGGAAGACCGAGTGGGGGTACTCCAGCAGCAGGTGGCCACGCTGGCCGCTGCCGTCACGTCCCTAGCGCCTCTTCAGGAGATGGTGTCCGCCATCGCCCAGCGCATGGGACTGACGGGGCAGCCTCCCCAGCAGGCACCGCTCCCCCCACTCCACTCAGTACAAGACGCCCGGTTCCGACCGGTGCCTGCGCCAGCCTCCCTCTACGAGGCAGCGGCGGCGCGCAGCGAGCCCTCGGCATTGCCAGCCCGAGCTCCCCGCGCCGATCGCCCGACGGAGCAGGATTACGCTTCGTCGGAGTACCAACCGGTCCGCACCGGAGGGCCATCCGTCGCCACCTCGGCCGCCCCGGACCTGGACCAGCGGCTGACGGCGATGCGCAAGGAGATGCAGCAGATGGTGTCCCGGCCTCACGGGGCGCCCCTTGCCAGCAGCATCCTGGAGCAGACCCCGTTCACGGCGGAGCTCCTGGCCACTGAGGTGCCCCCCGACTTCAAGCTGCCGAAGGGCCCTCCCTATGATGGGATGACATATCCGGTCTGTCATTTCCGGAAGTTCAACTCCTACCTCCGGGTCCGGGGGATCTCCGAGGCAGTCCGCTGCCGTCTCTTCCCCCTCACCCTCGAAAAAATCGCCCTCACCTGGTTCGAGACGCTGGCCCCCAACTCCATCCACTCCCTAGCGCAGTTGGGCCAGTTGTTCATCGACCAGTTCTATGATGCCACCCGGCAGAACAAGACCTCCGCCAGTCTGCTGGCTATTCGGCAAGGCCCTGCCGAGACTCTCCAGGATTACTTCACCAGGTTCCGGACCGAGGCCGCCCAGATCCCAAACCTCGACAGCTCAATCGCGGTTTCGGCCGTGATCAGCGGGTGCCGGGACGAGGGGCTCCTCGGTTCCATTGGGAAGCGCCATCCTCCGACTTTCCAGGACCTCGTGGCCCGGGCCCACAAGTACATCAACCGGGAGGCCCTGATGCTGTCCAGAGGAAGGAGCGCCACCGAAGCCATCTCGGCACCTGCTCCCCAAGTGGTCCGACCTCGGCCGGAGGACCAGGAGTCCTCACGGAAGCGCTATCGCAGGGAGGAATGGGACAGGGAAAGGCGACGGGATCCGCAGCCGCGGTACCTACCCTTGCCTGCTCCCCCTTCCCGAATGCTCATGGAGGTGAAAGGCATGCTCCGGCGGCCCGATCGCATCAAGACCGATCCTCGCCGAAGGGATCCCGGCAGGTATTGTGAATACCACCGGGAGATCGGCCACACGACGGACGAATGCCGGCAGCTCCGGGAAGAGATCGACCGCATCATCCGGGAGGGAAGACTGCCACAGTACCGCCGGGAGCAGCCACCACAACAGAACCGGGACGCCCCTGCAGCACCCCGACAACAGCAACCCTCAGCAACAGAAGCCGCTCCTCCGCCGAAAGCCACCTCGGCCCCGGTAGAATCATCCCATCAAAG
This sequence comes from Zantedeschia hybrid cultivar, assembly GCA_030544215.1. NCBI lineage: Eukaryota > Viridiplantae > Streptophyta > Magnoliopsida > Alismatales > Araceae > Zantedeschia > Zantedeschia hybrid cultivar. The sequence goes on from JARZZO010000005.1 coordinate 14,713,674, forward strand.
ACCTAGTTCTGGGTCTATCATGATGATATCCGGGGGACCGGGGGAAGGGTCCAGGCCGCGGCAGCGTAGCACAGTAGCAGCAGTTGAGGGCGAGCCGAAGAAGCCTCGTCTGGAAGACATCACCTTTGGCGCCGAGGACCTGACGGATGTTCAGGTCCCTCATGACGACGCTCTTGTCGTCAATGCTGTAATCAACAACTATGATGTACATAGGATCTTTGTGGATAATGGAAGTGCCCCAAATATCTTGTTTTACGACTGTTTTGAAAAATTAGGATTGAGTGAGGCTAACATGAAACCTCACCGGGGCCCCCTCTACGGTTTTAACGGCTCGCCTTGCCGAGTGGAGGGCATTGTCCGGCTTCCTGTAACCTTAGGCTCCGCCCCCCGGCAATTGACCGTCGAGACAGACTTCGCCGTTGTGAAGATCGAGTCAGCCTACAACGCCATATTCGGCCGAAGGCTCATCGGCGGAATCGGGGCCGTACCTTCATCTTTCCATCAGAAACTGAAGTTCCATACCAATTATGGAATAGGTGAAGCCAAGGGAAGCCAAGAAGCAGCTCGGCAGTGCTACTTGATTTCAGTCAAAGGGAAGAACGCAGCTGAAACCTTAGCAATCGAGTCATCGGCCGAAGCATCTCCGGGAGAAGCACTTCTCGCCACCCCTGTTCCAGGAGGCGAAGGGCGAGTCCTGATGATAGGCTCCGGCCTGGAGAAAGATGAAGCAGAGAAGCTGACCGAGTTCTTGAAGAAGAACCTCGACGTCTTCGCCTGGTCTCCAGCAGACATGCCCGGGGTTGACCCGGAGGTAGCAGAGCATCGACTCCATACCGATCCCAACCAGCCCCCGGTGAAGCAGAAGCGGCGCACCTTCAACCAGGAAAGGAGAGCTGCCATCCAAGCTGAAGTGCAAAAGGGGCTGGACGCTGGGCATCTCCGAGAGGTGCATCACCCAGACTGGATCGCCAATGTGGTCATGGTGCCAAAGAAAGATGGCAAATGGCGCATGTGCGTGGACTTCACCAACCTCAACAAGGCCTGTCCAATGGACAGCTTTCCGCTGCCTCGGATAGACCAGGTGGTGGACGCCACTTCCGGCCACGAGCTCTTAAGCTTCCTCGACGCCTATTCAGGCTACCATCAGATCCGGATGCATCCGGACGTTGAGAGCAAGACCAGCTTCACCACCGATTTGGGTCTGTACTGTTACACCCGAATGCCCTTCGGTCTGAAGAACGCCGGCGCGACATATCAGCGACTGGTCAACAAGGTATTCGCCGCACAGCTCGGCCGAAACATGGAGGTCTATATAGACGACATGTTGGTGAAGAGCCGCGCTGCTGCGGAACACCTGGCCGACCTGGCCGAGACTTTCTCCGCCCTTAGGCGGTACAAGATGAAGCTGAATCCGGCCAAGTGCGCCTTCGGGGTAGCCTCCGGCAAGTTCCTCGGCTACATGGTCACTCACCGAGGGGTGGAGGCTAACCCCGAGAAGGTTTCGGCCATCATAAAGATGCGCCCCCCGGCTAACCTCCGAGAGGTACAGAAGCTAAACGGGAGGATCGCGGCCCTCAGCCGCTTCATGTCAAGGGCGGCCGACTACTGTTTTCCCTTCTTCAAGCTGCTGAAGAAGGCCAACAACTTTGACTGGACAGAAGAGTGCCAAACAGCCTTCGATCAGCTGAAGGCCTACCTCTCCAAAGTCCCCATCCTGTCAAAACCTATTCCCGGGGAGCCTCTGGGCTTATACCTCGCAGTCTCCGAGACGGCCCTCAGCTCCGTCCTCGTCCGAGAGCAAGAAGGCATTCAGAAGCCTGTTTACTACACCAGCCGAGCCCTCCAGGGAGCGGAACTCCGGTACCAAGCTCTGGAAAAGTTGGCTCTGGCTCTCGTCACGTCTGCAAGGAGGCTTCGGCCGTATTTTCTGGCCCATTCCATGAAAGTCCTCACCAACCAGCCCTTGAAGCAGATCCTTTCTCGGCCGGAGGTGTCCGGCAGGCTGGCGAAGTGGGCAATCGAGCTGGGGGAGTTCGATATCTCATACGCCCCTCGGGTGGCGATAAAAGCCTAAGCATTGGCAGACTTCATCGCGGAACTCACCCCCGCCGCTTCCGCCACGCCGCAGCCGGAGCCCGAGGTAGTCATAGCCGACACTACTTCGGCACCTTCACCACCGGATGAGTGGCGACTCTTTGTGGACGGCTCCGCGTGCTCCACGGGCAGTGGCGCCGGATGGATCCTGGCCTCGCCCGAAGGAGTCGTCACGGAGTACGCCCTGCGCTTCTCCTTCCCAGCAACCAACAACGCCGCCGAGTACGAAGCTCTCATATCCGGCCTTCGGGCCGCAAAAAAGCTCGGCGCCCGCAAACTGAAGGCCTTCAGCGATTCTCAGTTGATAGCCGGCCACATCTCCGGGGAGTATGAGGCTCGGGACGCAGTGATGGCGTCCTATCTCCAGGTAACTCGCAAGATTCTCAGTCAGCTCGACTCTTGTGAAGTCATCAGGATCCCGAGATCCGAGAATACCAGGGCCGATGCCCTTTCCCGGCTGGCGTCAACCCAAGACGGGGGTGGAGGCCGAATGATCCTCGTCGAGGAACTCACCGAACCCAGCCTTGGCGAAGCCGAAGCCATGCAAGTTGAAGAAGCCGAGGCCGAGACGTGGATGACCCCCCTCGTCGCTTTCCTTCTCCAAGGAGAAGTCCCGGCAGATCCGAGGGAAGCGAAGCGCATTCGACAGCGCTCGTCCCACTTCCTCCTCCTGGACGGGGTGTTGTACAAGAAATCCTTCGGCCGACCTTTGCTGCGGTGCCTCGGCCCGGCTGAGGCCGACTACGCCGTCAGAGAGGTCCACGAAGGAGTGTGCGGAGCGCACGCGGGAGGAAGAGCCCTGGCTCACAAGCTCCTAAGACAAGGCTACTGGTGGCCGACGCTCCGAGAGGACGCTCTAGCCCTCATACGGCGCTGCGACCAGTGCCAGAGGTTTAGCTCCCTCATTCATCAGGCGGCCACCCTTCTGACCCCATTATCTGATCCCTGGCCTTTCGCCCAATGGGGAATCGACATCCTGGGACCTTTTCCCGTCGCCACCGGGCAAAGGAAATTCCTCATTGTGGCGGTTGATTACTTCACCAAATGGGTCGAAGCCGAACCCCTCGCCTCAATAACCGACATCAATGCTTGGAACTTCGTGTGGAAGTCCATCATTTGCCGGTTCGGCATCCCTCGGGCCATCATCTCTGACAACGGGAAGCAGTTCGATAGCCGACGGTTCGGTGACAACTGCGCCGGTTTCGGCATACTCCACAAGTTCACTTCGGTGGCGCATCCTCAGGCGAACGGCCAAGCCGAAGTCACTAATCGAAGCCTCTTACAGGGATTGAAAACCCGACTAGGCGAAGCTAAGGGCCGATGGGTGGAAGAACTGCCGAGTGTCCTATGGGCCTATCGGACGACAAGCCGAACCCCCACCGGCGAAACTCCCTTCCGCATGGCCTACGGAATAGAGGCCGTTATTCCCGTAGAAATCGGTCTCCCTTCTCCCAGAGTCATTGCATATAATGAGGAAGACAACGGAGAGGGTCTGAAAGACCACTTGGACTTCATTGAAGAAGTCCGGGACAAAGCTCGTATCCGGCTGGCGGCTTATCAGCAACGAATGGCCAAGTACCACAACACTCGAGTAAAACCCCGGAGCTTTGAAGCGGGGAGTCTCGTGTTGAGGAACGCCCATGCTTCAAAGCCGACCGAAGCCTCGGGAAAGCTCGCCCCCAACTGGGAGGGGCCCTACCGGATCAGGGAAGTGATCAGACGAGGAGCATACCGGTTGGAGACCCTTTCGGGCCAACCCCTTCCTCGCACATGGAATGTGGAGCGCCTTCGGCGTTATTATATGTAAGTCAACTCTCCCCCGGCCTTTCAGCCGAAGGCTGTAAATAAGAGAGCTCATTTTTCGTTCAGAAAAACCTGTCATGGTTATTTTTCTAAGTCCGTGTAAACCGTATCGGGAGTGGCTTCGGCCATGCAAACCGTACCGGGAGCGGCGTGGTTCTCTTAAAGCCCGTGAGTCCTTCGATCCGACGAATGGTTTCGGCCATGTAATCCGGATCAGGACACGGCATGGCTCCTTCTCTAAGTCCGTGTAAACCGTATCGGGAGTGGCTTTGGCCATACAAACCGTACCGGGAGCGGCATGGCTCTTTCTCTAAGTCCGTGTAAACCGTATCGGGAGTGGCTTCGGCCATGCAAACCGTACCGGGAGCGGCATGGCTCTTTCTCTAAGTCCGTGTAAACCGTATCGGGAGTGGCTTCGGCCATGCAAACCGTACCGGGAGCGGCATGGCTCTTTCTCTAAATCCGCGTAAACCGTATCGGGAGTGGCTTCGGCCATATAAACCGTACCGGGAGCGGCGTGGTTCTCTTAAAGCCCGTGAGTCCTTCGATCCGACGAATGGTTTCGGCCATGTAATCCGGATCAGGACACGGCATGGCTCCTTCTCTAAGTCCGTGTAAACCGTATCGGGAGTGGCTTCGGCCATGCAAACCGTACCGGGAGCGGCATGGCTCTTTCTCTAAGTCCGTGTAAACCGTATCGGGAGTGGCTTCGGCCATGCAAACCGTACCGGGAGCGGCATGGCTCTTTCTCTAAGTCCGTGTAAACCGTATCGGGAGTGGCTTCGGCCATGCAAACCGTACCGGGAGCGGCATGGCTCTTTCTCTAAGTCCGTGTAAACCGTATCGGGAGTGGCTTCGGCCATGCAAACCGTACCGGGAGCGGCATGGCTCTTTCTCTAAGTCCGTGTAAACCGTATCGGGAGTGGCTTCGGCCATGCAAACCGTACCGGGAGCGGCATGGCTCTTTCTCTAAGTCCGTGTAAACCGTATCGGGAGTGGCTTCGGCCATGCAAACCGTACCGGGAGCGGCATGGCTCTTTCTCTAAATCCGTGTAAACCGTATCGGGAGTGGCTTCGGCCATGCAAACCGTACCGGGAGCGGCATGGCTCTTTCTCTAAGTCCGTGTAAACCGTATCGGGAGTGGCTTCGGCCATGCAAACCGTACCGGGAGCGGCATGGCTCTTTCTCTAAGTCCGTGTAAACCGTATCGGGAGTGGCTTCGGCCATGCAAACCGTACCGGGAGCGGCATGGCTCTTTCTCTAAGCCCGTGTGAGCCGTATCGGGAGTGGCTTCGGCCATGCAAACCGTATCGGGAACGGCATGATTTTCTCAAAGCCCATAAGCCCTTCGATCCGACGAATGGCTTCGGCCAGGTAGTCCGGATCAAGGCACGGCATATTATTTTCCGGGCGATACTCTGCCGACGGCCTATCCAAATCTACAACGGATCTCGGCTTCGCGAAATATGGCCAATGACTAAAGGGTCTCGGATTTCAGAAAGACCCGACCTGCTCAAGTCAAACAAGAGACAGCAAGGTAAACCCGAAAGCCTTCCTTCTATTTTTGCAAAGCAAAGGAAGGTACAAAACTCAGCCGCATGCCTGGCCGAGAACTTACAAAAGTAAAAGCAAAAAGGAAATCGAGGGTAGCCCTCGAATCAGTCCTCGGCGACCCTCCCCTCCTCTACTCCGACGACGTTTCGGCCGGGAGAAGGAGAGGGAGAGTCGACGATCTGCACCGCTTCAGGTGCGGCGCCTTCTGCAAGGGCCTCCTCGGTATCGACTTCCCCGGCACCGACCTCCTCGGCAGGAGCCTCCCCGGCAGCTTCAACCTCGTCTTCCCCAGCCAGAGGCGGGGCCCTCTCCGCTATAAGCTCCTCCCACCAGGATAAGAGCTCCTGGGCTTCCTCGCTCTTTGGCATAACTTCCCGGGTCAGGTCGACGCTCGGGCAGGCCCTCTAGGCGACTGCCAGTCCGAGGTCGAAAACCGTGGAAGAAGCCTCCAGCTGGGCTTCGAAGATCTCCTCGGCGTGGTCGCTTCCGGCCTTGTAGTTGGCGACAGCCGACTCCGCTGCCTTTTCCAGTTCCTGCTTCAAAGCCGACACCTCCTCGACGAGGCGGCGCTTCTCCGAAGCTCGCCGGGCTTCCCTGTCCTGGGCCTGTGCCTTGAAAGCCCGGAATTCAGACACGACCGCCGCCAGATCACTCTCGGCCTTCTTCTTGGCCTCGGCGGCGGCACGAGCCTCTGCTGCCCTCTCCTCCAGCTGCGTCCGTGCTCGGGTGCTCGCAGTCACGAGCTCCTCCACTAAGGGCTCGATGCGAGGAGCCGCCGAAGTGCCTTCCCCTGAGCCAACCGGATCCGCCTCGGCTTCTAGAAGCCTACGCGAGAGCAGCTCCTGACGACGCATCAGGACGCGGCTCGTCATCGAAGCCTGCGGATCGAAGGCAGATGAGGGTCGGCAAAATCAGAGGAAATGGCTAAAAATGAGCCGAGGCACTTTCGAGTTGCTCACCTTAATCATCAGACGGGCACACATCTCCGCCAGATCGGTGATGGAGTGGGCCTCCAACTCCTCGAAGATTGAGGGGGGAGTGAGGCTGTCGAGCAGACGAAGGCACGTCTGCGGGTCCTCCATGCTCTCCCCTAATGCGGGGTGCCGCCGCTCGCGCTGCGCCCAAGGCTCAGCACCCCCTTCGCCGGCTCCCGCCGATACGGCCGGAGGGGAGTCACCCCTCGGCATCTCAGGAGACGCCAACCTCGCAGCCCTCCGGGCCCCAGCGCTCCTCCTGACTAGCTGAGCCTCCGCAACCTCCGCTTCGGTCTCTTCTACCCGAGCGCGCTTCGACGCTCGGCCGCCTCCTCGAGAGGCGAACTTAGTCTTTTGCTCCCTCTCGAGAGCAGCGGCGACTGCACGACCCTCGGCGGAGGCCGCGGTCCCGAGGCCCCCGCCTCTTGTTCTCGGACCCCCGGTGCCTCGAACAGGTCTGCCCCCCGCTTGCGGGGCCGGCGCCCGGCGAGAAGATCGCTTGTCTGATAACTGGTCGAGGAGGTTATCGAGCCGGGCCATCGCTGCAGAGCGAGAGGAAAGCGTCAGAAGCAGGAATGCAGTCAAGTAAAAAATTCATAGCCGACTTACCCTCGGCCGAAACTTCGTCAGCCTCCAAAGCCGGAAGAGCTTCGGCCGGAGGAGCGGCAGCCCTTCCCCCGCGGCCCCGCAGGGTCTCCCCGGGAGGAAGGTACGGAAATACCCGCACCGGATCACGCTGGTGGTCCGGCCAAACCCCAGCACCTATCAGCCGCTCCGCGTCGCTGAGAAGCACCGAGACGTTGTATGGGGCCTTCACCTGGACGTGGCCCGCGATAGTGCCCTGAACGGGGGAGAGGTCAGGAGGTCCCGAGAGTCCTTCGGCCAGCGGCACCCATTCGGTGGGGAAGGGTCACACACCCTTCTCCTTCTCCGGCAGAGAGACGAAGATAAACTTCCTCTTCCAGCCGTGGATAGACGAAGGCTTCCCCGAGAAGATCCTTCGGCCAACCCGAGGGACGAAGCAGTACCACTCGGAGTTCCCTTGCGTCTGGATCTTGAACAGATAGCGAAAAACGTTGAGGGAGGGGCGGATTTTTACATGAGCGAAGACGCTCAGGAATCCATACACGGTGCGCCAAGAGTTGGGGAAGAGCTGAGAAGGGGCCAGCCCGTAGAAGCTAAGAAGATTGACAACGAAAGTGGGGAGAGGGAGACGGAAGCCCGCCTCAAAGCTATCAACATAAATGGAGAAAGACCCCGGGCGAACGGTATTTGCCCTAGTGGTGGAATCGGGCCGATGGGGGGTCGTCCATGAGGGAAGCTGAAAGTAAGAAACTAAGTTCCTCACTTCTACGTTCGAAAGGGCGCAGCTTGCTCCCGAAGCAACATCCGGGAGTCGGCGTTCCGAGGTGGAAGCCTGGCCCGAGCCCCGAACTTCCTGGAGAGCCTCGGCCCCGGAAGCCTCGGCCTCGGGAGCCCCGGTCCCGGAAGCTTCGCTCCCGGAAATCTCGGTTCCGGAAGCCTCGGCTCCAGAAACCTCAGTCCCAGAAGTCTCAGATCCTTCGGACCCGGAGTTTTCAGACTCCCCGGACATTGCAGAAGTGAGGGATCCCGAGGCGAGAGGATCCGACAGGGAAGATCTAGGAGAATTGGGGGGAATATACTCCTCGTCTGAAGGAGTAATCTCACTGGAAGAACTCCGGACCATAGAGCCACGGAGGGAAGGAAGAAGGCTAAGGCTTACTCGCGGAAAGAGGGAGAGGATTTCTCCTGGACCAAGCGTTGCCTCAAGCCTCCAGGCACCACCAGCGATGCACTCAGGAGGGCGACGAGCCTCCCACTGCAGCGGACGAAGCACGGACGAAGCCTTCGGAAAGCTGGCCTTTCGCGGGAGAAGAAAAGAGAGCTCGGACAGTTGCAACAGGAACGTAAGAAGAGGAACAGTGCCCACGAAGGGCCTGTATTTATAGAGCCCGTTCGGAAGGCCTCCCGCCGAAACCTACGGCCGAGATCCTCCCGCTTGTCCCTTCGCCCCTCCCGGATGACCGCCACGTGTGCCGTCCTTCGGCAATGATGACGAGCCGGCTCCGGGACTTGAAGCAAAGCGATCGGCGGCTGACAGCGCTCCGACCCTTCGGTTAACCACTCAGATGCCGGCCACGTGTCCCGATCCGCGAGGGACGAAGGGAACGGCGGCAATCCGAGTGAAGCCTCGGGCAGAGGGTCGGATTGATCCGCGACCCACGGGCGGTCGGGATCAGTTTGTGTTTTCTACGGATCAACTGGATGCGTGACGCGTGTCCTGTGCTTCCTTGCGAAGCGACGCGCCGTCCCGTCCATTTAATGAAGCCTGGCATGGCTCAGAGGGCCCAACCCTTCGGCTTCTCAGCTCTAAGCCTTCGTCGACCCTCCGAGTGAGGACAAGGCAACCGCACGGCCCTCGGCCGACCAAGGGCCTCCTCTCCCCAGTAAAAAGGGGACAGAACTCCAAGCAAGACACCTGCTGTGATTTTTTCTTTTTCCGACAGTTTCAGGCTATACTCTCGCCGTCTCAGAACTGAGGAAGACAAGAGTGGGGGGCTATGTGATGCGGCAGAATCCGATTCGGCCCAGTGAAGCAGGCCCAAACCCCATTCAGCCCAACAGTAGCAGTATTAGGCCCTCCGGCGGCCTTCGGCCCGTTAGCGGCCCAGCAGCCTTCGGCCCGTTAGCGGCCCAGCAGCCTTCGGCCCGTAAACGGCCCCGTCGCCCCCGGCCCAACAGGCTTCAGCCCGTCAGCGGCCCACCAGCCTACGGCCCGGGGACAGCACGGCGGCCCAGGGCCCAGCAGGCTTCGGCCCGTCAGCGGCCCAACCCCCTTCGGACCGGTAGCCGAATCCGGCCCACTCCGGTGGCGGATCAGACGCTATGGCGGTTTGTCAGTAAGCCTCCTTTAGTCCTATATCGGCTGCCACCGTTAACCATCCGCTACCCTCCGCTATAAGTATCCTGCTATTTGTAGCCAAGGGGGTGGTGGGAAAAACGGATGCCTTCCTAAGCTTCCGAAACCCCTTAAAGGACTACTGTCCGAATAGTGTCATAGCTATTTCCTCTTGCTTCCTGAATCGAATCTTCTTCAGAAGCTAACTTGACCGTCGGAGGGGGTTCCCCAGGGCTGCCGCCCGGGACTCCTGCTGACCGGTTCTTCTTCTTCTTTCCCTCCTGCAGGGGCTCGGTTCGAATCATCGCCGACCTTCCCCGAGTCGGTCTCGGCCGCCGACCTCGGACTCCTCTCCCCGGTCTCGACGCCGAACGCCGGCTGCCCCAAGCCAGGAGACTCGGTCTCGCGCTGAAGTAGCCTTCGGACTCGCCGTCCGAGGGCAGTCCCGTCGGTTGCCCCGCGCCAGGAGCCTCGGCCTCGCGCTGAAGGTGGCTCCGAACCCCCTGGACGGAGAGCGGTCCGTCCCCCCGTCCGACCGCGCCGGAGCAGGAGACTCGGCCTCGCCCTGAGCCACCCCTTCGGTCTCACTGCAGGGGAGCAAGCCGTCCCCCCGTCCGGTCTCGGACTTTCCAGCCTCTGCTCCGACGCTCGTCGACCACTCCGCCGAGAGGAGCCCCTGCTCGCGCAGCGCCTTCGTCCGCCGACAGAAGCTCCTGCTCGCGCCGCCGCCCTCGTCCGCCGAAGGAGCAACGGCTTGCTATCCAAGAGCGGCTCCGACGGCAGATCGCGCCCCCCGCGGGCGGATCCTTGTTATCCCGAGGAGACCCCGTCCTCGCCCCGTGCCGGCCGGAGCTCCTGCTCGCGCTGCCGCCTTCGTCCGCCGAAGGAGCAGCGGCTCACTATACAAGAGCAGCTCAGGCGGCAGATCGCGCCCCCCGCGGGCGGATCCTCTTCATGCTGCAATAGCCTCGGCTTCGCCCCGTCGCGGACCCGCATCCGGTCACCTTGTCACCGTTCAACCCGGACCAGCTCCGGACCATCTCTTTCTCTTTTCTCCGGGTCCCCGTTTGCGGGATCCGGTCGTGATAGACTCCGGTCTACATCAAAAATAATAAAAATCATCAATAATTTTTAAGTATACAAATTAAGCCCTGAACGTTGTTTCCATCTTCGAGATTTTTATTTTCACCGTCTAATCTTGAAGATTAATCGGAGCCATCCGATCAGATATATATCAAAAAATAAGATATAAAAATATTAAAAAATAATGAAAAAATAAAAAATCTGTCAGATTAATCTTTAGGGTTAATCTCATCTCTTGAGGTCTTAGTTTTAGATATCTAAAAAATAATGCACTTGATTAGATAACTATAGTTGAATTTTTCGATTCAACGGTAAAAATTAAATCTCAAGTGGTAAAAACCAACCTAGAAGATGTTATTTAAATATTTTTAAAATTTTGGTAACTTTAATTATTTTTTAACATTGGGATATGGAGATTTGTGTGTGTGGTGGGAGGGGAAGGGCATCTAATTTAGATGCAGCGTGAGGCTCGTTGTAATTGGGCCACACACACATATATAAAGAAATAGAATGCGAACCACTTTAGAGTTGTTTCCATCCCATGCGAACCATCTTAGTTATCCATCGGACACATGTAAATATCAATTTTTACAAATCATAAAAAAATAGTAAAAAAAAATTTATCGGATTTGATGTAGCCGAAGCTATTACGACCGGATTCCGAAGTTGGAATCCGAAGTTTTGGATCCGGAGCTGAGTCGGATCGGTGTAAGAGGCCCGACAGGGATCCGGAAGGCGATGGAGGCAGAGACGCGTTTGAGGATCCGAGGCTGAGAGTCGCTCGGTCGGAGGTTGGCTTGTCCCCGGAAGGTGGGGCCGAGGTTCCTCCGGCTGACGGGCGAGCAGTGCGGAACTGAGTCTCCCTCGGTCGAGGGGCAGCCGGCGCACGGCGTCGAGACCGGAGGGAAAAGTCCGAGGTCGGCAGTCGAGACCGACTCGGGAAGGTCGGCGATGATTCGAACCGAGCCCCTGCAGGAAGGAAAGAAGAAGAAATCGGTCAGTAGGAGTCCCGGGCTTCGGCCCTTAGGAACCCCCTCCGACGGTTAAGTTAGCTTCTGAAGACGATTCGATTCAGAAGGCAAAGAGTAGCTTTAATGCTATTTGGACTATGGTCCTTGAGGGTCTCGGAGACATACCTTTGGCAATAAATAGCGGTGTATTTATAGCGGAGGATAGATGATGGTTAACGGTGATAACCGATATAGGACTATGTTCCGGAATTATTGGTAAACTGCCATAGTGCCTAGTCCTCCACCGGAGTGGGCCGGACACGGCTGTTGGGCCGAAGGGGGTTGGGCCGAAGCCTGCTGGGCCGAGGGCTACTGTGCCGCTTACGGGCCGAAGGCTGTTGGGCCGCAGATGGGCCGAAGGCTTCCTGAGGGCCTTCTATTGCTGCTGCTGGGCTGAACTGGATTTGGAGTTGTTTTAATAGGCCAAATCGGATTCTACCTCATCAGAATTAATTCTTAGGGTTGTTCCCATCTATTGAGATTTTAGTATTCCAATTTATGAATGCAAATCGAACAGCTTAGATTGAAAGCCTTATGATCAAATGATAAAACTTAAGTCAAAAGAGATGAAATTTATTTTAGAGGAAGAGTTGAATATTTAAAATTTATTAAAATTTTTATTTTTTTAAAATATGAGAAATGAGTCGAAATAGTGCGTGACCACACGGACTGTAACATTCGCACCATAGCATTCCTCATGTACATATATATAGTCCCCTTTCACCTCTAGCATCAATGCGCTCTCTCTCTCTCTCTCTCTAGGTTTGTGTGTGCAGATTACCTTCCACTTCCTCATCACATGAGACATTGGATATTCTGTCATTAAATTCTTGCAAATTATGTTAACATAGTATTTACCAACTGACTTAGTATACTTTTAAAAATTGTTGTGGTTCAAGCCACATAGGTGAACAATTCCCCCTTTTTCCTTTAGCAGGTCTTAGCCCCTACCACTTCCTCATCATATGAGTGATGGGATGTTCTTTGAGAACAAAATAATTTTAAAAGAAAAAAATATTATTGAACATACCTGTTGTTGTTAAAAAATAATATAAAGTAAATAAGATATGAAGTATGTCAGTGAAATGTTGTGTAACCTCTTATTCAAACATTGAGTTGAATCTGTGTTCTACAAAAAGTTCTCCCTTTTTCCCCTCTGCTCTCCCATTGTCTCTCCCTCGACACACATGGTTGATGCGCTGATTGGGGGGATGGGTTTTCTCCTGTAGAGGACCCTCTTCCTCCCTCCCTTTTAGGAGGAGGTTTTGATTTAGGTGAAACTTTTCTTTGCCCAGTGTTGGAGCAGCTGTATAATAGTCTTACATCAGATAATTTTAGTTGTAGCCAATGCTTATGATCTTGGGCCCCTTCAAACTCAACACCTAAGTTTTGTGGTTTGTAAGATGGTATCAAAGTAGGGCCTGACCCAACTTTATCTTCTAATTTGCACCACCTCCTGTTATCTAATTTCCGCCAGTGCTTATGATCTTGGGCCCCTTCAAACTCAACACCCGGGTTTTGTGATTTGTAAGATGGTATCAAAGCAGGGCCTGACTTAACTTTATCTTCTAATTTGTGCCACCTCATGTTATCTAATTTCTACGGTCCATCTTGGCCGTGAGAGGGAGTGTTGGAGCGGCTATATAATAGTCTTACATCGGTTAATTTTAGTTGTGGCCAGTGCTTATGATCTTGAGTCCTTTCAAACTCAACATCCGAATTTTGTGGTTTGTAAGACCTAGCTTGTTCTCTCCGAGTGGGAGTTCAGTTTCCCTTTTGTGAGGTTTCTTTCCTGCCGTAGGTGACCTCCTAGGGTCTTCGTTGGGATTTAATTTTTATCTTTCACTTGGTTTTAATTTTTATGCTTGCTATTTTCTTTGGAATTTGGTCTTCTTGCTCCTTGTTTCCCCTTGTTGTGTGTATCTATGTTCTTTGTTTTCCCCTTACAACTCCTTTTGTTTGTGGGTGTCCTTCAGTGGACTCCCTAGGACCCGCTGATCATATTGATCTCCCCGAAGCATTTCATTACCTTCTGTTGCCCTCCTATGGATTCCCTGACTGTCTTTCAAGTCGACATATCTGTGCACCATCACACGCCTATGTTGGCCGCATGTTTCTTCCGAGCTTCCTTCGTGCTCACTCGCTGCCATGATGTTGTTGTAGCTGCTTCTAACCATCTAGGTGGAGCTAGCATCGCCTTGCCTTGTTCTGTGGAGGTAGACCCTTACCCGTGGTGGCTCATGGAGGATTTCAAACACCCTTCGGCACTCTTCCTCTCTAGTGAATCTACGACGCCTGTTTTATCCTTTGGGTTTTATCCACTGATCCAGCCAATTGGGTCTTTGTTTGTTTCTTGGGATTTTACCACCTAGTCCTGTCTTTCATAGACCACTTTGATGTTCCTCCCTTTCCTTATCTTTCACTGTCATGTTTGTACTTCTATATTTCCCCACACCCCCTTGTCCTCTGGTATAAGTTTTCCTAATTAATGCTAGTTATCTTGATTACCAAAAAAGAAAAGAAAAGAAGAGGTGAATGGCGATCTGCTAGAAGCCGTTAATTTGGTTCCTATTCTTTCAAGTGAATTTAGGCCTTATTGTATTCCTTATTATCCAAATGTAGGATCTAGTCTTTTATAATGCTTTATTCTTCACTTGCATCATTAGCAAACTTTTACTTCGCAGGCTTTCATCACTGTCTTGGATAAGAGGAATATTTCCAGAATTGTTTTCTTTTTTTTTCTTTTTTTGACGTTTGGTGACTCCAGAGACTTCATCTTAGATCGGACTCATATTTTGAGGACTTATTTAAGAATACAGGAAAATAATATTTAAAATGTACAAGAATTACGATGACTGAAATACGGAATTTCCTTTGTAACTAATGAATCAGCCCTTCATAAATCTCGACTACGTCCTTGGATCACATGTCAAGTAGTGGTAATTGATGGTAGCAGCTATATCTTATATGGAGCTTGTTTAGATCAAGGTTTGCCGACTCAACGAGTCGGATCGACTCGGATCGTTCATGATCCGGTACGTGTCGGGTCGACTCGTTCTGATTTGTACGAATCGCATAGTCAAATCATACAGATTCGGTCGAATCGCACGGATTCGGATTCGTCTTGATACAGTACGAGTCGTCCGAATTGACACGAGTTAATACAGTATGGCAAACCTTGGTTTAGATTAGCCGACCCCACAGTCGATTGGGATTTAGATAATTAATTTTATGTGACTAATGCCAAGGCGTTTCTTTATATTGAGTACTCATATAAATCTTCAAAGCTGTCCTCATGGGGTATTACCATAAGAAAGTCCAATTTCAACGATCATCCATGTGTATAGATGATCTCCTCCCTCAACCCCACCCCACACACACCTACCGAGTGACAATAACCAAGATAACGGAAAAAAGGAAGTTTTTTTTTACGTGTAATATGCTTGGACTAACTCCTATATATTGTATGAAATACTTCTGAAAATCTCATAATGGTTGTAGTTATATGCTGTCAAAAGACTGAGAACTCCAATATAATATATTAGAAACATTCTATATATTTTGATAAAGTCAAGAGCGTATATGCAAAATTCTATTACATTTAAGAATATACATGTAAAAATATCTGAAATCTTTTTGACAATATCTGAAATTAGAATTCATGGCTCTTTGACTGAGGATATAACCACGATGTTTTTGAAGTTTTAGAAAGTATTTCATATGAGAGCTGAGGTACAATATATTAATTTCTAAAAGTATGTATGCAAAAATCTCGGAAAGGAATACTACTGCAAAAGTTTTGATTTACCGCTTTCTTAATCTTGACCAAGTGGGTGGGTTGCCGGCTGCGGCTATGTGGACCTGCTCCAGGATGGCTCTTGATCTCACCTACGGCTGATAGGATATGAAAACGTAAATAGGTGTTTTTATTTTTTTAATTCCGATAGAAAAAACTTATTTTTGTTTTTGATTCTGATAAGATCGGAAAGTATACTTTTTGTTTTCGATTTGTTTTGAATTTTGATATTAAAAATGGAAACTGATTCTGATAATTTTAAAAAATTGTTAGTTTCTTAATCTTTTTTTTTATGTTTAAAACACATAGAATGAGGGTAAAAAAATATATCCAGAAGCTCCTAATATATTAGATAATGATCAATGAGATTAAAAGATAATGAGTATAATTCGATATCCATAAACTTATGTTTAAAAATGTGTTACATAGATTTAATTTCACAAGTAAATGTTAAAAAAATATAAGATTTTTAACTGAAAATCATTATAAAACTAAAAAAAATTTCACCACAAATTAATAAAATTCTTGACAATAACATAACATAAGCCACACACTAATAAAATCAAAAGGTCAAATATTAATCGAAAAATGGATACAAAAACATGTGTTTCCTTTTCTGATTCCGATAGCTGATCTGAAATATTCGATTCCGATTGCGATAGTTATCCGACAGACTATTTTTTTATCAGAATCGAATATTTTTTTTTTTATCAGAATCGAGTCGAAAAATCAGATGATCGGGTTTTCATTTACAACCCTAATCCCACCCCAGCTGCCAAGGCTCTACTAAAATAATAAAGAGAGGAATACTACTGTGAGAGTAAGAGAAATGCTACACTTTACATCATATTTTTTTTCTACATTCATCGGGAGTTATTTGGATTATTGGATCAGAAAATTCTCATTAAACATATTAATTACAACAAAAATTATGTCAAAATAATTTTATTAAAAATTGGCTGATCAAAGGATCAAATGACTTCTAATAAGTGTAACAAATAAGATAATAAAACCATATTATATAATAATACATATATTTAAAGTTAATCAGACTGAGATCATGCCACCAATCCCATTTAGGGCGGTGGTTCAGCTCGGCGTGGGCGGTCGAACAAAGTGGGGCGCCACATTTGTTCCAAGTTGGGTTGGGGAACCCCACTACCTGGGTACGTCCGGCCCGGCCCGCAAATCCGCTACGCAAGTTGGCCTTTAGTTACACATTTCGATTTTATTGTTTATATCATGGTGCTGTATTGTAGAGTGTAGTGTAGTTATAATATACCATTCAACTCTTCAGCCGTGACCCCATACGGCAGCCGTGGATAATATGTCTGACCCCGGGCTACGACATCCGTAACTCCTCAAGTTCTTGGGTTTACTACAGTGTGCTGATTAACCAAATATGCTAACTTAAAATCTCAAATTAAATAATCAAAATCAATTATCGTCTCTTTTTTTGACCAATAAAATCAATTATCATCTCGATCATTAAATTCAATTAAGTATGATGTCATGGGCATATTAGCTTGAACTAGTTTTTTTAATAGGTTTTCACCGAACTGCAGCCAATAAACTGATGGATTCCCATCATCATATCGGATCCCACAATTCTGAATGCCTCATCCACCAATAACCTATGATAAATCCAGAGTAGCACTCAATTTTTTTAATCCTGGCTGGTTGAAAGGCCACTCACGCTCCTACCAACCCCTCCGGGCCACCTACCCCCTGCGCAGACGCTGGGCGTCTCTCTCGCCCACCAACTCCTCCCCAGCGTCATCTTGGGCTGACGCGGGACATCTCCGAATGGGCCCCGCGCTTCAATCGGAACCATCAAAATCCATCAATCATGCGGTGCAGCTTTCTTGAGTTCTCTTAACCGGTCAACGTGTACACCTATTGGCTGCACCATTTTAGGTGGCCGCATGCTTTGGATGCATCAGGTCCGTCTGACCAAGTAAACAGAGCAATCATCTCGCAGCGATGAAAAGACGACACGGCCCACCTGCACCGATTATAAAGGTCAAAAAATATTATTATCATTATTTTAGATTAATATTAATCTAATATTAGTAAATAAATAAAATCATTATCCATTGTTCGACGTGCGTCATATAAAAGAGAGAAAATAAAAAAATTAAAAGGATAAGGAGTGGACTTTGCTTGAAAAGTTTGAACTCTTTGAAAATAAAAAGAGAGAAAATAATAACACATGTGAGCAAGGGATTGAGATCCTCTGTTTCCAATTTTCTGCACAATTTGTATTTTACTGAGGATAGGTGACGATGGGTCTCATTTTCTTTCTTTAAAAGCAATGTTCTTTTTACCTTTATTTGCCATCGATCACCTTAATTGAACGCAAATAATGCAGAAAATATGGGATTCCAGAGAATTTTAATTTGTGAGTGGGTGGACTAATTACTATTCTTATTGATCAAGTCCAGTGGAACGTAACCCTCCAGGTTGCAGGAGACGCAGGACAGGCGGCCGAGGCGCGAGCACGCCCGCATGCCTTACCTACCACCGCCTCACCTCACCGTCAAAGTTAACGGCTTCAGCCTGGACCTCCGTCTTCCGTAGCCGCTATAAAGCCGCAGGGGAGCCACCGTCCCTTCTCAGCCCCCACAGCGAGGCAAACACCACACACCGGAAGAACCAGGTGCCCACACGGGTCGCGGGTTCCTCCCCAGTAATCACCAGTGCCATAGCCGTAGCTTAGAGTGAGAGAGAGGGAAGCAAACATGGATCTGGTGTTCCTGGAGAAGGTCCTTGTGGGCCTGTTCGTGGCGGTGACGCTGGCCATCGCCGTGTCCAAGGCCAGGGGCAAGCGCTTCAAGCTCCCGCCGGGGCCCCTTCCCGTTCCCATCTTCGGCAACTGGCTCCAGGTGGGCGACGACCTCAACCACCGCAACCTGACCGCCCTCGCCCGCCGGTTCGGCGACATCTTCCTCCTCCGCATGGGGCAGCGCAACCTGGTGGTGGTGTCCTCCCCGGATCTCGCCCGCGAGGTCCTCCACACGCAGGGCGTGGAGTTCGGCTCCCGCACCCGCAACGTGGTGTTCGACATCTTCACCGGGAAGGGGCAGGACATGGTGTTCACCGTGTACGGCGACCACTGGCGCAAGATGCGGCGGATCATGACGGTGCCCTTCTTCACCAACAAGGTGGTGCAGCAGTACCGGTTCGGGTGGGAGGACGAGGCCCGGCGGGTGGTGGAGGACCTGAGGGCGAACCCCAAGGCGGCCACCGAGGGGGTGGTGCTCCGCCGCCGGCTGCAGCTGATGATGTACAACAACATGTACCGGATCATGTTCGACCGGCGGTTCGAGAGCGAGGAGGACCCGCTGTTCGTGAAGCTGCGGGCGCTCAACGGCGAGCGGAGCCGCCTCGCGCAGAGCTTCGAGTACAACTACGGCGACTTCATCCCCATCCTCCGCCCCTTCCTCCGCGGCTACCTCAGGATCTGCAAGGAGGTCAAAGAGCGCCGCCTCCAGCTCTTCAAAGACTACTTCCTCGAGGAGCGCAAGTGAGTAGAACCCCTTAAAATTTTTACCACCTCTTCCCCGCCCTACCCCTTGTTTCGTAGAGATAATTTCGTCATTTTAATCATATGATATAAATAAATATCATAAATAACAAAAATATTCTCTCATAAGGTTCGCTGTTAGAGATTCAAAGAATCTAATCTCTGCAAAGGCAGTGCTCCCTCGTCTTTTGGTTTAAAATTTAGCTGAGATGATGCAAGGCACACAGGAGGAAAGATTCCCGTAGCGCGAATAATAATAGTGGAAGGACGACAAAATCCGGCTTAGAATGTAGTGAAGTTGAAATAATAAGATATTATTACGTTTTAGCAAGAAGTGTCAGGGGGAATACTTTTTCTCACGTTTGTGTCCATGTCATGTGTGCAGGAAGCTAGCGAGCACCAAGGGATCCGACGGTCTGAAATGCGCCATCGACCACATCCTGGACGCCGAGAAGAAGGGAGAAATCAACGAGGACAACGTCCTCTACATCGTCGAGAACATCAACGTTGCTGGTATTAATGATCTCTTGTCCTCCCTCATTTTCTTCTATTTCCTTCTTTACTGGTTTAACGTTCATATGAGTATGACTTTCTGTATAAGTAAGTTTAGAAAATTAGATGGGTTATGGTATTTGTTGAGTATCTATTTCTTCAATAGTCTTGGTGTTAGTGAGAAGGCAAATAAGAAAGGTCAGTTTACGTGGCTCCTTTTTGGACCCTCTTGTTAATTTCAATCTAAGTGATAAAACTAATTAACGCTAATTTAATATGCAATGATACCTTAGAAAACGTGATCCAAACCGACCTCCCAGTGAAAAGGTGGATAGGGTCGCATTGAATGATGAGGTAGTGAAGCTGTTGGTAGAGGGAGGTGGTTGAGCTGCCGGCTCCTTTTGGCACATTTGTATCATCTCACGTCCTGACCTGTGGCGCACTTTGGCTCTTAACCATGTTGTGTTTGGTCTCCTCACAAAAAAAGCCATGATATCTTTGGCAAAGGCAGATCCGGCCTTTATTTCGTTCGGTTTGTTGGATGTTTAGGTAGTGCGACCTCACGCTTCCGTAGACGGTGATTGGTGGTGATTGGATTTCCTGTGGATGGGACACTAGTTTGCATCCCACGCTTTAGAACAAAATAAAAAAAAGATTTTTTACTTTTTCAATTTCTAGAATTTTAGAATATTTCAAGTTAATCCTTATAGTTTACATGTATATTTACTTCAAATTCCTTGGCCTTTTTTGAAAAGTCTTATTCATTATTATGTCTCTCCGGAAGAACTTTTTAAGATGAGCTTAAAGATTTGGGGGTTAAAGTAAATATGAAATTGCCCACACTAATATGAAATATTAAAAATTATAAAAAAATAAATTTGAAAATCTCAATAAAAGAAAACTACGAAGGATATGAGATAATTAACCTTCGAGCTAGTCCTCTGTTTCCAGCAGATGAACAGCCGGTTGGCCAAAAACTGTGCCACGTTTGTGGATGGAACGCGTCTCATATTAGTGGTTGCAGAATTTGATTACCCTTCCGTGATTTCTTTGATGTGATGAAGCGGGCCCCACGGCCATAGGGAAGAATGCGTCGCCACATCAAGAACCACGCGCACTGGCGACCTTAAATATCTCTTATTTTTTAAGTTTAAAAATAAAAATAAAATTAAAAAGAAACTTTATTTGACAAAATTTCTCTTATTTTTAAAGAAAACATTTCACTCTTCATAAATCTGTCTAAAAAATAAATAACTCAATTATTTTTATTTTCAAGAAATAGATCTCTCTTCATCTCTCTCTAAGTTTCTCTCCTTTCATGTTTTTTCACTCCCCCTCCCACCCACCACCAGTCTCTCTCTCTTTCTCTCCCCCACCTCCACTTTTCTCTCTTTCTCTCCCTACTTTGCTTTCTTCTAAATTCTGTTAAAAATAACAACTAATTTATCAAACATGGAAAGAATCAAAGTGTAATAATTTTAAAAATCAGAGAATTTTTTTTATTAAAATAATTTTACAGTATAAAATAATCTAAAAGAATGCTCCTATACGCCATACTTTTTGTCACCGTCATATGACCAACCATAAGGTGGCCCGTCACAAATTTCCATACACCAACCATATGTTTAGCAGCGGTTTGAGTAACCAATGGGGAATTAAAAGCCTGTTGCCTCTCATTCATGTCATCCATCATACGCATGCGGGTCCATTTCTGTGCCAACTGACACGTGCTTCATGTTAAAATGGTGAGTGCAGCCATCGAGACGACGTTGTGGTCGATCGAGTGGGGCATCGCGGAGCTCGTAAACCACCCCGAGATCCAGAGGAAGGTGCGCGAGGAGATGGACAGGGTGCTCGGACCCGGCGGGCAGGTGACGGAGCCGGACGTCCAAAAGCTGCCCTACCTGCAGGCGGTCATCAAGGAGACGCTGCGCCTGCGCATGGCCATCCCCCTGCTGGTGCCCCACATGAACCTGCACGACGCCAAGCTCGCCGGCTACGACATCCCGGCGGAGAGCAAGATCCTGGTGAACGCCTGGTACCTCGCCAACAACCCTGACATGTGGAAGAGGCCCGAGGAGTTCCGCCCGGAGAGGTTCCTGGAGGAGGAGGCCAAGGTGGAGGCCAGTGGGAATGACTTCCGCTACCTCCCCTTCGGGGTTGGGCGGAGAAGCTGCCCCGGCATCATCCTGGCGCTCCCCATCCTGGGCATCACCATTGGCCGCCTGGTGCAGAACTTCGAGCTGCTCCCCCCGCCGGGGCAGGACAAGCTGGACACCACGGAGAAGGGTGGCCAGTTCAGCATGCACATACTAAAGCACTCCACCATCGTCGCCAAGCCGCGGGTTTTCTGATCCGGTTACTTGTTCTTGGTCGTTTTTGTGGGTCTATTTCCTTTCCAGAAACAAAAGAGAAATATATTAATGACCGGTTAAGATACTCTGGAGGGGGAACGATAAACTTTGAAGTGTCAAGTGTGAAGGAGTATTATGTGGACTGTGCATCTGTACTGGAAATTAATCCTACTCTACATTCAATGTTTTATTCATTTCCTTGATCATATGCTACTGAAACTCCTCTTTCAGTTCTGTGTTAAAAATAACTATTTACTTAATCATAAGGTGGCTACTGCCAAACCTAGTGCTCTGAAAGATGCGTATGACGAGTTAGAGTCGAAATAACTTGCAACGATAGATGGAATAGAAGAAATAAGAGAAAGAGGGAAGAAAGAATCAAACACAAAAATACAGAAGATTTTAATGTGGTTAGACAATAATTTGTTTTGCATCAATGCACTAAGCTCTTTTCTTTTTGACAATAGATGGTACACCTTCTTTAAATGCAAGGAGTTTAAGACAACCTACTTTAGGTGATATCACGTTAAGGACGTGTTTGGCAAAATTTCTAATTGAAAGTTACTTTTACTTTTTACTTTTTACTCAGAATGAGTTGAGAGAGAGATGTTATAATTAATTTTGATTTATTACAAAAATCAATTCTTTCGTAATAATCTCACTTTTTCTAAACTCTTGGAAGCTTCCCTTGTCACTTTTGGTTAGAAGCCAAAATACAAGAAAAATATCACATAAATGACTTCCAAAATTTAATGACTTTCATAAAAAATAACTAAATACAAATAAAAAAGTACTTCTAAATGGAAGCTGCGCCAAACACGGCCTAAATCTATAAGGACATGGGCATAAAAATTAGGCTCCATACTCCTCTAACATGATGATGAAAACATGCCCCCACAGTGACTTACAGGGTACATGCTTATGTTGTTTGCTGTTATTGTCAAGTCTGTGCTAGGGTCGAAATGACTTGCAGTGATTGATGAAATAGAAAAAATAAGAGAAAGAAGGAGGATAGAGAATCAAATGCACATAAAAATACACTTTTTTTTTTTTTTTTAACATTTGACAAGGTTTGCCTAAATGTACGGCCATATTGAGTTCTTTTCTTTTTAAGGTGATATATATGCAAGAGATGGTACACCCTCTTAAATACAAATCTAGGACAACCCATTATGAACAATATTATAATACTACCCTTAAATTCTCGTCTTGTGGGCTCACTCCCTTGACCCCCCAACCTTACAGGCTCCACACTCCCTTGAACCCCCAACCTTACAAGGGTTCTACATAGATGTCAATTTATATGTACTTCTGTAAGGAAGAAGGGGCTTCTTAGGGGGGCAAGAATTCCACCCGAATACTTCCACCTACTATCCCCTTCACTTCCCATCTTATCGTGGCTCATCCATTACATTAAGGATCTATTTAATTTCATATGAAACATATTGCTTGAAACACTTTTCTGAAGATTGTAGTGAAATAACCTATTTGGTAATCCAAAAAATGCTAGTAAAAAAAAATCTTAGTTCATGGATCCCTCCTTTTCCTAGTTTTTGAATCCACGAGATGAGATGAAATGTCTTTTTTCATAAGAGCTGAGAATATTTTCATAAGTACTATGACAATCTTTTTATTTGTAAATTTATTTCCTTAGAAAATTGTTTTCGCTGAATACGTTTTACATAAATGCTGCCTTATTTCTGGTTACATGTTTCCCTTCCATCTACCCCAATCTGATCCCAGCCACGACTTAGGAAGATGAAGGGGAAGAGGTCTCTAAAGCTCCTTTAAGTATCTAAGAGGGAAAGGTTTTAGCACCTTCAAGCGTATGACATCAAAGGAACAGAGAGCTGAAGCTACTCTTCCTAGCTTTGCTGAAACATATGGCAGAGACATACGGTGGCATAGCATCATTGTTCGATTTCATACCTACTCTAAAATTTGGCTAGCAACAAAGAAAGACAAAGGTGAAGTAGTTGAGAAGGGATAGTGTTTTCGTTGCCAAAAGAAAAGACATTGGAAGAGAAATTGCAAGACTTATCTTACAGAGAAGGCAAAAAGTAAAGAAGAAATTTGCTGAAACTTCAGGTATTTACATGATTGACCTTCATTTGTACATTTTATGTGGTGCTCCCTTTTCTGAGTCCGGTTAAGAGATGTCACCTTAAATTCAATTATTGTGACCTAGAATATCCATATGGCAATGAAGTTAAACCATCCATTTGTTTAAACACACACACACCCCATACCATTCCATTAATATAAACACATATAATGTATATCATTTATAAGACTACACATTTCTAATTCAAAGGTAACATTATATTTTACATATATATATATATATATATATATATATATATATATATATATATATATAAGAAATTAGGCTTATTTTGTTCTCTATACAACAGATCCCAAGAACTTTACCGACTCACTACTTTGACGAGCCAAAACCTACTAGTCACTAGAGTTTAAAAAAAAATGATTTATTGCACATGTGAGTCCTAATACTTAGTATGCATCAAAACTAATAACATATTTATTATATAATAATTTGACAAATGGAAATATAATTCTAAACTCAACATGAATTTCAACACAATCTACAAGTATAACAAAAGTCAAAAAGATGTATCTAACAAAACAATGCACTGTTAGACATGTGTATATGACACAATTTACAATCACAGTTATTGATCTAATAATCCAAATTCATAATGACCTGCGTAAGTTGTCATATTCATATAAACTTAGCAGGTCAAATCACATATTTAAGTTTAACAAATCAGATCATATTTAGATATAATTTTTGACATTCAAGCTAATCAAAGGAATTGATTAAATCAAATTATATGTAAATTTTGATTTATATATAAGACATACATCTAACCACAACATAAAGAATTAAACAAACAAACACAGAAGTACCTAGGCGAATGATGCCAAGGTCCCGATTGAGTGTGTAGGATCAGAGGTTAATACCTCACCATCTACTAAATCGAAGTTTCACTTCCCGATTTCAAAGTTTGTTGTCCTTAGACAACAAATTGACTACTCGCGGCATATACTAACTGCGAGGTCATCCAAATATCTCTTTTAGATAACACTGTCCGTACAATTAATTCCATATCAACATACAATTTGGATTTTAAAATAAATATATAAACAGATAAGCATCCCCATATGATTCACAATTAAATAAATATATTTTTATGACATTCAAAATCGCATCTCATTTACATATTTCATACGATTAGCCTAAAATTGTTAATAGAAGTAGATTGACAATCAGGAAGTCAATTAAAAATAGTTGAATAACATATATTGGTTAATACACAAATTTTGGGGTTTAACTATTCATAATTATTTTAGGGTCCATCTGTAATTTTGCCTTAGAACATAATCGTTTGAATTTAAATTTAACTAAAATATCCTCAAATAATTTACACACTTTTTATATGCTAAAATTAAACTTTAAATCATAAAATAAAATTAAAATAACACAATTAATAAATAGTATGATTATGATTCATCATACACTTACCTTTAAAGTGAAGTCTACACACAAACTTTATAACCCTAAAGATTTTTGGGCATCCTTCTCAAGTGCTCTACTCAGCTTGTCATCTAGTACATCGTCTATCCTTGACATCAGATTTGTTCTCTGTATGGTAATGGAGTCGCCCTTTTCGAAGACGCACGCATGTGTGCCCAAATGCACGTAGGCACCCTCCTCCTCCTCCTCCGCTTCTCTCTCTCTCTCTCTTACGCGTGCGCTGTGACGAAATGAGCAATTTGCGCTTTAATCCCTCCTTTTAATGCCACCCCTTTAACCGCCTTAGGCATGCATTAAACCGCCTCTAACCATAGCCCTCATGTTTATGAATAGGATAGTAAGGACATTTTTAGAATTTTATCAACTTCAACTTATGTAAATTTTATCGTTTAGTGTTT
Organism: Zantedeschia hybrid cultivar; assembly: GCA_030544215.1. Taxonomy (NCBI): domain Eukaryota; kingdom Viridiplantae; phylum Streptophyta; class Magnoliopsida; order Alismatales; family Araceae; genus Zantedeschia; species Zantedeschia hybrid cultivar. Next base: position 14,739,238 of record JARZZO010000005.1, read on the forward strand.
TTGACCAATTATATGATATAATTTGAAAAATGTGTTAAGCATGGAAGTTGCAGATAATTTAATTATCTTTTAAATGACCAAATTTCATTTCATTTAGATCTTTCTGCACAAATTTACAGAATTTATTTTAATTTAATTAATAAAACTTAATGAACTCAAATTAACTAAGTGGACTGATTTATTTGACTCAGTTTATAACAATCTATCATATTTTGGACTTCTTAAAATTTGAGTTATTATCTATCCTCTTCCTAAAATTTGTTTTTTTAATTTCCACCGGTTGCCACCCAACCTACCCCATCTAGGCAGATCTGCCTTCTTTTCACCCCCTCTCCCACTCTCCTTTCTCACCCCCTCGTTTTCCCAATTCTGCTGGGAAGTCATCTATCCTGCCTACTTCCTCTGACCTTTTGCCCTCTCCTCCCTCAGCATCCCCCGAGTTATGCCATTTGTCGGCTTCGGCTGTGCTGCCCTTAGGTTATCTAGTGTTGCTTGGTGTCTCCCACTTTTCTTCTTTCTATCACCCTTGTCCCTCGCGTTTAGATGTGACTAATTTGTCTTTCTTGGTATCTCCCATTTCTCCTGTTTCCATCACTCTTGCCCCTCAAATAGATGTGATTGATATGGGTTTGGAAATCAGCCTAATTGGGGACATCTCCTTCGGTTAGATTTTGATCACTGCCACTCCGATTACAGTAGCTTTTGGCTTCGAGTCCCATGGAAGACCCGCTTGAGGCCTCTAGCTCACTTTTAGAAGTTTGCATGTCTAGACTCATCCCATGCCCTACTGGTAGCATGTTCGTTTGAGCTTCCTTCTTCAGCAATGATTGCTTTTTTTGTGCAACCCTTCTTTGCCCCTAGTTAACGGAACTATTCCTCCGTCAGCCAAGCCAGCATTGGTCTTCAAAGCCGTCTACTTGGTGGCAGTTGTCGACGATCATCGGTCTTTTTATCTATGCCCCTAATGGCATTTTTGTAATTCTCTTTGAAGTTAGATATGTTTAGTTAGTATCAATCTAAAAAGAATAGAGATCTTTTACGTTCAAATTTGAATTGAACCCAGTCAATAAAGAGAGGGAAATGTTTCAAAAACCTCCTCATGAGGTGCTTTTCTCATTCAGAGGAGTTTTTATGAAAGTTTCCCTCCTTCCTTCTTTGTATTGATTGAGTTCAGACCAAACTCATACTGAGAGGAACCGCACTCATTTAAAACTGAAGCATGGTAGGCCTAGGTTCCCCATCTCTTTGTGTTGTACTCTGTGATGTACTCACCTTCTCTCTTGTGTACTATTCTACTTTGAAATGAAATGGCAGATTTTAGTTGACCAAAAGGAAAGTTGGAAACTTTAGTTTAAAGTTTCACAAGTTTACTAATCAAAGTTTAAGCTAATTGTTCATATTCAATATTTTTCATATTAAAATGTATGTAAAAAGTAATTTTTTAACTGAAACATTCATCAGGCATGCCCTGAACCAAGAAATGCGTGAAGATGTGATTCAATGAATCTTAGCATGAAGTTCTTGAAGCAGAGTAGGACAGCTCGCTAAACAACCTTCGGAATGACTGGTGAGGATGTCCCGGGCCCAGGAGAGATACGGATGTCGTGGGCCGAGCCTGGGTTTGGATGTGTTCCATCTTCGTAGACGAGGACGTTCATGTACATGAACTAGAGTAATACTCTATGAATTAATACTTGGGCCTACTAGAAACCCCAGATCAGACGGCTGCGCTAAAAGCACGATTTTTCTTTTAATTAAAATGTTACTAAATAGAGTCAATCATAAGAGGCCCATATGTACCATCTGATCTTTGTTAGAATGATTAAAAAAACTATAACCTATTAGAAGCCACAATTATCTTTTGTACGAGAGTAATGCTTGCTACACTCCATGCCGAGGTTGTTCGATCTTAGTATACTTTTGGTACCTACCTCGGTTTTTGTGTAATACAAAAATCTTTTTATTTTGAAAAAAAGTTATATAGCCGGGTTGGAGCCAGCTCGAATTATTCGAGTGTACTTTTAGATTTTTGATCGGACGTCTCAAAAAAATAAAAAATTGAACAAAACAATTAAAAAAAATAAAAAAACACCGCAGGATCGGACAACCCTGAGGGAGACAGTGACCTGCACTGTCCCTTTGGTGCATGAAGTATTACTCTTCGTCCGGTCCAAGTTTCTAGTTCAATTTTGGTTCAAGTTTCGAATTCGTCTCCTATTCATCTCCTTTTGTTTTTGGTCAATGTCTCCTCTACCCCGTCTTCGTCTTTTCCTGTTCGCCTCCTTTCGTTTTTTGGCGGTTTCGTCTCTCCTCCCTTCGCCCGTCTCTCTTGTTCACCTCCTTCTCCCTCCATGTCAGTCACGTAAGTGTTCCTCTCTCTCTCTCTCTCTCTCTCTCTCTCTTATGGGTGCAGTTAGATTCATTGATTACTCTATGCTGGTAGGTTCTCCGATCTCTCTTGTCTACGCTTTAGCCCACATATCTGCTGGTCAAGGTGATTCATTCTTCGTCAGATTTACCCTAGAGATGGCTCTTCTTCGTGTTTATGTTTGTTTTTAATCTATTCTCTCTAGGACCGTGCAGAATTCAGTTCAAACCGAAAAATCGAACCGAACCGGGTGATTCGGTTCGGTTAAGGGTCACGTTCGGTTCGATTCGATTTCACAAAGTTGTGAAATCAAATCGAACCGAAAAATTGAATAAATTGATTTTTAAATAAATAGGTATTTTATATTAACATTATGTATATAAATATTTTAATATTTTAGTACCATATATATATTTATGTATAAATAAGTATTTTTAATGTTAAATACATATATATATATATATAATGTGAATAAAATATGAAAGTTCAATTTGAACTGAACCGAACCGAATTTTTTTGATTCGATTCGGTTCGGTTTCAAGTAGCAGTTCGGTTCAGTTCAAGTTGAAGAAATTTCCTCTAAAATTGAATCGAACCGAATCGTGCACACCCCTAATTCTCTCTACACTAACAGGGTTCTCAACGATAGAGTGTTTGCCCCATATTTTTATTTTTACAGGGTTCTCTACGATAGAGAGCATGCACTATATATCTTAATCAGGATTATCTGATGTAACATTTCATTTTCGATTAAGCATATTAATTATCCACACGCTTTTTTGTAGGTTCCTAAAACAAAATCTGCTGTTGCGGAAGGCAAAACAGGATGTGCTGATCGAACCACTACATGCATGAATGTGGTTTTGTCATCCATGGAGCAGCGATAGATTCATTACATTACCCTTGATCTGGGTATATCTTCGACAAACCGCACTCATTCCCTCATTTCCTCTTTTCTTATTTTATACTTATCTTTTTTTGAATCCATGTATAGAGGTACTGGCGGTTGCCGGAATTTTGTGTAGTGAAGTCATCTTAATTGGGCACTGCGAGCCAAATGAGGAAACGGGTGGAATTTGAATCACTGAACTGAGTGAGTCAGTGAGGTCACTGGACCAATTCAATAAGGTCACTAGGCCCTTAACCTGTATTCCTTATAAGAGAATTCCATAATCCAACGAGGTCACCGGACCCACTGAATCCATATTAGATCTGCTCCTATACAGAGGGGATGGTCGAATGCCTCCTACAGCCTCCCTGTTCAAATCTTTTACTCGCCAAAGAATGCCACCCCTCTCCACGTCCTAGATTTTACTGGGGTACCTCGAAATGTGATATTCTTAATTTGTCGGTGTTCTTTGTTTGTGTGTCATTTTAGATTTTGATTTGGTGGGTGCGCTGCAGGACCATTGGACTTCTGCAGGTTCGAGGGATGGCAATGCCAAAAATAGCCGATCTGTGGCATTAATGCATGGTAAATACTGTGTATGTAACACTTGCTGGGCCTAACTGATTTGATAATTATCCTTTTCTCTTTCCTTCTCTCTCATGCATTCACATTCATTCTTATGAACGAAGTTTTTTGGCGACCACTTTGTATGTATACAGATTTGCTGTTCAGATGCAGATGCAGGAGGTAAGTTTTTTTGCTACATTTTTTTCAATTAACACTTTAGACATGAATCATTCTTCATTCATACATTTTATCTAACTTTTTGTTCTCATTTCTTTTACATTTGTACCTCCATATGAACATTTTTTTGTGGATCTATGAAATTAGGAGTTCATTGATTCTTTGCATGATTAGTCCTTCACATGATACATCGCCCTTGTACCTTGCAGAAATAATCGCTTTTCTCTCTTCCTGTGATGGAAGTCCTCTTGCGCTTTCATGTCCATACCGGGGTATCCACATCCATCAAATTATTCTCTCTCTCTCTCTCTCTGCTACCGAACATTCATTCGGCTATGTATGAGTAGCTTGGACGTTCGCTCGGCTGTTGGTGTTCAGGCCTGGTTGCTTGCATAGAGTTTTGAAAATCCATTCGGCTGCTGCATGGTAGCTTGCTCAAGCTTTTACTCTCTTTCCCTATCTCTCTTAACATTGGATGCAAAGCATCTCCTACACTTTCATTTCCCCACTCTTCTATTTAGTACATTTTTTTAACCTTCATTGATCAATGAGGTGCAATAATGTAAATACATATAGAGAAATATTGTAATGCCACATTTTTTACCACCCTCTTTATCACACTCATTGTAAGCCATTTGCTCACTTACTCAAAGAGTTCTTATCAATTACATAATTACACAAAAAATTGTGGCAAAAGTAACTTTAATGCAAACCATTTGATCAAGAGATTAAAGGGTCCACAATGAGTGTGGTCAAGATGGTGGTAAAAGGTATGACATAATAGCATTTCTCATATGTATAAGTTTATCCAGCTAATTGCAATGGTGAGTCAACATTTTCCTTTTATGATATTGTTTCATCGGCAGGTTTTAATTTAACTTCAGTACAAACTTAATAAATTTAACTTAATAGTCGAATAGTACCAATAACCTAATACTAATAATATTAATTTAACTTAGTATTGTTAATATATATATTAATATATTAAGCCTCACTTTGTTTGGAGAATAAGTTATTATGTGGGGCCCACATATGGAATATCGTATACTAGAATAAGGGGTGTTTCAGTTTGATAGTTTCGTGGGGCCTGCTAACGAAATAAAAAGAATAAGCAATTTTTGAGTCTAGGGTGGGATGGCTTATTCTCTTTGCTTCACTTTGTTTGCGGGATTGCTTATTCTAAAATAAGTTATGCGGGATAGCTTATTCTAAAATAAGGAGTGTTTTGATTTGATAAGGGGTATCAATTCAAGCTAGAATATGAGTTGGAGAATAAGTTATTCTAATTGCTTTGACTGCAAAAGAGGAATAAGAGATAAAAGAGGTACCTTTTTATGTCAAAAGTACCCTTCTTATCCCACTACATACTATCCCAATTTGATAGAATAACAACTAATAAATATTATTCTATGCTTACTGATATAATTGTTCACTTTCATTGTTGCAGGTATACAATGTAACATTTAAATATAATAATATATAATACATGTAATGATAAACAAAAGGGAAAAAAAGGGGAAAAAATAATATATAAGTCATCCTATTCAAACGAACACTCTGCCTTGGCAATCTTTCTACAGAAGCAATCACTTGATTGTCATTCCTCCAGATACGATAATTTCTGTAAAAAAACAGTATAACATATGCTATTTAACATTGGACCAGCAACTGTGCCATTTTCATAAGTGGTATTTGGAAGCAATTTAATAATCAATGCAATGCCTCAATGGTGTGGTGATGACATGAAGAACACCAGGTTCTGTGCAAAACTTCAAAACCAAAGATAATAATTATCAAATAAATCATAGCATCACTGTTGGTGACAATGAACATGGACGGATGTTGTGACATAAAATTTTGTTACAAAATGGCAATCAACTAAAGTTGATGCTAAACGTTTCAAAACATCTGAATATAGTACGACTCCCTAGGATACGGACTATTAAAATTTGCATAGCCAAAGATAGAGAAATAAATGATACAAGCCCTCTTTTCATGTGTCAGCTCCGTATCCTTTTCTCCTCTGGCTACCCCAGCAGGACGGAATGGACCAAAAACATGACCTCTTGAGCACTGCAGCTGCTTCTGCGCTGTCAGATTGCATTCCTTGATAATCTCACTTCTACTCCGTGCTGAAGGGATTGGCTTCCTCCGCTTAAAATCCGTATTGGTGATATCTGAACCAAACACCCGTTTATTCAATTGTTTCACAGTTGGAACGACAACAACTAACATCATTCTGTGGCTCTCCATCCAAACCCAGCCATCTAAATGCCGGCTTTCTGCTTTCAGCTTGTTGGGTCTGCAAGAATAACGAACAATTTAACTCACAATAAAAAAAAACATTTTGGTTGGTTATTAATTACAAGATCTGAAGATTTTAGATGTTACCTTCTCGATCAGATTCACAGAGGACAGTACTTAGTCTGTGATGTGATTTCTTCATTTATTCAAGATACAGATTGAGGAGAAAAACAATGCATGTGGAAACTTCTTCATCCTATTAAAAAACAATGTACAAGGATTAAGGTTTAACCAGGCCCAACACTGGAGAGTCATGTAAATTGGAACAACTAAATGACAATTTAGCATTTTACATCGAACCAAACACTTTCTTTCCAAGTCACAATACTCCCTGCACTTCTAAGTAGTATCCTTCAACTGATAGGCCCCTATATCAGAAAATGCATAGTTTGCTTCACTCGCAGTTCTGAACAATGGGTTTAAGGTCCATAATATCATACCACAGCCCATAGGGCTCATGAAGCCACAATAATCCATGCAATACCTTCCAGCAAAAGGACAAAACGGGTGGCCCTCAGCCTTGATTCGTTTTCTTTTGGAGAGAACCCTGCTTGTGTTGGGGAAACTCAGACCATGTAGCTCTCCACATCATGTAAGCTCAGCGTTAATCATCTGATATTGGCTTTTCCAGAGACTGGTAGTGGGCAACTGTACTCAGGATGCAGGTGCTACTTAAGTCATTTGTAGTGACCAGCTAACAACCTTGATAAGACCATTTCTGAAAGTTCATGATATTAATCCATGCATCTAGTCCATAGAAAACTTCAATCACAAAAAAAATGACTGATAATGCATCTAGTCCAGAGAAAACTTCAATCACAAAAAAATGACCGATAACATAGACAGATTCATTTTTCCCTAAGGAAGATAATATCAAAAGCATAGGATCCAGCAGGTCGATCATGCCATTCATTTGTAAAAATCAAAGATCTCCTAGCCACTGTGATTGATATATTTCATGCTTACTTTATAATTCACAAGAAGCAAGAAAGAATCATAGGCAATGCAATAATAATAACCTTTTTCATTAATTCTAAGAAGAGGAAGGATTCATATCATTCTAAGTACTTTGTATGTAGGAGGAACCATGGTCGGCCGGGTCGGTCCGGGTCGGATCGGATCAAAACCTTCATCTGCTAAATTTCTGAGTGTTCATTATCAACTCCTCTACTTTTTTAATATCATCCTCAGATACACCTTTTAGCCCAATGCTGAACTGAGGTTGGAGTAGTTCATCTTCCACTCCACCACCAACAATAGCATCTCCTAACCTACTTTCTAGGAGGATCCTTCTAAGTGGAGAAGCAGGTGTTCCGAATAAAAGGTGATCCAGAAACCCAAGGGTTAGCTCAGTTTCCAAGTCTAATGACTGATCTGATAGTAACCAGTTTAGACAGACCATGTGTTTCTTTTGATTATCATGACATTCACCAGAAGGATATTTCTCAATTATCCTAACTGGTTCCAAAAAGAGTTTTTGAGGTTGAACCTTTGATTCATTAGGTACAGGGCTCTCATCGAACTGATCAAGATATGCTGCATGCAATAAAAACATTTTGGTCGTTACTGACTATAAACCAGAAACAGTAGAGTACATGATAATAAGTGAGATCTCCGCAATATCTGAAATTACTACTGTCAAAATTATAACCACATGGATTAAGTTGATCTCTGACTATGCAACAGAAACAAATCTGGAAATGCAATGTATTTACTAAACACCTCTGTGCTGCTTCAATATATGAACCACATAAAATGAGAATAAAAGAACAAAGGTTGAAGAAATTATGATGCAATTAGAATTTAATTTAGAAAGGCATTCCACAAAACCTGCTTCCTGTTACATAGGCATTCCCAAATGACTATCTAATCTTGTTGATGCTGACTCTTTTCAGCTATGGGTCTCTTGTAGACTAAAAGAGGGGGAATGATATTGAATTACTCAATCAGGATACTTTACTCATTACAAATTTCAAGTATCATGACAGATCAAATTTGAAAGCAAACAAAATGTTATTCACAAAAGTTTGAAGAGCCAACAGGTGACTGAGGCCATAGCTTAATATTTTCCTTATAATAAAAGGTGGGAATAGAACCCTTGAAGATAATATTGAAAGGCTACAATCCAGAAGAACAAACTCATCATTTGTTTACAGTCAGAACTGTGGAGTAATCTGAAAATCTGTCATCCTTGAAATTCACAAAGAGGCCAAACAACATTAGATCAAGGCAGCAGAAATGACAAAGCTAAGTTAGTATATACAAACTAGGTGCAGTAGAGGTAGGTGCAGTTGAGGTAACATCTATGCCATCAATATCATGGAAAATTGATCTTGCAGTACTTACTGATACGTGTAACCAGGGCTGAGCGCTGAAATTATGCTATGGGTTTTCTGAAGAACACGAACACACTAAGATGAAAGATAATACTAGGAAAAAAATAAGTGATGGAAGCAAAATTTCAAACTACTACCAACAGCCCTCTAGCCTCAGGCTAAGTCTAGAATTAAGTAGCTGCAAAATATTTTTCTCACCATCCGAGCAGTTCACAGCTCACCAAATACTTCTTCAAATTCTAAATGGCATGAAATCAATTGAGGCTCATGCAACCTCCAAACCATTACCACATTTCAGTCAATTGACATATCTTTATTCTAATAGCATGAAATCACATGAGGCTCATGCAACCTCTACCACATTCACACATACGTATATTTATAAGTAAATTTAAGATGGACTCAGGAAAAAATTGTTTCATCATCTATTGGGGTTGCTTAAAAGCCATCCAACCAATAGACTCACTGCTTCTTTCTTCATCATTGTCCATATATTACAACATTCAGATAGGGTTGCAATCATGCCCTCATAATATCCGAAGACATATTTGGGTAGGGTTGCACGTATGCCTTCCTACTACCCAAATGTGCAATCGGTATAGGGTTGCATTTATGCCGTCCTGCTATCTGAGTGTTTGTGTAAGAAAGAAGCATTCCAACCATATTTGCACACCACCTGTAAGAACAAATGACAAGAAACAATATCAATTTTCAGTGTATATGAATGAAAAGAAACAAACTCCAAATATGAATTAAAGTTAGATGTCATACAGTCAACAAGAGAAGTAGCAATAGAATATCCACTAAATAGAAGCAAAAATAAAACATACATGCCATAAAAATGAAGCATCATAAAATGGAAAAGAACTAATGTCAGACAGAACCCTTAAAAGAGCAAGCAAACGAAACATCTATCAACTCTAATTATGCTCGTCCCAAAGTTGGTTTGCAATTTCGTCTCTGATATGATCCCCTACAACTAGCTCAGCTTGGCTAGGCGCAATGTCAATGGGATAGTCAATATCACCATCATCTTCTGCAAGTCCACGTTCATTTGCCATGTTCAAGTATGCATCATGTCCTTCCCTTCGACGAATGAAGTTATGGACGACACAACATGCTAAGACTATCTTACGTTGTGTTGGCCATGGATACATGCAACCCTCTCTTAAGATCTGAAAACGATTCTTCAAAACACCGAAGACACGCTCTACACAATTCCTCAGTTGTGCATGTCTATGGTTGAACTTCTCCCTTTCATTTGCATAATGGCGACCACGACCTCTAAAGCTGCCTATGTGGTAACGTTGTCCGCGATAAGGAGCTAAGAAACTTCGTGTGTTTGCATATCCAGAGTCGACAAGATAATATTTGCCGCGAGGGACCCGAAATCCACCATGATCCAATGCCCATCTCAACACTCTCATATCAGCTGCAGAGCCTTCCCAACCAACAGCAACATATAGAAAAGTAAGGTCGAAAGAGACTACCCCCATGACATTTTGGCTTATATAACCTTTGCGGTTACGAAACCGACCATGATCTTTTCGTGGGATATTGGCTATTATATGTGTCCCATCAATCGCCCCAATAGCATCCTACACAGTACAATGAAAATATAAGACGATATATAAGGACTTTGATTCACGATTGAAAATAAAATGCAATAAGAAAGTTAAGTACCTTGAAATAAGGATAGAAATAATCCTTTCCTCGGATATGAGGGTGGCATTGACTCACATTAGAAGGAAGTTGAATAAACTCCGTCTTTAGAGATGCCAATGCCATAGCAACGTTATTTACATAATAGCTAATTGTCTGTGAAGAGTGTTGAAAGTACTCACACAATGCTCCAGTAGCAACACCATGACCAGCAGCATGCAAGAACATCGCCAGTTGCTCATAGGCAGTCACATGTCGTGAGTCAAATAGTAAGCCCTTGTCCACTAAGATGTCCCTCAGTGCAATGAACATGCTAGGACTAAGCCTGAAGGCCCAATAGGCCCTCCGTTCATGGCCTTGTAGCACCTCTTGTATCCACACATGACCAGTATGCAGCGAAGTAAACATCTTTCGTCTAGGAACAACGGGAGCATACTGATCTGATATTGCTTCAAGTACTACTTCTTCAATCTCTTCAATCATCTCGTCGTCTTCGTGAATGAACTCCATTATGAAATCATTGATGTCTACATGAAGCACCCTTAATTGTCATTCCAACTCAATATGGTACATGATTCAAACAAAAATAACGAGACATTATGCGAGAAGAACGAAGAAAGGTGTGTAAGATTAAGGAACTTCAAAATACATCAACGGCCCCTCAAGGGCATTAAAATCACACAAACCAAGATTAAAAAAAGTAAGACGACAATTACAAACAAAAGGATTATCATGATACAATATTGGTATGAGAAATCTGTTGACATGCGTGATGTTGGGGGACTACTCAAGGCTCGTACAGTACTTGGAGTGCCCATTGCATATTCCTCGCGTGTGATTCTTGGTCTCGGTATAGGCTGCTCCACAACACCATATAGTGCTGTCTCTCCCTCTTCAATTGAGTGGAACCCCTTGTATCGAGCTCCTGGAAAACCATTCACTTGGGCATAACATTCTCCCCAAGTAAGGTACAAACCAGGCTTACGGCCAACCCACACAACGTAACACTTAAAACGTCCCATTCTTAGTTAGAATGATACACCTGCACGGGACATACAAGTAGAAATAGGACATTATACTAGCACAATAGACATAACTGACCACATGTGAATCAAGTACTAAGGAGTACAACGTTGATTAAATTTCAGTCCAAAACATAAGAACATAAGATAGAGGTTCAAGTGGAAGTGGGCCTAGTACGATGAAGACATAATAAGATACAATCCCCAAAGTAGAAAAGAACAGATGATGACCACAAGAACTCAATCAACTCAACTAGTCCAAGCAACAACCCAATCCAGCTTCTCCTCCTCTGGCAGAGCCATGTAGACCGACCGAATACTTGGTGTACCAAACATGTTCACAGCCCTGAAGTACAAATTACGCGGCATGTTTGGAACACGGCGTAGATCATCCATACACTCCTTCACTGTTGGGATCGTATCTTGTACATCCGCCGGTGTATCGGACACATTGGTACTGCCACTAGAACACTTGGACGAAGCCCGATCTGCTCTCAAGTCCCTAAGAACTTCAGTGCGCTCGCGCAACGCAGCGGAGAAAGAAAGCACTGCTTCGTCCCCAATGCTTCTTTTACCCCGACGCTTTGAGCAAGATGCTTCTTTCTTCTGAGGAGAAGTGATCTCCTCTTCATTGACCATACATGTAGGCGAAGCTGGCGGAGGGGTTGGAGTTCGAACGGAGTAATGAGATTGGGTTGGGAAGTAACCGCCACTGTAGTGTTGCTCATATCCACCGTACGATGAGGTATGAAGTTGCTGGGATATGGACATAAGATCGTCACCTGTTATGGAACCAGCATTGGCATAACCGATGTCAAAGTCATAATTTGGGGCTACTGATGCATAGCGAAGGGCATTAACGTAATCACCAATAGCTATATGACCTTGGACATATTCTTCATTGACCTGTACAGAGGGCGGTGGGGCTTGCACTGGTTGTGGTAAATGTTGTGGCTGTGGTGAGGGCTCCACTGACTGTGCGAGATTGTTGTGATTCACAGTCTTGCGTCGACGTGTATTCACATATTCTGACGCATGCATAGACCCTTCTGCATCTCCCCCATTCGCCGTGCTACTAGCTGTCATGTATTCCATCTGTCTCAAGAACTCAAAGGTTTTGCCTTTTAATGTACGAAAGTCACTATTTGCCTGAAACATTTGGGGACATGTCATTACCTAAGTTACTGAGTAGCAATAGGAAAAGAATATGGTATAATTTTAAAATGTTCTTACTTCAATGGCTTGCTCCCATGTTTCATTTCCAGGCACAGGCATTTTTGCTTCGTCATCCCAACCCCACCCGGTCCTTTTAAAGAGTGCATTAAGTTTAACATAAATCCCTTTGAGGACCTTCCATCGATTTTGCAGATGGTCCTTGTTGTAATTTAGATGACTTGCAGCATTGAAGCTAGGCACGATCTGGTACCAAACATGCGTTTTGAAGGTACCCTCGATATGATTTCCCTTCTCATATTGCTCCATGAGCAGGTGAATCAAGATTTTGTCTTGTTGATTGGTCCAGTTTGGGGCACGAATTCTACCAGCACCCCCAATTCTAGCTGGATGTTTACCTTTGTTTCCTTTTAATACAGATAAGTATTCGATCAATGTGGATGAGCATTAAATTTCATGAAAATACTATTCTAAATAAAATCTAATAACAAAAGTAATAATAGGAAAGTATATATAATATACTCAAGATTGTTCTCATCAAGCATATAAAATTTAACATTAAAAGAAAATACATAATATGACAAATAAGCATAGACTTACCCGAAGTGGACATATTATGTTTGCGCTTTCTACACTTCCTAATCATAAGAAAAAACAAAACATAAGTGAAGCGAATTGAGGACTAATTCAAATAACTGTGTAAAGAATCAGAAAGTGAGAATTCAGAAGACAGTGGCATAATAGGGAAGGAACCCCCATGATTTCAGAAACAAGAAAAAGGGAAGGGCATTATGGGGTTGGTAGGTGGATTAAACTGTGAAAATTTCTTTTACTGGTACAGGGGGAAAGAGAAATCATACACATCAAGATTCTTTTCGTTGCTGCCTATGTAGAGGGTCTATCACAGAAAAGAGGGGGAAAATAACTATCATCAACAAATTCAGGAGCACATGGAAAACAGACCCATACCTATACCAAGATGAAGGTAAAAGGTATCATAGAAGAGGGGGACATGAAAATAAATTACAATTTAGAGCATGCTTACAGAAAAAGTAGTATAAAAACCAGAGTATCTTTTATTGGTTTAAAAGTTCCAAAAGGCCATTAAAGACTAGGCAAGCAATACTCCATATTTGTCCCTAAAAACCCATTTAATGGTCCAATGACAGTGAATCCTCCTTGGTATGAGTTGAAACTTCAGAATGTGAGGGGTGATAGTTTGATATGAGTTGAAACTTCAGAATGTGAAAGTCATCCTTGGGAATTTCAAAGCACGAAATGATACACCGACTTATTCTAATAGACCCCATAAAAAGTTTGGTTTGTTCGTGCGTGTGTGTGTGTGTAAGGGGAAAAATGGAAGAGGAGAGGGTAGATGTGTCAATTTTAAATACATCCAAACAGTACAGTTTTACTTCAAGAGACATAAAAATGGAATGAGTGGCAAATGAATTATTCATTATTATATAAAACAGAGTTGAAAATTCAGAATATGAAAGTGCTCATTGGGAATTTCACACTATGATATGATGATAAAACCTAATCCAATATAGCCTAATCAAAAAGAAAGATTTGTTGTAGACTAAAAAGCAGAAATTTGATTAAAATGACCTTAAACATGTATATGGTTTCTCATATGCCTGGCCATGTTGTGGACTATATGGTGTGAGAGAAATAGAAGAGAATTCAGTGACCATTTCAGCAGTGCTAATGAACTATTGAAGAAGACAGTGGCATAATAGGGAAGGAACCCCCATGATTTCAGAAACAAGAAAAAGGGAAGGGCATTATGGGGTTGGTAGGTGGATTAAACTGTGAAAATTTCTTTTACTGGTACAGGGGGAAAGAGAAATCATACACATCAAGATTCTTTTCGTTGCTGCCTATGTAGATGGTCTATCACAGAAAAGAGGGGGAAAATAACTATCATCAACAAATTCAGGAGCACATGGAAAACAGACCCATACCTATACCAAGATGAAGGTAAAAGGTATCATAGAAGAGGGGGACATGAAAATAAATTACAATTTAGAGCATGCTTACAGAAAAAGTAGTATAAAAACCAGAGTATCTTTTATTGGTTTAAAAGTTCCAAAAGGCCATTAAAGACTAGGCAAGCAATACTCCATATTTGTCCCTAAAAACCCATTTAATGGTCCAATGACAGTGAATCCTCCTTGGTATGAGTTGAAACTTCAGAATGTGAGGGGTGATAGTTTGATATGAGTTGAAACTTCAGAATGTGAAAGTCATCCTTGGGAATTTCAAAGCACGAAATGATACACCGACTTATTCTAATAGACCCCATAAAAAGTTTGGTTTGTTCGTGCGTGTGTGTGTGTGTAAGGGGAAAAATGGAAGAGGAGAGAGTAGATGTGTCAATTTTAAATACATCCAAACAGTACAGCTTTACTTCAAGAGACATAAAAATGGAATGAGTGGCAAATGAATTATTCATTATTATATAAAACAGAGTTGAAAATTCAGAATATGAAAGTGCTCATTGGGAATTTCACACTATGATATGATGATAAAACCTAATCCAATATAGCCTAATCAAAAAGAAAGATTTGTTGTAGACTAAAAAGCAGAAATTTGATTAAAATGACCTTAAACATGTATATGGTTTCTCATATGCCCGGCCATGTTGTGGACTATATGGTGTGAGAGAAATAGAAGAGAATTCAGTGACCATTTCAGCAGTGCTAATGAACTACGGAAGAAGACATTCAGATGGGTGGAAGAGTGGGGACGAGCTGCTGGTATTCTGACTGATGGTAGCTCTGTTATCTTTGACAAAGCCAGATTGTGGAGGAAGCTGATCTCTTGATGATATCTTCTTTTGTAACCCTGTTTTATCTTCTTGATAAAACAGTTTATGTTAGGTTCTTTTTAAACTTTTGTGTTTTACTTTTCCAATTGGATAGGGGAGTGTCCTATCCAGGTGGACTGAGATGTGAGCTTGATATGAGGGGTGATATCTTTTCTTTTTGAAAGAGGAATAATAGAAAAAAAAATCCACAAGATAGAACTCAAGATAGAAGCACGAAGACAACCCACAAGATAGAACTCAAGATAGAAGCATGAAGACAACCCACAAGATAGAACTCAAGATAGAAGCATGAAGACAACCCACAAGATAGAACTCAACATAGAAGTATGAAGACAACCCACAAGATAGAACTCAACATAGAAGCATGAAGACAACCCACAAGATAGAACTCAGAAGATAGAAGCATGAAAACAACCCACAATATGTCACACAAATAGCACGTAGGAGAAGATGGAAAGTAACACAGAGGGCGTTCAGAGGAACCGGTTAATCCAGGCAGATAGCTTGGCTGACGAAGGCTCAGAGTTGGAACCAGATGAGGAAGCGTTCAAAGGGCGCTCCTCCCTACAGGCACGAACACTTGCGCACTTCCCCTCCTCCAACTTGTGCATCGCTCGCAAGGTAGGATTTTGCCTCAGAGGGGTACAAATAGGAGAAGGTGGGTATTGTTTATAGCGTTCAAAGGAGAAGGGAGCGTCAAAACGATGGGAACCATCACTGCAAAAGGGAACCATCACTTCCTTCACCCCCGTGAAGCCTATTAGGAGGAGAGAAAGGACGCATGGAGGCCCAGATCGGCTGGAAGTTTGACCTAAATCCTAAACCCGATGGTGGAAGAAATCGCAAACCAGTGGATAAGGGCAAGCGCAAGGTGTGGATGGCGTCATGGACGTCCCTGGAGCATTCGGCGCAGCAGAGGGAGTCGGTAGGGCCAGGCAAGGACGAAGGAGGCGGCAGTGGGCAGCAGAGGCAGGGCCAGGCGAGGACGAAGGAGGCGGCGAACCAGGCACCTTTCGCAGCGGCACGGGCGACGATGTGATGTTGTTTGTCCCGTCCTACCCCTCGCAAAAAAGATTGGAATAACGAATTCGAGGGGTTCCTGCCGAATTAGGTATTCGGCTTATTCTGCAGATAACCAATCCTGCGGGTGGGGCCTACCGAATAACCCATTCGGCTCATCAAAGTAGAATAGGCCTTATTCACAGAATAACACTTCCTTATTCCACGTTATTCTGCAAACAAAGTAACGCTTTATTCTCCGAATAGACTATTCTGTACCGGTACAAGCCATTCTTCCTGTCAAAGTTAAATTAAACTTATTCTCTCCTTATTCTCCTTTATTATTTTCTTATTCTCCAATCAAAGTGACGCTAAAATTTATGAAAACTAAAATTAAAAATAATTAATAATAAAATTAATTAATTGAATAATATTTAATGTTAATAAAAATTATTTGATACAGTGAGTAATAGGCTCTAATTGTTCGCCATTCAAGAATTTTTATTTACGCAGTTCACGTCATATAATCATATTTCTCCGGCACTTGCACGTGCGATACTGCGTTTTATTCGCTAGTTAGAAACAAAATCGTACCTCTAAACATAAACAATCTGACGGCTCATATGGTCGCAATATGACGGTGCATTGTGGCTCCATGTAAATTGTATCCCATGGACAGCATAAAGTAGGTAGTAACTGAACCCCAATACTATCCTGAGAAAAATCAAAAGATATTCCATCATCTTTATAGACACAACTTCACCCCTGTGATTCCACCGCCAACGGCTTGGGTATGACATTAAGAGCCGTTTTGGGAGTATAGTTAAAAAAAAAAACAGGGTATGTTTGGGACGATCGGGCAAATTGGGCTGGGCTTACAGTGGATACACATGTTGGGATGCTGACCTTGTCCGTCCTTATTTAGAATCAAGTAAAAGATGAAGGTACAAGCCCTGTTTAAATGCAACTTAGAGAACATGGATGGGGTTACCATCATCGGATTTATGGTACATTTATTATCTTAATGATAAATTTGAGAGAGTTTTCAGTATGAACTAACTCCAAATAAGTTTATGAAAAACATGTTTATAGAGAAATTTTGAGTTGAATTTACTATAAACTCGAAGTTGACTTATCATAAATATCTTTATGATAAATTTGAGAGAGTTTACAGTGTAAATTGACTCCAAGTAAGTTTATGAAAAACATATTTGTGGCAAAGTTTTGGGTTTACCATAAACTCGACTGAGTTTGTCATAACCTTTTTTTTACCGTCCAAGTTGGGATTACAGTGAAAACGCTTTTATGGCTTGGGCTGATAATTTTAGCATTTTATCTGGATGTTAAAGGACAAAGAAATGTATATACCATAAAAATACAAATAGTTATATCTTTATCTGTTAACGTCTTCGTACGGACAATATCTTTATTTTCACTTTAAAAGTGGAAAAAACTTATTTTCCTTTTAAACTTCGGATAAGGACGGTGGATATCCTTCGACAAACCTTTTATCCTTTGCGTCGTGCCACGTGGCGCGCATCCCCCGTCGTGAAGTTCCTTGTTGCATCCGCTTCGCTTGTGGCCGTGGGATACCTCGTCGTCCCGAAACGGGCGGTAGGAGACGAAACCCTAGTCGCGTCGCCTCCGGAGCAGCTATAAATCGCGCGGAGAGCACTTAACACACAAGTCCATCTTACCCATCCACGTCCTCTGTCCACACCTTCACCGGAGATGCCGGAGGACGAAGAGGGGTCTCTCCTCCTGGCCGTGCTCGGCCACAGAGGTAGGTAAGTGTGTTCTTCCGGGAGCGGTGGTTCGATCTCTGATGCCTATCGACGGTGTCTTTGCCGCTGCTGTTTTCCACTTTTTTCCCCAGTTTTCTCCTCTTTTTTGGAGGATTTTAGATTGCCAAACCCCGTCCGATCCGCCCCTTCGCATACTGCTGTGATCTATGATCTATGATCTATGATCTATCTGTATGTTGCTTCCACTTCTTGCGCTTGCGCAGGCTTTTCTGGGCAGATCCAGAGCTGTCGATTCCATTTTCCTTGTGTTCACTGCTGCGTAGATCAGATCTCGGAAGAGGGCTCATTGGGTCAGCTAGGAGTGCTCTGTGCACTCCACAATACCAGGAGGGGGAGGGGGAGAGCTCCTGTAGCGGTGCACCGGGGACTTCTAGCTGGCCCAATGAGTCATCGCAGAGAACGATCTATTACTAAGATTATTTTTTTCCCTACAAAAATCCATGCTCTTTGTGGACTTTTTGGGTAAATTTTTGCTGGATTTTGCTGTTCTTCATGTTCTTGGTTAGAATTAGATCTCTGGATTTGTGTATAGCATGTGCGGTGGCTGGGGATCTTGCTCCATTCCCAGTGAGGGGGAAAGACCTCTGATAGGAAGTGCCGTATGACACTCGAACAGCAGCTGCGCCGGCGCACTTCCGACCATCTCCTTCGCTTAACTGCGATTTCCCAAACTCGAAATGAAAATGGAACTTCTTCTTCCATCCGTTTCTCTCCCATTTAGCAGTGTTTGTTAGGTTGATCCGGTTAGAAGAGGGACCTGGTGCGGGACTCGCTTGCCCAGCTGTATGCGTGATTTTTAAATGGGTCTCTGAGAGGACTTCTTAATTCGATTATGTTGGTCTGGTGGTGCCCGTTTTCATGGCGCCTGTGGCCTAATAGTTAAGCAAGTGCGAGTGGCGATGATGACTGTTTTTGGTGCTTTGATTGCTCGCACGAACCTGCAAATTTTTTTTTTTCTTGTTCATTTTATCGGTAGATCTGATTCTGTTATGACATTTGTTTCTGCTAGTTATTTTGTTCTCATGATCCGCAATTCAAAGTGTGGAGTTGTCCATTAATTGGAAGTCATCTGAATCTATGCAAGTCCGGGTTTAAAATTTTTCCGTATACCTGTAGATTTCTCTCTCTGTGGTTTTTGATGGGAATGTGAGAAGTTTTTAGGGTGTCAAGATAAGGAAGTTATGAATTACCTATGTGAGGTTTTTACATATAAGCCCTTATAATCTATTGATATTACAAATAAGTCTTCCTAATCTGACTGTTTACAAATAAGCCTCCACAGTGAATTAGTAAAAGGCTCTTAAAACTTACAAATAAGTCCTTGAAAGTATTACAAATAAGTCCTTAAAAAGAGTTTATTTGTAAGAAAGTTACGATTGTGGGGATTTATTTATAAATAATCAGATTAGAGGGACTTATTGTGATATCAAAAGATTATAGGGTTTATGTGTAAAACCCCCCTCTATATCTAATAAGCTGCTTCTCTAGATTTCTGGTGCATCTGTTCAGCAGGATGTCATGGCTAATTCATTCCTTAGGCTATTCCTCGTTCAGTTTTTTTTTTTTTTGGGGGGGGGGGGGGTGGAGGGTTACTGTAACTAAAACTGAAATTCTAATGATTCAAACGGCATTGGCATTTGAGTTTGGCAACTCAAACTTGCCTCAGAATGAGGCAAGTTTCTTTTTTATGTGAGATTGATTTCCTTGTTGGATAATGAGGAAAACCAATTGCCAAAGTGGGGTGTAGCATGTGAAGAATATGATATTCGATCATGTTTTAGAACTCTGTTTTTCAAATTTTGGTGTCCTCGTTTCAAATGCTGTGTCTTCAACTGAAGAGAACAGGTATTAATAGTCTTTTGTTTTTGTACTCCCTCAGATCACTATTATGTTTTATGCAGCCACTCAGAATGTTGTCTTAATGATCTATGGACATAAAGCAGTCTCAAATGATGTTTAGGATGATCTTGTACTGTTTCATCCACATTTTCATGACCCTTCATCGAAGGGTTGTTTGTTTTAACGTAAAGCAGCGCAACTTGAAACGATTGTTTCATTTTACAGTGTCATTAGTTGTTTGGAATGATGTAAAACAATGTAAGGTAAAATCATATCTGCTTTGTCTGCCCACTTGACAGCTCAATTTTCTTGTTTTGGTTTACAGCAAAGACCCACTGTAAATCAAAACAAGAAGATTGAAGTATCCCTCTTACAAACAACCGAACAAATGTTTCTTGATTTGAAAATTTCACTTGTTTTGAAACCAGCAATTTTGAAACCGGTGATTTACAAAGTTTTACACTAAACAAACAACTCCTAAACCTAAGATTATTTGTGTAGGGCCATTTTTATTATGTAGACCACTAATAAAGGTAAATATATCCAAAGGATATTGGATTTTAGTGGTGCTGTCAATGTCTATGTATACCATTTTTTTTTTTGAATTTCAAAGTTGAAAACGTCAAGGATATTCACCTTTGCCCGCTTGCATGTATGAAAACGTCCATGTATTTGACTTGTTCAACTGTGTATTGAGTGAAAGCTTTGACAATTTATTGAATGTAAGTTCATAAGCATTTATTGAATATACAGTTTATATTCAGTCGAAAAAAAGAATATACAGTTTATAAGCCTTTTTCTAAACAATGTCTAATGAAAAAAACCCGATGCCTGGAGGAGGTGTATAGATAACAAGATGGAGGAATTTCTAGTTGGCTCAATGAGTTGGAACCAGCCGGAGGGCCGGACATAAGTTTTTGCTGATTTATGTTGACCAATCTTTCCTAGTTGGTCCATTGAATGTCCTTCGTTGTTGTATTAAAACTGAAATTCCCAGTTGCTGCAATGAAGTGTGAAGTGTGGTCAGCTTTATGTACTTTTTGTCGCATTTGTGGAATATTCTTGCGACTTCAGTGAAACAGCAGATGATGTCTGTATTAGGACTGTCAATGGATATCCGAGTTTTGATTATCTATTCTGTTTTCGTTTTTATTAATAGATAAAAAATTCTGTTAAAGACCACCTCTTAAGTTATAAGAAGTGGAAATGGATCTTCGATAATTATAAGAGTCGGACGTTATTACTCATTTCTGCATCTGTCAATTTGTTTTAGTTTTCAAATGATCAAGTATCTTATATATCCATCCACACACACATATATGTGTGTGTGTGTAAAATAGTGAGATCATCTCAGTTTGATAATAAAAAGGTCACAGTAAGAAGTTGGAATTTTTTTTACATTTTAATACGATTTTATAGCACATGTTTTTGTATATTTATATGTAAATTTAAATTGATAGATAAAGTAGATTTTAAAATTCAAAGTTTGTAAATTGTTAATTTTTACATATATTAAAATTTTGTAGGTTTAAATTTTTTAATTATTAAAAGAAAATTTACCAAAAAGTGAATAATAACAATGATTTTAAATATCTTCTTAATATAGTGAGTTGATAGTGGAAATTTCTGTTTTTGTTTCCTATTTTCTATTTAAAAGTGGACATTGGTGCAGAAACAGAAACATTCACTTTGGTTTTCATTTTCGTCTCTGATAAACTTTATAAGAATCGGGGGTGGAAGGTGCTGTTTCTTGTTCTGTCTCCGATCCATTGACAGTCCTGGATTGGATTGGATTGGATCGTTAGCTGGCCGATGCATGCTTTCTTTAGGCAAAAGCTTAATACATCCGCAATTTAGTTTTAGATCCTAGCAATTTCTGAATTTTGTGCGATATACCTGAACAGCTTGTATCAAGTTTGAGTGTAAAGAAGTTCGAACTGGTGCGGGTAATTTTGAGTTAAACTAAGGGTTGGTTTGTTTTCATGTAAAATGGGTTACATGAGAAGTTTTTTTTTGAAAAGCATACCACAATCATTTATCACTTATTTGGTAATTTGTAAAATTCTAGTGAATGGAAAATTAATTTATTAACGACTTTTTTTCCTTATTTTGGTATTTATGGGGTAAGTCATAATGTCTTATTTTCAAAGAAATTGAAAATATTTTTACGGTTGTCGAACGATGAATGTGTTTGTGAACCTGGCATCCAACATCATGAGCTTTTTGTATGTTCCTGGGAAGTGCAAGACTCAGTATGGGCTCTTGGCAGTAGTGTTGTCCATATTAATGACTGAGCACTTTCTTTGCCCGGTTTTTTTCATAAGGAGTTTAAACCGGTGTTTTAAGAATTGGACTAGACTGGTCTGCAGATCCGAAAACATTGGAACCGTGATCCTTGCTGGTCCGATTGATTGTTAATTGAAAAAAAGAACTCAATCGAACTTGATATGCATTATGCCATGTTGACTTTTGTCTTATAAATTAAGTGAAATTACATACAATATATATTTTTATAGATTATTTAATTAAATAAAATGGTCTAATAGTTTAAGCGGTGGTTCAAAATAAACTAGACCGAAAGACTGGTTTGATGGCAGGTTTTGATATTGGTTTAAGCGATTACGTAATGGAGTTAGTAGCAGAAGTTGAACCATGTTGAAAGGTGTGAAATGAATTATTGCTAATGATCGAAACCCAGATGAATTAAAATGAGTTGATCGCAAAGTTCGAGCTAGTTGGTCTTTACTATAGCTTAGAGGTACTACGATTCCAAGCTAGTAAGCTGGTAATAACACATTGACCATCTGATTGTAGAGTCTGCGATTCAGTGTTCTGGTTGTATTGATGTAAATACGGAAACATTGTGAAATAACGTATGTTTTTCTAGATGTAAAACAGATGCTCTCTTAATATTTTATTCCCTTGTATGCAAGCGTGATCAGTTCTTTATATGTGAAGCCTTGGGCTCCCCAGCGGACCCTGATTCTAGCGTAATCTGCTCTTTATATGTTCCTATGAAGAAAGCCCTACCATACGAGCACGGTTCGCTAGCTGTGTTAAGAGCACTGTTTGCTTTGCGTAGAGTATTTATTGGTAGCCCGTGAGTAGGCGACCTAGGGTTGGAATTATTAGCAGACGCTGAACCAACCCGAAAACTGTGTTAAAATGATTCGAAGCTTGTGAACTGCATCCCTGCAATTTTGGATGGGTGATCTAGTTCCTTAATTCTTTCTGTAAGCTCAAGCTGACCTATGTTTCCCATTTCACGGCATTAAATCATTTGAACGAGGTTTCATGCTAAATGGATACCATAAAGAATTTGGGTTTTGGCAAAGAATTTTTAGAGTTTCATATAATAAAAAAATATTGAAAATGTGCAGATGGGAAATAAGGTTCTTATATAAGCGTTGTCTATTACAAATAACATGACATTTGTCCACCTTAACCTTTGTTACAAGACGCCTTAAAAAAAGTTTGCGAAGTCATACTCGTACCGAAAAATCGTGGAGAGCATGGGCAAATCTACTTGCCACTTACCAATCTGCAGACAGCAGTGTTCATTTTTCCACTGTCATTGTGCAGACATAATTGTCGTCGTTTTCCTATGTGAAGGCGATGAGATTAGAGGGAAGGGGGTGTGTACATGTAGACAGTGACAGTCTGCTGTCTTATTTTGATCGTATCCACAAACATGGGATATAATTCAACGCTTCGCATGTGCGCGGGGGTTTGTGGCCAGGTTCTATAAATTGGACTGTAAAAGTGGATCGGTCAGGGTTGATTCTAATCTCAGTTCTGAAGCTAACGTCAGTTTAGGCTGGTTTTGGCCAATTCTGTCAGGTTTGGGCAGGTTTTGAATTGGACTGGTTCCAATTCAGTTTGGCCGATTTTTAGTACCATGGTAACTTTGTGGTAGGGGTGGGAGATCATTTCAGACTAACCTACACTTGTACAAAACTTTACTTTTAGTAAGACTTGACACTTGCTGCCGGAAACTCCAATTTTTGGACAACGTTGAGTCACCAAAATATAAGCAAGATTTTCGAGAACATATGTACCCGAAGAGGTTTGCTTCATAACTTTTTCCGGTAATCTACACTTTAATGACCTGCTGTGTTAAGCTTTTCTGGATTTTCAGTATACCGTTCAAATCCATTTTCTGAATGATACAAAGAAAATGAAAAAAAAAAAAAAAAAAAAGGTTTTCAAGACACCTATATGCTCATTTCAGCTTACCTGCTCCTTGGCCTTCAAACATGTAGTGCCACCACCAATGCCTACGAGCGGTCGTTCAATTGACCAACCATCTCTGTACTTTCACCCCAGCAATCACTCTTGGCCTTCCCCGATCGCTTCAGCGTTCCTATGTGCTTCCACTGCTTCCAATTCCCGGCTCCTCTGTTGGGTTTTCCTCACAGCACGAGCATGGAGTCATCTGAAAAAAAACATGGACCAATAATGTTAAACCGAACAAATGCGAGAAGTGCAAAAAAAAGGGTGACAAAGTTCGACCAAATGAACAGTTAAATAAGCATGTAATTATTCCGCAATCATATGCAAATAATTGCTGCAATGATGGAACCAAGTTTCAAGATCTCCTAGATTCAGGATACAAATAGAATACATATAGAATACACAGTTGACTAGCGCAACAGGATGGTAATATATGAAAGATAGGACTGTACACGATAGTCGTTGAAGATTGGATAACTTGGCTTCATTGATTTCCTGACTAAGGTCATAAAGGGAAAAATGAAATTAAGCTGGCACCACAACCAAGGAGACATGCACAGAAAAGCAGGCTATCTGTCTATTCAAGTGAGCTTCATCAACCGACGTCTTCTTTCTGAAAAAGGCAGCTACTTTGACCGGACTATTTGGAATCCACCTGGACACCACTCCCATTCGTCCATTCCCATTCATCGTTCTAGCTCTTATACATTCCTAACAATATTCATTGCAGCATGAGTAAGGTCTCCTGCTGGCAGGTTTATAATGATGGCTTTGAAATACACATCAGTAGTCCGTTGGTCATACAGGTTACGCTTTCCAGCATCATCCCAGTGAAGGTCCAGACTGGAAAGCAGCATGACCAACAGTGGGTTATCTCTCAACATGAAAATCATCTTGAATTTTAAATCCAGTGTTTTTAGGAAAGCCCTTAGCATTTTAGGCTGATGCAAAACAATTTCCATCATAGTTTGGTCATTTCAGGTAGAACAATACCCCCCCACCCTCTAATGAATTGCCAATTGAAAACAAGAATACAACTTACGGAGCAATCATTGATCGGCAAGATCAACATATATGACGGCCATGCTCATATATAAAACGACCTACAGGAAAGCAAATGAGCATCAAGTGCAATCTTGCTCTGTTTTAAATGCCAGATGATTGGACGGTTTGCCCAATATTTCAGCTTCTCTAGCTATTTGAATTTCGGAAGGCCAAAATAGCTGTTGTACAACTTTGCAAAGAAAGCGAGGAAGCAATGCTATGATTGCTATGAGTAAAATGGTGAGCCAATAGGTCTCTGACTTCGCCAGATGGTATATTGTCCTGACAAATGTACCCAAAAAGATTAGCACTGAAACAAGATTTTAACAAAAAAAAAAAAAAATTAACATTGACACTAACCAGTAATTAGGAAAATTGGGTATGGAATCCAATATCACAATGCAGGCGCAAGTGATAAATATAGATCCCCATGTTGCAATATGCGTAATCAATACCCAACGCTGGATATCCATTGCCAAGTGAAAATTTACAAGAACAACAACTGCGATAGTCCACAAACTGCCAAGACTCCATATATCAATTGAGCTGTTCCGGTATGTAAAAAGAGGTACATAGAAAAGAACAAGACTTTGCCAAAGAGTATCGACCATTGTAATCCAAAAGAGGCGCATATTGTAACTCTCTTGTCTATGCCCTGAACCATAAAGTTTTGGGTACTGGAGTAGTGTCCTGTGACTCAAGTCCTTGTCCAAAATACCGACCACTATTGTTGGGATGGATGTGTAGATTACAGAGTAAAATACACTACTCCAATCAGTCAAAGCAGAGGTTGCAGAGAAAGCTGTGCATAATACATACCTGAAGGTTAAAAAGATAACAATCACGTCAAGATTAGCTAATAATTGTTGCCATAAGCCTTATTTATCCAAGCACAAAAAATGAGATCAGAGCATGCAGCATGCTTTATAGGGTCAAAATTCAAGATCAATTTGAAATGGGAGTATGTGACTCAGAAGATGATGCAAAAACCAATGCACTCGTCAAATACAAGCGAACAATAGTATCTTGGAAAGTAAAATCCATTTCCTGCATGATTTGCAAAAAAAAAAGTGGCACTCAATATTGAGATATCTGCTTCATTTTACAATCCTATAAATTGGTCACAATCCCAAATAATCAAATGGCTTTGCACGTATGATGGGATGCACATAAACAGGTCAAAAATAAGCCTACACAACAGCTGAACCAGGCCCACATGCAGATATAGTTGAAGCAACATGCGTGAAGGCACTATTCACATTGAAATTAGGGAAGCATGGCTCTGCAAGAGTCCTGAGGTTCTGGAAAGAATTCAGAACCACATAGATGTTAGTGAGATCCTACATAATGCGGTATCTCTCAATTCTCTCTGTGACAACAAGAAAAAGCAAGTCTTGGTCATAATCCTGAATTTATGCCTTCTCTTTAAGGGCTAAGAAGACATTTTCCATCAGATTTGTCCAAACGAAATGAGAGTGCAACACAGAAGTCACAGGTTAAACAATACATACCAGAATAACATCAGGACAAATACAGCATTTCTGTAGAAGTTGTACAGAACCAAGTAGCCTACACGCTGGTAATTCCAGTGGCCATGCACAAGAAGCAATCTCTTCAGAAAACGGAACTGCCCCATAGCAAAGTCTGCTGCCATTACTGCTTGACGACCTTCCTGACCACAAATTCCAACACCAACATCCGCCATCTGGATCATTGAAACATCATTTGCCCCTGCCAAAATCATTTCACAATGAAGCAATGTGCAAAACAGGCAAATTTTACTTTCGGAAGTTAGAAATGGAGATAAATCATAATCCAACCTGAAAAATGCTTCATGTGTTGAGTAATTCAAGGAAAAAAATGATACTGCAAACCAAAACTGCACTTGCTCCTTTAATTATGTCATAAAATATCATTTGGTCAGCATAGTCACCATCACAACACTTCGATCAACTTGGAGACAGTTTTAAATTTTATTACGAGGAAAAAACATGATTTTTTTCACCGATTGTCAACCTGGCATCATGCATGCAGCAGCAAATTAAGACAAAAGCATACTATTTCGGATCAAATTGAGGAAAATGCTCAAGCCCCACAATCATTAAATGTCCTCCATGGTATCAAAGATCAGAATCAGGACCACTCTAACATTTTCTGCCCCACTGATCCCAAAAAGACTGGCTGATCCCACCCAATACTAAGTTATCTATTTTGTTGAAGATTGGAGCAGCAAAATTCTAAAACTTGCTGAATATTCCCTAAAAGTCAGGAAACATGAAAAAGATGCATCATATGCCATGAGAAACTTCTATAGTTTCCAAAACGTTATCAGCCCTGACAGCTTTAGCTGCGGGAACATTAATCAAACATCTCTTCTTTAGAAGCTGACCTGATTGTAGGTTGCAGTGGCTAGAGAGAGAGACAGAGAGAGCTCTTCAAAAAGCTGGAGTCCTTAGTTTGACTACAGATGTTAAGAGAAGGCTTTCATGTCACAATGTATAGAAAACACAATCCCAAGGATAAGAGATTGCATTGGGGTCTTTGCTCTTCAAAAAGGTGGAGTGCTTACTTTGACTTCAGATGTTAAGAGAGGGTTCGTGTCACATTGGATAGAAAACATGATGCCACACTCCCAAGGATAAAGTAGAGCCAAAAGGTGACTGCAACGGTTTAGGTGCAGTTTAGTGAGCGTGTGATGGCAGCTGTTGGATCATTTAGAGATGTTTTGCACTGGCCTTCTGAACCACCATAATAAGTTTATGATCCCAGAAATTTGGATCCAACCAACGAAGTGACAAAACCAGGATATGGTGGATAGATCTAGATAGCCAGATTAAAGCGAATCAGATCCAATCCAGTGATGCCTTGATTCTGTCAACTTAACAATGTGCTTTAAAGAAGAAAATGATATGATGATTCAAGCAATTCTCTAATCAAGCAGCAATATGATTTGGGCCATCGGGCTTTCAGGATTCATAGCAACAAGATTGCACTGCTTTTTATATCAAAAGTGATATCTCTGACAGAAAATCCTTCCTAAGCAACCATCAAATGCCCTGGTCTATATCATGACATGAAACTATTAGTACAGGTAGATCCATGTTAACAAGTATGACAAAAAGAGGGCACCTGATAAGTTCATGGCCTCTTCAGTCAATGCTGATCAAAAATTGAGTTGGATGATCAGCAATCTTATGACAGCTAATCACACTCATTATCAGACCCAAGGTTTGCCATATCGCTGATCCGTACTGGATCATATCTTCCCAGATACGATATGGTACTGATCAAAGTGGGCCGACTCACACGGGTCAGGTGGCTTAGGCCGTGAGGCCTATCTCTATTTTTTTTCAGATTCTTTAATTATATGAATAATTATGACATAACTAAACTTTTAACTCTAGTGATTTATTAATGGTAATGACTTTAAGCAAAATTTAGGAGAAATCTATCCTATTAATCAATATAAAAGTGTAAACTAGCTATTAAATTGAAGAAAAAAGTCTAATTATTTACCAATTGGAGTAAAGGAAGTCCAATTACTTATCAAATTAGAAAAAAAATTAATAAGATACAAGTCACGTCAAATTTCATGGAGCAGGCTCGAACCAGATTGCAGCCACCCATGCCAAATCGCAGCATATTGCACGAGTTGGCACAAGTCACATTGAGTCGGCACGAGCCGCGGTCCAAGTCGCATCGAGGCTCAAGTCAGATGTGTATCAACGAGTCCATGCATCCCAATGTATCGGACTCATCAAGGTATGAGTCGGCACAATCCGGTACGATACGACAAACCATGACCACACGGCCCACACCCATTTCAATGGTTTTGGCTGCATTGGTCCGTGTATCTCTACAGTGATTCTGCATCCTGCCATAACATGACCCTACCCATGGCCCAATATATCAATGTTGAAGTGAAGGGGTTACTAATCCTATCTCAAACAGATACAAGTGAGGACAAGGGAGCTTTGCATAAGCCTTTCCATTCAATGGTGATTTGTTTTGAGTTGGATGCTCTATGGAACAAAATCCTTACAAACATAGTGAACTTGAAATAAATCTCTGTATCTTATATATTTTGATATTAGTCTCTACAAAATTAATATAACTTACTAATAAATCCTTCGAGCTAAGAATCATTTAAAAGAAGCAAACATTCATGGAACATTTTTCAAGCCAATGTTGAAATGGAGAAAATACTTGAAATGACTAAAAAGTAAAAAATCGAGCCCCAATAAAGAGTAAAAAATGACCTTAATGGGTTGACCCTAATAATAATTTTTGATTTTATAGTTTTTTTAGGATCATTTGATTCGAGATCAGGTTATATGGACACGTAGACTATGTTTGGGGGAACCTAAAAAAAATGTTTTTTTATTTTTTTGCTGCACCGGCAACTAGTGTAGCACCGTCTGTCGGTGTTGCAAGTAAAACTTAAAATTTAAACAGAGGTATAAGTGACTTTTTTCAGAGTGAGTTAAGCTTAAACTCATGTTTAACTATGGTAGAGTTGATGGAAGCAAACGGTAAAGATTAAGAACTAAAAAGTTTAGGACTAATATCAAAATATGTAAGATACAGGAAATTATTTCAAATTCACTATGTTTATAAGGATCAATATCCAAAAAAATCCAAAAATAAAACCCACTATCAGAATATGCAGTCCATTGATAATGCATAAGCAAAAGAAACCACTTCACATTTGCAAAAAATGAGTCCTTATCAAGTGAATGGGTCTCTCCAGTGAAATAGTTTTAAGTCAGCACACTAAAGAACAAGTTGTAAAACCATAAGGACCAACAGATCTCTCACATCCATCAAGAAAGCATCTGTTCACTCTCTTCATGGCTCTCCAGGAACTCTCCAAACTAAAGGCAACTTCATTCAGAATTTTGGCAAAACTTGAAGACCTCTGACTTAAGCATTAAGCTATCCCTTCAACCCTGATCCACAGTCTCAACCCCCCCCCCCCCAAAAAAAAAAAAAAAGCCTGTATGAACCAAGGATGGCAGTACCGGTATCGAAGGGTACCGATACCGATACGTACCGGTATCAGGTCCATTTTGACCTAGTACCAGGCCAGTATCGGCCGGTACCGGTCCACTCAGTATGGTATTGGTACCCACCGATAGTGCCAACCATGGTATGAACTGAATCCTAACCACTGCTCAAGATATTAACACTTTCTGAATAAGACCCAGGTTCATACAGATTTTAGCTCTTCTGCAGCCCAGAAGACTTGATTATCATGGTCACATGTATATTTCAGATCTAGCTTCATCTCGGTCAAAAGTTTCTGCTCATGCATAGACCTCTTGCCTGCAAGTTCATTTGGCTTGGATGAATGCGGATATGCTAGTCGTCTAGACCATCTCCTTCAACTCATCCATCTGCTGTCCAGCAGTATTTTTCTCTCTTCAAGAAACTTCAGTCATCTCTTAGACCGTTCTTGGCAACTGGATAAGTGGTGGGAGGACTATTCAGCTTCTAAAAAATTCAAGGCAAATAATCTAGGGAACATGTGGAACAGTTCCTTTGTGAAAAACCATTTGGTAACCATTTGGGCTATATTCCCGAAGCAAATATTTCTTACACAACGAGGGATGGATTGATAGTTTTTAGATCAGAGATTATGTGTCAAATGTGTGGAAGAGTATTCTACGAAATTTGGATTTCTATAATTGCTCCACTTCTATTGTAGTGGGTAATGGTCAAAGGGTAACATTCTGGGAAGATGTGTGGAAGGATGGAAGAGCTTTAAAGGATAGATTCCCTAATCTATACAAGTGTACATATCAGTGAGCTGCAGAATTCCTCATCTCAAGGGAGTTTTTGGGATTTTAGATTCTCTAGGAACTTCCTAGTAGAAGAAGAGAGGGAATTCTCAGCTTAATCAGTTACTTCATGGGTTTCATGGTCTAAATGAGAGGAAAGACACGAAGTGTTGGAGATGGGACTCAAAAGGCACATTTTCGGTCAGCTCTCAGTGAAGATTTTAACCTCAGGTGGTGTCAAGGTCAGCTGGGCTTCTAAAGTTTGGAACAATTTCCTTCCAATCAAGATCAGATTGTTTATGTGGAAAGTGGCTTGGGACAGATTACCCATGGGAGATAGACTCAGGTTCTTAACCCCAGACAAAAGATTGTGTTCTTTCTGTGGAATTTTTGTAGAGACAGTGTACCATCTCTTCATTAATTGTGGCATTGTGGATGTTATTTGGAAGGCTTTTTTTAAAATTCTAGGCATGAAACAAGGTTGCTTTAATTCGGTTGGCACCTTGCTGGAATCAGATTTGTCCTTATCAGCAGGAACAAAAATTGTGGGAACCTTTGCTACCAGCTATGCTGTGGGCCATCTGGAGGGAGAGAAATTCCAGAATTTTCCTCAACCAGTTTTCGTGTCCAGCAGGGATCATTGGGAAGTGTATTTTCTTTTTTCAAGAATGGAATTTCAGAAGACATGGGGTTAAAATTTCAGACTCTGTAATTATTTTCAGAATTCTACAATGGAAATTCGTTTTTACCTGATGGGTTGGGAGTGAAGAAAGATTCTTCTCTTTGGGAGGTTTTTTGTGCTGAGAGGGTTCTGAGTCTTATGTAAATGTCTACTATCTTAGTGGACTTTTATTGTGTTTATTTTCTGTCTTTGTAATTTTCTTACCATCAATGAAATGAAACCGGCCTTTGCTCCCTTCAAAAAAAAAAAAAAAACTATCATGAGAATAAATGAAAAAAAAAACTTCATAGCTATATGAGAATAAATGGAAAAACAATTGCTAAATATCAAGTATTAATAGAATAAAAAGTCATCAAATTATGAAAAGAAAATTTCAGCAACTTTTCTGAGCCAGGTAAACTTATTCATCCTCCTTTTATATTCCAAGGGCCCTCTAGAATTAAAAAACTGCTAGTAATGTGCCCTCATTATCCCTCCCCATTTCATTGCCAAGCACACTTTTCACATATAAAATCCATTTATTCCTCTAAATTTATCCCTCTATGGATTTTTAACATTTAAAAGATACTACTAACGGAATCTCATTCCTCCATTTTATTGCCGAGGAGATCATTTAACTATTCCTCTATAAAATGCAAGCTTAGCTATGCTTTCCTCATTGTCAGCATGCCCTAACCCATTGGTTTCCCTTTAGTGACATTAAGTCAATCTTGGTCTTAGCATCATGACATTGTCCCCTCAGAGTTGTGTTCTTAACTACTTTGCCCATTTTCCCAATGCTCACTCATGGCATCATATTACTTTTGTCATATCATTGTGACTTTGACATTGCCTCCATACTTGTTTCTATAGACAAGCATATTTGAAGGCCCTTTGAAGTAGGACAATGGCATCTCCCATCTTGTAGACCTTGCACATCATGTTGGCCTTCACACAAAAATATGAATGCAGTGTTAAATTTTTGTTTCATGTCAGTAATGCTTAACTAATGACTAGTGTCCAAATGAAAGTGACCAGACACCTAAAATCAATACCAAATAGGATGCATATAGTGCTTCAGAGATGACGATCTACAACCAAGCAGTACAACTCATCAGCAGAAATGGACACTAGGTAATTGTGGAACAGTAGACCAACATAAACCAATAAACATAAGTTAGCCAACACAACTCACCGTCACCAATGGCTAAAGTCATGTCATTTGTCCTACTTTTTATTAAATCAACTATTCCAGCTTTTTGTAAAGGAGCAACGCGGCAGCAGAGCACCACTCTACAGGATATTGCCAAATCAAAAAGCTGTTTAAGAAATAGAAGAGGGCAATAGTGAGAAGTGCAAGAAAAATATCCAGATATAAAGAAGACCTTAATCAGGGGGGGGGACACAGAAACCAGAAATTGTACAGTGAAAACTGGTCACAATTTTTTCTGAGGAAAGAGAAAGGATCATGCCTCTTGTTCTAGGTCTTTCTCTAAAATATAAACAAGACTGTTGCCATCAATTACTAGTGCTAGTGGAGCACCAATGGAACCAGTCAAATTTTCTTCATACTCTAGAACATTGCTGGAACCTCTGTTATATTTTTCTGATTGTTGTCCACTTTCTTGCATCTCAACATTGGAATTCTTGGCATTGCTAGAAATATCCATATAAGCATTGTTGAGATTCTTCATTTTCAGACTTCTATTTCTCAAATTTACTGGTTTTATTCCATATTTTGCCATGGCATCAGATAGAAGAGTTCTGCATTCCTCCTCTGATGTGCCATTGATAATAATCTGCTGCATATTCTGTGTCAAAAGCTTGCATGAGAGGCCAATTGAAATTGCAGTCTCTTGTTTGTCACCTGTGAGAACCCAAACCTTAATTCCAGCTTGTCGAAGAGACTCTATAGCCTCAGGTACACCATCTTGCAATTTGTCTTCAATCCCAGTAGCCCCAAGGAGATTCAGATTGCATTCAATAAGAGCTGCTGTCTGACGGAGCTTGGCTGACCTCTCAGTCAACGAAGTACTGGCTTCTTCATACCTGCTCTGCCATTCCTCAAATTCTGAATCATTAAGGTCCTTTGCAGCAACTACAAGTGTGCGCAAGCCCTTTGATGAATAATCAACCAAATGGTTCTCTGTAGCACGCCTCACACTAACAGATGTTCCGTATCTCTCATCAATATTTTCAGTCACTTTTTTAAGAATGCTGAACATCGAAGTATCAGCTCCTTTCACAAGAACCTTTACAGCATTACTAGGAAATCTAATCACCACAGACATTCTTTTGCGTACACTATCAAATTCATGCAAACCTAAGACATCCAGCCTGTTTCAAACATGAGGAACCTGTCAGAGAAGCCATAACGCAAAACTACCATACAAAATGACAATTTAAGGAAAAGAAAAAAGAAAAAAAGCAATCATCAATGAGCAAATGGCAGAAAGATTAAATAATAGATCATACACCACCTTAGTTCCTCCCCATTCACATCCACAACAATGTGTCCAGATGTGCGCTCAATAAGTGTGTACCCATAAGCTGAAGCTGCTGCAACTAAAGCCTGCTCGTCAGGAGACTCCCCCTGATACGCAATGGCTTCTGCCTCATCGTGAAACTCACCACCATGGGATGAATTTCCAGTCAAAACTGGGATCACAGTGTTACAGGCAGCCAAAGTAAGAAAAAATTCATGAGCAGCCATTCTTTCCTCCCCTGTCAGGCTTTTGTGCAACAATGCCACAAGTGCAGGATCAACATTGATTGCTGACTTAAGTTTCCATTGCCGCCTGCCAACTGCACCTGCATAGCAAATTAAGTAAAGAAAATCCACAAAAAAAACAAAAGCAAGATGTTAAAAGAACAATGAGCTCAAATATGGATGAGGAACTAAAAACCACAGAAAGACTTGGCAGAACAACTATCCAATCAC
The DNA here is from genome assembly GCA_030544215.1 of Zantedeschia hybrid cultivar. Classification (NCBI taxonomy): domain Eukaryota; kingdom Viridiplantae; phylum Streptophyta; class Magnoliopsida; order Alismatales; family Araceae; genus Zantedeschia; species Zantedeschia hybrid cultivar. The sequence goes on from JARZZO010000005.1 coordinate 14,773,871, forward strand.
ACAGTAGGGATAGAAAATCCATCTCCGGTTAGGGAACAAATGTCCAAAGTTTGTTATAGATTGACCCATTTGGAGAAAATAAAGGTTGCTTTAACAAGCTTACTGCATTGGATGAGAATTCATGGCATACTAATATTTTTCCACTGAAGAGCCTTCTCATCAGAATATGGCACATAAGGCGGGAATAGTGCCAGGTAGATGGATGCATGCAGGAAAGAAAGATACATTTTTGTACTGGTGGATATATTTACCTTTCTCATTTCTAACTCTTTACCATGTAGCTGACTAGTCTATGATAGGAATTTTTTCTCTCTCATTTCCCCCTCATGACTCAACAGTGGTTTGAGTTGTAGGCCGATATTGGCGGTAGGACTATATGTGACATAACCAAAAAGAAAGTGAGGTCCTTAGCATGATGATGGGGGTACATATGGGGCTACACACGAAAAAAAAAATCACCGATAGCAAATTTTATGCAGTATATCTGAGTCAAGACCTGATTCTTAAAAGAAACAATGTCAAAGAAAATAGGTCCAGCAAAGTTGAACAGGACATGGCACAAGACTAAAGTACATAACAAATCAAATAGCAACAAGACCTTGTACATTTACTTGTTAACCTTGGCTAGGCATAGGTAAACACCAGAATGGCAGGGGATCCACAAACCCACCCATCACTACTTTCCATTCTGGACCAGTCCATACACACAACTTTTACTTCCTGTGGTGAATGATGCAGCCAACCACACCACAGAAGCAGACACAGTAAAACTGATTTAAAAAAAAACAATTAATCTGGGGACAATTATGTAACAACTTGTGAAACTATGGCAAAAAGATGAATAAGTTAAAGCAACCAACAGGAATTTCAAAACAAAAAATGGGTTTATGGGGATGGATACTTCTTTACTCAGGCAGTTTTTTTTTGGGAGACGAGCATGCAAAATTAAATTTAATCACTCTTTTAATCTGATTTTTTCAAGTGGTTGGTACCAAGGTTAAGAAACCCGGGATCGGGGCTTGGATCGGCCGGTCCAAAACCGATCGGATCGGCCGATTCCGATCCGAGTCAGTCCGATCCCGGCCGATCCTGGCTGAGTCAGGCTCGGCTGGTTCGGATAGCAGAAAAAAATAGAAAAAAATATGAAAAAATGTAGAAAAAATATAAAACACAAGTCTAATGCATAATTGTGTTGAAATACATTGATTTGAAGTACATAAGATGTTGTTGGACAAAAAAACCTTGAATAAACTTACATATATGATTATGAACTTACATTTACACTGACACACAAGCACACACATGCCCGCACACACAAAAGAGGTCCTTTTCAAGACATGAGTGGATAATGCTTACATACCATAATGTCAACTTGCATAAATGGAACGTGCTAAGTAATGCTAATGGATTGCACTCACCAAATGTTAACAAACTTTCACCCAAAAACCTGAATCTGCATTTTCTATTTCTTTCCTGCTTTCTGCCACAAACTAAACAACTAAACCCCTTAAACATCTGACACAACCAAAATCCATAACTGTAACCAACGAAATAGAAAGATAATATTCAACCTGTCATTTCAACTTCAGCCAACATCTGCTCACTTCACCCCCGCCAAATTACTGAAAGTAAACCGGGACCATCCATGGATCACGACCTCCCTTACACCAGAGGGCATTGCATCAGATGTAACCACATGAACAACCAAAGAATACACATCAGGTATCAAGCACGCGAACAATGATGACCGAGTCAACAAAGAAGAAAATAATGGAAATGATGTGATCCCATTCAAGGTTAGTTTGACCCCCAACGGCTAGTCAAACTAGCCGTTGGGGGCCGGGTCGGGCCGATCCGAGCCGACCCGGCCCGATCCGGTCCAGGATCGCCCGATCCGAGTCCTGGACTCGGTCAGGAAACCCGGGATCGGCACGGTCGGCCAAAAACCTGTCCAACTCGGCCGATCCGTGCCGATCCGAGCCGAGTTTTTGAACCTTGGTTGGTACCACTAAATTGTATAAATATGAGAAAAAAGAAAAAAAAAAACTCTCAAAGTACCCCTCTATACAAAGCACCTAAAGGGTGAGGAAGTCTATGACCTCCAAGAGTGCAAAAAAGGAGGCATTAGCAATGTGCTCTACACAAAAGATTCTCATCCACCCCCCTCACCCTGTTACCAAAAAAAAGCTACCACTCTATCCAAATCAGAACCCTCCCTCCTGAACATCATTTTGTTCCTTTCCGTCCAAATGGCCCACAAAGTAGCATGCAGGACCAGCCACCACATGATTCCATCACCCTTGCTAAATAATGCTACGAGCCGAAGAAGACAAAATCTGATCAGGGCCTCCGCATTGTTACTAGGTACAAATCCAGCCAAAGCTAAGCGAACAAACTATGCCATGCTTCCTTTTAAAATGAACAGGCCACAAATAGATGGTCAAATGTCTCATCCAATTCACTGCACAAAGGGCAAGTGAGAGGGACGTCATAGCCAAATCGCAAAGCCTATCAGAAGTAGGAAGTCTGCCAATGGAGATCCTCCAAAGAACTTTGACTTTGAGAGGGATTTAGGAGCCCAAATCTCCCAAAGGAGAGAGTCTGAGTCCCCCCATCTGCAATGATAGAATAGGCAGATTTTACAGAAAATGTACCATGAACGGACCCCCACTTCCAAGAGTCACGTGAAGATGGGTCCACCATGAATTCTTGAAGTGACAGCAACAAAGAGGCGAAATCCTGAATCTCCTCCTCCCTAAGATTCCTCCTGGAAGAAAGGCTCCACTCCCTACTGCCCTGAGTTTGAACCTCCACCATTTGTGCCACCAGTGCTCCCTGGTTGGCTGAGACTGAGAAGAGCTTTGGGACACTTGTATGCCAAAAAGGACATCCATGTCCATCACCCAAAGAAACATGAGTAGCAGCAAGAATGACATCAGATGCCTATTGGATCCCCTTCCACACTTGTGACACATTATACGGTGCCAAGATTCAAAAACTCGGCTCGGATTGGCACGGATCGGCCGAGTTGGACCGGTTTTGGGCCGTCCGTGCCGATCCCGAGTAACCTGGCCGCGTCCAGGACTCGGATCGGACCAGGTCGGCTCGGATCGGCCCGACCCGGCCCCCAACGGCTAGTTTGGGCCTTAGGGGTCTATTTAAACCCACCCAAGGCCCTCCTAAGGCTCCACAAATTTTCTTTGAGCCTCCTAACATTCTTGCTCTCTCTCCCACTCTCTCGATCATAGAATTCTCTCTTTGTCTCTCCCACGAGGTCACTACTAGTCTACTACAAGCTCCGCGATCTCTCATCTTCTTGTGCTGTGAAGGAATGACATTTCAAGATGCTGCTGAGCGGTCATCCGGGAATCCTCCTAGCACTGATCTTGCTTGGGGTCATTGCACACCGGTGGACATGGGCCAAAGAAAGGTACAATGCAAATATTGCAACCGGGTCGTCTCTGGCGGGGTCTACCGATTCAAACAACATCTTGGAATAAAAGGTGAAGTTGTAGCATGTACTCGAGTTCCTTCAGAGGTTAGGATCTAATTTCGAACTTATATGAAGGAGAAGGAATCAAGCAAAACAAGTACTGCCAAAAGAAGACATGAAATTCGAGAGGAATTGTCTGAACTAGCGCGAAGGTCTGATGCTGGAGTCCGGCTTGGTGGAAGTAATCAACCTATAAATATTGATGATTGGGATACAAATAAGTTTCTTATTTAACTTATTTTCATGTTCTTCATTTAACGTTTTCAGATAAATAGTTATAGTAGATTAAATTTTTTTTCTTTTACATTTAGAGCTGAATTGCGACGTGCAATGGAAGCAAGCCGGCGATCCTTTGCAGATGAGGACTTATTTCGGCAAACTGGAAGATAAGGAGGACAAGGAAGTGGCTCCACACCTTCTGCACAAAGGAGCACTAGCGCCGACATGAGCACTAATGTATGCGAGGAGCTGCCTCAGGAGTTCACTAGAGCTGGAGATCCTAGAGTATGTCCAATAGATCCCTTCCTCACCAAGAAGAGGGATAAACAACCTTCTATTAGTCCTGCATTCAAGAACTTAAAACTTTGTAAGGAGAAGATAGGGAGAGTTACATCTAGGTGATTTTTCTATAATAATATCCCTGCTAATACTGCCAAGGGGCCATATTATAAGTCTATGATCGAGACCATACAAGAAGTTGGTAAAGGGGTTGAAGGACCTTCACCATATGAGATATACAACAAATACTTGGATATGGAAGTTGATGACATCCGAACATACATTACATCATTTGAAAAGATCTGGGATGAGTATGGATACACTTTAATGTGCGATAGATGGACATGTACATAAATCTTATCTTCATTTTCTTATCTTATCTTAATTTTTTCTTAAATCAGAATGGGTCTCTTTCTGATTTCTTATCACGTTTGGAACTTTACATGGATAACAAGAAGAAGTATGATCAATTTCTTAATTTACTGCAAAGCCGGAACTGTATTTTGGAAGTCTATTGATGCATCTGGAAAAATAAAGAATGCCCAGTACCTATATGAATTAATGGATCAAATGGTGGAAGAAGTGGACGAAAAAAGGATTGTCCAAGTGGTTACGGACAATACAGCGGCGTTCAAGTTAGCTGAACAAATGTTGATGCAGAAGAGAGAACATCTATACTGGGTTCCATGTTCTGCTCATTGTATTGACTTGATGTTGGAAGACATTTGTTCTGATCCGATGGTAGATGGAGTGGTCAAGAGTGGTAGATTTATCACCACATTCATCTACAACCACAACAACATTCTGGATATCATACACACATACTCATAGAAGAGAGTTGCTTCGTCCGAGAGCCACCAGGTTTGCATCTCAATATATCTCTCTAGATAGTTTAAGTCAACAAAAGAACAATTTGATTAGGATGGTGGCATCGAAAGATTGGGAGAATCACATATTGCGGCATGTACCAACTAAGGTCAGAGAGAAATATAAGAAAGTGGCTGATCTAATTTAGTCTAGACCCTTCTGGAGGGGAGTACAAGCGGTGTTAAATATTGTAGAACCGCTTGTCCGTGTCTTGCGATCTTGTGATGGAGAAAGAAGATCGGATATGGGATATTTATATGAAGCTATGGACAGAGCTAAGGAGCTTATTCAACTTAACAATCCAACAACCTATGTGAAGTGGTGGGACATAATAGACAGACGTTGGGAACATACTTTACATCACGATCTTCATGCAGCTGGTAAGCTACTAACTTTCTATATGTATTATTTGTATACACATTTCTCTTAAGTAATAACTAACTTCGACTTATTTATTTAGGTTATTTTTTCAACCCTCAGTACATGTTTAGAACTGTTGGGAAGAAGGATAACTATGATAGTTACTCGGAAGTGTTGATGGGGGCTAAGTCTGTTATTAAGCGCATGCTTGCAGATAAGGACAGAGCAATAATGACATGCAAGCAAATGCATGATTACAGAATGATGTTATACCACTTTGGGACAAGTACTGCTCAAAGAGTTGCTAAAATTTTGAGTCCAAATTTGAAAATTATTAACCAGATGTTCTACTTAATTTTTAATTATAACTTGCACATTGTTGACATGGTCAATTTTCTATTTATAGCTGACTGGTGGCTAGATCATGGAAAAGCATATAGGTATGAAGATCTAGCCTATGTCGCAATTCGGGTATTAAGTCAAACAACCTCTTCATCAGGTTGTGAGAGAAACTGGAGCACATTTGGCTTGATTCACACCAAGCAAAGGAATATATTGAAGTCGAGCCGTCTAGAGAAGCTAGTATTCTGTCATTATAACATGAGGTTGAAGCTAAAAAATCTGGAACTCATAAGGAACCTTCAAAGGCAGGAGAAAGAGAGAATTTCCGGATAAGCCACGGAGACGACACATGCAGAAGAACCCATAGACTTGGATAAGCTGTTTGAGGAGCAACATCCACTAAATGCATAGATTGATGCAAGCACCTCAAATAAGCCTGAATTCAACCCAAATGATCGGGAATGGGCGGAAGGTGAGTTAGATAATGTTCTACTGCTTACTGATTTTCAACCTCCTCCTCCAAAACATCAGAAGAAGAGCAAAAAACAAGCACCAAGAAAAAAGAAGAGTGGTACTGGAATTCAGATTGCTGATCTGGAGACTATCGAGGAAGAGGATGAAACGCTAGAATCAAGTGATGAGGTCCAATATCAAACCTCAAATGATTCGACATCAAAGACGAGTTCCGACAGTTCTGAGGATGGCGGAGATGCTACCAGTGCCCCAGCCCCACCTCCACCAATTCAATTCACTGGAGAAGAAGAATATACACACATGCTACCCAAGATTAACATCATGGTAGCAGAGCAGGACGTGAAGAATCTTCTATTCAAACATTTAGCAGATCAAAGAGAAAGGACAAAGGTAAAGCTCCTCAGTGTGCAGAGGCCAAAGAAGAACTTAGGAGGAAGAGAGAATATCAGGAGCAACTATCAGATGTATCATCATATTCTCCATACGAAGGGTATAGTCAGCCTACTGGATATGTAGTTTACCCTCCTTAACATTCTGATACATCCGACTATTCAGGGGGTGGTCTAGAATATCCACAATTGTCAATCATTTATACCAATACGGATGACTATAGCCGGTATGTGATGCAATATGAACAATACTACCAGAGCTATATGTCATGGACTGAGTATGTAAGGTATATTTTCATTCAGTATAATGTACGTTTGGAATAAATGTAAGTTCATAATCATATATGTAAGTTTATTCAATGTTTTTTTGTCCAACAACATCTTATGTACTTCAAATCAATGTATTTCAACACAATTATGCATTAGACTTGTGTTTTATATTTTTTTCACATTTTTTCATATGTTTTCCCATTTTTTTCTACTATCCGAACCAGCCGAGCCTGACTCAACCAAGATTGGCCAGGATCGGGCTGACTCGGATCGGAATCGGCCGATCCGATCGGTTTTGGACCGGCCGATCCGGGACCCGATCCCGGGTTTCTTAACCTTGATTATATCCCACTTGAATGGCGACCTCCAATAGTACTTCTCTCTAACAACCTGTAGATAACCCCGAAGAAACTGTACCAAGTTTCCAAGGCCATTTGAGAGAAGTTCTAGATTGAAGTCACAAATGTCCTTTATCCCTAATCCACCATTTTGTTTAGCACCAATCTATCCCCATAGGACAAAAGCTGACCCTTCCATTCTACTAGACGAAGTGAAATCTGCGAACAATTGGTTACCACTCCCCTCACCTAATGGCCCTAGGTGATAAAGGGAGTCCTAAGTAGGAAACAGGAAATAAACCAATCTAACAACCCAAAATGGTAGCAGCCTTGCTTAGGTCCTCTTCATTCATATGAAGGCCAATAGCAACACTCTTATGAAAATTCACTTTATGGCCAATGATGTCATGCAAGAATTCCAGAATTAATTTGCTATCATAATTTGCTCCTCATTAGCCCGCAAGAAAAGTATGGTGTCATCAGCAAACTATAGATGAGAAACTGTTCTGCCTGCCACACCTACCTGAAACCTAGACATTCCTGCCTCCTTCGCTCTGTGCCACATGCGGCTAAGAACATGAGCAACTAGGACAAAGAGAAGGGGGTAAGGAGGGTCCCCCTGTCTAAGACCACTCTCACTAAGAAAAAATGGTGTAGGCTCTTCATTAACCAAGATGGAGAAGGATGCAGAGGAAACACAGGCTCTAATCCAAGTCACCCATCTCTCCCCAAATCCTATCTTGTGTAGGATATCAAACAGGCAGCCCCAGTTCACCCCGTCATATGCCTCTCAAAGTCCAATTTAAGCAAATACACCCCGCTTTTTAAGAATCTTCATGCCATGGATGCACTCATGTGCAACAAGAAATTCTTCCTGGATATGTCTCCCTCTAATAAAGGTATTTTGATTGACAATAACCACTCGATCAATAACCTTCTATAGTCTCGTAGATAACATCTTAACAATGATCTTGTACACCCCATTGAGGAGGTTTATGGGCCTGAAATCTGTCAGAGAATCAGCCCCTTCCCTTTTAGGGATGAGGACAATAAAGGTCTTGTTGATGCCTCTAAAATGCACCTTCCCCTCCTAGAACTCCAACACTACTTGAAGCAAGAGAATATGTACCACTCCCCAGCAGTGTTGGTAGAACAACATAGGAAATCCATCAGGCCCAGGTGTCTTGTCTCCAGGCAAGGAGAACACAACATCCTTCGTTCTCATCTGAGAAAGGGGCAGATAAAAGAGCTCACTCCTCATCTGTCAAAGAAGGCAGGAGATCCTCTGCAATGAAAGGCCTCGAAATATCCTCCTCTGTGAAAAGACTAGCATAAAAGGAAGTGATGTGCCTGACCAACTCATTCCTCTGTGAGATAGACTGTTACCTAGATCTAAGGCTGCCAATATGATTCTTTCGCCTCCTCTCTGAGGCTATGCTGTGGAAATATGTTGTATTATTGTCGCCTTCTTTGATCTATCTATTTGCTTTCGAAATATCTCTTCCTTAAGCAACATATCCAAGAAGCATACTCTAAGAGAGCTCGAGCTAAAGAGCTGAGGTATAAACGAGGAATGCCATCGCCGAACCCTACTAAATACAATAAGTCTACACCTGAGAAACAAGCTTCATATCCTCCTGAAGCTAAAATTTCACTAGCCGGAAAAGAGGCCTCCTCCGAAACTAGAAACTTAAATTCAAATTCAATAATATGGGCTTATGATCTGACATAGTCCTCTAGAGACAAGAAGCCTAAAGGTTAGGAAAATGCTCCTCCTAATCAGCACAAACTAGAAATCTATCCAACCTAGAGCATATGGGTTGCTCCCTGAAGTTGGACCAAGTGAAAAGACATTGTTTGTATGAACATCAATCAGGGCCGCCTAATGGAGAAAGTCCTAGAAGTCCTCCATAGGTCCTTGTTAAAAGACCCACTCTGGCCTCTCTTCCGCATGCAGGTAGCATTGAAATCCCCAGCCAGACATCAAGGCCTACCAGAATGGTTGTGCCAGAGCAGGAACTCATTTCATAGGCCTTCTTTCCCCCCTCCCCTGAGGGCCATAGACACTAGCGAAATCCCACACAAAACCATCCTCTACAATACTAGCAGTGATAGTGATAGCAAATCTACCCACTTGTCTATCCACCTCCTCCACCACAAACTCATTCCACATCATAATGAGACCTGCAACCAAGGAATTCTAGATCGGATCGGGTCCCTGAATCAGGACCCGCCGATCCCGATCCGAATCGGGATTAGATCGGCCGGGATTGGTTTGAATCGGCCGAATCGGGACCTGCCGATCCCGATCTGAATCGGCCAATCTGGATCGAGATCGAACGATTCTGCATTCCATGCCTGCAACCCTACCGATAGTGGGTGAAACCACCCCTCCCATTAGTTGCACCCCTCCAATATATCTCTGAGCCTCTGCATCATCCACCTTAAGCTTAGTTTCTTGAATATACAAGACATCAATTCTGCATCACCTTACCAACTCCTTTAACATCACTTCCTTCTCCCTCCCCCCTAGTCCCCTAATGTTCCATGAGACGATCTTTATGAGTAGACAAGTTGGTCATCTCCTCCCTCCAATCCCCCCCAAGCTCCCACTCCCACTCCCTTCCCCTTCCTCTTTGCCATCTTACCCCCCTAGCCCCTTTGGCTACCGCCAACTGCCACTTGTTTTGCATTCTATGAAACACTGACCTAATGTCCTTCTCTACACCTTCAAATGAGACCCCTATCTTGTCCACAACTTCCTTGGCTTGTTCCTCTATAAGTCTCTCCACCCTTACAATAATCTCTTTGACCTCCATCTTGTCAAGATAATGTCCTCCTCCACCCCTCACAAGAGGCATTTTAGGAACCAAGCATGCCTCCATGTTCCCTACACGACCACCATTAGAAAGGGGCCCTTGGATTAAATCAGGCCTATTCTCTATTGTCTCTCCCAAAGCTATGTCCTGGTCATTTACTCCATAGTCATCACCACCAGGGGTAGAGAAGACTGCACCCCATCATAGCTGGAAGGGCAAACACAGAAGACCGCTAGCAGTGGCACTTAGGCAACCCCCCAGTGGCCTCCACCATTTGTTCCATGCGTTGGGTTAGGTAGAGTCCCAAGGAGAGGTAGGGAGCCAGCCGCAGGAGGCAGCCAGCTCGGCTTGGCCTCCCCTAGGCTGATCAAGACCTTTTGAGGAAGCCTCAATCCACCCGATCTCCATATTGACGTCGAAGGACTAAGGAGCGAACTCTAGGTGATAGTTGCCTTCTCCAAGGGCTATGACACTCGGCAATGAAGCAGTTGGAACTGTAGGGGCCAATGGCGAGGAAGCCTGCTAACGAGGGATTGCCGCCTAGGTAGGAGGCGGGGATAGGCCAGGAGAGGTGTGGGAGGAAGTCAAGTAGAGAAGACAACCTCGTTCAGACCCGGTCACAGGTTTATGAAAGTCAGGTAAGTTCTTGAGTCCACCCATCAAAGAACCAATACCCGCTACGACCCAAATCCCCTCAATCAAGTCGAACCAGTGTTGACCGAATTGGGTTAATCGAAATGACTGAGCTAGGTCAGGACAACCATGGGTTTGAACTGGTGGCCTCCTTCACGTGTTGATCACACGCGCCTGGGTCATCCTCTACCTTTGGAAATCCTAGGGGTTTCTCCCAAGTTGCCACCGTCATCCCATGCTCTAGCCTTGATGATAATGATGAAGCTCCCTTTGCCGACACGGGTCAACAACGCCTTCGGGATATCCTTCCATGAAGGCAGTCGAGCATGGAAAATGGCTTCCAAGGTCGTGCCATCTATCGGAGGCTGCATCAACACTCTCCGGAAGTTGGTAAAGGATTCCACCATCCTGCGTAGACTCTCCTCCTTTAAAAGCAGCAACGATACTCTCAGGAGCCTGAGGACAGCCTCAATTCTCCTATGGATGGGGAAGGTAGCAGCAAGGTTCAGAAACCCGGGATCGGGGCTCGGATCGGCCGGTCCAAAACCGATCGGATCGGCCGATTCCGATCCGAGTCAGTCCGATCCCGGCCGATCCTAGCTGAGTCAGGCTCGGCTGGTTCGGATAGCAGAAAAAAATAGAAAAAAATATGAAAAAATGTGGAAAAAATATAAAACACAAGTCTAATGCATAATTGTGTTGAAATACATTGATTTGAAGTACATAAGATGTTGTTGGACAAAAAAACCTTGAATAAACTTACATATATGATTATGAACTTACATTTATTCCAAACGTACATTATACTGAATGAACATATGGCTAACATACTCAGCCCATGACATATAGCTCTGGTAGTATTGTTCATACTGCATCACATACCGGCTATAGTCATCCGTATTGGTATAAATGACTGAAAATTGTGGATATTCTAGACAACCCCCTGAATAGTCGGATGTATCAGAATGTTGAGGAGGGTAAACTACATATCCAGTAGGCTGACTATATGAGGATGCATCTGATAGTTGCTCCTGATATTCCTGAGGAGCTTTACCTTTGTCCTTCCTCCTTGATCTGCTGAATGTTTGAATGGAAGATTCTTCACGTCCTCCTCTGCTACCATGATGTTCATCTTGGGTAGCATGTGTGAATTCTTCTTCTCCAGTGAATTGAATTGGTGGAGCTGGAGCTGGGGCACTGGTAGCATCTCCGCCATCCTCAGAACTGTCGGAGCTCGTCTTTGATGTCGAGTCATTTGAGGTTTGATATTGGACCTCATCACTTGGTTCTGGCGTTTCATCATCTTCCTCGATAGTCTCCAGATCAGCAATTTGAATTCCATGACCACTCTTTCTTCTGCTTGGTACTTATTTTTTGCTCTTCTTCTGACGTTTTGGAGAAGGAGGTTGAAAATCAGTAAGTAATGGAACATTATCTAACTCACCTTCCGCCCATTCCCGATCATTTGGGTTGAATTCAGGCTCATTTGAGGTGCTTGAATCAACCCATGCATTTAGTGGATGTTGCTCCTCGAACAGCTCATCCAAGTCTATGGGTTCTTCTGCATGTGTCGTCTCTGTGGCTTGTCCGGAAATTCTCTCTTTCTCCTGCCTTTGAAGGTTCCTTATGAGCTCCAGATTCTTTAGCTTCAACCTCATGTTATAATGACAGAATACGAGCTTCTCTAGACGGCTCGACTTCAATCTATTCCTTTGCTTGGTGTGAATCAAGCCAAATGTGCTCCAGTTTATCTCACAGCCTGATGAAGAGGTTGTTTGACTTAAGACCCGAATTGCAACATAGGCTAGATCTTCATACCCATATGTTTTTCCATGATCTAGCCACCAGTCAGCTGTAAATAGAAAATTGGCCATGTCAACAATGTGCAAGTTATAATTAAAATTTAAGTAGAACATCTAGTTAATAATTTTCAAACCTGGACTCAAAATTTTGGCAGCTCTTTGAGCAATACTTGTCCCAAAGTGGTATAACATCATTTTGTAATCATGCATTTGCTTGCATGCCAATATTGCTCTGTCCTCATCTGCAAGCATACGCTTAATAACAGACTTAGCCCCCATCAACACTTCCGAACAACTATCATAGCTATCCTTCTTCCCATCAGTTCTGAACATGTACTGAGGGTTGAAAAAATAACCTAAATAAATAAGTCGAAGTTAGTTATTACTTAAGAGAAATGTGTATACAAATAATACATATAGAAAGTTAGTAGCATACCAGCTGCATGAAGATCGTGATGTAAAGTGTGTTCCCAACGTCTGTCTATTATGTCCCACCACTTCACAAAGGTTGTTGGGTTGTTCAGTTGAATGAGCTCCTTAGCTCTGTCCATAGCTTCATATAAAAAACCCATATCCGATCTTCTTTCTCCATCACAAGATCGCAAGACACGGACAAGCGGTTCTACAACATTTAACACCGCTTGCACCCCCCTCCAGAAGGGTCTAGACTGAATTAAATCAGCCACTTTCTTACCTTTCTCTCTGACCTTAGTTGGTACATGCCGCAATATGTGATTCTCCCAATCTTCCGATGCCACCATCCTAATCAAGTTGTTCTTTTGTTGACTTAAACTATCTAGAGAGATATATTGAGATGCAAACCTGGTGGCTCCCGGACGAAGCAACTCTCTTCCATGAGTATGTGTGCGCATGATATCCAGAATGTTGTTGTGGTTGTAGATGAATGTGGTGATATATCGACCACTCTTGACCACTCCATCTACCATCGGATCAGAGCAAATGTCTTCCAACATCAAGTCAATACAATGAGCAGAACAGGGAACCCAGTATAAATGTTCTCTCTTTTGCATCAACATTTGTCCAGCTAACTTGAACGCCGCTGCATTGTCCGTAACCACTTGGACAATCCTTTTTTCGCCCACTTCTTCCACCATTTGATCCATTAATTCACACAGGTACTGGGCATTCTTTATCTTTCCAGATGCATCAATGGACTTCCAAAATACGGTTCCAGCTTTACAGTAAATTAAGAAGTTGATCATACTTCTTCTTGTTATCCCTGTAAAATTCCAAACGTGATAAGAAATCAGAAATAGACCTATTCTGATTAAGAAAAAATGAAGATAAGATAAGAAACTGAATATAAGATTTATGTACCTGTCCATCCATCGCACATTAAAGTGCATCCATACTCATCCCAGATCCTTTCAAATGATTTAATGTATGTTCGGATGTCATCAACTTCCATATCCAAGTACTTGTTGTATATCTCATATGGAGAAGGTCCTTCAACCCCTTTGCCAACTTCTTGTATGGTCTCGATCATGGACTCATAATATGGCCCCTTGGCCGCATTAGCAGGGATACTGTTATAGAAAAACCACCTAGATGTAGCTCTCCCTATCTTCTCCTTACAAAGTTTTAAGTTCTTGAATGCAGCACTAATAGAAGGTTGTTTATCCCTCTTCTTGGTGAGCAAGGGATCTATTGGACCTACTCTAGGATCTGCAGCTCTAGTGAACTCCTGAGGCAGCTCCTCGCATACATTAGTGCTCATGCCGGCGCTAGTGCTCCCTTGTGCAGAAGGTGTGGAGCTACTTCCTTGTCCTCCGTATCTTCCAGTGTGCCGAAATAAGTCCTCATCTGCAAAGGACCGCCGGCTTGCTTCCATTGCACGTCGCAATTCAGCTTTAAATGTAAAAGAAAAAAAATTAATCTACTATAACTATTTTTCTGAAAACGTTAAGTGAAGAACATGAAAATAAGTTAAATAAGAAACTTACTTGTATCCCAATCATCAACATTTATAGGTTGATTACTTCCACCAAGCCGGACTCCAGCATCAGACCTTCGCGCTGGTTCAGTCAATTCCTCTCGAATTTCCTGTCTTCTTCTGGCAGTACTTGCTTTGCTTGATTCCTTCTCCTTCATGTAAGTTCGAAATTGGATCCTAACCTCTGAAGGAACTCGAGCACATGCTGCAACTTCACCTTTTATTCCAGCAAGATGTTGTTTGAATCGGTAGACCCCGCCAGAGACAACCCGGTTGCAATATTTGCATTGTACCTTTCTTTGGCTCATGTCCACCGGTGTGCAATGACCCCAAGCAGGATCAGCACTAGGAGGATTCTCAGATGACCGCTCAGCAGCACCTTGAGATGCCATTCCTTCACAGCACAAGAAGATGAGAGATCGCGGAGCTTGTAGTAGACTAGAAGTGACCTCGTGGGAGAGATGGAGAGAGAATTCTATGAGGGAGAGAGAGCAAGAATGTTAGGAGGCTCAAAGGACATTTGTGGAGCCTTAGGAGGGCCTTGGGGGGGTTTAAATAGACCCCCAAGGCCCAAACTAGCCGTTGCTGGCCGTTTGGGAACGGCCAGCAACGACTAGTTTGACCCCCAACGGCTAGTCAAACTAGCCGTTGGGGGCCGGGTCGGGCCGATCCGAGCCGACCCGGCCCGGTCCGGTCCCGGATCGCCCGATCCGGCTCGGACCGGCCGATCCGAGTCCAGGACTCGGCAAGGAACCCCGGAATCGGCACGGTCGGCCAAAAACCTGTCCGACTCGGCCGATCCGTGCCGATCCGAGCCGAGTTTTTAAACCTTGGGTAGCAGTATCAAGCTCCCACTGGGAAAGCCTGACCACTAAGTTACCTATAGCTAATATGCCCGCCTTCAACACCTCTCCTACCACTTCCGCCAGTGCACAGCTAATCAAAAAGATGGATTTCAAAATTTGGTGGACTTCCCAAGTTCCTTCTCCTCATCTATATGACAACAGCCTCCCGATAGGGGTCGGGTCCTTAAAGCCTTCAAGGACAACACCCCCCCCCCCAAACACCACCATGGAGGGCCACCCTTCTCCTTAGATCATCAAAATCTAGAAAGGAGAAGGAACTTCCACCAGCACCTCTGCATAGATCTTCCATGCGAAGGGCAAGTCTCTTTAGTGACTCACTCCGCTGCAGTCCCAAAACCTCTCAAGAGGGAGGGGGGGGGGGGTGTTGGAGATTCGCTGGACCCCTACCAAGGTGGGTCCGATTTGCCCCAGTAGCTGGGGAGGTCGCGTCGAGGAAGTTCGGCAAAACCTCCCCATCCCTCCTTCCCGAAGTAGGCAAATTGCTCTTTTAATCTGATATTCTGCAAGAAGTGTAAAAGCAATGCAACAGTACAACTTTTTGAGTTAAATAAGATTAAGTTGTCAACTAAAACTCACTTCATCGTTGGAGCACATTATCTATCAACTATGTGGCTTGGTTGAGGAACATGAGTAGATGCAATTAGAAGAAAAGCAGCACTAGATAATAAAGCTTTTAACGTAGTCTCACCCATAAAGAGAACATGAAACTTAATTTGATAGCAGCTTTAATAAGCTCCGTGTTTTGACAAAATAGATGGCCACGATATTCCCCGTATAACAAATCTACAATCTTTTAATACAACTAGCTTGGATGTCCCATCTAATGCTCTTAGGGAGAAATAGATAAAAAGAAAATGTACTTACAACGTGTTGCTCATCTTGTTTGCTTTTTTCTATTTTTCTTCTTTCAAAAAGAGACCGTGAATGATAATCCATGAGAGCCCATATTAATTGTTCTTGTCACCTGATATAAATGTAAATAACACTCAACAAAGAAAGGGTCTTCATTTTGAAAAGCAACTTTGGCAAAGTGCAACATGGTCTAGACCGGTAGACCAACCACACCACAAAATGTTGTTTGGTGCAGATAGGTTGGTCTCATGTCAAAGTGACAAACAAAGGAAGAGGCCAAAAGGGACATCTCAAATAGGACTTCTTAAGAAAGTTGGGTATGTCATGCAAAACATGTAGACAAGGTCTTGCTCACATCTGCATTTATTGGTTTATGGGACACTCGTGAAGAATATGAAGACATCAAATGTCCCTCTGAATGAACCTAGAAAAAGATAATTGTTAGAATAATCCCACATTGAAAAAGGGACAAGATCAAATCAAAATGTGTTTAAATAATGGTGCTCACTCCACTCAATGCCTTAAGGTTTTGAGTTGGATGGCCCAATAACTTCAATATGGCATTAAAGTCTATGGTTACGAATCGAGTCATGCACCTTGTTTTTGTGGTCTACAAGACAGCCTAAAATCAGCATGCACATGAGGGGGCATGTTAGAATAGTCCCACATTAGAAAGGGGCAAAATTTAGAATAGTCCCACATTAGAAAGGGGCAAAATCAAAACACATTTAAATAGATGGTGTTTGCTCCACTTAATGCCTTAAGATTTTGAGTTGGACGACCCAACATCTTTATTATGGTATCAGAGCGCATGGTTACGAACTGGGCCACGCACCCTGCATTTGTGGTCCACGTGACAAAACTTAAAATCATCATGCATGTGAGGGGCCGTGTTAGAATAGTCCTACATTGAAAAAGGGACAAAATCATGCCTACTCCACTCAATGACTTAAGGTTTTGAGTTGGATGGCCCAATAACTTCAATAATAACAACTCTAAGGAAAGAATTAAAACCAAACAGTTCAAATGGCTACCAGCTGAACAAGCTTGGAATCAGTGAAGAAGTAAAGACTGATCAAGTCTCAGTATTTCTGCCCTAAGGACTGAAAAAAAAAACAATTAATACAATATGGTTCAAAGAAAGAAAAATCAGGAAGTAACCACTAATCAAACAAAGCAAGTTAGAAAGTCTTTTTTATCTTCCTCTTTCATAGGTCTGGTGTGCTATTGGCTGTTGAAGAGAGAAGAGAAAGCTATTTGCCTCTGGTAGTTGCTGCTGCTATTTCTGGTGCGGGCAAGTGGAATTTCCTCTCCTCTTCTGCAGAAACTTGCTAAAACTAGCAACGAGAAAATGGTGGCGAGAACAGAGGCGAGTGGTGACGGAGAGAACAGTGGGGAGAGCGGAGGCAGAGAGAGATGCAGGGAGAGCATCCTAGAGGGGCGTTTGGGGTTCAGCAGGAGCAAGGAAGTCAGAAGTCGGGCGATAGGCTTGCTTATGATGAGGGTTATGGTGCTCGATGGCTTGTCTGGAAGGATAGTGGAAAGCGAAGGGGTGATAGGGGCAGGACTGGTGAGGAAGGGGATGCTCAGTTCAGAAGAAGGGGAATGGTGACGTAGGGGTGAGGTCTGAGAAAGGGGAAGGAGAGGGTGGTGAAGATATAGAAAGGCCTTTGAAGGAGGAGCTCTCAGGGGGTGAGGAGGTTCTTTCTTCGAAGGCTCGCCATGATCGGTGTTTTAGGTGTCTAGGGGCAGGCCACAGAGCAAAGCATTGCTGGAATGCTTTGGTTTGTTGGACATGCAGGAGGTTAGGTCATTGGAGGTTTAACTGCTCAGAGAGGGTGAAGTTTGTGCATTTCAGGAATGAAGATCAACTATGATAAAAGCTCAATTGTGGGGGTCAACATGGAGGATGATTCACTGCAGGAATGTGCATCGTCTTTGGGTTGCAAGATTGATCAGCTTCCTATCCCAATATTTGGGGTTACCTTTACATTTCAGATCTTTGACTAAAAGTGAATGGGATCCTCTCATCTCTCGTCTACAAAAGAAGTTATCAATTTGGAAGGCAAGGAACCTGACCTTGGGAGGAAGGATTGTGCTTCTAAATTCTGTGCTGTCAGCGATGCCTTTGCTTTTTATGTCAGTTTTTTTGCTCCCAAAAGCTGTGGTTAAGAAGCTGGATATAATCAGAAGAAAGTTTTTGTGGGGAGGCAATAAAACAGAATCAAAAGTTATTCATTTAGAAAGCTGGAAGAACATCTGCAGACCAAGATGCAAGGGAGGACTGGGGGTGAAAATGTAGCTTATATGAATATTGCATTGTTGGGGAAATGGCTGTGGGAATTAATTTCAGAAGATCAGCAGTTGTGGAAGAAAATAATGAGGGAGAAACACTACGGCAGAAGTGGGAAATTTTATTTAGAATGCAGCAATCAGACTTTGATCTCTCCAATTTGGCGAGAGATACTGAAATCAGCCAAGTGGGTGCTTGATGGTCTCAAGATCAAAGTTGGAAATGGTCAGGCCACTTTGTTCTGGTATGATAAATGGCTGGAGGAGGAAGCGCTTAAGGACAAATTTCCATCTTTGTTTATGCTGGCAGTTCACAAACAGGCTACAGTTCAGGAACGTTCATGCACAGAAAGAGGCATAGCTCGGTGGGATATCATAATGAGGAGGGGTCTCAAAGACAAGGAAGCAGAAGATTACTGCACTCCTTTGGGACTACTCCCAAAGGTCTCAATTGATGAGTTAAAGCAGGATACAGTGGTATGGAACAAGCACCATGAACATTTCTCTATTAAATCCTTGTATTCCATCACAGAAGGTGATCTTTCAAGCTATTCCCATTTCAAAGAAGTTTGGAAAGTAAATCCCCCATTAAAGTGCAGGCTTTCATGTGGCTCATGTATCAAAGAAGAATCATCACCAAGGTTTATAGGAGGAAATGGGCGCCAAATGCCGATGTTATGTGCTCTTTCTGTGGCCAATGTGAAGAGACAGTGGATCACCTGTTCATACAGTGCGAGTATAGTAAATTGGTGTGGACTATCATAGCTGGGTTCACTGACAGTTATCATACCATCCAAGAAATGTGGGTTTTCTTCAAGAAGAGCCGAATCAAAGCTCCTGAGGAAGAAAAGACAAAGGTGTCCTCCCTCATGGTGTCTGTTGGTCCATCTAGGGACAACGGAATGACTGTATATTCAACGGAGGCAAGCTTTACATCAAGAATGTTTGTTTTCAGGCGGTCCCTTTCATCTACAAGTGGAGTAGATTTATTCTACGAGTGCCGGCAGTGAAATGGGCTAAGGTGTTCGCAGAGATTTAGAGATTTAGATTACAGTAGCAGCAAGATTTTCTACTTTTAGTTTTATTTTTTTGGGAAGTAATAGGACAGATAGGAATCTCTCCTTTCCTTCTATTATTTATTCAATAAAATTGGTGGTACCTACCACAATTTTCTTCAAAAAAATAACCAGTGCTAGCAAGTTCCTGGTCAGATTTGAAACCAGATAGAACCATTCTGGTACTAGATTCCATTCTTTAATTCATCAATGCGGAATGAACCCCATGCTTTACGTGGGCACTTCGGGATGAGGAAATTCAAGACCTTGCTGACATCTTGCTGATATTGAGTGATTGTGCACACCAGACATTCACTCCCAGGGTTCGTGGAGGTAGCGATGGAGTTCGTCGGAGATACTCTCGGACAGATCTGCAAACTACTTCACCGCAGAGTAGAACCCCTCCCCTGATCATCTTTTTGTGGGGTGTAGCTTCACCCAGGAATTTCGGCTCACCATGTACTCCAAGGTTCGACAAAGGAGGGAAGCTGACATAGTGGAGACCCTTCTCTAGATGTGGAATCCCTTGGCAGGCCCAAGGAGGATTGTATTGCTTGGTGGCCAATTCTCCATACTACCCTTTGGGCCTTATGGGGAGAGACGAACAATAGGATCTTCAAGAAGGAGGTGCTGGTGGTAGAAAGAGTGGTTGCATTATTTGCAACAAAGTGAGGGAGTGGGCTAGGGTTCTTTTTAATGAGAATTCAGATAATTCCTCCTTATTTGCTCTTTTAGAGGGGGATGGAGTGAGACACCTACTTGGTGCTTCTGTACGTAAAGTTTTTTATAGCTTTACTTGTATAGACCTTTTTACACATTAATACATTGATGTGGTACTACCCACTTTCAAAAAAAAAATATCTTTCCATCCTTTCATTTAGAATGAAAGCCAATCAGCTGCAGATTCAATGAGAGGCAGAGACCTTCTCTAAAAGTGCGACAAACTAGCCTGCACATTGTTCTTGCTTGTAATGATTGTGCAGCTGAGCCACAGAAATCACACAAACTAAAAATAGTAATCACTGGCTGCAATGATGTCAAAATGCAACCTATGCCTTGATCACAACAATAGCCAGAAAAAGGATGAGGATATATTGCACCATGAACCTTCCCCGGGTCATGGAGCTCGCACTATTGATGCTTGAAAAAGCAGCTGAATTGCTGATATTTTCTATCAAGAACTGCTACGAAACAGAGATATATGTGCTTTCATCAACAAACCATTAACAAGTAACGACATATGATAAGTTGGTAAATAATAAAGCTATCACATAAAATCAATAATAAATATAAAATGCCAGATCACCAATTTGACCTGAAAACTATCCATGGTTTCATTACTCTAAAAACTTTACTGTTGCAGGCCATTTCATGAATGGGGCCAATGCCAGCCTAAACTGGCTCTGAACAGGTCTAAAACTACCTGAAACCCTGCCGATCCTCATCCAATCTTGTCCACGAAATCGACCAGACAAACTGGCCCAAACTGGACTAAGCCAGCTTGAAACATGGTCACCTGATCTATGTCTGGTTCAGCCAGTTCCTATCCACTTCAGATGGTTTTTATATCTATTACACAATTTTTCAACCTGTACACCCAAGAAATAAAACAAAATAGTTTTGTTTCCACATCATGGTTAAATTATTCTATGTCTATGAAGCTTATAGGCTAAGTCAAATGTTTTCAATAGATGTTTTTCTTGTTGAAAATAAATTGACTAAGGCCATTGCTCTTGTCATGAAGCTAAACAACAACAGTATCCAAAGGGATGTTAGGATGTGACTTACTAAAAACAAAGGTGAAGTTGTCATAACCTAATTTTTGTAAACTCGCGTATCACAAATGCATTTCCTGTGAATGCTTGTTTGGTTTTTCTCCATAAACACAATTGGGTTTGTGTTAAACTCACTCAAATCCCAAACTACGCACGAAGGTTGTCTCCATCATAAACCGGTTCCATTTTTTTCTGAAAGTGGATGGTATCATGTAATTCATACATCAAAGAGCATATACAAGTGTAAGGAAGATACAACAACAAAAATCCCCCTATACAAAAAACACCAAGATGGTGTATCTCTCCATTAACCCTCCCCAAGAAGATAAAAAAGGCAAAGTTACAATAATCCACAAGGCAAGAAAATTTCACCCATTCCCTCGCTCTATCACATACAAAAAAGATCACTCACTCAGGGGTACAGGCCTCTCCATAAACCGACTCCAAGTTGGTTTACCAAAACTCATTTATGAGGGAGTTTTTATATGGTAAATCTGAGTGATTTTATGGTACACTTATTGTTATTCATCCAAACTAAGGTTTCTACAAAAATGAATTTAGAATAAATCCAAGCTCATTTCTTTTATGGTAAACTTATTTTTACTCATTCAAACAAGGGTTTCCCATCTTGTATTTATTCTTTTCATTAATATACTTTGTGGTACCAACCACTTTTCAAAAAAACCAAAAAACCAAACTCATTTACCCCTTGCATTCAAACAAGGCCTAAACAACTGTATTATATGAAAGGAACAGGGAATTCTTATTAGAAGTGGTTCCACAGGTTTTAAACTAATTTTGACATAAATCAATAAATTCATACATCTATTGCAAAATATCAAAGAACATGTCTAACAAAATCATAATCAAAATTTGAAAAAAGTAAGATGGCTATATAAAATCAACTAATTTAAATAAGAACACAGTGATCCTTATAGAGGTGATTTGTCCAGATTCAAGGAGGCCAGCTATGTAAAACACTTGCCCTGTCTGCATTGTCGGTACTAATGAATTCAGGTTGTGTTAAGAACAGAGGAAATTCTCATTTTTGAAACCTTATTTAATGCCATACATCAATTCATTTTATAGCTTAAAGCAGTTCTGCATAAGATGAAGGAGACATGAGGTAACCAAGGATTACTCCATGCATGGATGGCAGTACCGGTACCGGTATCGGTGGGTACCGGTACCGGTACGTACCGGCCAGTACCGGCCCAATATCGGCCGATACTCTTTATAGGCATGGTACCGGTGCCGGCCGATACCGGGACATACCGGCCGGTACGTACCGGTATCGGCCAGTACTGCCAACCATGACTCCATGCATGTTTGAAGACCAACTTAAATAATGTATGGGCCATTGAGAGCACATGGCTGCATCCTGTACCTGCAATGTTTACTTCCTGCAACGGATGGCTGGCTGCGTTCAAGAAATTTCCATAATCCTTTCCAAAAATGCTGGCCCGCTGGAACTCCATCTTGTTTTCAGTCAGTGTTCCAGTTTTATCTGAAAATACATAACGTATTTGACCCAAGTCCTCATTGATATTCAACGATCTGCATTGGAACCTTGAGTTGGAATTGCTGTCATACATCTGTGTATCCTCAATCATAAAGTATGACTGTCCCAACCGGACCAACTCCATTGTAATGTACAAGGATATTGGTATCATTATCTGGAAAACTATTATAGAGCTCAAAAATGAAAAAAACACCTCCATTGCAATGCCATAATATTTGTAATACTTGTGATTATTTCTACCATTTGTGAAATATCTCCTTCGATAATAAGGTAGAGTATCTAGCTGATGCCTGTGTCGTTCAAGCCACAAACCCATTCCAAGTGCCACAACAGCACACATGATGAACAGAAAAACGGACAGCCAGAGAGTTTCTCGGTTCATGTAGCTTTCCAGTTTACTCCTTTTAGAAGGTGACACGGCACTATTCAGCATGGCTTTGGTTTCCTGGCCAGCATACACAACAACTCCAACCACCCAATCTGTGTTCTTCAGCTGGCAACCACGCAACACAATATTTGATTGTCCCAGTGGAATCCTCTGCGCATTGAATTCCATGTTAGCTGTGAATTCGTAAATATTTCTGTTAGGCTGCTCACATCTAATCAGTCCTGAAAATGTTTCCTCCTTCACAATCACTGAAGCTGTCTCCTGGCGTGCATACCTTGTCTTCAGGTTTGACTCACCATCAAGGTTCATAGTCTGAATATATGCTATTCCACTTGGATCACTGGTCCCCAATAAAACCACATCACAGGGGATTGTTTCATCAGCATAGATTTTAACAACCTCCCCGGCACATATTTTCTTCCATTTCTTTGGTTGAAACCGGCCAGATTGAAATACACATGCCTCCCGGTTGTTCTCTTTCCTGTCAGATCTGTGTCTTCTCCAATCCTCGTACCCATCCTTTATAGCAGTTACAAACAACACAAAAAGGAGTGGGAAAAGGGAGACAGTTCTCCCAAAGACAGCTAAAGGAGGGAGCTGGTTCAAAGCTGCAATAGCTAGAAAATACAGATAAGCAACCCTGTGGAATTGGATGAACAAGTTTTTAGGCAGGAAAGTAATCACAGTGTATTTGCTGGTGCAGATCTCGTTCCCTGTAAACTCATACTTGTCATTTGTCTTTTTTGGATCATTGATGTAAATCAACCTTGAATTCTCTTCAAATGGATATTGATCCTCAAACTGCACACTCTTGTGGTGGAGATGCTGAGATTTGTTCAACTTTTCCTGCACTAAAGGACTCACGGAGATTTCGAGAGCTGCAGGAAATCCCTGAACCTCCATGGTACCCCAAGACACAAGCTGGCTCCCTTCCCGAGCAGGGCATTCCACCAAAAACTGCTGAATGCCCTGAGACCACGATGGCTGGAGTCTGTCTGCAACTGTGGTAGATTGGAATCCTTCTACCTGTTTCCCAGAGCAGTCCTTACCTCTAACAGAGGCAACCTTGTCATCATCTTTTATATCCGTAAACTGACCTTGTGTATCTTCAATATTAGAAGAAGAAAATGAAATATTATGGCAAAGACACTTGAAAGAACCACACTTTAAATGAGTGGGTGGTGTTGGGGATGAAGAAACTGCAGCAACAGATGAGGACAGCAATGGCTGACCGGAAGTCATAAAGGATGCTTGACCATATGCATTTCAGCCAAGAAAGTGATATCCCCAGTGAACATCAATTATGAGGATACGGATTGATGATCCTGAAGAAATAACTTAACCTTCATCTCGAAATAAATATCATCTGGTCGAATGTGAGTTACTGCTGCCAAAAACTATCACCCAAATTGCATATGAAACCACACGAAATCTGTGACAACACCCACTAAGGCACTCATCTTCCCCTCGTTCACGTCAATCTTCCCAATGGATCCTCTTCCTTCAAATCACCAAAGGCGACAAAATACAGGAAAAGGATCCAGCAAAAAATTCAATATTCCAGTTCGGGAAACCTTAAATGTTTCTTGTTGCCAACACAAACGAACAAATGTCAATTAGTAGGTGAAAATTTTATGATCAAGCTCTTCTAGTGTTTCTGTTCTACAAGCAAAATGCCTCCTCAACAAAAGGCTGGCTGTCGGCCCCGCATAATCCAATCTGCCCGACGTTCTTCCCTCCAGCAAGTTCAGTCACCGTCCTCTCCGAAATCCAGATTCATGATAAACGCCAAGACGTGCTGACCAACACCATCGCTCGCCTGGATCTATCGACCTTTTGTGCCTACAGAAGAATTCAAAACCCAAACATCTAAGTTAAACCCCGCGACAGGAAAAAGAAAAAAAGGAAAAAGGGAAGCAAATCTCCCCGTTCTTCGGCGAAGAAGCCAAAGAACAAGATCCAGATCGGATCGCAACGCCCAATTATTCATCATTTCGAACTATTCCAACCCCAACTTGCTCGCACGACCACTCCCCATGAGAAACCGAGGATCAGCACCCCAAAAACAAACAATGCTGCTCAAGAACACCTACCTCACGGCGATCAAAACCCCGAACCGACCACCGCCCGCGGCAAAAGCCAAGAAAAAAGCTGCCACAAGGACGCTTTCCGCACTGAATTCCGCGTCGGTGGAAGCAATCAGAACGCTCCTGCCGCCTCTCTGACAGATCTCGACGGCCAAATTCGCAGCGATCCCTTCCGCTCATGCGAGATCCCCCCCCCCTTTTCGCCCGCGATCGCAGAAGAACTAGGGTTTCAGGAATCAGCTCTTTCCCTTTCTCCCGAGCTGCGGGTGGGAAGAGATCGGAACGGGGAGAGAGAGGGAGGGGGGGAAGATAGAGACGGGTGGAGGAGCGCGAATCTTTATACCCTTTCTTTTCCTATAATGGTCGGCGACTCCCCCCTTTTGCTCTCGGAAAACTTGCGGCCGCTCCCCGCCTCTATATTTTTATTGGGTACCTACCCCTGCGCCGGTGGAGGGTCGCCGGCCGCGGAAGTAGAGAGACGGGGGGGCCCCAACCGCAGTGGCCGTCACGAAGAAACATGTGCGGGGCCCTTAAACGCTCTCGCTTGTGGCGGTTTCACTTCGCCTTTCCGTGAGCGAGAAGCGATATGCCGCAAATGCCCTCGCGGGCGCCCCGAGGCCGCTTGAGGCAGGACTCTGGATTCGATGGTTCCGTTTCGTGATCCGGTAGCTACTTTTGCGGTGATGTCTCGGTTTTCATGTGCAGACGTGAAAAGCCCATTGATCTCGGTTTGAGGCTGTTCCGAGTTGCACGGGCTGGCTCGTCTTTATTTGGAGTTTGACGTTTTTGGGCCGGTCTCCGCTGTGATGGGCCGGCAAGCCCTTTCAACAAAGTGAATCGTAGTCTATGTTCTATCTTAATAAGAAAATTATTATCCATTAGTTGACACGTGGCAAATAAAAGAGAAAGAAAAAAATAAGTTAGGTGAGTGTGTGTTATACAAAGAGAGAGGAAAAAAGAGAGGAAGTCCAACGTGTGGTCTCTCGCATGTGATGGAGAGTAACACGCGGGTAACATTTGATAAAGGAGTAATACTTGCTGCAACGCCATGCATTGCAATCAACGTGGATTATAGTACATGGCACAACAGATGTCCAATCCAGTCGGATCGGACAATTGCTATGCAACTCATCTAGATTTAGGAGGGTGTTTGGAGGGAGGGTTTTTTTTTTTCTGTTCATATTTTTTAATTTTGAGAATGTCTAATAAAAAATCAGACAGCACAGTCGGGTTGTTGGCCCCCACTCGATTGTATATTTTTTCAAAAAAAAATGTTTAATACAAATCTCGATTTACGTGTAAAAAATAAAAAAGTTTTTTTAAAAAAAAAAATTATACAATTGGGTTGGAGCCAATTCGAGCAACATGGTTGTATTGTCCGATTTTTGATCGGACGTTCTAAAAAAATTGAAAAAAAATAAAAAAATACCCTCCTGAACCTAGACGGGGTGCGCAACAGCCGTCCGATCCGATTGGATCAGACGACTATTGTGTCGTGCATTGCAATCCACATGAGTTGCAATGCATGCAACAAGTATTACTCTTGGTAAAGTGATGGAATTATAACTTTTTTTTAAAGAAGGTGCATAATCTTTTGACTTTTTAAAAGTACAAAACTTTCATCATTATTTTTTAAAATCAAAATCACATTTAGAATCTCTTCAATAAGTTGTTCCAAATTATTTAGGCCTCAATGACTCTTTTATGGGATAAAAAGAGACTTAAGTATGGTCTTTTACATGGGATGTGGAAGAGAAAGCCCCGAAAGATATACTATCTCAAAAGATAGAAAAGAGGAAGGAACACCCTGCAGAGTTTCTAGTAGCATTATGAGTTTGAGAAATATAAGAATTTTACCATATAACTAGCATTGAATGGCAGATTGGATTACAACCTTTGTTAGACGGTCAAATGACCATGTGCTTTAGTTGGCGGATAAATGATGATTATACTGCAATACCCCAAGATGATTTTAGCCATTATTCTTAGAAGGAATATACACTACACAAGTATGAAAAATGTAAAATCAGTTGCCTCGGGCCTCAGTTGGTTACCAGCAGTCAGAATCTGTGGGGTCCCATGATCCTACTCAATTTTGTAAAATTTACGATGACTTTCTAATTTTGAACTATTAAAGTGAATGGCCACTAATCTTGACTTATTAGAATGACTTTTAGAATCCATTGATTCTGATTCAATAGAATGATCTCATTGGTCTACTATCCGAGTGAATCTATTTAACAAATTTTTTACGTCCACCACTAGTCTCCACCTTTTCTTCATCAAGCCAAGGGCTCGTTGGGTTGTGTTTTTGAGTAAGAATGCGAGTGAATGATGCGTATGGATGAAGAACTCGTGATTTGAGTTTGATAAAAGCTCAGTTCAACGGGTTTCTTTATGTATAACCTGAACTTGAGTAAAGCTTTAGACTTGCTTGATGAAAAAAGTTGAATTGTTAAGCTTGAACGTGAAGCTAATTTGGCTTGTTTGTGTTGATGGATAGGCTCCTCTAGAATTTGATTATACTTGTTGAATAGTTTAATGTTAGTAATTCCCTTAGAATTTTCATTTCATTTAATAACTCAATTCGTTTGTAAAGATGAAGGGATAAATAAATCTCTTGGCTCAGTTAGTAACTCGGATTGGTTAACAGTAATGTATCGAGCACATATGGCCTTTAAAGAATTCAAATTAGACTTAAAGTATACTTGAAAATAAAAGAGTCAAATTTGAATAAAAAGGAACTCAACTTGTTAAGCATTCAAATTAATCAAGTACCGTCGAACCTGACTCTAGCCACACAAGCCCCCCCACAGAGAGACAGATCAAAGTGTAGGTTTGTCTCTTTTCTTTCTTTTTTCTCTTTTGTTCAAGAGAAACGCAGCTGTGTCTGGTTTAAAATGGAGGTCAGTGACAGATGCAACATATCATCAGTGAGGCTCGGTGACTCGACTGGATCTTGTAAAATATATGAAGACCTATTAATCATGATATATAAATATGTATATTCACTGGTCTTGATTCATTAAAATGACCTTACTGATCCATTGATTTAGGCTCGACATTACCGATCTATTAATTTCAACTTAATAAACACTATCCAAATGACTTCACTGAACAAAATTTTTACATCCATCAGTGACGAAGAGTCACCCAAAAATACTCTTATGAATGCATTTGGTATGTATGCAGCAATGTGCTGGCCAACTCATAACCTTGACGCGGTTCTGAGTGGTCTGAATCAGCTCCCATGTGTTTATTGACCCTGCTCAAATGATCACAAGAAGTACATCAGGGCTAATTGCTAGACTGGGCTTACACTCAGATATGAGATCTGTTTAGACCTGATAATATGAAACTCTCATTCTATGTTACATAAAATTCATAGAATATAAAATTTTTACCAGATTTCTTTGAATCCAAAATTCAAATCAAGTTTATTTATTAATTAGGTTGTTAATTATATATATATAAATTTATATAGTACAAAAATAAGATCTTCTAATTAAGAATGTATCTTCACTCATATAAGACACAGATGAATCAGTCATTTTACTAGTAAAAATAAGCACAAAACTTATATCTACCTCTGACTTGTATGGACACAGACACATACTAATCTTAAAAATGAGATTTAGATAATCTCATCTCTACTATGTCATTCGTCTTGTATGCTACTACAAACGACATCCAACCACGTCTTAATCCGCCGGCTGTTGCGGACGATTCCAATTAGAATCCTGATAACTCAAGATGTGCAAAAGCGAGCAGTCAACAACTTGCTGGAGGCCGACACGTAGAAGCAGGCGAAGGCAGACCTGCGGCAAATCTGATGAGGGTGCCACGTCCATAGCGAAGCAACAGCAGTTGAATCCGGCAAGGTTGGACTAGGAGGTGTAAATCCGTCTAAATGAATATTATCTTACTAAAATTTGAGTCAACATGTAAAATTAAGTGGAAGTTTATTTAGCTGAACTCCTTTAGAGATGAGGATTATTGGGTGTTTGGGCACACTTTCTTTTCTTTTTTTGTCTATTTTGCTTTTAATTTTTATCGCCACTAATTTTTATCTTAGTTTTCAAATGGTATGAATCCATTGTTGACCTGTTTGGCAAGATTCTCACAATAAAATTGAAGTAGAGCTGTTTGGCAAGACTGTCAAAAATTTTTGGGTTACAGAATTTACCATTTCATCTACATATATGTATACCTCTATTGCAATGCCATCACACAAAGATCTACTAATTAAATCCTCATCAATTTAACCATTTCAAAACCATTAAAGATAGGGAGTGGCAGGGAGACAATTCCACGTTAGTAAACAAATTGAAAAATGATGCATTAAAAGTCCATTAGTTAGGGGATAGGAAGATGTCCACAGAGAAGGAGACAGTTGTGGAAGGAGGGAAAGAGGGAAGCGTGTGAGAGAGAAGGAAACTTGCAAATACACCTTCCTTAAAAATAAAACAATTCATAGGTTTGGGAGAGATTTAAGAGGAGTTGGACTCCTACCTAAAATTTAGGGAAGTGGTTACCAAACATGTTCCACTTGCCTTCCTTTCCTTAAAATAAAATTTGAGAAAAAAATGTTCAAAACACGTTACCAAATGCGGTCAAGTCCACCTTCGCACAGAGTCCTAACTATCCGATCTTAGATCGGTGGTCCTACCGCATGTTGAAAAAAACAAAAACAAAAAAAAGAATCAACTTATCAATAAGAGATTTCTCTTACTAGCAAGTGTCTTTGTTATAAACTTATAATGCACTTCCACATCCAATCAAAGTGTAGTGGTTAGAAATTGGACAAGATGGAGGACTGTCCGATGGAGACCTTCACTACCGCAATAAGATTTGTCGATGATGGAAACAGCACCGAGCAATGACCTACAGCCACCAAAACATGATCAAAGGCTGCTCGGTCATCTGGGAGAAAGGCCCTCCAATGTCTAAATCAGTCCTTTGGTGAGAGAGAGAGAGAGAGAGAGAGAGAGAGAGAGAGGATTTTTTGGAGAAGAGTTTGCATACTTCTTCTGGGGGAAGAACCCTCCCTTTAAATACGAAGCTAATTCTCCCTTGCCCCGGGCCTCGATCTATGGAGGATTGTAGGTTTCAATGTGGGAAGGTGGGCTCCTTCCATTTCGGTCAATTCTGTTATGCCCTAGAACTTAAACCCAATATAACTAGTTAATAAGTCATATTTAATTAAATCCAATGTGACTAATTAATATATTATAAGTAGTTAGGCTAAATTAGAGTTAATTATTTATTAAAATAATAAATGGTATATGAAAAACTCATTAGTTTAACCATTAGGTTCATTAAGCCCATTAAATTCTAAGAAGGAACCAAACTAGTTCTAACACTCTAGGCTAAATTAGAGTTAATACATTTTGATGTATGTGGTCCGATATCTATCGTCATCAAAAGGTAACTTCTCATATTTTATCACGTTTACTGATGACTTCTCAAGATATGGCTGTAAGGAATCGTAACGAGAAGAACGACAACATAGTGGAAAAAAAATTAATTAGTTCTTTTCTCGATCCACGTGCACCAATTATCAGGTGTTTAGATCGTAATAAAATAATAATTAAAATATAAAGATCAGATCTTCGCCATCATGGGGATAAAAATTCATCGTCAAATCGGAGATGAACGAGTGGTTGATCTCATGATCACTCATCTGGCCTCTAGACGTATCCACATGAGTCTTCATGGCAGTCTAAATCTTCTCCGCGCTCTGCAAACTCTACCTGAATCTCAACTCCACTATGAAGAGAGAGAGAGGGTGGCTCTAGAGAGAGAGGAGGAGGGAGGATGATGGTCGGTCGTAGTGGAAAACCCTAAAGCTTAGCTAAGATTTCTCCATAGCAACTATTTATAGACTCCCGACATTTTTCACAAAAATCCAGAAGTTGATAAAAACTTAAATCCTCTTCATATTCGAGAAAATTCTTTTGAGTGTGATCCTCTAGGTCTAACTATCTATTTGGTTTTTAGCTCATTAAGTCAATAACAACTTATTTGCCTTAATTAATTATTATTCATTATTTTATAATAAATTTTAATCTGATTATCACATAATCGAGAATCCATCATCACGTGATGAATTCTTCAAACTTTTTGACCATGAACGACACCAAGCTACACCTCATGATCTCAAAAGATATCGTTGATATGCAACGACTAATTATAACCTTTCGTCCACATATACCAATAGCTATAAATCCTCGTCCCTGCAATGTCCCAGTCAGACCAGGATATGGTTTAACTATCAAACCCTGATATGTCGTAACCTAATGGAATCTTGTACTCAATATTAAGTTAAATAGAAAACTCTTTTTCCATTATCGAACCATGGCCAGGGATTTTCGAATACTATTCCATACAACATTCTCTCTCCGATGACATATCAAGATTGAATGATCTTATGTTGTTAACTCAATTGCCTTCGTAAGAATCCCACTGAGCCCGAATAACTGACTATATAACATCACAAACTTGAGATTCTTAAGTCAATAATCAAATATTCAGTGTTACTCAAGCAAGGCATCCTTGGTGACTCAAGTCTAAGATCAAATTGTACTACCGTGACTGTAGAATATATCAATTGATAGCCAGTATGATAACCATTCGGGAATTCTAGGTCAAATCAGTTCAATCAACTCATTCCATTAATAAGCACCTGCACATATACTTTAGTGTCACCACAATAGTAACTACGAGATCCGTCATCCTCATCATATGAGTAAGTGTTATGTACACCGGTCTATTCGGATCTTCAATGTTCCGTCTTGAAGATCTTATGACTATGAACAATTCAAACACATGCATCTAGATGACTGATCTCATTATCATAATCTCATTATGATTTAGTCATCATCGCATGTGTTGCATGACTTCATCACATCAAACGATAAACATACATAAAATGATAAGATGTAATGAAGAATTGCCATTTATTATTGATAGGAATGAGATAATTATATGAAATGATACCATCACATCTCATGTAATTAGCTTGTAAAGGCATATATTTCTATTAATGACTATGAAGTACAATTCAGAAGTCTTTGAGAAGTTCAAGGAGTATAAGAATGAAGTAGAAAAATAAATATGAAATAGTATTAAGACTCTTCAATCAGATCGAGGAAGAGAACTCTTGAATATGAAATTCACACAATTCTTAAAAGATAATGGTATCCTTTCGTAATAGACTCCTCCATATACAGCAACATTGAATGGTGTATCAGAACAGAAGAATCGCACATTATTAGATATGGTGTGATCCATGATGAACTTTGCATAGTTACCAATGTCTCTATGGGGATATGCTCTAGAGTCAGCAGCATCTTTTGAATAGGGTTCCAAATAAATAATGGTTGTTAGTACTTATATCTTTAGTTTCCAAGTTGAACTTTGAATGGCCATAACTTCTTCTTTTCTTGGCCAATTGATCTGAAATTTTGACCACAAGTTAGTTTTTATGATTCCTATTCTCTTAAAAAAAATTATAATTTTTAAAAATTTATTTATGATTATCTCGCTATTTATTCATTTGATCAAAAATTACTCATTTGACATATACAACTCTATACTTCAAATCACTCATTTGATATCCCTTTTGTATGAAACTTTGTTCATACGTTACATATGACCTATTTGTCATGTCTGCTAAGTCTGAATAAGTTTTGAATATGTTTGCTAATTTCGGCCATATTTATTGATTTTTTATCTCTTAAAATTAGTTTTAATAGCCGTAAAATATGATTTGTGATTCTAAAATTTTGAAAAAAATCTTTTAACCATCTTTTCTATCCAGTAATATGTTGGCATCAACTTTACTCTAATTTTCACATTATATGACCATGTTGGCTCATTAAGTGACTATTTTGTATATAAAATTATGTATTTTGACTTATCACTTTGTCAAATTAATTTTCAAATCTATGATAATTATGAAATTTATGAAAATATATTTGTACTATATTTATTTGATATATTTGAAATATTATTATCATAAAGAGATTGAGGCTCATTCTATAAGCGTCTATGAATGAGTTCTATCTGTAGGTCATAGGATAAAATCCCAGTAATTGTGTATTTGTTTTAAGTCATCCAAGATTTTTTAAAAAAATAGTAGATTCTTCGACTATGCATGTGTCATGATTTTAGCATACTTGTCTATATGCTTTAGTATATATTTTGTTTGACTCATTATATGGTGGTTGGATATATGTCTATTTGATATGCTCGTTTTGTGATATATTTGACACATAATTATGAAACATAATTTACTCTTTAGATCCATTTGATTCAGTAATCTGATTAGTTTATTCATTTGACATTTATGCTCAGTTATTTTAATCTCAACTTATTTGATTGATAATCCATATTCATTCTGATTAGTTATGCTGATGATATAAACTTTGATTTAATAAGTTATTATGTCATGATGATTTGCTGTATGCTCATTTCGATATGTTCAATTTGATATGTGATATATTATGATCATGGCTAGTATACTAGTTCAGTTAGATATGACTTCAATCATACCATATGTGCTATATGTTAATCGATTTTTTATGTTATTAAAAAACACATTTGATTTGGTAACTTTATATTTGATTATGTTTTTGTATCATGTTCTTACTTGAGCTTTATTTATAATTATGAATCATGATTAGTCAGTTATCACTTGATTTTAATTATTATATTGTTAGCATTTGATTGGGTTTGAATTTTTACTGAGTGGTTGTACTAATAAAATCCTATTAACATTTTCAGCGACTAAGGAAGAGCTTGGAGGATTAGCTTGAGGATTTATGATTCGTCAGAAGAAGATTATCTAGATTAGATTTACTACTTTCTTAGATTTGATGTAGTAGGAATAATGAGTGAGATATACACTTTTCTATTTCTTTAGTGAGTTGAGTGTTATTATTCCATTTGGGTACTTGATGTACTATGTGGATCCTAGAGGTTGATACTATATTTTGTGAAATAATAGTATTTGACAATGAAAATTTATATATAGTATTTGATAGTAATTAGCATTATATTATTTTAATTATTTGACTTTCAACATTCATCTTTGATTTGTACGCTATTTGGTTTCATAGTTACGTAACTCTTATCCAAAGTGAATTTAAATGATTGAACTAGATCAGGAACGTAACAATATTGAAGAAAAAAATTATGACTTTGATATCTTTTAAGAATGAGACAAATTTTACATTTGTAATTTTTTTTGTAACTTTATGATACTTATAAAAGTTTGATTTATAAGATAAATCAAACTAAAGGACTAAGTAAAATTATTGACACAACCTTGACATTTGTAAAATTTGTATATTTTATTATATTTAGAAATAGATGTCTTATTCTTTATGACATGATATTGCTAATTCATACTTGTGATGCAATTTTGTAATTGAACTTAGAAGTTTTAAAGTTTCGCATAAAATTTGTTAAATGCACATATGGTATAATGATAATAATAATGAAATGATTATTGTTATTACTCAAAGGATAATTTATCATAGTTATAATAATGAAATGATTGTTATTAATTAGTAAACCTTATTTGGAAGACGGTAAAAGAGGGAGAGAGACGTGTTTTAGTGGGTTGAGTGCACCGTAGAGAGAGTGATTAACGATTATAATTAATTCATTATTAATTAATTAGTATTATTATTACTATAATGGTTAATGGTTATGTTTTTCTTTGATATTATTTAAGATGAGGATGTAAGTGATAATGATAATAATAATAATAATAAAATGATTATTATTATTACTCAAAGGAAAATTTATTATAACGATAATAAAGCTGAAATGATTATTATTATTAATTACTATATTTTTTTGGTAAACATTTAGTACTAGTAAGCATAAGAATTTAGAAGGCATGGTAACTGACATGAGTTACTTCTCGTGCATATTCCAGTTTTTGGCACATTAAGGTGGGTGGAGATGTGTGGTTGATAAGGATAAGAATGAGACTGTTACAATTAAGGGGGAGAGAGATAGAGAGGAGATCAAGAGTTTCATGGGCATATTCAAGTTGTATATTCTTACGAAATTTTTGACTAAAGAGGTTAAGTTTAATTAATTTATTAGCATATAATATTAATTAATTAATTTTTATTTATTAGTACTCTTAACATTAATGATTATTTTCGTTTGATAATATTTTAGATAGAAGGTGAGTTACACAGTTTGTATCAATATTCAAAGATTAATACATTATTGTTAATAAATATTAACAGTCACTTAATACTAAACATGAGATACAAAAAATTTATAGTTGAAAAATGCATAAGGAAGAAAATAATAAAACCAACAAAATAGAAACTGATGTAGCTCCTACCTCTAAGTAAGTATGACTAATGTTGCATTGAGTGGTGCAACAGGACAAGAGAGAGAGAGAGAGAGAGAGAGAGAGAGAGTTATGACCATTAATGAGTTGTTTTGAAATGTGCAGAGGTGAGAAAAGGAAGTAATGACGATAATAGGGTTATGGGCACTAATGACTTCTCCTAAGAATTACTTAATAATTTTTTTTTACAGAAAAGAATATCAGAGTACCACATTAGTTGGACTAAAAATTCTATTTTATTAGTATAGTATATATACTTTTTTCCTTTATGAAATGAGATTGAGCACTTAACAAAGGATACGCTTCTCCTGTTTGGTTATATAAGAAAATCCCTTCCATGGCCCTCTTTTACTTTTCTTTCTTTATTATCTAGAAACCTTCTGGAACATATATTTTTCAGTCCTTTTAATTTTTCAATATTCTTTATAAGTCCTTGCAATCTTCATATTTTGTTAAAACCCTTTACAATCTTTGGACCATCTTTTTAAGGATGTTTTAAAAAACTGTAGGGACTAATAAGGAATCTAAGATCACATGGACTTATAAAGAATATTAGAAGATTATAAAAACTAAAAAATAAAATTTCAAACTTG
The DNA here is from genome assembly GCA_030544215.1 of Zantedeschia hybrid cultivar. Lineage (NCBI taxonomy): Eukaryota > Viridiplantae > Streptophyta > Magnoliopsida > Alismatales > Araceae > Zantedeschia > Zantedeschia hybrid cultivar. Next base: position 14,809,921 of record JARZZO010000005.1, read on the forward strand.
TTTGTGCCAATTATTCTTTCTCCGATTGTGACTTCTAAGTTCTAATTAGACCTTTATCACAATGGAATTCAACTCCCAACATATCTCTTTGAGGATATTTTAGTTTGTGAAGGATGTTGTACTTTAGGTGTGGATTGTCTACAACATATTATTCCATGCATATTATCCCCTTTTGTCATTTGGAAAGTCCACATAGTCCCTGTCCCCCTCATTAAATGCGCTCCGACATCATCCGCGCATCAAAGTATATGAGGGTGCCAGATGAATAAAAGAATTAAAAAAATTGCCCATTAGACTACTTTTCGAGAATGTCATGGGGCACTTGAGAGCATCTTGAAGTGCTCGAGAGTATATTGAAGCTCTTGAGTGCATGATGGTTACACGGAGGAGCTGGATTACAAAAAGAATAAAAAAAGTATGTTAGACTATTTTTCGAAATCATCTTGAGGTGCTCAAGAACATACTGAAGCTCTCGAGCATATGATGCTCTGAGCATCCTGCGCTCGAGATCTTCAGTATGCTCTCGAGCGCTTCAAAATACTTTCTAGTGCATCTAATGATCTTGAGAGCATGATGCTCTCGAAAGATTCTAGAGCATCATGGTCTCGAACACATCTTGAATGTCTCGAGAGCTTCATGTTGATCTCGAGAGATTCAAGATGTTCTCGAACGTTTCAAGATACTCTTGAGATCAAAGTTTGTTGAGTAATGTTTTTATTTCTTTTTAATTCGGTGTTCTCATAGGTACTGATAATGTCAGAACACATTTAATGAGGGATATGGTCCATATAAACTTTTTAGATAGCAAAAAGAGATAAGGAGACTTGTTCTAGTTCAACTTGTTGCGATGCAATAAGTATTATTCATTAAAAAAATGATTATAAGATGCTTGGATATATTTTTTGTTTATTACTTTTTAAATTTAAAGTTAAAAGTAAAATGATGAGGAGAATTCATTTGATAAGACTACTCCTAATTTTTAAGATATCATTAATACTTTAAAAAAAATCAAAGAGTTATTTTTATGTTGATGGAGTTCTTTCTCCCCCTCTCTACCTTATCTCTCTCTCTCCTACCTTCTCTCTCCCTCCCTCCCACTTAAGACTACAACTTAGATATGGTAAGGTCAGATTGGGATCAGCTCTAATCTAACCTATATCAAGGGTTCCTCAACTTGACCTAAACCAACCAAATCTTCAACTCAATCTTCTTAATCTTAATCCAATTTATCCAATAATGTCCTAAGTCAATCGAGTTAATAGTCCATATTTTCTAACATGAATCATGGTTTGTCTTATTTTGTTCTCGGACTTAAAGCGACGACCTTTTGAATGAGAAGAAGAGATTATCTTAATACACGTTTAATAAGTAAAGAGAAATGTAGTCTACTAGCACGTGGTACACTGAACACCAGCCACCCAAGGAGCAGGGAGGAGGACACGTTCCTCTCTTACACGGAGCTGCCCGCAATCCACGTTTTGCTTTGACTGCGTTCCACGCTGCCGCCCACCTCAGCAGGGTCCCGCGTCTGCGCAGCTGCAGACGACCCCGCCACCCTCTCATCTCTATATAACGCCTCGCGAGGGCTTCCGAGTTCGGCGTTGGGCACCCATGGACGCCCCTTGCTGCTACAACGCTTTCGTCTCCGGAGGCATGCCTTTCCAGAACCACCCCATACTGATCTCCCTGCCGCCAGCCCCATCTTTCGGTCCTCCCAAGCTCGTCTTCTCCCCGCTCGTCGCGGTGCGCGTTAGAGCGCACAGAGGCGACTGGAACGCCGACGGCGGGGCGTCGTCTATGTGCATGACGCAGCTCATGTTCAGGAACCTGGCGGCGCTGCTGTACCGGAGCGTGCCGCGGGGGAAGCCCAAGGCGGAGCCGGCGGGGTCCTCGTCGCGGTTTCCTCCCCCCGAGCCCGGTTCGGACTCTGAGGAGGAAGAAGAGGGCGGGGTGTCGGAGGAGATGGCGGAGAAGCTGGAGTGCTTGGAGGAGGAGGCCATGGAGGGGTCGCCGGAGGGGCGGGAGCCCGGGGACTACAACCGGAGGGCGCACCTGTTCGACGAGAGTTCCCGCGTCTTCCAGGCCCTCAAGGAGCGAAAAGAAGAGGACCGGCAACGTCACCACGAAGGATCGTGACGCCAGCCGTTTGAGCACGCCACCAAGGCCACTTTGGCTTCCTCCCTTCGCTTTTTCTTTTCCCTGTTTGCGTACAAACCATAAGCGAATTGACCCAATCACGTGGATTCTTTTGTATCCCTTTTAAATTTCTTATGCCATAAAATATTGTAAATATTAGAAACATTTTCTTTTATTGCCGTGCATAAGTATGAAGTTTGATAATATTTTACGACATTTTTTTTTCACCCCTCTGTTTTCAGTGATGAGTGATGTAGGTGATGAGCAGAGAATCTAGAGATCCACCTGATTAGGTAGTATCTCGTTTCGTGCACGCCATCTACGCTTTCTGTCTCTTCTTGTTCTCTTTCAATGAGGCAGCCAGTGCAACAGGGGATGTTCCTGGTCTTGTTATAATGTGGTGGTGGAGAAGTTGGACTTTACGTTTCAGTGGAGACAAGAGAAGGCTGCTGGGTGTACCATATAATTCTAGGTCTGATGTAGAAAATACCATATAATTATAGGTCTGATATAGAAAATTCTAGGCATTTCTATTTCGTCGTTCTATTGGTGACCGAATAAGAAGGTACCGGAGCAACTAACTTGTGGTTTGTTTTATTTCGACACTTTTTAGCAGGGGCGGTGACGGTGATAGTCTGATCGACGAGTTGGGCTCCAGAACATGTGAATGGAGATTTGTAATGTTAACAATATTTCAAAAAAATTAAAAAACGCTCGCTGCTTCATGCGTTTAGCCTCTGCCTGGCAGGGCAGTCTGCAGTGTGGGTCACGTGACCTGTATATTTTTAAATTCTTTTTAAGGTCAGTCTCCACATGTTTTACAGTCATATTTTGATTATTGATCTCATGATCTATAAAATGTTATAAAGCAAAATCTGAGCCTCAATGAACAGTATAAAAGTTCTTAATGAGTTGAGCGCAATAACAGTTTTTAATTTTTTAGGTTTTTCTAGATCATCAAATCGATAATTGGATCGGAGACTAGGTGATACGGCTGTGTAGGACATGTCGAAGCTGACCTAATTTTTTTTATTTTTTTATTTTTAACTTTTTCCTACTGCAATTCCCCTATTACAGTAGAGTGGGGCATTGCATTACTCTCTCTGTTAGACGTTACCATTTCACGGGCCTAATCAAGGTAGCCCAATATTGGAAAAAGACCACAAGCCAAGGGACGAATTTTGCGTGGCCCATTGCTAAGCCAACCAACCGATTTTGCTTGGCCCATTGGCATTGCTACCCCAACCAAAGACATGCTTATCAAACATGAATTCACACAGCACTCCCCCGGTTCAGAAATTTTCGTTCCCCTGGTTGATTCCTTCGTCTTCCTTCAAGTTGTGGAATGGTATGTATGGTGCAGCTTTTAATCCGAAACACCTTTTGGATAACACTTGAATAAGTGGAAATTTCACTATTTGAGGACAAGCCAAATGACGGTTAGATTGAAGACCATTAGATCCTGATGGCCATTTGAAATCGACATCTTATAGGCGTGTCTATATAAATATGTATTTTGAAGACAATTCTCTCCCTTGACCCTCTGTGTTCCCTTTTACCAAAGCTATGCTCGGGATTAATGAGCAAAATAATTCATGTGACCGATCTAAAAAACTGGATTGTGGATGATTCGCCAGTTGAAAGGAAAGTCTCTACAGCACACTATGTCCCGCGCAGGATCCTGAACCTGTTATTGGGTCAAAACTTGTGCTGATGAGGCCGAGAATCTCGCTTGGGTATGCATGAGTTTTTCCAGATTCTGGGGCGTTATACAATTTACCCTACATTTATCCAAAACATTAAGTGCCACAACAGATGAAAGCTAAAAGGTACTTCCTTCAGAAAACCTACCAATCTAAGAGTCTTGTTGCGGTGGAGTTTGTGACATCAGAGAATCTATAGATTCTCTCAGGTTGGTTTTAAGAAATAATATAACATGGGCAGTTTCGCTTGATCACAGGGTACGGAATTTTGGTTAAACTGTTGTTTCAGTGTAAGACATCATGTGATGCCAATTTTCACCGACGTCTGGTTTGCTGTCGATCACTGGCGAAGCCGAAAGAATCTTTGATTTTGTACAAAATTAATAGTTTCACTTACGTCACTTATATTCGTTAAAGTATAAGAAAAAAAAACACATGTAACATAGTCGCCGTGAAATATACATGTTAGAAGAGGTTAAACTGAAAAGATGCCTTCGATATGGTGTTTTCGAAGAATATGTAAAATCTCAATTTTAAATCCTTGGTTTGAAAACCGGTTTGATTTACAATAAGTTTAGACTGAAAATTGAAATCATCTAAAAAGAAAATTTTAGGAGTCAAATTGGTTTTAAAATATGACAATTTATCACACTCCAAAATATATGAAAAAACTAATGTAAAACAACTTATAGTAATCTACAAGAAAAATATCGATTTACAACTATTTACGATGTCCTATATTTGCTTACGCCCGAATGACCCCTAAAAGTTTTACCGAACACGCCTTTAAAGTGCTGCACATAGTATTTTTATCGTACGAGGTATGAAGCTGCCGCCGTATTGGTTGGTCAGACGAAGGAATACTCACATGGATCATGGAACATCACTGCCTAAATCAGTCGCAGTAGTCGTCCATCACACTTGACACCATGAGCATCTCAACAGCAGCTAATTTTTTTTGAACAGTGGCACAGTGACCTGCAGAATTAACTTGCAACTTCAAAGCCCCGCAAGGACCAGGGATCGAATCTGGAGAAGCCTCAATAATTCCCGACAAATAGGGGATATTCAGCATAAAGATGACTACTCTGCCCAACAGGCGAGGGCGGGTGACCCCACTCCCGGCACAGCGGGCCACAGGGAGGCCAGGATCGAACGGGAGGTCGGTGTCCACTGCGCACAAATGCTGGGACTCGGCAGAAGCTAATTGAACTCCCTTTCCTCGTTCAGTCAATTCATGCTTTCAAGGAAAAGAAGCAAAAGGCAAGAAGCACAAGTCTTATTTGATGTCAGATCACACAGCCATACAGCATTGTACAACAAATGGCATTTTCAGTTCATGTGTGTGCCTTCGCCCGTGGGCCAACCTCCGCCTCCACCATGTCATTTGAGAGTTCTCATTTTAACGAACCCCATTTGAGAAATAAAAACTGAGTGGAAGTGTGAAACAACATGCACTATTTGTCAATAGAAAGTTACCATTTTAACGAAGCCTATTTAAGTGGTGGGTCCTTTACGACTTATAGGGGAGCTGGAACAACAAATCAAAGTCTCACCGCACGAGATACACCAACCACAATTCGGTTGGGATGACAAAAGGTATAGGATCTACCTGTTAATCACAGATCACTCCTTGTTGAACAATTGAATATAGGTCTTGACAATGAACAAGGTGCTGGCATCGCAATCAAGTTAAACTGATGCATGGAGCCATAATAACTGCGAACCAGATTAGCATTTTATTATTTCCATTACAAAGAATAAATAGAGAGATGTGTTGGGCTAGATTATTGAACGTACTGCTTTCCACAGAACGTTCATGAGTTTGCTCCAAGGAGTTGATTACCATAGCTACATGAAATACGCCTACTTTATCCCAGGATGTAGAATTGAGCCTAATCAACAGCCCACAAATTTACATGAGAAAATGGTTACAAAAAAAATGAGCTGCATCTCCTACGAATTTATAAACAGCTGAATCAGCACACCATAAATCTTATCCTGCAAAAAAAAAAAAAAAAAAGGAAAATAATCAGAAGCATGTTGCTCCGAGTACTCGTGCACATATGCATATAGACCAAGAAGAAATACAGCATTCATAAAACCAGAAAGATACACCACAAAGATCGAGTAGAAACACATCAGAAACAAATGGCAGGTAGTGAAAGCTGTTCATAACAATTCAGAAATACGTCAAAATGTATCTTTTTACTTACTGGTTCCATGACTTAAATCAATAACAATTCAGAAATACGTTAAAATGCATCATGACTTGACAAATAAGGTACGAGATAACTAGGATGAAGGTTCCATCAATCTCCTTTCTGCAGCTAGACCGGCAGCAACTGCTGGTGGTAAATGCCTTAGACCACGTTCCATTGGAAGCTCGCTATTCTCTGGAGTCTTCATAGGCAGTGTTGGCTGAAAAAGGGACTCAATATCCTTCAGGGTCAAAGCAGGCTGATCTTGATGTTTGGATTTTGCACCTATGACAGAATTTGAATTCCTACTTCTATTTAAATTATAGATGCTCTCTTCTACAGTGTTTCCTACCTGTCACAAAGACAAGAAAAAATCAGCATAAGGCTGCAAGGCTTAGCTGAGTTACAAGCAGATGAATGAATTGCACATACTATGAAACGATGCACAAAGGTCTTCTTTTCTTGTCCAATTCTGTGGACTCGGTTGATCGCCTGTGCTTCAGCTGCTGGATTTAGCAGTGGCTCTACCAGAATTACATGTTGTGCCTCCAGGATGTTCAAGCCATTAGCCCCATGCTGAATCAGTAACAATAGAACTTGAACAGATTTTGATTTGGCAATCATACCCTGGGCCTTCCCATTTTCTTCCATACTGTTCTCCTGTCCCTTGAATTGTGCAATTGCATCTTGCGATTTCCTACATTTTTGATTGGGAAAAAACTTGATTATTTGATTTCTTTTCCCTAGATAGCTTACATATGGTCCTTGTCCTCCTTGAACGTGATGTTAACAAGGTTAGTGCCGAATGTGCAAATGTATGCCCTACCAAATCATACAGTGAATAAACTCTAAAACAAAAAGGAAAGGTCATGAGTAACTTTACAAGTTAAACATTGATTTATATAGCGTTAAGTTATATCTCAGAATCGGACTTCCAGATTTTTTAACCATGTCTAAACCTGAAATTAAACTTGGGAACAGTGCATTATTTAAGCCCCAAGACCATGCATAAGCTTCATATTTTGTTGTATTCCAATATTGTGCCATTTTTATGTTTTGTTAATACTTTAGTATTTAATGAATTTTAGTTTTTTTAGGTAAGGTTGTACCCTTTTATGTATGCATGCACGAATGCATGCATGCAAAAACCGAAACTGAACTCGAGAACAGGGTATTATTTAGGGCACACTTGTTTCCACTTCTGGGGGTTTTCCACTAGCATACCAAGCTAGCTATGAGTGGATTGATTCTCCCACTATCCTTTTTTTGATGGATTCGTATAGAATTCAATAGGGGAGAGATAATGCATGAGAGACTGCCAACTGTACCTTTTTCAAATTTCCAGCTTTTGGGAGAATCCAAAAGCTTGAAGGGACATAGGCCCATTTGTTTTAGCTACTACACTTTTTAGCTTCTCCCAAAAGCTGAGTCCTGAAATCTACCCCTTAGTGAAAGCAAATGGAACCTTAGGCCCTAAGACCATACATAAACTTCATACTGTGTCAAATTCTAGTGTTTTGTCACTTTGATATTTTGTTATATCTTTAAATTTGAAGAATTTTTATTTTTAAGGTAAGGAGTTTACCTTTTTAAATTGCTGCTCACTTCTTCTAGTTTATTTTCTGTATGTGTGTACTCATATGTGTCTCTGTGTATATGTGTGTATATATATATATAAACATACACACACAAATGAAAAAGTGATACAATCCACTGCTAGGGTTCTATCTGCTGGCCGATTTCAACAATGCTTCCTTCATTGACTTTTGGCTAGCCATTATCAATGATTATTGAGTTGACCCTCTGTTCCCATCAATACAAAATGTGACCCTCTGGTGGAACTGGCATTTTTGGGGGGAAGAACGTGGCTGCCTTTTGCAGCAGAGTAGGGAGCATCGCTTCCCCTCGTGTAGCTGTCTTGTTCGTGCCAATTCCGCTTTCTTCGATCAGCGGACTATATAGTCCGCCGCCGGATCTTCATCCGGTTGTAGATATTTTTCAGAAAAAGGAAAAAAAGAGAGGATGTTGGCTCTGCCTCTGCGTACTCCACCTGCGTGAAACACAGTTTGCTCCGCATGTCATGTGGGTGAGGCAGGGAGCACCTAACGATGCACCACACCTGATCAGTCGTCCAATCAATCTGATAAAAAAAAAATTGAATTGTGCGCCCATGGGTAGGCGTGGGCGACCGATTCAATATCCCTTTTTTTTTTTTTTGAAATCAGCCATCCGATCCACCCGAGGTGCATCTAATCCTTTCCACACAGACACACACACACAGAGTGTGCGTGTGAGTATGATTTCATTTAGTAGGGTTATTAATAACCGGGAAAAAAATTGAGGGGAAAAAGTGTAATGGATTACATATATATATATACCATCTGTTACGCTTTGACCATACACCTCTCTCAGCCCTCCGATTCGTTAAATTTTTTTTTTTTATTGCGGCACCTTTGGTGCCAAAATTCACGGGAGGAAGAGGTGGGCATCAAGGGGGAGGAAGAAAATGGGCTGTTGGATGTTGACGGCCCATGCATGTTCCACCCAGCGCGGAACAGTGCCACGCTGGGCAGAAAAACATGAAGGTGCCCCCTTCATGTTTTTTCTGCTCAGCATGGCACTGTTCTGCGCTGGACAAGACGTGGCTAGAGCCATCCGATTTCAATCGGATGGCTCTGCTGGAATACGTCCAGGCTATGGGGCTGGCTATATAATAAGCCTCAGGTATATCCAACTTAGATGAGCCCCCTCTTGAAACTCTCTCCTCTCCATGTTAAAAAATAAATAAAATCATTAAAAAATTACAATATTCAATTACCCCCTAGGCTTGTTCCCACCCCTTGAGATTTAATTTTCACCATCCGACTGAAGAACCCAACCATAGCTGTCCAATCGAGTGTGTCCCTAATTGTGGATTAAAACTAAAACCCCAAGGGATGAGATTCACCCTAAAGGTTAATATGAATAATCTCCATTTTTTATTAGTTTTTCAACATTTTTAACAATGTTTTTTGGCGTGCACTGAATCGAATGGCCACGATTGACTTTTATGATCAGACTAAAGCCCTAGAGATGGGAACCACCCTAAATAATGACCTAACTTAATATTTAATTTTTTTTATGATTATTTTGGGGGCGGGGGAGCGCATCTTATCTTAGATGCACTCCCTCTTGAAACTCCCTCCTCTCGATGTTAAAAAAAATAAATATAAATTATTTAAAAATATTAAAATATTCAATTACACCCCCTCCAAGGCTTGTTCCCACCCCTTAGTATTTAATTTTCACCGTCTGGTTGAAAAACTCAACCATAGCTGTCCAATTGAGTGCATTCTTAATTGTGAATTAAAACTAAAACCTCAAGTGACGGGATCAACCCTAAGGGTTAATATGAATAATTTCTTTTTGACTAATTTTTAAATAGTTTTTAACAATATTTTTTAGTGCAAACTCAATTGGACGGTTACAATTAACTTTCATGATCGGACGGTGAAAATTAAAGCCCCAGGAATGAGAACAATCCTAAAGGACCCAATTTAATATTTAAAAAGTTTTGATAATTTTTATTTTTTAAAACATGGGCACAAGAGGAATTCAAGGGGGGAGGGGGGCATCTATTTAGATGCTCCCCTGGGCTCATTTGCTCCTTTCCCCATATATAAGGGGGTGGATATTACATGCCCTCTTTGCATCTAACAAAGATGCGCCCATCTTCTAGGGGTTTCAACACCTTTGGCTAAAACTAAAACCCCTAGATGGGATCAACCCTATAGGCTAATAGGAGTAATTTCCTTTCTTTACTTTTTTGTCCAAAAAAATTTAAAAACCCTTTTTGTGCGTAGTTGATCAGATAGCTATGTTGAATTTCACGATCGGACAATGAAATTTAAATCCCTAAGGATGGGAATAACCCTAAGGGGGTAATTGAATATTTAAAACTTTTTGGTGTTTTTATTTTTAATTTTTTTAACATGAGGATGCCAGAGATTTCAGGTGGGACGAGTCTATGTTAGATGTGCTCTAGGGCACGTTTTATCATTTCCCATATGTAGAGAAGAAGTCACATATAAGGATGCCATTAATGCCCTTCCACAAAACATGCTCAACGATTTTCTTCCTATACCTATAAAATTTTAACCATGCACATTTTTTAACAATGACCCAAAATTTGAGATGAAAACATTCACCTTTTCAAGTTTTCATCTTATTATGAATTTGGTAAAGGCAGCTTGATTGAGACAGTGAATCTCTTGACTGAATTTTATTTGATTGAGACAGTAAGTTAAAGCAAAGACAATTAAAACTGATTTGAAAATAAATTTCCTACCTGCCTCCTTTCATCCGTACGAAGCTGATATTGTTCTCATGCAAAGCATGCTCCAGCAAGCTAAGCACATCATTCCAGCCGGAGAATACAAGAACTTTGGCATACTGATCAGTAGAACGGATCCACAGAATTCTCCTGGTGATTGCTTCGATCTTCATTACAAAATAGTATCCATGAGGTCTCAAAAGCTAAAAGCAAGCAACAACATACTATTCATAGTATTACATGTACAAGCTTTGGTCGGAAAAATAAAAGTGTCTAAAGTTCAACAACAAAAAAGTACAAATGCAGATACTCTATTCATTATGAATAAGGAAAGAATAAAGGATTTGGTACTTAGGACTTAATCCAAATGACTAACCAAAGCTAATATCCAATAATTGATCAAGTGTCGATGAGATTTACTTGACAAAAAAACGGTGTGGTTAAGTACATAGTCGCATAAATATCCCCAAGGTGGAGGAAAATGATTGGCCAGACATGGGAAGAATTTTACTATTAGGTCCCTACTGAATAAGACTCCCTGGTGTAGAGTGTGATCGGGCCCCTGCATATATCAAGATCAATGCACATGTCGGTGACTTGGGAATGGCTTTCTACAATAGACAAAACTCCCATCGTTGGAAGAAGCCTAACAGACATAGTATGTATGCAAATTAGAATATAAGAGCAAGGATCATTCCTAGTTGGCTTTTAGTTCTCCATGAAGATCCAGCAGCAAATGCTCGACAGTTTTCCTTGGAGGTAGGTAAATGTCAGTGCATTTTTAATGTACCAACTTAATCACTCAAACTGGGCACAACTATAACGCATCAGCAAATCCAGCACACTTGTTGGGGCATTTGACCCGAAACTAAGGTAAGGGGACAACCGAATGCCATGAGCCTCTTGCCACTGCTGATTTTGAGAAGGTCAATTGTATCCATGCAAATAAGAATATAAGAGCAAGGATCATTTCCTAGTTGGCTTTTAGTTCTCTATGAAGATCCAGCAGCAAAAGCTCGACAGTTTTCCTTGGAGGTAGGTAAATGTCAGTGCATTTTTAATGTACCAACCAAGGCTCAATCACTCAAACTGGGTAACGGGTACAACTATAACGCATCAGCAAATCCAGCACACTTTTTGGGGCATTTGACCTGAAACTAGGGTAAAGGGAACAGCCCAATGCCACGAGGCTCTTGCCACTACAGATTTTGAGAAGGTCAATTGTATCCAGACTTACCCTTGCTTTTTGCAAAGAGGCTGTTTTTGGATCTGAACCCATGACCTCCAGGTGACAATGTGCTGACCTTATCATTGCACTAAACCCAAGGTCTCAAACTACTTTTAGTCAGGCTTGGGCTAGATTGGCCAGATCATCCTGTGGGCCTATCCCTCGACTGTCGATATCCAACTGTTACCCTACCTAAACCAAATAGCTGGGCAATAGTAAAATATAGAAGTGGGAGACATGAGAGGAAGCACCCTCATGCTATTTATTTTACTTACTTATTGGTTGTTTGATGGACTCCGAGAGCTTAGATTGAACCCACAGCATATGGATCCAATAAGTTTGACCTCTCACCACTGACCTACGTTGATGTTACTTATATTTGATCAGATGATGAAATAAATTTTATTAACTATCATCAATGATGCCTTTAAATAAATGATCTTGTGAAGTTTATGAGTGTCATAATGACCGTGCAGCTATTATTGGAACCCATGAGCTATACCATAATATATAACAAATCCCAAATGGTATCAGGGTACCTTGAGGGGTTTGGTGTAGGTTTTGGACATTTATAAGGTAGGAGGTTAGTTTGATAATTTGCTCAAATATTAAGGCCAGCAATGTTTTGGTCAATTTTAAATTTGGGTGCATAATTGTAGAGGTTTTGAAACCCTACGGCATGTTTCTAGAGTACTTTAATTAAAGGCTTCTTAGGTTTTTAGTGTGCTTACGGTGTTTTGGGTCATTTTGAGGGCCTCTTAGGTTTTTAGTATGTTTAGGGTGTTTTGGGTGATTTTCATGTTTCTTAGGGTTTTTTGTGATTTTTAATGATTTTTTATGTATTAGGGGTACTTTGAGCATTTTAGGAAGTTTCAAGGTTAGCTAGTCATTTATAGGTAGGGGTGCAAAGAAGCCGAGTTGAGCCGAGTTTTACCCTGTTCAAACTTGACTCGATTAGTTTTAATCGAGTTCAAGTTCGAGCCGAGTATCTATGATGGTTGTTCAAGTTTGGCTTGTTTAGATATTAAACGAGTTCGATTAAGTATCGAGTAGCTCGCGAGGTCAATGTGTCTATGATACATTTAATCCATTTTTTTCAATTTAAATTTGTAAACTCAGGCCAAACCATGAGTACCAAGGTATTTGCACCCCTAGTTATTTTGATAGAAAACTTGATAAGACATTAAATATCTTATTAATTAATTTTATTTATTAATGGAATAATTAAATGAGTACTTAAACGAGCTCTTAATGAGTATTAAAATGAGCTCTTAACGAGTACTTAAATAAGCTCGTTCATGAGCATAATCGAGCCGAGCTTGCTAATGTTCAAGCTTTGTTCGTTTAATGAACTGAGCACAAATTTTTGTTCAAACTTGTTTATTTAGCTTAATAAACGAGCCAAGTTGAGCTATTATCGAGCCGTCTTATGAGCTGTTCATTGAGCGTATTGGTTCGTTTGCATCCCTATTTATAGGTTCAACGGGTGGTTTATGTCTTTTATCCTCATTGGAGTCTTTCACTCGTGTCATGGGCATTTAGGAAGGATTGCAATTTTAGTGGGTTAAGTCTGATGTATGCTTAAGGATGTTCTAAGGTTTAATTTAACTTCAATGGGACACTAAGGTTAATGAGGTCATCAAGGCAACTACGGATAGAGGGACCATAGACAAAGGTCTAGCCCAAATGGGCAAAATTTGCAATACAAATAAGCCCTCATTTAACATCCATTAGGTAACATAAACTTGATTGGACTTAAAGTTCCTTAAAGGATACTTCTCAATAGACATTGATTTGAGCATGTATGCATAAGATCCATTAAGAATGATCTTCTAATGCAACTCACTAAATGGTAGTGACTTGGTGGTTAATGATTAAGGATAATGATAATGGACATATTAAAGTCCAACAAGTATCCTTTAAGTCAACTTTTAATGGGTCCAGATTTGACCTGTCCAGGACCAACAAAGCTCACCACGGTTCCATTTGAGATCATCCAAAAACGTTAATGGGTTTCGGTGCTTAGCATCTGTTAGGGTAAAAAATCCAAGATCCTATAAGAATACACAAACAAGTAATAGTTGAATATCACATGAGATAAAACAAACACAAACATGATGATCCTATTATCAATATAAAAAATACAAAGATTCGTCAAGAAACTCTTGAGAATGTGTTAAAAGTTTGGGATCTCGACCTTACAAATGAACAAAAACTAAGAGGGGAGGGTTAAACCCTTCATTCCTCTTAATCACCATTAAAGTCTTCGGATTAATGCTCGGAAAAGTCCCCTTTGTTGCAGCCCATTTGGGTATTTGTAGTGGGTGAAATGGACCTATAGGGTCTTGAATGGGACCAGTAGGAGTCCATAGGACCATTATGAATTCCATTTTCGCTTCCGCTTTTCATCTTTCTATTTTCTGGATCATCGTGGATATCAAGCAACGCCTCATGATCCTAGAAGACAATAGGGGTTACGTAACCCACTCAGGAACCCTTACGTCAACAGATGACGCGTGGCTATAGTCCTTCACTCGTACAATGCCTTTTGTTTAACGAAGTGTAAGGTTTAGTTGTCAAAACCCTTTTATGTTAAATAAGATAGATCCTATAGTCAATCTAAGTTCCATCAGGAAACTCCTTTTCTAATGAACTAACATGGCCAAGGATTTCCTGCTTATTTATAGGATATTCTCTCTCTTATAAATATATCGAGAGAAACAATTAAGTTGCCCTGTTTATGACCTAGATGTCACAGGTTCGAACCAAGGAAACCACCTCTCTACTTAATAGGGGTAAGGCTGCATACATCGTCTTCCCAGACCCCACAAATGGTGGGAGCCTCATGCACTAGGTACGCCTTTTTTTTTATAAATATTATCGAGAGTAAATGATTCCATATTGACCATCAAACTGCCTTCACAAATATTCCACTATGCTCGATTATCCAACTATGCAATGCCTTATGATTAAAGAGCTTTAAGTCAGTTTCTAGCACCTTTTTTCCTCCTTTTTTTGATCTAGTGGTGTGTGCATGTGAGAGAGAGAGAGAGAGAGAGCGAGCCCTCTCTATCTCTCCCCCCTCCCCCTCCCTTCTTTCCTCTTCTTTCCTTCTATTTTCTTCTTCTTCCTTTTTCACTTTTCCTTCTCTACCCCCCAAGGCCACCTCTCTCTCTCTCTCTCTCTCTCTCTCTCTCTCTCTCTTCAGCCATTCCCAGTTCTGTGCAGAATGGGGGGCCAGCCAGCTGCTGCTCTTCTCTTCTTATTCTTTCTACTGTTGCTGCTGCTGTGTTGTTGCTGTTGGTTGCTTGATGGCTGTGAATGTGGGGGAGAAAACTCCTCCTTGACTTCCGTACAGTGCATACCTCTCAACGTGTGCCGCCGCCGCCTCTTTTTTTTGGCGTCTTTCTATTCTTATTTTATTTTGCTTACAACAGATAATGATAAAACCCATTAACCAGCTGGATAAAATGCTCAATCCTAACCCATTAACCAGCTGGATAAAATGCTCAATCCCAACCCCAGATCACCACTTCCTACCCTTCCCTGGTTCCCCCACACCAGGGTGTAAAAAGGGGTCTGGTACCCCAAAGTTTCATACCCATAAGCTTCGGTTTTGACTAACAGCCCAGGAACCCAACAGCAAAACCAGAATTTGATTTAAGTTTGGGTTAGCTGGTTAGTTGAGAAAAAAACAAACACATCGGCTTGCTTCAATGTACAGAGGCATTCAAGTAGGGAAAGACAGAATGAACAGTTAGTTGGGCAACGATTAACGTTTAAGCAGATCCAATATGAAGACACCCAGAACTCACTCTTATATATGCTATTTCTAAATGAAAAAGGTGTCAAGTGTGGTCCGAAGAATGCCAGAAGGTTTCCAAGTGATGAAGGATGAGCAGCAAGCTGCAGTTTGGTGGTACAGTAGAAAGGAGCTGTAGACTGTTTACTGGTTAGTTGTTGGCCAACCAGTGCTAGTTAAAGGAATGGTTACAATATGTGCCGAGCAGGAATAAGCAGTACAGTGAAGCAGCAGGAAAAGGTGTTAGATAGAGAAGCTTCAGGTGCTCCCATATTTACGGCAGGACGATGAGATTCGAACCCACATACATGCCATATCAAAAAATTAAACCCTAAACCTGGCTGTCTATTTTCCATCACCCCCCCCCCCCCCAAAGAAAAAAAAAAAGAAACACATGGACTTAAAAGCAAAACTTCTATGTATGATTTGGTCTTTGTCTTAGCATATAGTGTCATATGCAAGCATAAAACACTTTTACATCCCCTTCTCTTTTGATATTTAGTAAACTTGTAGAATACCCACTTTCAACAGCCAAAATTCTTTCGTTCTGACCTATGCCCACCTGATTGACCAGTACCTTGACCACCCTATGGCCTGGGGTTCTTTTTTTCTCGAAAGTGATGATTGTACCACTAAATTTATTAAGAAACAAAAGGTAGTACAACCAAGGTGAGGAGGCGAGGTTCCTCTTACATCCTCAAAATAAAACCACATTAAATGAAAAAGCAGAAATGAAAAACAATAAGCTACAAAGAATTCTCCAAGGCCCAGTTTGATTGCAGAATAAAGAGGAATATAGGACGAATAAGGGAAGAATAATTTTTACTTGGACACGGAGAATGGCTTAAACCGCCCGGAATGGCGTATTCAGAGAATAAGGCGAATAAGCCATCTTCGCTGACCCCTACGAATTGCCTATTCCGCTCATATTTTTTCAGGGGCACAAATACGACAACGCTGCATCGTCGCCCGTGCCGACTGCGAAACCCACCTCCCTTCTGTGCTCGCCCTCTCAAACCCTATCTGCGCTCGCCCCTCTAACCCTGCCTGCACGCGCCCCCACCGACTGCTTCACCTGATCCGCCGATTGGTATACCTACTCCGCCATCCACACACTGTGCATGCCATCCACTGGTTTCTTCCTCCGACGCTAGCCATGGTCACAGGTCAGGTCGTTGCTAGGATTTCTTCCGCCATCCACAGGCTCCTTTCCCTCTTCCCAATAGGGTTCACAGGGGTTGCAGAGCAGCACCCTGATCCCTTTTGCAGTGATCGTTCCCATCACTTTGACCATCCCTTCTCCCCTTCAAGCTTCCAAACAGTTCTGTCGTTCGCCTATTTCTACCCCTTGGAGGCAAAAACCTCACATGGTGGTGATGCACAGCTTAGAGGACAACTGCGCAGTTGGTTGTACTGTTCGCGAACGTTCTTCCTCTGTAGCTTCCTCATCGGCTTCCAACCGTGAGCCATCACCGGCGGCAATTTTGGCTTGGATTAATTGGTTTTTCTGAACTTTTCCCCTGTGTTTGTGTTTGTGTTTGTCATCAAGTTCACGGCTCACAATACATGCTTTAACAGATTTTGCAAGTCAGTAAGTGCCTAAACAGACCTTGTAAGTCACTACTGAAGCAGAGTATGATCAACTAATTCTTTTTCATATTTGCACATCATAATTTTTAAACTTGATAACGTAGGTAAATTCAAGCCTTTCAATATAATACCCAATCATTGCAAGAAAGCAAAAGATGAAGCATTCAAGAAGAAAAGCATATCCCTGTTTTTATCCAAAGAAAAGTTCAATATGACAATGCAAACTGCAAAAAATCTTATGACGCTAATGATCTGCAGAAGCTCATCTGCAGTCCAGCATATCCAGAGGGGTGGGAGGGTCATTTGGGAAGAGGTGCTGGCATTGGGAAGAGAGGTATGGGATGTTCCAATATGGGGGAATTGTGTGCCGGAGGATGCACATTGCCTGGTGTTGAATGTCCAGATAAAGGGGAAGATGAAAAGGAAGAGAGGAGGTGGGAGAGGAGGATGCAGGGAAGGCTATCAAAGCATCCAAGAAAAATCGAAAAGAAAAAACTGGTTGGAGGCTGTTATTTTTTCAGGAAACTTTTTGATAAAATTGAGCAAGTTTGTGCCGAAAGGGATTAGAGTCTTGTTTTTCTTATAAATTTGATTTTGAAAGAAAATGGGAAAAATGTTATTTCCAAACCCCTTGTACCCGATTACAGGATAAAACTTGATGTGAACAAGTAATCTAAATGCATGTCAACTACAGGATCAGGATTACCCATGCCAGATCTGCACCTGACAACATACTTGAATACGATATAAATCCCATATTCTACTTCAATTTCCCAGAAAATTGAATCATTATTACATAAGAGAGTAAAAGGAAACATTGTTGACATGTTTTCTAACATAGCAACCTACTGGACAGATAAGAGATGGATGATGAATAAATATGGTCATACATATATAAGAAAGTATCCTTAGATACAGATCAAATGGTTGATCGCAAAAACACAATTCTCTTATTATCATAATTTAGAACTGATCACATATATGTTGTTTGAATACTATTTTTAATCTCTTATTTCTTTCAAAATTAAAATTTGGGGGTAAATTGTAGAATAAAATTTGGCGGTAAAAGACGAGCCTCCAAACGTTTGTTCTTTCAAACGAAAAGGCACTCTCTACATAGGATTCCATACTCAACTGTACGTCTCCATTTCATAAGTCACATTATTTGCATGTATTCACTTTCATGACATAATCTGATTGTTTACAGTAATTTCAATTAGTCATCACTTCGCTTCACTTATGTTATGTTCTTTCTTATCATTAAGAATCGTAGAGAGCGCAAACATAATATGTCCACCTCCAATAAGTCTATACTTACTTGCCATATTCTGTTTCTTTTTATAATGGTCATTTTCATATATTTGATAAGAACAATCTTTGGTACATCAAATACAAATTTTCCTGTTGTTACATTTCTTATTAAATTTTAACTAGGATAGTATTTTACTGAAACTTTATCCTCCTCCTCCACTTTGGTCGGATGTTTCTCTTTATTAAAAGGAAAGAAAGGTAAACGTCCAACTAGAACTGAAGGCACTGCTACGATCCGTGCCCCAAACTGGGCCATCGACCATAACAAAATCCTCATTTAGCTTCTCATGGAGGAATATGACAAAAGAAATCATATCGAGGGGACATTCAAAACGCAAGTTTGGCACCAGATCGCGCCCAACTTCAATACTGCAAGTCATCTAAATTACAACAAGGACCAACTACAAAATCGATGGAAGATCCTCAAAGGGATTTATGTCAAACTTGATGTGTTATTTAAAAGGAGTGGGTGGGGTTGGGATGATCAAACAAAAAAGCTTGTGCCTAGAGTTGAATCATAGGAACAAGCCATTGAAGTAAGAACATGTAAACATAATAACATCTTTTTTCTATTACTACTCAATAACCCAAACGTAATCGCATGTCCATTAATTTTTCAGGCAAATAACGCCCTTCATATATTAAAAGACAAAACCTTTGAGTTCTTGAAAGAGATGGTTCACATGACAGCTAATAGCACGGCGAATGGGGGAGATGCGGAATGGTTTATGCATGCGTCATAATATGCGAATAGACGCCGACGCAGGGTTGTGAATCGCAACAATCTACCACAGCCTGTGGACCCTCCACCATAGCCACAACATTTGGTACAACAAGTGCAAGTCCCACCATCCTCTGTGCAACTTAATGAAGACTATGTCGAAGGTCAAATAACTATTGGTGATTACGTCAACGCCCTTGGCTATGTATCAATGGCACCAAATTATGACTTTGACATCAGTTATGCCAATGCTGGTTCCATAACATGTGACAATCTTATGTCTATATCCTAGTAACATGAGCTCATCTTACGGTAGATGTGAGCAACACTACAGTGGCGGTTCCGTCCCAGCCCAATCTCATTATTCCACTCGGACACCTTCCCCGCCGGTACACAGGGGCAATAATGAGGAGGTCACTTCTCCTCAGAAGAAAGAAGGATCCTCCTCAAAGCATCGGGGTAAAAGAAGCATTAGGGACGAAGCAGTGCTTTCTTTCTCTAGTGCATTGCGTGAGCGCACTGAAGTTCTGAGGGACTTGAGAGTGGATCGGGCTTCGTCCAGGTGTTTCAGTGGAGGTACCAATGTGTCCGATACACTGGCGGATGTAAAAGATAGGATCCCGACGGTGAAGGAGTGTACGAACGATCTAAGCCGTATTCCGAACATGCCGCGTAGTTTGTACTTCAGGGCTGTGAACCTTTTTGGTGCATCAGATATTCGGTCCGTCTACATGGCTCTGCCGGAGGAGAAGAAGCTTGACTGGGTTATTACTTGGACTAGTTGAGTTCAGTTGGTGCGTATGGTCGTAATTTTGTCATCATCTATTATTTTCTGTTCATCGTACTTGGCCCACTTGGACTTGAATTTTTGTCGTATGTTCTTATCGCCTTTTCTTATCATCAGTTATGTCTATTGTGGTCCTAACCTACTTCAATTAGATGTGGTCGGTTATGTCTAATGTACTACTATAAATTGCAATTTCTACTTGTACATCCCGTGCAGGTATATCATTTTAACTAAGAATAGGACATTTTAAGTGTTATGTTGTGTGGGTTGGCCGTGAACCTGGTTTGTACATGACTTGAGGAGAATGTTATGCCCAAGTGAATGGTTTTCCAAGAGCTCGATACAAGAGGTTCCACTCAATTGAGGAGGGGGAGGCAGCACTGTATGGTGTTGTAGAGCAACGTATACCGAGACCAAGAATCAGTCGTGAAGAATATGCAATAGGCACTCCAAGTACTATACGATCCTTGAGTGATCCCCCTACATCACACATGTCAACAGATTTCTCATGGCAATATTGTCTCAGTTGTCCTCTTACTTTTTTTTAATTTTGGTTGGTGTAATTTTGATGCCCTTGAGGGGCTGTTGATGTACCATTCTTGATACTCTTCTCTTCATCTCTTCTTTATTTTCTTTGAACTATATAGCGTATTGAATTGGAATGACAATTAATGGTGGTTTATGTAGAGATCAATGATTTAATAATAGAGTTCATTCATGAGGATGACGAGATGATTGAAGAGATCGAAGAAGTCATACTTGAAGCCATATCAGATCAGTATGCCCCGACTGTGCCTAGACAAAAGATGTTTACTTCGGCGCATACTAGCCACGTGTGGATACAAGAGGTGCTACAAGGCCATGAACGAAGGGCCTATTGGGCCTTCAGGCTTAGCCCTAGCATGTTCATTGCACTGAGGGACATGTTAGTGGACATGGGCTTACTATTTGACTCACAACATGTCACTGCCCATGAGCAACTAGCGATGTTCTAGCATACTGCTGGCCATGGTGTTGCTACTGGAGCATTGTGTAAGTACTCCCAACACTTTTCACAAACAATAGCTATTATGTCAATAACGTTGTTATGGCATTGGCATCTTTGAAGACGGAGTTTATTCACCTTCCTTCTAATGTGGATGAATGCCACCCACATATCCAAGGGAAGGCTTATTTCTATCCTTACTTCAAGGTACTTAGTTTTCTTATTACATTTCATTTTCAATTGTCAATACAAGTCCTTATGCATCGTCTTATATTTTTATTATACTGTGTAGGATGTGATTGGGGCGATTGGTGGGACGCATATAATAGCTCATATCCCATGAAAAGATCATGGTCGGTTTCGTAACCGCAAGGGTTACATAAGCCAAAATGTAATGGGGGTTGTTTCTTTCGACCTCACTTTTCTATACGTTGTTGTCGGTTCGGAAGGTTCTGTAGCTGATATGAGAGTGTTGAAGTGGGCGTTGGATCATGGCAGGTTTCAGGAGCCTCGCAGCAAGTATCATAACTTGTCGACTCTGGATATCAAGGTGTGCCAACTCGGTCCGGGTCAGATCGGATTGCCCGGTCCGCTCGGAAATCGGGCGGTCCGATCCGATTCCGAGCCCCAACCCAGCGGTCCCAACCCGGGATCGCTTGAATCGGGTTAGGTCGGCCGGATCGGGCGACCCGGGCCCGGGTCAGACCGGTCCGGCCGATCCCATGCCCTAATGGCTAGTTCCAAACTAGCTGTTAGGGTAACTGTTGGGAACCACGGCTAGAAGGGGCTTTTAAGCCCCTATAAAACCCCCTCCTAACCCTTCTCTCCCTCATTCACACAAATTCTCATTTCTCTCTTTCTCTCAAATTTCTCTCTCTCTAAGCTCTCATACTCTCTCAAAGACTCAAACTCAAAGCTCTTTTTCTCTCCAAAACTCTCTAAAGGACGGACAAACAGACTACATCAACTTTTTTTCACCATTTTATATTTTTTATCTCTTTAATATTTCTGTTTTTTATGTTTTTATTATTTTCTCTCTCTAACTTTTTAATCTCTTTTTAACATATATCTCTCTCTACTTTTTGTCTCTTTATTGTTTTTTTCCCCTCTAACATATATCTCTTTCTTAGACTTTTTCATCTTTAAATTTCTCTTTTTATTTTTCCACTCTCTCTAATTTTCTTTCTCTCTCTAACCATTTTTTTTTCTGTATCTATTTATTTTTATCGCATTTTAATTTTCCTCTCTAACCTTTTTTTGTCTCTATAGCTTTCTTTCTCATTGTCTCTCACTCTCCCTCCAGGTATGATATGATATCTCACTCTCTTTTTCTATGTTTTTTCTTATTTCTCACCATTTCTCTCTGTAATTCTCTCTTTCCCTGTTAATAATTTTTTTCTTTTTAAAGATGTCGACTTATGAACATAATATGGCCACATCTGTCACCTCTCATGGTGACCCGGGATGGAACCACTGCACCGTCGTGGACATGGCTTCACGCAAGGTCAAATGCAACTATTGCAGTCGGATTATTTCGGGTGGAGTTTTTCGTCTAAAGCAACATATTAGGGGTCTTAAAGGAGAAGTGAAGGCTTGTACTGCTGCACCACTAGAGGAAAAAAATCAATTCAAAAATTACCTACGACAAAAAGAGATAGAAAAAAGAGCAACATCAACGATGAGAGGCCAAATTAAGGAGGAAATGACACGACCCTCAGGTCAAGGTATTCATATTCATCCTCTGGGAGAGATCTCGGGAGGGAGACATAGACCCTACCAGAAGGAGGTCCACTGCATTTGAAGACTTTTCTCGAGGTATTCTTTGATTTTAGAAATTTCAATTAGTTATTTACACTTCATCTTGATTAAATTAGTCTCAAATCATCTATTTTAATTTTAAGATGATATACGTCAAGCCATGGACGAAAGTAGAAGATATTTTGCTGAGGAGGATGTGTATAGACGCACCGGTCGACATGTTGGGCAAGGGAGTGGATCCGGACAGGGATCCAACGAGGAGAAAATTCATGACTTGACTAGGGATAATGACCCTAGAGTGGGTCCTATAGATGCTTTTCTAACAAGACGGAGATATAGACAACCATCAATTACAGTTGTTATGAAGAATCTGAAGGTATGCAAGGAGAAGATTGGCCGTGCTGTTTCGAGATGGTTTGTTTATAACAGTGTACTCACCTGTCCAGCCATCTGTCATTATTGTGCAGCCTCTTTCATCCCAAGGAGAAGATTGGTCGTGCTGTTTCGAGATTGGCCGTGCTGTTTCGAGATGGTACAGGAATACTCTTACCCACGGTAAGTGTTGTATATCTCCTTGGGTAAGAGTATTCCTGTACCAACTCCCAAGGAGATATACAAAACTTACCTTCCTCAAGAGGTAAGTGATCTCCAAGAGTATATCAAGTCGTTCGAACGAATTTGAGATGAAAGAGGCTGCACAATAATGACAGATGGCTGGACAGGTGAGTACATTGAATTAGTTTAACATATTTAGAATCTTAGATTAATAGATTATATTTTTTAGTTAATTTAGACATTCTCTAATATCTATAACATTATTTGAATATGAATTACGAGAAGAAGTATGATTAACTTCCTTATATACTGTCAAGTTGGGACTGTATTTTGAAAGTCCGTAGATGCTAGTGGAAAGGTAAAGAATACTGAATATCTTTTCAAGTTAATTGATGACATTGTGGAACAGGTGGGAGAAGATCGGGTTGTACAAGTTGTAACAGATAATGCAGCTTCATATAAAGCTGCAGCCATATGTTAATGGAGAATAGGCCACATCTATATTGGCTTCCTTGTTCTGTTCACTCCCTAGATTTGATGCTATAAGATATTAGGAAAGATGTAAAAATTAGTAAGACAGTGAAGTCAGCCCAATTCATCACATCCTATATCTACAACCATAACTATGTGCTCACGTTGATGCGTGAACATACTGGACAGAGGGAGTTACTATGTCCTGGGGTAACTCGTTTTGCCTCCACGTACATTTTCTTGGAGAGTATATAGTCACAAAAACGCCCCTTGAAGCAGATGATTTCAAGTAAAGGATGGGAGGATTAGATGACAAGGCGCGTGAAGCGTGATGCTAGAGACAAGGGGAAGCAGGTTGAGGACTTGATTGAGAGTCGGGAGTATTGGAAGGATATAAAGATGATCTTGAGCGTAGTTGAACCTCTTGTGCGGGTTTTGAGGATGGGGGATGGAGATAAGAAGGCTACAATGAGATATTTATATGAAACTATGGACCGTGCAAAGGAAGACATTGCCAGGGCCAACAAAAATACATACATAAAGTGGTGGGATATCATAGATGAAAGATGGGATAGGACACTCCACCATGATTTGCATGCGGCAGGTAACAAAATAAGTCATTCCATATTACTTGCCATTTTATTTCCTATAAGTTTTATATCATTTTTAATTTTGTTTTCAATTCCATAGGTCATTTCTTCAACCCGAGATACCAATATAGCTCTGCTACTCAAAATGCGCCCAATGATGAAGTACTCTATAGGACTCAAAATGTAATTCGACGGTTGTTACATGATGAGGATCGAGCTATCATAGCATGCAATAAAATGCATCACTATAGGCTCCAGACATTACATTTTGGTACTCATCGTGCTTAACGGGCAGTCATGTTGCTTATTTAGAATTTTACACAAAACTAATACTTTCACGAAATTGTTATCATGCCTAGGCTTTACAATGCTAATTGTTAGTTGGACATGGAATTACAGCTGACTGGTGGATAGATCATGGGAAGGCTCCAGGTTATGAAGATCTTGCGTATGTTGCTATCAGTGTATTGAGCCAAACCACCTCCTCTTATGGCTGTGAGAGGAACTGGTCTACATTTAGCTTGATACACACCAAGCAAAGGAACCGATTAAGCTCAGCGAGATTGGAGCAATTGGTCTTTTGTCACTACAACATGCGCTTGAAATTAAAGAATCTTTAAAAAATTCAAGAGAACCAAAGAGAAGAAGAACGATGGAGAGATGAAGTTGCTCGAAGACCAGTGCAAGCAGAACAAAAAATTGATGAACCAATCGATCTGGACGAGATATTTGAGGAGCAGAACCCACTGAATGCATGGGTGGATGCAAGGAATGTTTTGGGTCCATCAGAATTTGATCCAAACGATCGGTCATGGGCAGAAGGACAATTAGATGGTGTCCCCTTGTCCGTTGAGTTTTAACTTCCACCTCCTTCAAACGGCAAAAGAACTCCACCCCACAAAGTTCAAGTATGGGTAAAGGTAAAAGAGTAACTAATCATGTTGATATTGCAGATTTAGAAACTGTACAGGAAGAGGAGTCAGATGAGACACCAGAGCCGAGCGACAAAGTCGTTTACCAAATTTCAGATGACTCTACTTCGGCAACGAGTACCCCTAACGATGACAATGCTGATCCACATGGAAGTCAAGGTGGATCCTTGCAACAGCAGTCATCTCGAGGACGTGGATCAAGTCAATACGGTGAAGCTCCTCCAATCATTTTCACAGGAGAGCAACAATTTACACATGCTACACAGGATGATGACCACTCCAGTAGGTTGGCTAAGGGCACATCAGCAACAAATAAAGGCATAGAGAAACAACAACAAGAGTTCCTAAGGAGAGTAAGAGAAGCATCCTCTCAAGAGCATTCGTCTGATGCATCCTCTCAAGTTCTATTAGAGGGCTATAATCCTTATGGATATCCAGGTACATATTATCAACATTCACCACTCTATGACAAGGAATTCCGGCTCGGGTCGGGATCGGGAATCGGGACCCGGCGATCCCGACCCGATCCGATCTGGATCGGCCGAGTCGGCCGATCCAGACTCAGTCCGGCCGGTCCGACTCGGCCGGAATTTTTTTTTAAAAAAAAAATCAGAAAAAATAGAAAAAATCAGAAAAAAATA
Source organism: Zantedeschia hybrid cultivar (assembly GCA_030544215.1). Taxonomy (NCBI): domain Eukaryota; kingdom Viridiplantae; phylum Streptophyta; class Magnoliopsida; order Alismatales; family Araceae; genus Zantedeschia; species Zantedeschia hybrid cultivar. The sequence goes on from JARZZO010000005.1 coordinate 14,835,644, forward strand.
AGGAAAAAATCAGAAAAAATTAAAAAAAATCAGAAAAAATTACATACATATTATTCAATTGATGTACAATAAGAACGAATGCAATTCATGTACATCCATAAAAAATAAACATTAAAGACAACTAACTAACTAATAATTTTTGTTGTGCATTAATTAAAAAAGATATTGTTGTTGAAAAATACCTTAGAAAGATCACATTTGTGATCCTTCATCATCCGGTTCATAAGTTTGAGCAGGCGGGCCATAATCTGCCGGTGCATAACCATAGCCAAACAAGGAACTAGCGAGGTCTTCGAATCCTCTTTGAATACCTCTAGGTGTGTAAGCTTGTTGGCTTGAACTTTCTCCTGATTGTATTGGAGGGACAAAAATGCCGTACTGTATAGGTGGAGGTCCAGAGTACCCTTCAGTAGTGCTGCTGATGTCTGAATATGGCAGTGTAGGGGGATGAAAAATGGGCGGATAAGAAGGTGCATCTTCCCATGGTGGCCAATCACATCCTGCATGTCTCTGTTGGCCTTCAAATCCCCTTTCTTGTCCTTGTCTCTGACCTTGAGTTCCTTCAGAATGACTCGGAGGTACGGAGTAATCATCGTATCATGTGTAACTGCTCCCAAGTGCAGAACCTCCTGATAGTCCAGCAGCAGCAGCGCCATCACCATCACCATCTCCATCATCATCATCATCATCATCATCATCATCAGTGGAGTCATCACTCCGCACTTGACTTGTTTTCCTCAATCGCCTTCTTCTACGCCTGTAGGTTTGTCTTTCTGCCTCGTACATGCTGGCCAAGTGAGGTGGTAAAGCTGGGGTGTCCTCAGGTGTCTCTCCAGTCTGCTGAACTGTCCCTTCTTCTCGTTGTTTAGACTTTTCTTTTGATTGTTTTCTCTTTTTGCTGCTCGATGACTGCAATGAAGGTCCCGCTGGCTCTTTCTCCTTTCTTCTTTGTGGATCCACTTGAGTAGCTGATCTCCTGAGTGCTGGCTGATAGGCAGAAGTTCTAGCAGTGTCTCCTAGTGTGGCTGACTTTCGGCGCCTCTGCAGAACTAGTGCACCTCCTTCTTGTGTTGTCTGAAATTCAGGATCTCGAACAACTACTGCATCTAATTCACCTTCTGCCCAACTCCGATCCTGAGGATCAAACTCAGGCTGTGCATCTCTGGCTGCTCTGCTCTCCACCCAAGAATGCAGTGGGTGTTCTTCATCTAACAGTTCATCAATATCAATCTGATGTACAGGCTCATCAACTGGTCTGCCAGCAAACTCCATGAATCTCTGTCTTTCAAGCCTATGTCTTTCCTGAATCTGCCTGATTTTTAGACGCATGTTGTAGTGACAGTACACCAACTTCTCCAGCCTAGAAACCCCCAATCTGTTACGAACCTTCGTGTGAATGAGACTGAATGTACTCCAGTTTCTTTCACATTGACTGGAAGAAGTGGTTTGACTGAGTACTCGCACTGCAACATACGTCAAAGGATTTGTGGCAGCTTGTCTGTAATTAATCTGAATCCACCATTCAGCTGTTCAAAAAAAAAGAAGACGACGATATCAATAATCATAAATGCCAATCATTAAATTTAATATTTGACTATTTATTATGTAATTCACCTGGAGTTGTTCTCGTTACTACAGCCCTGACGTCATCATCTCCATAAATGCCAGTCTTCAATTTAAATCTCTCCATCTACAAAATAAATATAAATAACATAAGTTAATGATAGACGCATGCATTTTCATAAACTCCTACTTTGTACGGTACCTCTGCTAAGGCATCTATCCTTTCATTCACATTCCTTGATATTCTAGTAATCACATTAGTTGTGCCTCGAAGGACCTCTCCGTCATTATGCACGCTCTCACTATACTGATACCTTGGGTTGAAAAAATATCCTGCATATAAATTGAATTTTAATTAGTTATAAAAATAAATGTGAACAAAATTAATAACATAAAATCAACTTAAATAGATGAAGAATTAACCAGCAGCATGAAGATCATGATGAAGAGTCGACTCCCATCTATTATCGATGATCCTCCACCATTTGTCATGAGAAGTAGGAAGACTTTCGCTCAATTGCTCCTTTGCTCTATCCATGGCCTCATACAAATATCCCATGTCATTTTTGTCATCTCCATCAACTAACCTCAGAACACGTACCAGAGGCTCAACCACTTTCAGATAGCGAGAAACCTTATCCCAAAAACTTCTCTCCCCAACTAGCGATTGCACTGCCAAGGCAACTTCTCTAGCATCGGCTCTCAGTGTCCCTATATGTGCCAGAAACTCGTCAGAGTGGACTAACTGGGCCAACTGATGCTTGTATTTACTCAGGCTCTCTAAAGAAATGAAGTTGGATGCAAATCTAGTAGGGCCAACACGAAGAAGATCCCGTCCACCTGTATGTTCTCTCATCATATGTAAGATCCTGTTGTAACTATAAATAAATCCCGTGATCATCTGAGCTTGTTGTACCACCTCAGCAACAAAAGGATCTCTACCTATGTCCTCCATCATCAAGTCAATAGAATGTGCTGCACAAGGCACCCAGTACAAATGGTGTCTCTTCTGCATCAACAAATTACCGGCTGCTTTATAGCTTGCTTCGTTGTCAGTGACTATCTGCACAACATTTTCTTCACCAATTTCCTCCACCACGTCATCCATTAGCCTGTACAAATAATTAGCATTCTTTATTTTGTTTGAGGCATCCACAGACTTCAAAAAAATAGTGCCCTCGCTGCAATACACAAGAAAATTAATCATGGATCTTCTTGTGGTCCATGTCCAACCATCACACATGATGGTACAACCACGCTCCCTCCACACATTCTTGAAGTTGTCGACCCATACCTTCAAGTCATTATACTCTTCTTCAAGCCCAACATCATAAATGTAGCGAGCTGTGGGGGCCTTTACACCAGGTCCAGCATCTGCAATTGCATCCACCATCGTCTGAAAATATAGACTAGATGCGGCATGTGCTGGCACACCTGCATGTAAAAACCATTTCACAATTCCTTTCAAGGCATTTTTTGCTGATGCCTTGACTCCTTTTAATGCTTGCTTGATTCCAGGCTGTCTGTCAAACCTTGATCTGTACAAAAATTGGTCCATAGGACCGCGTGCCACATCTGATGTCCGTCCACAACTCAATATAGAACTAGCAGTCCTGCGACCAGAAGAACCCCTAGGAACGAATATCCCAGGCTGAGAAGCAGCAGGCATTGATCCACCTGATGATCCTATGCCTCTTCGCCGGTCCTCATCTTCTCTATTTGTCCGCAAACTGGCACGAACAGCTCTGGTGTACTCTGCATCAAGGTCATCTGGATCATCCTCATCCTCCTCCTCCTCATCATCATCATCTAAATTGATCGGGCGCTGAACAGGTAGACTGTAATCCCTTCGTCTTTGGTGCCCTGATATCTCATCTTGCAAATCCATGTGTTGTTGAGATGATAAATCTTTGTGTGCCTTTTTACCCATCATATAAGCCCTCATTTCCTTCTTCAAGGCCAGCGGGACTGACTCACATCTACTAACATCTCCTGATATGCCAGCAAGATGATTTTTTATGCGATAGATGCCACCACCCATCTCCTTTCCACACCAGTTGCATTTTACCCTCCTCCTAACACTGTCCACTAGTGTGCAATGTTGCCAACCAGGATCAGCACCATGTTGCTCCACATCCTGTTCTGCCATATTCCTGCATAACATAAAAATACAAAAATGCAATCAGGTTCTAACAAGTTCAATTGAGTGGTTGGCAGACTCAATTGAACCTTAATCATACTAATCATACAAAAGCCCCAATTTTTAACACTTAATTAAGGTTAATTTTAACTAATTAACGCTAATAACAGGTAATTAATACAAAAAAATGCACATTTATGTCCTAACAAGTTCAATTGAGTGGTTGGCACACTCAATTGAACCTTAATCACGCTAATCATACAAAAGTCCCAATTTTTAACCCCTAATTAGGGTTAATTTTAACTAATTAACGCTAATAACATGCAATTAATGCAAAAAAATACACATTTCTGTCCTAACAAGTTCAATTGAGTGGTTGGCACACTCAATTGAACCTTAATCATACTAATCATACAAAAGCCCCAATTTTTAACTCCTAATTAGGGTTAATTTTAACTAATTAACGCTAATAACATGCAATTAATGCAAAACAATACACATTTCTGTCCTAACAAGTTCAATTGAGTGGTTGACACACTCAATTGAACCTTAATCATGCTAATCATACAAAAGCCCCAATTTTTAACTTCTAATTAGGGTTAATTTTAACTAATTAACGCTAATAACATGCAATTAATGCAAAAAAATACACATTTATGTCCTAACAAGTTCAATTGAGTGGTTGGCACACTCAATTGAACCTTAATCACGCTAATCATACAAAAGCCCTAATTTTTAACCCCTAATTAGGGTTAATTTTAACTAATTAACGCTAATAACATGCAATTAATGCAAAAAAATACACATTTATGTCCTAACAAGTTCAATTGAGTGGTTGGCACACTCAATTGAACCTTAATCACACTAATCATACAAAAGCCCCAATTTTTAACCACTAATTAGGGCTAATTTTGACAATTTTGTCTAATCAACATGCTAAAAATTTTTTCAACCTAAATATTAAGAGATCTACACAATAATCACAATCATACATCATTTCTAATTTTTTTAGAATTTTAAAAAATTAATTCGAAATATACCTAAACTCGGAGAGGGCCGAGAAAAGAGAGAGAAAAAGAGAGAGAGAGAGAGGGCCGGCGGCGGCGGGCTGGCGGCGGCGGACGGCCGGCGGCGGGGGGGGGGGGGGGGGGGGGGGGGGGCGGCGGCGAGCAGCGGCGAGCCGGGGAGGGGCTGGGGAAGGGCCAGGCGCCAGCAGCAAAAACACTGCTGGCGTCTGGTTCCCGATCCCCCCTTAAGGGGGAGATCGGGACCGGCCCGAACCGGACCAGATCGGGTCCGGACCGGCCGATCTGGCCGATCTGGCCGGTCCGGACCCGATTTTGTCCGGTTCGGGCCGATTTCTCTCGTTTTTTTTTTTTAAAAAAAAATCGGTGGGGGGAACAGTAATTTCCCCCCAAACTCGGGTCGGAACCCGCCGATCCCGACTCGAATCGGCCGATTCGAGTCGGAATCGGCCGATTCCGCAATCCATGCTCTATGATGCATCGAGTTACTTAGGAGGATATCCCACTTATCCTCCAACTTCAGGTGCTTCCTCTTATCAATCCTCAACCTCAGAAGGATCTTATCATGGGCCAAAGACACAAGGATGGATACCGATGACAATCATCTACCCATTCACAGATGAGTATAGCCGGTTTGTACATGAATATGAACAATGCTACCAAGCTTATATGTCTTGGGCCGATTATGTGCAACATTTGTATAACACCTACAATGTAAGGCTAGAAAAAATGTATGTTTATTTGTTTTGTCACTGTGTTTTTTTTTTTTTTTAATATCATAGATTCATAGTATCATGTAATATTTAGGGGTAAGGTTTTATGTCCCCCCCCATATATTTTATTCAAGTTTTTTTTCAAAGTTAATAAAATTTCAAGGGCTTACCCAGTGGATCGGCCGATCCGATCTGATCTCAGACCGGTCCGGACCGAGCCGACAGCTTATCTGCCGACAGCTTTTCACCACTTATCTGCCGACAGCTTGAGGATGTATCTACTCCAGGAATAAATATAAGAAATTCCTTTGATGCAGATATTTTCAATGTAAATACGGCGGCCCTTGAATATGATGTCATTTCTTTTTCTCCATATACTTCAACATATTGCGTGAGGTCTGAGACTGATCTGAGTCCGATCCTCGAGTTGGCCTACCTTAGTGGATATGTAAACATGTGTAGTTTCTTAGCTCCTTATCGCAGACAACGGTACCACATAGGCTGCTTTAGAGGTCATAGTCGCCATTATGCAAATAAAAGGGAGAAGTTCAACCATAGACATGCACAACTGAGGAATTGTGTAGAGCGCGCCTTCGGTGTGCTTAATAATTGTTTTCAGATCTTAAGAGAGGGTTGTATGTACCCATGAGAAACACAACGAAAGATAGTGTTAGCATGTTGTGTCGTCCATAACTTCATTCGTTAAATAGAAGGACATGACGTAAACTTTAACATGACAAATGAACATGAATTTACAGAAGATGATGGGGATATTACTACCCCATTGACATTGCGTCTAGCTTAGGCTTGGCAAGTTGTAAGGGACTATGTCAGGGAGAAAATTACAGACCAACTTTGGGAGGAAAATAATTAGATTTGGAGGATGTTTCCTTTGCTTGCTCTTTTCCATTTTATCATGCTTATTTGTTATGCCATGTATGGTTTATTTTTATTTCTATTTGGTGGATATTTCTATTGATGCTCTGCCATTGACTATATGACATGTAACTTTAATTCATATTTGGACTTTGTTTCTTTTCATTCATGTATATTGAAAACTGATGTTGATCTATATTTTAGGTTAAGTGTTTTTATTTCCTTTCATTTGTTCTTACAAGTAGTGTGCAAACATGGTTGGAATGCTTCTTTCTTAGACATATACTCAGATAGCAGGAGGGCATGATTGCAGTTGTATACCGATTGTACGTTTGGATAGTAGGAAGGCATACGTGTAGCTCTACCCAAGCATGTCTTCGGATATTAGGAGCATGATTGCAGTCCTTTCTGAGTGTGTAATGTATGGGCAGTGATGAAGAAAGAAGCAGTGAGTCTATTGGTTGGATAGTTTTTAAGTAACCCCAATAGACGATGAAACTCCTTTTCTCTGAGTCCATCTTATATCTCGTTGTAAATATATGTGAGAATGTGGTGGAGGTTGCATAAGCCTCATATGATTTCATGATATTAGAAGAAAGATTAAGTGACACTTGATTGAAATGTGATAATGGTTTGCGGGTTACATGAGCCTCATTTGATTTCATGTCATTTAAATATTTTGAAGAAGCATTCGTTTGATTTCATGTTTTTATTATTAACTTGTTATGCAGGTTCCATGAGCCTCGTTTGATTTCATGCTATTTTTATTAAGTTATTATGGAGGTTTCATGAGCCTCGTTTGATTTCATTCTATATATCATTATTTTTTATTCATGATTGTGGAAGATGCATGAGCCTCCCTTATATTACAGTCCCATGAAGCCTACCATGAATCTTATTTTTCGAGTATGTTTTGGACTGTGATTTGATTCATTTATTGTATTTGTCTTATGTTTGTTGAGAAGTCATATACTTTTTTTTCCTCTTTTCATGTTCCTGAGGAAAATTCACAAGGGCAGCACAACATGCTACCAACTTTTGACACATGTTCGTGAAGGTCATGAATGGTCTTATGAAGATGTTTTCATGCTATAAACTTCTAAGGGAGACCGGGGGTTCTCAAGCATCTAGAGTAGAAAATTCCATCGTAGTAAGTTTATATTTTTTGACAAAATTAAGAATAGTATATATTGTACGAACGATCAATTTTGTTTATAATGTACATTGTGTATTTACCTTTGTTTTAAATATTTTTTCAACTCGTAATTACTTAAACTATTTGGGAAACATGGTAGCATTATTATCACCAAATATGTTCCTTACATGTGTGAATTTTTCTTTGTTATGAACAGGGATCAACTTGTAAATGACTGACAATGGGCAAAGAAGCGAATCGGATCCTAAACTGGATTTATCTGCATTATTAGCTTCTCACGCACACGTGCAAGTGATTGCAGAGATCAATTAATTTGGTCTACTAGGCGCAAGATAATCTTGTCGGGTTCGGAGGGTTGGCATGCACGGCTGCCACCTTAATTGGTGGAATCCATGTCGTAGGAGGAGCACTACTTAACAACAATTGATCCTCAATAAAGATCGATCTATCTTGGTCTGCAACAAATTAAGTAGGCACGTACGCAGTGATCAGTTCCGATCGAATTCATGCAGCATCGTGTTGGCCGGAGACGAACACGAGCTTATGATACATGTCCATGTTCAGTAATTTAGACAAAATCAGATTAATTAATCTCGATGATCACTTGATTTGTGTCTTGGAAATTAATTAAATTCTACCGAACTGAAATGGGTTAATTTACATATATAATTGGTGGACGAGCTAGTCGCCATCAAGAGACTGGTCACATACACGTATATACATATGCACGTACGTGATAATATATAGGAATTTGATCGGACTAGTAATTAATTAAAATTAAGGTTGCGTTGCGGGCATATATAGGTGATAAACAAATTAAGAAAGAAAAAGGATCGGAGGAAGGAGGAGGACCTGTTGCCCAGAAGAGCATGAAGTTGAATTATGGTCCGCTCCTCCTGCACGCTGAACTTGCCCCTCTTGATGTCGGGTCTCAGGTAGTTTGTTCACCTGAGCCTGCAGCTCTTCCCACACCTCTGCAGGCCTGTAAAAATTTTAGTTTTATATATTTTAATGATAATATTTAATAATAATATTTATGAACACATGCACAATTAATAGCATTATATATTATTATATTTAAATGTTACATTCTATATCTTCATGAATGAAGCTCAACAACTATATTAATAAGCATAGAATAGCATTTATTAGTTGTTCTTCTACCAAATCTGAATTAGTAGGTAGTAGGATAAGAAGGGTGATTTGGGCAAAAGAGGTACTTGTTCTCCTTCTTATTCCCCCTTTTGCAATCAAAGCAATTAGAATAACTTCTTATTCTATCTTGAATTCATACCCGTTGCCAAATCAAAACACTCCTTATTCTAGAATAAGCTATCCGGCATAACTTATTCTAGAATAAGCAATCCGGCAAACAAAGTGGGGCCAAAGCTTTTCACCACTTATCTGCCGACAGCTTGAGGATGTATCTGCTCCAGGAATAAATATAAGAAATTCCTTTGATGCAGATATTTTCAATGTAAATACGGCGGCCCTTGAATATGATGTCATTTCTTTCTCTCCATATACTTCAACATATTGCGTGAGGTATGATGAGAAGTATTTGTCTTCGGTGATCTTTCGAAGAATGTAGCCTCAACAAATAAAAATATACTTCCACATTCCCTCAACTGTACGGAAGCAGCAATGAAAATCAGCTACTAAAGCAATTGTTTTCCATACCTCTTGACTAACAGGACAGGTAATGAAAAGATGATCAAGATCTTCAATGCCTATGCCACATGGAGAACAGACAATATCACAATTTTCAGCCCATTTCCTCCTGTACAGCTTTTAACCAGTCTTCTATGGTATAAAACCCACATGAAAGCTTTAACTTTAAGAGAAGACTTCACTTTCCACACCTCAATGTGTTTTTGGTAAGAAGGAAGATGCGCTTCTAAATGAGTGTGGACGGATTTTATGGAAAACATCCCCTGGTTATATTTCCAGATAACTTTATCTTAGCATAGAAGGATCAAATTTGAGAGCAATTAAAACATTAAGGAGCTGTAAATAAGCAGAAAACTCATCATCCTTCAATGCTCTTCTGAGTATAATATGCCACTGGATCTTTCCTCCAATCTGATGGCATGCATTCACCTTATGCTGCTTATCCATTGCTAATAGGTACAATAAAGGGAATTTAAATTCCACAGCAAAGTCACCAGCCCATTCAAGATAGGATACTATCAACTTTTCCAAGCTTTAGATGCACATTCCTTTCTACCCACTTAGCAGATTTTAGATTGCCCTTCCAGACTAGAGACATGCCATAATGCCAATGATTGATGCTGGATATATAGTATCTGTTCAAAGGTGTGTAATGCTTATGAATAATAATTCTTTGCCAAAGTGCCTGATCATCTGTCAACAGCTCCCAAAGCCATTTACCCAAAACAGCCAGGTTCATAAACAACAAATTTTTAACTCCAGGCCTCCATTCTTGACACGTAAGTACAGTCTCCCATTTAACTGAAGGAATGGCTTTCTTGTTTTAATTTGAACCTCCCCATAGAAATTTAAGTCTTATTCTATCCAGCAGAATTCTAACTTTGAGTGGCATGTAAAAGACAGAGATGTAATGCTGCGGAATAGAGGAGAGCACAGAATTTAATAGGGTTATTCTGCCTCCCAATGACAAATTTCTAACTTTCCAAGCACCATAGCCTGGGTTCAAATAAATGGTTTCCCCCAATAAGGAGTAACACTTCCATTAGCTCGATATATTAGAATAAAAGCAACATAAAATATGACCCTGAAATTGCCAATATTTTATTTCTCACTGTGCAGTAAAACATAAGCAAAAATTGCTGATATCATTTTAAAACATACACATGTGGATGGGGTGCACTTTGATGCAACCATCTTAAAGAACACACAAAAAGGAAAAAATGAACATTCAGTTACCGGAAAAGATGAAACTCTCACCAACAGACAGATAAAAAAGGTATAATAGAAGGAAAAAAACAAACCTTTGTTCCATATGAACCTTCAACCTTCAGCATAATTTCAGCAAGGTTTTCACCTTGGATTGACTTTGGAACCTTCACATCACAAACTTCACCTTGTTTGTCATCAACATATGCAATATTCCTGAAATCTGTCTGCTGGCGACATGTTGGACACATAACCCATTTCTGTTGAGACTTTCCAAGCTGGAGCATTGCATATTCTGTCATTTCAAGACAGCCTGTGGCCGGACAATAATCACAAAAGCTAATAAGAAAATTGATTGGGAACTACAAGCAGCAGCCAAGCATATGCTGCTACCTACCAGGTAACTTTGGCAAAGATGCAATACTGTGATTTTAACCATACTTGAATAGAGTTATCCATGACCGTATACTGTAAGTCCTAAACATATACTCTGAGTATAAATATGTATTGCTTCACCATTAACTTGTACTTTGCATGATGTTTCAGCATGACGCTTCTTTATTCCCCAGTCCTCACAGAGGATATTGATGCTTTGTTGAATAACCTCCATCTTGACTTCACACGAGGAAAAGGGCAAAGGATACCCTTGTAGGGAATACATTTTCTCTACAGTGTATGAACCAAACCATTCTGCTATAAATATTAAGCTTCCAGGTTCTCGAGGAAGTAAAATAAGAAGCAATAGAGTATAGAACTCTAGATTGGATTACTACCTCATGTTTGAATATAGACATGATGAGGCACCGTCAGTACATAGCTTAACAAAGTGAGGTTCCTGCCACGCTACTTGATATACATCAACAAGCTATAGGCAGGGCAACTCACGAATGAATGATATGTGATGCCATGAAGACAGGAATTCACAGGTAATTAAAATTTAACGGCACACAATTTATGATTGCAAATATTCACATGCACTCACTCTCCTATCTAATTTGGTAGAAGCAAGCCCAAAATACAACTGTGCTTTATACCATGCAGGAAGCTGCACAAATATGCATTTTAAAGGGAAACAATCAATATGTAACTAACAGCCTGTGTAAACAAGCTGTGAAAAAGCTGTCAAATTTGTTTAATTTCTGGTTTCCTGTCTTGTTCAGCATTATGTGTGTTGGCTTAAAATATTTGGATGGTTTGGATTTGCATGTGGGAATACACAGATAGGTTAACAGCAATAATAAACAAACAAGTAGAAGGGGACAAAATAGGGCTTGGGTGATGGTATAGGTTGTAGATGTGAGAATAAGGGAAGCCAAACAAATATGTAGTTCAAAGGGAAATAAGAAACATGCAACTAATCCTTGTGTAAGTGGACTTGAGATGATGTTAAATTTCTGGATTCCTATCTTGTTCAGCACCTACTACATGTGCTGGCTCAATTTATGTGGATGGTTTTGGCTCAGATGTTAGGCTCAAATGTGGGAAAGCACAAATAGGTCTAAGAGTCAGCATACAAACAACTGGAAGGGAACAAAAAAGGGCTTGGGTGATGGTATTGGTTGTAGGAGTGAGAATAAGGGAAAGGAAAGATGATATGGCTATGTATTTCACAGGTGTGGCTCTCGTCCTAGCATGAGTTTCATGGGTAATTTTCCTTTTTTTTTTTGGTTGGTTACTTGGTTTTTTTTTTTTTTTTTTTTGGGGGTGGGGGGGGGGGGGGGGTTGTGAATAAAATAACACAAATGAAGGTGGGTATTGATGTAAGCAGGCACATACAAGGGGCAACATTACCAGTGGAAGAGCTGTGCTGCATGGAGGGTTGGCTCTCCACCAAGTCTGACAGGTTGCAGTGCCACGGTCTCCACAGATGGAGAAGATGCCTTGGTCAACTTGCTCATAATGGTGGCTGCATGAAATTGCTGCTGCCATGTTGTTCTCATGTACGGACAGTTGTGAATGAAGGTGAGAAACCAGGGAGACGGGAAGGATAGGGTGGTCGTAGGAACAGACAGTGCAAAGAAGAAGAGCGTAGTAGGGCTTCACACCCCACAGAGAGGTAACAATCCACAAAGATTCCCATAACAAAAATATCTTCTCAATTTTCTCTGAAAATTAAATGCTGCTTATGTTGGTTTAATCCACGCATGCAAATAGACCCAGTTAAATGAATTAGACTCAAAACAGAATTACACAAGCACATATCCAATCAGACTCTGCTTTGAACTAACTGAACCTTGTTCCCTTCTAAGATAAATTCTAAGCCGAATAGGACTCAAAATATTTAATTTAAGACAAACATGACAACTAATAACTGCTCTCTAAGTTATGACACAAAGAAAAGAAAATAGGAAATGAATCAAAATGACTCTGCCGATTTTCGTCAAGCCATGGATTCAGTTGCTCATCTGACGGTGGACAATGACAATGCTCTTAGTGTGTGTAAATGTACCGTCGAAACCATGATCCCCATCACAAGTACATCAGTACTCTTATATCCATCAGTTCCTCTCATCTCAGATATTGGCATAAACAGAGTGCATCTCAAAGCCCATCTATACTCATCAAGCATCTATCTCAATGTTCCCACCCGCTCTACAATCATGCTACATTGCATACTGCATTCACACCAACTTTTCATTGAACCACCTATTTAACATGGATCCTACTTCATGGTAGGTTATTACTATACAAATACATCTCAAATTCAGCTCGAGGATCTGTAGCCATCATATAAGCAGAAAATGGTATGATTATCATAGCAGTGACAAGAACATCTCCTCTCTCATCTCCAGTTGATTTTTTTCTTTTGGCCTGAACAGTCCTGCCAAGTGAAATAATTCCGGGCCAAATTGTCCATTAAATACTCACAACCATGCAAACACCAACTTTTCAGGTCAAGGGGCTGAAGACAGTATGGTCACACACAACTTAGAAAATATGCTGTAAAGTGAAAATCAATTAAACCAATGTTTAAGAAAACTTCAAGCGGTCCAAGCTAGAACAAACACAAAACTCTTGGATGTGCATCTATTAGGAGGAGAAAAAGATTTACTAATAAGACTATGGTTAACTGATTCTCCAACTAATGAACATGGACTGGTCCTTTAACATAGAAATTTGAATCAATATTCAAAAGTGAAGGCTTTGGGATTATGACCGTGATGTTTATTTAACTACTTATCCTCTTAGCATGTATAAAGCACAGTCCAATGACTATCTTATTCCCAACATTGAAAATGTTGCTTGATGCTTTTCTGTTTACTGCTATTTGTCACTGCTTGACACACTTATTGGAGCAAACCAGACAAACCACTTTGTTCTAATGTATTTTATATGTTGCATAAAAGTGGGAATAGACAAATGTGAAAATGTGAATAAAATGGGAATAGATAAAAATAAAAATGTGGTTTTACTTTGACTTTTGTCTTTGCTCTGTTCAGGGTTAGTCTGAGAGTAAAGACTGATTTGTTGGCTTTTCAGGGTACTAAGTTGGTCCAAATACCAATAAGCCAACCTTGGGTATGATGTCGGGAGATCTGATAAAAGGAGAATGCAGGGACCATTATTCAACAAAGCAGGCATTGTTCAAATATATGCACCAGGTTCACCAGCACCTGTATGTGGTGTCACAGCTACATGCAAAAGCTGCACACATTATACACAGCTCTTCATATGTGGGAGACAAATACCATACATAATGTATACATCTTTCTTGTTCTCCAAGATTTCTATTTGATACATGATAATCTTCAGGACCAGATGAAATGTGATTTTAGGAGCTAAGATTTTCGAGGAATGGTTGTAGGAACATGCTATTAGGCGAGAAACTCACATTTGCAGCAAGTGACATGTCCACACTGAAATACCATCTTCTGATTCTTGATTTTTTCATGACAAATGGGACATAAATGATCCTCAGCTTTATTTAGGTCCTCTGTTTCAGAGGGAAGATACACTGTGGAACTAGATGGATCCTGAGAATCTTGCACCTTCGACAAAACATTAGTGCTTCCCTGCTGTCTATGTTTAGATACAACCAACCCCTGAAAAAGAACTACTCAGTAAGTGTTGACCATTAATATTTAATGTGACGTAATAAATTTGAAGGTATACATAGTAAAACTGACTGATAATGAAGGACACTGCTAACAGAATATGGAGAACACCAAAAGCATGAGATAGATGATGAAATGAATTTACATTATAATGCAAAGTCATCCAATACATTCCACTTTTTTAAATTAAGTACAAGTGCACTAATTAACAAATCCTCTCAAGTATTGTACACTGAAAGCTCTTACGTAAGCACAAGTTTGAATCGCCATTAAGCATAGCATTAAGGAAAATTTCTCTGGGATTAAGGCAAGGCGTTCCTTTACATGTTATTGAGATGGGGCAATATTTTCTTTCTATAAGCTTAGGCTTCTTTTGTGTTCGGAAAGAAGGTTCATGCAGATGCATTCAGTCCTTGAAGACATGTATGGCGTCCCCTCATCTGACCTTCCAAAATTCCCTTAGGATGTGATCTGAAGAACCTTCCTAATCGGACGTGTATATAACTTTTCAGATACGAAAGTTGGTCAGTAGTATGAAGCTTTGCACAGGTACACATGGTTAAATGACTCGATTTCATTTCTGGAGTGATTAACCTATCTTACATTTCACACTAGAAAAGAGAGCACCTTTAGAAGTCATAGATAGATGCCATTCACGTTTCCTCAATGAGAACAACTTTAAAAGACACCATACGTGGATGATGATTGATTCAAAAGTGAGAAGGCAAGCCTGATTTTTCGAATGAATCAAGAGATGTGATGCAAAAGTGAGAATGCTGTTCACACTGGATCTTCGCGAAGACCATGTACATGTTATGGCTGTTTGATCGACATAGGTCGCATTCAGATAGTGTTAGATTGGCAGCCACCATCATTTTACTTTAGTGATGATATATTAGGAGTTTGCCATTTCTTGATAAATGACTTCGAAGATTGGGTTTATCCACATGAAAGGGAAGTTTATTTTTTTTTCTCAGCCCTTAAGACTCGTACAAAATGACCTTTGAGCTCGGCGTCGATCCCACATTCAGGCTACAAATAACTAATTGACCGATTGGCCCGGTCCATTAGGAGCCTTTCCATTTTCCACCTTTTAACCTCACCATGAAAAACCCTTCAGCCAATTGTGACAGCAAAGCTGTTTTGGGCCTATCTGTTCTGTCCTTATCAATACAACTGCAAAAATCACTGGCTCTCAGACTAATGCCAACACCTAAATGCCCAGAACCTGTTAAGGAAGTGTTGATAGAAGAAAGTACAAGAACAAGTCTCGAAAGAGTAAGTGGTGGAAAAGAAATAAACCTCTACCTTACTTGTTATGCAGTTTGAACAATTGCTTTGAGAGGAAGTAGAAAGAAAAGTAGAGATGGAGAGCACAAAAAGGTTACAGAAGCTATTGCTCTGCTGGTCATACTTGAACCCTATTTAGCAATGATTTAAATTTATTACCAAAAGGCTCCAACAACCCTCGTAACCAGGTCCCATCAAAACAAGAAGAACAAAGGAACAGCTCACAATAAAACAAAGAGAATAAATTGTTAGAGTAGTCCCACATTGGAAAAGGGACAAAACAAACAACACTTTAATAGATGGTGTCTACTCTACTCAATACATTAAGGTTTTGAGTTGGACGGCCCAATAACTTCAATATGGTATCAGAGCCAGGTTCCGATCCTAGGACCTATGGGTTATGGGCCCACCACGCTTCCGCTGCACCAATATGGTATCAGAGCCCATGGTTGTGAACTGTGCCACCCCGTCTTTGTGGTCCATGTGACAAAGTTTAAAATTGGCTTGCACGTAAGGGGGCATGTTAGAATAGTCCCACATTGGAAAGGACAAAACAAACAACACTTTAATAGACAGTGCCTACTCCGCTCAATACCTTGGTTTTGAGTTGGACGGCCCAATAATTTCAATATAAACGAAGAATTAAATGCCCCTCATGGCCTCAGCCATGGTACTAATAACTGCCCTGTTGGGTCGGAACTGGGTAAACTGGATTGATACTTGCCAAGGCTGGTCTAGTTTGCTCGTCTTTGAGTTCAAACCACCCAGTTCTGTGAAATTTTATATACATGTTTTTTTATTTTAGGGTTTAATATGTCATCATGTTTTTGTTTACCGGACCAGGACCTTTTTCATAAGCTTCAACCCTGTTATTACCAATCCCACCTGATTCACATCTCCAACCCTATTTCTTACAGCCAACTCTTGCTCACACTTGCTGGTGAAGAAGAGACAAAGAAAAGAATAGAAGGGGAAGAGGAAGCCCACCGCTGCTGCCCGCCACCTGCTATGCATCTGTTGTAGCTGTCCGCTACCTGGTGTGAATCTGCATGTGTCATTGCTCCTCTGTTTGCTGCCACCTCTGCTGCTTCTGCAGTCATGTATGCTGCTTCTGCACCTGGTCCATCCTCCCACTGCTGCTGCAAGCCTACTCCATCCCTTATTCCCTCTTTCTTCCTTGGACCTTTTCTTTTCTTCTTCTTTCCCGTTTTTCCCATTTCCTCCACCTCTTCTTCTTCTCTTCACATGAGCAACTGGCTGGAATAGGTCAGGAGTGGCTAGAACTGGCCAGTTCCGGTTCAGAACCATAAATTCCTTGTTACTCTCATCAGGGACAACTACTTCCTATGACAAGCTATAGGTACCAATCTTGCACAGATTGCCCAAAATTGACACAAACTGATCTGTGCATCCCTTTGCAAAAATGTTAGCCATATAATCCCCTGAACGCACATAGGTAGATGATAGCGCCACAGCTAAATTTCTTTGATCCATTCATTCAGTCCATTGCCGATGCATGACTGAAGAGTGAGTTGCACTTCCACTTGGCTCTAGGTATGGACGTCTCCTACCTCACGACTACTACTAATCATTTACCTTGTCAGTAAAAAAAGGTCACAGAATATATTAGCAAACTTATTGAGTGTGTTGAAACATCAAGAGCTCAGGACAAGACCAAGTGATTATTCTGCCTGATGGCTTCTCTTCCTGCCAAAGTTGCCCATGCCGTCAGCAAAAGTCACTTCGTCCTGTCCTGGACAAAGTGAATGGGAGGAAAAAAAAAGTTAGGAATACCAGTCATGTGATCTGTTGCCCTTGAGACAATGACCCAAGAGGTTCCAATGAGACGGGAAGTGGCATTTAGTGCCACTCTAAATATACTTGGATAGATGGATCTCCTCACTCTCTTGAATAATAGAACCTCAGTACCAGAAAATTGATACTTCTAGGAGTAACTTGCTCATCAATCATAATTTGCTTGTTAAATCCCCATGTTATAAAATTATACTTCACACACTTTGATTGCTTTTACTGATCCTAAAGAACTCTTTGATGCTCACTTTTAGTAAATCTAATATGATCTAATTCCCAATTCTTTCTCTTTTTCAACTTAACGAGCTTAAATGTCACTTCCCCCTCTCAAGTTCTTAGTTTATGATACAACTCCTTAAAATCCTTCAACTCGGTTTCATTGATTATTAGTGAGTTGGAGCCTTGGTGCATTGCTCCATTTTGACCTAGAGCCTCAGGTTCAAATATGGAAACAGCCTCTTTGGCAAAAAGTAAGGGCTGCCTTTTATTTTTTAGTATTCTTTCCTTGCTTTTTTTTGTATCTTTTAAGATTTGATGTACTCCATTCTTTTGCCAAGCCTTAAAGCAATATCGTTGTTCGTTGAAAGTTTTTTTGAATTTGATTGCTCCGCTATCAAGTCTCTTTTTCTTAATTCCTTTTACCTTTTAGCCATCTGTCTGATATGATCTATCACTTTATTCCACGCTGTGTTTATTTTCTCTTGCAAATTCCATATTCCTTCTTTCAATGGATGATTTTTAATGCTTCTAATGTCTTCTTCAAATTCTGGCGTTCAATCTTGGGCAATTACTCACTACACCTCTTCTCTTCCACCTTTGGGTGTAAACATCCATAACCAAAATCCTTTGTTAAAGGGCCAGACTCTCTCCGCAGATAATTTTACAATCTTTACATAAAGAACAATCAATCTTCCTAATAAGAGCATAGTCGATCAGACTTTCATGTGTTCTATCCTTAATAAGTTATTAAGTGTTTGTCTCTATTTAGACTAAAGTTTTTCAGTTATTAGATCATATGCAATAACAAAATCAATAATGGCAGCCCTGTATACCATTTATTTCCCCGAAAACAAAACATCCATGAACCATTCCTTAGTCTCTTTTCCCCTTATTTATCTGGCCTTCTAGGTTTCTCCCCCCGCCCCCCACACCACCCCACCCCACAAAAAAAGAAAAAAGAAAAAAAAAGCCTCTCATTAGGATTGGTTCATGATTAATGACTGGCATGGGACAAATTTCTATTAAATGTTAGATATCGACTTAATGCACACCTCAATAATAGTGTAGGCATGCTTTCATTGAAATGTAATATGGGTAAAAAGATGGAGTTGACTGTTGAGTGGATGTTAAATATTATTTTCTATTCTGAGTAAGAGAGATACAATAGAGCCTTAATCCCTTTATTTGGGGTTTGACCATATGAAAATTTCCTATCACTTTAATGTATCTAGTACCATGTTTATAGTTAAACCTAGGAAGGCCAATTCCTTTCCTACTATGTTAAGCCATACTGTTTTAGGTGTTGCTCGAGCCCTTTTGCCATCCTCCACTTGAATTTAATAGCACCATCTAACCAGCAAGAACTTGGGTGATGGTGCACATGACCAAACCTTGAAGCATGATTCACTCATTTTGTCATCATCCCATTCCTACTCCTACTCCTAAAGGAAATTTGAATAGTGAAGTAAAAGATCACCCCCTCCCATCTCATTCCCATTGTCGCTCCCATTGCCCGCCTTGTGCTTCCAAGGAGCAAACTATCAAGCCATTTTCCCCCATGCTTAATGTTAAATGAAGCTACACCTAGGTCTTCATGCATATGTTCATTCAGAATCTTATCCTTTCTAGTCTTTCTCAAGTTGAGGATGTCCAATTCATCATACTCTCATGCATTTATTGCCCTTTTTTTCTTCCAGTTTTTTTGTATGTGTTGCTTTCTCACCACCCTATACTCAGATTCACACAACATAGTTTAATGTCAATGTGAGAGAGAGAAAGAAAGAGAGTAACTTACAAAAGGGGGGGGGGAGAGAGAGAGAGAGAGAGAGTCGAGAACAATGATAATACTCTGATATGTCACACAAACAATGAAGACAATATTTCACTGCAGGCTCTGAAGGAGTTCCAGGGAGCAATCATTTTTTCCTTTGTGTCCCCCTACACCCATTTTCTCAAATTAAGCAAGAAGGAGATTTGTATAGCACAGAAGATGTTCAATGAGGAAGAAGGGAAAGGCAAAGTAGAAAACAAGTCTAGAAAGAAGACATTTGAAACAAAAGAACAGTAACTTGTATGCTATTTGTTTTTCTTTTGTAGGGGAGGCGAATGCAGGTTCACATTACCCAAACCAGGTGAAAGAAATCTCAATATGTCCAAGAGTTGGGCAAACACCATGATTCATAGTAGTATCAATATGTAAACATTTAACATACCTTCAAATACCGCAGTTGCCCTTTGATTCGTGCTAATGATGATAAGGATACAAATTTGTCACTAGAAAACTGCATGCTAGATGGAATCAATTGATCTGCGCTCAGAACATTGATAGCAGTAGGCTCATCTTCAGTCTCTCTCAGGCGCAACCTTGAAGTAGACATTTTTATTTCATCATGAGCACTCAGCATTCGAGCTTGAGCGCTCGACAAAGACCTTGCATAAGCAAATTCTTTGCGCATTGCCTATAAAAAAAACAAAATATTATCGCCTGATTTAAAAGACTTTACTATGTTCCACAGAAATGGATGGTAATCTAGAGAAATAATAAACCTTTATATGCAGCATGATCAAGGATAAAGTTAGGATGTTGATGCTATCAGTGCTAATTTATATAAATATGATATCATGAATAGTTCAATTTGTACAAGACAAGAAGCTCTGCGAGTGAATATTCTAATCATAAGTGGACCCATCAACTCAGGTTCATCAGGTAGGAAACCCTTATAGTTCTGCTGTTTTTTCAAACATAATGATGGTAGGATGAGGCCCAAACCTGAAGTGGGCCAAGTTTGGCATGCCCATCAGACAAGGCCCATGCACAAGGCCCAGCAATTGTCAGAGTGGTGATGTAAAGGCCAGTCCAACCAGTCTTCACCCTGAATCTGCCATCCAGGTAAACTCCAGGCCCAACTCCGCACAAATCATGCCCAACCAAGCATTGTGGGGGTCCCTGGTCTACATATTCTCATTTGACAGGCTCATTTGTGGTCCCCTCCATTCTCTCACCATGTCCAGAGACCATTTGCACCACCTATATAAGCCCATAGGGCCTCTCAAGAAAAGGGAAAAAAAAAAAAGACAACTCCATCTACTCACTCCACTATCTTTCCTCGGAAGAATTGTATTAGAGGGTTTTCCCCGGGCCGCATAACCCGGGCCTGACCTTCCACTCATCTTTTGGTGGAGGTGGCCTCCTCTGTTGCTCTGCTCCAACAATGGGATTGGTCATCCTCGGCCAGTCCGGACTCAATTGCTCCGGCTCATCATCAGATACCATTATAATAATCATACTAGAAGCATAAATGGATGAATTTACTTGTTACCTACCCCCCAACAAGCTGGTAAATTTTTTGACCTTGGCCAAAAAATAATTTGTTAATAGCATACACTGCAGGTCTTACTCACAAAATTTACTCAATTGGAAGAAAAAAAGGGAAATAAATAAGGACTGTCCAATGTATAATATTGGGCAGACAAAACAGGCCGTCCCCAACTTGAGTTGATGAATTGACAGAATCTCCACTTATACAAGAGAGTATGATCCATAGAGGACCTCAAATATGAGGCACAAGACAAGCATAGGGAGTCATCACAGATTCACAATACAATCTCATAGGGAGTTTCCACCGCCATCCTTCTCAAAGAAATTCAACGATACCAACTGTCAACACATTAGCATAGCTTTATACACAGCCTCAACATTTAAACCAGCACACAGTCTACTTCTTGCTCCATCATGTGACCATATTTCTTCCAACAAACGTACAATACATTGTGGTAGATCTTCTACCATATCCAGAACCAGCCCAATCTGTATCAGTGTACCCTTCAATCACCGAGTCATCTCCCTTAGAGAACAACTACTCCTTTCTTGAACCTCACTTCATGTACCGTGGTATTCGATGTGTGGTGCTCTTAGAGCATGTATAAATAGACTCAGAACATTCAGTGTATAAGCAATGTCCAATCATGTGAGTGATAGATGGAGTCTACCCACCAATCTATGGTGCATGCCTTTGAACTCTATGAGAGTAGCTCTCTAGTTGGCTCGCTCAAGCCATGATTTGAGTTTATAGAGGTATGTGCTGGTTTATGACCCAGATCAATCACCAGTTATGGGCATCTAGTTGCTAGCCATATACGGTGTTGGCACATTTACGGTGTTTGTATGTTTGGTTTATTTTTTGTGACTAACCCTATAGTCTAATTGTGCAACATGCAATATTTGTAAGCATTAGAATAGCATATTTACTTGGTAGTAATTGATGTGAAGGTCACTTGCAAACATGTACGTTGTTATTCATAACTATAAAGTCATTTGCAATCATAAGTGGTTATTATGGCATAATTGCTTGACTGTGTAAATATATGACCATAACGATTGTAAGACTGTATAACCGTACAACCCTAAAACTTATGACTGTAGGACTATTACTTATAGTTTAAGGCAAAGCGGCCCCTCACACTAGTTGTTGTTCCCCATGTATTAAAATCGGGACCATTGTTAAGGTGATGGTCGGGGAGTTAGCCCAATAATAAGACCAGAAGGTAGGGTAAGACCTCAGACAACCTTCATGATTGGGAGATACTAGTCCAATCTCGGCTTACCTAACTGGGACAATGAGAGATACTTGTGTGCACTCGTAGTCGATTTTTGGACCTCACAGTTTCACGAGCCATCTAAGCTGATTAGTCCTACCTACTTGCCTTACCTATTGTGACGCTAGCACCCTACAGGATTGACAGGCAGGTGCCTAGTTGAGTTTCATTCTATCGAGACATACGACTGTGACTAATGTTTTTGATGACCCTGTTGCTTCTGGATTAAGAGTATGGATTAAGTTTCTTATTCATTTTAATGTATGACTGTCTTAATTTATGATTTATATTTTCTTCAGTTTCATATATTGAAATTGTCCACTTACATATGCTAATAATTATTTATTTAGTATATGAGTCAAACATGTTTACTTCTCTGCTAGTTTAACTTGTGATTTATAATTCGTAGAGAATGACAAGAATAAAAAATGATCCTATTTGAGTCATATGACTCACTGCCGTTGTTTTCTTATTTGTTTTGTTTCTTATGGGTAGCAGGGTCACAAGGCGCTAGGCGTGAAGATAGGAATTAATGTTGTTGATAAAGAGTTGGCAGACGAGAGACTTATCAGTTTCATAGATGTAATTTTATTTTTGTTGAAACGCGTTAGTCTCTCTTTTTAGGACGTGATATATCTCTAGTTATATACATTACTTTGATGTTGATGAATACATCTGTTTTTCAATAAAATCCTGGGCATTTTAATTGTTATGGTGTGCATAGTTGATTCCTTCACTCTTATCTGTATAAATCCCCAAACTGACATCACCGTAGGTGAAGGCTTTTGTGTGGGCCTTCACAATTAAATATAACTCTGATAGCTCTATCCAACGTAACAAAGCCAAGCTGGTTGGTGGATTTACTCAAACGTATGGTGTAAAACTATTTTGAAAAATTTGCACCTGTGCCTGGTTCAAGTATAAGGTGCTTCTAGACCTTGCAGTTCAGTTCTCATGGGATCTCTATCAACTTGATGTAAAAAATGCCTTTTTTGAATGATGATTTGCAAAAGGAGGTCTACATGCAACCAATCCCAGGACTTGATGTAAGGAGGGTATGTAAGCTGAAGAAGGCCCTATATGGCCTAAAACAATCACCGTGGGCCTGGTTTGGTAGATGTAGAAAGGTTGCGATCAAGTTTGGTCTTGTAAGAATTAACTAGGCATGTCTCCCATTTGGAAATGATTCTTGCTCTCGGCTGAGTGGGTTTTTACAAATACAGTAGAATTTGTGTAGGGGTTGGACAACATACATTATTTTAGTATGACAGATGGGTGGGGGACACTTCTCTCAAAGACAGATTTGCAAATATTTTTTTCTCTAGCAGTCAATAAATGGAGTACAGTCAATGAGACGTATACCATGCACGGTTGGCAGTATCGACTGATATGTCGGTATCGGCCGGGACCGGTACCGATACCCCCTGAATCGGCTAGGACCGGTCTTTGTCGTTAAAAAATAATAAGATATTTTATTAATTTTTTATTGGCCGGTACCGGCCAACACGGCCGATACCGATATTGATACGTATCGGTATCGGTACCCACCGGTACCGATACCGAGATTGCCATCCTTGATCATAAAATACAAAATCGGCCGATCTCGATCCGGATTGACCGATTCGGATGGGGATCGGCAGGTCCCGATTCGGCTGATTTTGGTCGATCCCAACCGATCCGATCCCGATTCGGATCGGGATCGGCGGGTCCCGATTCGGGGACCCAATCCGACCCGGAATTCCTTGTCCTTAATACCATGGAAAGGGGAAGGATACATTGGAATGTTACTGTTCGAAGCGTGTTGAAGGGTTACGAATTCGATGATTACATGGACTTGTTAAAATTGTTAAATGAAGTTCAGATCAAATCACATCAAAGAGATGACATTGGATGAATAACAATGGCAATTTCTCTGTTAAGTCTTTGTACACTTTGATAGAAGCGGACCTACCTAACTACCCAGCTGTTAAAGAAGTGTGGAAAGTGAAATCCCCTCTTAAAGTAAGAACTTTCATGTGGTTGCTGCTCCAGAAAAGACTTGTAACAAAGGTCTATAGGAGTCGATGGAATTCAGATTCTTATAAAATCTGTTCACTATGAGGTATCAATGATGAAGATGTTGAGCATTTATTTATTCACTGCAATACCAGCAAAGAAGTGTGGAGAATAGCTTCTGGAATATTAAATCTTCAGCTAAGATTTGATAGTATTGATGAAATGTGGACATGTTTCAGATCATACAGTGTATTAGGAAGGGGTCCTGCATAACAAAATCATTCTAATGTCACCACATGCGGTTTGTTGGAGCATCTGGAGGCATACGAATGACAACATTTTCAGAGAAGCAGAGTTTACATTGAGAATATATGTATTCAGGCAGCATCTTTCCTGCAAAAGTGATAAAATTATGTAATCTTTTCTTTTTTTCTTCTAGAAGTCGAGGAACCTCTCCTCAACTTCATCCGATGTACTACCTCTATTTATTTCAACAAAATTGGTGGTGTGCCACACTTTTCTCAAAAAAAAAAAAAAAAAAAGTTTGGTCTTGTACAGGGAATTCTGACCATACACTATTCATCAAGTGGAAAGATGGCAAGGTGGTGGTCCTACTTGTGTATGTTGATGACATGATCAAAACAGCTGACAACAAAGATGAAATCACCGAGCTAAAACAATATTTGGTTCAAGAGTTTGAGATCAAAGACCTAGGTAAGATGAAGTATTTTCTTGGCATAGAAGTTGCCAAGTCTAAAAAGGGAATCTACATTATGCTCTTGATTTGCTTAAGAAACTAGAAAATTAGGGTGTAAACCAGCAGATACACTCATTGAGGTTAATCATGGCTTGTGTGACATAGGCGGTGAAGCATTATCCGACAGTGACAGAGGCAAATACCAATGTTTGATGAGGAGATTGCTTCACCTCAGTCTCTCAGGACCTGATTTGGCCTATGATGTCAATCTAGTGAGCCAATTTATGCATGCCCCTAGAGTGCCACATATGAAAGCTATTGGGCATATCTTGAGGTACATCAAGTCTTGTCCTGGCAAAGGCTGATCAGATTAACATAAAGGGTTTTCAGATGCTGATTGTACTGGTTCCCATAATGACAGGAGGTCCACTATTGGATATTGTATGTTTCTAGGTGGAAACTTGGTGACTTGGAGATCCAAGAAACAGTTTGTGCCAGATCAAGTGCTGAGGCTGAGTACAGAGCTATGGCATACAGTGTGACTGAAATGTTATGGTTGAAATTCTTTCTAAAAATCTTGGGATTCAGGTTCATCTGTGCAGGGGTATTTTAATCATTTTATATTTCTGTTCTTTTATGTTGTTATTTATTAGGTTCTTTTATCCTTGTATCATTGTTAGGGGTATTTTGTTCATATAATAAACACCGATGACCTAAACAGAAGGGGATGATGGCTTGCATTTCTCTACATTTTTTGGGATCACAAGGTCTCTCTCTCTCTATCTATCTCTCTCTCTCACACCCGCGGAAGTTGACCAAAGATCACAATTGATTAATAAGATAAACAGAAATTACAATAAAGACCAAGTTAAGATACAAGCTCAAAATGGGATGAGGGAACCACCCCAACCCAAGTCCCAAATCTTCTCTCTCCCCCCTCTCTCTTCTCTCTTCCTCTTTGGATGATTTACATTAATTATCATTTAGGTCTCTCAAAAACCCTCTTCCCATTAAGAATACATAGAATATGCAATAGCTCCATAAATTCTGCAAAAAATTAACTGTTTTAATTGACCCAAAAGCATCTCCACTTTGTAAATAGGAGTATCTTCCACTAGCATAGAGAAATCCAAAAACCGGGGATCATGAGTTATTTCAGCAGTTGCACACATATAATGTTTGATATAATAGCATGCTCAAACTATATGACATAATTCTGACATACAATATGCATAAAGAATCTCATACCTCAAATAAGAGTAGATGCTTTCTAGCAGATGACATGCGCTGCCTCCCCAAAAGAGATTTCGAATATCTTTTTATCACTCCAAGAATAACCTCTAAATCAGAAGGTGACCTATAAACCTATTTCATCAACCAAAAAAAAAAAGGAATCAAATGATAACCAGACAGAACAGGAAAACAAAGCAAGTTTTCTGCTATCTAGCATGCAAATATAAATCAAATATCCAAATGCCCATCCATGTCACATATGGCTCAATGATGGTTTCAACAGAGTAAGCATTGTGATTGACAGTTTGATAGTGTAACTACTAAACCACTGAGTTAAATTATACTACTGGAATGTTCTTAACCAAGGAAAATAAAAGTGAAGAATTTGGCAACACTTTGCAAGGCACTAGGCCATCGAAAGAAGAAGAAAGCACAGGCAAGATAGAAATCAGAAAAAAAAAAACTTGAAAAATGAAGAATCAACTAGAATTTTTCTCACCATTTGTTAGATTAGGACCATTAAAATGTGATTGAAATGAGATCTTGTTTGAGAAATGTCTGACAGGTTTGAAGCAGTTATTGGATGGCTCTTAAACCGAATCATCCATAGAAACTGTGTGAAATCAATGTTTTAGAATGCATAGGCAGGGTAAGATGGTAGATTCCTTATTGCATAAGTTCTTATAGTATTTCATTCAATTAAATATACTTTTACTGCTCCAGCCATTTCTAAGAAACAGTATAATGATTGGCTGATGCAAGATGACATCAAATGGAAACAAAGAGCCAAGGATCATTGGCTTAAAGAAGGGGATAAGAACACATCCTTCTTTCATGCTGTGGCCAGTGTGAAGAAAAGATCTCTGAAGATTGAGAGCACATAGGACAGATGAAAACCTGATTGAAAATAAGGAGGAAATCATGCAGGAGTTCGTCCAATTTTTTGAACAACTCTTCAAGGAAGATAATGTTTGCAGGCCCAAGATGGAAGATGAGTTACTCCCTAAGTTAGAAGACTCTGAAGCTGAAATTTTATGCCTTCCTTTTCAAGAGCAAGAGATTAAAGATGCAGTTTTTAGCATGAACCCCAACAAATCTTCTGGCCCAGATGTTTTCCTTGGGCTTCTACCAATTCTTTTGGGACCCTATAAAGGATGAGTTGATGAGAGTCATTTTGGAACTTAATGAGAATCCCCGACATTAGATGTTTCAATTCCACCCACATTGTTTTTTTTTTTTTTGAATAAAGTGTGGTATGTACCACCAATTTTATTGAATAAAAAAAGGTAGACCATAAGTTTGTTGAATGGCTGTTATAAGATCAACCCTAAACTCTTGGCTTCCAGATACAAAAGGGTGATGGAAAGATTAGTTGGGAAATCTCAGACAGCATTTATGGAAGGGAGATATATATCATAACAGCCTTTGAAGTTATACATTATCAGAGGTATAGGAACAAGAAGGGGGTACTTCTCAAACTTGATCTTGAAAAAGCCTTTGATAGAGTAAGCTGGCAGTGTATTAAAATTTTTTTTGGAGTTAATGGGATCCAAGCAAACACGGATTCGATGGGTCATGAACCGCATCTCTTCACCAAGATTTTCCTTACTGATTAATGGTGAGCCGTGAGGTTACTTCAGCAGTTCCAGGGGACTGAGACAGGGTGATCCTATTTCCCCTTTTCTATTTATCCTTGTTAGTCAGACTTTGAGCTCCCTGTGGGATAGAGCTGCCTCTTTGGGGCTAGTAGATGGTTTCAGCTTTGGAAGAAATACTCTTTTTCTTGACTCACCTTCAGTTTGCAGATGATACCCTTTCATTTACATCTGGAAGGCAGGACTTCATTCAGAACATAAGTTGCTTGTTTTAGTAGAACTCATCACAGGTCTCAAAATTAACTATGACAAGTCTGAAATGGTCGTATCAACATGCCCACTGACTACTTGAAGGATATTGCTGGATACTTGAAATGCTCTTGTTCACATTTTCCCATTAAGTACTTGGGCCTGCCGTTTACTGATGGAGCTCTTAAAGTGAGGGACTGGGATGCTTTGTTAAAGAGATTTGAAAATTCTCTAGAAGGATGGAGAGGGAAACTTCTCTCAGCTGGGGGAAGGTTAATTCTTCCTAAATCTGTGCTTTATTAATTGTCCACTTACTATATGCCATTCTTTAAAGTTCCAAGGAATGTTGAAAGAATTACAGAAAGGGCTAGATGTTCTTTTTTCTGGTCAGGAGGCAAGAAGGAAAAGAAAGCTTTGCATTTGATCAAGTGGGGAAATGTTTGTAAAAGTAAGGAGCAAGGAGGTGTTGGTCTCATTAGTGTTCAGACTTTTAACAAGGCCTTGTTGGCAAAATGATTGTGGAGGCTTGAAGATAGGTCGCAGCCTTTGTGGGCTTCTGTGCTGAAGGAAAAATATTTTCCAAATGTTACAAAATGGAGTTTAAGTCCTTCAAGAAGTTATAATTTTCATCCATATGGAAGAATATTCTCAAGTCTGCAGATGTTCTCTCCATCTCATCCAAGTTCCAACTGGGGAATGGGAAGAATAAGTGGTTTTCCGATGTGCAGCTGGAAGCTCAAGTCAGTGATCTGTGCAACATTGTGAATAATTCTGAAGCTTCAGTAGCTCAAGTGTTCTCAAGCTTCTCAAGTGGACAATGGATTTATATTTTAAGAAGGAATCCTACAGATGCTGAGTATGTGGACCTTCTTTCTTTATTCAATGTCATAACCCAGATCAGAATAAATTATGCTCAAGATGATAAAAGGCTGTGGAGATGGAAAAAGAATGGACAATTTTCAGTTAGCTATCTTGTAAGGATCCTTGATGATGATCTAGAGTATGGTGGAAGGAGTTAGTGTGGTCTAAGCATCTTTTGAACAAATTAAGTTGTTTTTGTGGAAAATTGCATGGAACAGATTGCCTACAGGACAAAGGATCAAGAAGCTGTTTTATATTCATGATTCCAAATGCTCCTTCTCCGGTTCATTTGAGGAAGACCAGAAGCATCTAGTCATACACTGTGGTATCATTAATGTACAATAGATCACTCTATATAGAGTGTTGGGTTTCTCATTGATCACTCCTCTATCTTGGATCGGCTTAAATGGTCGAAGGGGTGTGTCCCAACCCAAATTTCAAGGGTGTGTGGTGTTTGTTCTGTCCCGCTATGATGTGGGCCGTGTGGTTTGCAAGGAACAAGAGGAAGTTTTGTGATGATTTCAGATCTGCATGTGATATATTGAATAGAACAGTCCAGTTGGTGGAAGATTGGGGAAGAGCTGTAGGCGTATCAGTGGATCACAACCATGACTTACTAAACAAAACACGTTCAAGGAAGCTCCTGATAGTTTGATTCTCTGCTGTACCTCCTGTTCTATTGGCTTGATAAAACAGATTTAATGTTCTTGTTTATTTTTATCACCTGTGTTTTTGGGTCTTTTCCTCTATTTTGGAGCTAGGGTAAGGGGTGTGGGTTCCACCCTGGAATTTTAATCTCCTATGTTCTTGGGGGGTAGTGCTTCACCACAGTCATTCTCTGTACTCTTCTTTTCTCAATGAATTGTGACATATTTTTGTTACCTTAGAAAAAAAAAAAAAGAATTTGACTAAACCTGCCCTCTAAAGAAAGAACAACTATGACACATTTCCACTTTTCAAACAAAGTATACAAGAACATAAATACATTATAACTATATACGAATAATTTGTTTTAGAAAGTGGAACATACACTAATTAACACTAAAAGCCATGGTCGCGTCATTATTGAAATTGTTACGCTTTCAATAATTCATGCTTCAATTCAAATGCCAAAATTAAGAACTATAATTACTGTATATTAGGGACATGGTGGTATAAAGAACAAGCATTGCTAGGGACATGGTAGTATAAAGAACAATAATTGCTGTCTACGACACACATGCATATATACTATACAAATACATATACAAGTGTATATGTTGTCATGCTGCCGGAAAGAATACAGGATGCTTGAAATATGATGAAAATCTTACGCAATTTGGTGATTTTCCTAATGTTTTCCCGACATTGTTTTATCCGAGAGATATTATTTCAGCACTTTTTCATGAAGTAGTGCCACACAGAGTAATGCTCTCAGTCTTCAAACTCAAGACATCTCGCAACAAACCAAAAGGGAAACCACCCTTTTTTGCACTCACATGCACCTAATTAACAGTAGGCATGAAATATACCAACTTTGATATTTATTGAAGAATCTTGATTCCAACATTTATTTAAAAATATAGTATGTCATGTGACATATTTTATGGACATCTAGGTAATTACATGATGAAAAAAGAAGCCGAAGTAGTCAACTTTGATATGGCTAATTATTGAAAAGAAGCTGAGGTAGTAAACTTTGATGCGGCTGACCTGTCTGAGGCATCTAAACGTGCCTAGGCACCAAAACCACTGACTTTTTTTTTTTAAAGAAGAAAAAGCTGTTAGAAATTTACATCACCCTTCTTTCTTCAGTCATTAAGTTTTCTTAAATGAAAGAAATGACAATAAGCAGACATCAAATGGCTTCATTGACAGCAATCGAGTGCAATTGAAATTAGGAATTTTTGGATATCACCCCTAAAATGTAACCTATCTACGGCTTAATTGTCAGCAATCTTGATAGTTACTACAATGCCTCACAGTCTCAAGATTAAATGATACCCCAGAAAATTAGGAATACTAAGTTTCTAGACAGACCCTCAAAAATTGTTTATCAAACTAGTCTGCAAGTTTGAGGGTTAAAAATAGACATTAAGCTTATGAGGGCCAATCGCTTGATGTGATAGATTATAGGATTTTTTTTTTGAAAAAAATGTGGATTGTACCACCAATTTTGTTAATAAATAAACAAAAGAAGTACTATCAAAATGAGGAAGAAGAGAGATTCCTCTATCCCCACAAGTGACCAAGACTATCAAAATGGAGTAAGCGTATTGACAAGCTTACACCAATCATCTACAGAAAAATGAAGAAGAAAATGACTCCAATGAAACAAGTACATTGCTCAAATACAAACATTCTCAATGTAAAGTGTACTTCCTCGAAAAATGTTGTTGTGTCCCTTTCATAAACCCTGTTGAAGTTGCTGGGTCATCCAACTCAAAACCTGAAGCAATTGAGTGGACACCATGTATTTAAGGAAAAATGGTTGAGACATGACTTTGACTGAACTAGTAATTTAGCAGATGCCTGATAGAGAATAAGACATATATGGAAGTGCTCCCAATTTTTGCCAGAGGGTTTTATAGAATACGAGGTGCTGATAGATGAATCCCATCAAAAAGAAAACAGAACCAGAAAAACATATGGAAACAAGCACTCACAACTACACTGGGGGTGACATGCCTCTGTCCTTTATTCTCAAGATCACCAGCACTAGACTCTGAATTTTTTTTACTATCACGGAAGAAAAGATTCAACTCATTCTTTTTCTTTTGCAAATTTATAGCTTCCTCAGCCGATGCCATCATATAATTCCCCTTTTTCAGATGAAAAATCCTAGCTTCATATTCCTGAAAAAAATGAGCATATAAGAGACCGGATACCATCATTAAAATTAGTATAGCACCTAAATTTCCTACAGCTGACCTGAAACAAGTCATTTAGTTCACAGTGGACGCATAATGGGCCATCACCAGATTGGCAACTTGGACAGAATCTCACACGCAAAATGTCAGCCTCTCTTGGATTTTCCATAGTTCTGTCGATTTCTATTAGACTTTTGATCAATGCTTGTCTAGACGCATCCAAAGAATCTAGACCAGTCTGGATAGAAAGTTTCAAACCGCTTATATTTCGGTACCTGAATTATAGCAGATAACATTCAGAATGCAACACATAATATGTTACTGAAAACATCCATAAGAGGATATTTTACTTTATCCTCATCCTACTAACAGAGAAGTTAGCATTCAAGACAAATTAAACCAAGATTCTAGCCAAATAGTCTTTCCTATCACTATCAAAAAGACTATTTATCATCAGATATATACATGCCCAGGCATGGTTCGATGAGTTTCATCCCTTGGTGCAGTAACTTCTTTCCTAAAGCACAAGTTTTGTTTTCAAGTGATCCACTAATTTTCTCTAAGCAGTTATTTATGATGAAAAAATGACACCTTATATTAATCTATTTTGCAAAAATTAAAAAGAAAGATGATGAAGAATCTTAAATATAGAAGGTTCACCTTTCTAAACAATTTTATGAATAGTTTCCAACACTGGGCATTTTGCCAACCATGAAGGCACACTCAATGCATGAGGTATCTGGCTTCTCAAATTCTTCCTTTTGCTTGGATGTGAAGAATAACCCCATCTGAGCCAAGTGAACTCCAAGGGAGTACAAAACCGCAACCGACATCAGATCATTTTCTTTTTTTAAAGTGTATGGACCATGTATTCACTAAAATAAAAAGAAGAGCGCCATTTTCCATCACAAATTATGCAATTTTAATGGGATCAAAAACACAATCCTTCCTGATGGTCTCCCACCATCACAGAAGTTGCTCCCAAAACACCACTGCAAACTCTACAAAGCATTGCTCCAAATAAACCACCAAGCATCATCTGATAACTTCCAAAATGCTCAATACTGATGACTAACACATGTTGCGGATGAAACCTTCAAATACTACCCCCCACCCTCAAAATGGAAACAGACTCCCGAGTGTTCCTCCATGCTAAATTGCCAATGAAGCCAAAGATTATCCATTATCCATGATAGACTACTTCCAAAGTCTCCATATACCATCCACTGCTATCCCATTAATCTTCGAAAGAACATAATAGATGATTCCTTAAAACCATGGTTTGCAGGATCAGCCAATTTTAATCTTATTCAGATTGGAATAGGACATTGGCGATCTGATTTGAAAGGGGAAATATGATTCCTCCTCTAATTTAAAAAATAAGAGGAAGAATGAGACCAGCTTGGATAGGCTAGAATCAGACTGAAACTGGCCTCTCCTAGGCCGATTCTAATTCACGATCCAGATCATATTGAAACAGCTGATTGCAGACTGGTTTCAGGGGTTTTGGCCCAGTACTGGTCCGGTACACCTGAAACTGGGCAGTACCAATCGGTACCATGTGAAAAGACCCCTTTTAAAGGGTGTCTTTCAGTCACCTCTTAGATATTCAGATCTGTGAGAGGTTGGAGCAGGAAAGGGATGAGGGGAGCTTGAGGGGCAGCCTGCCGGCGCCGCCACCTCTAACTACTGTGTCACAATGCAGAGACTTTGAGTCAAACAGCGTCCTACTCGGTGAAGGACATTGAAAAAGTCTTGTGTCATCTCCTCCTCAAATTCAGCTCATGGAAAGATACTGCACGCTCCTTGGGACTTACTGAATGCGTCTCCATCCTCCACCTTGGGCTCTGGATCACTATAAAAACCATAGTTTCCGTGAATGTGTTTGTTTTTTTGTTTTTTTTTGTGTGAAAGAGAGTGGCTTATACCACCAATTTTACTAATAACAAGAGTTGATACAATCAAAATGAAGATAGAGGAGAGATTCCTCCACTAGAAAAAATAAAAAAGCAGCTAAGCAGTAATTGCTGCATCTATAGATTTCACCACCTTATTCCACTCTTGAAGAGGCAACTTTAACAAGTATCTGCTCCAAACATACAAAAAATGAATTATTTGAAAATAAATATTTTCTATATAGAATCTCCTTCCCCGGAAGATAATATAGTTTCTCTCTTTTCAAAGTCTCCAACAAACTGCATGAGGGATAAGCAAACTAAACTTTCTCCAATAGTTTGGTTGCTGCCTCTGTTGCAAAAGTTTAAAAGAAATACACATGTCCTCTAGAGAGGAGAAATTGTAATAATGATTACTCATCAATCTAACTGTATCCCCAAAGCACCAAGATGGTCTCTCTTTCATACCTCCCCCAAGGAAACAAAAATGGAAGAATTATCCAAAATTGAATTACAAAAAACTTGTCCCTATTCTCTAACCCTATGACACACAATGTGAACAACTCTCTCTAACACTAGAGCTTCCTTCTGAGATCTGTCGATTCCTTTCCCCCCATATGGCCCATAAGGTGGCATAAGGAATTAACCACCAAATGACGCAATCAGCCCTTGGAATGACCAAGGACAACCAATATCAAAGCAGGGAATCGTTTGTATCCACCGGCGTGTAGGAAAGATTCAGCTTCTTGAAAAAGGCTCTCCAAATATCGTCAACAAACAAGCAAGAGACAAAGAGATGATCTAGAGATTCATCTTCTACCAGGCAAAGTGAGCAATGATGCGGCACATCAAGACCCAAACCTAATCAATCTACCTGTCACAGGCAATCTTCCATTAGAAATCCTCCAAATGAGAATCTTAACCTTCAATGGTACTTGGGTTTCCATAGGTGTCGAAAGAAAGGAGAATGCAATCCCCCAGCCATAGTCCTGAGTTAGTAGTGCCCAGCTTCCTGAGCCATTTAGTCAGAAGAGCCAAGTTAAAGTCATAAATATCCTTGAGACCTAGTCCTCCACATTCTTTAAACTTGCAAACTCTGCCCCAAGCTTTGTCATAACCACTTCCCTTAGGCCCATCCAAAGTTCCCTTCCAAAAGAACATACACCGAATAGCTTCCAGCTACCTGGCCACAGAAACTAGAACCCTGAAAATGAAGAGAAAATAAATCAGCAAGCTGTCTAAAATTGGATAACAAAGCACCAATCTGCCCACATATGATAAGATCCTACCCTTCCATCCTGCAAGGCGAGATTGAAATTCACTAGTAATAGACTGCAAATCCCTGCATGTTAGAGTTCCCGAAGACAGAGGCAACCCTAAATAGGTAACAACTAACAAGGAAGGACGCTATCTGACATGCAATAATAAATGCCACTTTCTTCATCTCCCTATCAGTCATATTGATGCCGATAACCACACTTCTATAGAAATCCACTCTCAAACCAGTGACCTCATCCACCATCTCAAGAATAAGTGTGGCCCAGAAGAATTGATTATCTTCTCACCCAATAAAAAGAATGGTATCATCAGCATATCGCATGTGTCAGATACTCCTGTCTACATGACCCATTGGGAAGCCAGAAATAAATACGAAAGACTCTCCTCTCAATCGTATCCTACTTAACACGTTGTCTACCAAAACAAATAACAAAGAAGACCAGGGGTCCCCTTGCCAGTGGCTTAATAAGGACAGAAGCGTGCATTATACTATGTTAAGCTGTAAACATGATGACCTTATCAAAGAGTTAGCGAGCTTTAAAACTGCTAAAGAGATGTGAGAGCAATTGAAGCTCCAATATAGTGGCACATCAGCAACAAGGCTGAGGGCCTGGACCTTAAGGTTTAATTAGTACATGATGGACCCTAAGCACTCTGTGGCAAAACACCTGAGGGTGATAACTTCAATGATCAGAGAGCTAAAGATAACCGAAACTAAGCTCTCTGATGGGAAACAAGTGCTTGTTGTACTAAATTTCATGCCTGATACTTTTTGGGAGCACATCAAACTGGTGCTGACTCATAATGAAAGTACCAAGCCTTTCAATGACGTTTCAGATCATATTAAGCTTGAGGCAAAGCATAAAAAGGTGATCCGTTGTAATGCAATGGTGGCTAATGCTCACAAACATAAGGGAAAGAGGCCCAAAATGTAGCTGGAACAGGTAGAAGAACACACAAAAGGTTGATCAAAACAAGGAACCTAACAATAACAACAAACGTAAAGGACGAGCGTGGAAAAAGTGACATGAGCAAGATCAAGTACTTCAACTCTCAAAAAATGGGATATTATGTCAGTGATTCCATTGAGCATGTTAATTTGTCTCTATGTTTATTTGAATATGTGCGCTAAAAATTTGTTTATTGCTTATAAAAATATCTCATTGGATTGTAGACTGAAGAGCAACTAGCCACATACCTCGTGAGCAGCCAGATTTCAAGATTGCAGCCGAGTACTAGCTTAAAGCCAGTAAATCACCATAAGGGATGATACTTAGAAAATAATTCTTAGAGATTGCTATTACTAGTTAAGGCAGTGCCACTAGCACACCCTTCCATTGCTTGCGTCTAGTGTTCAATGTAGTGTATTTTTAGTTTTAGTACTTTGATATCTTAAGTTGCTCATTTTAGTTTCTTTGGAACTATATTATCTCTTTACTTTGGTCAGTGTCGTTTCTAGTCATGATCATTTGTGGAACAATTTATTATGGTATAAGAATATAGTGATTCTGTTTAATTCTTAAATTGCTTTCTAAATGTTGTTTCTCATTATATAGAATGATTTGTGGGATTGGGACTCTGGGGGTCTCCCATTAGAATGAATCTCCTCATAAGACAAATCGTACATTGTAGAAAAGTCTGGCCAATAAGGCTTCTCTTTATATTCTTTTTAGTTGTCTTTCACGTCTATTGAAGAGGTCCCAAACGCTTCAACTTTTGGCAAGGGCAAAAAGCTGTCTCCCTCATTACTAAAGAAAATGAAAGTGTTCAATAGAAATTAGGAGTGAACCACTTACTGCCTCATATAGTGTTCCTTTCAAAATGTTGATGAGTCTACATCAGATAAGGAAGTTAATACCTCATTCAAGATGGAAATCATATGAAATTGATTAAAACAATGTTGACCCGAAAAAATTTTCATGCATAATAGAATTATCCAATATGCACATGCATATAATTATGCAAAAAATAACCATACATGACATATGCTTGCACTCATATGAGCCTATGTTGACAAATGACAAAAATAAACATGCACTCATGTTATGAGGGTCCATGTTAAGAAAAATTCTTTCATATATGTATGCGAACATATGAATATATGTGCATGCATTAAAGGATACAAAGGAGCGGAGATATACCTAGGCGAGAGCGCCTTGAAGTGGCTTCTATAAGATGTCCAAAACAGCCCAACAAATCTGTAATATGCTGCCCCGCAGATGGCTTAATAAGCCTCACCAAACGGGTCCAATAAGAAGCCCAAAAGTGCTGCAGCAAATAGTCCGAACAGAAGCAAAAAGGGGCCCTAAAACAGCCCAAATGTCTTCAATAGATGGGCCCAAAACATCTTCAAATAAGGCCCAATATTAAGCCCACAGCGGCCCAATAAGAAGTCCAATAGGGGCCCAACAAGGAAGCACAATATAAGGTCCAAATGGGCCTAAAACCAGTCCAGCAAGGACCAAAATTTGCAACCCAAAGAGAGGAAAAATCCACAAGTCCACAAGAGAAAAAATGCCCAAGTGGTCCCCTCTCTCTCTCTCTCTCTCCCTTTGTTTAAATAACAAAAGGGAGGGGAGAGAGAGAGAGAAGGAACTGGTGAAGGGGGGCCCCACTGGTTCCCTCCAAGGGAGGAACCGGTGGGGGGGTCCCTCTCTCCCTCTCTTCTCCAAATTTAAAATTCCAAAAAAAAAAGGGTGGGGGGGGGAGAGAGAGATTAATTAGTGGAGAAGGCCATTAGATGGTTCTTAAACATCCCCTAGTTAGTGGAACCTTCACTAAGCCCCCATTAATTCTCCACTAAGAGGAAACCCACCCCCATTCACACTTGACAAAAGGGGGGGGGATAATTAATGAGCAAGCCTCATTAAATATGAAAAAGAAAGGAAGGGGGGGAAGGGGAGCACCCCCACCGGTTGCCCAAAACCGGTGCCCCCCCACCCCCCGGTTGGGAACCAGTGGGGGTGGCCACCAAACACCCCCCTCTCTCACTCTCTCTCCTCTCTCCCTCACCATTCTCTACCAAAAAAAAAAGAAAAAGAAAGAAAAGGAAAAAGGGGGGAAGGAAACGGTGGGTACCCCCACCGCGAAGCTTCCCGGTGGCACCCCCCACCGGGCCTGATTTTGGGCCTATAAATAGGACCCATCTCAACCCATTTGAAAAAAACGTAGTAGGCACACAAGCCCCCTCTTCTGAGCGGAAGTGCTGCTAGTTTGAAGACCAAACTTGGTGCTTTTGCACGAGTTTGCTGCGTGCGGAGGAGATTACATCCCAGGAGACTTTTTCCTAAGATTTTTCTAAGGGGAAACTCTGCCGAATTATTGTTGTAAAACGCCTTCTTTATAAGGCAAAACTCTGCCGAAATAATGAATGATCATTTCTTTGTGCAAAATGTGTGCATGTGTGTGCTCTCAAATTTAATAATTAAATAACATTATGTATTATTTTTACAAATATACATAATTAATTTCCTAATTATTCTAAAAAACTGATTAAAACATATAAATACCTAATTAACCACTCTTGGCCTCACCCCCTACACATGGCTAAACATAGAGTGATAATTAAACTTTAATGATGAAATATAAATAAAACAACATAATTAAGTAACTTAAATAACACATTGTCCCTAATTAATCACTAAAATCTGCGATAATTAATAAAACTCAGTAAATAAAGTCGGAAAACACAGTGAAAAATCAGTAAAACCAGAAAACCAAATCTGAAAATACATAAACATATAAAATACCTTAAGTACCCTTCACCTACTTAAGAAATTAATAAAAATAGCAAGAATGACATAAAAATCAATCGAAATTCAGTAAAAACCAGTAAAAAAAAAACTGAAAGCCAAATTCAAAAATACAAAATTCCCGGAATAACCATAATGCCCCCAGACATTAACTAAATTACGAAAATACCCTCATGATAAAAACCTATAAAAATCATAGAAAACAAAATCTTAAAAAGTGCCAAAATATCTCCCATACCTAAAATACCCTCCGAATCCTAATAAAATGGGTAAAATTACTAAAATATCCTCAATATGATGAAAATAAGTAAAAAATTTCAAAATAATAATAAAAATAATAATATAGACTCTAAGTCTAATAAACCCAATTTGAGTTAAAATTACCAAAATACCCTTGTGACATAAATAAGTCCAAAATAATCCAAAAATACATCTTAAGGGTTTTCAAGCCTTCCTAAAGTGTTAAAAATCTAAAAAGACCTTAATAACCCCAATAGCCCCAATACAACATAATTACCAAAATACCCCTAGGGGTCTTAAACACTTGGAATTAATCCTAAACAATCGGGACTCAATCCCAAAATACTTAATAATGAATCTTAGCATTTAAAGTACCCTAATACTTTGGAATAAATTCAAAATATCCTAAAACCCTGGAACAAATCCGAATACCCTAAAAATTTGGGAGAGGCTAAGGATTTAAAAGTTGCTTTCACTTGCATGCACGTTGCGTAGTAGTATAGGTGATTTAAAGGGCATCATCCCGACGGTTAATTAAGGGTTGTTGAGCGGTTGTTCGACGTAGTTAACACTGACTGAGGTCAGTAGAGAGAGGTCATATACTC
Source organism: Zantedeschia hybrid cultivar (assembly GCA_030544215.1). NCBI lineage: Eukaryota > Viridiplantae > Streptophyta > Magnoliopsida > Alismatales > Araceae > Zantedeschia > Zantedeschia hybrid cultivar. Next base: position 14,875,215 of record JARZZO010000005.1, read on the forward strand.
AGATCTTCGCCTGATCCGAAGTCCCGGACTCCCTGAAGGTTAATCCCAAACTCTCATAGTCTAAGAAATAAAACACATAAAACCGACTTATATTTCTCCAGATAAGACAAAAACAAAAAACATAGGATTAATAAATATGATAGGAGAGATAGCTAGGCCCAGGTTCCAAACAAACACATAAAAGTGATTGTCATTTACTTCTGTGTTGAAATACTTAAGGAGTTTTTTGGAAGGTGACCAACCAAATAGGTCACACATTCATTAGAAAGAAAATATCAGTTACACAAAGAGAGTTATGGGACTCTTAACTCATAAAAACCTAACAAGAACAAAAAAGAAATACTCCTAGGAGAGCACCCCCCAAAGTATCTCTTATCAAGGTAATAAGCAGATAGTATTACATATGAAAGGAACAAAGTAAATCAAGACAAGAAACAATGCCACTGTTGTAGTCTAGAACTCAGAACCGCCGATCCCATATCCAGTTCCAAAATCCTAGCAACCTTTCCCCAATCAGAGGCCCATGCAATAATTCTTCTCACAATGTTCTGAATACCATTGAATTCCTATCTAAATCTTCTGGAGTTCCTTTCCATCCAAACTCCCCACAGACATGTTGGTAGCATGATGGACCTCAACCTTTTCTCTAAAATACTTAAGGAGTTGGAAGATTGTACACTGTGAGTGAAGATCCAGATGGATTAATCCAAAACACTTCTGAGTTTTCTTGAAAGACGTACAGTGATAAGTTCTTGGGCACTTATACATGCCTCTATCATGTTCCTCAATACTCCAACCTGAAAGGCTCAGTTCTTTGTATTAATTAATGTCCCAAACGTAGGAAGAAATAAAATTGTGTTCTCTATGCAAAGTACTGAGAGCCTTGCTTTGTGCTACTATGAAGAATGCATTATGAAGACTAGATAGTTTTAATGCTAGTTGCACATAAAATTGGTGGATCTTGAAAGATATCTCTATTTGTGAGATGCTCGTTATTAGTGAACTTATAAAAACGGATATGATGAAATAGACTATAGACTTCGCACTCAGTAAGAGTGTGAGTTCACACTCAAGAGGAGCATGATAAGAGTTGTAATCGCCTTAACAGATGGCTAAGATAAGACTGATTGAAATCCATCGACTATGGATTTGTCTTCTATGTAACCTGTGCTATGATAGCCGAATCTAATGTGAGCCAACCCAGATGCGCTTAGTGGAGTGCAAGGTTATAGATTCGTATGACATATGAGTGTAGCGCATTCTGTTTGTGGCTCCATATAGCATAAAAATCATATTGCATGCGTTGTTTTATGACGACCACTAGAGGAGTGAATGAATGGATCCCCACTTCGCCACTATGTGAGCCTTTATATTTTCTTGCACCCTTTAGGACTCACCTTGCCAAAAAGCGAATACTTGATGATGCTACTTTAACATGTTATCTAAAGGCCATGAGTCATATGATCCAAGAGCGTGTCTAGGAAAGCAGTCAGGTTTAAGCAGAATGGCATGTGTGACGTAAGAAAAGTCAACTAGTATTACACCCATGTTGATCTGACTTAATGTCTAGGCAGACATGTTGGATGTGCCCAACACAACCATGAGTACAAACACCTTGTTTAAAAGGTCAAGGCAAAGCTCCTAAAGGGATCAAGTCAACTTAACATGATGTGAGCTTGTGGTTTAGGATATGGGACGATATTTGGAGTTGCAGTGTTATGTTAGTCAAGTGGTGACTTAATGTAGCACTCCTCAGTTTTTATCTCCTTTGTCCGGTCGCACGCATCATTTTGTCGTATGAAAGGTAGAGTTAGATGAGATATCTTGGAGGACATTTTGTTGGATGAGTTCAAACTCTAGCATCCACATTGGTTGTGGATAAGGATGAAGTGGAACAGGACTCAGACTTAGAGAAGTCTCTCTCTATATGGAAAGAGAAGTCGAATCCACCACTCTATAAAGAGGGGAGGAGATCAATTGGTTCGTCTAAATCTCTCCCTCCCTCCCTCTCTCCCCAGAGCCTCCTAGCCTCTCTTGTCTCTCTTTAGGGTACCACCTTAGCCCTGAGGTCTTGCCGTGTGGAACTTTGTTAGGTACTCTGGTAGCCTCCCTACCTCGGCGAGGACGATTATGTTGCCTTCCACTACGTCAAGTGAGAATCTTTCTGTTGTGACCATCATGTAAAGTTTTTTTCTCTATTTACTGGTCAACTTCCAACAGTAATGATAGTTGTGCATGCTTCAACCTACATATGATTTTAAGAATTTCCCAAGCTCAAACACGTCTATCACTTTATGCTTAAGATAAGGAAGATTTAGATGAATTCTACAATGATAAAGAAAGATGCTATTTTACCAAGGTATTAAGATTATGTTTACACAAAACTTACAATTATGGAGTAGGAATAAGAAGATTACAAGTATCTATTCTCCATGCAACTGTGAAAATACAATGAGGATGTTGATTAGATGATGATGATGGCGATGACAATTATGAATTATGATTGTTATGCCATGTGATTAAAGACTATGACTCCTTGATTTATGACTATGAGTATACTGACTAAAGACCCTTACAAGGAGACTAGATTATGACATGATTAAATACCACAACTCCATGATTATGACTATAATTGTGATGATTGAATATTATTGAGGGAATAAGATTATGAAATGATTATGAGTTTTTTCAATAATTTCTATATACATATTTACATGAGTTAGTTGACGGCATTTCACTGGTGGAAAGGGCCTTAAAGATTTGTACATGGGGATAGAAAACATGGGTCACTACTACATAAAGATTAAGCCATTGTCAGGATACAGGGCATCTCTCATTCGCTTAAAGGGTTCTAGAAGTCCAAACTTGATACACATTGACTTAGATAGTGAGTAGAAAGTACACCTGAGTACACTTGTGATTAGGACCAAGATAGCGTAGTCAAAGACTACAAATCCCAGTTCATCCTATGACCTACCTTTCCCATAAGAGAGGCCAGAAACTTCCTTGGTAGTATGGGTAGAAGCTGAGTGACCAAGCTAATGGGTGATCTGCTCAGCTACCTAGAGTCCACTGATAGGTGGTTATCTCTAGTTCTCTACCATGGTTTGCCAACTTGGTGTGACTTGATACCAACTCATATGAGTCGTATTGGTTTTTGGGGTTCATGTCATATGAGCCGACCCTTCCTCATGCCAAACTCGTACAAGTTGGACCGAGACCGCATTAGACCGATATGACTTGATTTTCAGAAAAATCGAGTTGTACTGATCCAACAATATGACCAACCTTGATCTCTATTGCTCCAAAAGATAATATGGACCCTATAGCCATAAAGGCAACCATGTGAAACAGCTAAAAACTAGTCTAGGTCATAAGACAACCAATTTAAGATGGCTATAACCTAGTTACATAAGACTCAAAACAGCACTCGCTGAGTGCCAAGTATACAAGACTTAAGACAGCTACAAGCCAGTCATGTAAGGCTTTAAACAACCAAGAGCCAGAAGGAAAAGATGATTTGTGGTCCACTTCTTTAAACGACGAAGAACAGAAGTTAAGCTGTGACAACATGCATAATAGCATAATGACAACAACTAAGAAACTTTCCATGACAAGAAACTTCAAAGAATCAAGACCAAAAGATAAAGAACCAAGACCTTTAGACAATAGCAGATGAATGACACCTTTACGAGAAATAATGGTTGAATTTTTTTATTGTTTTTGGTGATTTTTGTGGATTTCTACAATCTGATTTTTGGAACTTGCTATTTTTGAATAAGGAAGAACAAAAACAATCTCAATAATAGTATAACAACTATAACCGATAAAGTCTCAATGACTAGAAACTTCAAAGAACTAAGACAAAAGATAGAGAACCATGACCTCGACACCATAGTGGATGAACAACACCTTCATGAAAAACAATCATTGAATTTTTTACTGTTTTAGTGATCTCAGCTCTAGAGATAGAGGCCAAGATCTCAACTCTAGAGAGGCTCCTCACGTAGCCATCAACCCCCACAGCAACTGTAAAAACGGCACTGAGGCTAATGGAGGTAGCTTTCACTGGCACAGAGGGGAGAGCAGCCATCCGCAGGGACCCCACAGACATGATGGCAATCATGGGGAGGATGACGAGGGTACTAGCACATAGCCTGGGATTTTTACCAGACGTGCCCATCCACCCTCAGTCAGTGAGATGCCAGGCGGGGCACAGAGGTGGGTTTCTCTCAGACATCAGAAAAAAAGAAATGTTCTCTTTGATATTATAGAGAGAACAATCAACATTTGACATTATAAGGAAAACAATCAACCTAATCAATGATTGTACAACAGCAATTAAGATGGACAATTTGCAGAATTATATTGTAACACAGAGAATTAATAGTTGGTGAACCCATAGCATCCATTGAATTAGAGCTTAAACATAGAATTAGAGCTTAAACATATTTGCCTATTTCACTACACTAATAAAACACTAAGGTATGGTGTCTCTATATCTCATACTATCAACTAGATAAAGTGGGGTATGGTGTAGCATAACCTCTGCAGCATATCTTCTTCTTTTGAATGCATTGAATAGTAGCTTTGCCGCCTTCAAAAACAATTGTACATCATATACACATTCAAAGCTTAGAATCACGATTAATTACTTTTGCCATCGTCCATACCCTGAAAGCGCTCCTGCTCCTACTCCTGAAGAAAATCTAACTAGTAAACTAGAAGATTCCCCACTTCCGTATTGTTCCCATTACTGCTCCAAAGAAAATCTAGAACTCAGATGCTAATGCACAGAAGAAATCACAAACCTGCTGTAGTAAAACATCTTAAATGGGCCTAGAAGAAACAAACTAAAATAATAAACTTGGTTTCAAAAGAGAAAATACATCAGATCGCAAATTCCATGTTCAACCAAAAAAAATAGTATACAGAAACTAATAATAGTCATCATCTTGCGGCATACATGAACTAGAAGGAATGAAAAGTTAACCTCGAAGAAACTCTCGAAGATCCGGTACCATTAACAGCCTTAGAGACTGCTTGATCAATCTTTTTTATCAGTTCATCCGATGAATCCTTACTTTGTTCGATAAGATCAAGGGCTTCTAACCACCAGTTCACATTGTGATCTTGGAACTCCTTGGAGATGTCACACACCTGGACAACCAAAAAAGGAAAAGGCAAAAAGTTCACTATAACCCAAGGAGAAGAGAATAATGCAACATAGAAAAATTATGGTAAAATTGTTGCACAGAACAATTATGGTAAAATTGTTACACAGTTTTCATATAAAAACATACAAAGAACAAAAGAAGCTTCACATTACCTGGGGCCTAACTATTTATAGGGGAAAAAATGGTTTGAATGTTTAATGTTTTAAGGAGCCTTATCCATAACCATGCTTTAACTATGAAAACTTTCTCAATCTATTGCATGTACATTCTCAACTCAGAAGGCAAAGCAAAATGCCATTTGCCCAGTATGCTTTGGAAATGGATCGAATGTGCATATCTTGTTTCACTGGTTGCACATGAAGGCTAGGAGATGGACAGAGAGATGATTCCCTCTTTTTTTTTTCCTTTTTCTTTTTTTTTGTGCGGTGTGTGCGTGTGGGAGAATAGGGAAGGCACTTACCAAAAACAAACAGCCCGTGGTTCTAGGTGATGGGACTCCACTGCTTATTGGTTATTTTCCCACTCTGTGCCCCATCTTGTGAAGGGCATGGGATTTTTTTATTGAGTTAGCAAGTTTCTCAGCATGATCAGTTTATTTTGAGAGATCCTCAGACTGAAAAAGTTGGAAGAGGAGGCTCATGACTCTTGAAATAGAACAGAAAAGTATGATATTTGAGGCAAGCAAGCAGGATAGAATGCTCTAAGAAATTCTCCTTATTTTAAGTAGTATGTGGCCTCAGCTTTGAGAGTTGCTATTATTCATTCAGCCTTGATATGACAAACCGGCATAGGAATCCAATAGACAGGAATATTCTAGCAGAGAATAGCACATTTCATTATGTTTCTAATTCGTGCTATTATTATTTTTAAGCGGAGAGAGTTGATTGCATATTGCAGATATTTTGGGCAGCTTCCAGCTTTAGCTTACCAAGTCATGCCATAAGTTTCCTTTGTGTTTAATGGAGTGGTCATAAACCACTTTACAAAACATGAATTAAAAACTGAGTCCCTTTAGAGCTGTCCTCCTCCCTCTGAAAAAATGGTTACAGATCACTTTCACTTCATGCAAGCTTCCTAATTCCTATGTTTTATACTTCCCAGGTTGAAAGCTTCTGCTTCTTCATTGAATCAAATGCTGAGCTGGATATCAGAGATGGAACTGGAATGAATCACTCAAATGTGACCGTAGACAGGATCATAAAAGATTAGTAAAACTGGACAAAGGTTATGCTTTTTTTTTTCTTGCTTTTTGAATTTCTCAGTTTCTGTTTAGAAGTTGACAGCTCAAATCAGATTGGTCACCAGAAACCAATAGGAAACAGCTGAGCAGGATTAGTTGCATCACTCACAAAGTATTTCTTGAAAACAACCAGAAACTCGAACAAATTCAAACTTTTACTGGAGGATATAGCAAGCGTTTAGTCATTGTTGTCTTAACAGAAAGTGTCATTCTTCCAGCATGATTGCCTTGAAGAAATTTGCAAGTGATAAGGCACTTTTTCATTTCAAATTTCCCAGAACAGATTATGAACCCAGATGCGCCAAATAAAAACTTGAGAGAAGTATATCAGTATTACTAAAATGAATACCTGTGCATACATATTTCCAAACTCTTGCTGTGCCAAAGATAGCTTGGAAACGAACACATACAAGTATTTTTGTTTGATGTTTTCACAAGTGTCTCTCAAATAACCATCATCAAGTAATTGAGATGACACTCGGCTCTGAGCACCATATTCTACACTCTTTACCCCGTTAATATCATCTGTACGAAGACCAGAACTACACAATTTCTTCGAATTCCCCAACAATCTATTATCACTGACCAAATCTGAATCAGTGTCCTTGCTTATTTTTCGTTTCTTCATGTAGCACTCTCCATATAGTTTTCTGGTCTCTGTCTCACAAATTTCATGTTTTGATCCTATTGTCCCTAAACCGGGTGAATACTCATGTGTAAATGGAAGCAAATCAGCAAGATTATGATGAACATGAAGACTTAACAATGGGTCAAGACGGAAATCATCAGAGTTCTCCTCAGAGATAGACAATGCTTCTCTGTATAATGAACTTGCTCGCTTGTAGTCTTGCTCGATTACAGCTATTGCTGCTAAGCCATTCAATGCAACAACAACTTTTCTTAGGGCTTCCTCTCCTTCAATCTTGGATTTGCTAATAAGTACCTGCATAATGGATCGATATAGAGTTAAAATAACAAGTATTATCTGATTATTTCCCCATGCCCATGAAAGGGAACAATGAGAACAGATCACCACTAAGTTGGATCATGCAACAGGATTGGCAGTGGATACAACCTATTTAACCAATTGTCACATAGGACACAGGTAAAATGGTGTCCATGCCCAACTTCATAGGAAACAGCACCTCATCGTCCCATATATTGGATTGGGGAGAAAAAGCAAGGTAGAAAAGCACTGCAAAAATATTCACCTCTAGTATTTCATCCATACTCATGGGAGACTGTTGCAAAGAGCGTAAGCCAGAGCTCCCAACCTGCGGGTGGCAACATGCCTGACGAAGCTTCAACAGTGGTGAAAGAAGCTTTGCAGCATCAGCATGGGAAAGAAAAGCATCATATGAAGCATCACAATCTGAAAATCAGGGAGCATAACAATGAAAATCTGACTCACTGCTGCATTGGTGTAGAAATACAGGAGGGCATGCCATTTTTGAAAAAAAAAAAAAGTGGAGACAAAAAAATGCATATACCAGATACAAACTTCCTTTTAGATATATCACTTTTGAAACGCTGAATAGCTTCATGTGCATATCTCAAGCAAGTCTCATGTTGCTTCTGATAGAAATGCTCCTCAATAGGAGAGAAAATGAGCCATGATGTGAAATCCTCCTGAGGAGGCAACTGCAACTCTTCTGACACATGGACCTTTGACGAGCGCCACATAATTTGCATAAAGAACTTATGAGCAAATTCCATGGCCACTGCATCTTTCCTCTGTAATTTGAAGCACACTTGACATCAAAATTGTTTTTCAGGAAAATAAAGTGAAAATAGGTCATGTTCCTGGAACAGGAAGGACTAGAAAGACAAAGAACGGCATTTGAAAGATAGCCAAAGACACATGGTACCGGATTAGATGAGACAAACTTGTGGTTTTCTTGTCTAAGCTATGAGATTAGGTGCTGACAAAGACTCCTCGAGGAGGAGCCAAGCAAAGTGCATTAAATGAAGAGAGCAAACAATCCAAAAAAAATGGGATCGTTAGTCATTTAAGCACCTCTCTCTCCCTCCCTCCCCTCTTTCTCACTCCTGGTCTAGATGTAGGAATGCAGGCATACGGACATCAGAATGGTGAAGAACTGAGACCCGAAAATCTTACATGGTCTCATTCTACCTGCATGGTCATGATCCCCAATAATCCATAGAGGCCATGAGGGTGATAACATCTTTGTCAACAGCACCATGAGGGTGATAACATTTTTGTCAACAGCCATCTTGGATAAGTTGAGATCTCCAACCTCAGGTCGGCAGCTGTTCATTGGGGTAAGCAGCCCAGCATACACAGCAATCCCCAACATGTATATACTGCATGTGTGCATGTCAAATGTTAATTATCCGGGAAGCCTGCCTAAAGCATGACCTATACAGATTCACAGAACCCTCACCAAACGATCACCTTTTTTCTGCCAGCCTGTCATTCATACATACGTGGATAAAGATATATATACTGAAGTCAGGCTAAAATTCTTTTTGAAAGTGGAAAGTTCTATGAATTCATTGAAGATTCTTGTAAAGAACAGCGGTAATATTGTCATTATGTCTTTGCTATAGGCTTTACTTGTGTTCTTTTATCTATTTCTTACTATGTCTTGGCCGGTTCCTTTTCATAGAGGCAAATATGTATAACCTCAGTTTCTCATATAAATAACATTCTCTAGGGCAATGCGGGACACAAGACACAACATACCCTCTTCTCTCCTGTGCCGTCTCCTCTTTCTCTCCCTCTCTTCCTCCTACAGTTTCAACGTGGTATCAGAGCATTGGTGGGCCCTAGGTTTCTTGGCAATACGCGCCAGGCCCTATAGGTCGTCCTCCTCTCCTCCAGCAGGTCTTCTCTCTTGGTGGAAGGGTGCGACAGGAGTTTTCTCTCTTGATGGAAGGGTGTGATATCCTCTCTTGTTTTTCTAGTGGCCGGTTGGCCAGGGACCTCTTCTTGTAGTGACCAGCTGTCCTGTTTGACACTTTTGGGGCGACTGCACCCTCTCTTTTGCTCCCCTGTGGCATCCTGCCCCCCTCTCTTGCTCCTCTGTGGCATTTGCACCCCTCTCTTCCTCTCCTTAGTGACCGGCCACAGCTGCAGCCCCGGTTCTTGTTCCTTTGTTGCTGCTGGCTGGTCCCTTGTGATGACCTTGGTCAGGGGGAGCCTTCCTCTTGACAACCTTCCTTCCTTCTTCACACAACAAACATGGCGGATGCATCAGAGGCCTTGTTTGGGGATCCTCCAACTACTGCCTCCTTTGGATCTGTTCAACTGATCTTTCTGTCACAGGTACAGGAGGAAATCATTTTTAGATTATATTTGAAAATTTGAGTTAACAAAATTATGCCTCTTGGGCTGTTGCAATAGAGCTTTATGTTGAAGGGCACGACAAAGTTGATGTACTTCATGGCACGAGGCAGAAACCTGAGGAAAATAACCCTAATTTCCATACATGGGGGTGTGAGAATATTGACATGGTTGCTCAACTCTGTCAGCTCGAACATCAAACAAGTTAGTCTTCATTGAAAGACTATAGTTGATATGTGAAGACCTTGGAGCAGATGTATGGGTGCAAACATGATATGTTGTGCACCTATCAGTTAAGTCGTCAGATTTTTAAGTTAGAACAGAGCATTATGTCAGTTATAAATTACTTTTCTGCTCTCAAGGGATTGTGGGATGAATTTGATTACTATAGAACGGAAGAATGGATGACTAGTGATGATCATAGATGTTATTTGAAGCTTCTTGGTAAGGATAGAATCATAAAATTTTTAGATGAGCTGAATACAGCGTTTGAGAGTGTAATCAAGGGTAATCCGGTCAGTATCATTGCAACTTTATGCATTTTTTGCGTGCTTTGTGAGGGAGAGTTTTTGGGTCATTGCAACAAGAGTATTTCTGTCCCGTACCATTACTTGTAACCCTACAAGGCATACAAATATAAGAGATGTGGGTATCGACTAGGTTGTTGCTGCTGCATCCTCTGTTTTCCCCATCCGGTGCCTCCTCTTCCTTTTCTCTATTGTCTTTCTTCATGGTATCACACCCAGGTTCGATCCTGGGATGGTTGAAAGAAAGAATCAACACCTCCTTGAGACTACCCATGCTCTTTTATTCCAAAGTCATCTACCTAAGATTTTTTGGACTGATGCTGTGATGACAACAAGTTAAATTATAAATTGAATGCCATCCAAGATTCTCAGAGATAAGTGCCCCCTCTCCATTCTTTGCCCTGATGAACCCTTGTTTCATCTTGTGCCCCGAGTTTTTGGATGTCTTGGCTTTGTTCATGTTTTCGAGCCCAATACTTCTAGAAGCTTGATCCTAGGGCAATTCAGGGAGTTTTCCTTGGCTACTTCACTTGTCAAAAGGGGTACAAGTGTTTTGATCCTCTTACTAGGAAAAGATACGTCTTAAAAGATGCCACCTTTTTTAAGTCTGCGTCCTATTATCCCTCCTGATTTTGTCCTCAGGGGGAGAATAGCAGTCATTACGCTTGTCCTCTTAATAATGTGTCACCTGTTGTTGATAATGCGTCATCTTTTGTTCCCTCACCTACCCTACCAGATGCCACAGAGAAGATTTCAGATAGCAGTCCACACCCTTTCAAGGAAATGATCACTTGCAGGTGAAGAAGACAACAGCAGGGACGTCCTACTAATCAGTTGGCTCATTCTGAAGCTCCAGTCCTAGATTCCATGGAGAATACAGCTCCTACCACTGTCCCTTCAGCCCCTGCAAATGTTGATGATGAAGACCTTCCTATTGTTGTTCGGAAAGGTGTTAGAGCTTGTACGCAGCACCCTATCATGCCTTTGTGTCTAACTTGTCTACTCATGCCATACCATCTTCCTACCATAAAGCTGTGAAGGATACAAAATGGATTGAAGCAATGGATGAAGAGATAGAGGCTCTCAACAAGAATGGTAAGTGAGAGCTGGTACATTCTCCAAAAGGGAAGAATCTTGTTGGGATCAAAATGGGTTTATACCTTTTCGTTTGACTCAAATGGTGAAATGTTGAGATACGAAGCCATACTTGTTGCCAAAGGGTTTACACAAACCCATGGCATTGATTATTTGAAGACCTTTGTTCCGATTGCAAAATGGAAGTCTGTAAGGGCAGTTCTTTCACTTGCTACTCATTTCTTTTGGACCTTGTACCAGATGGACATTAAAAATACTTTCTTGAATGGTGATGTACATGAAGAGGTCTACATTTTAGCTCCACCAGGTGTTGACATGAAAGGAAAGGTTTGCAAACTTAAGAAGGCTTTGTATGAGCTGAAACAATCTCCTAGGGCCTAATTTGATAGACTTTGCCAGGCTATGATTAAGTTTCGGTTTCAACAAGGTAATGGTGATTATACACTGTCTCTTAAGTGGAAAGATGGGCGACTCACAGTACTCTTGGTCTACGTTGATGCTAAGATTGTCACAAGCAAGGTTCGCTGACTCGTTGATCCGGATTGGATCGAATCTTCTCAGATACGGTACAATACTAATCCGACTCGGTCCAGCTCGCACGAGTCAAGCTGAGTTGTTAAAAAATTTAAAAAGAATAAGTTTAAATTATATTTTAAAGAAAGACACTCTATTAATTCATATAAAGGTGTGATTTTACTTATCAAATGAGTAAAAATCAATCTAAAACAAGTCATTATGTATGTATGACTATATTGAGACAGTATGATCCGGTCTGACTCGTTTCGTGGCAGTGGATCGGGTCGGCCCAAATACGAGTCGACTCGTACGAGTCAGCCCGATCAGGTACGATACAACAAACCTTGGTCACAAGTGATGATGAAACTAAAATTCAGCAATCAAAATCCAAGTTAGCCACTGAATTTGAGATTAAGGACCTTGGATTCTTGATGTACTTTCTTGGGATTGAAGTTTCTCGATCTCAAGAAGAAATTTATCTCTGTCAAAGAAAATATGTGTTGGATTTACTCAAGGAGACGGGAAAACTAGGCTGTAGACCAGCAACTATGCCTATAGAAGTGAACCATGATCTTATCAATCCTGGTGGAAAGGAGCTTACAGGACAAGAAAAGGGAGTTTACCAAAGACTGGTGGGTAAATTGCTCTACTTATCTTTGACCAGGCCTAACATTACCTACGCTATTAGTGTGGTGAGTAGTACATGCATGCTCCAAAAATTCTACACATGAGACTTGTTGACAGAATTTTGAGATATTTGAGATCATGTCCAGGTAAAGGATTGCTATTCAAGAAGTGTAATAAACTGAGGATTAAGTGCTATTCAGATGCAGATCGGGTTGGCTCTTGAGATGATAGGAGGACAATTGGGAGGCAAATTGGTGACTTAGAGAAGTAAGAAATAGAATGTTTGTGCCAGATCCAATACGGAGGCAGAATATAGGGCTATGGCCGATGGACTTGCAGAATTGTTATGGTTGAAACTTTTGCTAGAAGACCTTGGAGTAAAAACGGAATTACCTTGAAATTGTATTGTGATAATAAAGTAGCCATTTTTTATTTTTTTTTAGAAGGTGACAAGAGTCACAATTCCATTGAAATAAGTGAGAGAGGTACAGGAAAGCCCAAGAGGGCACACCCTTGGATAGGACAGACCCCCATCCAAGTTCCAAAAGATTTAAAAGATCCTAACAAAAGCTGTTTTATCAAGGAGATAAAACAGGTTACAGGGTAACAAAGGAGATAACTTAAGAAATCAGCTGCCTCCACAATTTGATTTTGTCAAAAATAACAGAGTTGCCAACATTCAGGATACCAGCTGCCCGTCCCCACTCTTCCACCCATCTGAATGTCATCTTCAATAGTTCATTCGCACTGCTGAATTGGTCGCTAAATTTTCTTCTATTCCTTTCACACCATATAGTCCACAGCATGGCCGGGCAAAGTAGAAGCCATACATGTATGAATTCCTTTGACGGAGAAACAGTGGTCCACCATTTCAGCAGATTCAGCACAGAGGAGTGCTCCACCCAACCAATTCCAAATATCCTGCACATGCTCTTCCATTGGATGGAGATAATGCCACATTTGCAGAATAAGTGGATTTGGTCTTCCTCGAAGAGTGCACAGAACATACATAAGGATCTCCCGGGAAGTTTAAGTCTCTTCGCCCTCATTCCCGTAAGACTTCTATTCCATGCGAGCTTCCATAGAAACACCCTTATTTTATTAGGAAGTTGGTTAGACCAAATTAGGTCCTTCCACCACACCCTAGTACCACCATCATTCAAAAACTGAACCAGGGATTTGACCGAAAACAGCCCATTATTAGTCCATCTCCAAGCCCTCTTATCTTGCACCTCACTGCATATCCTAACACCATTGATTAAGTTAAGCAAGGCAATCACTTCCTCTGCTTCCACATCGGTAGGATTCCTTCTAAGCATTAGGGAAAACTGACCTGTACTGCTATGAGACAGAACCTCTTCAACCGAAGCATCCTTGTTCTGAGCAATGCTGAAAAGATTGCTGAAAACCACAGTCAAATCCAGATTGGAGCACCATTTGTCCTTCCAAAACCGTATGTCCCTGCCATTACCCACTTGGGCTTCGCAAGAGGTGACCATAAAATCAGCACACTTAAGGATATTCCTCCATATGGGAGATAAATTATATCTTGATGAATGGGAGAAACTCCATTTACTCTCACCATGAAAGTACAAGTCATTGACAATTACAGCCCAAAGAGCATCCGGATACTCTCCTCTTCTCCACAACCATTTAGCTAACAAGGCTTTGTTGAAGATGGCAATCCCACAAAGCCCAATGCCTCCTTGCTCCTTACTCTTACACACATTCTTCCAAGCGATCAAGTGCATACCTCTCTTTTCCCTTTTCCCTCCTGCCCAGAAAAAGGAGCTCCTAGCTGATTCAATAATCTTTTCCACGGTTCTAGGGATTTTCAAAACAGAAGCGTAGTATAAGGCCAATGAAAAAAGAACCAACTTGGATAGGATCAATCTCCCTCCTCCAGACAGAAAGTTACTCTTCCATCCTTCCAGCCTATTCTCAAATTTCTTAATGAGACCATCCCAGTCCCTGACCCTAGTGACACCATTCGATAGGGGCAGCCCCAAATATTTGATAGGAAAGTTGCTTACTTTGCACTTTAGGGAGTTTGCAATATCTTGTACCCTTTGCTGAGTCATGTTCAGCCCAACAATTTCATATTTCTCATAATTGATTTTCAATCCCGTGATTATTTCCACCAAAATTAGCAGACTCTTTATATTCTGGATATCCTCAATGCTACCAGGTGTGAACAGGAGAGTGTCATCTGCAAATTGAAGATGAGATAAGTAGATATGGCTTCTACCAATCATGAACCCTTCCACCAAACCTTGTTGAGCTGCATTATCCCAAAGGGTGCTCAAAATATGTCCAATAAGCAGAAAAAGAAAGGGAGAGAGAGGATCTCCCTGTCTTAATCCTCTTGAGCTATTAAAAAATCCACATGGCTCTCTGTTGATCAGCACCGAGAATCTGGAGGAGGAAATACAACATCTTACCCATCTTATCCATTTAGTATTGAATCCCATGATCTCCATAGTCTTGAATAGACAGTTCCAATTTATTGTGTCATAGGCCTTCTCAAAATCAAGCTTAACCAACACCCCTTGCTTGTGTCTGATCTTGTAGTGGTGAATGGCTTCCTGAGCAGCCATAAAATTGTCCAAGATGAATCTTCCTTGCACAAAGGCTGACTGGTTGATCCCCACTAGCTTATGGATGACCCTCTTCAGCCAGTTTGTTAGGATCTTGGTAATGATTTTGTAACATCCATTGAGAAGGCTAATGGGTCGAAAATCAGCCATTCTATCAGCTCCCTCTGTTTTCGGGATCAGGACAATATGTGTGGAGTTAACAAGTTTAATCCCTTCCGGCCTTTCGTGGAACTCTTGGACAAAGTTTACCACATCTGCCTTGATAATATCCCAACAAAATTGGTAGAAACCAAGGGAAAAACCATCAGGTCCTGGAGCTTTGTTGGGATCCATACTAAATATTGCCGTTTTGACTTCTTCTTCTGAAAAAGGTTCACACAGCTGTTCAGCATCAACAGCTTCTAGCACAGGGAGCAACCCTTCTTGTAGATGGGGCCTGAGAGGGTGGTCTTCTGAAAAAAGGTTCTTGTAAAAGGCAACAAACCTTGTCTTAATTTCCTCAGGTTCTTCAATGACTGCTCCATTTTCCTTGATATGCTCAATGGTCAAAAATCTCTTCTTGGCACTAGCCACAGCATGGAAAAGGAAGTGTTTTTATCTCCTTCCTTTAGCCAGTGTTCCTTACTACTTCCTTTGCCCTCTGTTTCCAACTGATTTCTTCTTTCAAGAGTTCTTCATTATAAGCCTTTTTGAGATCCTTCAAGGATTGCAGTTCCTGTGTGGATAAATCACCAGACTCACTTTTCAGCTCCAGCTTTTCAATTTTACTTATCATAGTCTGCCTCTCTGCTGAAACCCTTCCAAATTTCTTTTTTGCCCATTGTTTCATACATCTCCTAGTCCATTTAAGTTTCTCCTGGAAACTCTAAATTGCAGAACCTGCCTTTGGTGCCTGATTCCACCAATCCCTCACCAAATCTCTGAATTCAGCTTCCTTCTGCCACTTCAGCTCGTATCTGAAAGTTCTGAACCCTATCTTCTTGTCCTCCATCCTGAGGTGCAGAGGGATGTGATCAGAGACCGATCTACAGAGCCCCTTAACATTTGTCAAAGGGAATCTCCTGAACCATTCTGCAGAAATTAATACTCTATCTAGTCTTGACTATGTGCTGACTTGTTGTAGATTAGACCATGTAAATTTCCTGTTCGGTATTTCCATGTCCATTAGCTTGACCTCCCTTATCCATTGGTTGATGAGTTCCATATCCTTGCTCCATTTCTGCCTCCCAGACCTTTCCCAGGGATAATAAAGTAGCCATTAATATGGCAAATAATCCAATGCAGCATGATCATACTAAGCATACAAAGATTGATTGGCATTTCATTTGGGAAAGACTTGATTCAAGAGAATTGTGCTTACCATATGTGTAAATCTGGAAAGCAGTTTGCTGATGTGTTCACCAAGGTTATGCCTTAGGCCAACTTTGCTTCTACATTGACATCTATGCTCCACTTGAGTGGAAGTGTTGTAAAGAACAGGGGCAGTATTGTCCTTATGTCCTTGTTATAGGCTTTACCTGTGTTCTTTTATCTAGTTCTTTAAGTCAGGTGGAAGTCCGCTTAAATAAGACTGCAGACAAGGAAAGAGAAGAACGCATGATCTATAGAGTTTCCGGCAGGAGAAATGATGATGAAGAAGGAGGTTGGACTGAGTTTGATGATGATGATGATGTTCAAGAGGTACATAGCCGTGAACCTCCTTCTCCATGTACTTGGCAAGTGTTAGAACTCAAGTATGAGTATAGGCAGAGAGAATTTATGAGAGCTCAGGAGGTTAACTTTCAAGAGGCAGAGCAGGGTGTTAGATGGATCATCAGGTGCTGGTGGGAGCTCCTCCAGGGGGAAGGCTCAAGCTAAGAGGAGTATATCCTCCTATTTCACTAGTGGACCAATACCTATAGGTCGGCCTCAGAAGTACAAGTTAGGCACTCATGTTGAAGAGGTTGACCTTTATATGTTTCCGAAAGAGCATGGAAAACAAACAAGGGTTGATGATAGCAACAAGAAAAATGGTCCAAAGTATATATTGGGAAGCGTTGTTGCAAAATTTTGACATTGTGTAGACATCTCCTTCAATGCAACAAACAACCCCTACTGTTCCAATAATGATATATGAAGCACAAACACAATAGTTACATGTTAAGCCTCCTACTCCAAAAGAACTGGCAAGAAAATATCTTGATGATGAAGTCAAGGAGATCAAGTAGTTCATTGATTCATTCAAGAAAAAGTAGAGAAATATAGAGTTATCCTAATGTGTGATGGCTGGTCAGAGACCATCAAAAGCAGTCTCATTAATTTTCTCGTGTACTGCGACAGAAAAAGTAGTATATCATAAGTTTGTGAATGCATCAAATCAGATACACAACCAGGAGTACATTCTGGAACTCATGGACAATGTTATGGAAGAAATTGACGAGAAGTACATTGTCCAAGTGGTGACAGATAATGACTCTGCATACAAGAAGGCAGGAGAGGAACTAATGCTCTGCAGACCTCATTTGTTCTGGACCCCATGTAAAGCCCGTTGTGTAGATTTGATATTGAAAGAAATTAGACAGCTAGATACCGTCAAAAAGAATGTTGCCAAGGCACAGAAGATTACACGATATATCTACAACCATTATTATGTATTGAGACTGATGAGGGATCATACACATGGTGACTTGTTAAGACTTGTCATTACAAGATTTGCCACCAACTTCATTACCTTACAGAATATGCTGAAACATGAAGTAGGCCTGAAACAAATGTTTAGAAGTGACAAATGGCTGCACTCCACGTTTGCTGCGATAGACGAGGGAAAGAAGATTGAAGGCTTAGTGAACAAGAGTGATCCTTAGGTGAAGATAAAACTTATTGTACAGTTTGTCGAGTCATTATATGAGGTCTTACGCTACGTGGATGGAGATCAGACACCAACCTTACGGTTGGTGTATGCCAAACTGGAGGCTATAAAGAGGAAGATACTTGCAATCTCAAGAAAGCATGTCAAAAATTTTGTGAAGATTATAGAAAGGAGGTGGAACTTTAGATGGGTAGAGAGTTACATATGGCAAGTGAAAAATTTATACTTTTATGACCTTTGGTACTAATTTTTACTTTTTGAGTGATGTTTGATGGGTGAGACACTTTATGATAGTGTATTATCTCCATCCGACATTTCACTATGCACATGCATTGGCGTACAATGATGACTTGATTACAGCGATTACAGCCGTGACAATGATGGTCAACCGACTTGTGGATAAGCCAAATACAGCAGTCGAGGCAATTAATGAAGTAGGATAGTCAATCTATTCTTATTTCATTATTTGTGTATACTATGCAACGGTCCTAATAATGTTGTTATTTATGCAGATGAAATTCTTTCGGAGGCAATAGGGACCTTTGCAGAGCCACCACACCAACCATAGCTGGCCGTAAGAGATATGATGCTGGTATAAAAAATAAAAAAATTAGAGAAGAGTTCCACATCCTTGTCTTTTTATTTTTCACATCTTGATAGAGACTTCTATTATTTGTTTTGTAACTGACTGATGGTTGAATTTTGACAAGTCTGCACCAAGGTTGAGAGAGATAGCCATCAAGATCTTGTCGCAGACTTCTTCCTCCAGTAGATGTGAGCGAAATTGGTTTACCTTTGCACTTATACATATAATATAAAGATCAAGAATCGTTTGTCACACATCCGGTTAGACAAGCTTGTGTATGTCCACGACAATATGAGGCTGAAGATTAAACATTTGCAAAAAGATTCAAAGAAAGGAGAAGATGATTATGATCCCACTGATCTTAATTACCTTTGAGATGATGAGGATCCTATGCTTGCTTGGGTTATCAGAACAATAGAGCATGGGGAGCTAGAACTTGATGAGACACTAAATTATGATGAGAACTCTCATCCTAACACTTTCTTAACAATAGAAGTATCAATAGCAGTACGCCAGGGCGGAGACCATGATGATGAATATGTTACCATAGAAGGTCATGATCAGGTGCATGCACAAGGTCATGATCAACAGGTTGTTTTAGAGGCTGATGATGATGATGATAACAGTTGGTCATAAAGGGCAGAAGCATAGTAGCTCGGGATGATGATGTAGAGTGGGAGTGGCTAATGCAGGGTCATGCACCTCAACATCCTCTATTTGCACATGCACCTCAACGTCCTCTAGTTGCACCTGTAGCTCATCGTCCATCCAAGTCTCAGCTCGCACAAAGTGGAGGTGCATAGCGACAACTTTCTAGTCAGAGTTCACGTCATTCCAGTGTACGCCCTCTAACATGCCTCCTAGATGGTGTGTAGTCCAGAAGCAAGCAGGTGGCAAAGAAATAGGTTCAAAAGAGAAGAAGGGATGGAGAAACATGAAGTCCCAGATGTCAAAGGTGTTAAGAGGATCTAAAAATAGCAAGAAGAAGAAGGATGTAGTCTCAGATGATCCACTTGACATTACATACTTATATATACCAAAGTTTGCCGTATCAGATCTAATCGGACCGACTCGTACGAGTCGACTCCGATCTAGGCCGGCCTGATCCGCTAGCATGGTCGGATCGGGCGATCTGATCTGGACCGGCTCTGGATCGCAGCGACTTTGTATGTATCGGGCCGGATCGCACTGATTCGTAGAACTTCGGGCTAGAGCCGCTGCGATTTGGCGTGATCCGGCCTGATATGCGTCGAGTCACTGCGATCCGGCTCAATACAGGCGGATCCGATACGAGCCGGCCTTAAAAACTCCGTTTCATTGTCTACCACATTTCTGTTCAGACAGAAATGCAGTAGACGAAGGACCCGCAGCCTTCCAAGTCCTTCCCCCTCTTCTTGCTTTCATTTATTTTGACGATTTTGGGAGATACAAGAGGTTTTCAAGTTTTGGAGGTGATTTTGTTGGAAAGAAAAGGGATTTTCAAGTTCTTTTTTAATGTTTTCATCCGGTTTGAACAACGTAAGCATCCGAACCCTAAGAAATTTCTCTTTTCATCTTCTTTTCTTGTTGTTTGATGTTCTTTAGGGTATTAAAATATGAAGAATAGGTAGATCTATTATCTCTTTGTAATTTTGATAAGAAAAAATAAAAATTTGTTCAAATTTGAGTTGATTTATAGATTTTGATTAAATATAAAAAAATACAAAAAAATCAAAATAAAAAATAAATGATCTATTTATATGATGATGGGCATAGATCTATGAGTCTTACATGTTTGGTGAAAATTTCATTCAAAATCTTAAACTATGAAGATTAATTTATTAATATGATTATTAGAATATTAAGTAAATTTTAAAATATAAAATAATTTATAAATTGTCTACTCTAGAAGTAAAACATGATTAGATTTAGATCTATATTTTAACTTTTATCTTTTAAGTATAAAATTTTTAATTTTAAATCTTTTTTTTAAGTTATTAAATAGATTAATGGTATAATATATTATTACTTAGTAATATTTAAATGTAATACTTGTATACAAATTTTGGACATACCTCAACTTATATTTATGTTCTTCATGCACATTTCAGTTAATTTATATAAATTTTTAAGTTCAATTTAATAATTTATTTAAAAAAATTAAACTAACAAAAAAATAGTAAAAAATCTTTTCATATAAGGAAAAGTGTAATAACACTTCAAGTCATGCTTTTATACATATCTTCAATTAATATTTGTAATTTATTTAATTTGTTAAGTATATTTTAATAATTTGATTATTTTCGTATAAATAAAAAAATAGGATAATTTTAACAGCATTTCAAGTCATACTATTCTTACTTGTTGTTTACTGTATTTTTTTGTTCTTATTTCTCTTTTGTTTGTTGTCATTAGATGGCCGCCCCCTCTCCTCCTTGTGGAGAGTCCGAAGACATCGGATGGCAGCATGTGAACATGGTTGATGGCAGCATGCACAAGTTCAAGTGTAACTACTATCAGTTTATAGGACAGGGCGGTGGTATTTCTCGATTGAAGAAGCACCTTACAGGAGGAAAAAATGTAAGATATAATGAAGTGGTTGGGTGTAAAAATGTTCCCAGAGAGGTCAAGACCCAGATGGCTCAACACTTGAAAAGTCTGAAGGAACTACGCTTAAAGAAGGCTGCACTGCAGACAAAGAGAGGGAAGAACGCATGATCTACGGAGTTGCCAGTGGGGGAGATAATGATAAAGAAGGAGGCTGACTGAGTCTGATGGTGATGATGATGTTCATGAGGTACATAGACGTGCGACTCCTTCTCCACGTACTCGGTGAGTACTGGAGCTCAGTAAGCATGAGTATCGGGAGAGAGAACGCATGATCTAGGGAGTTGCCAGGAGGTACATAGACGTGCGATTCACTTTGAAGGGATTGAGCAGGATGTTGGTGGATCATCAAGTACTAGTGGGAGCTCCTTTAGGGGGTAGGCTCAACTTAGGAGGAGTGTATCCTCCTATTTTACTAGTGGACTAGCACCAATAGGCCGACCTCAGAAGCACAAATCAAGCACTCCTGTTGAGGAGGTTGGCCCTTATATATTTCCTAAGGAGCATGGAAAACATACTAGGGTTGATGATAGCTATAAGAAGAGTAGTCCAAGATATATATTGGGAAGGGCTGTTGTAAAATTTTGGCATCATGCATGCATCTCTTTCAATGTAGCAAACAGCCCTTACTATTCCACTATGATCTATGTAGCACAAGCTTAAGGGTTACATGTTAAACCCTCACTCTAAAAGAACTGGCAGGAAAATATCTTGATGATGAGGTTAAGGAGATTAAGCAGTATATTATTTCTTTCAAGAAAAAGTGCAAGAAATATGGGGTTACCCTGATATGTGATGGCTGGTCAAAGATCACCAAAAGCAGTCTGATTAATTTTCTTGTGTACTGCGACAAACAAGTGTTTTATCATAAGTCTGTGGATGCATCAAATCAAATACACAATCGAATACATTATGCAGCTGATGGACAGTGTTGTGGAGAAAATTGGTGAAAAATACATTGTCTAAATGGAGACAGATCATAGCTCCACGTACAAGAAGGCAGGAGAGGAGCTAATGCTCCGCAAACCTCATTTGTTATGGACCCTATGTGCAGCCCATTGTGTAGATTAGATGCTGAAAGAAATTGGACAGTTGGACACTGTAAAAAATAATGTTGTCAAAGCACAGAAGATTACATGATACATCTACAACCATTATTCTGTATTGAGATTGATGAGAGATCATACACATAGTGAGTTGTTAAGACCTGCCATCAAAAGATTTGCCACCAACTTCATTGCCTTGCAGAGTATGTTGAAACATGAAGTAGACTTGAAGCAAATGTTTAAAAGTGACAAATGGCTACACTCCACGTTTACTGGGACAGACGAGGGAAAGAATATTGAAATCTTAGTGAACAATAGTGATTTTAAGGTTAAGATAAAGTTTATTGTACAGCTTATTGAGCCATTATATGAGGTCTTGTGCTGCGTGGATGGAGATCGGACACCAATCTTAGAGTTGGTGTATGCCAAATTGGAGGCTGCAAATAGGAAGATACCTACAATATTAAGAAAGTATGCAGAAGAATTTTTGAAGATTATAGAAAGGAGGTAGGACTTCCAGATAGGCAGAGTTGTATATGAGAGGTGAAAAATTTACATTTCATAACCTTTGATAATAATTTTTACTTTTTTAATGATGTTGATAGGTGACACATTTTTATTACAACGTATTATCTCTATCCGGCATTTTAGTACGCCCATGCGTTGGCATACAATGATGACTTGATTACAGCGTGACAATGGTGGTCAACCGACTTGTGGGTGATCTGAATGCAGCAGTAGAGGCAATTAATGAAGTAGGGTGGTCAATCTGTTCTTCTATCATTTCTTTGCGTCTACTATACAAAGGTCCTAATAATGTTGTTAATTATACAGATGAAAATCATTCAGGAGACAATAGCGACCTTCGCAAAGCCATCAACTATAACTGGCCGTGAGAAATCTAATGCTTGTTTTTTTTAAAACATGTTTAGAAAAGAGTTCCACATACTGATCTTTCTATTTTTTATATCCTGATAGAGACTTCTATTATTTGTTTTGTAGCTGATTGGTCGTTGAATTATAGAAAGTTTGCACCAAGATTGAGAGAGATAATCATCAAAGTCTTATCGCAAACTTCTTCCTCCAGTGGATGTAAGCGAAATTGGTCTATATTTGTACTGATATATACAAAGATCAAGAATCGATTGTCACACATCCGCTTAGACAAGCTTGTGTATGTCCATTATAATATGAGGCTAAGGATTAAACCTTTGCAGCATGATGCAAAGAAAGGAGAGGGTGATTATGATCCCACTGATCTTAATTACCTTCGAGATGAAGATCTTACGGTTGTTTGGACTGTCAGAACAATAGATCGTAGGGAGGCGAACTTGATAAGACATTAGATCCTGATGAGGGCCCTCGTCCGAACACCTTCTTGGCAGCAGAAATATCAGTAGCAGTAGACGGGGAACAAGATGATGAATATATTGTTGGACAAGGCCATGATCATGAGCATGTACAAGGTCATGATCATGAAGTTGACTTAGAGACTGATGATGATGATGATGATGATCAATTGGTCACAAGGGACAAGAACGCAGTACCTCAAGATGATGATGCAGAGCGGAAGCGACTAATGCAGGGTCTTGCAGCTCAGCGTCCTCCAGTTGCACCTTCACCTCAGCGTCCTCCAGCTGCACTAGCACCTCGACATCCATCCATATCTCAGCCTGTACCGAGTGGAGCAGCACAGCGATAGCTTTCTAGTCATAGTTCACTTTGTTCCAGTGCACGCCCTCTAGCATGCCTCCTAGTTGGTGTAGTCCAGAGGCAAACAGGTGGCAAAGAAGTAACTTCAAATGAGAAGAAGGAATGGAGTAGTATGAAGTCGCAGATGTCAAAGATGTTAGGAGGATCCAAGAAGGATAAGAAGAAGAAAGATGTAGTCCCAGATGATCCACTTGACATTGCAGACTTAGAAACACTAGATCCTAGTGCTCAAGATGAGACACCATCTCCTTATGATACTCGAGTCTTAGAGAGTGGATCTGATTCATCTGTTGGAGATGATACATATGAGGGTGACGCGGGTGGTAGTGGTGAGGGTGTTGTTGGTAGTGGTCATGGTCCTGGTGGGAGCCATATTAGTAGGGGTGGTCCTGGTGGTAGCCATACTAGTAGAGGTAAGGGAGGTAGGGTCCTTTTCACTAGGGAGCAGGACTTTACGCACACTACTCAAGATACTGACCATAGAGCTCGTAAGCCAGATGACCCTGTGGAGGCACTACTTCGTGCTCTGATAAAGATTTCGTATCATCAAAGGGGACAATAGGTAGACATACCAGATCAGATGCGCACTGACTCATCCTCAAATGATGAGCGTTATTATGATCCTGAGCCTGGCACTATCATGTATGAGTACAGGTTGCACAATATGATGAGAGACCTTAATGGGCTGAGCACACAAGATGAGATGAGCTCCGGTGTGAGATAGTATAGTTCTAATGCATCCAACTCTCATCGGCAACCACAGACAAGATATGAGAGTACATCATCTTATAGTGGTGATCATTCAGTCTCCGGATACCAACAACTGACATTGGTTCCGTATGGATATTTTACTTTAAATGTATATCCATATGGTGGTTACAGTTATAGTGAAGGTATACCTTATGTTCCTGTAGTACCACGGCCAGCGATATACGAACTGAGTAATGTGACATATCAACAATACGCAATAGAGTATCATCAAAGATATAGCTCCTATATGACTTGAAGTCAATATCAAGACTATATACTTTCCAACTATTAGGTTCAGTTACTAGGAGATGCTCTGACGATGACTTATAGCTATGGCATGCCTACACAGTATCCATATTGAGGCCATTATTGGTATTTCATTATTTACTTTTATTGTGATCATAAACTCTCAAGTCTTAATGTCTTTATCTTATATTAATATAGTTCAATAGTTCAAATGAAGATCATGTGTTAAATTATACTTTCAATTCTTCTTTTGTAGATGCCACGTGAACAACGTCATCTAACATGAGATTACGGGTACATAGTTCCAAGAGATCAACGGATCCATTGTCTTTACGGTGGACACCTTGTTAGCGGGATCCATCATTTCTCGAAGTATCTTGCGGGAATACGTAGAGATAGCATCCTATGTCCTTCAGTCCCTCGTGATATATGTATACAGTTCCAATAGTTTCTAAGGCAGGAGGCGGCATCATCTACCACATGACCTACACAGCCGACAACCAAGCCACCTACATCGTAGACTCGTCCATCATCATCTACGTCCACTGGAAGATCTACAGCAGAGATTGTAGATGTTGTAAGAGCATCCTACCACCTCCTACCCAGATTGAGTTAGACTTTACTAGAGAGAATGAGTGATCTTTTGTTTCTGATGACTTTAATGAGGATGATTGAGTTATTTTATCACTCATGTACTGCATATGTCACATATAATATTATCTTTGAGTATGAGTTTTTAATGTTGATACTTGAAAACTTATATTTGATCCTTCTATGAGATTTGGTGTGCCACTTTCTTTTGCAAATTGATGTTTTTTTATTAAATTCTTCTTAATTAGTATGCTAGGATCTCTTTTTTACATGATTAAATGTATGAAACTGATGTTTTCTTGTTAAATGTGACCCATAATCATTTATCGTAATAAAAATATCAAGTAGAATTTATAAAACTTTCTATTTATGTCATTAAATTGATGATTTCTTTTCAAAAAAAAAAAAGCTTGAACCGGCCTGAACCGGACCGACTCTTGCGAATCGGCCCGAGTCGGGCCAATCCCGATCGGATCCGACTCGTATCTGGCCGATCCCGATCGGATCTGACTCGTATCTGGCCGGACCCGATCCAATCCGGATCTACGATACGGCAAACCTTGATATATATTAGATCTTAATTATCAAGATGAGACACCATCTCCTTCTAATACTAGAATCTCAAAGAGTGGATCGGATTCATCAACTGGAGATTACACAGATGATGGTGACGAGAAGGGTGGTGGGGGCGGTGGAAAGGATGTTGTTGGTGGTGGTCGTGGTCCTAGTGCTAGTCATACTAGTGGGGGTGATGATGGTGGTAGCCACACTAGTGGGGGTGGAGGAGGTAGGATCACTTTCACTGTGGAGCATGACCACACGCATGTTACTCAGGATAATGACTATGGAGCTCTCAGGCAGGTGACCATGTGGAGGCACTACCTCAGACTCTGATAAAGGTTCCATATCGTCGGAGGGGGTTGTAGGTAGACATGCCGGATCAAATGTGCACTAACTCATCCTCAGATGATGAGCGTTATTATGATCTTGAGTCTGGCACCATCATGTATGAGTACGAGTTGCACACCATGATGAGAGAGTTTGAGGGTGGAGTACACAGGATGAGAGAAGCTCATGTGTGGGATAGTATAATTCTGATGCATCCAACTCTTATTGGCGGCCGCAGACAGAATATGAAAGTACATCGTCTTAAAGTGGTGACCATTCGGTCTCAAGATACTAGCAGTCGACACTGGCTCCATATGGATACTCTACTTCAGATGCATATCCATATGGTAGTTACAATTATGGTGAAGGTGTACTTTATGTTCCTGCAGTACTACGGCCAATAACGTACATATAGAGTGATGTGACATCTCAGCAGTACTCAACAGATTATCAGGAGAGATATAGCTCCTATATGACTTGGAGCCAATATCAAGACTACATGTTGTCCAACTATCAGATTCAGTTACTAGGAGATGCTCCGACGGGGACTTATTGCTATGGACTTATAGTTATGGCATGTCTACACAGTATCCATATTGGGGTCATTCTTGATATTTGATTCTTTACTTTTATTGTAGTCTTAAACTCTTAATGTCTTCGTCTTATATTAATATGGTTCAATAGCTTAAATGAAGATCATGTTGTTAAAATTTTCTATCAATTCTTCTTTTGCAAATGCTACGTAAGTGACATCTGGCATGGGACCACGGGTCCCAAGAGATGGACAGATCCATTGTCTTTACTATTGACACATTGTTAACGGGATCCATCATTTCTCGAAGCATCTTGAGGGGAAACGTAGAGATAACATCTTATGTCCTTCAGTCCCTCATTATCTCTGTGTACAGTTCCAGAGGTTCTTGAGCCAGGATAAGGCACAGCCAATAACTATGCCACCTACATCATCGACTCATCCATCGTCATCCATGTCGATAAGAAGGTCTAGAGCGGAGATTGTGGATGTTGTGCGAGCATTCCTTTTAGAGTTTCATGTTCCATCTAGTGTTGTCCATACATCATCATTTGTTCATATAGTTAGATGTATTCAGAGATAACCACATGTCCTACCTTCTACCCAGATTGAGTTAGACTTACGTAGAGAGGATGAGGTGTCTTTTCTTTCTTCTGATGACTTTGATGAGAATGATTAAGTTCTTTCATCACTCATGTACTATTTATGTTATGTATATTATTATCTCTAAGAAACATGTGAGTTTTCAATGTTGATACTTGAAAATTTACATTTGATCCTTCTATAAGATATAGTGTACCACTTTCTTTTGCAAATTGATATTTCTTGTATTAAATTTATCTTAATCAGCATGTTAGGATATCATTTTTACATAGTTAGATACATGAAATTGATATTTTATTCTTAAATGTGCCTTACAATCATTTACCGTAATAAAAAACATCAAATAGAATTTATAAAAATGTATATTTATGTTAATTACATAGTTAAATACATGAAAATGATATTTTGCTCTTATATGTAACTCATAATCATTTACTGTAACAAGAAACATCAATTAGAATTTATAAAAGTGCATATTTATGTCAATAAATTAGACATTTCTTTCCAAAAAAAAATCTTGAACCAGCCCAAACTGACCCGACTAGTGTGAGTCGGGCCGATCCAGATCGGATCTGACTCGTATCTGGCAGACCCGATCCGATCCGGACCTACGATACGGCAAACCTTAATTGCCACCAGAGTTCTAGGGATAAGTGGATCAAAGAGGGAGACAGAAACACAACGCACTTCTAGAAGGTGGCCTCTGCCAGGAGAAGGGTTAATACAATATCAGCTCTATTAGAGCAAAGGACAGAGTTTTCTCTACTGACAAAGCTATTAAAAAACATGCCAAAGAGTATTTTGCTTTCCTTTTCTCAAAGGTGGATGTACCTCGTCCTGCCCTTATGGAGGGGATCCTCCTCAAGATTTCTCAAGAGGAGAGTAGTAGAATTTCAAGGCCTTTCTCTGAGGAGGAAGTCAAAGCTCCTATTTTTGGTATGTTTGGTAACAACATGCCTGGGCCGGATGGTTTCCCCTTATGTTTCTTTTAGAGCTACTAGAACATTATTAAGGCTGATGTTTATAGGGCTATCTAGGAGTTTCAAGAGGGAAAGGTGCACTTGAGAGGCATCAACAAGACCCTCCTACTTTTGAGCCCCAAAAACGAAGGTGCTGAGCAACTTCAAGACTTTAGGCCCATTAGCCTTCTTAATGGGTCATATAAGATCATCGCTAAAATGCTTGCTACAAGACTACAAAAGATGGTGGACTCTATGGTTACTAAAAACCAAAGTTCTTTTATCAAAGGAAGACTCATCTGAGAACTTTTTGGCTACCAATGAATGCATTCATACAATGAGGACTCAAAGAAGAAAGGGCCTTGTTATCAAACTTGATTTTGAAAGAGATATGATAGGGTGAATTGGGCTGCCTATTCCGTGTATTGAGCTTAATGGACTTCAGTGAAATGGATCAGTTGGATATCTTTGTGCATCTCTTCAGCTATGCTAGCAGTTTTAGTTAATGGTGAGACTTCTTCTTTCTTCCATAGTGGTCGTGGCCTTAGGCAGGGTAACCCATTGTCACCTTTACTCTTTGTATTGGTGGCTCAGATTTTGGGTGCTCTTTGGACCCATGCTGAAAACATAGGTGTTTTGTCATGCTTTAGAGTCCATTGTTCGGGAAGACAGATCACACATTTACAGTATGCCGATGATACTATTTTATTTGTTGAGCCTTCATTCCAGCAATTATGTGTTATTAAGCATATGCTGCAATTTTTAGAACATGTTAGTGGCTTAAAGGTGAACTTCAAGGAGAGCCAGATGGTGGATATTAATGTGGAACAAGGTTTCCTTGCTCGAGCTGCTAAACTAATGGGATGTCCTCTAGGACACTTTCCCATCAATTACCTGGGTCTTCCACTCTCTCCCTTTGCTAACAGATGCTCAAATTGGAACAAGATCACTCAGAATTGATTCTAGATTGGCAGGAACGGAAAGGGAGACTTCTCTCTTATGGAGGGCGCCTGGTGCTGTGTCGATCGGTCTTAAA
The DNA here is from genome assembly GCA_030544215.1 of Zantedeschia hybrid cultivar. Taxonomy (NCBI): domain Eukaryota; kingdom Viridiplantae; phylum Streptophyta; class Magnoliopsida; order Alismatales; family Araceae; genus Zantedeschia; species Zantedeschia hybrid cultivar. The sequence continues at coordinate 14,904,685 of JARZZO010000005.1, forward strand.
CAACCTTCCCATATATTTTCTCTCTTTGTTTCTTATTCTGAAGTCGGTAGCAAAGAAATTGGAGACCATTCAATGTAGATTTTTTTGGCATGGGACTTCCGACAAGAGTAGGAGTTGGCATGACATCAGCTGGAAGAAAATCTGTATGAGCAGAGAGATGGGAGGTCTGCGGATCAAAGATATCCGTGATTTCAACTTGGCCCTACTTGGTAGGTGGCTGGCTGTGGAGGTTGAATGCTGTGCAGGATAACTTGTGTATGGACTTGGTGAGAGTCGGTGAGACAAAAGTATTATAGGCAATCCAGAGTGAGCGTTATCAGACCAGCCACAGTATACAATATTTCTCATCTCTAGAAGGGCATTCTACAAGCTGTGGATCTAGTTCTTGTGGGTATGCAGCACAAGCTTGGCAATGGTCAGAATTGATTTTTTTGGGAAGACAAATGGTGTGATAATGTTCCTCTTAAAGAGAGATTTTCTATGCTGTTTGCTGTATCCACTACTCATTCAGTTGTGGTAGCCGATTTGTGGGATTCTGAAGGATGGTGTCCTACCTTTCGTAGGGATCTTACACATGTTGAGATCCAACAGCTACTGGTTCTCCTGCATGTTATCCAAGAGTACAGTATTGTTCATGACCAGCCAGACTCGGTTATGTGGAGGTGGGAAGCCAACGGGAGATACTCTGTAAGGTCGGCTTATCTCCACATCCAGGATGGTGGGATGCGCTATCCATTCGTGAAGCATGTCTGGCAGGTGTGTAGCCGATTGAAAGTTCAAGGGTTAGTGTAGAGAATCACCTATGGAAGATTTCCCACCAGTGATAGGTTGGTAACCTCTTTAGAGAATATGCAACATAAATGCCCCGTATGTGGCCTGGCGAATGAGGATTTAGGACATCGATTTTTGTCCTGTCCATTTGTGCTCGAAGTATTGAATCTGATTTTCACCAAGATTAGATGCCACCATTCATTGCCAAGGTCAATGCAAGCGTTACTGGATGGGTGGGAGCGTAGGTGGAACTCTAAAGGAGATCGTAAGATCTGATGGCTGATCCTTCATGCTACATTATGATCAATTTGGGAAGAGCGCAATGCTAGGATATTCAAGAACCACTCAAGAAGCTCTAGTACGATGGTCTCTTTTATTTGTGATGTAACTAAAGAGTGGGGGAGGCTTCTTGGCGAAGTGGATCCCCTTTCATCTTCTCTTTTTTCACTTTCGGAGGGTGGGGGAGTCTGAGTACACCTTCTTGGTGTTCTTTTGTAAAGGGGATTCTTTTGTGAGCTTTTCTTTATCATACTTGTACTTTTTAATATATTTGTGGTACCATCCACTTTTCCAAAAAAAAAAAACATTCCCCTCACCTCATCAAGAATTGGAGAATATGCAGCATGCAGAACCCGGAGCGAGCTTCTTCCATTTTACTTTCATTGCACAAGTGGTGTTAACTTCCTCCTTTGAATTTTCCTGTAGATAAGTATCTCGTATCTCAGTTATCTGGGAAACCACCTGCTTTTCCTCTTTTTGCTCTTGTGAGCTGGCTACCTTCTCTGTAGCCTCCTTTTTGTACTACCTTGTGTTTTTTAATATATGTGGCTTTTGCCACCTTCCAAAAAAAATTTCTCTACACATCTTGACAATGAAGGCTCTCACTTCTGCAACATGGCCTATGTTTTTTTTTTAATAATAGTGCTACTATGTCCTGATTATTAGGTTTTTCAACAATAGTGTAAAAAAAGTCATCATCCATTCACGGACAGCAACTGAGATGTGGCAGACCTTGGAGGAGGTTTATGATAGGAAACAGGATCTCATGGGCACCTATCATCTGAACTCCAAGGTGTTCAAATTAATTTTTTTTATTTTTTTTTAAAGAAGGTAAGATAATACCACCAATTGTATTAAGATAAACAGAGGTACTACAATCGGATGGTGATGAGGTGAGGTGCCTTAACCATGGACTTCTGGATCGGGTCGGGGGTCCGAATCAGACCCCAGCGATCCCAATCCGATCCGGATCGGATCGGCCGAGAATCGGTCAGGATTGGGCGGAATCGGCTAGGGCTAATAGGGATCGGCCAGGATCGGCCGGAATCGGCCACCAAAAAGAAGAGGGGAAATGCCCGGGATTGGCCGGAATCGGATGGGATCAGACAGGATCCGGGCCAGTTACCCCCCAAAATCGGATCGGCTATGGCCAATCCCGATCTGAATCAGCCGACCCGGATCAGGACAGACCGATTTTGCATTCCATGGCCTCAACCATCAACAAACTAGTACAACATAACCACAAATATATATATATATATATATATATATACAAAACCCTTGCTAATTTACAACTGATAAAAAGAAACTCCACTACATTTTAGATAGCCATTCTTCAATATCTAAAGGTTTCCTTTTATTGGCGTGTATGTGAATCAACTGTTGTGTTATGCTTATCTGTCTTCTCCTTTCATCAAGATTTGCATGTCCCTACAACGTTTTTGCATATTTAGTACCATCCGGCTTACTATTAACAAAATACTGCACCAATTTTGCAGATTTAGCAACATGGCATATGCTTAACATCGAAATTAGATTAGGTAGACAGTTTCTACTCATGCACCTTGGATAACCAAATATTTTGTTGTTTGTAACTAAGCTGACTTGTTTCTCAACAGTCAACACTGGTTTGCCTTGTTTCAATCAACCTCAGTTTTTTTCTTTATTTTCAGTATCTTTTTTTATTTATTTTATTGGGATTATCAACAGTGCAAGGTGAAACAATCTACTATACATTAGCCACTACATGCATTACAAGTTCATAAACCCAAACTGGCCATGTTAGTTTCAGAGGTCATCATCCTGAAGCAAGTCACACAAATTTCGATAGAATAACAAACAGATACATGTAGTTCTTACGTACTTGGAAAACATCTATGATGGGCACCTAGAGGATAAATCTGGACACCGGGTGCAAAGCTGTATCATATATCTGCTCTAATGGTATCCACTCAACTATAGGGTGGCAATTCTTGACACCACTGATATAGTGTATAATAACTGTAGGAACAAAACAAATGACCAATGTTATACATACACAAGGTTCTAAATACCTTGAAAATAAACTCATCTCTAGGTCATAAAAGGAATAATTAGTATGCCCATCCATCCCTTACATGAATAACCAGTTTATGACTAAATGTCATGTAAACAACAGTTATAGTACAAACAACAAGAAAACAGCATACCTCAAATGGATCTTTGATGACTTCAACCCACCACCTGTAGATATCAAAAGGGCTTGCTCTGAGGAATCGCAGAAGCCCATACAAATCGTCAAGTCGCCGCTGAATTGGAGTTCCTGTGATACACCAACGATGTTGAGCACGTAACCGTAGTGCCATTTCCGTCACAGCAGCAGCATTGCTCTCCACCATCTGAGCCTCATCCAAGCAAAGTCGCCACCAAAATATTCGTGTAAGCAAAGTTGGAACAACAGGATACCTACATTGTTACATATCAATGTTGGTAAAATTTGTTTCTGGCAACACTACTAGCCACATGGGACAAACTTTATAAAACTGCCTGTGATGAGAAATATATGAATAACCACTTCATTCTTAGACATACTGAGCAGATATATAAGAAAAGAAACTATAGCACAAATAGAACATGTTTAGGGCACAGTAATTTGTGCTGCAGTGCATTCCTTTTTTTTTTTCAAGAAGAAAGTTGACTGCACTAGCAATTTTATTAGAGTAGAAAAAATTATTCCTACACCCCTGAAATCTTTACAAATAACCCTATAACCCTACCTTTATAAAATTCCCCAAATACCCAGAATCTTTTTAGAATAAAAGTGGGTTTTTTTGGGGGAAGGTGACAAGAGTCACAATTCATTGAAATAAGACAACAGAAAAGTACAAACTGAGGGAAACCAAAGGTTCCCCAAAAAACAGGAAAATGCTCCTCAACAGTTTTTATCCAGCAGATAAAAAGGAGCATTCAATAAAAACCCTGAAATCAGATACAGAATTTCTTCCATTGACCAGATTTGGAGATCAGAGGGGACTCCCCTACAAATAACAGCCTTGCTGCTTTCCCCCAATCTGAGACCCGTCTGATAGCTGCTCTAAGTATGCCAGAGGGACAGTTGAACTCTTGATCAAATCTTTTTAGAATAAAAGTGGATTGTACCACCAATTTTATTGATGAACAAATAGAGGAAGTACAATCATCAGAAGGAGGAGGAGAGGTTCCTCTAATCCTCCAAAAACATCAAAACTCTGTATTCTGGTAACTAAACAACTCCAATCAGATACAGAAAAAAGAAGAAGATATCAACACCAAAACAACTGGGAATGGCTCGAATGCAATCATTCTCGATATAAGGTATATTGCCCCAGAAGATGTTATCATTGCGCTCCTTCCATATGCTCCAACATATAGCACGAGGAATCAGCATACGGAATCTTCGCTTACTGCCCTTTGGAAGTTGCCTCCTTTTGCTCCGACAAAAATCCCACAATTCCTCAAAGGAATTGAAAGAAACATAAAATCCTGTGATGTTTCCAATGATTCGCCATGCTTCCCTACTGAACATACACTGCACAAACAAATGATCAATATCTTCATCAGCTTGTCGAAATAACCCACAAATTGCATCATCTGCGGAATTCCATTTCCGTCTGTAAATTTTTGTTATAAACCTCTTTTCAGATACTAGCCAAATAAAAGCCCGAACTTTGAGGGCACTCCTAACCTTCCAGACATCTTGATACCTTTGATAAACTGGTTGGTGGCCCTTCATAATTTGATAGAGTGAACTCACTGAAAAACAACCATTATTCTTGATCCATTGCAATTTGTCAGGTTGATTGATATTCACTTGAACCTCCTGTAAACACTCAATAAATTGAAATATTCCTTTCTTCTTCATCCTTCAATCCTCTCCTCATCTTGATGTGCCACTGAGTGACTGTCCACCGTCCATGGAAAAACATTTCTGAACTGTACTTCATGCATCTGCGAAAAAATAGAATAAAGCAGCAAATTTGTCCTTTAATTTAAAATTCCCAGCCCATCTTTCAAACCAGAACAAGGCGTTGCCTCCATTGCCAATTTTGATTCGAGTATTTTCTTCCACCCAAGTTGCCAAAGACAAAATACCCACTCATATAGGACTAGAAAAGGATTGATTGGGCATCAGAAGGTAGAACTTTCTATCATTCTTGTAGTGCATCTGTTGTATACTTGTATGACCTTTTTCCACAAAGTATCATTTGCCGACAACAAACTCCATAGCCACTTTCCCAACGGCGCCTTATTCATCAATTTCAAATCTTTCACACCTAGCCCTCCTTTATTACAAGGTCTGCAAACTTTCTCCAATTTAACCAGAGAGATGCTTTTCTTATCTTCTTTACAATCTTCATCTTCTCCGAATCATGTATTCATTGCCTTACCAGTTTCAGGGAGACTGAAAATAGGCAAGTAATGTAGTGGCATAGAGGACAGAACTGAATTCAATAATATAATTCTACCACCCAAAGATAAATTCCTTGATTTCCAGGCTGCCAATTTTTGCTGAAATCTCTGTGTTGAAGGTTCCCATTCTGAGATTCTGAGCTGTCTGTAATGCAGAGGCAGACCCAAATAAAATAGTGGAAGAATCTCAATTTTACATCCCAGATTCCCACTGCAGCTGCACAAATCTGAATCTCATCTCCATAACCTGTTCCTACCCCCCTCAATAAAAAGGCAGACTATCGTCAGCATATTGCAAGTAAGAAATGTAGTAAAGGGTAGTTTGGTCTTTGTTGTGGGTTATTATATTTTTCTGTTTCTTAGTGTTTTGTGAGTGTTTGTAAGGGTATTCATATATTATTAGGGACAACGGTATTTTGGTCCCATGTAATTTTGTAACCCTATGCACACATTAATATGAAAGTGTGGGCCGGCTGGCTGTGTAGTTGTGATCCTTCTCTTGCAATTCTTCATGGTATCAGTATAGGGAGGAGCCTTGGTGAAGTGGAGGACCGGACCTGTGAGACCCTAGAAATTCTCTCTAAGAATCTCCCAAGAATTCCCAAGGAACATAATCAAAAGAAAAAACTTTAAGAAAGCCATCTTATGTTTCAGCAGACATAGATAAGGGTATATACTTAAATGTTGAGAGAGTATATACACAATTACAAAATGTGGAGACTATAAGAATAATTGACAGAAACTTTGAGGACCTATCTGAAATTTTGCACCTAAAAAAGGACATATATACAAATTAAAAAGTATAAAGCTAAAGAATAGTTGTGGGGGTCCATTTATAACTCTCACATTGAGAGGGGTTAAAATGAAATTGTTCATTTACCCAAATGAGCTTAAGTTAATGGGCTGAAGTATGGGATTTAAATGCCCTGGTTTAAGAAGGCTTTAAGACCCTTAAAGGGCTGCTTTTGTGGGCTGGCCCAAGCCCAATTGCGCGGGGAAGTTCTGCCCACTTTACCTAGAAGTTTCCCCCACCTCCTAAAGAGGAGGGGAAGCTTCACTCAAAGCCCAAATGGGCTGTGCGTTCTGGACAGAAAGAGAGAGGATGAGCTGCAAGGGAGGGGGGGGAGAGAGAAAAGCAGAACTGCACGTCTGCTATAGAGGAATTCTTCTAGGGTTTAAACAGTCCACTTTGGAAAAAGAAAGGTAAGAGACCTGCCCTTACACTTCTTTATGTGCCCCTCATCTACATGTAATTTCTTTTCTTCTTTTCACACTTCTTGAGAAGAGAGTTTCAGGCCCCAAACAGGGGAGGATGCTGCCAGCTTTTCATTTGACTCCAGGAAGGTAAAGGAAGAATAATTAAATCTAATCATGTACTCTATGTGTGGGCTTTTAATTCCTAACTAAGGCAGCTATGGTTGAAAGTTTCTTTGGGAAGGAAAGTCCCGTCATGACGATGAGGGTTTTCCTTATACATGAGTTAGTTACGATTTAATTCATCAACTAATGCCCTGCTATGAACAATAAAACACAGATTTCAGTAGACAGGTTTTTATACCTTGTCGTCTCCTTTATTTGAGGTCCAAGTTGGGCCATGATTCATACGTAAAATGAAGGGTTGAAGTGCCATTCGAAGTGTGTGTTATGGACTGATTTTTAGAACCCCTGGATAGTTTGGTATCCCACTTTTCATAGAGGCCACCGTGCATTTCGGAAGCCACCCTCATGATTATGTGGTTGTCAATGCGAAGGGGCTTAGTGGACATTCATGTGACCAACTATGTTAAGGAATCTGTTTTATTGTTTACTATTGCAGATTGTATGCGCTGTTAATTTAAGCTACCAAGTATGGTTAACGGCACCAAATAATCAAATTGAGTGATAGATGTATTGGCATACTTATGATGTTTATATACTCCATGTTATTTTCTCGATTTAGTCCATAATCTATGAATGCTTCAGGTCATGTTCCCAATCTGAAATTAGATGAGCTATAGTACTTGTGGAAATTTACCATACAACATGCATGCCATGATGTGCATAGACTTTAGGGATTAGCACAGAACATGTGGATGGTTTTATAAAGGTTCTATCTAACTAATATTTTGAGGAAGAAAGAGCATGACACTAACTGTATGCTGTGACACATGACCGTATGAATCATTTACTATCTCCGTGGTTATTCTTATGTGATTATACAACTGTATAACCGTACAACTATATGACTGTATAGTTGTACAACAGTAGTGACTGTATGACTGTACAACTGTGAGATTGTTTTTTTGCTATAAGACTGATACTCATTATTAAAGGTAAAGCAACGTCTCACACTAGTTGTTATTTCCCCTTATTATAATTGGGACCCTTGTCAGGATCAGGGTCCAGGAGTCGAACCAATTATGAGAAAGGGAGGTATGTCAAGATTACGGGCAGCCTTTATAACTGGAAGATACGGGTCCAATCTTGGCTCACTTGACTGGGACAGCGAGAGATACTCGTTTATGTGCACACGTCGTCAGTTTCTGAACCTCACGCTTTCGTAAGCCGCCGAAGCCGACTAGTACTACCAGCCTGCCTCACTTATTGTGGAGTTAACACCCTACAAGGTTGACAAGCAGGTGCCTAGTTGAGTTCTACTCTTCCAAACTTTAGGACTGTACTAGTGTTATTGGTGACCCTATAAGTTTTGGAATTTATTATTTTTTAGAAATAAGATTGTATGCTACTTAGCATTATTATGTTATTTGTTTATACAACCAAGTGTAACTGGTGATTCACTACATATCTATCTAGGGCTATAATTTGTATTTTCTCCAGATCTGCTAGTGGATTATTTGTCATAGATTTTTCATGTAAATGCAATTCATCATTGATGTAATACATGAATTATGCATGTTGATTCTTTACTAGTGTAGATTGTACATTGTAACTCGTAGAGAATAGTAAAGGGTCGGGAAGAATCCTATATGAGTCATATGACTCATTGCCACCATTTTCTTATTTGTTTTGTTTCTTGTGGGTGGCATGATCACAAGGCATTGGATGCGATGGTGGCAGTTAGAGTTGTGGGAGGAGGATTGGCTAGTGAGAGACTACTGTTAATTTCATAGTTGCACTTTTCATTTTTGATTAAATTAATAGTCTCTCTGTTTGGGACATGATGTGTATCTCAGCTATGTACATATCCCTAAAGTTAATGAATATGTTCAGTTTGAAGAAAATCCTAGTGCATTTTAATTGTAACTTCTTGTGCGTGGTTACTTCCTTCCCTCTTGCTTGTACATATCCCCAAACTGACATTACCGTAAGTGGAGGTTATAGTGTGGGCCTCTATGAGACCTCCGCTTCTTTGCTTGAGAAGGGATCTGACAGTCTCCCTTTGGTGTCCGGCGCCCTAGGGTTTCATCCGCAGGGCCTCTCCACCAAGGAAAAGGGCATCGGGCCCTCTGATTCTCGTTGAAGAGGGGATCAGACACCCCTTTCTTGGTGTCTGGTGCGCGGCAGCCCTTCCTTCTTAGTGTTTGGTGTTGTCTTGTGCATGGTCTACCTCCTCCCTGCTGGCCAGACCTCTGGTTTCTGCTGGTCAGACCTTTGCAAGCTTCTTTCTTGCAGACCGGTCCATTGCAGGCTTAGATTTTGGTGGAAGAGCCGCTGGACAAGCCTTCCCTTGGTGGAGAAGGGTCCGCCCCCCTTGTGTGTTGCAGACCGGTGCCCTATTTTAGGGTTCTGGACAGACTGGAATCGCTCCTTTGAAGACCGGTACCCTATTTAGGGTTTCTTGCAACCTCTGCCCCGTTTTTCAAAGATTTTGTGCTGAACAAGCCTTCCTCGGTGTTGCGCGTCACCTACACTAGTGTTATTGTAGCACAGAACTTATTCTTCATGGATTCTTTGACAAGCAGCGGGATTAATCAAGGGAGCCGGGTCGTGAGCCTAATAATCGTGAAGTTAACTCCCTAATGATGCACCCTACTGGTCTTCCTTCTATGAAGCATCACCTTCTTGTGCTGCAAGTGACACCGTGAAGTTAACAAAGACTAATTATCATCTCTAGTTGGTCTCTAATTGGATTTTTCTTGGTGGACGAGGTAAGACGAGATATTTTGATGGAAGAACCTATGAACCAGCACATGTTGATCCTACTTATGCTATACGGGAGTTTGAGAACAATCTTGTGATGGAATGGATCCTCAACTCTGTAAGTTCAAAGATCCAACCATTGATCATGATGAAGAGGACTACAAAAGAGATGTAGGACATTCTCAATCAAATGTATGGGCAACGACAAGATGCATCCCATATTTATTAGTTGACTATTGATTTACAAGAGTTGAAACAGTATAGTGTTGGTGTCACTACTTTGGATTACTGAAAAGTAAGTGGAAGGAATTAGATTACTATTTTGCTTGTAGTTGGGTTTGTACTGAAGACCAAAAGATATATTTGCAACATGCGGAGCGGAATTGGATCTTCAAGTTCCTTGCTGGCCTCACTTCTGAATATAAGAGCTTAAGGGCTCATATACTCAGCAATGATCCTCTCTCATCCCCTGAGCAAGTGTACCACAAGCTGTTGAAAGAAAGAGAACGCAAAAAAGCCATGAGTGGAGGCACTGTAGCTGCTGGTGGTCATGATTTGGAAGAGTCTTTTGCGCTAGCCAACACCTTTTCTAAGCATGGAAACAGTGACAATGGCCAAGGAAAAGAGAAAGGGAAGAGTGGGAGACATTGCACTCATTGCGATAAGGATAATCACAATGTCACAAGTATTGGAATCTTTATCCTGACAAAAACCACTGAAATTTAGAAATGCTAAGCGTGGACAACAAGCAAAGAATAATGTTGCCATTACTCAAGGCCCAGATGATCCTCCCAACTCTTCTTCAGAAGGTGGTCTCACCACCTCTCAGGTGTCTGTGCTCTCCTCAAATGATATTCTTCACCTGCAGCAAATTCTCTCACAGCTTGGAGCATCTTCTTCTTCCACCATCACTAAGTATTACAGAGGCAGCTTTGAGTGTTACACATTCTACCCCTCCCGTAGCCCTTGGGCCATTGACTCGGGAGCTACAAATCATATAATTAATACATCTTCTCTCTTTACCTCCTATTCCTTAGGTTCTGGACAAGAGAAGGTCACCATTACAGATAGTACCCGGACTACTGTGGCGAGTAAAGGAACTATTAATCTCAATGCTGACCTACCTTCGTCCTCTGTTATTCATGTTCTTGTCCTTCCTATTAATCTTTTATTTGTAAGCAGTTTGACTTAATCTCCACAATGCTCAGTAACCTTTTTTCTTACACATTGTGTTTTCCAAGACCTAAAAAATACATTAGGAGTGGTCGTAAAGTGGGAGGCCTTTATCATTTTGAGTCCAATGATAATGCTACGTTTTAATTAAACATTACTGGTGGGACAAATAAACAACTTGAAGTGATCCATTTGTGGCACAGTCGTCTAGAGCATGTCTTTTAGGTCTTTACAAGTCTTATTTCCAGCTTTGTTCAAGTCAATAAATGTTCTCCCTTCAGTAGCAAGTTTGTCAACTTGCAAAACTTTGTAGAATCTGTTTTCAGATTTCAATGAATAAAAGCACTTTTTCTTTCCAACATGTCCATTTTGATGTTTGGGAGCCATCCCTTGTTCCTTCTGTGGATGGTTATCGCTATTTTATCAATTTTACTAATGACTTTTCCCATTATTGTGTGATATACCTTATGAAATCCCGTGAAGAAGTACTTGAAATCATTCAAGCTTTTTTGCAAAATGGTTGGCAACCAATTTGAGAGGCAGGTTAAAGTATCCAAATCTGACAATGCAAGAGAATACTTCGAGAGTACCCTCAATATTTTTTATGGAGGATGAGAGAATCATTCACGAATCCTTATGTGCTTATTCCCCTCAACGAAATGGGATAGTAAAAAAAACAAACAAACAAACAAACATTTATTTAAGACCTCTTGAGCTCTTCTCTTACAACATCAATAGCCTAAAATTTTTTGTGCTGATGTTGTCTTGACTGCCTCCTATGTTATCAATCATATGTCTTCTCGTACACTTGACTACATGTCTCTTATTCTCGTACTTCATCCTAATCATCGACTGTTTGCTTTTGAGCCTCGTGCCTTTGGTTGTCTGTGTTTTATTCATTCCTTGAGTCCTGGTTCTACTAAGTTGGACACCCACACTATTCGTGGCATCTTTCAGCTACTAGGATACTCTCCTATGCAGAAATTAACCCCAAAACAGGGAGGAAATATATTTTTAAGGATGTCACCATCTTTGAATCTAAGTCTTATTCTGAATCTCAATCTCTTGTTCAAGGGGAGGACCCTCTTGTTCTTCCTTGTGAATCTCTTCTCGAGTCTACACCCTTACCTCTTGCCTCTGACATGATGGTGCCACACTTGGTTCGCAGAACAAGTCCTTATCAAATATGCTTACCTATTCCAGACATACCTGGCACAAGAATGGGCCTCCTACGAATCCACCACCTCAAGAAGCTACTGAAATTTCAGGTCCACTTTTTGCCTCTGCACCTACTGCACCCTCTGATTGGACCTTCCCATTGTTGTTCGGAAAGGGACACGAGCTTGTACCAAGCATCATCTTTCTATATGTATCCTATTCCCGTATTTCACTCTTAAATTGCTCTTTTTTATCTACTATCTCCACTTACCATGTTCCTAGCTCCTTTACTGAAGTTGTTAAAGATCCAAAGTGGGTGGCAACTATAGATGAGGAGATACAAGCTCTCAATAAGAATAACACCTGGAAGTTGGTGGAATTACCTTCAGGGAAGAGTCTGGTACTGTCCAGATGAGTATATACCATCAAATATCACCCTGATGGTACTATTCAACGGTACAAAACAAGATTTGTTGCCAAAGATTTTACTCAAACATATGGTGTTGATTACATGGAGACTTTTGCTACAGTGATCAAGCTGAAATCTGCAAGGGTTGTGTTATCTCTTGTTGTCCAGTTTTCTTGAGAACTTCACCAACTAGACATCAAGAATGTTTTTCTCAATAGCGACTTGTAGGAGGAAGTGTATATGCAGCCCACCTGGACTTGATGCCAGGAGAAGAGTATGTCTTCACGCATTGTATGGGCTGAAACAATCCCCAAAGGCTTAGTTTGACAGATTTCAGGCAGCTATAGTTCGGCTTGGTTATCAACAGGGGAACTCGGACCATACTCTCTTCACTAAATGGCCAGATGGTCGAGTGGTGGTTCTCCTTGTGTATGTAGATGATACGATCATCAATGGAGATCATTCGTCAGAGATACAAAAGTTAAAGGATAGTTTGGCACATGAGTTTGACATTAAAGATCTTGGAGAGCTGAAGTATTTCATTGGCATTGAGGTTGCTAAATCTCAACATGGTATGTACATTTGCCAGCGGAAGACGCCCTTGATTTGCTTCAAGAACTGAAACGTTAAGATGTAAACTAGCTATCACTCTTATAGAGACAAATAATGGGCTTTCAGAGTCAGTAGGAGAACTTTTACCTGGAGCTCACAAAGGTACCTACCAGTGGCTTGTGCGCAAGTTATTGTATCTATCTCTCACTTGACCTAACATTACTTATGCTGTGAGCATTGTTAGTTAGTTTATGCATGCTCCCTGGGTTCCACATATACAGGTTGTAGACCGAATATTGTGTTATATCAAATCCTACCTTGGTAAATAATTGTTATATACTAAGGCTGCTGTTAGAACCTTTTGTTTTAAAACAAAAAAGGGGCAAAAGGGAGGAGGAGAAGCCCCCCCCACCGGTTGGGGAACCCCCCCACCGGTTCCAAGAGGGAAACCGGTGGGGGGGGAAGAGAGGCTCCCTCCCTCTCTTTCTCCTTTAAAAAATTCAGAATGGGGGGGGAGTCAATTAAAGGAGGTGAGTTAAATGGGGGATCTTAACCCCATTCACATGGGTTAAGAATCCCATGTGGAAACCCTCTTAACCCCATCCCAAACCCCTTTCACATGGAGCCAAAACTGAATTTAAGGGGTTTAAACCCTTTTCACATTGGCCAAACCCCCCCCCCCAAAACCTGAAACCAAGGCATTAAAAGCCCAAAAAAAGCAAAAAGAAGGAAGAAGTGAGGAGGGGAACCCCCCCACCGGTTTCTCAAAACCGGTGGGGGGACCCTCGGTCCCCCCCCCACCGGTTCCCAACCGGTGGGGGGGGTCCATCCGGTGGCACCCCCCTCCACCGGTTGGAACCGGTGGGGGTGCCAACCGGTCCCCCCTTCCCTCTCTCTCCCTTTCTCTCCTTTGCTTGCTCTCTCTCACCCCCTCTTGCCATCTATTGGCCAATGAGGAATAAAAAATAAAAAATGGGGGAGGAAAGAGGCTCCAACCGGTGGGTACCCCCCACCTCAACCATTCCGGTGGATACCCCCACCGGTTGAGGCCCCCATGGCCTATAAATACCCCCCAAGGGATAAGAAGAATCCCCATGCCCATTTGGCCCAAAAATTCCTAGGGGAAACTCTGCCAATTTGAAGACCAAATCCGGTGCTCTTGCCCGGGTTTGCTGCGATTTGGAGGCGATATTTTCTTGGAGGGCTCTCTTCCTAAGGTTTATTCCTAAGGGGAAGCTCTGCCAAATTTATGTTGTAAAATCACCGTCATATAAGACGGGATTATGCCGAAATAATGAATGAAATGCCCATGATGTTCTTTGAGCATATGTGTGTGCATGTGTGTTCATGAATCTACTATTTAAGTAACACTATGTTACTATATTTTCATATGCAAAATAATTAGTTTTATAAACTAATTAAAATACGTAAAACATATAATTAAATATTCTAAAATATCATTGGCCTCATCCCATACATAACTAATCTTAGACTCATAACTAAAACTTAATAATGAAACATTAACTCATAAAATAATATACTTAAGTTAAAAATGACTTAAATACTCCACATACTTAATTAATTAATAAAATCTGCGAAAATTATCTAAAATTAATAAAATAAATGTAAGAATCAGAAAAATTCTGTAAAAATCAGTAATAGTCAGTAAAAATCAGAAAATAAAATCTGGAAATTACATAAATCCAAAATATAACTTAAAATACCTAATTAATTAAATAAAAATCAAGAAAATTAATAAAAAATCAGTAAAATTCAGTAAAAGCCAGTAAAAAACAGAGAACCAAATCTGAAAACATATAAAATTCTGAAATGACTAAAATGCCCCTAGAGCTTAATACAAATTACAAAAATACCCTCATACATGTTAAAAATCTGTAAAAATCACAGAAAATCCTTAAAAATATCAAAATCTCTCATATGTCTAAAATACCCTCCAAACTTTAATAAGATGGGTAAAATTACCAAAATACCCTCAATATGATAAAAATAAATAAAAAATCTCAGAAAAATATAAAAATAGACTTTAAGTCTAAAAATCCAATTTGGGCAAAATTACCAAAATACCCTTATAATCCAAACACACTTGAAATAACTCTAAAATACCTCCTAAGGTTTTGAAACCTTCCTAAATCATTAAAACTCATTTCATACACTTAAATAACCATAATCTCCCTATACTCTCCAACTTGGCATAATTACAAAAATACCCTTATGGGTCTAAAATACTTGGAATCAATCCAGAATACTTGGAGTCAATCCAATATACTTGGAATTAATCCAGATAGCTTGGAATCAATCCAAAATCATATAAACACATCCTAAACTTGGGTGAGGCCAAGAGTTTAACCTAAAATATATCTTCATATGCATGCGCTGCCTATAGTAGTAGTTTTGCATGATTAAGGGCATCATACGGACGGTTAATCAAGGGTTGCCGAGCAGTTGCTCAGCGTAATTAACACTGACCGAGGTCAGTGGAGAGAGGTCATATACTCGAATCTTCGCTTGATTCGAAGTCCCGGATTCCCTGAGGGCTAATCCCAAGCTCTCATAGTCCAATAAAATATAAAACCGACCTATAATTCTCTAGATAAACAAAAAAAAATGGGATTTCCGAATAATCCGACATAGGAGAGATGTGTCTAGGTCAGGTTCCAAACAGCTGCCCATCTGAATGTTGATGGCTTTACAAATGCAGATTGGGCTGCTTCTCGAGATGATAGGTAGTCAACCACTGGCTATTATCTGTTTCTTGGTAGAAACCTTGTTACTTAGCGAAGCAAGAAACAATTTATATGTACTCACTCTAGTGCTGAAACTGAGTATCGTGCTATGGCACATGGTATTACAGAAATGTTATGGTTGAAACTTTTCCTTCAAGATCTTGAAGTTCAAGTTCATCTTCTGATGCGCCTCTATTGTGACGATAAAGTTGTCATCAACATCACTAATACTCCAGTTCAGCACGACAGAACAAAACATATGGAGATCGATCGTCATTTCATTCGTGAGAAGTTGGATTCTCGAGAGATTTGCCTTACTTATGTTCGATCTATTGATCAACTCTCTGATGTCTTCACCAAGGGACTATCCCAGGATCTTTTCACTTCTCTATTATCCAAGCTGTGCATGGTTGATATCTATGCTCAACTTGAGGGGGAGTGTAGTAAAGGGTAGTTTGGTCTTTATTGTGGGCTATTATATTTTTCTATTTCTTAGTGTTGTGTGTGTGTTTGTAAGGGTATTCATATGTTATTAGTGACAAGGGTATTTTGGTCCCATGTAATTTTATAACCCTAGCACACATTAATATGAAAGTGTGTGTCGGCTGGCTGTGTAGTTGTGCTGCTGCACCCTTCTCTCTCTCTGTCTGCTGCCTACTCCTCCTTCTTCCCCTCCTCTTGCAATTCTTCAAGAAATGCTAGTTGGTGACATCAATATCTGAATCCCTTTTATCCGCCCTTGTTTAACTGCTATATTACACATCGTGCTGAGCATATTAGCAGCTATAACAAATAATAAAGGAGAAATGAGATCACCTTGACGCAGGCCCCTAGATGAGGGGAAAAAAGTAAACACCTTGCCATTAAGACTGATTGAGAACCTGGCTGTATTAACACACTATTTGATCAAGAAAATCCCTGATTCAGGAAAATGGTGACTTCGCAATAAATGCCACAAGCATTCCCAGGATATCCAATCATAAGCTTTGTTAAATCCAATTCGCAAGGAAAACCTTTCTTCCTACCTTTCCTAGTAGAGAAAAGTGCTTCATGAGCCACTAAAAAGGCTTCTTGTAACCAGCGTCCTAGGACAAAACCAGACGGATGTTCCACAATCAAGAAAAGGTATCACTTTCTTCATCCCCATCAGCTTAGTGATTATTTTGTATGACCCATTAAGCAGACTAATAGCTCTAAAATCCTTCAAATCCATCGCATCTTTCTTCTTGGGAAGAAGCACTAAAACAGTTTGGTTAATGTGTTCAATCCCTTTTCCAGTCTCCAAAAAATGTTGTATTGCTTTCACAACATCTGCTTTTATAACCTCCCAAGAAGAACATCGGGAATCCATCCGGTCCCGGTGCTTTATCACCTCCCAAACTAAAAACTGCCTCTCGTACTTCCTCCTCCGACACTTGGAAGTAAATGAAAGTATGTCCTCAAGATATAAATGAATCACCTCTGGATCCTCCTACTTTAGATACCATCTGTTCTCAACTTGGAACAAAAAAGAATAAAATTTTATAATTTCTTTAGCGATCTGGCTTTCTTCTGTCATCCACTCTTCCCCTCTTCTAATTACAGAAACGCATTTTCTTCTTCTTTTTCCATTTGCAACTTTATGAAAGAAAGATGTATTATTATCTCCTTCTTGCAACCACTGAACTCTAGATTTTTGTTTCCACCTTATCTCTTCTTCCTTCAGCCAATTCACAAAATTCACTTTTAACAAAGCCAAGTCTTTTTCCTGTTGATCTGTCCTAATATTGCTTTCTTGGATTTTTTTCTAACTGCTATATCCCTTCTAAAACCTTTATGTTACTTTTGCCGTTCTGTCTTCCGTCTATTTGCCCATGTTTTAATTTCCTCTTTGACTCTTTTGATCTTGACTGCTAGATGCTTGACTCCTACATATGTAGGATGAATATTATTCCACTTATCACTCACAAATTGGCTAAACACCTCGTACCCCCCAGAATCTTTAACCATTGGTCTTCCTACACTTGTAAGTTAATGGACGTCTGCCAGATGCGAATATTCCTAGAATTATCCTTAATAGAGCCCTTAGATGGGTACCTACCCTTCAACAACTCGTTCAGAGCTGCCGCTCATGCCCTTCGCAGAGGGATTACAGGCCACTTCAATCCCTAGCAGGCCGGCAGCCAAGGAATTTCGGATCGGATCGGGTCCCTGAATCGGGACCCGCCGATCCCAATCCGAATCGGGATCGGATCGGCCGGAATCGGCCTAGATCGGTCAGAATCAGCCGGGATCGGCTGGAATCGGCCGAATCGGGACCTGCCGATCCCGATCCGAATCGGCCGATCCGGATCGGGATCGGCCGATTCTGCATTCCATGCCGGCAGCAGCATTCTTCGATCTCCAGGCTCCAGCGGTGTCATCGGCCACTCCCCCTCTTCAATCCCAGCAAAGCCCCTCCACCATCAGCTCATCCCCGTACGTTAGCACCAGCAGCAGCACCAGGTCCTCCCTTGTGTTTAATGGTAATTCGCACCTCAATTAGAAGGAACAGGACATGAAGGTGCAGTAGGACCAAACAATGGCTCGCAACCTCGCAGAGGCAAAGGCTGTAAGAAGACAAGAACAAAAGAACAAAACCACCATTAACATAGAGGGGGGAGGGAGGGAGGGAGGGAGGGAGGGAGGAGGGAGGGTGGACAGGTGCACTCTCTGTAGGGGTACTCGAGGGTGACCATCTCCAGGATGCACATCCTGAAGGAGTAGATACCCACCAGCTTGTTGTACTCCTCCTCATACACCTCCGGCACAATGAACTCCAGAGTGCCTTGTCACACCAAGACATGGTGTTCACAAGGATTCACCTGAAATCCAGAACGTGGAACCACCAAACTGTTAGAGAGAGGATTAGCACACCTGTTGAAGGAACAGCCTTCACGCAGGAGCAGCAGCCACGTAGCAGCTGTTGAAGACGTTCTCGTCGCAACTTGTTACCCGTCTCTGGCAACCGTCCCTCGCCCCAAAGAAGAATCCTTATCGGGAAAAGGTTTTCTTGCATGTGGAGCTCCAGAACAGCCGACCTAGAATGGACCTTGACCTCCACATCAACTGCAAGGGCTGATCCAACCAACCATAGCTGTATGTTTTTCCCCTCAAGCTCCCTAAAATTTCAAACCAAATGACAGATCCCCCAGAGGTTCCACAAGGGGGCACTCCTAAAAGGCAAATAGAATCTTTGATGCACCTTGGATCGGGAATATCCCCAGGTGAATCTCCCATTACTCTCATCGGAGCACACAAGTTTCCCTTCCCACGAAACTATAAGAGACGACCCTCCCTGCCTCTTTATCTGGGCCTAGTACCACCAAATAGCCTTGCTTGTCCAACCGGTGGATCTCCCAACCCCTTAAGTCACTCCCGCCTTGTCCATAACAGCTTTCACAAGATTGGTCTCTGGACTCCCCACCACATGCAGCACCCAAACACAACATCAGAGCCACTGGATCCGAGGGGCCATCTGCACCTCTGAAGGCAACAAGACCAAGATGACTAAGGGGATTAAAGGGGAAAAGAATACAGCCTTTCCACATAGGCTTCCCATGTCGCCCCCCATCCTTTCTAGGAGGCCAATGACACCAGACGTGACCTTCTCCCCTACAGAGCAAGCAACACACTGGAGTCCTGCAAGAGTGTGCCAAGTGCCCCAGGCAGAAGCACCTGACAGACCCCTGAGTGGTTCCAAACGAGGAGCGAAAGGACCCTTGCCAGGGTGAGGCCTCATGAGAAGAACCCGTTCACCGTCCCCTACCGAGGGGAACTTGGTTGGCCACCGAGGCGAACACCAGCAGGAAGCTCCCCTGGGGGATCTCTCTACCCCACCCAGACATGATTGCTTTAAGTTCATCAACCTAAACAATATGAAATATGTTACATAAAATATAAAAACAATTTATGATCTTGGAGAGATCTCACCCAAGATTTCTGATGATGCAAGACAACAGCCTCAGGTGGTTTTGCAGTAAATGGCTGCAATTTTCAGCTATCATAACCAGAGTTTCAAGTATTGGAGGGCAGCAACAGCATCTAATGGTCTGAGAATCAGCAAACTTCAATTTTGTGAAAGGGTTCACACTAACAAGCAGTTCAAAGGAATCAGACATCGAAAATAACGCTCAAGCATAAAGAGATCTAATTGGAAGTGAGATTTAAGAGGCCTACAACTCCAAGAGCTAATAAATTATATATTGATGGCAGGCAGTGTCGGAGGAAGATGCATGTCCATGATAGGACATTTGAAAGAAAAGCACATCATCTGCGGCATAAGACGAAGCATCTGACGTCATGTTACCACCTTTACAACTAAAGTTCCACATACAGAACCAACAGCAAGGAAAACAGAGGAGGGGCGGGGCTGTATATGACTAGTTGAGCATCCAGTTAAAACTTTAGGATGATGAACAGAGTTATCCATTTGCATATATGTCAGAGGACGTGAACAGGGCTTAAGGCAAAACAATCTGAAAGAATCACTGCCAATACTTCATGTGGATGCATGCAGTACTCTCTAAGAATGTACACACAAGAAGACTGGTTGTACCTATTCATCTACCTCCGATGACATGTACCCTGTGATTATTCTTGAAAATGATTGCAACATGCTAGGCTTATATACTTGACCACAAGAAGAATTCAGATTTTCCAAAAAACTGCCCAACTGGTGTAAGTCAATAACTGCCCAACTGGTGTAAGTCAAACAGTTTGAGAATGAAATAAGTATGTACCTCTTCTCAAATCTCATACCGCGACGATCTCCATCATGCCTATCAGAGTCATGAGATAAGTCTTCTTTCAGCACATCATATGTTGTAAGCACAATGTCAGAGCTTGCCAGTTCACTCATATCCGTTCGCAGATTGATTGAAGGAGACAAATTCCTTGCACCTTCATAAACGTGAACCTTCAGAGAACCTGGCTTTGTGTGGCTACAACACAGACGAGAAACAAAGATTAATCCAAAATCAATAACATCTTAATAAACTAACCTAGAAAAGGCTATAGTGATGCCTTATGATTGACATTTGACAGTTCTATTTTTTGAAGGTTCGTTCCACAGTTCATTAAGTCAGAAGGCAACCCCAACACCCCAGGTTCGAACCTGGTTTTCGACGCTCCCTATACCAACAGGGCCACAGCTCATCAATAACAACTGACAGTTCTATTCTAATAGCAAAACCAATATTGTGGTACGTGAATAATGTTCCAAAATTTTAACATCTCTAAGCAACGAAAAAATTTTGTTGTATGGAAATTAAACAAACAAGCTAGGCCATGAAGAATTAAAAGCAAGAGATAGGATGTTATTGACCCACACACTATGATAAAGATCCTTTCTACTAATAGATCAGCCAATGACGAGGACTGCCAAAAACGAAAATGATGCTGACACATGGTACACAGACCTACCAAACCACAGCCTCATCTAAGAGGACACGATGTTCATTTTCTTAACTAGGTAAACAATTCTTGGGGATAAATCCATTAGCTTCAAGACAATGTTTCATCAACTTAATGATTTCGGATATGATCCTGATGATACAATAAAAAAGACAGGACCATGAAAGCAATTTTGAAAAGATAGGGGTATGCAAGTTTTATAGGACAGCTGTGAGACCTATGTCATATGGTTCCAAGCGTTGGGCTGCGAAAAAGGATCATGTGCAAAAAGTTGTGTTGCTGAGATGAGGATGTTAAGGTGGATGTGTGGTAAGACTAAAAATGATAAAATTAGGAATGAATATATTCATAAGAATTTAGGTGTAGCTCCTATTGACGTTAAGCTTGGGAAGACTAGGTTGCGGTGGTTTGGTCATGTACATCGTCGTCCAAGTTTAGCACCAGTTAAGAGGTGTAATAGAATTAGAGTTGAGGATAGAAGATATCGAGGAAGACCTAAGATGAGATGGTTAGATGTTGTTAAAAATGACATGACATTGCTACATGTTACCTCAAATTTGGCATTTGATAGATTAAGATGGCGAGACAGGATTGATGTAGCCGACCCCAAATAGATGGGATAAGACTTTGATGATGATGATGATGATGAGGCGTATGCAAGTTTTCAACAAGGCAAGGGATATACACGTGAAATTTTAGAAGATCAGGGGTATAAAGCAATTTTAAATGTATGATGGGTGTAAGTGTAGATTTCTTAGAAGGCATAAATGCAAATAGTTTGGAAATGAGGTACAAAAAGAAAGGAGACATAATATGTGGGCTAGGCCCTTTTAAACATTAAGAAAAAGGGATGCTGAGGTGGAGGAGGAGAAGGCATGGACCCCCCCTCCCCCCCCCCAAAAAAAAAAAAAACACCCACCCACACAAAATGAAAAAGGACAATGGAAAACGACTGGCTGTCAAAACTATGTTGAAAACTGACCAATAAAGTGATGAGGTGAATGTCACCCTCTTTGGTCCATATCCTTAGAAGAAGAAGCAGAAACAGAGAAAGAAAGTAGTGTAAGTCATTTCTTTGGGAGTCCACTTTTGTGTTGGGAATAGAGGTGTATCAGATTTTGGGAAGATAGAGGTGTACAGATTTTCCATTCTCTGTACAGTTCAGTAACATATATCAGATTGCAGAGGATAAGGGGAAGACTATAGCTCAGTCTTATACAAACGAGAATACATTCCATTGGAACATAGAGCTCAGAAGGAACCCTATAGAAACAGAATTGAATGAGTTGGTATCTGTTTGAGAAACATCAATGAGTAAACCTGGACGAGAATCAGGAGGATAGAAGGAATTGGATATGGAACTATAAAGGTACTTTTTCTGTCAATACCCTCACAAAGCTGGTAGATGATGGTGGCTTTAGAGTGTGGTGAAATGGAATTGTTTGGGATAATAAACTACCAAATAAGGTAAAGTTATTTGTTTTGGGTAAAATGGCACTAAAAAGACTCCAAACATGTGACAGACTTAAACATATTTTTCATATCCAAATTTCCAAAACCCCAAATGTATTTTCTGTGAAGTGTTTGAAGAAAACATTGGTCATCTTTTCTGTCAATGTGGCATTATCAATGTGCAATGGACTTCTTTATGCAGAATCCTCCATATCCAATGGGCAGAACCCACCAATGTGTTATCCCTCTTGCAGTGGTGGTCTGACAGTCGTCCTTAACTCTTCTGAGAAAGAGGTTTGGTCCCTGTTTCTGCCAGCTGTGATGTGGGAAATTTGGTTTGAGAAGAATAAAAGAAGATTTCATGAAGATTTTAAAGTACATTTGATATTTTGAAAAGAGCTATCAGCTGGGTGATTGACTGGGGTAAATCTGCAAATGTCAATGTGGCTATAACTGATTTCTCTTCCCTCATTCATAAGGCAGGGCAGTGGAGGAACCTGACAATCTGAGAGTCATGTTATTTTTTTTCTTTATGACTCTTTTGAGATGGAGGTTTTCTTTGGTGTTCCTGTGGGTTGGGGTTGCACTCATTAGGTCTAAGAGATCGAGGTGTGCTTTTTCTCTTGGGTTCTGTCTTGGCTGTACTTTTGTTTTTTCTCCACTTTTCATTAATTAATTGTGACTTTTGGTGTTCCTGTGCATTGGGGTTACACTCATTAGGTCTAAGAGATTGAGGTGTACTTTTTCTCTTTGGGTTCTGTCTTGGCTGTACTTTTTTTTTTCTCCACTTTTCACTAATTAATTGTGACTTTTGTCACCTTCAAGAAGAAAGAGAGAGAGATAGAGAGGGTGGAGGGATGGTGCCCCCTCTGCCTCCTGGTGAGTCCATGACCCACCAGTATGTTATGGAGAACAAGTGGAAATCGAGTACGTAAACCCTTTCTGTAATGTTTACCTTTAAATTCATGGAAATGTTTTTGCTTTAGATGGCCTGAAGATCGTCCATTTCTTTAAAATTTTATGTAGAGTAGTCTGGGCAAAGATATTGTGTGCTAGTTATTTTATCATCACAATGGCAAATGTTTACTTGCAGGTTGTAAACACAGTTGTGGCTGGGATTCTGCATGATGTCATTGATGACACATTTGAAACTCTTGGAGGGGAGCGGTGACTGAAAGTACAGGTACAAGAGGAGCGATGCAGAGTGGAGCAGGGAACGGTGCGGAGTGGAAAGGAGCGGGAAGAAGGGAGGATCGGAGGGGAGCGGGGAAGTCAGGGAGAAGTTTTCACTGTGTAGGGAAGGATCAAGTTCATGAATGCTGTAATGGTTTGGTTTGCTGGAAGTGTGGCAGGCTTGGGCATCGAAGCTTCAACTGTAAGGAGGTTCTTATGGGGTCAGGTCAGAAGTTGAAAATTGTTAATGCAGAAGAGCCTTCCACTCAGTTTCTGCCTTAAGATGGAAGAGGTGATAACTGCAAAACTCAATGGGCGGCAAGGAATTCCGGGTCGGGTCGGGTCCCCGAATCGGGACCCGCCGATCCCGATCTGAATCGGGATCGGATCGGCCGGAATCAGCCGAATCGGGACCTACCGATCCCGATCCGAATCAGCCGATCTGGATCGGGATCGGCCGATTCTGCATTCCATGATGGGCGGAGGTTCCTTGGTTTTGCTGTATGAAGATAACTTGAGGTTTCGTAGAAGATGCCTTATATGTTCGTCGTCAACCCAGATTCAACAAGAGGATTTAAAGTTGGCGCTTCGACAAAGATGGCCTGAGATGGAAAAAGCATGGATGTCTTCTGTTGACCATACTGAGTTTCTTCTCTGGTGCCCATCTGAGGTTTTGCATCGTGAGCTGTCCTTGGCAGGGGGATTTCAATGCTCTGATTATGTTATCTTATAGAAACAGTGGCAGCCAGAGGATAGTGATCGAAATAGTAGTTTTATTATTCATAGATTGTGTAGACTCAAAGGCATTCCAAGGATTTTATGGGTTGTGGAAGTGTTTAAGAAGATTGTCGAATCCTTAGGACGGATCGTAAGGGTGGACAGGTGTTGGAACCCCTTTTAAAAAAAGAAAAGGGGGAAGGGGGGAACCTACCGGTGGCACCCCCCACCGGTTGGGAACCGGTGGGGGTGCCAACTGGGCCCCCTCCCCCACTCTATTCTCTCTAATCTCTCTCTCTCTCACTTGGTATCCGGTGGGTACCCCCCACCTCAAGGATTCCAGTGGGTACCCCCCACCGGTTAAGGCTTTCAAGCCTATAAATACCCCCCCATAGGTAAGAAGAAGGCTATGCCCATTTGGCCTAAAATTTCCTAGAGGAAACTCTGCCAATTTGAAGACCAAATCCGGTGCTCTTGTTCGGATTTGCTGCGATTTGGAGGAGATATTTTCTTGGAGGGCTCTCTTCCTAAGGTTTATTCCTAAGGGGAAACTTTGCCAAATTTATGTTGTAAAATCGCCGTTCTATAAGACGGGATTATGCTGAAATAATGAATGAAATGCCACTATTTGTTCTTTGAGCATCTGTGTGTGCATGCGTGTTCATGAATCTACTACTTAAGTAACATTATTTTATTATATTTTCACATACATAATTAAATTATTAATTAGTTTAATAACTAATTAAATGCATAAGTATATAATTAAATGTTTTAAAATACCCTTGGCCTCATCCCATACATAATTAAATCTAAACTCATAATTAAAACTCAATAATGAAACATAGACTCATTAAATAATATACTTAAGTTAAAAAATGACTTAAATGCCTCCATGCTTAATTAATTAATAAAATCTGCGAAAATTATTTAAAATCAGTAAAATAAATATAAAAATCAGAAAAATTCTGTAAAAACCAGTAATACTCAGTAAAAATCAGAAAACTAAATCCGGAAATTACATAAACCCAAAAATATGACTTAAATATCCTTCATATATCTAATTAATTAATAAAAATCAGTAAAATTAATAAAAAAATCAGTAAAAATCAGATAACCAAATCTGAAAACATATAAAATTCCCGAAATGACTAAAATGCCCCTAGAACTTAATGAAATTACAAAAAATACCCTCACACATGATAAAAATCTGTAAAAATCACAGAAAATTCTTTAAAATATCAAAATCTCTCATATGCCCAAAATACCCTCCAAACCTTAATAAGATGGGTAAAATTACCAAAATACCCTCAATATGATAAAATAAATAAAAAATCTCAGAAAAAATATAAAAATAGACTCTAAGTCTAATAAACCCGATTTAAGGTAAAATTACCAAAATACCCCTATAACTCAAATATGTTTAAAATGATCCTAAAATACATTCTAAGGGTTTTCAAGTCTCCCTAAAATGTTAAAAAACCTAAAGTGACAATAATACCCCTATACCCTCCAACTTGGCATAATTACAAAAATACCATTATGGGTCTAAGATACTTGGAATCAATCCAGAATACTTGGAGTCAATCCAATATACTTGGAATTAATCCAGATAACTTGGAGTTAATCCAAAATCATATAAACCCATCCTAAACTTGGGTGAGCCAAGAGCTTAACCTAAAATATATCTTCATATGCATGTGCTGCCTATAGTAGTAGTGTTGCATGTTATAAGGGCATCAACGGACGGTTAATCAAGGGTTGTCGAGCGGTTGCTTGACGTAATTAACACTGACTGAGGTCAGTGGAGAGAGGTCATATACTCGGATCTTCGCCTGATCCGAAGTCTCTGACTCCCTAAGGGCTAATCCTAAGCTCTCATAATCCAATAAATAAAATAAATAAAACCGACCTATATTTCTCCAGATAAAAACAAAAAGACCCAAAACGCCATGGATTTTTAAATGATCCATTAGGAGAGACTTCTAGGTCAGGTCCCAAACAAACAACAAGGATACATTAGACTGGACTTCTACGGAGTATGCTTGGGTTCTGGTTGCTATGGAACATGGGACTGAGATGTCCTGCTAAGAAGAAGCTACAGTGGGGTGAGAAACTCTAATGTGTTTCCTTGGAGATGGAAGAATGCAACAAGAAAGAAGACGGATAGTCATACAGGGAAGTGGCCTTGGCGTATAAGGAGTATATGGCGATTAGGGTTTCTGGTTAAGTGAATATGCTCGGACCGATAGAGAAGACGACCGAGTTGTTGACTCAGACTCACGCTAGGGATTGCTCTAATCGGCCAACTCAGCAGGTGGAATCAAGCACAGCTCAGGAGCCTTCAAAGAGGATCGTGGTATCGGATAGGTTTAGGTCGGGCACAATTAAGCGGGAGGGTTCGAAAAAGGATCCTAAGGAACTTACATAGGGCATTGTTTTGACAAATATAACTCAACTCAACGAAGCCTTAATCCCAAATAATTGGGGTTGGCTATATGGATTCTATGTTTCCACTCTAAACGATTTTAGGCTGCCTCTTCTGAAAGGTTTAAAGCTTCCAAATCATATTGTACTACTCTCTTCCAAGTTAATCTAGGTCTACCCCATCTTTTCTTCCCCTCCTCTATCCTAATATGCTTCACTTTTCTAACTAGAGTCTCTCTAGGCCTACGCCTAACATGCCCAAACCATCTCAGTCTCCCTTCTCTCAATTTATCCTCAATTGGTACCACTCCTACCTTTTTCCCTAATATACTCATTACGAATTTTATCTAGCCTAATATGGCCGCACATCCACCTTAACATTCTCATCTCGGGCAACACTCATCTTGGAGACATGTTGTCCCTTCATCGCTCAACACTCGCTACCATATAACATTGCAGGTTTTATCGCCGTACGATATAATTTTCCTTTCAGCTTCGTTGGGATCTTGCGGTCATACAAGACTCATGTGGCAAGTCTCCACTTCAACCATCCTGCTTTAATCCTATAGCTAACATCTTCATCGCACCCTCCGTCTTCTTGGAGGATCGAACCAAGATATTTGAAATTAGTGCTTTGGGGTATTGCCATCCCATCCAAGTTAACTTCCTCCTTTTCGCCTATCCGACCTTCACTAAACTTACAATGCATGTATTCTGTCTTAGTTCTACTTAACCTGAAACCCTTAGACTCTAAGATGCTCCTCCAAAGCTTTAGTTTTCTATTAACTCCCTCTTACGTCTCATCTATCAATACAATATCATCCCCAAACAACATACACCACGGAATGTCCTCTTGTATATCTTTTGTTAAATCATGCATAACTAATGCGAAAAGGTAAGGACTTATTACCGATTCTTGATACACTCCAACAGAAATAGAAAAATCTATTGTTTCCCCTCCGACCGTGTGGATACATGTCTTTTAATAATTGTATGTACCTAGTAGATACTCTCTTGCGCTCCAACACCCACCATAAGACATCTCTTGGAACTCTATCATAAGCCTTCTCCAAATCGATGAACACCATATATAGATCTTTCTTCAAATCTCTATATCTCTCTATCAAGCTCTTGATGAGAAAGATAACTTCCATAGTTGATCGACCTGGCATAAAGCCAAATTGATTGGCCGAGATAGTTGTGTCAGAACGTAAACGATGTTCCACAACTCTCTCCCACAGCTTCATAATATGACTCATAAGCTTAATTCCTCTATAATTTGAGTAATCATGGATGTCTCTTTTGTTTTTAAAAATAGGTACAAGAGTACTCTTCCTCCATTCATCTGGTATTTTCTTAGATACTAGGATCTTGTTAAATAGTCGGGTCAACCATTCCACTCCAACATCTTCTAAGTATTTTTACACTTCAATAGGAATTCCATCAGGGCCACAAGCTTTACCTACTTTCATCCTCTTCAATGCTTCTTTGACTTCCGAAAATATAATCCTCCTAGTATAGTTTACATTATGTTCTGTTGTACATTCTATACCCACTATATTTCCATCATAATTATCATTAAAAAGATTATCAAAATAGCTTCTCCACCTTTCTCTGATGTCCTCATCTTTCACCAACACATTTCCTTCACTATCCTTGATGCACCTTACTTGGTTAAGATCTCAACACATTTTCTCTCTTATCCTTGCCAATCTATAAATATCTTTTTCCCCTTCCTTAATTCCAAGTTTCCCATACATCTTTTCAAATGCCTGGGCTCTTGCCTTACTAACAGCCTTTTTTGCTTCCTTTTTTGCTATCTTGTATTGTTTATAAGTCTTATTATTATCACACTTTGGCAATCTTTTATACCATTCTCTTTTACTCTTCACCGTCTTGTGTACCTCCTCATTCCACCACCACCTCTCCTTCGCAGGTGGGCCATGTCCTTTAGACTCTCCGAACATTTTTCCAACTACTTTTCTAATCTTTGAGGCCATATCTATCCACATAGTATTGACGTCCAAATCCGACTTCCAATCACCCATATTGAGAAGTTCATTCTTAAACATCACTCGCTTCATCCCTTTTAATTCCCACCACCTTGTTCTAACAGCAGTCTTCCTTCTAAACGTATCCGACCACCTCTTGATCTTAATATCTAAGACCACTAACCTATATTGACTTGTTAAGGCCTCTCCGGGGATAACTTTGCAATCCTTACATAAAGCGCGATTTGTTTTCCTTGTGAGAAGGAAGTCAATTTGACTTCTATTTTGTCCACTTTTAAAGGTTACTAGATGAGATTCTCTTTTTATAAAATGAGTATTTGCTAGTATAAGGTCATAGGTCATAGCAAAATCGAAGATAATTTTTCCCTCCTCATTTTTAGTCCCAAAGCCAAAATCTCCATGAACCTTCTCATAACCCTGACGTTCACTTCCTATATGTCCATTGAGATCCCCACCAATAAAGATATTCTCTTTATTTGATATGCTCTGTATAAGGTCATCCATATCCTCCCAAAACCTCCGTTTATTCTCACTATCTAATCCAACTTGTGGAGCATAGACACTAGCTACATTAATCGCATCTTCCTCTATAATTAATTTCACTAAGATAATCCTATCTCTTACTCTTCTCACCGCTACCACTGCATCCTTCAAAGTCTTATCAATAATAATACCTACCCCATTCTTATTTCTCTCCTTTCTTGTATACCACAATTTGTAACATGTATTTCCTACTTCCTTATTTTTCTCTCCTACCCATTTAGTCTCTTGAACGCAAGCAATATTGACTTTTCTTCTCTCCATAGTATCAACAAGTTCCATCAACTTTCCTGTAAGAGACCATATATTCTAAGAACCTACTCTGATCCTCTTCTCAACCTGCACTTTCTTAGAATTCTTTATGTAGTAACATCTATTATTCTCCAAGTTTGTCCTATGTCCTTTTCTCTATTCGGTTCCATGCATTAGCTTCTTTACCCACACCCGTCCATGATGTGGGAACCCTTGCTCATTTAACACCACATTCGGGTGTCGACGTGGCGCGTCGCTTGTAGGGAACGCCCTCAACCCTTGTCTATTTCTCACTACACTCGGGCTCCGGTGCAGCGCGTCGTAAGTAGAGGACGCCCCAACGTTAATTTTGATTGAATCTATATCATAAGATGTGACAAATTTTTTACGCTGGTTGTCACCTACTGCAACCCTCCTCCTTTATCCAGGCTTGGGACCGGCTAAGCACAAGAGACAAATATAACTCTGGTTTTAATACAAGGCTCTTAAGCAAGAAGATTACATAAGGGGCATTCTCGACCATATGTAGGGTCATTCTTTAAGGGAAACCTTAAATACGCTAGCCTCGGAGCTGGGAGGAGTCTGCACCGCGAATTGAGGAAGGAGCGTGGAAAGAGGCGGCGTCTCCGGATTCGTCAGGATGGCGTGGAGCTGGTCGTTCCTTCCCCAAAGGCAACGGAGCTGGTGGAGACAATGGAGGAAACCTGGAAGAATATTCCAGGTAAGTTGTTGCAACTGGAACCCCGTCCTTCTCCATCCTGGATTCCTCTTTCCCCTTCACAAGCCGCAAACATTGCCATCGACATGCAACAACCAGCTAATCTTCAGCTTGTGCCTCTCAAAGAGAATATTCAAAAATACAAAAGTAGGAAGGAAAAAGGAGAGGAGAACAAATGTTTTTTACAATAGTGGGATAATCCTGCCCTGGAAGAGAAGGCATTAGCAAGGTTCAAAAACTCGGCTCGGATCGGCACGGATCGGCCGAGTCGGACCGGTTTTGGGCCGTCCGTGCCGATCCCGAGTAACCTGGCCGAGTCCAGGACTCGGATTGGACAATCCGAGCCAGATCGGGCGATCCGAGACCGGATCGGGCCGGGTCGGCTCGGATCGGCCCGACCCGGTCAAACTAGCCATTGCTGGCCGTTCCCAAACGGCCAGCAACAGCTAGTTTGGGCCTTGGGGGTCTATTTAAACCCCCCCAAGACCCTCCTAAGGCTCCACAAATTTCCTTTGAGCCTCCTAACATTCTTGCTCTCTCTCCCACTCTCTCAATCATAGAATTCTCTCTCCATCTCTCCCACGAGGTCACTTCTAGTCTACTACAAGCTCCGCGATCTCTCATCTTCTTGTGCTGTGAAGGAATTGCATCTCAAGGTGCTGCTGAGCGGTCATCTGGGAATCCTCCTAGCGCTGATCCTGCTTGGGGTCATTGCACACCGGTGGACATGGGCCAGAGAAAGGTACAATGCAAATATTGCAACCGGGTTGTCTCTGACGGGGTCTACCGATTCAAACAACATCTTGCTGGAATAAAAGGTGAAGTTGCAACATGTGCTCGAGTTCCTTCAGAGGTTATGATCCAATTTCGAACTTATATGAAGGAGAAGGAATCAAGCAAAGAAAGTACTGCCAGAAGAAGACAGGAAATTCGAGAGGAATTGCCTTTTCATTTTCCTTTTTTCCTCTTTCCCCGTGCTTCCCTGATGTAGCAGCTAGCCCTAGGAGGGATTGGATATCCTGCCAGCCTCCTCTCTTTCTTCCCCTTCTTCTTCTTCTTTTTCGGGTACACAGCCTTGAAGGGCTTTGAGAAGTGGCTGGCACTGTCTCCTCTTGACTTCTGGTGTGCAGACATCCCTAGGTGGCCTCAATAAAGCAACCAGCTTTGCCTTGTTCTCCGGCTCTACCTCTCTTCATCATATTTTATTATTCTCATCCTCTTTTTCATCCTCTCTTCATCAGATTTTATTATTTTCATCCCCTGCAAAAACCCTAGCCTTTTTTTGGATGGCTGACTCTACTGTCAGTGTTCTTTGCATTTTTTAGGTTCAAACACAAGCGAAAACTTTAGTCAATGCCTTTGCTTGTGAACTATGCACATATGTAACACTCAATGACAGCCAGTCAAACCATCCACGTACAAATTCTGCTCACCAACCTGTGCTGCATCCCATCAAAAATTTACATAAACCATTTCCTATTCCTTTCCTTTTACTTGGTTGTGTTATTTTTCTTTACAGGACACTTGAGGCTGAAATCAAGGATATTCCTTCGTCATAAAGATGCAATCAACACAATGTGCAGGTTGGTGAGGGGATCCAGAACATGAAACCCTAATGTTCTCCAATGAGGCAAACAGAGACACCCAACACCCCCCAAACAAAAAACAAAAACAAAAAAAGTAAACCATCCACAAGAAAACCACGTTCAAACTAATATTTCCTTCTTGATAGAGATCTATGAAAAGTATGTTCCAGCAAATTCCTGTACTAAGAGAATTTTTATTGATATTCCATGTAAAACCTACTAGAGAACAAAGTAAAAAGAGCCACCCGGCACCAGCAGTCCTCTCCTCCTGTTAAGGGTACATATCTGGATCAGTTTACCTCCAGTATAAGCTTACCTATGTTGCTATAACCAAAGCAGCATTAGAGCAAAGTATCTCGTAGAGCAGTAATATAATTATGATGTATTATAATGAAAGTAAAAAATTACAATAAATTGGAGCAATTCCAAGAATGGCAGGAAAGGATTAAGCTTACCGAATTATTTCAGAGTGCCATTGTGCCAATATGGGAGATGGACAGACTATAAGAGTTGCACCAGTGTTTATAGTGGAATTAGCTGCTTCAATTAGTTCAGAACATACAGAGCACATGTAACTTTCATTTGTGTGAATTACAGTGATGGAATCTTTCTTGTTTGCAAGAGGGCTCATCTTACTGGAACTCTTCTTTCTGAGTCTGCTCCTCGGATCTTTATCCGAAAATGAAGGTTTTCCTTTAGGTGAAAAACCAACACAGTCTGCATGCTGCCAAGCATCACAAATATCACACTGAACCCACAGTCCTTTGTATCTGGTGTTTTCCGTCACAGCCCCACAGATGCACTCAACACGTTCTTGTTTCAATCTCTTTATAAGACTTCCCCTTTCTCTGGTTTCGTCATCTGAAATAATATAATCCTCCAAGAATGATTTGCGATGGGCAAAGATACAGGCCAGCAATTCGACGGTCTTTCCCAAGCCCATCTCATCTGTCCTTGGCATCACATTGAAACGTGCATGACATATCCATAAGCATGAGCCTGGCTTTCATATACTGGTTAAATTAATATAGACCAAGTAGCAATAACAACTTACCAGCAAGGATCCCACCAGACACATATGACGAGGATGACTCTGGATGGAGTGAAACACTACCACTGAAAAGGTGAATAAAAAGATTGACAAGTTACAAATCATGCAGGCTTATGACAAACATTTTGGGGGTGGGGGGAAAATACTAACAGTTTTTTTATTAAAAGAAGATGACAAACAAATCTCCCTTGCCTACACAAAGAAGGTGTAATAGTTCGTAACAAATGCAGAAAAGTAATTCTATATCAGAGCATCAGGGAAAAGAATGCCTTTACTAACAAAATATTATCAGAAGACATTACAATGGCATGATGGATAACTGCCATACGATCCCAACAGAGTAAAACAGCTATCATCATTATCAACAAATACATGAATGTTCTTTACTTTGCATGTCGAATTACCTTTTCTAGAGATTATGAATCAGCAGAAGCACAAGATCTTGTTTACAGGAGGAATTTATATCTCTTAATAGGAGTTTCCACTCAAAAGTGTCTGGCAACTATGCTAGCAAGACTATCCTTCTGAAGCACAATCTGGTGGATATGGATGGAGAGAGATAACAGATTTACATCCCATACCTCTTCACCTTCTTCTGGCCCTACCTCCTCTCTTGTGAATCCGATTCCTCATCATGCTCTGTGGATCCAACATCCTCCTGATCGCTTTAAGTTTACCTTTCTGGCAGCTATTCACACTCATTAGAAGCATTAGACTTATCATAGGCAACACAATACCCTCAATGGCAATAGGCTATATAGGACTTCAGGGTCTACAGCATGCTCGCACTTGGATATTGTTCCACTTTCCAAAACACCCATCTGCTGCAAGTCAATTTACAAGATAAAGACCAAGTTGTAAGGGTCTATTGAGAAGCACATGGCAAGACTGTAATGCACAACTTTACTTAGGAGTATGGGATTGATTATCAGAAGATTTTACCCCTATGGCCACCATGACTTTTGTACGCACTTTGCCTGGCCTTTTTATCAGCTAGCCATTAAGAATGTCTTTCTTCATGGTGATCTCTAAGGAGGTGCATATGCAGCCTCCTCTTAGCTTTTTTTTTCATTACGGCATG
This sequence comes from Zantedeschia hybrid cultivar, assembly GCA_030544215.1. Classification (NCBI taxonomy): domain Eukaryota; kingdom Viridiplantae; phylum Streptophyta; class Magnoliopsida; order Alismatales; family Araceae; genus Zantedeschia; species Zantedeschia hybrid cultivar. The sequence continues at coordinate 14,938,718 of JARZZO010000005.1, forward strand.
TTTGTCATATTTGTCCGGCCATAATTCTTGATATTGGCTTCATTGAGACTGCTCATGATCATGCCCTCTTCGTTCAGGATTCTTTACAACACTATACTACTCTTCTACTTGATGTTGATGATAAGATCATTACCAGCAATGACATCTTCACTTAAAGTTTGAGATAAAGGACCTTGGCCTCTTAATTACTTTCTCAATCTTAAGGTCGCCTACTTTTGGCTACTTGTGTACATCTCTGACATTCCCCAGCATGCAGCAATGTTTGATTCAAGGACACCTAATATGTTGCTGAAGCTTCATGTGAAGTTTCACGTTATATGTAAGGACCTGCAAATAAAATCCCAAGGGTATTGCCACAAACTTTAAAGTTTAGATTTTATTTGACAATTTTCATACAGCCTTCCACTTTATAAGCTCCAAGAGACTTTGGAGTTTGGACGGGTGAACTTTAGGCTCTACCATGGAATTCCGGGTCGGGTCGGGTAGCCAGATCGGAACCTAGCGATCCCAATCCGATCTAGGATCGAATCGGCCGATCCGCAGGAATCATGCCGATCCTGGATCAGCCCGATTAAAAAATTATTTAAAAATAATTAAAAAATTAAGAAAAAATAATAAAATAATGAAAAATGTTTTTTTAAAGAAGACGTCTATTTTTTCCTTTCTGCCATCCCATTATGTTGGGGGGAATAAGCACATAAGAATTCATGAACGATTCCCTCATTTTTCAATCAAGATATTAAGGATCGTCTCAAAGTATTCTCTTTCATTGTCAGATCGAAAAACCTTGACACATCGTTTAAATTGGTTTTCAACCATTTTACATAACACTTGAATGATGTGAGATATTTCTTCCCGGGATTTCATAAGGTAGATCCAACAACAATGGGAGAAGTCGTCAATAAAGCTACGAAATAACGATGACCATCCACATAAGGAACAGGAGATGGACCCCAAACATTAGAATGAACAAGTTGAAAAGGAAAGGTTCTTTTATTCATAGAAATATGAAAATAGGTTCTACAATGCTTAGCTAATTGACACACTTGACACTGAAGACTGTCAACTTTTATTGACCTGAACAAAGAAGGATATAGGACTTGTAATGACTTAAAGGACAAATGCCCTAAACGACATGCCACAAATGGATCGCTGCAAGTTTCTCATTCATGTCACCATCAACACTCGACTGAAACGCAGCTCTACCACCAGGCTCCAAATGATATAGGTCTCCCACTCCACGACCAGTCCTAATCGTCCGCTTGTGTTTCAAGTCCTAAAAAATATAATGTGTAGGAAAGAATGTCACTGAGCAGTCAAGAGATTTAGTCAGGCTGCTAACAGATAAAAGATTAATAGATAAGGCAGGAACATGAAGTACAGAAGATAGAAGTAGGTCATTATTGAGGTTCATGGAACCTTTGCCCGCCACTGTAGCCTGGGTACCATATGCGATGTGACCTTCTCTTGTCCAGAACTCTAGGAAAATAGGAAGTAAAGAGAGAAGAGGTACTAGTCATATGATTTGTAACTCTAGAGTCAATGACCCAGGAGCTACAAAGGGTCTCCCATCAATGTAGCCGATCTTTCCTTGTCCTCCAAGGAAAATACGGGCGGAGACTAGAGACAATAATTGGTCCCTGTTAGATTCATCATAGTCATCTGTAGGGTCAGGAGATGATGCTCTACAGATGGAAGGCCAATAGGATGCATCATGAAGGAATTAACCTCCTGAGAATCAGCACCACTAGTCGTTGACGAATCCATGATAGCTCCACGCGACTACCACAGCAGTGAAGAAGACTCCTATCACCAATGAGGGATGCCCAAGCAAGCCGTAACATAGCACGGACAGCAAACACCAAGGGCAGACCGGCCTCCACCACCAAAGAAGGGACCGGCCTGCCCTTCTACACTTGAGAAGGACACCGGTGACCAGAAAGAGTGGGCGCCGGCCTCTCCTTCTGCAGTAGGGAGATGCCGGACAGCAAGAAGCCAAGAACAGGGCTCGGCCTGCTAAGAAAAAGAAAGAAGCCCTAGAACAGGGCGCGGCCAGTCCAAGAACACCTCCACAAAACCCTAGATAGGCCACAGACAGCAAGGACAATGGCTTGTCTGTCCAAAAAGCCTCCTGAACAGGGCATGGCCTGTCCAGAATCCAACCTAGGGCACCAGACAGGGAGAGAAGCAGACCGATCTGCCCAGAAACCCAAACTAGGGCACCGGACAGAGCAAGAGAGAGGGCCGGCATCTTCCTAATGCAAATAGGAGGTGATTGGTCCCCCATCTACTTCCTCCAGAGCCTCCCCTGCTCTAATACCATGTTGAAAATAGAGAAGACGGGTAGAGGAAGAGAAGGGAAGCACCGGACAGCACACAGAGGGCTGCGGCAGCAACAACGGAATCGGCCAACACAAACCAGCCATCCCACACACATCTTATATATAGGAGTCCACGAGTTACAAATAATGGGTAAGGACAAAACTACCCTTTGCTCTAATAAAGACAAATAAAACCCAATAAAACTCATATAACTCACACAAAACATGAGCAAATATCAAAGATAAAACTACCACTGACTACATTCAATAATGATTGTATATTTCTACTTGAATTTTAGTATTGTATGTATAACATTATTTAAAAAAAAATAGAAAAGAAAAATGTCAAAAGATACATTAAACAAGACCAATGTTGAAGATGCCTAATAAGATTGTATGTTGGATTATTATGTTAATTTCTTTCCAAATGTCTTATTCTATCATTTAGTTATATAGATCATGCATGACTAACATTAACCTGTTTATTATATAAACAAAGAAGATACCAGCTCTCATGCTAGAATTAAACTTCATTCCAATACTAATGATGAAAATACAAGGGAAGCAGTACCTGAGTTCTCGTAAGAGACTCATAAAAGTTATTTAAACATTTTCACAGGGAAAAATTACCAACCACACTAGCTTCACCAGTTGCGATGGCACTAATAGCCAGTGTAATTTTAGCTAGTTTTGTGTAGTAGAGTCTTTTGTTCTTTGTTATGCAATAATGTACCCCTGTGCACTTCTCATCAGTGTAATCAAGGACGTGTACCAACAACATCTTTAGTTTTCTGACTTCCACCACCATATTCATTTGTCTTATTATTACTTTTGTGCCATCAACCCAAAACAATCCTGGCTATGGTGGACCTTTGGTCCGAGCAACGGGTCCATTCTTGTGAATATTGCAGATTATAAATTTGCAAGGGTGAGGCCATTACATTATAGGTGGTGAGATTCGAGTAGATCTGACTCATTATTCAGGGGACATATCTACTTAACCATGTGCACTGCATGCTGTTAGATTGTTAATGCCCTGCCTCTATTCATTATGCAGCTCTTTTGGTATGTTGTGCTATCTTTGTGGCACTAAATCCGCCTCTATTCATGTTTGTCACTTCTAGTCGCATGTCTTCTTTAATGTTGACTGACCAGGCAATCTTACCACTCGCCTATCTACTACATGTTTCTGCATATTCTTGGATAGGACTCATATCTCATGGCAAAGTCAGAAGCAAGCAGTGGTTTCTTGTTTCAATGACGAGGATGCATAGCACATTGTGGTTGACGCTTCTACTAAGATTGACTATATTGCCTCTCCCCTCTCCTTCATGACCGTAATGCCAGCTCCTTTTCTCTTATACCATGATAACTGGGTTGCTTACCAGATAGTAAGTGATCCAATTTTCTATAAGCAGAGAAAGAACATCAAGATCAAATACCATTTCATCCAATAGCACAAACTCTCTTGCATGCTCACTCTCTCTCATGTTTCATTTTGAGCAACTTGCTGACCTCTTTACCAAACTCGCATATGCTTTGCTTCAAAGAGTTGAATGGCAAACTCTCAATTTATGATCCATCATGAGTTAAAGGGAGAGGTTAGAGAGGTGGTGTACATGTGAAGCTGAGGGTTGTACATTTCTCTTTTTTCAGTTATTGTAATATGTTGCTACCTTGGGACTCGTACTTGTATGTATTGGCTATTGCCCCGGTAGTGAGACTTGATTATGTTCTATCCACCTCTGTGTTCAACAAGAAGGTACAAGGGAAAAGAAGGAAAAGAGCAAAGAATCGATGATAATGGTACAGCAACAGCATCCACATAGCTGCATAGCAGCAAGGGTGGCAGGAATTGGCTGCAGCAGCATGGGATAGGTCTTTTAAACAATGATCAAGTGGAGTTACGGGGGTGTTGGATCAAAGATTGGCATGACAAGACCCACCACTAGGGTTTCTATTGTGCAAGGTTGCAAAACACAAGAACAATGCTCAAATACATCTGGCCAAAAAACCAATCAGATAGATTGATCTCAATCTAATCCAGGCTCAAACAAGTTGACATAGAGCAGAGGTCCTCACAAAAATATCAAAAAATGAAAAAAATAAAAATAATACTTCTAAAACATTCTAAATAATAATACGATACATTCATCACTTTTATTATCATTAAAGGGCAGTGACTCGCTCACTATAGTTACTACCATACAAAAAAGAGCCAACTTGAAGCTTTAAATCTCTCTAGACGGGAGGCTGAACATGAGGATGCCTCTATATGCATCTAAATGGACAAATGATCACATATGCACAGCATTAAAGGGTATTCTAAACTCAAGGAAGAAGAGGGGGAGGGGGGAGGGGGGGGAGGTTCTAGCTTCTAGCCTTGATAATCTCATCTAGAGCTAGAGTTGAAGTCGGAGTTTGGAGTTGAAGCTGAACTCGTGGGTACTCAATGCCAATAGAAGATGAGGCCGCTTCACTCGTACTGAATCTTTGTCACACTATAGATAAGAACAACGTATGAATATAAGGTGGCACACTTGGACTTAGGCATTGAGCACTATCTTGATGTGCTCCCACATATGTTCCTTGATCGATGAATATCGCTAATCAAATGCTCACAATATGTAATGAATTCTCTGATCTTTGGAAACTGTACATCCATGCTCCCATGCAAGATGTTGTCTGGCAGATGCCCTGTACAAGACTACAATAATACAATATAAAAAATATACGGTATTGTGATAGCCTTAAATGGAAGTCTAAATGCCCAATACGATCTGTAATATCTGACATCTTTGCACTTTAGGGGGAGTGAGAGGAGAAATGGGGAAGGGGGGAGGACTAATGATGTACACCACATTGGACAATGAATTCAGCAACAGATTGCAGCTGGCCATATTATGGAAGTTAGACGACTAGAGAAAAGAGTAAGGAAGAGAAAATTAGAGAGAAGAATGAGGCATGGTTGGCAGTATCAATATACGTATCAGCTGATACGTACCGGTACCAATATGGGGGGTACACTTATACCAGTCTTTACATTAAAAAAAAATATTTGTTATTGGCCGGTACCATGCCAAAATGCGCCAAAACCGGGCCAATACGCCCGATGCCAATACCAATATGCATTGGTGCCGGTATTGATGCGGGACAAGAAGAGAAAAGAGAAGAATGGCACAGAGGCTGAGGTTGGAGAAGACGACAAGGGCAAGGGATTTAGGGGACGAAGGGAGAAAGAGGGGAAGAAGGAGGAGGAGAGGCCTCCGACTTCACACCAGTGGCTAGGGCATCACACCCTAGGATTTTCCCATCCCGGGAAGAACACAAGCACTCATGACGGTACAAAACTCGCAATACTCTTCATTATCCATCAAAGGAAGGATTACATCACTATTTAAAGCAAACCAATCTCAAACCCTAAACCTAGTGACCAACATACCCCTAATTCAGAACAAATGACTAAAATATGTTCTAAAACCTTTTTTAAAAAAAATTATATCAAATGGGCCTCTAATGGGCCAAATAAAATATACAATAGACCCTTGGCTTCGTGCAGCTCTTGGATTCCCATCACGTACCCACCAGTACCGTCCCGATGCCGGTACTGCTATCCTTGGAATGAGGGAGAGAAGGGCACATTGGTAGGGGTTCTTTATGGATTCCAAGACCCCAAGCCATTGGTGGCCATTTGCAACAGCCAGCGGCAGCAAGTTTGACAGCCCAATGGCTGTTCAAACTACCCATTAGACAACAGATTGGCCGGACCTAGCTGATCCACACAGGATAAACAAGGCGGAGCGGTGTTGGCACAAAGTGCTGAAAACCAATCCAGATCGGCTGATCCATGCCAATCCGTGACAACCCTTTTGACCAAAAAGAGCTTAATGGAACAGGACCCTTTTGACCAGAAAGAGCTTAAAGGGTCGCCTTTTCAGCCAAAAAACATGTGTAGTGGACTGTGGACCAGGGAAAAAAAGGTTGACCAAAAAAAGCTATCAGCTATCAGATTGACACCATTCCCATCTTTGTACTAATTCCTACCTATTACCTAATGAGTGAAATAGGGGGACAACAATGAACTGAGAATTGCATTGATTGCTGCCTACTTCAACAAGCCCACGAAAATAATTTGACAATAGACTAATGGAGTGGAAGAAGAAATTTCAGTACTCCATAATTCCAGCTTAGATTGCAAATCAGAGATGACAGATGATTCCAAGGTCAATGACATGTTATAATTTCAAGTGAAGCCAAAAGGATTGTTCTGACAACATGAAACAGCACAGAGATCCAGTTAGCGAATATTTTACCTAAAGGGATTGTAGAACATTCTTGAATTTCCTTCAAGGAAAACAACTGGTACACAAAAAGGTGCAAGTAACTGGCTTTTCATCATCATATTAGAAGAATCCGTGATCCCTTTCTCTCGATGAACCATCCAGTAAGCTGCACGGCGCTGATATGGTCTAAGTTGAGGAACTAAGTCAGGAAGTTCATCTTCTAATGCTGGCGCCTCTCTGTCAACAAGAACACCAAGCATAACTAGCACAATTATTTAAACAGTATACATCTTCACTTCTCAAAAATATTTGACTAAATATTGAAGATAGTCATCATGAAATTACATTGAAAACGGTACACTTAATTACATGTGTCAAGTTTACTCCAATTAGTTCAAGTCTACCCTTTCTTTACATTTCAGCTGTACTAAGGCAGAGCAATGTGGCAACTATCATATGGTTGTCCCTAAAGGGAAGGCAATTGAGAATCTGAGATTAAGGTGACTGTAAGGTGTCTCTGAAAGTTAACATACTATCAAAGGTTCCTTCTTGTTCATTTCCATCCACTCCTTTTTCCCCTTCTCACAATTTCTCTCTCCCTCTTTCTTCATTTGCTAGTGAAGGGAATTAGAAAATTAGAAATATACCACAAACATTACAATTGAACACATCTACCATACTGAAGAACCAATACTTAAGAGAGGATGAGAATTACGAAGATTGAAGAATCCCTCCATGACCCATAAAACATCAACTAACTTCTGATTGTAGATGTGTTCCTTTCCATTTAAATATAATGATCCATCATACAAGAAGGATCATATTTTAGTCCTCACTTCAACAAGACAACCAATCACCCATTTGAAAAGCTGTCTTAGAACCAAAAAGGATTTTAAATATAAACGTCTATAAACAAAAAGTTGGCACTGGACAGAAAATTCTTTTCCAGTAAGATGATCGAATTGGTATACCCTTTGCACTCCATTATTTCAGAAGCTGCACACCTGCATCCAATCCCAAAACCATGGGCAAGTGGTAATGAACTGAAAAAAAGAGGTGATTCATGCACATGGGACCTGAAATACAAAGGTTCTTGCTGAGCAGGAGTTTGCAAAAAGCTTATAGAGAATTTGAGATGTCAGCAGAACTAGAAAGACAGATGTTGTGGAAATTAGAAACTAACGGGCAGTTCTATTCATAAGATTCCTACTTGATAGGGACTTCAATAGCCACTGTTTTGCCAGACTCCTTTTGCACTCATGTGAAGTTCTTTTATCAAGAGATTACATGGAAAAGACCCATCTTTGCTAACAGTCAATATTGTCGTGAGAGGGTCCAAACTATCAAATGAAAAATCTGATAACAGAAGCATGAAGCTGATAATCAACAAGTATGATAAAAGACAAACAAAGTAGAGACACGCCAGTTCACTTGATCGAGCTCCCAAACAATAAAATGGTAAATGCAATGTTTTCATGCATACGCATTGCATCGAGCCTTTTCCAGCAAGACATCAGCAAAGCAAAAATGATACAATAGCGTGACAAGAGAAAGATGAGAGAGGTAGCGAGTCAGGGTAAGGTAGCGGGGCTGGGTGGAGGAGAGCTTGGAGCAATGATGGCAGAACCGGTATCGGTACTGGTATCGGAGGGTAACAATACCGATACGTACCATTATCGGTATCGGCCGTAGCGGCCAGTATCGGCCGGTACCAGATCCATTTTCGCCCAGTACCGGGCCGGTATTGGTCCACTAAGTATGGTACCGGTACCCACCGATACCATGGATGGCAGTACCGGCCGATACCGGTACGTACCGACCGGTACGTACCGTCGGTACGTACCGGTATCGGCCAGTACCGGTACCCGATACCTGTAAAGGGTATCGGCCGATACTGGGCCGGTACCGGCCGGTACGTACCGGTACCGGTACCCACCGATACGGGTACCGGTACCGGTACTGCCATCCCTGACCGATACCGATATGTATCGGTATCGGCCGATACTACCAACCATGGCTTGGACTGCAGAGAGGTCAAGAAGAAGCATATCCAGGGGTCAGGTAACTTAGAGAAGGGGAAGAAGAAGAGCTCCTCCATTCATGTAGAGCGAAATGTCTGTCTTAGATGTCTCAACAGAGGTCATTGGGTGAGAGATTGTAGGGAGCCAGTTCGGTGTCTCTTATGTAATGGTTTTGGTCATAGAAGAAGTAGCTGCAAACAGAGGATTCATGTTGCTTAGGGGTTCAAAGATCTTTCTGCGGTGCACACCTACCAGCCTGTGACTGCGTGTAAGCTAATTGATATTCCCTGGTCACCAGCCATTAAGCTTGCAAGGGAAAATCTGCTTCAATTGCTGGTGGTGTCTGTGGAAAGTGTCGTAGAGTCCTCTGTTGTCGAATTGAGCTCGAAGGTGTTGGAGTCTTGGAGACTCAGTGGCACAATAAGGCTACTTGGAAAATCAGGCATCTGAAGAAGAACTTGTTGCTGGTGAGTTCTTCCGTTTCGGGGTGGAGAGAAGAAGGTCTCACCCTTAATGATATTAAGATGGGGGATCTCCCTGTCTTTCTTGCCATGGAGCTCTAATGTTCCATTCCGGTGACAGAGAGCCACCAAGTGTGGTGTTGGATTGAAGGGGTTCCCATGCATGTTTGGAAGGTTGAAGCTTTCTGCAGCATTGTAGAGAGTTTGGCATTTTTAGGAGGGTTGATTCAAGAACTTTGGATATGGAAATGCTAGAGTATGCTCGAGTGTGGGAAGAAGTTGATCATCTTCAGTGCATCTCAGAGAAGTGAAGATCAGAGTGGGTGATAGATACTGGGTTGTTATCAAGATCGAATCTTCATCATCCTCTGATTATGGAGGCTCAAGTGATCATGTCAGAAAAGGAGAATGGTCTGGGGCAGATGTCGCCTCTATGTACAAGTCTTACAGAAAGGATCGTGAGAGACCTCTGCTTCCAAAACCCAAAACAGGGGCGCCGATGAAGATGGGAAAGATGACACCGAGTGGAGGTCCGAGTGTAAATGGGAGGTATATTTCTCAAAACCAGGCAGAATCGATCAAGGGTCCTGGAAGGAGGCCCATGGGTGGGGGGTTCTGGTGAGACAGGGATGCAGTGTTCAGCAGTTTTCCCCATTGTGGAAAGGCTCGAGGAGGATATGGGGGAACAACGTCAGGATGTCGTTTTTCTCGAGGCCTCCCTGGCAGGTTGGATTGCACCTTTTTCTCCAGTCTCTTTAGTCTCTCATTGGCGGAGTGAGAAGGCTGCTAGGGGGATCATAGCTGTTAAGGAAGATCAACAGTCTCGAGTCTCATTGCCATATGGTTTCTCGTATGGGCCTACCCTATCAGGTCAATCATGTGAAACTCAGTTTTTGGTTTCGGGTAAGTCAATGGGTATGAGTAGGGACCCAAAGACTTCTCATGCGTTACCCGCTTTGGACGCATTGGAGTCGTCTTCCCTACCCGTCTACTGCGGGAGAATCGGAGAGGTGAAGCAGGGTGGATTGGAGGACCAAGCATCTGATCGGGTCCTGAGGGGGCCTGTTTTGACTTTTGTCTCCCTTGGACCTACATGCTGGAAGGTCTTCGGAGGTGGATTTGTGCTTGCTGGGAGAGAAGGAGCATTTTTCCGGCGATGTGGGTTCATTCAGAGTGTTTCCAATCTCCTTGCGGTCCTTCAATCTGACAGGGATTTTTTTTCCTAAGAGACCCCTTATATTGAAGGATCGATCAAGAAGTCTTCTTTCTGAGGAATCCCCCCTCACGGACAGATGCACATTTGAACTTACAGGGATATAAGGAGGCACTCAATGGTTGTAGCAGAGATATACAAAATCTGCAGAACTTTGCACAGGGCAAGGGATAGTCTGTCTAAGCAAGGGATAGATAATTTCTCCAAGGCAATTGTTCCTTATGAAGGTTCTGGCAGACCTTTGGCAGTCTCCCTGGTAGAAAAAATCCAAATGACTGGATGGAGGAAATCCTTAAATTTGGCAGGAACGTGGAATTTCTTTTCTCGAAAGGGAAGATCTGGTTATTAGTTTCCTCGAGAAATTGAGAAGAACCGATGTGTTGCAGAGTTCTTTGAAAAGAAAAGGGGGAGGTGTGAAGATCGAAAAGAGGGAGATTAGTTCCCTGAAGAACAATGAAGTGGTAGATTTCCTGAGGGAGAAGCAGCATAGGGGGAAGAAAGAGGTTCACCAATGAAGATAGCTTCTTGGAATATCAGAGCGCTCAATGGGGATTTCAAAATGAGGGCTGTAAGGGATTTTGTTTATACATCCAGTCTTGATTGCATCTGTTTACAGGAAACTAAAATGGAGACGGTGGATGACCGGGTGATTAGAAAGATTGGAGGGTCTAAAATGTCTACTTGGGCCAACATTCCCTCCGAGGGGAAAAGTGGGGTCAAATTATATATGGAAGGATAATGCTCGGTCAGGAGCTATTTGTGATGAAGGTGAGTTCAACATATCTGTCAGATTTTCTTTGAAGAATGGGAACAAATATTCGGTGATCACCTCTGTTGTACAGTCCTACTAATCAGCAGAAGAGACAGGATTTTTTTCAAGAGCTTAACAGATTGCATGAGGCATTTTCAGAAGAGTTGTGTGTATTAGGTGATTTCAATTGTGTAAGATATCCGTGGGAAAGGTCGGGTTGTTGAGGCTGGAGCAAAGAAATGGAGTTACTGGGGCAGTGGATTAGAGATTGCCAGATGATGGATCTTGAAATCCCAAATAGGAGATTCACATGGTCTAACCTTCAACATTTGAGTATCCAATCCAGGATCGACAGAGTGCTACTCTCCATTGCATGGCTGAAACATTTTCCTCTTTCCTAAATTAAGGGGATGAATCGGACAGTTTTAGATCATATCCTTCTTCTTTTATTCTCAGGTGACTGATAGTAATAAGAGACTGTTTAGATATGAATTAGACTGGCATAGGCATCAAGGTTTTAGGGAGATGGTTGTTAAGTGGTGGCAGGAAATTCCTGTGGCTGAATTTGCTATTTCAACTTTCTCCAATAAACCCAGAGTGCTAAGAAGCCGGTAAAAATGAGGAGGGCAAACATTAAAGGAGAGGATAACAAAATCAGAGTTCAACGACTGCAAAAAATTAAGGAATTGGAAAGGACAGCTGATAATCAGACTTTATCCCTTGATGAACATCATTTATTGAAGGCTTTGAAGAAGGATTAATGAAGGCATATTAAGGGAGGAAATCAAGTGGAAACAAAGAGCGAAAGAACATTGGCTTCAAGAAGGAGACAAAAGCACCGCATTCTTTCATGCAGTAGCAAGTGCCAAGAAGAAATCTCTAAAAATTAATCATGTCAAGATGGAGAACAGGATATTTGAGACTAAACAGGAGATCCAAGATACCTTCATTAGTTTTTATAAGAATCTCTTTTCAGGAGAGTGCTTATGGACTATGGAGACCTCATGTGGAGGAGGGAGTACTTCCTAAATTACAAAACTGTCAGGCTGAAGGTTTATGATCTCCATTTCTCGAAGGGGAGGTTAAGGTGGCTGTCTTTAGTATGAATGCTAGTAAGTCCCCAGGCCCAGATGGGTTCTCTCTTGGGTTTTACCAATATTTTTAGGATATTATCAAGGAGGACCTGATGAGGGTGATGAGAGAGTTCCAAGATAGTCCACTAACTATTAGAGGTCTTAACTCTACATTTATTGTGCTCATCCCCAAAAGAGAGGGTGCTGAGATGTTTCATATTTCAGACCTATTAGTCTTCTGAATGGATGCTACAAAATCATATCAAAGGTGCTAGCAAACAGATTAAAGAACGTGCTTGAATCACTCATTGATGGAAATCAGTCAGCTTTCATGGAAGGAAGGTTCATCCTAGATAATTTCTTGGCAGCATATGAAACCATTCAAACGTCAGAAATGCTAGGGGTGAACATGTCTCAAAGTAAAGTGTATAACATTGCAAGGAGTTTTCAATACAAGGACTCTGATTCTCCTATAAAATATTTGGGCCTCCCGTTGTCTGATGGCAAAATAAAGGTGACTGGGATGCACACATCAAAAAATTTGATCACACATTTAAAGCTTGGAAAGCTAAGCTTCTTTCAGCAGGGGGTAGACTGATTTTGTCTGAGTCTGTTCTATCCTCCTTGGCTAATTACCATATGTCCATTTTTAAATTGCCAAAAACTGTGTTTTTTCTGGTCAGGGGAAAGCAAAGAGAAGAGAAGTCTTCATTTGATTGCTTGGGATCAAGTGTGCAAAAGCAAGAAACAAGGGGGGATGTGGCATGGTTAAACTGCAGGTTTTTAATAAGGCATTGTTGGTAAAATGGTTGTGGAGATTGGAGAGGAATCTCACCTAAGATGGGTAAAGATTATAAAAGAAAAGTACTATGCCAGTTCCAATACATGGTCCTCTGTACCATCCATCTCTTATAACTTGTCAACAGTGTGGAGAAATATTCTGAGCACAGTGAATTTGTTTGCACCAGCAGTGAAGTTCAAGCCTGGGAATGGTGAAAAAATTAGATTTTGGTGGAAGACTCGTGGTTTTCTGAAATTCCGTTTATGGAACCGTTCAATCAGCTGTATCAAATTGCAGGAAGATAAAGGAAAGACTTTAGCACAAGTCTATTATTATGAAGATGACTATCACTGGAAGTTGATCCTGAGAAGAAACCCAACAGACTTTGAGATGGGAGAGCTACTGAACAGTATTCATTCAATCAGGCTGAACAGTAATGTGACATAGAAGATTGTGGGTCTGGAACAAGAGAGAAAAATTCTCTATAACGCTCTTGTGAGAATTCTTAATGATGGGGGGATGTAGGGTGTGGTGGAGAGGCCTGGTGTGGTCAAAGCAACTAACTAGCAAAATCAAGGTTTTTATGTGGAAAGCGACTTGGATGAGACTTCCAACTACATATAGATTATTAAAAATCTTTTCCAATTCAGAACTCCAAGTGTATTTTCTGTGGCAGTTTTGAGGAAACTATTGATCACATTTTTTGCAAGTGTGGTATAATTAATGTTTTATGGAATTTGCTCTGCAGACAATTTCTTATCAGATGGGAGGTACCTTCTTCTGTTCATGATCGGATGAAAGATTGGAAACAAGGAGGTGGTGCATATCCTAATAAAGAAATGTGGTCCCTCTTCCTACCTGCTCTATTTTGGGTTATTTGGCAAGAGAGGAATAGGAGAAGATTCTCAGACCAGTTCAATAGTATTCAACATATCTTGAGAGGAGCAATTCTTTGGATGATTGAATGGGGAAAAACAGTCAATCTACAACTGGGCGTGGATGATCCTTTCTTATGTTTAAGTAATCACAAGTCTTTCATTTTTTAGGGGTCATGGGCTGTCGCCTTATACGGGTTTCCCCCATTCTATTCTCTTGATAAATCAAGGGTGATTTTGTCTTTTCCTTTTTATGTGATGGAGGGGCTGGTGTTTTTTCCCTTCGTCTAGCTGTGTAATCAGTCATATGTACTGCTATTTTGCTTTCCCTATTGGAATGAAATGTGACTAAATGTCACCTTCCAAAAAATGCAGAAACAATACAAGAAGATATAAAAGCCCAAAAAGTTACATGAAATGCATAACCAGTTCAATTAACTGGGGATTGTGATGGTGGCACAAACATGTTAATAGACAAAAAAAGGGGGACGTACAATGTACTGGGAGCGTCAAAAGGTGATACTTAACATAAGGATAAAGAGTGCTCTCAATTCATTACGACCAAGATATGTCTGGAAAAAGGTGCTCTCAATTCATTATGATCTCAGAATTGGACTGGAAAACATACTGGTTCCTATGGCATCTGTGATGTGGTTATTTATGTTCAAGAAGCAAAGAAACAAGTTGCACATCGAACACCATGTTCAGCACCTAGGATATGCATCTGCTTGTGGTGGAAATGTGGGAGACAGCAATTAGACTCACTTGGAGGGCTTGATAGCTTCATAAAATCTAGGAGCATCAAACTCAGGATGCATCTTCGAAACCGTATTGCCGACTGCATCTGGCTGAATGTTACTTTCATCAAATTTCAGTTGACTAATCCCATACTTTGCTTCCGAAGTTGTAACTTCAGGACGCAACCAAGACATAACATTGATCATACTTTTCCGCCATGGCTGCCTAGCAACCTCTAGGAGTGACTCACAAGCATCAAAAGCATTCCTCAGAATTTCTACTCTCAGCCTAAAGGACGGGGCATTACCTAAAATCCTAATTTGAGAAACAGGTCTCAGTGTCATAAACTTCATACTAACTAGGTGAACAAGCCCAGATACACTCTCAGGTGGGCCATCAAAGGAGCCTGAGAAGAGTACCAAATGGACATCTGTATCCTCTGAGCTATGTATCTCCAACTCAACAAATTCCAAAAAGATACTCTCTGCTGAGAAAACGGGCCAATGGCCCAACCTTAAACTTTCATACTCCACATCCGGTAACCTGAACCTTACAGAGATGTTGGACACCACGCACAGGTCCTCTATCAATATGTGATCATTATTGCTCAATTTAATGTCCTTAAGAACAACTTCAGCAATGTCAAAATGTTCATCTGATACCCAATGACTGCTATCTATATCAACAAAAAAGTGTTTAGTGAGCAGTGGATGCCCATTATTATTTTCCACGTCCCCACTCTCAAGTTGACCACCATTTTCCAAACTCTGTTCTTTACTGCTGCTGTTGGAGGAAATAATGTCTGGTAATATCCCTCCTGATCTGATTGGATGAGATTTCTTCCTTCCCATTCCTTCAAGGAAATGATCACACCTTCCACCAGGAATCACCTGAGGGGAAAAAAACAAAAACAGAAAGGACTGAGAATTTCCCAAACAACTAAGGTTTTAGTTTAAGATTCATCAAAAGATGGCTTTCCAATTCAAACAAGTGATGAAACATACAAAAGTGTCATACTCCCTCAAATTCTAACTAGATTAACCGAAATGGAAGAGTGAGAACAAAGACAAACTACCTACTGCTTAGCATCCCAATGCATGTAACCAAGTTCCAGTTCATGCAAAAGAAGACACTACAACCCAGATTCCCATGTTAACTCAGTACACTACAGAACCCACAAAATATGCCTTAAATTCCTGTGCAAAATCAAACATGACAAGTAAAGCTTCTATGAAACCCCAAAACGAAGCTTAACCCAAGTTCCGGAGGTTAAATCGTAACGAAAATATTTCCAATAATTCAAATTTTCAAATTGAAGCACAGTGGAAAGGACGAACGCTGAAATAAAATCATGAGATGCAGGGTAGTGGCCAAGATAAGAAATCTACAAGAAAAACTATCCAGTTCGTACCCAATTTAGACTGCCGAATTCCAGAGGTCATCTCGAGAAAAAAATCTAATTAGACGATAAATAATCTACCAGAAGAAAGAGGAGCAGAGGTGGAAACTGAAGAGGATGTGTTCCACGGTCGAGGGGTTCTTCGCACCACCGACTTCGTATACCATATGTTTCGAATTCGGGAATCGGGAACCGACCCGTCCTTGCGTGAGGGTAGTATGGGAATCAAGGAATGTTGGAGGGGGGAGGGGTAACTACGTAATTTAAGCTTTGCCGACCGGATAAAATGCCGCTGACGATCTGGCCGTTTAACAGAGATTTTTATATTTTCATATTTTCTTGATCAAAAAATTTATTAAATAATTTTTAAGAGAAGTCACTAATACTTATAATTTTATCATAATCATTCTTTCTCTTTCTCACCTCCACTTATTTCAAAACAACTCATTAATGGTCATAACTTATTCCTATTTATTTCAAAATAACTCATTAATAATCGTAACTTTCTTTTTCTACGGAACAAACTCAATGAGCGGGAAGTCATGTCCCCCTTAAAATTGAAAAACTTCTTGTAATAAAAATATTATAAAAAAATATTTATATTATAATTTATTTATATTATAATAAAAACATTATAAAATAAATTTAAAATTATATTAATATTAAACATAAAACAATATTATTCCTAAATATTTGTCTTATTCTATTTCATTTAATTTAATTTATAAATTTATTGACCTCATATATTATATACTTTTTTGTCATATATTATTTGCATGTATTATTTATTATATTAAATTTTATATGCTAATAATTACCATATCATATAATATTTAATATTATAGTAATAGAAAATATTTTTAGTTATAATATTTTAATTATAATATATAATATTTTAATATTTTGAAATATAATATTATATATGGTAAGCCACCTAATAAAGAAGACGATTCAAAACCTTCAAGTTAGAAGCATACTATTTGTACTTTTACTTGACATCAGCTTCCATCGACAGTATCCTTCATGAATGATCTATTTTTGAATAACATTATTATTAAATTATTTATTGTGTGGAACTACCATAATCGTCCATTGTGCTAGAATAGTGATTTACCTAATTCGCACAGTGTAATGGTTTCATTGTAGTCCTCATTCAAAATTATGTTTATGTTTAATTATTAACTAAATGCTACTTTTTTTTTTAATACTACTTTAGATCTCCCAAGATCTTTCTATTAAAGTCACTTAGGCAGCACTAATACAGTTTAGCATGTGAGCGAAATGTCTTCATATTAGAGTCATTATTAAGTGAAATTAAAAGTTTAATATTCCTCATGCAAAATTATCTTTATACTTGATTATTTAAATTAAAAGATTATTAAGACGAAATTATTTAAATCAATATGTTATTTTTATCTTAAAATAAAATTTAATAGTATTTTAAATAATTTCATATAAATGGTGTGCATCACACGGATCTAGAACTAGTTCTTAATATTTCCCTGCAAAATAGACAATCACGGGAAATATTTTTTAAAGTAGAAAATTAGGAAAAATATTTTCTTGTAAAATAAAAATAGGTATTTACGAGTCTCATGGACAGATTGAAGTTCTCAAAGCAATGAGAGAAAGATATGAAGAGAGTGCAATGTGGAGAGAGTGGCAAATATTTCACATGAAAATAGTTTCCTACAGGAAGGGGCAGGGAAAATAGATCCCGAGGAAAAAGAAAATATTTTGAAAATATGAAACTTATTTTTCTAACTAACTTTTACTCGTATTTGTAAAATATATGAAAGTTAGTTAAAAAAAATCCGAAAATTTTTAGTGAATTGAAACACCAATGGGACGGAGAGCACGGTTCCCCGACACACGTTGTTAGCTAATGTTTGTTTTCTTCTTTCCAAGAAACCCTTCTTTTTAGTAAAGAGAAATTACAAGGGGTCTGCCCACGAATATAATAACTTCATTATCTTTAAAAGATTATTCAGTAAGATAAATTTTCTTTTAAGATTTTACAAATTTATGAGATAAATCTTTCCTCCTGAATAATTATTCAAGGTGAAACTTAAATGTATAAACTTAGTCATGCTTGGCGCAGTTTCTATTTGGAAGTACTTTTGCACTTATATTTACTTATTTTTTGTGAAAGTAGATGAATTATGGAAGTCATTTATGTAGTATGTAGTATTTTACTTGTGTTTTAATTTCCAATCAAAAGTTACAAAGTGAAGCTTTCAAGATTTTAAAAAAAAATGAAGCTGTTATAAAAGAGTTGATTTTTGTAATAAATTAAAATTAGTTTATAATATCTTTCTTCAAGTCTTTCTACGCGACAAGTGGAAGACTATGAAGTATAAGTTTTGCCAAGCACGATCTTAAGTCTGGTACTGTTAAGCCACAAGTTCTTTTAACTCCAGCAAATTTCTTCTCCTAATTTATTTTGAAAGTTTCCGTGAATGCGAACACCCCTAGTAAAGTAGCAGTTAGCAGAGGGTCTCAATTTTTCTAACTTGTGGCTGGGCCAGTGATGTGTTTGTTGGACCAAGGCTACAATTAGTTATTTTGATACTTGAAAAGAATAGTGAAACTGGCCTAGGACTAATTAATGATAATTGGGATGGATGGTACATAAGATTCAGAGATACTGTAAAAAATCAATCAGTGAAGAAGTTTTGGTCGTGCGGGGGAAGTTTTATTTGTTCACCATTACAATCATTTAAACTGACGCAAAAGGTGATGCAATACCGCATATAAAATCTATATTATAATATTAAAATAGATTTTCTATTTTTCTCCAATACTATAAATAGGACACATGGGGACAGCAGAATCTTTCTCTTCCTTTTACTTTATTTACGAAGAATTAGGGTGAAAATTAATGGGAAGGTTCTTTTCTTTTGTTTATCTTTTACTTTCTATATTTTATAACAGGAAGAATGAGGGTGCGGATTAATGGGAGTTCTTCTCTTTTGTACATCTTTCACTTTCTTTATTTTGTAATAGGGAGAATTAGGATGCTGATTAATGAGGGGTTCCTCTCTTTTATATCTCTTACTCTCTCCTTTCACTTTTTATATTTTGTAAAATTTCATATTATGCATAATTTGATTCTTAACAAAATCTACGATTCTGCATCTTAGCTTCTCCAGTTGAGTAATTGGCAAATTTCCTCTCCTAGTATGCATTGTAATTTTTAGATCTTGATTAAAGGGAATTGGATTCCAATATATCAAACAGGGAAAAGTAACTAGTTTTTATCATATTGAAAATTTGATGTATTATTTTTTAAGTAATTATAAAAAATTAACTTGACTTATACTAATTAAAAATATTTATTCAAGTTTGATATTTTCCGGTGTATCGCACGGTCATAGATCTAGTATTCTTGATAGATCCGTTGTGAAGTCAGTCGAGTTCCCATGTAAGTCAAATGAAAGGCAGCATTTGTAACTTATCTTATTTTCAAAATTCAATAGCATTAGGCCTTGCCACCTTCCAAAAGGATGCTGTTGTCCCTGTACACTTCTTCTCCTTGGAATTACTTCTGTCCAGGTTCCAAACATTCCGGAATTAGATCAGGGGCAGTCAAATATAATTAGTTTTGGGTTAAATTTGCCGGTTCCGACAAATCCGTTGTGCTCCAATCAGAACTCAGAAGGGAATGTAAAAGGAGAGGGATAAGGTTTCCCCCAAAAGGACATAAGATACATCTGATTTAGGCCTTGTTTGGAGACGCTCAGCACGTTGCATGATTAGACAAAAGCTTGAATTTAATTATTTTTGGGAGATGGGTAGCTTAGCTTTTGTAGGGCATTGTCCCCCACATGTAACGTACTCGCACAGGTGAAATGTCCACCAAATGAGACAAAACACTTTTATAGAGGGGCACATATTATAAAAGGTAAAAATATAATTTTCTGTACAAAATCGTCCAAAAACAGCCTCTCATGAGCTTTTTATTCACGACTCTATCTCTCTCCTTCGCCCTTAATCCATGCCAGCGTTAAAGCCGAGGTGCCTTGGGTCGTTTGGTTTTGCTTACAACCTGTCTGGGGCTTTTGTTCATTGGAATTGCTGTCAATCGCGTTTCCGAATGCAACCTTTTAGACATAGATTGAGAAGATGTTTGGGATTCTAAATTTTGAAGAAATTTAAATTTTTAAAAAAGTCACATCATTAACTTGTGAGTTCAAAATTTAATAAAAAATATTTACTTTTTAAATATTATTTAGAAAGACAATAAAAACTCAGTTTGAGACGCGTTGAACGACATTTTTACTCTAAACTTTAGGAATATAAAAAAGAAAAGAAGGAAGATGTTACGCATTAGAATCTTCAGATTTTAAAGATATGTCAAGAATATAAAAGAGACCTTTTTAGAATGTGAAATAAAATTTAAATTCTTATAGAATCCACCTACTTTTTTCGTTTGAAAAAAAGGACACCTTTTAGATTTTCATCGAATATGAAGACGTCGAATATGTGGTAAAACGTTACCAAACACTGCTTTAGCATGACCTTTTTCCCTGTTTCATTTTAGCGGCGGTTGTCATATACTTGTGTCCTTTTATATTTTACTAGTACATATCATACTTTTGTATACCCGAAAGATTTCTGCTTTTGTTTCATTCCATGTAAGCTTTACATCGATTTTCATTCACCATATTTAGGGGGACATGAACATGTGTGCACTACCAAGATCGACATGCATGTCAGATACAACACTAGTTAAAAATAAAGAACAAAGAATTAAGGATGCCCATCGGACATAGAGTGTTTGTATATATATATATATATGTTATCTTTTGGCTCGATCTTGATGATAACAAAACTATGCTATCTATCTAACCATATATGTTAAGTGTAACAGGTAATGGGACCCTTGAAGCATCGAAAATTGAAGACTAAAGGGATCTAATAGAGAAGCACTTAAATTGAAATCATGTTAATATGAAGACCGAGGCTAGAATAGTATAAAATGGCCAAATGACCGACCATAAAAGGATATACAATCGACCGCTTTCAAGGCAATTCTAGGCGTTTTGCAAATAGAAAGAAAAAAAAAATGCAAAATGGTTGAGCGAACGAGCGGAAATAATCAACCATTTTTTATCAATTTTTTGTGTAATTTCCAAATAGAACGAAGATGCAAGACGATCAATCATTTTTGATTAGTTTTCTTTCTAACTTCGAGACACAACAAAGATTTAAAATAGTTGACCATTTTGATCAAAATGGTCGATCAATATATTGCTTTTCTGCTTTTTCAGGATAGCGTCACAAGTTAAATCTGAATGTTGCGATCCATAATGGTAACATCAGTCCTTGTGCCTAACATAAAGTATCTTTGAAGCACTTTAGAGGTAAGAGAAGTACTTATTAAAGGAGGGTTTCCACCCTCCAAAGCTCCAAGACCCCCTTCTCACCAAGCTCGAGATTCCCGTTGTCCTACAACAAGAACTCTACTAGGGGATGGGGTTTAGCTACAGTGACATCGACTCATCTTCCCACTCTCTCATTTTCTTTCATTATTTGACAAGTTCTTTGTGACATCTTGACTATTTATCCTTCTCTCTAGTGTGAAAGAGCTTGGTTGCTCTTATTTGGGTATTCTAAACACTATATGTGTATCCTGATGCTAGTCCTTTTGCTAACTTGTGTATTGTCATCATCATGGTGTGTGTGCATATCTTACCAGCTGTAGGAGAGTGGATGTAGATCAAGATAGAATGAATCACTATAAAATTGTTTGTCTTTTGATTTGGCCGGTGCATTTGCTCCTAATCCCCCTCACTATTCTTCTTTCATTCTCATTATTGTAATAGTTTTCAAAACTTCCCTTTCATCTCTATTTCTTCCATTCCTTCTATTTGATTTTAAAATGTCATTTTTCTTAAAAAAACTTAATTACCTCCTCTCTTGAGTTTGTCATATATCATGACATATATATATGAGCAAAAATACACATACACACATATATATATATATATATATATATATATATATATATATATATATATATATATATATAGAGAGAGAGAGAGAGAGGGAGAGAGAGAGAGAGAGGAATGCTATGGTGCAACAGGTTACAGTAGCATGCAACCAAGTTCCGCGCATTGTTTTCGATCTCTCCTCCGTATTAAAATAAAAATAAAAATTATCATAATTTTTTTAATATTCAATTACCTTTTCATGATCGTTTCCATCCCTTGGAATTTTATTTTGACCATCAGATCGTGTTCGATTGTCAAAACTCAATCATGACCATCCATTGAGTATTCGCAAATTTATTTTTCAAAAAATCATAAAAATAGTATAAAAAAACAAATAGTCAGATTACCCTTAGGGTTGTTCTCATCCCCTTGGATTTTAGTATTCATCACTGATTTGCTTACATTCGATTAGACAACTACAATTAATTTGGATAGGATCCAACAATAAAAATTAAGCTCCAATTGATGAAAAATGCCCTAGGAGTTTAATTGAATATTTAGAATTTTATGGCATTTTTTTTTTTCAACATTGGGGTTGAGCCAAAATGTATTGTATGATCAAGTTGCACAAAAGACCTTGGTCGCATAGTAGCATTCATATATATATATATATATATGCCCATATATACAATAGAGTAAATCAACTAAGTTGTGTATTTATGGGAAGTGTGGTTATTTATTTCAAAGAATTTTCATATCTTATATTTCAACAAGTCTCCAACTTTTAGTAAGCTTATTATTGTTGATTTTATTAAGATTGACAAGTTGTCTTCAAAACTCTAAAAAGAATTGGCATATTGCATATATGTCGAAAAATATGGATAATAACACCAAAAGTCATGTTATATCTCTAATTACATTTTTATCCTTTAATTTTCGAGGTATTATTAATAACCCTCTTAAATGAATGTTATGTCAAGTATGTCTCTACGATGACATCTTGTAACTAGGTTTAACTAAAAGGGACCTAACTATTGTTAAATCTCAACTCTACATAGAAAAGGACAAAAACACCATCCTCTCTCCTCTCCCCCCATCTCTTTCTCTCTCTACCAAGGGGGTGTTTCCCCCTCCGATGTTGCTGCCAGTGAGTAGATGAAGAGAGAGAGAGGGGTGCGTAGAGAGAGAGACAAGTACACAAAGAAAGACAGAGAGAGGGAGAGAGAGAGGCGTGCAGAGAAAGAGAGAGAGAGAGAGGCAGAGAGAGCAAACAAGGGTGGGGGATTTTCCCCCTTCAGCATCGGCATGATGCACATCGAGAGAGATATAGAGGTGAGTTGAGAGAGAGGGAGAGGTGCGTGAGGAGAGAGAGAGAGAGAGATCAATCCTTCTTCGTATACCTGTGGCCCTGATATCTGTTGAACTCCCTTGTCTTCGCCGTGATAAGGTGGACGATCTTGGCACCTCCACTGATGGCTCATCGTGATAAGGTGAACTCTCTCTCTCTCTCTCTCTCTCTCCAATCCACACCCTGCGGCATAAGGCGACAACGTCTGCAGTGGCCACAACTTCTTCACCCAACGAGCATTCTATGGTGCCGCTATCATGGCGCTGGCGGTAGTGGAGGTAGGGGAGTCATTGCGGGTGAGCTCCTTGCAAAGGAGGATGGCGGACCGGGCATATCTCGAGTGGAGGAGGTGGGTGAGGCAGAGGGTGAGGACATCGGGGTGGTGGGTATGGCAGAGGTGGAAGAGGGCCTCCACATGGGATCGCTAGTCATTGGCGTTGGACATGAGGTGTTGGAGACCAGAGCCTCGAAGGTGGACGGGTCCGGGCCTCGGATCACTGCTAGTTGCTGCTACTGCTCCGTCGGCCTTGTTCTCGATCAACCCTGCACCGAAGGGGAAAACCCTTCTCTCTGCAACCCCCCGATTGGGGTGCCGGGTGCCTTATCTCTCTCTCTCTCTCTCTCTCTCTCTCAAAAAGGTGTTTTTGTCTTGTTATCCTTCAAAACAAGAGTTAACGGCATATTCTGGGTATATTCTTACAACAACTAACGACAACTAACTCAAGGGGCACTTTTGACATAACTTTCGTTTAAGAGGATTATTAATAACACCTCAAAAAAGTGAGGGACAAAAATGTAATTAGAGAGTTAATTGGGTTTTTAGTGTAATCATCCCAATAAAATATCAGCCAGCTTATCTCCCAGATCATGCATTTTTCATCTACTAGCCAGTAAACTTTCAATGTATTATTGAAATTAAGTTGCTTTCTGTTTTAGACGATGGAGGGTACATGGAAACTAACCACCGTGCATGTGTTCGTCTATAGTTTGGATTCATGTGTTCGCCTCAAATCCTTACGCAATTTTGATCCTATCTAATTTCAGATTGACAATACAAGGCTTGTGCTTAATGATATCATATCATTTTATGTCTCTTTTGATCTGACTAACCATTTATAACCTTTAGTCATTTTTTCATTATTTTCCTTGATGAGTTGCATGCCATACATTATGTTTAACTTCATCTCAATCCCATAATGGCATGAAACCTCACATAAGCGAGCCCCTCAACAACCTTTCTAATTTCAATGCATTGGATGCAACTGCTTTTGCTCTATTATGAGCCGCATGTGGCCTTCCCCTTGGAGTGTACTTACAAGGATCATTAATGGTTGTCAAAACTTGGAAGAACATTCAACATTGTTAGCAACCTTCTGCACCTCTAGGAGATGATATGTTCTCTAGAAATAGTAGACCTACTAACGCTTCAACTAGTTAACAATTCATCTTTCTAGAATTTTGTTTAACATTATGTGCTCATATCGCTTCTCCAACATTACATCTTTCATTCATGTCCATGTATATGCATTCTTCTAGTAACTACTCTTATTTTTAATCTAATAGCCAACCACAATGAAGTAGTTCCAAGCATCTTAAAATGGAAATAATACCTATTCATTTTTTTATGCAATTAGGATATACGTTCTGTAATATATAGGGCTTTCGGATCCAGGTGTCGGTTTTCGAATGGATTTTGGTGGGCCTTTTAAGGTAGTGAGCATGAGTTTGAAAGGTGTCAGCTTGACTGGGTGCGATTTGCGAGGCACGTCACACTATATTGACACGATTCAACTTGCATGCATGTGGGCCACGTGGTTGGACCTTATCGGGTCTTCTTATTCATCTTGTACAAGGGTGATGCGATTCGTCACATGCGCCAACTTGACATGACCCGATTAAGCTCAATCTGCATAGCGTCTTTTTGCCCCGTAGTGTCCTCCCTAACTACGTGGCACCTCCGCCCGTGGCAAAGGCTCCAAGGGTGGGGCTTAAACCCCCAAACTCCCCTTCCTTCTTCTCATTTTTTCCTTCCCTTCTTCCTTCTTCTCTTCCCCTCCAATCTTCTTCTTCCTCCATTCTTCTTCTTTCTCCTCCATTCTCCTCCACATCACGCCACCTTCAGCCCACAGTTATCCACTTCACCACTTCCCACCACCACTTCACCTCACTCTTAGCGATTGATAGGAGACATGGATGTGACGGCGGCGAGGCAACGTGAATCATGATGGCTACGAGCCAGAGGGAGTAGTGGCACGTGGAGGCTCGTGGGAGCTCGCCGGTGAGGTGGTGGTGGCTCGGAGGCGATTCCACCACATGAAGGGTTCCTTTGTAAATCGGGAGGAGTTCAAGATCCCAAGGAAGGGTGATGGTCCCACCCTAAGTACTAGGTTCCCTCCTAGAATCCATGCTAGGATTTGTGAATTTGCATAGTCTTAGGGCATGTTTTTCTTATGAATCCATGTCTCTTTGGGTTGGAATTCATGTGGGATTTTCCTGTGCGAATGAGGAGTTCGGGTGCCTTCATTTTGTAGACTCTTGGGTTGTTTTCAGGGGTGCTAAGAGGAGTTGGGGAGACCTTGGATCAAGCACTAAAACGCATCAAACCAGATAACGCGATTTGATTCGAATCAGATTGGATTGACACAATTCAGCTGAAAGAACCCCCAACTTGAGGGTTAATTGATTTATTGCAGAAATATTATTTATGTTGAATGGCGTAGCCCAGGTGGACGCAATTTAGAGTAAATGATATTTGTTATAAATCAATTACCAAAGTGACTGGCGTCAGGTCCTAGCGATGCGATTTGAAAGGCATTTGGACCATGTGACACAATTTATAACAATAATTGGAAACCCCTATAATTGCATCACGTTGGAAATAATATAAATTATGGTTATTTCATATAGATTATGTGCCATATTTTCCTATATAATTGTTAGTTATGTTCCTATATATTTGCATGCTTAGCTCATTCATAGGATTGGACTTTATGTGTCGTTTCACAATATTTGGACCTGGAGTGATGACATCTACTAGTAGTAACCCAATGCCTATGTGCACGTAGTGACCCACGAGGCATGGGTTACGGGTTAGCCCGATTGTGGGTTTGAGTTAGTTCCCAGGGCTACCGCATTTATAGCCTGAATTCGGGTGTGGGGGGAATCAGCCTTAGGATAGTAGTTATTTACTACTTGTGTGCACAGTGATTGGAGGCACGGATGCCGCGTGGACCCATGAACCCCAATTAGTCATGCTTCTCACTGCCTTACCTTGTGGTGATCTCTGTTGACGATATATTGGTCTATTCTTCTCTAGTGGAAGAACATGCTTATCATCTCTAGGTGGAATTACAGACCCTGAGGAAATACTAACTTTATGTCAAATTCAGCAAATGTGAATTTTGGTTAGAGAAGGCGTACTTTCTGGGCATGTCATTTTAGGAGGAGTGTCAGTGGATCATGTGGATCTTGCTAAGTTAGAAACAATAGTTCACTGGGACAAACCGAAAATAGTGTCAGGAATCAAGAGTTTCATAGATTTGGCAAGTTACTATGGATGGTTCATCCAGGACTTTTCCACTATTGCGGCTCCTTTGATGAGATTAACTCGGAAGGGGATTCATTTTGTTTGATTCCAAGAGTGTGAGCAGAATTTCTGGGAGCTGAAGGCTCGCTTTACTTCGACTCCAGTCCTGGTTATTCCGCTTGGGTCATGAGGATATGTTGTTTACACATATGCTTCTAGAAGAGGCCTCGGTGCAGTGTTGATGCAGCATGGCCGAGTTGTGGCATACGCGTCCAGGTAGCTGAAACAACATGGGGAGAATTATCTACCCATGATCTAGAATTGGTAACAATGATGTTTGTGTTGAGGATTTGGTGACATTATCTATATGGTAAGAAGTTCGAAGTTTTCATAGATCATAAGAGTTTGAAATATGTCTTCACTCAAATGGATTTGAACTTGAGACATCATAAGTAGATGTTGGATTGTTCATTCTTCGATCTAAACCAAAAATCCGAACCGAACGGTTCAGTTCGATTCAATTTTAAATTAAAAAAAAAAGTTTTTTAACCTGACCTGGACCAAACACACTATTTTGGCATGTTTCAGCTCTTCTCTTAAGAAAACTGGACCGTGGGGATCGAACTTGCGTCTTCCACAACACCCAAAAACTAACCAACCGAGCCACTTTAGTTGGTTGTATTTTTAAACTTCTTTATATATATAAACCCTTACTAGATGGTGCGAATTTCAAAAAAAAAGGTTTCGATCAGTGAACAGGGACTCCCTACAGTTTTGCCTTTCTCGGTTTCTCCTGATGCTGCGTGGTTGAGTGCGCAACACTTAGAATCTAGGTGCGATAGGCCTCCCCTTTGAGCTTCAAGGCACCACCAGGCACCATCCCTTCCAGCGGAAGATGGCGGTCGACGACGGCAAGGTCTCCTTCCCTTCCAACGGCAGGCGATGATCTCTTCTCTCTTCCATCCCCTTGAAGGAAACGAGGACAAAGTCACAAAGTTGACTACTTTCTTCTTCTCTCTTCTCTCTTCCAGAAGGGGAGAAAACTTTGAGATGATGAATAGGGAGCAAAGAGGAGCATCGATTTTTGGCCATGGTGAAATTAGTTCGTCTACTTTTGTGTTTTTTTTTTAAAATGCAAAAGTGGGAAGGAAATGATGGTATTTATAAGAGAGAAATAAGGGTAGAGGATAGGGAGAGAATAAGCAATGTTTTGGAGTTGTTATAAACCAAAGGATGCTATTATGAAGTGTTCGGTGAGCATTATTAATGTTGCCCAACTATGTATAACCTAGAGAGGGGTGAATGGATTTCTAAAAAAAATTAGTTAGACTAAAGTGCGGAATTAAATAGCTAACTGGACAGAAAGAGAAGGAACAAGGTGCAAGCACGCAAATAACACAGATTTATACTGGTCCGGTCTATCGAGACCTACATCTGGTCCCCAAACAACCTCTTGGGAGTTCTACTACACAACGTACAAGTCCCTTACAAGTTATACAACAGCCACAAGATACAGACCCCTTGCTGGTCTACAAAACACCCAGCAACTGCTAGTCTTCTCTTCAACAAAATGAAGAGGAAACAACCATCTGTGTGCCACATGTCTTCTCTTCTAATAACTAGAAAGAGAAAGCAACACAAGAAATGTAATAAATTATAAGAGTGCCATTCTTGATCTTCAAACAGTCCCTTAGAGCTCTAGATCAAGGAATCAAAACAGAAAGCGATGAAGTGCAATTCTTGATCTTCAAACAGTCCTTTAGAGCTCTAGATTGCACAAGATGATTATGAGCTCTGGAAGACTTCTCTTCTTCTTAGATGATCTCTCGAGTGTGAAGAAGGCTTCGAATTAGCTTGTGGATTGTCTTCTTCTTTTTAGTGGAGCTCTTGGATTATCTTACTGGGTATTCTCTTTTTGGTTCCATATGTCTAATCTTCTATCTCCAGCTCAAATCTAAAGGTTATATAACTTGTATTCAAAATATGCCCATTAGACAACAACATATGATCCGTTGGAGACAAACTTCCTGTTGTGTCTAACGTCTGAATTTCTTCTGAGAGTCACATAGATCTTTTGTTGTCCAGATGGCTTCACATAAACCCAGGTGCCTGCAGTCTGGTGCACTCAAATACAATATCAGACAGGTTGGTAAAACTTTCTACCAAAAATCTGAAATGGAAAGTTACACAAAAAAAAACAACTAAGCTTTTTCTTCTTTGTGCATCAGTTTAGTAGAAATCCACTAATAATATAACAGTTTAGAGTCCTAGGAAATCTAAACAGATTTAACAAGATGTCAGTCTATAGTTGTAGACATTCTCAAATTAACAATATAAAACAAAAAGAAGTGAATACAATGACCAACAAAAGTTCTGCCACAGATAGGGTCAGACAGGTTACAAGTTACATGAAAGTGAAAGTTTATTGAGCAAATACTTAGATCTGACCAATAATCGTTTAAGAAATAAGACACATAATCGATTAGAAACACACTTAATTGAAGTCAACGTCATATACTTGAAGATACAAGTAATCAAAGTGAAACAACTTATAAATCGAAGCTGGATATAAGGGTTAATCGATTTGAGAAGATAAAAATAATCGAAGTTAAGTTTAAGTATCAAAATAGATTAATCATAACATAATAATCGATTAGACTCAAGATAGTAATTAAAGCTTGTAAGTGTCGAGAGTATAATCGATTAGAGCAGTAACCGATTAATCGTGAAAAGTAATTGAAATGTCAATTGATAAGGCTAATCAATTTGATCGATAACGATAATCGAAGTGAAGATAGATTAATCGATTATACACACGTTAAGACTAATCGATTAGATAGATATCAGTAATCGAAGTGAAACGGTTAATTGATTAGAGCTGTAACATTAATCGAAGTCGATAACCAAAGCACCTAATCGATTAGGTCTATAATGATAACCAAAGTTAAAACTTAAAACACATAATCAATTAGGTCTATAACAATAATCGAAGTTGAAACTTAAGCACATAATCGATTAGAGTTATGACGTTAATCAAAGTTGAAACTCGAGCACTCAATTGATTACAGTTATAATGTTAATCGAAGTTAACACACTTAATCGATTAGAGCTATAATGATAACGAAGTTGAAACTTGAGCACTCAATCGATTACAGTTATAATGTTAATCGAAGTTAACACATTTAATCGATAGGAGCTATAATGCTCACGAAGTTGAAACTTAAGCACATAATTCTATTAAAGTTATAACATTAATCAAAGTCGAAACTTGAGCACTCAATTGATTAGAATTATAACATTAATCGAAGTTGAAACTTAACACACTTAATCGCTAGAGCTATAACGTTAATCGAAGTGAGTCAAATGATCGAATAGAAGACATAATCGATTAATCGAAGTCGATAACTTATAAATAAGATGTTAATTGATTAGCGATAGAGACTTAATCGATATACTAGTTAAGTCAATAATCGATATGACCATAAATCTTTCGAAATCGATTAAGTCTAGAACAGAATATGTAACATTGAAATTAATAGGATAAAAAATAAATTAAATTAAGAAATTAAAGGAAATATAAATAATAGTTATTGCTGACAATTTAATTGTTTGCTATCATCAAAATATGGGAGTAAAATAAAGACACAAATTGCTCAACAATTAATCTTTGATAATGGAGTAGGATTCTTGAAGCATCCAAACCAGGTTCCAACTGATGTTGATCTGATCATTTTGCATTTGGATGTGATTGTGTTGCAGGTAAAATTTACTAATGTACTAGATGAATAATACAAGACAAAAAACTTTCTAGTTATATGGCATTATATTTTTCTAATGGAGATGTTGATGTTCTTAATGCGTTTTGTTCTAATTAATTGATTACATTTATATTTTATACGTATTACATCGCTAAAGCATATTGAAAGTGGCACATTGCGGCTAGCTGTGGCACATTGTCCTAGTTATTATTACGGAGTATTTAGAATGTCAAATGCCTTCATATCTAATAGAGGCCTATAAGAGTTTAATTGTAGTTGTTTGCCTTTTTAGTGACCAATTCCTCGATTGTTGTATCCATGGATCTCTTGATTCTTGACATAGTTATTCTTTTTTTTTTTTTTCATTTTGTGTGGATCTCTTTGTTGCGTGCTTATAGCTCTAATATTTGATTGGATAGTGACTTTTACAAATTATAATGACGTCAACAAGTAAATCTTACAATGTAAGTTTTAAATTTTTTGATCAACATTTTTTCGCTAATCTATCTAGTATTTTTTGCTTGCATAAATTAATTTGAATGTCCATAAATATATGTCAAATACTGGTGATACTCAAGCAAATGAGGGTGCAAGTTCAAGTCCTAATGTTGCCATGCAAACAAGTGTTGTTGCAATCTCCACTTCTTCACAGTCAAGGTTAAAGAGGAAAGAAATGAGTGCAAGATCAAATGTATGAGAGCATTTCACAAAGATTGAAGGATAAAAATATAAGTGCAATTATTATGATCAAATTTATAATTGCAATACATCAATATGTAGGACGAGCACACTACGAATACATTCGAGTGTTAGATGCAAGAAATATCCTTTTAGTGCAGCCAACACTGTTGATAACAGACACATACAAATTAGTCTTCAACCCTCTAGCAACTCATTCGAAAAGCATTGGCATATACGATCATTATTGATGAACTTCCATTTAGATTTGTTGAAGGACAAGACTTCAAATATTTTTTGTAATGTTGCACAACTCAAATTTGTTATTAATGCCTTTAAGAACCACAATTGCAAGAGATCATTATGAAGTTTATGTAGAGGAGATGTTTAAGTTGAAAACATTTTTGAAAAACAATTGTCGAAGGATTTGTCTCACAACAGACACATGGACATTATTACAGAGGTTTAATTATGTGTGTCTAACAACCCACTTTATTGATAATGACTGGAAGTTGAATAAAAAAATCTTAAACTTTTGTCCAATTTCTAATCATAAAGGTGAGGCCATTGACAAGACAATCGAGAAGTGCTTGAATAGTTGGGGCATTGAGAAGATTATGACTATTACAATTGATAATGCTAGTTCCAATGATCTTGCTATTGCATATTTGAAGAGGAGAATTAACAATTGGGATGAGAGTGTTCTAAATGGAGAGTTTCTTCATATGAGATGTACTGCACACATCATGAATTTAATTGTGAATGATTGTCTTAAATTAGCAAATGATTCAGTTGCTCGTGTTTGAATTGCCGTGAGGTATGTGAGACAATCTCCATCAAGACTGCAAAAATCCAAGTGTTGTGTTGAAGAAGAAAAAATTCGAAGTAAGAGCTTACTTTGTCATGATGTTCCTACAAGGTGAACTCAACCTTTATGATGTTTAATACTACCCAGAAATTTGAAAAGGCAAGAGCAAGATCTTTTTTTCACAAGTGAACTTAGTGATGGAAATGGTTTAGGAAAGCCTTATATGAAGTTTGAGAAAATGTTAGAGAATTGGCCAAATTGTTAGAGAGCTTCCACGATCTTATTATGAGGGTTGCAGGTGCATTATATCACTTTTAACACCTACTTTCATGAAATTAGCAATATTGCCTGTCTGTTAAAAGAATGGTGTGATCGTGAAGATTATGTTTTCAGTGAAATAGTTTTCAAAATAAAATAAGAGTATGATAAAAATTGGAGAAATCCAGAATGACTAAATCTCATGATATTTATTTATGTGCTTTTTTATCTTTGGTACAAACTTGAGTATGTTGAATTTGGAATGTCTTAAATATATGAAAGTTAAAAAGCTTTGTCCTTGAGCAAGAAGGTGAAAGCCACACTTTTTGCTTTGTATGATGAATATAAAAATGTGAATACAATTCCAAGAGGACGGCAAAGAAGCAGAGTTCAAAGTGCATCTTCAAGTTCTAGTGTGACTGTAGTAGATGATGAACAATCGGTTTTAAAAATGTCAATTCTAAAATTCCAATTCAAGCAACACAAGGCTATAAGGGAAAGTGAAGATGTCAAGTATGAGTTAGTTAAATATTTAGATGAAGAGACAGAAGATGATGTCGACTCATTTGATATTTTAACTTGATCGAAAGTCAATAATACGAGATTTCTATTCTCACACTAGTGGCACATGATGTGCTAGCTATTCTGCTCTTTATTGTAGCATCATAATCGACATTTAGCACTGGTGGTTGTGTTCTTGATGCCTTTACAAGTTCTTTGTCTTCGGAGATAGTAGAAGCACTTATTTGCACTCAAGATTGGATTTGGATATCAAAAGATTGAATTAATGTTAAAGAGAAATTAGGGGAAGTTGAACCACTAAATGAAAGTAATATTTATTTTTATTTATTTATTTATGCAATGATCATTATATCCTTGTTTTTATACTGAAATAATTCTCTCTCTCTCTCCCTCTGTCTCTGCAAAACTTTCTTGTGTCACATGTGCACCTATTGACATTGATATTACACGAATATGGGTAAGCATTTCTTATAGTGTTATATGTTTTTTTTTTTTTTTGAAAATATAGTTGTTAGACTATGTTCTAGCATGACATACAAGTTATTTGCTTTCTATGTAGGTTTTTGATGAATGCAAGATTTGCAAGGCAAGAGGATATTAAACTTAGGACATGTTTGAGGATATCTAGCCAAAAAATATATATTTGGGGCTAAAGCACATTGTCTTCGGATGAATGTTTGGACTTGGATTAGCTTTTAACTTTTATTAAGTTTGGGAGTTGTAATGTTTTATTGTCTTCTTAAGAATGTTAGTGTTTGTAAGTTTAACTTTAGTGTTGTATTGGGAACACCCAACTACTAACTTTGTATCTCTTGTGACTTGTATTGTGTTTGTAAGTTTGACTACTTTATCCTCTTATGAACTACTAACTTTTTCTGATCAAAAAAAAAAAAAAACTACCAACTTTTATCTCTTGTGACTTGTATTGTGTTTGCAGGTTTGACTATTTTATCCTCCTATGACTTTCAATCTTGTTTTGAGTCACTAAAAGTAAGCCTTAGTGTGGGAATGCCTCTTTTTTTGGCATTCTGAGAATTTCTCTTGTTTAGTTGTTTGTCTCTTATATTTATCAAAACGTAATGTGATTGTTGGTTTATGTATTACTTTTACAATAGTCTCTTTGTCATGAATGTGGAGATATAATTGGTTGGTTTGCTTGTATTACTTTTTATAGTAGTCTCTTTGTCATAGGCTCCCACTGATTGGAATCTATAGACATATACAAGATGAACCAGCTCAGAGAAATTATTAGAGAGCTGGAAAAAAGACTTTTACGATGGAATCACATCTAAAAGGACAACCTTCTTCATTTTGTGATCAGAATTTGAATTTGTTACTTTATGTTGTTAAGTGAAGCGCACCTAATTCCTCCAAAAGTTGGTCTTGAATTACTAAAAAGTCTCATCTTGTTACCTTTTCTACTAAAGTTTTTGTGGATTTTTTATTTCTTGCATGGGAAAATGTCACAGGCTTAGCCAACATGAGAAAGTGATCACATGTTAATATTTCTTTTAACCATCCTGACGTCCAAGAAAATTCTTGATCGATTGATCTTGAACCATCCCAAACTTGGCTTACAATTTTTGCTTTCTTCACTTGGCATAAGTTTATTCTCTAATGGTTTGGTCAGTTTCAAAATAAAGTATACACAGATCAAAGCCCACAACTCATAGGTTAAAGTCCATGTAAAACCAGACTGCAAACCACATCTAAATAGGCCAACGTGTTAACGCCCGGAAGCTAAAACCAGATCGTAAACCAGACCCACATGTTAAAGCCCGCATGTCAAAACATATGTAAAACAAAACTGCAAATCAGATCTAAATAAGTCCACAGATTAAAACCCCAAAAGCCCAACCTGAACAGTAAAATCGAACCAGTTTGATTCGATTCAATTAGTGGTGAATCCAAACTTGGTTCGGTTCAGTTCGGGTTGAAAGAAACTTTGATTTAGTTTAGTTTTCCCATAAAACCATGAAACTAGACAAACCAAACTGTGCACATCCTTACGTGGACAGAGTCTATCAAGGATTATGATTTTGACATTTCCTACCATCCAGGCAAAGCCAATGTGGTGGCTAACGCACTAGGTAGGAAGGCTATGGTGTCCCACCTTATGATTCTTTTTGATAGGTGGTGGATTCTTCTTTCTTAGTGCCCAGAGGAGATGGTAGAGCAGTGTTAACTAATTTGATCAGCAAACATGCATTGTATCACTTAATTATTGAGGCTCAACGAACAGATCCAGAGTTACCGCAAGTGTTGCAATGGCTAGAGATAGAACTGTAAGATGATAACACAGTCAAATTTAGAGGTAGAATGTATGTTCTTGAAGAAGAAGAGTTGAGGGGTTGTGTATTGGATGAAGCACCCCGTTTGCGATATGCTATTCACCAAGATGTATCACTATCTAAATAAACATTTTTGGTAGCCAGGGATGAAGAAGAACATAGTTGAGTATGTTGCGAGATGTCTTATATGCTAGCAGGTGAAGGCAGAGCAGCAGAAGTCAGGAGGTCTACTCCAGTCGTTACCAATTCCAGACTAGAAATGGCATGTGACCATGGATTTTATGATGGGCCTGCCTTTAACTCCCGGCAAGTGGGATGCGATTTGGGTGATAGTGGATCAATTGACCAAATCAATTCACTTTTTACTCATTAAGAAAGATTGGTCAATCAGCAAGTTGGCAAAGTTGTTTGTGGACAAGATTGTAACTCTGCATGAGGTGCCTCTTTCCATTGTGTCAGATAGAGATCTTAGATTCACCTTAGGTTTTTGGCAGAGTTTTCATAAGCCTTTGGATCACTAAGGTCAAGGGCCTTTGAGTCAAACTAAAACCTGAATTATTGTGGGAGTAGAGGGATGAAATATCTTTAATCGTGAGCTGCCATGTAGCCTTGCATTGAAAGGAGAGGGATGTGTGGGCCCAATTTAGTTGACCAAGAAGTATCCCCTTAGTTATTGACCTTAATTAATGAGATCCTATAAAACTAACAACTTCGGCATCAACAAGGTTATCTTTATCTCTTTTTTTTCCCCCTCGAATTATCGTCAATGGAGGGGATTAAGAACCGTGATGGATAGTCATCATAATTAACCAGACAAGCCTCGATGACATGCCCCTTCTTGGGTTTTGTATCTAGCTTAATAGAAAAACTCCCCAAATTTAACATAGAGAACTTGAGTAGAGATGACAAGTTAGATTCAGTGCAAATTTAAAGTAGATCGATGATCATATCTGTTATATTATTGATTTAGAAAGATTAGTTTTTTTCTCCTTCGTTAACTTGCATATAAATCAAGAATCGATTAGATAATCAAATTCTTAATATACCATAGATTCATTCAGAAGAAATTTGTATTAAATACTGGTGTAATACTTACTACACCGCATGCAACATAGAGAGGTTGAGGTGGATTACAACACTTCACCTCCTCCCGCCACTTGTCCCACTTACTTTCTTATTTTTTGACTTTTTTAGGTGGAGACAAAGAAAAGGTTGAGTCGTCTGATAACTTTTGTTGATGTCATTTTCTACTCACCTCTATTTGAAAGAAGTTATCGATTCATTCTCGCTATTTAAAAAGAAGTAAAATTATCACGTCCATCATAGATTTATCACTTTCAAATATAAAATTATCACTTTCATTTTCAAAGTACAATTTTATCACTTCATAGCTGTTTTAGTTTTGGCACATGCTACTAAATTTTATCACTTCGAGTGTAGTTTTATCACTTCCTATGCAAACCTATCACTTCTAAAGTCCAATTTTATCACATCTTATGTAATTTAGTTTTATCACTTCTAACATAACATGATCACTCTCAAGTGCATTTTTATCCGTTCCTACGCAAAATTATAATTTCAAAGTAAAAATTTATCACTTTCGAACATTTTATCACCTCCTACACAAATAAACTGATAAAATATTTGGAAGTGATAATTTCTGCTTGTAAGTGATAAGTTTGCATAGTAAGCGATAAAACTATATTATAAAGTGATAAAGTGATAAAAACTGAAATAACAAAGAAGTAATAAAAATATGCTTTGGAAGTGATAGCTTTGCATAGATAGTGATAAAACTACATTACAAAGTGTTAAAATTAAGTAGTAAGTGATAACATTGAAACAAGTAGGAAGTGATAAAAATGTGTTTTGAATGTGATAAAAATGCTCTTCGAAGTGATAATTTCGAAGTTAGAAGTGATAAATATGTATTGGAAGTGATAAATTGGGAAGCGGCCAGACTAAAACATGAAGAAATTAATTACCTCCTTTAAATAGAGGTGTGTGGAAAAAGACAGTAATAAAATATGCGAGAGAGTTGTACCTTTTATTTATCTCTACTCCAAAAAGTCAAAAAGTAAGTGGGACAAGTGGCGAGAAGATGTGAAGTGTTGTAATCCACCTCAACCTCTTTATAACGCTTGCAGTGTAGTAAGTATTACTCGTCATTATTGTTACGTATATTGATTTAAAAAAGACAAACAATTAGATCATCTATTACCATTTACATCCCTAAGCTCAAGTCTGAGTCCCCACCCCCCCCCCCCCCCCCCAAAAAAAAATAAAATAAAAATAAAAATAAAAAAATAAATAAAATAAAAAAATAAAAAAATCCTCACAAATATGTAAGGATTATCTTTGTATAACCCTCTTTACTTGCAAATATCAGATATATCCCTCTTATTTACTGAATATCATATATATCTTTGTTATGATAACATTCTATCAAAAGTGTCTCTAGATATTATATCACTTTAATGAGGGTATATATGATATTGCATAATATCATACATACTCTCGTTATGATAACATTTTATCCAAAGTGTCACTGGGAGATATTATATCATTTTAACGAGGATATATATAATATTTCATAAATAAGAGTGACATATCTGATATTTTTCATGTAAGAAGGGTTATATGAAAGTAACCCAACATGTATATATAATTAACCTTGAAGAAATAAGCGGGTCCCACGTTGCTGCCGCACGCTACAGCGGGGTCCATCCAACAGGCACCGTTGAAGCGCAGATATCCCGCGGTACAGAGCGACCCTGTGCGTGCAGCACCGTTGAGCCGCCAAATTCTCTTCCTCTGGCTGCCCGCCGGACACGTGGCGTCCCCATGCCCTTCGCGCCACGGTGAATCCTCGTATCGTGGCACCGGTCGTCAGCACGGCCTCCACAGCCGCCGCTGAGCTCCCCCCCTTCCCCGACGCGTTCCTCCAACCCTTCAAGCCCAGGGGCGGCGGCGCGGGCGCGGTGAAGCAGGTCGCCACTCGCCAATGGCCGCGATGGCGACGAAGGGGACAGCGGCTTGCTCCCGTATCGTCCTCTTCCACCACCGCCCTCAGGTGCCCAACCTAATTCCCACTTCACATCCCCGTGTTCTTGTAACATCTCACTGGTACTTTTGAAACCTCGAATGTCGAGGGGCAAAGATCAGCTCGTGGCGAGTTTTGCCCATTTCATCTTCACTTTTCTTTTCTTTTTTCCCTATTTGGTGAGAGAGGTGTCTTTTCTCCCCTAATGGGACATTGGCCGCTGGCTGCTGCAGCTTCGATTCTGGTTCTGATGGGCAATTTTTTGTTCTCGTGAACTGTAGTTGCCGGCGATAAGGAGTTCAGCCTGTTCGAGGAGGATCGGCAGGAGCCGAACAAGCAGGTTGCGCGTATGTGCCCGGTATTCGCGAACAGAGGAGTTTTCGACGCGCATTCAAGGTTATCTCTCTGAATTGGGGCTTGAGATTCGCATTGCGATCTTATGCGGTATTATGTGCTTTGCTTGATCGACGAGGGGCTGGATTCTGGAATTTTCGTGGGAATTAGTTGCGTTGGTGCTTTTCTAATTTTGCATGTCGACTTATTTGATCTGAATCCGTGATCTGTTAGGGACAGTCTTTAGCTAGTGTATGTGTATTAAGAATATACACATTGACATGGACTATCTCAATAATGGTCATATATTGGATAATTTGTCTCTTGTAACTGTAATGAAACTGAGGAATTTGGGAAATCTTGTGCTGGTATGAACTTCCGTAAGGACTTTCTAGATCTTTTTTCTTACGAAGACAAGTTATTTTCTGTACAGGGCTTGACAAGCACATGAGAATCCATTAAATTAGGAAATAGGCGAAGGCAACAACAGATTGTCTGTCTTCTGCCTTTTCGTACAACATAGCAAACCTATGACCAGATAAGCCTGTAACGGAGTTGTATTCAATTGAAGGAAGCTTCCAGTGGAATTTAATTTTCAGGAGGGATCTTACCGAAACTGAAATACAGGAATTGTTGTCCTCAATGAGAATTATTAATGAAGTCAAGATGAACATGAACCAGAAGACAGAAGGAGGTGGAATTGGAGTAGTAGAGGGACATTTTCAGTGAATATTCTTACAAAGCTGTTAGATGATGATGGGATGAGAGTGGGTTGGAACAAGATAGCCTGATGTAAGCTATTACCCATCAGGATAAGGATCTTTATGTGGAAATTATTGTTGAGAAGACTTCCAATCAATGATAGAACCAAGAAGATATTCAACATTCAAACTTTCAAATGCATTTTCTGTGGAATGTTTGAAAAATCTGCTGATCATCTCTTTGCAACTGTGGAATAATCAAAGTGATATGGAGGTCCTTATGTATACTTCTCAAGGTTCATTGGGGTGTTGGACTTGATATATTGGTGGTATAATTTCAATCCTAATTATACCTATTCTCAACTTTGGAGGTTGTTCTTGCCTGCAATGCTATGGGCCATCTGGAATGAGAGGAATAAGAGAAGATTCAGAGAAGATTTCAGTAATGCATCTGATATCATCCGAAGAGCAGTCAATTGGGTCAGTGATTGGGGGCTGCTGTTGGTATTATTGACACCAACAATCCTTCCTTTCTTGTCATTAAGGCCAGTCAGTGGAGGGTTTTGTTTATCTGCTAAGAGAGTCTGAGAGTCCTTTTCTTTGAGAACAGGGTCTTATTCTTTTTATTATCTCGATAAATTTTTTTTTTTCTCTTTGCTGGAGTTTGTTCTGTATTGGGGTTGGCTTGTTGCCCACCCTGCTATGTATTTCTATCTTTCATCAATGAAATGTGACTTTTGTCACCTTCCCAAAAAAAAAAAAAAAAAACCTATGACCAGATACGTGTTCATAACTGACCAGATTCATATGTTGGTTTAGACAGCATCAATGATTTGCCCAAATTGGTGGAGGAGATTGTTCAAACGTCAATTAGCACAGGGCCTAGAGGTGCACTTAGGTTGGCCCAAGGCATTCAAGCTGTTATCGGTGTTGGTGGGGAATGGCTAGCAGATGTCTCCAAGGTACAGTTCCCTTTTGTTTGCACCTCTTTGCAGCTTATGATTCAGTCTCATTTCAGGTCTGTTAATTTGTTTCTCTCACTTTTTACATTATTGATGCATTAGTTCTTCATTTTCCATTTTTTTAAAGGGAACTGAGCCACAAAAGATTGTTCTCTGGGTTCTATGCACATGATTTTTATACACGGGAAAAGCAAGAGTTAGTTTGGGTGAGTTAACACTTGGACAACACTGACAATGTTTTCCTATTTTTTCAGACAGTTAATTCATCAAATGCATTACCAAGCCAAATGCAGCTTGGATTAATTTCCCCTCTTTATCTTCGGAGACTGTTTGAACGCATGGGAGCAACATATATAAAGTTAGGGCAGGCATGTAGTCTGATTCTACTCTCTGTGATTATGTCTTCTAGTTAATCTATTTGTTCGTTCTTCACTTGGCACTTACATTTGATGGATTTGTATATCCCTTAACTGGATAATGGTGGTATACCACACCTTTTTGCCACCCCACTATGCCACTCACAAAAGACAAGTACCACATAGGCACCCCCTAGGTTTATCCCCACATGGGGCCTAATAATAGCTTACAAAGTGCCCATGTGGCACTTGTTTTTTGTAAGTGGCACAGTGGAGTGGCAAAGGCATGGTATGCTAGATTTCCTCTCCTCAACCCCATGCTTTCTATGTTTTTTCTACAAGTACATCTTATAGGAATCTAAATGAGGCTGAAGTTAATAGGCACTATGATTTTTTTTGGATGCATATCTCTGGCATAATGCCTTTCCTTTCTGCCATTTCATCTTTGTGTATGTAATTGCATCAGTTATTCATGTTGGTAAGCAGTGTAACAAGAATGGTGAGAGGGGCGAGCGGGAGAGCGCGAGGGGCAAATCCTTTTTAGGCCAGGTTCCCTCATGTCTTAGGAGCGAACATGGTGCCTCTGGGGAGAGCCCCGGTGGGTGCATGGTGATGCTTCTCTTGTGGAGGCAGAGTTCATGGGTGGGAGGTGTGCCCTTTGAGGAGGAGGCCTTCGTTCGTGGAGGTGGTGAGGACAGGGGCTGGGGGGTGATCTCCGCCGCAGCAGAGAGTCGAGATTAATGAGTCATCGTTCGGGGCTGGGATATGCCCAAGTCACCATTAGGAGCTCCGAGGTTCTTGTCCGGAGGAAGGAAGACTACCGCCGTTGTTGCCAGTACACAGTTCTGTCCAGAGAGGGGGATGTGAGAGAGGTCTTGGCGCTGCTGCATGATAGATGTGCATGGAGGGTTGGGAGGTCAGGAGGATAGATTCGAAGTTGTTTCTGGTGTCGGGGCCAACGCAGGAGATGGTGGCGGAGCTGATTGAGGCTGGGATCTTGGCGCGCGAATCACTGGTGGTCAGGATTGCAGCCTTGGGACTTCTTCATGGCCACCTACCTGAGCCCCAGGGTGGTGATGTTTGACATCGCTCTTGTGGGCCTTCCCTCTTGTTGATGGATAAAGGCCTCATATAGAGCTTCTAGAGGACTTAGCCGACTTGGTTGGTGTGTTGTCTTGGTCACCTCCGAAGTCTTCCTGGTTGGGGACGGTTGTTAGGGTGAGGGTGGCGGCGTGGGAAACCATCCCTTAAGTGGTGGAGGTGGCTGTAGATGGGTGCTCCACGGTGATTAGGTTGATGAAGTTGGAGGATCTGGCGGCGGCGCTGGGGGTGACAATAAGGGAAGGGAGCTACGGTTTCCCCAGGGGCGGTGGCTAGAGGAAGGAAATGAGTTGGGCGTACGCGTCGGGCACATGTGCGTTCCAAATTGCCTGCCCTCTTCTTGGGCTCCAGCGGATCCTGGACCGATTTTGGATCGGTGCCCGAGTGCCCGAGTACGGTCATCGGGCCGACCTGATGATTTACTCGGTCCCGATACTGGGTATAGGCCTACGGACCTCCGTCTTCCTCACCGTATAGCTGCTGGTTCGAGCTGGCCGCCAAGTTTGTAGGTGATTGCGGTGGCTCTTGCCTCCGAACTGCATCACTCGAGTGTTGAGCCTCCCCGGAGCTAACGAGGATTGTCGCCGACTGGCCCTAATAGTAAGGGCAAGGGGATTGAGGAGCTGCCGAGCTGCTCCATGAATCCGGAGGCCTTACGTCTGTGATAGGGGAGCGGGAGCCACCCTAGTGCCTGGAGGATGGTCGATGGACCGGGAGACCCCTGGAGGGCTCAGTGCCTCCCTGTGAAGCCTTCCCCGCATTTTGTGGCTCAGAGGTGGCTACTAGTCTAGAGGCCCCTTACCACGGTGCCGTAAGGGTCTCTCCGAGAAGGATTCTGGGACTCGGGAGAAAGCCTACTCATTTGAAGGCCACGTGAGCCTGTTCGGCTGAAGACTTAATGATGTCTGCACCTATAGTAGACCGGGCAGTGATCACTCATGTGGAGGTTGAGGAGGGGAATGACAGGGTAGATATCGATTAGGTGGATGTTGACCTCGGGTGCATGGATGTTGGGCATGTGGAGGAGGGGGACCAGATGTCTGGGAGCTCCAAGGAGACTGTGGAAGGGGTTGTAGAGGGGATGGTGGGGGATGACGGAGATCTTGAGGGGGACCCCAAGGGAGGCCATGCTTCATCCCAACTCCCAAGGGGACCTTGGGAGAGCAAAGTTGAAAGACATTATTACCTAGATAGAGAGAGTGGTGGAGACATAGGCTAGACAGGTGGTTGAAGTAATTGGGGTGTCCTTTGAGGGGATGAACAAAGACATCCACTGTGTCTTCTTTAAATTACAAAAGAGGTCGCAGTTGGGGGTTGCAAGAGGGGTGCGAAGCGAGAAGATGGGCAAAAAAAAATGGAGGGGGAGATGTGCCCGGAGAATGGGAGGGAGGGGGTGGATAATGTGATTAGTTGTCGATGAAGATCATGTCTTGGAATATCAAGGGTCTTGGAGGGAGGGAGAAGAGAGAAGCTATCAGGGATATTATCTAGAGGTTGAGAGTTGACATTTTGTGTATACAGGAGACGAAGTCTGAAGAGATGGGGGAGGACTTTTGGAGGGGTTGGGGGCATGGTTGGCAGTACCGGCCGATACCGGTACGTACCGGTATCGGCTGGCACCGGTACCCTGGGTATCGGCCGGTACCGACCGGTACCGGACCGGTACTGGGCCGGTACCGACCGGTACGTACCGGTACCCACCGATACCGGTACCGATATTGCCATCCTTGGTCGGGGGGGGGGGGGTGTTAGGCTCCTAAAAGGGGCCGTTTCTCCAGTAGTGGGTAGGGCTGGTGGCATCCTGGTGCTCTGGAACGATTATATGGTACATGAGGTGGATAGGAGGGTGGGAAGATATGAAATCTCTATCTCTTTCAGATGTGTGGAGGATGCGTTTGAGTGGGATTTCACTGGCATTTATGGACCTTAGGGGAGGAAGGAGAAGAAGATGCTACGGAAGGAACTCAGATCATAGCATTCATTCTCCAGCAGGCCGTGGCTATTGGCAGGGGATTTTAATGCTGTTGTGTCCTAGGTAGAAAGATTGAAAGGGGTCTATAGTGTGGGGCCTATGCAGGACTTCAGTCTATTCATTCACCAGGCAATGTTGATTAATGTTGTTACTGATAATGTTTTTTATACATAGTCTAACCTCAGGAGGAACCCCAGCTTATCCAGGCTTGACAGGTTCTTGGTGACAACAAAGTGGGAAAGCCATTTCCCTAATTTGGAGGCTTCCTGTCTGCAGAGGCATGTGTCAGATCATAAGCCGATTCTATTGGACTCAAATCATCATCTCCGTCATAGGCCTTGATTCAGGATAGAACAATGTTGGATTATGTAGGAGGATTTTTTGGATATTGATATTGTGGAGCAGGCTTGGTGCTCCGGTCTCTATATGGATCAGCTATGGCTAGATTGGTAGGTAATCTCAAGGCAGTGGCTAAAGCTCTAAGTGCCTGGAGTGCAGAGAAGAAAAAGGTAGCAGTGTCAGAAAGGAAGGATATTC
This sequence comes from Zantedeschia hybrid cultivar, assembly GCA_030544215.1. Classification (NCBI taxonomy): domain Eukaryota; kingdom Viridiplantae; phylum Streptophyta; class Magnoliopsida; order Alismatales; family Araceae; genus Zantedeschia; species Zantedeschia hybrid cultivar. The sequence goes on from JARZZO010000005.1 coordinate 14,982,764, forward strand.
TGGAGGAGGTCCATACACTGGAGGCTCTGGAGGAGGTTGGACTACTTGATGAGGGGGACTGTAATTGGAGAGAGCACATCAACAAGCAATACCAGGAGATCCTTGCAAAAGAGGAAATGTATTGGAAGCAGAGATCCAGGGAGAGATGGATTTAGGAAGGTGACAACAATATGGCCTTCTTTTACAGGATGGCTTCAAGAAGGAGAAGAAGAAATCATATCTCAGCTCTTAGATGTGGAGAACTAGCAGGGAGGAGATTTTTGAGCTCATTATTCACTTCTCCTCTCAGTTGTTCTCAGAGAAGGGCCAGACTAGGCCGTTCTTCAGTGGAGGCTTTCAAGTGGTTCTGTCAGATGAGGATAGGGAAGGCCTATTGGCCCCTTTCTCTTTGGAAGAGCTGAGAGGTGTAGTTTTCTCTCTGGCAGGGGACAAAGCGCTTGGCCTAGATGGATTTTCCTTGCTATTTTTTTCCACCATGTTGGGAGATCATTCACTGTTTGTTGCTATAGGCTACCGTAAAATTTCATGAGGGAAAGGCCCATTTGAGGGGTATCAACAAGACATTCATTGTGCTTATCCCTAAGAGGGAGGGTGCGGATACTCTGATAGACTTTAGACCCATTAGTCTATTGAATGGGGTATATAAGATCATTTTCAAGATGCTGGCTATCCGACTTGAGAAGGTGATTGGCAAGTTGGTTAGTCTTAATCAAAGTGCTTTCATCAGAGGAAGACAGATTCATGAGGGTTTTATGGTGGCTCATGAATGTCTGCACTCGATGAAGTCTCAGAGGAGAAGTGGTATTGTTCTTAAGCTTGACTTTGAAAAACAATATGATAGAGTGAAGTGGTCTTGTCTGTTTGATGTTTTGGCTAAGATGTGCTTTGGTGACAAATGGATCTCTTGAATCAGAGCTTGTGCCTCATCAACTCCTTTGCCATCTTGGTTAATGGGGAGCCGACTACCTCTTGCCTTAGTGGGAGAGGACTCAGACAGGGGGATCCTCTCTCCCCATTATTCTTTGTCCTAGTGGCTCAGATTCTGAGTTGTATGTGGGACCGGGCGGTGGCAACATGGCTGATATCTGGCTTCCAGGCAGGCCGCCGGGACATGACCGTCTCTCACCTTCAGTATGCAGATGACACTATTTTGTTCTGTTCAGGAGGAGAGGAATAGATCTTCCTCATAAGGTTGATACTTAGAGTTCTTGGATGTGGTGACTGGACTTAGGGTGAATTTTCAGAAGAGTGCAGTTTTTGGGATTAATGTACCAGTTGAGTTTCTGGGAAGGGCGGCCACCATTCTGGGTTGTCAGCTAGGATCCTTTCCTGTTACCTATTTGGGGTTGCCTTTGTCTCTGCGACATATCCAGTGTAGTGACTGGCAACCTGTGATTTAGAAGTTCCAATCTAGGTTGGTTGGATGGAAGGGCCGCCTACTGTCATATGGTAGGAAGTTGACATTATGCCAGGCTGTCTTAGACAGTTTATTGATCTTCTATCTTTCTCTGTTTAGAATTCCCAAATCGGTGGCAGGGCAGCTTGAAGGTATTCGAAGCAGATTCTTTTAGGGAGGTGATTCTGATAATCCTAAGAAGGGTTTCCATGATATTTGCTGGGATAGAGTCTGTAAGAGCAAATAGAATGGGGGCTTGGGCATTAAAAATCTTAGAGACGTCAATCTGGCTCTTTTGGCTAAATGGCTTTGGAAGTTTGGACAGAATCACTATGCTTTATGGAGGGAGGTGATTGTGGAGAACTATTATGCTAGGGGCAAAGTCTGGGACTTCCGGTTGCCTTGTGAGTATAATGTATCTCATATTCAGAAAGGTATTATGGAGGCGGTAGATGTGATGGTGACGGCTTCTCGTTTTGTCTTGGGAGATGGCAAGTCATGCTTATTCTAGACTGATAGGTGGGCAGGACCGGTGAGACTTTCTTAGGACTTCCCGAGACTGTTCAACATTGCTGTAGATCCGATAGCTCGGGTGGAGCAGATAGTAGACAAAACTGGAGGTCATGTTGTCTGGACCCCACTTTTTAGAAGGAATCTTAGAGAGGAGGAGATTCAGGAGTGTGCTGCTCTCCTAGAGACGCTTCAGGGGTTTAGTTTGGATGCATGTCGTGTAGACGCTCTTAAGTGGTTGTGGACGGCTAGTGGCGACTTCTCAGTCAGATCAACTTATGCCGTTATTGCAGATGCGGGCTTGTGGTCTACTGTGGCTTGTCAGATTTGGGATCCGCGGTCTCCATTGAAGGTGAAAATTCTGAACTGGAGGATATCCAATGGGAAGATGCCAATGGTTGACTGATTGATTCGGTTCGAGTGTGACAATCCACCTATATGTAGTATGTTTGGATAAGATAATGAGGACAATGATGACCTTTTTGTCCAATGCTCCTTCTCTACCGAGATATGGTCTAGTCTACTCATGGATGGCAGTACCGATACCGATATCGGTGGGTATCGGTACCGGTACGTACCGGCCGATACCGGCTCAGTACTGACCGATACCCTTTAAACCATGGGTGCCGGTGCTGGCTGATACCGGTACGTACCGGTATCGGCGGGTACTGCCAACATGAGTCTACTCCAGAAGTTCTATGTGGTCAGGACCATTCAAGATTCTGTGGAGGACTTGATTCAGCTTTGGTCTTGGCATTTCCCTATGAAGGGGGATAGGATGATGTGGTGGCTGTTTCTTCATGCAACTTTGCTATTTGGACTGAAAGGAACAAGAGGATCTTTATAAGGGAATCTCTTACTCATGATAGGATTTTGTCTTTTGTCTATAATAGGGTGAAAGAATGGATGAGAGTTTGGTGTACAGATCAAGTGCATAATTCTTCCTTTGCTCTTTTAGAAGATTAGTTGTGAATCACCATCTTGGTGTTTTATAGAGCGAGTTTGAGAGAGCCTTTATTCCATACTTGTAACTTTGGTTTTCATTTTATACTATGCAGTGGTACCATCCACTTTCCAAAAAAAAGCATCAATTATTTTAGGTAATGTTTGTCGATATGCATGGGTATTAATAGAAAACACATGACAAATACATTGAAAAACTATAAAATAAAATGGCTAGTTTCATGTTGATATGTTTTATCGATGATCATAGACTTGTAAATAAAAAGTATACAAAGCTATTATCTAATGGAAGAAATGGAAATGTGTAAGAAGTTGATGGATTTAGAGAGATATAATCAAAACGGTGCGTCTAACTTGAGCTAAACTTTGTATAAATAGCATTAGAGTTAGATTCTAAGTTTTGTTGATTGTCAAATATGTTTGAATAAAGTGAAACTATATATGATGTTATGATGGTTGATGAGCTTTTGAATACTTGATGGCCAGGTTTGCCATCTTGGATCTTGGCTTCATCTTTAGGGGGGGGGGGTGTTGGAGAGAAGAGATGTCGCTCGAAGAAATCTCAGTAAAATCTTGGGACATTTCTGTACAGTAATATATGATATATGTATACACATATGTATCATATTATATGTTATATATATATATATATATATGTGTGTGTGTGTGTATGTGTGTGCGTGTGCGCGTGCATTGTGGACATACGTGTGTGTATATGATGTGAGATGGGAAGCGGAAAACCGATGAATGGCACATAGGCCTAGAGAGAGGGGAAGACATGGGATAGAGGAGAGGAAGAAGTTGGGTAAGAACAGAGAAGGGGGAAGAAGGAGACAAACCAGGGCTTGGCGCCCTCACTCTCACAATCCCATTACAGGACCATTATACACATAAGAACAATGTAGAACATTCTATTCTCCCTTTCCATCATCTCATCATCGGCCTTCCCAAAAGGGAAATATGAGAATATATAGGCCTCCGAAAAAAGAAGTCCTAGTACATGAAAATACCATATTGCCCCTGGGCTCTTAAAATAGGAAAAAACATGCAGACAAATAAAGAAAAGTAGAAAAGGCACTAAATGGGCCTCAATTGGGCCATACAATCAAGTCCATCAACAAATGCATCGTTGTCAAGCTCAATAGATGCCTACGCAGCTGTTGGAGCTCTTAGATTCCCATCATTCTTCTCCGGTTCGAGAAAATTCGTCCTTGAGTTTTGAAGTGCCGCAATATCCACGGGGAGATAAAGAGAACAACAAAGCAAGAAAGCACCACTGATTCCACCGAAATCACCATGTAGAGTAGAGCATCGGATTGATGTCGAAAATGTGCGTCAACATCGCACCGTATCATATTGAAATCGCCCTGCTCAGCACCAAAAGCTGCATAGTTCACAAGTGCCTGACCATATGCGGTAATGCCAAATGAACCATCAATAACGGATAAGGACGACTCTACCTTGAAAGCATCATCAGATATCAAGTGGAGTCCTGACTCAAATGCAGTATCCCAAGCGACTGCCTGGCTAGGAATGATCACAGGCAATGAATCAACTTCAAAGATGTGTTCTAAAATTAAATCCAAACCAGATGCTATAAACAGATCATGATCCTAAGCATCAGAAGGCAAAGAAGACATGTCACTAGTCTGTCCAGAATGGGTTCGACGTGCGGCACAAGTTTTGTCAACTGCTCTGGGGCTGCTGGTTGGGGATGTGCACTAGTAGAAGTAAGACTGGATCTGAAACAAAATTTAGTCTTCAAGTGCACGGATTGGAGAATGCAAATGGCTTCCTCATAGTCAAAAGTAGCATGGCGCACTTCCAACCACTCTTGTCCCATAATGACATAGAAGTCCTTTGAAGGACCAAGCTCAGTTAAAACTCTGTCAAAATAGAGAACATCTTTTGAACTAATGTTGTTTCTAAATCGTTTTGTGAACTCCATAAAAAAAACCATTTGGCATGATAACAATTTCACCCGTCTCAACAAGTAAGTCAACAACAGCTTGGGAGACAAGATTACCTTGCTAGGACGTAGTAAAAATCACCGGGACTAGCCTTTTTTGGGAAGTTGCATCATTGTCTGAAATATAGTGGACTTTATAGCTTTTGAGGCATAAAGGATGAGAAGAAGTGTTGCCTGACGAGTGGAAGGAACATTGATCACGGTCGGCCTCGCTGTAAAGAAGCCGTTGATACGATCGACACACAAAATAGAGTACGAAAGGGTGACCTCGATATGTGTGCAGAGGTGGCACATAAAACGAGTACTATCGGGGCTGATGCACGTTGGAATTAGGTTGGTCTTGTTGAGACGGTCCCAGCGGCATAGGCAACATGTAAATCGAAGCACGAATGTGGTCTTGGCGCTGGCAATGCGATAGGACCCTTAATGCACCTCCTGTGCACTGTAGCACACCCAGAGGGGGCCTTGACAAGGACCAAGACTGAACCTGCTGGCTCGGGCCACTTGTACCCTAGTTTGGTCTGACCAGGTGGTTACGTGGGGCTTAGGCCCTAGACGGGTGGACCGCTCGGGTTCGGTTCTAGCGCAGACCAAAACTAACAAGAGGCAAGGACCTGGACCAAACTAAAGGGCACCGACCCTTCTTGCCTTTCTTCCACCTCTGTCTGCCTTCAATCTCAAACCCTAATCAAAGGGAGAGGGGAGGAGAGAAGATAGTGTGACGATGGCTAGGCTCTCAGGCAGCAACTGCAGTCCAGCGGAGGGCGATGATGGTGGCGCATAGAGCAACAGAAGCAATCTACGGTGGTGGCAGTACTGGTACGGGCCGGTAACAACGGGGAGGGCTACGGCAGAAGCAATAGTAGTGCCGACAGCTTTGCTGGTAGCAGTAGCACTGGCGACATGGATGGCAGTTTCGGTCGGTACCGGTACGTACCGGCCGGTACATATTGGTACCGGCCCAGACCGGTACCGGTACCCCCATTAAGGGCCGGTACCGTAAAAAAAAAGAAAAGAAAGGGAAATTACTGTACCAGGCCGAAATTACTGTACCAGGCCGGTACCGGCCCGGTACGCCCGTGAAACACCCCTTTTAAGGGGTGTTTCACTTTCCCCTCTCACAGAAACAGATATGTGAGAGGGGTTCGTTTTTGGCAAAGAGGGGAAGGAGGGGAAAGAGCCGCTGCCGCCACCCGCCGCCGCCGCCGGAGACGTTTTCACCGTTTTGGGTGGAAGAAAAAAAGAAGGTATGATTTATATTTTAATGTAGTGATTATTTTTTAGTTGATAACTATTTCTTAGATTGTTTACGTTCATTTTCTTGGTAAAATAGACAACCCCCAATTTTGGCCCAATTAGGGGTTAAAAATTGGGATTTTTGTCTAATTACTTAAATTAAACATCAATTGAAGCCTAAAGAAGTTTCATTGTATGTTTTAAACTAGGAGTGTGCTGTCAATTGCGTTGATCGACGGTAAAATAGACAACCCCCAATTTTGGCCCTAATTAGCGGTTACAAATTGAGGCTTTTGTCTAATTACTTAAATTAAACATCAATTGAAGCCTAATTAAGCTTCATTGCATGTTTTAAACTAGGAGTGTGCTGTCAATTGCGTTGATCGATGGTTAATTAGGAGAAATCTCCAATTTTGACCCTAATTAGCAGTTAAAAATCGGGGCTTTTGTCTAATTACTTAAATTAAACATCAATTGGAGCTTAATTAAGCTTCATTGCATGTTTTAAACTAGGAGTGTGCTGTCAATTGCGTTGATCGACAGTTAATTAGGAAAAATCTCCAATTTTGGCCCTAATTAGCGGTTAAAAATTGGGACTTTTGTCTAATTACTTAAATTAAACATCAATTGGAGCCTAATTAAGCTTCATTGCATGTTTTAAACTAGTTGCATGTTTTAAACTAGGAGTGTGCTGTCAATTGCGTTGATCGACGGTTAATTAGGGGAAATCCTCAATTTTGGCCCTAATTAGTGGTTAAAAATTGGGGCTTTTGTCTAATTATGTAAATTAAACATCATTTGAAGCCTAATTAAACTTCATTGTATGTTTTAAAGTAGGAGCATAATACCAAATATTCTTATATTTGTTTCTACTTTTTTTTTTTCTTGTTGTAGGAACATGGTTGAACAGCAAGAGTAAGACCCAGGGTGGGTCCATATCACCTTAGTTAATAGTGCAAAGAGGAGAGTGAAATGCAAATATTGTGGTAAAGAGATGGGTGGTGGAATCACTCGAGGGAAAGAACATTTAGCAGGGAAGACAGGACAGGTGACAAGGTGTACTGTCTGTCCCCGACAAGTTGCCAACGAGATACGTGAATTGTTGCGTGGCCGGAAAGCACAAAAAGAGCAAAAGAATGAAGATGAGGTTGAACTCCAAGACGAAATTTCAGGTAGACATAATACAAAAGTCAAAGGGATGTATACTGCGGCCAGTGGCATTTCTATACGTGAGAGACAAAGGGCTGAACAAATTGTAGACTATAGTGATGATGATCATGATGAAGATCCTGAGATGGCTGCAGCTAGAAGAGAGAGTTTGTGGCATCAACAAGAAGACGAAGCCCGAAGGAGAGGTGATGGACCATCAACAAGAGGCACAAGTCAAGTTAGAGGCTAAGTGGGTCCTATAGACAATTATCTTTTTAGAAGACAGAGTTCTACTCGGCCAAAAATCAAGCAAGCAATGAGAGGAGTAAAAAAGTCAGCTGAAGCGGCATGACATGTTTTTAAAAGCATATGCAAATGGTTTTTGCATGTAGGTGTTCCTTCACATATTGCTCAGTCTCCTTATTTTCAGCCTATGATTGATGCAATAGCAGATCATGGTCGTGGGTTCAAAGCCCCCACACGTCGAGACATATATGGACGGGGGCTTGATGGAGAATACGAGGAACTTCAATAGTGGGTTGAAAGTTTTAAGGCAGTATGGAAGGAGAGAGGATGCACAATTATGTGCGATGGTTGGACTGGTATCACGAAGAAGTCCATGATTAATTTTCTTGTTTATTGTACAGAAGGGACAATTTTTATGAAATCTGTTGATGCATCAAACTATTCAAAGAACGCAAAATATTTATTTGGTTTGATGGATCAGATGGTGCAAGAAATTGGAGAGGAAAATGTTGTGCAGGTGATCACCGATAATGAACCAAGTTATAAAGCTGTAGGGAAGAAGTTAATGGGCAAGCACAAACACCTTTATTGGGTCCCATGTGCAGCGCATAGTCTGGACTTGATGCTTGAAGACATTGGTAAGGATCCGACTGTCAGCAAGACAGTAAAGAGAGCCCAAAGAATTACCCAATTTATTTATGGTCATCTTAGGATCTTGAACATGTTCAAAGAAAAAGCATCTGGAGGTCGAGATCTCATCCGTGCGGGGCCTACACGATTTGCATCTAATTTTATTTCTTTAGAATCTTTGCACAAATTCAGGAATGAGATCAAGGGTTTTATGTTTAATAAGGAGTTTTTGGACTATATGCGGACCACCTCCAATGAATCTAAATCTGAACATTTGGAAGTGAGAAAAATAATAGAGAATACAAAATTTTGGAGTAATATGGAGACTTATCTGAAGTTGGTGGAACCTCTCGTACATGTGTTAAAATTGGTGGATAGGGATGATAAGAATTACATGGGATATTTGTACGAGGCAATTGACATTGCTAAGGTGCACATCAAGAACGCATTTCCCAATACTTGTATGAAGTGGTGTGACCTTATTGATGTCAGATGGGAAAGCACATTACACAACGACTTGCATGCAGCTGGTAAGTGCAGTCTTATACTGTTACATGGGACATTATTTATTAAATTGACATTACTAATTATCTACCTAAATGCAAGTTATTTTTTAAATCCTCGAGTAATGTACAGTTAGCAAGTGCACATTGATGGAGAGGTGATCCAAGGTACACTAAATGTGATTGCACGCTTGTCGAGGACAGTAGAAGATAGAATTGAGGCAGAGAGACATGTATACTTAGTGAAGATCTAACTTTAAGATTTATCTAATTACTTATAATTTGAAGAGCCTATGAATTCTATTAATTGTTAATTCCATCTTTGTAGATGGAGGCTTATAGGCAAAGGCTGGAGACATATAATGAAGACTCTGTGCAAATTGCCGTAGAGAAAGTGAGCCCAGGTATACTTAGTCATTGCATTGTTGTCATATGTGCATAAGAAATGAGAACATACATTGACTAATTTTTTGGTTTCTTTTAATGATGGCACAGCTGAGTGGTGGATAATGGTGTACAACAGAGATAGGTGTTATAATCCATTGGCTTCCGTTACAGTGAGGGTTTTGAGTCAGACGACATCGACAAGCCAATGTGAAAGAAATTGGAGCACGTTCAGCCTTATACACTCAAAAATTCGTAACCGGTTAAAGGCTGAACGATTGGACAAATTGGTGTACTGCCATTACAATATGAGATTGAGGATTAAAAACATCCGGTTGAGACAACAATTGAGGGAGAAACGAGCTGCAGGGCACGCAGGAAATGTTGTTGGCCAAATTGATGTGGAAGAATTATTTGATGATGATAATCCCTTGCAGACTTGGGTTGAGATATGAGTAACTGTCGATGAGCCAATTTTTGATCCTGATGATACAGAATAGGCAGAAGGCATACTAGATAGAGCTGTTGCTAGAGATCCAGAGTTAAGAACCTCAAAAAGGCAAAAAGAAAATTCACCTCCTCCTTCACATGAGCATCAGAGTCAGACTGAGCATGTGCCTTTATTTGCACCTGATACTGAGCTTGAGCCTGCTAGACACTTAGAATCAGATAGTAGGCCAGTCACTCCTAGAATGGTTGGGCCACCATCATTCTTGAGAAGGAATACATCTACATTTGAGAGGACTAATCTGGCTGCCAGAGACGATCTTGCCATTAATTAGATGAAGCAAATTTATGCGAGGTATATACCACGAGGAAAAGGATTATTGAATCGATTGAACTTGCAAAAGGATCTAGAAAGAAAAGAAAGTCAGTAAAAATAGGCATCACAAAAGAAAAAATCAAGTAATGTCAAAAGAAAGTTAATTGTTGATTATGATCAAGATGATGATGATGATGATGATGATGGGACACAGTCTCCTAGTGATGATGCTGGTGCAGCTGCAGGTGCTACTACCAGGGGCAGAGTGTATGCACCTTCTTTCTCCTTGCATATTGACACAGGAAGAGGACAACATGAAAGTCAAGGAGATTATGATTTACAAAGTCAGTATGGACAACAGTCAGGTTATGGAGGTGGCCAACAAGAAGCAGGCATGTATAGCTGGGGAGATCGAGTAGAGTATGAAGGCTTTCAATTCCATCCACCCAGTAGCAGTTATGGGTCAGGGTCTTCTTCTTATCCTCATACTACTTCTTTGCATCATGATTATGGAATTTCATCAAGTCAATAAGCATATACTCCAATATGGATTCAAAGAGGGATGCACGACTTGGCTGCATCATTGTTTAGTTATGGTGAATATAGGGAACATATGCAACCTTATTGTGGATACCAGCAACAACAACCAGATGATGAATCAGAAGGATCTACGGGTTATTATCCATATTAGTATACTCACTTATGTTTTTCATAGGTAAGGATCGTTTGATTTTGTTAACATTTATTATTTGTAAATATTTAGTACATTAGCATAATATTTTTCATGTTTAATCTGTATGAAAATAGTCATTTTGTATGCGTTATGTGTACTTCTTTGTCTTAACCCACTTTTGTCACACCCAACACATAACTAATTAATTGTTTACATTTTTTCTGATTTTTTTCCTTATTTTACCTGATTTTTTCCTTTTTTTCTGATTTTTTTGGGCCCTTTTAAGCCCGTACCGGTCGTACCGGCCGGTACCGGTACCGGTATCGGTACTGCCATCCATGACTAGCGAGGCTAGTTCCTGCCTCCCCCTACTTTTTCTTCTTCTACTGGTTATGTTTGACAAAGTCGAGGGAGAGTGGGGAGAGAGAGAATAGAAGAAAGGGAGGATGGGTGGTGGGGTCTGGCGGGTTACTATAGAAGAAACAATACCTATACAGTAACAATAAAGAGGGAGAGAGAAACACAGTGATCCAAGAGAGAGAGGTAGACAAAAAGGAAGAGGGGATCTGAAGAAAGGAAGAAAAAGGGCTAGGGACCTGGCAGAGCGGCGAATGGTGGCATGACAGATTAAGGCTATTGAGCTTGGTCTCTGATATCAAACTGATGCGGGATGGGAAAAGGATCGATGAATGGCACAGAGGCCTAGGTAGAGGGGAAGATAGGGGGGCAGAGGAGAGGAAGAAGTTGGGAAAGAACAAAGAAGGGGGAAGAAGGAGACGAACCAGGGCTTTACGCCTTTACTCTCACAATCCCGTCACAGGACCTCACAGGACCATTACACACACACAAGAACAGTGTATAATATTCTATTCTCCTTTTGCATCATCTCATCATCGGCCTTCGCAAAAGGAAAACATGAGAATATATAGGCCTCCCAAAAAAGGATGCCCTAGTACATGGAAATACCATAATGCCCCTAAGCTCCTAAAATAGGAAAAACATGTAGAAAATTTTTTAAAAAAGAAAAGACACTAAATGGGCCTTAAATGGGCCATACAATCAAGTCCATCAACAAGTGCATCGTTGTCAAGTTCGATAGATGCCTACGCAACTGTTGGAGCTCTTGGATTCCCATTAGTTGCCATTAAGGAAAGCATTTTTTACATCTAACAGGTGCAATTTCCAAGAAAAGTGGACAATGAGAAATAGGAATACTCGTACAGATGATAACTTTGCAACTGGAGCAAATGTTTCTAAGTAATCAATCCCACAAGTTTGCGTGAATCCCTTGGCAACCAACCTTGCCTTGTACCTTTCAATTGCCCCATCAGCCTTAAATTTTATGGTGTACACCCACTTACATCCTACAAGCTTTTTTCTTGAAGGCGAAGCAACCAACTCCCACGTACCATTTTTCTTTAAGGCCTCCATCTCTTCCTCCATTGCTCTAACCCACTTATGATCCTTCACAGCTTCTGAAAAAGAAGTTGGCAAGGAGGAACTAGAGATGGAAGAAATGTAAGCATGGTATGAGGGGGAAATATAGGTGTACCCAAGTAATTTCATATTGGATGTTTGGTACACTCCTTTACACCCTTCCTCAATGCAATAGGCTGGTCAAGGTCAGAGAAATTTTCAGAACTAGGTTTAGGCACTTGTGGTTCTACCTCATGGCTTTCAGGAGATGAAGACTTGGCGTCCTGTTGAGAGTGATGTTTGGCCAGGGGACTGCCTTGCTGCTGCTGATTGGCTTCTATTCTCTCTCTCTCTCTCTTGCCTCCTACAGTAGACTTTCACAACATCTATCTTCTTTATAGTAGGATTAGCTCCGTCATCAGCCTCCAGATGTCCATGGCACTGTCATCTTGAACAAAAGTTGCTGGATTTTCAGAATGGTGTAACGATGAGGATGGAAAATTCACAGACTTAGTGGAGCAAGGAGTCAAATAAGCTGACATGACATGAACAATCTCCCCCCTCAGACAGATCCGAGAGAAGTAGGACTGAGTCTCAAAGAAGGTGACATCTTTTTGGTAGTATCTCTTCCTTGTGGTGGGGTCTAAGCACTTTTGCCCCTTTTGACTGGACGAGTAGCCGAGGAAGATGCCTCTAATAACTTTGGGATCAAGTTTAGAGTTTTTTGGATATAAATTATGAATAAAACACAAGCATCCAAACACCAGAGGAGTCAAAATTAATATCGAAGATGTGAGTTTTCTTCAAGAACTAAGAAGAGGGAGCTGAGAAGCATTATTGAAATTCTTCCTTATGCGATCTGCTGGAGCATATGGAGAGAAAGGAATGATGTCCTTTTTCGGGGAAGAACAATTTACATCAAAAATATTTTCACTAGAAGCATGTCTCTTTTATATAGTTGGTCTCGGCATATCTTAGGGTTATTAGCTGATGCCTGGATAAAGGCCTTTAAATAATAATGCCTTTGTAGTTCTTTTTCTTTTTCTTGGGTAGGAACTTCTCCTATCTACTCTTTTAATTGTACTTTCTCTATTTATTTTTCAATAAAACTGATGGTACAATCTATGTTTTTCTCGAAAAAACAAGGACACTAGATGACATCCAATTGATAACATATGCTGCTGTAAGAACAACATTTGCCCAAAACTTCTTGGAAAGTTTACACTGAAACAGGAAAGCCCAGGCAGTCTCCATTAGGTGCCTATTCTTCGTTTCAGCAACTCCATTCTGTTGTGGAGTGTATGAACGAGAAGATTCGTCTATCATCCCTTCATTTCCCATAAATACATTCATATTTTTTGTGAAATACTCTCTTGCATTGTCAGATCTAAGTCTTTTTATTTTTTTATCAAACTGGGTCTGCACCATTTTGGAGAAAACCTGGACTATCTTGGGTACTTCCTCTCTTGATTTCAACAAATAAACCCAAGTACAAAGGAAAAAAATCATCAATAAAGGTGATGAAGTATCGATAACCATCTACAGAAATGATGGGCGAAGGGTCCCAAACATCTGAATGAACTAAGTCAAAAGGAGAATTGCTCTTCTTTATCGAATCTTGAAAAGTTGATCTACAATGTTTAGCTAAGTGGCAGACGGGGCACTGAAGCGACTCCGATTTTATTGATTGAAACAACAAAGGAAAAAGGACTTTTAGTGACTTAAAGGAGAGATGACCTAGACGACAATGCCATAGCTGGATTTCTTGGACTTGATCGTTATGGAACTTCTTGTACTTGATTGAAAAGCTGAACTTCCTCTTGTTTCAAGGTGGTAAAGTCCCCTGTCCTCAAGGCAACTCCCAATCGTTCACCTTGTCTTCAAGTCCTGAAAAACATAATGATCTGGAAAGAAAGTTATACACCAATTCAAGGATTTAGTAAGACAACTGACTGAAAGGAGATTTTATTGCGATGAGGGAACATGAAGAGTGGATGTCAGGGTTAGGTGAGAGGTGATCGCCAAGTCTGATGGTACCCTTACCAGCAATTGTAGCATGAGTACCATCAGCCACCATCACTTTTTCCTGACCAGAAGAGAGGGAGTGGGTAGAGAAGAAACTTGGGTTACCAGTTATATGATTAATGGCTCCTGAATTGATGATCCAAGTATTGTTGGTTTGTTGGGAAGCCGCACTAAGTGCTACCCCTCCAACAATAGACTTATCCAAGGAAGTGGAAGCCAGAGCAGAAGTGTCAAGTCGGGATAGGATCTTTTGCATGTTTGCAATTGGCTGAGGAGAGGCCTTTAAGTCCAAACACAAGGGCGTCATAAAATCCACCATCAATAGAGGAGACTTGATTTGCAGCTGTGTTTCCCTTCATTGGTTGCTTCCCCTTCTTGCATCTGAATTTAAGGGACTTCTTATTTGAATAGAGCTTCCAGCAGTCATCCATCGAATGATTTAGTCTGCCACAATGAGTACACTTCCTGCTCCCTTTCCCATCTTCTTCTGTGAGGCTGGTATTACCCTTCTTTGCCTTTGTAACATTGCTGGCCAGAGTTGAGTGGTCACCAATATTCTGTCCACCCGTGCCTTGAGCATCAATAAGCATAGCTTCCCTCCTATTCTCTTCAATCAACACTCTCTGATCTCATTTAAGATGTGCCCTCTCAGAGGCTCTCGTTTAGGATTTAGGCCTCTAAGAAATTTCAGAACTCTTCTTTTTTGGATAAACTTCAAGTGTCGCCAATGATCTGCTGGAGTATCCCATTCATCTGCATCATAGAAGTCAAGTTCATCCCAAAGAGTTTGTAGGGCAGTGAAGTAATCTGTAATGTGCCTTGCTTAGTTCCATAAACAACATTTTCCAGTTGGTACATACGAACTGCATTTTTCCTTTCACCATACATCTTCAATAGGAAGTCCCACATATCCTTTGCTATCTCCTTTTGCATAATCAACTTCCTTTGAGCATCTTCAAACTGAGTTCACCAACCAGGTCATTACAATGCTGTTCCGTTCAACCCAGTTGTCATACTTAGTGCTTGTTTCATCTGGTTTATCAATTTTGCCATTGATATAACAAGATTTCTTCTTTGCTCCAATGTACATCTTTACTGAAGCTGACCATTCAACATAGTTTTTTTTCGTTTAGCTTGATTGGAGTTATTTGAAGCATGTGATGTTCGTGACTAGATATTACTGCACTTTTGCCTCCAGTAGCACTACAAGCACCTTTGGATGTAGCATCGGATGTAGAGGAGGACTATTGGTGGCCATAGAGTAATCCTCCTACCTCTGAGCGATCCGATGGAGTGTTGGGAAGCCCTAATCACTAAAAAATTAGGGAGAAGGATACCTTCCCAACTGGATAGGGTCAGGAAGGAAACCACACCCCAACCAGATGAAAAAGAGGAGGGGGGAGAGGAGGGCGGTTGCTGTTCGGCTTCTCTAGGGCCACTGCAAGGAGGTCCAGTAGCAGTGGCAACACCCTTCTAGGCCGGACATAGCAGGGGGGCCATACGTCGGTGAAGACTCCTTCAAAATACCATTGCTGGCTCCTCACTTGGATGGAAACCCTAGGGCGACAACAAGGACCTCCGGTGAATGCTTTTCCTCCTTCTCAGAGCAAATCCTCCTCCTTAGAAGGAGATGATGGAGGGTAGAGGAGAGCTCTACAAAATTGTTGCTACAATGCTGGTGCTATAGTACCAACGCTACAGTACCGAGGCTAGGGTTTCTCAACCTGGCTTTGTTACCATGAAGAAACCAGGCGCATACAAGAGAGGAGGAAGATGGGACCCGGATGTCGGCCTTGGGATTCTCAATCTCTCTCAGCCGCATCACACTTTTATTAGTGATAAGAGGTAGGGCAACCACCTACACAATTACATGACATAAATGCCCCTGTTATACTAACTAAACAGGATGCACCACTAAGAGAGATAAACACACAAGCAAAGAAGGAAAAAGACCCAACCATCCCTATCCTTCTTTACACTGTAAATACAAGAGACCCAAGCGTACAAAAAGAAATATCTATTTCTGCCACACATTTTAAAGATTTGATTATTATGGTGTGCATTTCAGGATGGTTTGCAAAATGTAAGGTACCAGTCAGTACTGGCACCTTTAGAAATCAGAAATGCATACGTTGAGTAAGCATGAATCCTGGAGTATCTATTTTTGACATTTCATGCTTTTTTTTTTTTGAAAGAAAATTTGGTGCACCAACAATTTTATTGAAAATAAGGAGAGGAAGTACATCCAAAACTCAGCTGAGGAGAGGTTCCTCACGCTGAGTAAAAAATCAACAAAAATTACATATTATTCATGACCTTTTCCCAATCCCCAACAGAAATATTTAAAATAAATCGTCTCCCACTGATACAGGAAACTAGCCGATTGAATACAAATGTTCTCAACATACGCCCTGGTGACATTTCATGCTTTATACTAGCATCTGTCAGCCTTTTTCTCCCTTTTATTTGCATGTGCTTCCCTTGTCTTTTTTAACAAGAAATACGATAACTGGAAGATTCTTTTGCTTGCTGTGCATGTTCAGGCTCAATCTATTTAGACAGATGCAACTCCAGTTAGCAATTGATCAAGAAATGCCCAGAAAGGTTCATTTGGAAGTTTTATTTTCCTGGTTCATGTGTCTATATCATATCGAATAGTTCATGTCCCCCCATTTCTCTTGCAGTGTCTGGAATGGCTTAGTTCCCATCCATTTGATGGGTTTTCTTATATTTATAATCATACTGTGATTTATGCGGTAAAATCAATGCCATACCTTTACTTTTTTTTTCAACTTAAATAGAGTGCACCAATGCTGAATTAGACATCTCATGTTGAAAATGTGCAGTTTATTGCATCCGCGCCGACTTTGTTTCCTGCAGAATATGTCCAAGAATTTCAAAACTGTTTTGATAAGGCTCCAGCAGTTCCATTTGGTGAAATCGAGGCTGTTCTGCGTGAGGATTTGGGGAGGCCACTAGATAGTGTCTATGAATTTATTGATCCAGTGCCTATAGCCTCAGCGTCAATTGCCCAGGTTTGTCCAAACTAATCCCTAATCCCCATTAGCTGCAGTAGTGATTTATTTAGAGGGATGACTTGGAATCCTTAACTTACTTGCAGGTTCATGGCGCAAGGCTGAAAGGTTCCAAAGAAGAAGTGGCGATAAAGATTCTAAAGCCTGGTATAGAAGATGTGTTGGTCGCAGATTTGAACTTTGTTTACATTGTCGCACGTATCTTGGAGTTCCTAAATCCTGAGCTTCGCCGGACATCACTAGTATGAAATGGATTGACTCTTCTTGCTTTTGTTTTTGTCTAAATATTTTTGGTGCATTTTTATCATTAGTGTATCAACAGATGGCATATCTCCTATAAGTAGATATATAGTGGAAAGAAGTGCAGTTGCGTCATGTAAGCATAATTGACAAGTAGCTCATACATGTGCGTGATCTTTTTGCCATAGTTTTCCCTAGATTTCCTCTATGAACATTGTAGTAACAGCAACAATATTGCTTATTCTGTTTACTATCACTATGTTTTTTTATTTGTTTTTTTCCTCTGTCATTTTTTTTTGAAAGTGGGTAGAACCACATGTATTATAAAGGAAAAGAACTTTACAAAATAAAAGGGAGAGACCAAACAGAATGTCCCATCAACAAAAACACACCAAGATGGTGTACCAATCAGCCCTCCTCCAAAAGAGGAAAAAGTGTGGAATTAGAATGGTCCACTTTACAAACTATCCTTGCCCAATCCTTTACATGACGACAAATAAAAGAAAAGAGATAGTCCGGCGAGTGAGCCTCCCTCTTGAATATACGACCATTCCGTTCGGACCAAAGAGCCCAAATAGTTGCATGTAAGATCAACCACCCTAAGATCCAATCCCCTTTAATCACCCACGATCTATCCCAACTCCTCAACAACTGATCCATGGACTCCCAGCTAACACACGGGCAATTGCAGACTTGGCACACTTGCAACCACACCTCCATAGCTATGAACAAGCACAAAAAATGTGATACCTGGACTCCTCACCCGCTCCACAAAGGCTGCACAAGGAAGGAATGCCCGGCATAAAGCGAGCCATTCTATCACATGTAAGGAACCTATCAATGGAGGCCCTCCACATGAGAACTTGCACCTTAGGTTGACTCTTTGTCTTCCATACAGCAGAAAAATAAGGATACCGAGTACCCCCATCAGCCGCAATAGAATATGCCGACTTGACAGAAAATTTTTGCATGTAAATCCCCATACCAATACCAACGCTCCTTAACCGTCCAATCAAGGTAACAGGTTTGTAACAGATCAAAGAGCTGCACAAGGTCATTGGCCTCCTCATCATTCATATTCCTTCTGAATAAAGGCCTCCAACTAGCACCAGAAGAATCAGCATCAAGAATATCACAAAGAAGAGCATTTGGGTCCAAGGCAATATCAAAAAGCTTGGGGAATAGACAACACAAAGGATGGTGAGAGCACCATACAACCCCCCCCACCCCCCCCGCACCCACAAAAGAGAGTAGAGCAGCCATCTCCCACCCTAATCCGTGAACCAGCCAAAAATAGATCCACAGCCTGGAGAACACCTTTCCACAATGAAGAGATATTATAAGAGATATGCGGGACAACATTCCAAACGCTAGCCTTGCCATAATAATTATGCATGATGATGTCCCACCACAAACCTGAATCAGAACTGACTAGCTTCTAGAGCCATCTAGCAAGAAGAGCCAAGTTGAAGAAGATATATTCTTAATGCCCAGACCTCCATTCTCCTTACACCTGCTAATCCTGTCCCAGGAGACATGATAACCATCCCTTTTGGGGTCCCCACTGTCGTGCCAAAAGAATCTTGCATGAATGGAGTTCAACTTCTTGACAACATTTCTAGGGATCCTGAAGATAGAGAGGAAATAAGTGGGGAGACTATCGAGAACCGACCTGCACAGGGTCAGTCTGCCTCCATATGACAGAAGCCTGCCTTTCCACCCAGCCAAGCGCTTCTCAAATCTACACACCACTGGGCTCCAATCCTTGCATCTAAGCGACCCAGGAGTCAAAGGCATACAAGGTAAGAAATGGGAAAATCACCAATAGGACAGCCCAAAATCAAAGAGGGTCGGGCAACTTCCCTGTTACCCAAATTAGTACCAATTAACTGACTCTTCAAAAAAGTTAACCTTCAGACCAATCACCTCTTGCAAGAGCTCTAGAAGAAATCTGGACGCATATAACTGCTCAACATCACCAGACAGCAAGAGTATGGTGTCATCTGCATACTGAAGGTGAGACAAATGTTGACCCCGAGTAGTCACCTGGAAGCCGCTGAGAATGCCTGCTGACTCTGCCTTGTCCCAAAAACTACTCAGGACTTGTGCCACTAAATTGAAGAAAATGGAGATAAAGGATCCCCGTCTCAAATCTCTGCCACTGTGAAGAAAGAAGTAGGATGACCATTAACCAGAACTGCAAAAGAGGCTGAGGAAATACAAGCAGACACCCAAGAAATCCATTTGTCACCAAAATCCATCCTCCTCAAAACCTGCAGGAGACAGTCCCAACTAACCCTATCATGAGCTTTCTCAAACTCCAGGTTCAGCACAATACCTTGTTTACGATGCTGCTTCATAAAGTGAATACTCTCATGAGCCTCAAGAAAATTATCCTGAATATGTCTGCCATTAATAAAAGCACTTTGCTGGAAGTCTTTATTTGTGACACAGTAATGGGGGACTGTTTTTTTTCTTTTAAAAGCAGACAATTACAGACACTCTGACAGATTGTAATCCTAGTTACAGTTGGTGTGTGCTCCTGACTTATATCACTGCGGTATTATTTCCATTCTTCGTTGTTCACCTCATGTTCTCACTTAAAAAAGAAAAAGAAAAATTCATGTCCTATGTACTATGTAGCAATTATTTTCTGTGTCTAAGATATGAATCTCTCCTATCTTGACTTGATTGTACTGTTTCTATTTATTCTTCAATAAAATTAGTAGTGCAATCTGATTTTCTTTTAAAAAAAATACTATGTAGTAAGGTTTTAAAAAGTAAAAACCAGATTGTGGAACTGGATCAGCCAGGCCTGGTGCCAAGTCCAGCGTTGGCTGGTTCTGGCCATTTTGAACCGGACTACTGGCCGGTTCTGATCCTGTTTGACCAGTTCCAGTCCAATTAGGCTGGTTTTTAGTACCAAGATATGTGGTCAAAGGCGAGGGGCCAGCTTGGTGACTAGAGGTTCACCTTAGCCTTAAATGCCTAAGCAAGTGCCTAGGCATTTGAGAGGATGTGTTTTTGCCAATAAATCACCATGAAGGAAGGAAATGACAATAGGAGGAAAATAAACAGAACATCTAAGATAATGATATGTGAAACTTTAAGAAACATGGATCATGTCTAATATATATATATATATATATATATATATATAAAGACCAATTTGTATAAAACACTCATATAAGTAGTGGATGGTTTTAGGAATCGTCAAAAATAAGAAAATTTGGTAGCATGTAAGAGAAAAAGGGCATTGGACATTGGACATTGTTAAAAGAGTCATTAGCTACTTTGGAATAGCCAAGAATAAGAAAACACATTACCACATAATTAAAATAGATACAAGCATTTGATATGGACAACATAGGCGAGTGCCTAAGTGATTGAGGAAACATGAGGCAAGGCGAGGCGTTGTTGGCTCACCTCGCCCCACTTCATCTCCTAGGCAAGTGAGGTGATTGCCTTTGCTAATATAGCTTGTGTCCCCTAACTCAGAATGTTGACGACTTATCCACAAATTTCAACACATATTGTAAGGTTGAGTGGTGACACATACTAGTAGTCTTATGTGATTAAAGATGAAAGTTCAACATGACCAATAGATGGTATGACAAAATAATCAGTTCTTTCATGTTATTTTTCCTATATGGAGATTTGGGGCGTCTTGTTCAAAGAAGTCAATTTTTTTTGTTAAGGATCATGATGTGGTTCGATTTGTTTATTCTGATGTAACGTAGCCTAGCCACAAAGATTGTAATGAGTTAGCTGAAATTGAAATATGCATTTCAGGAATTTGATGTAGACCAAAATGAGATATGTCTCAGCCTAGTACTCAGGAATGTAGATGTAGCCCACGACTTTGTTGCCTTTTCCAAGTCCAAACATTCTGATGCTGTACACCTGTGTGGCCATTAAGCAGTTACTTGACAAACTCCAAGAGGAGGCTCCCATTTTGCTCTGCGTGCCCAACTGTACCTTAGATGTCTCGTCACCCCCCATGGACCAAAAGAGAGAGAGAGAGAGAGAGAGAGAGAGAGAGAGAGAGCACATAATACTATCTGACTGTGCACCGAACACTTTTTAAGTCCAGTAAATTCTTGGTTCCCAGGCTCTTGGACAAGCTCCATAATTCCCAGTCTACTTCGACTTTATGGACCTGATCTTGAAAGGTAAGACGAGCTTACTCAAACTATTTATCAAGTCATGGCTAACAAGTTGCAGAAAGGACAGTTTCTCCATGTATTTATTTTCCTTTTTCCTTGGGTTAACTGTGATCTTTTTGTTGTCGATTCACTTGATTTCTGTATTTGCCCAAAATCCGACATGACACCATTCTCCTCCATGTTACATTCTACATCTACTTCTATGAGCAAACAATCATATGTTACTGTGAAAACGTCACATCCTCAACTGTTTCACATCCATTGTTTTTTTTCCCTCCCACCATCAACGAGTCATCCTCACCCTCACCACAATTTAAAACTGAGAAATTCATTTGAACTCTGTATTTGGAAAGTTCTGTGTATTATTTATGTTAGAATTACCTGGCATATATCTGATATGAGATGGATCCTACAAGTGCTTTTATAGTGAACTAGAGCACTTCAGATTTGGTAGATAACTTTAAGAATTCTTTTATTATTTCAAAGTTTGGTAGATTTGTAATTATTGTTTTCTCTCATCGGTGTTTATCTTTATTCGCTTTCTTTTGTCATCTCTAGTTGGTCCCATTGCGTTCTCATGATGCATCAATGGCAAAATCTGAAAATAGCATGCATTATTCCAATTCCCTCCTCAATGTCTTAAACTGGCCCGCTCTATTGTATCCCTTCTCGTTTGTCAACTAAGATTCATCTAGTGCATCCGTGATGATTAGCAATATTTACATTCATCTAATGGATCCATGATGACTAAAAACCAAGAACTTACTGTAGCTATTGCTTTTTGCTTGGTTCCAATAGGTAGGGATTGTACTGGATATAAAAGAATCAATGCTTGAAGAAGTTGATTTCCGAAAAGAGGCTGCAAATATCGAGTCTTTCAGGAGGTATCTTGAGAACATGGGGCTTACAAGACAGGCTACAGCTCCTAAAGTCTATCAACACTGTAGCACAAAACGCATTTTGACAATGGAGAGGCTTTATGGGGTTCCTCTTACCGACCTTGATTCTATAAAGTCATTTTCTTCTGATCCAGAAATGACTTTAGTAACTGCACTCAATGTCTGGTGGGTCTTTAGAATTCAGCTGTCCAACTTCCTATTCCTTGCTAACCAATGCCACACATGTATGCGGTTTTATTCTACATTGTTTGCATAAGTGACAAAGTACAATAGCTCTGGAAAATGTTCATTTGTCTTTTCCACCTAATTTTGTAAATTGTAACTTGTCCATGTAGGTTTGGAAGTCTGCTTGCATGTGAAACGTTTCATGCAGATGTACATGCAGGAAACTTGTGGCTACTTCGTGATGGCAGAATTGCTTTTCTTGATTTTGGTTTGTACTTTTCCCCTGGATTTTCATGTTAGCGCTTGTTTTATTTGTGCATGTGGTCGATGGTGAAATGTTTGTTGTAGTTTTTGCTTGCACTTAATTCATTATGTCTTTTAGATACTGAATTAGATCTCTATGAGCTATAGCATTTTTAAAACATAGAAAAAAGATAAGAAAGATAGACAATGGAAGACATTACTAATTGAGGACCTAAAAGAAGGATAGATAATAAGCCTTCCTTCAGCTTTCAGTTGCTGCAGAGCTTTACCTTCTTCTTCTTCTTCTTTTGGGGTGCTTCTGTGACTCCCTTATCTGCATAGTTGCCTACCTTGCAAGTTGAACTTGTTTATTGGAGAACCAGGGCAAAATGTTTTATGTAAATAAAGATTTTTATGGCATTTATTTGGCCACTCTAGCCTGTTTCTGCTACACTTTCATTTCCTGCAGCGGTATCGTGTTCCCTCTTTACAAGAGACATGTTGAACACTTTGACAGTTTGGCAGCTTCATTCCCTCGACACAAGGTCATATGTTGCTAGGATTGACAGGCTATCTGAATATAAAACTCAGCCTCACATTCTTTTCTTCATTGCATTACCTGAAACAGTGTATATGGTCTAAAATTTGATGTGTTTTCAGTATTGTGCTCTGCTGTAGCCATTCTCGTGTGATTTAAGCTGGTGATATTCTTATATTTATTATGTAACCAATCTCTACAGGTATAGTTGGACGTATATCTCCTACAACATGGGCAGCGATGGAAATGTTCTTGGCATCATTTGCAAGTGAGGAATATGAAGTAATGGCTTCTTCTTTGATCAAAATGGGTGCTACAGACAAGGATGTAGATGTTAAAGCCTTTGCAAGAGACTTGGAAAAGATATTTTCGTCTATCCAGGTACCAACTCTGAATTGTATTAATTTGGTATGTAGGTAATAAGGCTTGTCATTATTTTCTTTGACAGCTATAAGTGTTGACCAGCCTTTTGTGAATGGCATTAGGGTGTTTGACCACACCAGAGAATCAAATACTTCATTTCAGTGTTATAAACATTTACGATTCTCTAGTTTCTATTTGAGGAGTCTTGGAGGGGCTGCAAATCAAAATAAATTGCTGTCTTTAATGGTATCTTTTGGTTTACTTGCCAAGTTTGCAACATCCTGCCAAGATGCCAAGGCATGTATCTTTCATGTGTTGAGTATGATCTGCACATAAATATATCTGCATTTAAGTGTTGTTACATAAATTTTATCAACTTGTGTGCATATGGCAGCTGCTTGTCTGACAGAAAGGAGCTCCCGCTGGGCATTGCAGCTGCGACCGCCATCTTATCCTGCACTTCCCCACAGAGCATGCTGCAGGCCTTGAAAGCCGCACGCCGTTTGATCCATCAATGTTGCAGCAAGTATCTCTCTAGGTAAAGTGAGTCTATGTATACTTAGTGATTACGTTATGGATGTTCCGGAGAGTGTTCCGGAGGGTGTTCCGGAGGGTGTTCCGGAGAAGGAAGGCTGGTCAGGAGTCCATCATCCTGGCAAGGGGCAAGGGTGGAGTACGGTGCAGAGGAAGGTGTCTCGCAGAGTTGGTCACCGGAGGACAGTGGCTGCGGAAGCTTTGCCTGTGGGACGCGATGTCTGCATTCGCTGCTTGGGTAAGGGTCATCATGCAGCCAGGTGCAGAGAAGCAGTCCGGTGCCTCCACTGCTATGGAGCTGGACACAGAAGAAGGCTTTGTCCTTCTCTCCGATATATTGACAGAAAAACAGAGGTGAGTTATAGGAGGATGAACTCGGGTGTAGATCCTAAAGTGGACAGCAAGCCTGTCCTGAAGGTCTTTCATGGAGTGGTAGACATAGCATGGTCACCAGAGGTTGCTGCAGCTA
The DNA here is from genome assembly GCA_030544215.1 of Zantedeschia hybrid cultivar. NCBI lineage: Eukaryota > Viridiplantae > Streptophyta > Magnoliopsida > Alismatales > Araceae > Zantedeschia > Zantedeschia hybrid cultivar. The sequence continues at coordinate 15,007,279 of JARZZO010000005.1, forward strand.
AGCGTTCATTGGAAAACTGCATTGTAGTTTCATTCCGGAAGGATAGCAATGGAATCGCAATGGACTGTGGGGAGGTAAGAGCCATTCTGCTGAAGTTTTGGCCGGATGTTAGAGGATGGAGCATTCGAAGATTGGTATCCCATTCCTTCCTAGTTAGCTCAGAAACTCAATCGTGGAAGGGTCTTGCATGTTCCATTGGAAGGATAGAAGTGAAGAAGGACCTTTTTGTGGAGTTTTCTCAGTGGAGGACAGAAGTGGGAACTTTCCCTGCAGAGGAGGGAATCGAGCTGTGGTGTAGGTTCCAGGGGGTGCCTCTTCACCTTTGGAACATCAACACATTCCAGTCAATCTGCTCTAGGTTTGGGAGGCTTAGAGAAGTGGATAGTAAGGGACTCAGGGGGGACAATTTGTCCTTTGTGCGGGTTAAAATTTCTGTTGAGCGAAAGTCAGATATTCCTGAAAGGATTAAGATCATGGTAGGAGGAAGGATCTTCTGGATCCACATCACAATGGAAGAAGTTGGTAAGGATACAGGAGTTGAACAGGAATGGCGATGGGCAGATGTGGTGGCGGAGTATAGAAGATACAAGACAAACAGAGATGGCGGGGCTGAAACAGGGAAGCCGGTACTCGGTGTTCACCCAGGGTTGATTGAGCCCGGTACTGAGTCAAGAAAGGCCTCTAATCAGTCGCACTCAGGTGCGACGAGTCAGAAGGAGATGAAGAGGCTGGTAGGTGAAGACAGGGGAATTCAAGACTGCGGGGTTCCAAAGCTAGTTGACAGTAAAGGAATAATGGGGGTTCTCCCAAATCCCTTGAGAGGCCCGTTTGAGCAGCAAACAGTTCAGGGGAAGAGTGCCAATTATTTTAATAAGCGGGGGTGTGGTTCCGAGGCGGAAGTGGAACAGGGTATTGAAGGGAGCTCGGGTGCTGGGCATCCGGGCGAGGAAGATGAACAGGCGTGGGGAGCTCCGGATTTGATAGGAGATCCGATACGTAAGGATTCTATCATATCGGATCCTGACTTAACCTTGAACCGGGAATCGGTTCGTCCGGTTCAGTCGTCTGAACCTAATCCGCCCCTGAACCGTCGTCTTCCCCGAGCTCTCATCGCTTTTCACGAAGAACAGAGTACCGGAAGGGAGATTGCTCCGGCCAGAGGAGAGAGAATTTCTGCAGTGTGGGTACAGCAAGACGATGCATCTTACTCGTGGTGCGGACATGGTGACATAGATCCTATCTGGACTGATGGAAGGGGGATGGGGAATAACATTGGCCTTCCGGAGGTCCAACTCTTTAAGTCTACAGGGAAGGGATGGAACAATGTCAGAAAGGAGGGGTCGTCTCAGGAAGAGTTAGAAGCGATTGCGAATTACAGGTTGCAAGATAAACTGGAAGAAGAAGGATCGGAAAAGGTTAAAAGAGGCAGGGAGTTGCAGGAAGAGACTCAGGCTAAACAGATTACGACATATGAAGGCAGTGAGGTTCCGCTGGCAGTAAAATTGTGTGATGAGGAAGAAGTCTGGAGGAATGAAATTGTACAATTTGGACAGCGTATAGGGGTGTCATTTGAAGGCAGGGAGGATATGGTCCTGAACTTTCTTAAGAAACTGAGAAGGAATGCCATCTTACAGCAATCAGCCAAGAGGAAAGGTATGGGAGGTGGAATGAAGATTGGAAAAAGAGAAGCAAGCTTCGTGAGTAACAATGAAGTCCTGGACAGCTTGAGAGGGAAGAAGACCAAGGATAAAGGGAAACAGGTTGTTATACTATGAATTTGATCTCATGGAATATTAGGGGCCTCAATGGGGACTTCAAGAGGAGAGCTGTAAAAGATTTGGTGTATTCTCAGCATCTGGATTGTATCTGTTTACAGGAAACCAAGATGGCTAATATTGATAAATCTGTCTTAAGTAGAATATGTGGGTCCAAGTTAAATGAGATGGCAGTTTTTCCTGCAAAAGGAAGTAAAGGAGGGCAATTAGTAATTTGGGATGGTAACAGGTTCGAGGGTAATGTCTGTGATTTAGGTAAATTCAGCATTTCAGTTGCCTTTAAACACAAGAATAGAATCTCTAATAATGAATGTTGGGTCATTACTTCTGTGTATGGACCCCACACCGATCAACAGAGGGAGGATTTTGTACAAGAACTTTACAGGTTGCATAGTCTTTTTCCGAAAACCTGGTGTATCTTGGGAGATTTTAATTGTGTAAGGTTTCCATGGGAAAGGACTGGTAGGCAGAGATGGAGCAATAGTATGGATAATTTTAATCAGTGGATCAGAGATGTTCAATTAATAGAGGTGGATGACCCAAACAGAAATTATACCTGGTCTAATTTACAGCAGGATAGCATCCAGTCTAAGATTGACAGAGTTTTGATCTCTCCAGATTGGTTCAAAAAATTTCCCCTGTCACATGTGAAAGGGTTGTTCAGGTCTGTCTCTGATCATATACCATTGCTCATTATGATGGAGGATAAGAGGAGGAACTCCAGAATTTTCAGATATGAATTGAAATGGCAAAGGGAAGATGGATTCAAGGAAATGGTTGGTAATTGGTGGCAGCAAGCACCAAAGGTAAATTCTGCAGTGCTTAATTTAATGGGCAAGCTGAAATGGATAAGGAATTGTTTGAGACAATGGTCTAACCAGAATTGTGGAAAGGAAAAGGAAAAAAGGCAGAAATTGATGAGCAGCATTGAAGAACTAGAATTGAAAAGTGAGGTTGCTGACCTGTCCAATAAAGAGATTCATTCTTTGAAGGAGTTCCGGAAGAATTACAATGAAGAACTTTTGAAAGAAGAAATTGGTTGGAAACAAAGAGCCAAGGAGCATTGGCTAAAGGAAGGTGATAAAAACTCTTCTTTCTTCCATGCCATGGCTAGTGCTAAAAGAAGATACTTGTCTATTGATCATGTCAAAGAAGAAGATAGTGTCATTGAAGACCCCGAGGAGATCAAAAACAGATTTGTGGATTTCTTCAGAAATCTTTTCTCAGAAGATTTTCTGATGAGACCCCACATACAAGATGGATTACTTCCCAAGTTAGTTGATTCAGAAGCTGTTAAGTTGAGTGAGCCCTTTGTGGAGGAGGAAGTTAGAATGGCTGTTTTCAGTATGGATCCTAATAAAGCTCCGGGTCCAGACGGATTTTCACTGGGGTTCTATCAATTCTTTTGGGATGTTATTAAAGATGATTTGGTTAACCTAGTGCAGGAATTTTATGACAGGCCGGAAAGGATTAGAGCGGTTAATGCTACATATGTTGTTCTTATTCCTAAGACAGAAGGAGCGGAAAGAGTGACAGATTTTCGGCCCATTAGCTTACTCAATGGATGCTATAAGGTTATTGCCAAGATCCTAGCAACCCGAATTAAGAAGGTGATACATAAACTTGTGGGCATTAATCAATCAGCATTTATGCAAGGTAGATTTATACTGGATAACTTTATGACAGCTTATGAGGTTATACATCATTACAAGATCAGAAATAAGCAAGGAGTGTTATTGAAGCTTGACTTTGAGAAGGCTTATGATAGAATCAACTGGAATTGTCTTAAAAAAACAATGATCCTCATGGGTTTCAATGAAAGATGGGTTAGATGGATAATGAGCTGTATTTCATCCTCTAAGTTTTCTGTTTTGATCAATAGAGAACCGTGTGCATATTTCACCAGTTCAAGAGGCCTTAGGCAGGGAGATCCATTGTCTCCGTTTCTGTTTTTGCTTATTGGACAGATTTTTAGCTCTCTTTGGGATAATGCTGTTCAACTAGGCCTTATTGAGGGATTCAGAATAGGCAGGAGCAACATTCACTTATCTCATCTTCAGTTTGCTGATGATACGCTATTGTTCTCTTCAGGAAGCAAGGAGGATATCCAGAATATCAAAAGTTTGCTATCTTGATAGAACTTATCACAGGACTGAGGATCAACAATGAGAAATCAGAAATAGTGGGTTTGAATGTGCCGCAGCCTAGCCTTTTGGAGATTGCAAATTCCTTAAAGTGCAGAGTGAATATGTTCCCTATTAAATATTTGGGTATGCCCTTATCAGATGGAAACTTAAGGGTGAGAGATTGGGATGGTTTAATTAAGAAATTTGAGAGTAGATTGGAAGGATGGAAAGGTAACTTTCTTTCAGGAGGAGGGAAAATGATATTGTCAAAATCGGTTCTTTCATCTTTGGCAATTTACCATGCTTCTATATTCAAGATACCTCGAGCAGTGGAAAAAATCATTGAAGCAATTCGAAGTTCCTTTTTTTGGTCAGGAGGGAAAAGGGAAAAGAGAGGTATACATTTGATCAAATGGAGCAATGTTTGCAAAAGCAAGGAGCAAGGAGGAATTGGCCTCTGTGGTGTGGCTACTTTTAACAAAGCAATGCTAGCTAAATGGTTGTGGAGAAGGGGAGAACATCCGAATGCACTGTGGGCTGTGATTGTGAAGGATCTTTATCTCCAAGGTGAAAACAAATGGAATTTTTATCCTTCAACCACCTACAATATGTCTTCAATCTGGAAGAATATTGTTAGATGTGCTGAATTCATGGATATTTCGAGTACTATTCAGGTGGGAAATGGGAGGGATACACAGTTTTGGAGAGATAAATGGTGTTCCAATATGGCCCTTTCAAAGCTTTTCAGCAATATCTTCAACATAACCCTCCACCAAGAAGCTACAGTAGAGGAAGTGTTATGCAATATAGATGCAGGGCAGATCAACTTGCCTTTGAGAAGGAATCCCACGGATGAGGAAGCAGAAGAACTAGTATTGCTAATCAACACCATCAGTGAAGTCAGAATTTTTGGTGAGGTGCAAGACAAAAGAAATTGGAGATGGACCAACAATGGACAGTTCTCGGTCAATTCCATGGCTCAAATGTTGAATGATGGTGGAATTAGGGTGTGGTGGAAAGAGTTAGTTTGGTCTAATCACCTTCCTAATAAGATCAAAATTTTCCTGTGGAAGCTTGCTTGGTGCAGAATTCTTACGGGAAAGAGGGCTAAGAAATTACACATCTCTGGGAGCTTCTCGTGTGTTTATTGTGCTCTTTTTGAGGAGGATCAAAAGCATCTATTCTGTGGCTGCGGTATTATTATCATACAGTGGAAGACTATGTGTAGACTATTTGGAATCAATTGGGTAGAGCAATCTTCTGTGTTGGATCTCCTTCATTGGTGGAGCATTAATTGTCCATACAAAGATCTCAAACAATTGTGGTTCTTGATTTGTCCGGCCCTTTTGTGGGCCATATGGTGTGAAAGAAACAGAAGGAAATTCAATGATCAATATAGAAGCTCCAATGATCTGCTGAGGATTACTTTTAGATGGGTGGAAGATTGGGGACGGGCTGCTGGTATCCTGAAGAAGGGGAGTTCTGGTTTTTTTGAAAAGGCCAGGAAGTGGAAGGATATGATCTCCTGATAGGCAGCTCTTAGTGTGGTTTTGTTTTATTGGCTTGATAAAACATCATTGTAATTTTTAGCTTTTCTTATGTTGTTGGGGTTCAGGACGGGGTTTGTCCGATCCTGAAGGTGTTGGCCCTTGGGCTATTCATTCTCCTTGTAATCCTCTTTTTACTCTATGAAATGTGACTTAATGTCACCTTCAAAAAAAAAAAAAAACTTGTGTGCATATGCCAATTATGTCAATGCATCAAAGCACTAAATTATCTGTCTGCGTGTAATCTCTGTAGAAATTATGTGGCTGGTTGCTGTAAAACATTTACAACTTATTTAGGAAAACTGAAATATGCAAAACCAGCTTTTGCATTCCTGTTCAAACTCCTAGTTTCATCCTTATGATCTCTTGGAAATGGATTATCCAAATGGGTCTTTAGTTTTTACCTGTGAACCGTCAATTTTGGAAAAACTACTTGTTCTTTCAACTTATTCTTTCTTAGGGATAGGCCTTTGTATCTATCAGCCATTAGAAAGATGTGAATATTTAGGGAATATACTTTGCACAGATGCTAAAAGCAAATTCAAAAAGTAAAACATTTTTTATCCTCTTTAATAATGCATATTGCATAGAGCTGTCTTGTAAAGATGACGAAGAAAAATGCTAGAAAGTTCTCCAAGGTGCTGTTAGTTTGTTCCCTTCCTCTAAATATTCAGAGGAATGAGATAATTTTTTTGGAAGAAAAATATTGCGAAAAGAAGGATAAGCCTATTTCATATTGGTCTTATCAGGGGATAGGTCCAACTCATATTCTCTGAGATATGGGGTGTATCAGTTTGACTTGGTGTGACTTGACACGACTTACACAAGTCAGGCCGATTCAGGCCAATTTCTTCACACTCTAATATGCAATAAATGAACTTGTAACACAAGTATTCTTGCTAATGAGATGACTTTAAATAAAATTTGATAAATTTCTAACCTATTAACCATCATGTAAGTGTGACTTAGATAAGATGAAGTTAACATCATATAAAGTCAACATGAGCATAAAAGAGCGAAGAAGAATATATAGTGTCGAGGTCAGGTGGCTGCCCAGCATGCCTGCGAGAGTGCAGCAGCACCTCATTCACTGCATGCGGGTGCCACCCACAGGCGACTTGCAGGCCTCGTGCGGGCCCTGCACGCAGCAGCCACATGCACAGGTGGCACACATGCTGGGTGCAAGCTGAGTACAGGTGCTGCGCAAGGCAGCCTTGTGTGCAGGCGGCACACAGGTGCCGCGCACGGGCCGCACGTGGCCTGGTGGCCCGGCGAGGTGCCGCTGCATGGAGGCGACGCGACGACACTGAAAATCTACATAAAAATATACCAAATGAAAGTTGTAATGAAACTCGAGCATTAATTATCTCCAACACAAAACATAAACACGCTATACTAATGGTCCAAGTTTCAGATGGCAGTGTTGGTTATACTACTCTGCCTCAAGGCTCCTTCGAAGTTCGAACAGCTCAGCTCCTTTGGGCAGCTCAACGACTCCGAACGGCTCGGTCCTTCCATGTTAGCCTTCTCCGAGTGCTCCAACAAGTTCGGTTGCTACAGGGGGTTCTGGTCCTGTTGGACAGGATCCATGGGGTTCTCGTCCTGTTGGATGAGCTCCAAGGGGTTCTGGTCCTGTTGGCTGTTTTGACCCCAATGGTCCCCTACACCATTGCAATAAATATCACCCCTGCCACAATCAACTGAAAAGCAAACCCTTCATGGCCAATGAGTGGGTTGGTGGCCGGGGACTTGATGTTGGGCAGGGCTTGGCGATGAGTGCTGTGTAAGGCGGTGGGGGCACGGGGAACTTCATAGTGCTGTGTGAAGGTTAGAGTGAGTGTGAAGATTGGAGTGTGTAAGGGACGTAATGTGAAGTGTACGAATTACATTACATACGAGTATATAGAACACATTAGCAACTCCTATAACAATAAATCCTTTTCTATAATAAAAATTAAACTAATTTTTGGTTACCAAAATGATTGAGAATAAAAGAAATATAAAGGCATATATGCATCAATTATGGTGGATTACAACTCTACGAAGGCAAGCCCCAAGATTAAAGTACTCATCTTTCACTATGTTCAACACAACATGAGATGTTACAATTGTAAGACTAACTATTAAGGATATTCTTGAGAGTTATAAAGGGAGGTTTTTGAAAAAAAAAAAGAAACATAATGCACAAAGTTTCTATAGGAGCTTTATATAATCTATTTTCTCCCACATGGAAATGAAATAACTTGAGAGATGTAAGAATATCAAATAAAAATAGCATGTGGTATATAAGAAAGTGGCTGTTGTGTCTTTCCAAAGAGTTCTAGTGTGATGGTTAGGACTCATGATAGATAATTTAAAGTCTTTAAAAAGCTTCAAAGAGTGCATATTATTAACAAAACCATGAAATAGAATTTCACTCTGCTAACCTTAATATGTCAAATTTGAAATTCAGTCAACCTTACAAAATGGCTTATGCAATTGACAATGCATGCATATCACATAGAGTTGTCTTGTAAACATGACAAAGAAAAATGCTAGAAAGTTCTCCAAGGTGCTATTAGTTTGTCCCCTTCCTCTAGATACTCAAGGGATTACTCCAAATGAAATAAATTTTTGGAAGAAAAATATTATCGAAGAGAAGGATAAGCCTATTTTATAGCACGTTTGGTCGTATCGGGGGATAGGTACAACTTATATTCTCTGAGGTATGGCATATCAGTTTGACTTGGTGTGACTTGGCACGACTCATACAAGTCACAGGCCAATTTCTTCTCATTCTGATATAAAATAAGTGAACTTGTAACGCAAGTATTTTTTCTAATGACACGACTTTAAATGAAATTTGATAAATTCTACCCCATTAATCATCATGAAAGTGTGATAATTTACTTAAATTATCACATGAACTTTGCATCATGTAAAGTCAACATGAGCATAAAAGAGCGAAGGAGAATACGTGGCGTCAAGGTCAGGCAGTGGCCCAGCCTGCCTGTGCAAGCATAGCAGTGCCTCAGGCACTGTGTGCGGCAGCCCCGCGCACAGGTGATGCTTAGGCTGTGTGCAGGCACTGTGCACAGCAGTCCCATGCGCAGGCGCTGCGCCGGCAGCTGCATGCGCAGGCAGTGCGTAGGCACTGTGTGCAGGCCGAGTGTGGCTTGGCCGCCCGGCGATTCGCCACTGCATGGCGGTGGTGTGTTGACACTGAAAATCTACATGAAGATATACCAAATGAAGATTATAATGAAGCTCGAGCATTAATTATCCCCAACATAAAACAGAAACACACTATAATAACGGTCCAGTTTTAGCGGCGGTGCTGGTTGCATGACTCCGCATCAAAGCTCCTCTGAACAGCTTGGCTCCTCCGGATTGCTTGACGACTACTGAACAGCTCCGCCCCTCCATTTTAGCTTCCTTTGGGTGCTCCATCAAGTTTGGCTACTTGAGTGGGTTCTGGTCCTGTTGGATGAGCTCTAGGGGGTTCTGGTCCTGTTGGAAGTTTTGACGCCAACTATAGACATGGATGCCCCCCATGCCATCACAATGAATATCACTCCTGTCACAATCAACCCAAACACAAGCCCCTCATGGCCAACAAGTGGTTTGGTGGTCGGGGATGTGATGTTGGGCAGGGGCCTGGCAGTGAATGTGGTGTGAGGTGGTGGGGGTGTGAGGAACTTTCTAGTGCCGTATGAAGGTTGCAGTGTGTGCGAAGCTTGGAGTGTGTGGGAATGTAATGTGCAGTGTGTGGATATACATTACCTACAAGTACATAAAACACGTTAGCAACTCCTATAACAATAAAACATGTTGTATAATAAAAATTAACCAATTTTTGGTTACCAAAATGATTGAGAATAAAAAGAATAATTAAAAAAGCTTCCATTTTGGGGATACAAGTGTCACAAGGGCGAGCAGGGAAACTTTGTAAACCATTTGGGGATGCACAACATAAAAAAGACAACATTAATAAAAATATAAAGGGAAAGAGAGATTTGCAGAATTTAATAGAGGATGCAGATGAAAGAAACAATTAAGGGGATGTTTCTCCGCGAGCGCAACGACGAGGATCAGCCTAGATTTGAAAAGAGCTTGAAGGCAGCTGTTGTTAGTGTTTGTGCTTAGCAGTTTGAATTGTGGAGTTTGGTTATTAGCGTTAGTGCTTACTATTTTTTTGGTTGTATTTCTTTAGAAGTTTATTGTAGTTTCATGATTGAGATATCTCATCTCATGATGTGATTGTATTACCTCTGTTTATTTCTTAATAAAATTGGTGGTATAATCCACACTTGCTTTTAAAAAAGAAAAATAAAAAGAAATATAAATGCATATATGCATCAATTATGGTAGACTACAACTCTACCAAGGCAAGCCTCAAGATTAAAGTGCTCAACTTTTGCTATGTTCAACACAACATCAGATGTTAATACCGTAACTATTGAGGATATTCTTGAGAGTTAGAAATGAAGGTTTTTGAGAAAAGAAAAACCATAATGCACGAACTTGCTATAGGAGTTTTATTTAATCTATTTTCTCCTACATGGAAATGAAGTATCTTGAGAGATCTAATAATATCAAATAAACATAACACATGGTCTATAAGAAAGTGGCTGTTGTGTCTTTCCAAAGAGCTCTAGTATGACGGTTAGGACTCAGGATAGGTAATTTGAAGTTTTTAAATAAACTTCAAAGACTGCATATGTGACACCCCCTCTCAGGAATGTCATCTCAAATCTAAATGTTGTGAACTAAAACATCTGCGGGGCATAAAAGAACAAACCGTCTACATGTCCAAAAGTACAACCACACTATTTCCAATGACATAAACACAAATAATTTACATTATTACCAAACTATGCATCTCTAGCCCAAGATGACATAACATTCTAAAATATACAAAGAACTATACCCACTTCCTCTAAGCAGCGGATTCCAAAAGCTCCATGGATCATTCTTCAACCTTCACCTCCCTTGGAGTCATGACTCACTAGAATTTCTTGAAAAAAAGGAATAATAACCACATGTATGACAGTATGAGCCCTAAGATCCAACAAACATCAAAACCAATAATATGCTTAATATATAGTAATTTGACCAATCCCATGATAGTTCTAACTTAACCGAATATGAACCTGTTCTACCTGTTCTACATATATAGCATAAGTCAAGGAATGCAACTAATAAGGCAAAATACAAACACATTTCTCAAATTGTAATCACAATTGATTATCATATGATTCATTCACCAATGGCCTACATAGAATGGATCATATTCATATGAGCTTAACAAAGCAGATCATATTCACATGCACATACTCAAATTTTGCACGGGGAACTCCATAATGCCATGGGAAGGTTCAAGTGAGTGCATGGGGATAGGTACAACTCATATTCTCTGAGATATGGGGCATAAGTCAAGCCAATTCAGGCCAATTTCTTCTCATTCTAATATGAAATAAATGAACACTTAACATAAGTATTTTGCTAATGACATGATTTTAAATAAAATTTGATAAAGTTCTAACCTATTAATCATCATGAAAGTGTGATAATTTACTTAAATAAGATGAACTTAGCAGCATAGAAAGTCAACATGAGCATAAAAGAGTGAAAGAGAATATGTGGCATCGAGGTTAAGCAGAGGCCCAGCTTGTCTATGCAAGCGCAGCAGCTCAGGCACTGCACACGGCAGCCCTGCGCAGGCACTGCACATAGGTGACGGGCATGCCGCGTCAGGCGCTGCACATGGGCGACAGTCCCCTGCACAGGCGGCATGCAGGCTGCGCATAGGCACTGTTAGCCATGGAATTCAGAATCGGCCGATCCCGATCCGGATCGGCCGATTTAGATCGGGATCGGCGGGTCTCGATTCGGCCGGAATCGGCCAATTCTGGCCAATTTCAGTCGATTCCGGCCGATCTGATCCCGATTCGGATTGGGATTGACGGGTCCCGATCCGGCCTCCCGATCTGTGCTGGAATTCCATGCTGTCAGCCCCATGCATAGGCAGCACGCAGATGCTGCATGCAGGCTGCGTATGGACTGGTGACCCAGCAAGGCGCCACTGCATGGCGGTGCCATGTCGGCAGACTCGGCACTGAATATCTACATGAAAATATGCCAAATGAAAATTATTAGGAAGCTCAAGCATTAATTATCCCCAACACAAAACACAAACACACTATAGTAATGCTCCAAGTTTCAGACAGTGGTGCTGGTTAGATGACTCCACATTAGGGCTCCTTCGAATGGATCATCTCCTCTGGACTGCTAGACGATTATGAACGGCTCGGCCCCTCCATGTTCGCTTACTCTGGGTGCTCCAAGTTGGCTGCTCCAGGGGGTTCTGGTGCTGTTGGACGAGCTCTAGGGGGTTCTGGTCCTGTTGGACGAGCTCTGGGGGGTTCTGGTCCTGTTGGCGGTTCTGACGTCAATGGTAGACATGGATGGTCCCCACACCATTGCAATAAATATCACTCCTGCCACAATCAACCCAAACACAAGCCCCTCATGACCGATGAGTGGTTTGGTGGTCGGCGATGTGATGTTGGGCAGGAGCCTAGCAGTGAATGCTGTGCGAGACAACGGGGCACGGGGAACTTTATAGTGCCGTATGAAGGTTGGAGTGTGTAAAGATTGAAGTGCATGGGGATGTAATGTGCAGTGTGTTGATTACATTACCTATGAGTATATAAAACACATTAGCAACTACATGGAAATGAAGTAACCTTAGAGATCTGAGGATATCAAATAAAAATAACACGTGGTATATAAGAAAGTAGCTGTTGCATCTTTCCAAAGAGATCTAGTGTGATGGTTAGGACTTATGATAGTTAATTTGAAGTCTTAAACAAGCTTCAAAGACTGCATAACTATTAATAAAACTATGGAATAGAATTTCATTTTGCTAACCGTAATATGGAATTTCATTTTGCTAACCGTAATATGGAATTTCATTTTGCTAGCCGTAATATGTCAAAATTTGAACTTCAGTCAACCTAAAAAATGACTTATCCAATGGAAGACACATGCATATCGCATAGGGGCTGTATTGTAAATATGACAAAGGAAAATGCTAGAAAGTTTTCCAAGGTGCTATTAGTTTATGCCCTTCCTCTAGATACTCAGAGGATTAATCCAAATGGGAGAATTTGTTTGGAGGAAAAATATTGTTGAAGAGAAGGATCAGCCTATTTTATAGCACGGTTGGTCATATCGGGGGATAGGTACAACCAATATTCTATGACATCTGGGGTGTATATGTTCGACTTGGTGCGACTCGGCATGACTCACTCAAATCAAGACAATTCAGGCCAATTTCTTCTCACTCTAATGTGCATTGGATAAGATGAACTTGACATTATTTAAAGTCAACATGAGCACAAAAGAGCGAAGGAGAATACGTGGCATCGAGGTCAGATGGCGGACTAGCCTGCCAGTGCAAGCGCGGTAGCGCCTCATACACAGTGCACGATAGTGCCGCATATAGTGCGTATGCAGGCACTATGCAAGGCAGCTGTATGCGTGGGCAGCACGCAAGTGTTGCATGTAGGTCGCACATGGCCTGGTGGCCCAGTGAGGCACCCCTACATGGTGTTGGTGCATTGGCACTAAAAATCTACATGATAATATACCAAATGAAAATTATAATGAAACTTGAGCATTAATTATCTCCAACTATAGTCACAGTCATAAGTGAGAGGACGTTTTGGTCCTTTTGTATTTTCCTTCTTGTGTTAAGTATTTTGTTGATAGCTAGTGTCTTTTTTTCATTTGTGTCTTTAGTCCCTATTATGAGGGGTATTTCTGTCCTTGTAATATGTAAACTTCCTACCCTAATGAATAAGAGAGAGAGAGAGAGAGGTACGGACAACAGTGTGTATGCATGCAGCTGCATACATGGCTGCCGCCCTCCTCTTCCTATTCTCTTCTTCTTCCATTGTCTTCTAGTTTTTTTTAAGCTCTGAATCCTTAACATGATATTAGAGCTATCCTAAAGGAAGGAGGACCAACCATCAAAGTTTTATTTTCCTGTTATAGTACTGTGCTACAGTGTGCTATGGTACTGCTACAATACTCTTCTCTTCCCTGTGGAATCACCCCGCAGTGATTCCTCCTACTCGGTCTTCTCTCTAGAGGGATGTGGTGGCTGTGTAGCTGATTTTCATGCCTCTGGAAACATTGTCTTTATGCGGCCCTGTCTCGTGGTGTTCAAGAGTTTCCGACACTTCTGTGCAGGCCGTATTATATCTCTGCAAATCGTTCTGTCTCTACAATCATCGTGATTGATATATCGCATCACCACGATGCCTACCGTCTCGGATTCGACTTTAACGCTGGTGGCCTCTGAAGGTTTGGTTTATCTAGTGATATCCTCTCCTCATCCTGAGAAACTTGATCATCATTCTCTTAAGATGACCACAGTCAAGTTGAGCTCTTTAAATTATCGTCTCTGCGCAATCTCTACTCGTATTTCCCTTGGCGGCAAAGGGAAGCTAGGGTTTATTGATGGCTTTACTGTTGCTTCTCTTATAGATCCCAAGCGAGCCCTTGGGATGTGGATAATGGTCTTGTCATGGGTTGGATCATTAACTCTGTTAGCCAGGATATCCAGCATTTGATTATGTATGCATCTGCATCAATTGAGATGTGGTCCTTGTTGGAGAAATAGTATAGACAGTAAAGTAACATTGCTTGGATTTATAAGTTAACAAGTAAGATTCAATCTCTCAAGCAAGGTGGATGCTCAGTTACAACTTACTTCAACAAGTTGAAAATCAAGTGGCAAGAACTTGATTCGTACATGCAATATAAATGGAAATGCACTGAACATCAAGCTCTGCATCTGAGGCATGTTGAGTCCACAAAAGTTTTCAAATTCCTTGTCGGCCTCGATGCTCACTATGACACGCTATGGGGACAACTCCTTTTTGCAGATGTGTTGCCCTCTCTGGAAGTTATTTTCTCAAAAATTCTGCATGAAGAGGGCCATCGTCAAGTGATGACTGCTTTACCCACTGCTCTCCCCTCCTAGGGAGGTGGTGAATTTGTGACACTTGTGAATAAAGAGGCTCCTTCATCTTCTAAACAAAAAGGCAAAGGGACCAAGTATTGTACGCATTGTATCCGGGATAATCATGATGTTGATTTCTACTGGAAACTCTATCTGGAGAAAAAGCCTAAGAAGTTTAAGATTGGTAGTGGTAAGGGAGGCTGTGCTGCAAAAGGCATTCGCAGCCTACTAGTACTACCCTAGGGTGTCTACTGAGGGTGGTTCCTCCTCAATTCAGTTGCCCTCACTGTCTACTTTTAACATCTTGCCTACAAAGGATTCTTTCTCAGTTTGGTCAGATGAGTTCTCCTTCTTCAAGTACTGCTGGGTCGGCACTTAGTACTAGTACTATACATCCTCAGTCTAGTCCCTGGGTGATTGACTTTGGGGCTACAGACCGCATGATTGGTACCTCCACTTACTTTACTTTCTTATTCCTTATCTTCTGGTCAGCACAAAGTGACCATTGCTAATGGCACCCGAGCCATTATTGTCGGCAAGGGGTCCATCTGCCTAAATGATCACTTAGTCCTCCCTATTGCTCTTCATTTATCTATCTAATCTTCTTTCTGTGAGTAGCATTACTAAATCCCTTAACTGGTTTGTGACATTTTTCCCTACACATTATGTTTTTCAGGACCTGTGGACATAACAGACGATTGGGAGTGGTCGTGAAGTGGATGGTCTCTACCATTTTGAACCCAGATGATGTGTGGCTTTTTAGTCTTCTATATGTAGCAAAAGAAATCAATCTTTTGGAGATATCTATCTTTGGCATTCTTGGCTTGGTCATTTATCTTTTAGGTCACTTAGGATTTTGTTCCCACATTTGTTTTCTACTGAGCCCTTGGAGTCTCTACACTGTCAAGTTTGTCAACTCTCCAAACATTGTAGAACTACTTTTCTAGTATCAATAAAATGGAGTTCTACTCGATTTGATCTTGTTCACTCTGATGTTTGGGTCCTTCCCGAGCTTCTTCTATGGATGGACATCGCTATTTTTTATCTTTCATTGATGACTATTCTCATTATTGTTGGCTTTATCTCCTTTTATTCTCGAGAGGAAGTACCTCGACTTGTCCAAGTGTTCTGCAGAATGGTGGAGACTCAGTTTGATCGGAAGGTAAAAATCTTCCGGTCTGACAATGCTCACGAGTACTTCGAAAAATCTGAATATCTTTATGGAAGATGCTGGCATTGTTTATCGATCATTATGTGCTTATACACCTCAAGAAAATGGAGTGGCCGAGCAGAAGAATAGGCATCTTCTTGAAGTATCTAGAGCACGTCTTTTCCACTAAAATCTGCCCAAAAATTTTTGGGGGGCAGCGGTTCTTCACGCCTCCTATCTTATTAATAGGATGCCATCCCGTACTCTGGACAATTGGGTTCCCTCTCTCATTCTCCGTCTATCTGAACCCTTGTTTCTGCTTCTACCTCGTGATTTTGGATGCTTGTGCTTCATTCATTGGTTAACACCTGGTGCTGCCAAACTTGACCGTAGGACTATCAGGAGAATTTATTTGGGTGTTTGCCCTACTTAGAAAGGTTACAAATGTTTGGATCCCCACACCGGTCGGAAGTACATTATGAAGGATGTAACCTTTTTTTAGTAGTAGTCCTATTTTTCTTCTGTTTCCTCTTAGGGGGAGGAAACTCCTAGTCTCTCCTCGATCCCCTTGCCCATGGTATCCCTTGTTACACTGGTGTCTCCCGAGCTAGTTGATGCTACTAAAACTCAAACTGACTTGCCCTTGCAGACGTACTCCTGGAGCACTTGGCAAAAGAGAGATTCCTCCATTGAACCACCACTCTCAAGAGCCATTGTGCCCACAGGTTGACCCTCTGGTGAGTTTATCTCTGAGCCTGATCTTCCTATTACTCTCAGGAAAGGCTCAAGAGCTTGTACTCGTTACCCTATTTCTCGTTTTGTTTCTTACTCAAGGTTATCACCTAGTTATTACTCTTTTTTGACTACCATTTCTTCATATCACATACCTCACTCCTATTCTGAGGCAGTTAAAGATCCCAAGTAGGTACAAACAACATGAAGAATTGACAGCTTTACATAAAAATGAAACTTGGGAGTTGGTGGATCCGCCTAAAGGGCATAGTCTGGTGGGTTCCAAGTGGGTCTACACTATCAAGTTTTGTGTAGATAGGTCTATTGAGCGATACAAGGCCCGATTGGTTGCCCGGGGGTTTACTCAGACCTACAGGATTGATTACTCGGAGACCTTTGCTCCTGTTGCTCGTTTTAAATATGTTCAGGTAGTGTTAGCTCTTGCCGTTCATTTCTCTTGGTCTTTATATCAGTTTGATGTGAAAAGTACTTTTTTGAATGGTGATTTATAGGAGGAAGTACACATGCAGCACCTCCAAGACTTGATGTAAGGGGGAGAGTGTGCAAGCTGAACAAAGCTCTTTATGGGCTGAAATAGTCACCAAGAGCATGGTTTGATCGCTTCCGCAAGGCTATGCTCGAGTTTGGCTATTCTCAAGGCAATGTTGATCACACTCTTTTTTTCCAATGGTAGGATGGAAAGACTATTTTACTGCTTGTTTGTGTGGATGATATGATCATCAGGGACGATAATTTGCAAGAAATGAAAAAGTTGAAAAGAAATCTTATGCAAGTCTTTGATATTAAAGACCTGGATGAGCTCGAGTACTTCCTTGGTATTAAAGTGGCTCCTTCTCGGAAAGGCATATATATTTGTCAAAGAAAGTATGCTCTAGATCTGTCGCAAGAGACAGGAAAGCTGGGTTGTAAACCAGCAGAAACCCCTATTGAAACAAATCATGATCTGAGTGATACTGATGATGATCTCTTATTAGACTCAAAGAAAGGAAAATATCAAAGATTGATGGGTCTTCTACTTTATTTAGGACTTACTTGTCATGACTTGACCTACACTGCCTGTGTGGTCAACCAATATATGCATGCACATACAGTGCCTTATATGAAGGCGGTTGAAAGGATGCTTAGGTACATCAAGTCCTGTCTTGAGAAGGGATTCTTATTTTTTAAGTGCGACGAACTATTAGTTGAAAGCTACTCTGATGCTGATTGGCTAGGTTCCACGGACGATACAAGGTCCACTACCTATCACTGCTTGTTCCTGGGGGGCAACCTTGTTGCATGGAGGAGCAAGCAACAATCAGTTTGTGCAAGGTCTAGTATCGAAGCTGAATATAGGGTTATGGCAAACTGTGTTATGGAAATGATTTGGCTGAAGCTTTTCTTGGTGGACCTTGGCATTCAATTATGCCTATCAATGAAGCTCTATTGTGACAATAAAGTTGCAATCAATATTGCAAATAATCATGTCCAACATGATCGCAGTAAACGTATAGAGATTGATTGCCACTTCATCAGAGAGAAACTTAACTCCGAAGAAATTTGTTTGCCATATGTCAAGTCCCAAGACCAAATTGCAGATATCTTCACAAAAGGGCAATTGACTGATCGGTTTCACCTTTGTTTGAGGAAGTTGAGTGTGATTGATATATATACTTAGCTTGACGGGGAGCGTAGTCGCAGTCGTAAGTGAGGGCCTTTTATATTTTTCTTCTTGTGTTAAATTTTTTGAGGGTAGCTAGTGTCTTTTTTTATTTGTCTTTTTAGCCCCTATTATGAGGGTATTTTTGTCCTTGTAATATTGTAAACTTGTTGTTCTAATGAATAAAAGAAAGAGAGGTGCGGATAGCAGTGCGTATGCATGCGGCTGCACACATGGCTACCGCCCTCCTCCTCCTCCTGTTCTCTTCTTCTTCCATTGTCTTTTAGGATTTTTTTAGCCCCAAATCTCCAACAAACACAAAACACAAACACACTATAATAATGGTCCAAGTTTCAGATGTCGGTGCTGGTTATACAACTCCGCCTCAGGGCCCTTCCAAACAGCTTAGCTCCACCGGGCTGCTTAACGACTCCGAACAGCTTGGCCCCTCCATGTTAGCCTCCTTCATGTGCTCCATCAAGTTTGGTTGCTCCAAGGGTTTTTGGTCTTGCTGGATGAGCTCCATGGGGTTTTGGTCCTGTTGGCGGTCCTGACCCCAGAGGTAGACATGGATGACCCACCACACCATCACAATAAATATCACTTCCGCTACAGTCAACTAAAACGTTAGACCCTTATGGCCAACGAGGGGGTTGGTGGTCGGGGATTGTGATGTTGGGAGAGGGCCTGGTGATGAATGCTGTGTAAGGTGGTGGGGGCATGGGGAACCTATACTGCCGTGTGATGGTTGAAGTGAGTGTGAAGATTTGAGGGTGTGGGGGATGTAATGTGCAGAGTATATAAAACACATTAGTAACTCCTATAACAATAAAACATTTTCTATAATAAAAATTGAACCAATTTTTTGTTACCAAAATGATTGAGGATAAAAAAGTGTATTAAGAATAAAAGAAATATAAATGCATATGTGCATCAACTATGGTAGATTACAACTCTACTAATGCAAGCCATAAGATTAAAGTACTCATCTTTTGCTAGGTTCAACACAACATGAGATGTTACCATTGCAAGAGTAACTATTGAGAATATCTTTGAGAGTTAGAAATAGAGGTTTTTGCAAAAAAAATAATGAAACATAATGCACAAAATTGCTATAGGAGCTTTATTTAATCCATTTTCTCCTACATGGAAATCAGGTAACCTGAGAGATCTAAGGATCTCAACTTAATTCAACTCAACGCAGCCTTAATCCCAAATAATTGGGGTCGGCTATATGGATTCTTTGTCTCCACTCTAAGTGATTTTTGGCTACTTCTTCTGAAAGGTTTAAAGCTTCTAAATCATATTGTACTACCTTCTTCCAAGTTAATCTAAGTCTACCCCTTCCTTTCTTCCCCTCCATCTTAATATGCTCCACTTTTCTAACTGGAGCCTCCCTAGGCCTACGCCTAACATGCCCAATGTCCTCAATTGGTACCATTCCTACATTTTCTTTAATATACTCATTATGAATTTTATCTATCTTAGTATGCCCGCACATCCACCTTAACATTCTCATCTCGGCAACACTCATCTTCGAGACATGTTGCCCCTTCATCGCCCAACATTCGCTACCATATAACATTGCAGGTCTTATTGCCGTACGGTAGAATTTTTCTTTCATTTTCGTTGGGATCTTGCAGTCACATAAGACTCTCATGGCAAGTCTCCACTTCACCCATCTTGCTTTAATCTTATGGTTAACATCATCATCGTACCCTGTCTTCTTGGAGGATCGAACCAAGATATTTGAAATGGGTGCTTTGGAGTATTGCCATCCTATCCAAGTTAACTCCCTCCTTTTTACGTACCCGACCTTCGCCAACCTTACAATATATGTATTTTGTCTTAGTTCTACTTAACCTGAAACCCTTAGACTCTAAGCCTCACTTTGTTTGTGGAATAAGCCCTGAATAGGATGTTTTATTCTCCTAAAACCTTTTAACCCACTTTGGTGGAGGGGAGTGCTTAACCCAGGGTGCTATGGGTTATACCAGGGGTTAAGCGGAATAACATGGGTATTTTGAACTCTTTATTCCACTCTTTATTCTCTTCTTTATTCTACTTATTCCTACCAAATCACTTGGAATAGCGCAGTGCAATTCTACTTATTCTGGGTGGAATACCAACAATTTACCAAATCAAAATACCTCTTATTCTGGGTTAAGAAATCTCCAGAACCTTATTCTGGTTTAAGTTATTCTGCAAACAAAGTGAGCCTAAGGTGTTCCTCAAAAACTCTAATTTTCTATTAACTCCCTCTTGCGTCTCATCTAGCAACACAATATTATCCGCAAACATCATACACCACAAAATGTCCTCTTATATATCATTTGTTAAATAATCCATAACTAATGCGAAAAGATAAGGACTTATTGCTGATCCTTGATGCACTCCAACGGCAATAGGAAAATCTCTTGATTCCCCTCCGACCTGCAGACACTAGTAGTTGTTCCTTCATACATATCTTTTAATACTCGTATGTACCTAATAGATACTCTCTTGCGTTCTAACACCCACCACAAGATATCTCTTGGAACTCTATCATAGGCTTTCTCCAAATCGGTGAACACCATATGTAAATATTTCTTCATATCTCTATATTTCTCTATCAAGCGCTTAATGGAAAGATAGCTTCCATAGTTGATCGACCCGGCATAAAACCGAATTGATTGGCCGAGATAGTTGTGTTAGAACATAAATGATGTTCCACAACTTTCTCCCATAGCTTCATATTATGACTCATGAGCTTAATTCCTCTATAATTTGAGCAGTCCTGGATGTCTCCTTTGTTTTTAAAAATAGATAGAAGAGTGTTCTTTCTCCATTCATTTGACATTTTTTTAGAGATTAGGATCTTGTTAAACAGTCGGGTCAACCATTCCACTCTTACATCTTCTAAACATTTTCACACTTCAATAGGAATTCCATCAGGACCACAAGCTTTACCTATTTTCATTTTTTTTAATGTTTTTCTTGACTTCCGACAATCTAATCTTCCTAGTATAGTTTACATTACGCTATGTTGTACATTCTATGCCTACTTTGTTTCCACTATGATTATCATTAAAAAAAGATTGTCAAAGTAGCTTCTCCACTTTTCTCTAATGTCATCATCTCTCACCAAAATCTTTCCTTCACTATCCTTGATGCACCTAACTTGGTTAAGATCCTGACACTTTTTCTCTCTTATCCTTGCCAATCTATAATTATCTTTTTCTCCTTCCTTGGTTCCAAATTTCTCATACATCTTTTGAAAGGCCTGAGCTCTTTTTTTGAAAGGTGACCAATAAGTTACAATTTCATTAAAATATAAATACAATATGCACAACAGAGAGCAAGACAACTCTAAAAAAAACACCCACATACCCATTACAATGTTAAATCCCCTTCTCCAAAGAACCCTCCCCCCATTGTATCTTATCAAAAGGATAAGATATAACATACAAAAGGCAACAAAGTTACAGACTCAGCCATACAATCTCAACCACTACTGTAAGTCAGACATAAGAGGAGAGAGCTATGTTATCAAAGGCGGGCGAGGCGTTCGCCTAGGCGACGAGGCGAGGCGAGGCGAGGGGTCGGCGCCTCGCTTTCCTGGTTTTCGCCTAGGCGATCGCCGGAAACGCCTCGCTCGCCCAGTCGTTCGCCTAGGCGCGCCTCGCACGCCTTCAGCGCCTCAGGTCCGGTTCGTTTGGAGCCCACCGGCCCGCTACGAAGAAGCCCACGGCCCACTGTCTCTCCCGCCCACTGTTATAAGCCTCCCCCCTCCACCGGTTACCCTAATTTCACTGCGTCCCGACACGAGCCGAGCGGCAGGCGATCTCCTCCGGCAAGGATACGAGCGGGCATCGGCAGGAACCGACTCCGGCGGCAGCGGAGAACTTCTCCGGCGACGGCGACGGCGACGACGACGGCAGGTAAGTCGTATCTCTCTCCCTCTCTCTCTGTCTCTCCCGCTCTCTCTGTCTCTCTCGCTCTCTCTCTCTCTCTCCCGCTCTCTCTGTCTCTCTCGCACTCCCTCCTTCTCTGTCTCTCCCGCTCTCTCTGTCTCTCTCGCTCTCTCTCTCTCTCTCCCGCTCTCTCTGTCTCTCCCGCTCTCTCTCTCTCTCTCTCGCTCTCTCTCTCTCTCTCTCTCCCGCTCTCTCTGTCTCTCTCGCACTCCCTCCTTCTCTGTCTCTCCCGCTCTCTCTGTCTCTCTCGCTCTCTCTCTCTCTCTCCCGCTCTCTCTGTCTCTCTCGCACTCCCTCCTTCTCTGTCTCTCCCGCTCTCTCTCTCTCTCTCTCGCTCTCTCTCTCTCTCTCCCGCTCTCTTTGTCTCTCTCGCACTCCCTCCTTCTCTGTCTCTCCCGCTCTCTCTGTCTCTCTCGCTCTCTCTCTCTCTCTCCCGCTCTCTCTGTCTCTCTCGCACTCCCTCCTTCTCTGTCTCTCCCCCTCTCTCTGTCTCTCCCGCTCTCTCTGTCTCTCTCGCACTCCCTCCTTCTCTGTCTCTCCCGCTCTCTCTGTCTCTCTCGCACTCCCTCCTTCTCTGTCTCTCCCTCCTTCTCTGTCTCTCCCGCTCTCTCTGTCTCTCTCGCACTCCCTCCTTCTCTGTCTCTCCCGCTCTCTCTGTCTCTCTCGCTCTCTCTCTCTCTCTCTCCCGCTCTCTCTGTCTCTCTCGCACTCCCTCCTTCTCTGTCTCTCCCGCTCTCTCTGTCTCTCTCGCTCTCTCTCTCTCTCTCTCCCGCTCTCTCTGTCTCTCTCGCACTCCCTCCTTCTCTGTCTCTCCCGCTCTCTCTGTCTCTCCCGCTCTCTCTCTCTCTCTCTCCCGCTCTCTCTGTCTCTCTCGCACTCCCTCCTTCTCTGTCTCTCTCAAATTATATGGTTATATTTGATAATTTGAGTGAATAAATATCATTCTGTATGATTATTTGGCTATTTTGTATAATAAGTAAATTATAATTTTTTTTTTTTAAAATGTCGCCTCAAACGCCTAGGCCATCGCCTAGGCGTTTGAGGCTGAGGCGACCCCCCGATCGCCTCGGTCGCCTCTCGCCTCAGACTACATAGGGAGAGAGATTTGGGTCCACCACTAATCTTGCAGCTTTTCCCCAATCAGAAACCCATTTAACAATCCTGCCCATGATGTTGTAAAAACTAACAAACTCATTCCTGAATCTTCTGAAGTTTCTTTCAGTCCATACTCCCCACAAAAATGCTGGACGGATGATTGACCATAGGTCCTTCTCAACTGTGTAAGGGCACAGCTTGGCCCACCCATCCATCATATGAAGAATTGAGAGAGGTTCCTCCCAGGTGACATTGAGACATCTGCAACAAGACAACCACCAAGTATAGACAATTCCACAGTGACAAAACATATGATCAGCCTCCTCAATAAATCTTCCACAATAAATACAGTTGAGTTTCTGCACTGGTCAGAATCTTCTGAGTCTGTCCATCGTGGGTAACCTTCCCAAAGCCATCTTCCAAAGGAAGAGGTTGATCTTACAAGGTAAAAACTTGGACCAAACAATATGTTCATAAGTTGAGCAAGGCTTGAGCTCTTGCTCAACTAACAACCTTCTTTGTTTCCTTTTTTGCTATCTTATATTGTTTATAAGCCTCATTATTATCACATTTTGGCAATCTTTTATACCATTCTCTTTTACTCTTCACCGCCTTTTGTACCTCCTCATTCTATCACCACTTCTCCTTCGCAGGTGGGCCATGTCCTTTAGACTCTCTGAGCACTTTTCCAACTACTTCTCTAATCTTTGAGGCCATATCTATCTACATAGTATTGGCCTCTAAATCCGACTTCCAATTACCCATATTGAGAAGTTCATTCTTAAACATCACTTGCTTCATCCCTTTTAATTTTCACCACCTTGTTCTAGCAGCAGTCTTCCTTCTAAATGTACCCGACCACCTCTTGATCTTAATATCTAAGACTTCTAACCTATGTTGACTTGTTAAGGCCTCTCCGGGGATAACACATGGTATATAAGAAAGTGGCTGTTGTGTCTTTCCAAAGAGGTCTAGTATAATGGTTAGGACTCGTGATAGATAATTTGAAGTCTTTAAACAAGCTTCAAAGACTGCACAATTTTTAAAAAACAATGAAATAGTATTTCATTCTGCTAACCTTAATATCTCAAAATTGAAATTCAGGCCACCTTATATATGCAATTGACAACGCATGCATATCAATAGAGCTGTCTTGTAAATATGACAAAGAAAAATGCTAGAAAGTTCTCCAAGGTGCTATTAGTCTAGCCCCTTCGTCTGGATACTTGGGAGATTAATCCAAATGAGATAAATTTTTTGGAGGAAAAATATTGTTGAAGAGAAAGATATGCCTATTTCATAGCAAGGTTGATCATATCGGGGGATAGGTACAACTCATATTCTCTGAGATATGGGGTGTATCAGTTCGACTTGGTGCGACTTGGCACGACTTGGCACGACTCATGTAAATCAAGCCAATTCAGGCCAATTTCCTCTCAGTCTAATATGAAATAAATGAACTTTTAACACAGGTATTTTTGCTAATGACACGACTTTAAATAAAATTTGATAATTTCCTAACTTATTAATCATCATTGAAAGTGTGAAAATTACTGATATAAGATTCTTAACATCGTAAAAAGTCAACATGAGCATAAAAGAGCAAAGGAATACATGGCGTCGAGGTCAAGCGGCAGCCCAGCCTGCCTGTGCAAGAGCAGCAGTGCCTCAGGCGCTGCACGCGGCACCCCAGCGTGGAGATGCTGTGCACAGGCGACGTGCAGGCCAAGCGCAGGTGCCGTGCGCTGCAACCCCGTGCACAGGCAGTGTGCAGGTCATGCACAGGTCCATGCGTAGGCGGTGTGTAGGTGCTGCGTGCAGCAGCCCCTTGTGCAGGCGGTGAGCAGGGTGCTGCACGCAGGCCATGCATGGCCCGGCAGCCCGGCGAGGACCACTGCATGGCAGTGGCACGGGGCACTGAAAAATCTACATGAAAATATGCCAGATGAAGAACATAATGAAACTCGAGCATTTATTATCTCCAACACACTCCAACACAAAACACAAACACACTGTAATAATGGTCCAAGTTTCAGATGGCGGTGCTGGTTAAACGACTCTGTCTCAGGTTTCCTCTTAATGCCTCTGCTCCTCCTGGCTGCTCGATGACTCAGAACGGCTTGGCCCCTCCATATTAGCTTCCTCCAGGTACTCCACCAAGTTCTGCTGCTCCAGGGGTTTTGGTTCTGTTGGGTGATCTATAGGGGGTTCCGGACCTTCCGGTCCTGTTGGTGGTTCTGATGATGATGTCCGCCCCGCCCCGCCCCCCCCCCCCCCCCCCCCCCCCACACACACACACACACACACACACCATCACGATAAGTATTACTCCCGCATAATCAACTAAAATGCAAGCCCCTCGTGGCCAATGAGCTGGTTGGCGATCGGGGATGTAATGTTTTGGCGGGGGCCTGGCGATGGATGAGACATGAGGGGGCGGGGGCACAGGGAACTCCATAGTGCCATGTGAAGGTTGGAGTGAGTGTGAAGATTGAAGTGTGTGGGGATGTAATGTGCAGTGTGTGGATTACATTACCCACGAGTATATAAAACACAAGCAACTCCTATAACAATAAAACATTTTCTATAATGAAAATTGAACTTGTTTTTGGTTACCGAACAGATTGAGAATAAAAGATATGCATCAATTATGGACCATGGTAGATTACAACTCTACCAAGGCAAGCCTCAAGATTAAAGTACTCATTTTTTCGCTATGTTTGACACAACATGAGATGTTATAACTGCAAGAGTAACTATTTATGATATTCTTGAGAGCTAGAAATGACGATATCTAATCTATTTTCTCCCACATGGAAATGAAGTAACTTGAGAGATCTAAGAATATCAAATAAAATTAACACATGATATATAAGAAAGTGGCTGTTGTGTCTTTTGAAAGAGTTCTAGTATGATGGTTAGGACTCTATGATAGATAGTTTTAAGTCTTTGAATAGGCTTCAAAGACTATAATTATTAATAAAATCATGAAATATGATTTCATTCTGCTAACCGTTACTCATACTCTCTTACATATGTGGTGTATCAGTTTGATTTGGTGCGACTTGGCATGACTCGTACAAGTCAAGCCAATTTAGGTCAATTTCACCTCATTCTAATATGAAATAAATGAAGTTAAACATAAATATTTTTGCTAATGACATGACTTTAAATAAAACTTGATAAATTTCAAACCTATTAATCATCATGAAGGTGTGATAATTTACTTAAATAATATGAACTTAAGATCATATATAATAGTCCGCATGAGCATAAAAGAGTGAAGGAGAATACGTGGCATTGAGGTCAGGCGGCGGCCCAACCTGCCTGTGCAAGTGCAGCAGCGCCTTAGGTACTGCACGCAGCAACCCTGCATGGAGGTGCTGCGCACAGATGACAGAGTCTGCACGCAGCAGTCCCGGCACTGCACGCAGCAACCCTGCATGCAGGCGCTGCGCACAGATGATACACAGTCTGCACGCAGCAGTCCCATGCATAGGAGATGCGCAGGCAGCACAGGCCCCACAACAGCAGCCCCATGCACAGGCGGTGCGCAGGCTGCGTGTTGCTTGGTGGGTCGGTGAGGCGCCGCTGCATGGCGATCGTGCGCCGGCACTGAAAATCTACATGAAAATATACCAGATAAAAATTATAATGAAGCTCGAGCATTAATTATCTCCAAAACAAAACGCACACTCTAATAACGGTCCAAGTTTTAGACGGCGGTGCTGGTTAGATGACTCCACATCAGGGCTCCTTCAAACGGCTCAGCTCCTCTGGGCTGCTCGACAACTCCGAACGGCTCAGCCCCTCCATGTTAGCTTCCTTGTGATGCTCCCCCAAGTTTGGTTGCTTCATGGGTTTTCTGGTCCTGTTTGGCGACCTCCAGGGGGTTCTGGTCTTGTTCGACAAGCTCTAGGGGTTCTGGTCCTGTTGGCAGTTTTGACGCCAATGGTAGACATGGATGGCCCCCCACACCATCACAATAAATGTCACTCCCGCCACAATCAACCCAAACGCAATCCCCGCATGGCCAATGAGTGGTTTAGTGGTCGGGGATGTGATGTTGGGCGGGGGCCTGACAGTGAATGCGGTGTGAGGCGGTGGGGCATGGGGAACTCCATGGTGCCATATGAGGGTTGAAGTGTGTGTGAAGATTGGAGTGCGTGGGGTTGTAATGTGTATTTGAGGATTACATTGCCTACGAGTACAAAAAACATGTTTGCAATTCCTATAACAATAAAACATTTCCTATTATAATAATTGAACTTATTTTTGGTTACCAAATGATTGAGAATAAAAAGTATATGTAGAATAAAATAAATATAAATGCATTTATGCATCAATAATGGTAGATTACAACTCTACCACGGCAAGCCTCAAGATTAAAGTACTCGTGTTGCGCTATGTTCAACACAATATGAGATGTTAATACTGCAAGAGTAACTATTGAGGATATTTTAAGAGTTAGAAATGGAGGTTTTTGAAAAAAAAAAGAACCATAATGCACAAAGTTGCTATAGGAGTTTTATTTAATCTATTTTCTCTTACATGGAAATGAAGTAACCTAAGAGATCAAAGAATATCAAATAAAAATAACACGTGGTATATAAGAAAGTGGCTCAATTATTTGGGATTAAGGCTAGGTTGAGTTGAGTTGATATAAGAAAGTTACTGTTGTGTCTTTCCAAAGAGCTCTAATATGATGGTTAGGACTCATGATAGATAATATGAAGTCTTAAACGAGCTTCAAGATTGCATGATCATTAATAAAACCATGAAATAGAATTTCATTCTGCTAACCGTAATATGTCAAATTTGAAATTTAGTCAACCTTACGAAACTGCTTATGCAATTGACAATGCATGCATATCATATAGAGCTGTCTTGTACATATGACAAAGAAAAATGCTAGATAGTTCTCCAAGGTGCTATTGGTTTCCCCCCTTCCTCTAGATACTCAAGGGATTAAAATGAAATAAATTTTTTGGAAGAAAAATATTGTTGAAGAGAAGGATTCCCCTATTTCATAGCAAGGTTGGTCAAATCAGGGGATAGATACAACTCATATTCTCTGAGATATGGGGCATATCAGTTTGAGTTGGCATGACTTGGCACGACTCATACAAGTCGAGCTAGTTCAGGCCAATTTCTTCTCAGTCTAATATGAAACAAATGAACTTGAAACATAAGTATTTTTGCAAAGGACAGGACTTTAAATAAAGTTTGATAAATTTCTAATCCATTAATCGTCATGAAGGTGTGATAATTTATTTAAATAAGATGAACTTAACATCATATAAAGTCAATGTGAGCATAAAAGAGCGAAGGAGAATACATGGCTTCCTGTGCAAGCGCAGCAGTGCCTTAGGCACTGCACGTGGCTGCCCAGCCCACAGGCGCTGCGCACAGGTGACGCGCAGGCCAAGCGCAGGCGCCGCGTGCAGCAGCCCCGTGTGCAGGGGGAGTGCAGGCCGTGCGTATTCCCATGCACAGGCGATATGTAGGCCTTGTGCTGCCGCTGCATGCAGCAGCCCCATGCACAGGCGGCGCACAGGCATTGCGCATAGGGGGCGTTGCCTGGCGGCCTGGCGAGGCGCCACTGCATGGCAGTGGGGCAGCAGCATTGAAAATCTAAATGAAAATATACCAAATGAAGAATATAATGAAACTTGAGTGTTAATTATCCCCAACAGAAAACACTAACACACTATAATAATGGTCCAAGTTTCAGACTGCGGTGCTGGTTAGACGACTCTGCCTTGGGGCTCCTCCGGGCTGCTCGATGACTCCGAACGGCTTGGCCCCTCCATATTAGCTTCCTCCAGGTGCTCCACCAGGTTTGGTTGCTCCAGGAGGTTCTGGTCCTGTTGGACGAGCTCGAGGGGTTCTGATCCTGTTGGATGAGCTCCAGGAGGTTCTAGTCCTGTTGGCGGTTCTAACGCTGATGGTAGACGTGGATGGCACCCACACGATTGCAATAAATATCACTCCTGCCACAATCAACCCAAAGGCAAGGGCCCGGAGATGAATGCAGTGTGAGGCAGCGGGGGCATGAGGCTACTCAAAAGCAACATAGTACGGTACTAAGCACTTTAGACCCTGCATATATATATATATACATACATATATATATATTACATACACATATATATATATATATGTATGTAATATATATATATCTATATCTATATATATATATATATATATATATATATATATAGGTCAATCTGATGCTTTCACCTTTGTGATGCAGTTGATTGATTAGACAATGTCAAAACAAGAGAGAGGACACAGAAACCATTTAAATATTAAGCTTTCAGGTAGAACCTTGGTTGAATGGAAAAATAGTATAAACAATGAAATTATGTGGCTTTACATCAGCCTGCTACTTTGCATAGCAAAGCATAGGGGATTGTCCTTTCGAATTCCGAGCAGCAGCTTTTCTTCCACCTGTCCCAGAAGCTACATTGTATCTCTAACATTTGTGTCACCAAGCACTTTGCAGTGCTCAATCGTGATGTGCTTAGCCTTCTAATCTCCCAGATTGAAGCTACAGTATACATTCACAATTCATAACCTGAATTTATCAAATTGTAACCATTCTACAGATTACTACAGCTTACGGCTTTTCACATTAGTTACTAATAGAACAGTAAGATAACAAATGGATTATCTTCTAATTCCTGCTCATACCAGCGAAAAGGTACAGGTTAATTAGAGTGATTACATGTTAACTTCAATTTTTCAAGACCAAACATGCGTGCGCACAAAGGTTCCCTGGTTCTAAATCGGAGAATGAAATGGCAAAGCAAGAGCGAGTGAAAGGGGATGTGGCATAATCGGAGAGGGGGTTGAAGATGGCAGTTGTTTTTTTTTTTTTTTTGGTGTGTTGGGGGGGGGGGGGTGTTCAATGCCACAGAGGGATTAAAAGCTAACTTTGGCTTGATTGCAGAGGGTAAAATGTCATTTTCCTTTAAACTTAACCAATTGTACGCATAGTTAACTTAGTAAAAGTTTATAGAAAGAGATGGTGGGGATTAAAAGTTTAAAAATTTATGTTTATTGGAGTCAAGGCTAAATATTTAACAAAGAAGGATTTTTCCCAAATTCAATAATTTGTAAAGACTAAAAACTAAAAGACTCTATCCCAATTTAACGTGAGCAGGACTTGGATAGTTGTCAAGGAATTCCGGATCGGATCGGGTCCCTGAATCGGGACCCGCCGATCCCGTTCCGAATCGGGATCGGATCGGCCAGAATCGGCCGAATCGGGACCTGCCGATCCCGATCCGAATCGGCCGATCCGGATCGGGATCGGCCGATTGTTGCTACAGATGGAGGCCTGATGCAGTGGTATATTGTTGACGCAGAAATATTTGTTGCTTTGGCATCACTGTTCAAACTTTTAGCTTTCTTCGTGACTTTTCTGATACTGATTTTCCCAATGAAACATGCAGGATTTGGACACAGAAATGGTTGTTGCTACAGCTCGAGGACCCAATGCAGCCGCTATTTCTGCAAATGTGGTCGTTGATGAAAGGCAGATGAATGCTTTATTCTTGGATGTGGTAAAATATTTTACCCAATGTGGACAATAAAGAAAAGGATAATTTACAAAAATTCTAAAGTTTCCCCTTTTCCCATTTAAAATGCGATACATGAAGGCCTCATGATAACTAGTTATGGATTTTTAAAGAGAATATTGAAGTCCAATCACTGATAAAATTTCTGCTGTCTCCACTTCAAGGAGTCATTTGGTTTGATGTAGAATACTGTTAAGGCATTATAAAATGCTGCATTTTATGACTCAGAAATGTGGTGTCTTACAGCATTTTATAGCGTTTTACATTAAACCAAACAGCATTCAACTCTTTGTGGAGATGAGAAATAGCTTGCTAGTCTCTTACTTGCAGCTCATTGTGCAGGTGCGAGTAAGCAAATCTTATGGCTTGAGATTTCCCCGTGAATTTGCCCTTCTAATGAAGCAGCTTCTGTACTTTGATTGTTATACTCGTCTGCTAGCTCCAAGCCTAAACATGCTCCAGGATCAAAGGATCACTATTGTCTCTGAACGGAGGATGAGGAGGCAACAATTTGGAAGAATTACTGATATCTAGGTATTCCACTTCATAGATATCGATTAAATGTACTCACATCTATGACGCGTCATATCATATATCTGCATACCTCTCCATGTATATAATAGAACACTGTATAGCATATATTTCATAATTAAATGAACCACATGTCTGATATCGTGTATAACATTACCATATTTCTCTAGTTCTTACAAAATCTGTGTTGGTATGTAGTCTTGAATTCTAAGAGAGGACCCCAGAATTTCATACCACTGATTGCTGAAACTGCCTTGGGGAAGACATAGTGATAGTGATAACCAGGGAAATAAATACATTCTCCTGCTCTTTCCCCCTTAATATAGCAGGTTTTTTGGTCAATTCAAAAGCTGCCTTCATTACTAAGTAAGAAGACAGTACATGGTAACGTAGGTGGAGATACAACAGCACAAAGAAAACGTAAAGTGGGAGCACATCAGTTACAGAGGCATGGAGCCTACTGACAGGATCTGCACAGAGACAGGGATACAAGGGGGACTGGAAAAAATACAGCGGGTAAAAAAGAGCATCACAGAGGTTCCTCCTGAGCGGCGTCGGGAAGCCAGAGGACGCACAGAACCGGGTAGTCATTCGCCGTAGAGACACCGGTGAAAAGAGCCGGAAAAGCTGCATACTCTCAAAGGGTGGTGTGCTTGATGTAGAGGTCTGGAGACGGACACCAACGAACAGTATACGGATTAAGCTTGGATCACATACCCCTCCAAAGTTAGTACGAGGTCTATAAGATCCTTCAAGAACAATGTTATCTTAGGAATATGCTCAAGCATATCTTAGTGGAAATTTAGATCGAACCAACATGGTGATACAAGAAAACTTGAAGTGGGTGTGGGGGGCAGATCTCCCTCTCATCCGTTGGTTTCTTATAAGATCGAACTGTGGGGGATTGTCGAGTTGTCATGTTTCTAGCCTCACGATTCTCCTTTAAAACCTCCGGCTCTTTTTCACCCCCATGACCACGTATTTGTTACATTCATCCCGGTGGATCTTTCTTCCATCGGCCTTAGTGTGCCACCAGGCCCCAATTTGAATAATAAACGGCATTGTGTAGTTTTAGAAGTACGTCAGAACTGGATATACTCTTTTAAATGCTTTTTATGAGATTATTTTTACAAATACCTAAAAACTGTAGGAACCAGATTTTTTAATTATATATGTCAAATTTTTCTTGGAAAATTTTGTCATCTATTGTCTTATACTTGCATGATGTATAGTGCTTATACACAAAGTAGACAACCTTTTGATTAAACTAACGTCTACGTCAAATTTTATTTTAAAGCACATTATACTAAAACTTGCAAAAGGTGAGGAAAAGTGAAGACGAAAACGGGCTAGATGTGGGTGCGAGGAGAGCCGTAGAGGTTTTTTTGCCCAATGGCGGATGTAGTGCGTATGACATATTTGTTTGAGAAATTAGTAACATTTGTTTGGCAGATTTGTCTGAGAAATTATCAAGAAGGATGACCGGACATAAAACTTTACATTTACCATTAAGGCACTTAATTCCCAAAATATCAAAAAATTGTATTCTTTAGCAATTTTATTTCTAAGAAGGACCGATAATTTTCATCTACAACTCCAAAACATCCTCAGGATATAGTAGCATTTTTTAAAATTCTAAGCAATATAAACACATTTGAAAGAGTATTGAGGATTACAAAACGGCTTGCATATTAATTTACTTCATAACTATATTAGTGGTGGTAATCTCTTGAATGTTCATTCATCCAGAATACCAAATATTTACAACATTAGCTGTCTTTCACTTAAGTTCTAATCTTGGGGTATTATAATTGTCGTCCATATGATTTTTATGAGAAGCCATGGAAAACAAAAGTATCGGGTTGGAGAGCCTGAATGAAATGCTGATGCTCTTTTCCTCCTCCATTAGTATATGGAAATACTTTATTTCTTGTTATCGTAACATTTATTTTAATTTAGAAAATACACGTACTTAGATGAAGGATGCAAAATTGGACGACAAAAACAAAATGTCACCTAAGTACGTAGTGTACCTTTCTTAGATACTATAAGTCAAATAATATGGACATTAAAGATATGTGAAATCAAACAAATAAATCCTTTATATTAAAAGATGATAGATAGTAACTATACTATGATGAATGAAAATTAATACTAATCATACTCGTAACATGAATAGTCAATGGCATCTAAACAGTACATAAGCTGTGGAGCAGATGTTCCGACCGCATTGAAACCTCCACATTGACATTTATGATTAAGGGCACATCTAAAATATCACAACGGAAGACAATTTTTATTTCTGGGATTTTTGCACGAGTACTTCTTAGAATTAGCATATTTGTATCTATACTCCAACTCCCATATTTTGTATGCCATACCCTTGAAAACTTCAAAAGATTGTGTTAACTCCAATTGGATATACTAGAAAGATTCTCGTAAAATCAGGGGCATATATGCAAAATTTAGTAAATTTAAAGATATACACATAAAAATATCCGGAATCTTTTTGGTATATGCAGTTGCAATTAACGGCATTTGGACAGAGGAGCTTAACCACAATGTTTCTCAGGCTTTTAGGAATATTTCATACAGTATTTGAAAATTGAAAGTATAAATACAAATATGTTAGTTTTTAAGGGTATAGATGTAAAAATTCTTTTATTTTTTTGTATTATTATATAATAACTATATCGATTTAAAATAGACATCACACTGTCCCCCTTCCTCAAACACAACCCGTCAAGACCCCCTGGCTCCCAGAGATGCAGTATAAGCCACGTGGCAAAAGAACAACCTCTGCTGGCACTTCAAAACTTTTATAGGACAAATGGATACCGCTGTAAACTAAACCAGGCACCCCACCTCCTGTAAGAACCCATCCATGGCGTCTCTGCTGTCTCCCGCCGCCCCATCTCTGCCGCAGAGCCGCCACTCCCCATTCTCCCCTTCTCCAAACTCTATCTACCTTCACCAGTCCGCTCGGTTCCCAGTTTCCAGCACGAGAAGCCCCAGAAGGTGCAATGCCACCCTGGGAGACCTCCCCCTCGACGAGTCGAATGCTCTGTTCCCGTTCCTCCGCGACGGGTTCTCGCAGCTCCAAAGAGTTGCTGGGAGCCTACCCGAGATAGAGAGGTGGGAGATCCTGGTCCTCGTGGGGCTGAGCTGGGCATACCTGACGGCGCGGCCGGGCGTCCTCGTTGGCGCCGTCGACACTTACCTTCTTGCTCCCCTGCAGCGCGGCATCGACGCCTTGCTGGGGAGGAGGAACCTGAAGATGAGCGACTTCGTGGTGGGGGAGAGGCTGGGGGAGGGCTCATTTGGCGTGGTCTACTCCGGGGCGATTGTGCCCAAGAATGTGACCCTCGAGGAGAGAGTGGGGAAGAGGAGGACCAGGTTGGAGTTTGATGACAGGTTTAAGGAGAGGGTCATATTGAAGAAGGTAAGGTGCCCCTTGGGTTTGCTTGGTCTTTGGCTCCTCTCGTATGGTTGTGAAGTTTTGCGATTTCTAGTTGGCCGTTTGGTTGAAATATTAGTTTTGGTATAGTATTAGTTTTGATACTAATGTTTTTGAGGGCTAGAGTATTATTATTGAAATTAATATTGGTAGAATGGGAGGAGGGTGGCTGAGGAGGAATAGAGAGTTAGGGGTGAAGGGAGAGGATGGAGGGTCCTGACACTTTTCGAAGACTAAACTGTAATGTTTCAGTACATGTTTCAGACCGGTCTTAAATTTGTTATCACAATCAAGGTTTGCCGTATCGCTGATCCGTATCAGATCGTATCTTCCCAGATATCCGACTCGGGCTGACTCGGTCCGACTCGTACGAGTCGCACGAGTCCGACCAATGAGTTTGTTAAAATCAATGAGTTGTTTGTTAAAATTAATGAGTTTAAGTCACATTTTAGAGAAATGTATCCTATTAATTGATATAAAAATATAATTATACTTATCAAATAGGAGAAACTCAATTTAAAACATTCCATTAAGCATGTATGAGTCGGCACGATCCGGTACGACTTGGTGCGTATCAGAGGACCGGGTCGGCGCAGATACAAGTCAACTCGTACAAGTTGGCCCAATCCGGTACGATACGGTAAACCTTGATCACAATACACTTTGTTAATGCATGAATATCAAATTGAGAGAGGAAATCAAATATATTATTAACAGTGTAAAAGGAGCATCCAGTAGAGTAACCAAACACCCCATAAGCTGTTAGTTTTGTAGATAGCTTGCTCTGAGGAAGATCACATTTTTTCAACATCAAATTTGCATCTTTTTCTCTTTTGGTAGTCTGTTTCCAGAGTATTGGAGAACTGTAGAGGTTTCCTTCTTTGTTGTATGGGCTGAAGCTCTAGAGTGGGGGAGTGGTTTTCAACTTGGTAATGGGTGTTATACAAAGTTACCTTGACTATGGCACTGTGTTAAAGGGTTTACATGGTTGGAAAATTTGCTTAGATACTTTACTGGACCTAATGGACGGTAAACTGATGGGGTATGGCTTTTGAGCTGTTAGTTTTGCCTAGGAGTAAAGGAACTCACATTGAGGGGTTCATAAAATGTACTTGGTTACAACCTTGTTTCTGTCTAAATACTTGTATATCTGAAATTTCAGGTTAAGGTTGGTACTAAGGGGGCTGAAGAATGTGGCAACTTTGAGGAGTGGTTTAATTATAGGGTATCAAGAGCTGCTCCGGAATCATGTGCTGAATTCCTCGGTACTTTTGTTGCTGAGAAGACCCTTTCAGAATTTACTAAAGGAGGCAAATGGCTTGTGTGGAAATTTGAGGTAATGTGAGAATCTATAAGATATAATACAAATTATTTCACTGAATTTTTCCTTGCTGTGCAGACCCATGAAGAAATTTAATGCTCTGTGATGCTTGATGATTGTTGTTTAGCTTTGCTTCTTGATTTGTATGTCTGCACTTTGTTTGAAAAAGTTGTATGCAACATTCTTCTGCAATAGGTGATTCATCAGTTTGGTGTCAAAATTTTCTATTCAGTTCCTCTTTTATCTCAAATTTCCAGTTCAGTTGCAAGGCAACATGTTTTTGTGTAGAATCCTAGCTCCTAGACTTAGTTCACTTTTAAAAGTCTTGTTTTTCTACCTTGTCCATTGACATTGACACAGTAAAGTCTTAGAGTCCCACTATGTCTGAAGATATCAATCAGTAATTTGAAGAATACAAGCCATCATACAACGACAGAACCAAAGACAAGATTGTTTATATATAGTATGAAGATTCAGAGCATATTTCATATGCTTACCTAATGTTGATCAACACGCGATTTATTTTAAAAATTGTCTTCAATGTTTTGCATATTTTTTTAATCTTATCTCATTAGTAATAACCTTAGTCAGTTGCTGTTCCATGATTGTTGTGCCTCTACTTGTCTGACTCGATGGTCAAGTAGAAACTAATTTGCAGGGTCTCCTTGATCGAAACAGGATTGTGCTAGCCAACTCAAGTAGGGGGAATCACTGGGATCATCTAAGATTGGTTGTGATTGGCCAAAATCAGCCTTCACTGGGCTGGATGGGTGGGATCGGAATAAAAATGGGCTGATTCCAGCTATTTTATTTTTTTCTTAAAAAAATTCCAACTTATCCAATTCAGGACTATCTTGAATGGTATTGGAGTTGACACTAACCAATTCAACCTCCTGGTCTGATTTGAATTCCTTGTGGAAGTAGCTAATTGCTAGAAAGGGCTAATGTTTATGTGGGTTTGATTTTCTCAAAGCCTTCTTCATAGACCTCATTTTCATTTTCATGCCTTAGTAAAACTCCGGTTTACAGCATAGAAAATCTAATCATATAAGGACACATCAATCTGACTCTAGTTTCCCAATGTCTTGTCAAATGCACTCTTTATCATTACCCATATATCAACAACAGTAATTTCCTTTTCATTTCTTCTCCATTGTTTTTTTTCATTAAAATCT
This sequence comes from Zantedeschia hybrid cultivar, assembly GCA_030544215.1. Classification (NCBI taxonomy): domain Eukaryota; kingdom Viridiplantae; phylum Streptophyta; class Magnoliopsida; order Alismatales; family Araceae; genus Zantedeschia; species Zantedeschia hybrid cultivar. The sequence continues at coordinate 15,044,400 of JARZZO010000005.1, forward strand.
TATTTTCCTTTATGGCCTAATAAATGACACTTGAATATATTTCCTTTTTTTTGTCGAAGTGGTGACAATTTCCTTTTCATTTTTTGGCTAGTGTTGTTCATTTACTAAGATTCTTTCTGTGCAGTGAATAATCTCATTTTAATCTGTCATTTGTAGGAGCTCCAACCTGTACTGTCTGTTTTTATTATGTGGAATTGTCTGGCATCTCACATTTGGCATCAATTCCCTGTGTATCTCTGGTCCTATCTCTTAATAAATATATCCTCCATTGTTAGCATTTCTCAGAAAGTTTGGAACAATAATTGCGTGCTTTTCTGCCTAGTGTCAGGATCTCTTTCATAGGATGTACAGTGGCACACATAAACAACAAAAAGCTTTATAGTTTTCATGTTTGGTCCTGTTTACCACATTGCTCATGTGTTGACACCATGTGTTAGGGGGATCGCAATTTGGCTGACTATATGAGAGAACGTGACTTCCCTCTTAACTTAGAATCTGTCATGTTTGGGCGTGTCCTCCAAGGACTTGATACAATTAAAAGGAACGCATTGATCATCAAGCAGATTATGCGGCAGATCATTACCTCACTAAGAAGAATCCATGATACAGGAATCGTTCATCGTGACATAAAACCAGCGAACTTGGTGGTCACTAAGAAGGGACAGATTAAACTCATAGATTTTGGAGCAGCTACTGACCTTCGTATTGGAAAGAATTATGTGCCTGATCGTGGGTTGCTTGATCCTGACTATTGTCCTCCAGAACTATATGTCCTTCCAGAGGAAACACCGGAACCTCCTCCAGAACCTGTTGCTGCTATCCTTTCACCAATTTTATGGCAGGTAAAATTTCAGCATTTTTATTTATGTTGGCAATTTAAAAGAACAATATTTGAACACACATGTAATCCCTATATTGATGCATATAGAATTTCAGCCGATAAATTGATTGATACACCTTTTTTTCCTGATTACTTGATGCAGCTCAATAGTCCAGACCTCTTTGATATGTACTCTGCTGGTATAATACTCATGCAAATGGCAGTTCCCAGTTTGCGATCTGCTGCAGGCCTCAGGAACTTCAACTCACAACTGAAGACCGTTAGATATGACTTGAATAAGTGGAGGGAATCTACTCGATCTACACCAGACTTACGGCTACTTGATCTTGACTCTGGTAGAGGTTGGGATCTGGCCACAAAGCTTATCGCAGAGAGGGGATATCTTAGAAGGGGTCGGTTATCAGCTGCTGCTGCTCTTAGGCATCCATATTTCCTGTTGAGTGGTGATCAGGCAGCATCTGTTCTTTCCAAACTGGCCTTATTCAAATAAACTAGCTCCCAGGTGATGACTTTTACTATCTTGCATCCTTTCTAGATCAGACATACTTGGTTCTTCATGTTCTATTATTTCGCTTTGTTTTTTGGGTTGTTATCTAGCTTGTCATGCACTTGTTTAGGAGTAAAATGGTTTGCTGTATCATATTGGATCATGTCAACTCATACGAGTCGACTCGTATCTGGGTGAGTCCGATCTGTTGGCATGGACCGAGTCGGACTGGATTGTGCTGACTCATACATACATAATGACTTGTTTTAGATTAAGTTTTACTCATTTGCTAAGTAAAATTACACATTTACATCAATTAATAGAGTATATTTCTTTAAAATATGGTTTAAACTTGTTACTTTAAACAAACTCATTGGCCCGATTCATACAACTCGTGCTAGTTGGATCAGTATCGTATTGTATCTGAGAAGATACAATCCGGTCCGGATCATTCTTAATTTGTTGCATTCACTGATGCTGGCAACAATAAAGCTAATTCATATTGCCGATTTTTTTCTCAGTCTCATCTTCTATTGTGGATCATAGCCAATAAATATCAGCTTGTCCAAACCAAATATTTGTCCCGTCAATCTTTCCATGATCTGCAGTGGGTGAAGTGGCAGATAGGCATTGACTAAAACAAATAGGGATTTAAATCATACAATGTTCCCATTTTTTATGTCTCTGGCATGACCACGGAAAATTCAAACTGGAATAGGGAAAGTTTCTATCAGGGAGATAGCATACCCTTGCCCTTTACTTGCTTCCCTTTTCAAATGGAAATAAACTCCCTCCATATCTCTCGACTAGCAGGTGCTGAATGCTAATGGCTTAGATAACTTTAAATGATTGCATTGTTCTTGAATCAAAATGTTACAATTTAAACTTGTAAACAACTGAAGACCGGCAATTTCATATTCCTCCTTGCTTTGTGGAATGAGTTTTTACATTTTTATAATTCAATGGACAGGTTATTTAAATTGTGATATGATGGTAGCTTTGTTGGCAATGACTTTGTTCCAGTTGAAAGAAGCCCAGTGGCCTTGATGTCTGCTAAATTTTCTTAAAGCTATCCTCTTAATGTGATACCACTGCGCGTTCATGGGTTCAAATTTTCACCAGATCCTTGACATACTTGTCATCAAAGTAGTAGAAGCTCCTTGATTTTTGTCCAACGATGATAATAATTTTGTCAGCACCACTGGGAGATCACACTCACTTATGGTAGCTCTATCTTAGTTCTAGAAAAGCAGCTTGAAACCACATAAAAAGACATAGGAAAAAGAGAAAAAAGTTTCCATGATTTGCAGGACGAGAACTGCTTTATGTTGCGCATCTTCATCTGTAAATTTCTTCTGAGACCAAGTTCACTTCATGTGAAAGTTGGGAAATTTTCTTTGTAAATGATGATTGGCATTATTAATCGCCCTGTAATCATATACAAAACCAATTCTCTGGACACCCTCCCATCCTTCTTTTCTGTTATTTTCATTTCAAATTTGGAGTGGCATGTTTGCAGTTCAGTTATCCATTCTTTATTCATGAGTAGTACAGTGATCAAGTATCTGCATGTCTTTTCTAATGGAGAGAGTTCAACTCCGAGTTTCTTCAACACTCAACAGTGAGATGAAGGGTGGGAGCTAAAATGATTGGAAAAAGGATAGATGATCAGATAATTGAATGCAAAATAGGTGTATCCTTATCCTTATCTCAATCAACCGAATCTAGTATCCAAATGTGGAAGCTCTTTTTTGGCTAAAACCTGCAATCTATATTTAACCTCTCGTAGGCAATTATCCCATTTATGCAAATGAGAATTCTAAGTCTCGAGTCCAGACTACCACCTCAGAGAATAATTTTGAGGGCTAACTCTCAGGGGCCGCTGGCCTCTTTGCCCCTAGAAGCGTTGAACTTGAGAAGGGCAGTTGTATTGGTGCCATTGAGTTATAAAATTATGAGAATTACTTTCTGCACGCTGTTGGTGTTTTTAATCTAAATTTTTTTAGTAGTCCACAACCTGATATACATGTTCTTACTATCCGATCTATGATCGGATGACTCGAAAAAAGATGGAAAATAAAAAATTGACCTCAAATGAACTGAAGAACATTATTTTCACTGCTCATTTGGGATCAGTTTTTTTTTTTTTTTTATCTTTTTTTTTTTTTGTGTTGTCCAATCTGAGATTGGATTGTACGGACATATAAGTCATAATGGGGACCACCATAAAAAAATTTATTTTTTAAAAAACTAAATATAAGTTGCCGGTGTAAGACTGGCTGCGGGTGTAGGGATGTAATTTGGGTGGGCTGGGTTGGGAATGTGGTAATTTGGGTTTAACCCAAATTCAAACTAGTCCAGCACAATTTTAGTCCGGCCCAAATTTAACTCAAAGTCAGCTCAAAATCAACCCAAATTGAATAGTGGGTTGGTTGGGTAGAATTGGGTTGGGTTAGTTTGTTAAAAATATTCTTTCTTTTGTATGAAGTAATGTAAAAGTCAATGGGTCAAATCAGGCCAACCTGTTTTCAGCCGAATCCTTCCCAAATTTGATTGATTTCAACTCAAGTTTAACCCAACTCAATGTAGATACTTTGAATCAATTAACCCAATGCACTATAATGTGGGCTGAGTTAGATTGGGGAGCGGACTGATCCGCTCAATTGACACCCCTATGCGGGTGCAACAAGTAATTCTCTTAAATTATTGTAAGTTGTAGATGTAGGCAAATCTTTTTTTTAGACTATCTAGAAGTATTTATGTTTTCTTGTGATCGACCAGTTCTTCTCCTTTGTTTTCTTCTTTCATTGTTTCGGCAAATGGTAAGAAGGCATCCCAATCTGGACACATTACGCATGAAAATGCTACTTGTAATTCTTTCATCACATGGAAACCACTCACGTACCTGGAACATTTGAACCCTCGTTTTTTTCGAGCATCAGACATTTCTTTTGCGATATTTTTTTTTATGAGAAGGACTTGCTGCAAGCCCCATGTGACGCACATGGGAGGTACGGGGGCACATCCACGGTGTACATCAAGTATTTTCTTTTGAGGACGACTTACTGTATACCCGCGCACGCACCACTGTGCGCTGATATGGGCTCTATCAGCGTGTGGTGTGTGCGCACATCAGCGCACGGGAGTGTGCGCTGAGTATTGCCTTTTTTCCTTTCCGTATGCAACTATGATAAGAAGTTGCAATCGAAAACATCAGGTTATCTTTTCTTTCAGAAGTAACTAAGTTTAAAAATTTGGAAATCCCCCATCTTCACGCCAATTTGTACCCAGTACGCACAAAGGGACACTGTCTTTTGGACTTTTATGATTTAAAATTAAGCGTTCATCAGCATATGAAATGGAAAATTGCAATATATGGTCCAGATTGTTTGTTCCATTTCTTATACTGGAGCAAAGCTCGGTTTGGTTTGGTAACTTTATTCAAACTTTATTTAGAATAAGTCATTTTAATTAGATAAAATAAATAAAAAATAAAATATGATAAAATAAGTATCATTAATATTTACTCCAAATAATCAAACATTTTACTCAAATTGCTTATTTCCTTGTATTTTAAAATAGGCTATTGTCACTTGAGTTAAAAAATTCATGCAATCAAAACAAAACAGAAACAATATGACGAGCTATTCTTCCTTATTTCATAATTAATTCAGATTAAATGGAGTGCTAGGATGTAGCATTTCCCTTTGTTTATTTATTCTGTGAATGGTATATAGGGTCCCTGGACACCGGGGATCCGTGGCCCATGATTGATCGTTTATAACTATGAACTTAATTTCTTTTATCATCAAATGGCGTTAATGGCAAGAAGGCATTGTAGAGGCAAATCGGAAAAAAAAAAAAAACTAGGGTGGGATTTGTCTTATACTTCACTAGCTGTTAAAAGTTATACTAATCAAGCTAGTTCCATTGATGGAGATTAATTGGATGCATTATGTTTCAGGTGATCCTTCGTCTTCTCCAAAGGAGATATCCATAGCATATGCCGTGGGAACAAGATGATCATCTCAATTTTAACGTGTCCCCCATCGCTGCACTTATGTCCCTCGGGCCTGTGCTGCTGCATATAAAAAACCCCCCTCCTTAGACCCAGTTACTGCTATAGCCTTGGTGTTGTCCACCTACAGGATGGGGTGGAGAAATTGTTTTGTAACCCTTCCAGTGTGTTTCCTTCTTGTTCTTGGGTGCACCAATGCTCAAGGTCGGTCTTTCTTATTGCTGGCTCTCTATGTACTGGATTTTTTAATTTCTGTTTTACACAATTGGGAGAAACTAGATCGGAAAAGACTCAGATATATCTTACATCCATCTCTGCTTCTTCCTCCAATTTGCTGCTGCTGCTGCTGCTCTCTCTCTCTCTCTCTCTCATAACATGAAGCAGAAGACTGGGGCTCCATTATCAAAACATTCGGTGATCCGACGGCCAACGTCAACTTGGCCCCGTTTATAAAGATAAGAAGCGCATATGTCTGCTTGCTGAACGTACGCCACCTCAACCCCTCTGCCATATGAAGGCTGGTGACTTAGCTGCACCCCCATCTTCGAACTACGCAACTTCTTACGCTCAAAGCTGCTTCTTTCCGAACTGCAGGTCTCCGACGTCTGCCCAGCGAAGTACCAGTTGACGCCCGTAGGGTGGGTTAACGTGACCCGGCAGGACACCAGGACCTACTGCGACCTCTGTGCCCGCCAGACGAGGGTTGTCCTCTGGTGCATCCGTCATGTGATGAGCGACTTTGAGTTCCAGGACCGCAGCACCACCCGAGCCATCAACAACACCATAGCAAAAGGATGTGGCCCTGGCAATGGTATGGTGTTTATGATATCCTGGGCTTAGTCTTCTCATTATAAAACATGTTAGTTATGTAGAGACGTTTGCATGCATGTGTAATCTCTGTTGTTGTATTTTTCTTTTCTCCCTAGGATTCACCGGAAAAATCCTGCCTTTCAACGACGGAGGAATGGTACAGGCGAGCAAAACCATCACATTCGCGTCGGCCCTGATAGCTTGGTTTCTTATATACAGCATTCACATGTGACACGATACAAATGATGCGTAACACGTATTTGCTTGGTGTCTATGAAAATAAAAGAAACAAAGGCCACATTAGACATGTGTTGTTTCGTATACAGACAGTTGTGTAGTTTTGGTGTATAGAAGTCTTATCTTATAAGACGGATATATGCAATATATATAGCCCTTTCTCTTATGTGATCGTGCAATTAATCGCCACAGTGCATGTGTGTCATCACATGTGTAGTGAAAACTATGCTTCATCTCTTAGTTCCTCGTCATGTTCCACGAACGAGTTAATCTTCTTGGGACTTCTCTTCCTGCAACCCCAACGGCACCTCCAGGAACACCTGGAGTTGAAGGTCTGAAGCCTCCACGACTGGAGAGACACCATGCTCGACACGGTGGGCGACTTCGTCAGGACCACCGCGTACCCGTCGTCCATGTACTCCACCCCCTCGGGGAAGAGCTGCCACAGGAGGCAGCCTCCCCCAGAGCCCCCACTCTTGGTGGAGTTCAAGAGGATAGTGTAGACGGCTTGGATGAAGGTGTTTCTGAAGGTGATGTTGAAGCTGTCGTCCCTGGCGGACAGGCCGAACTCGCCAAAGACGATGGGCATCCCGAGCTTTCGTTCTGCGTCGTCTATGTGCCCCTGCATCCACGCCTTTGCGAACTGGATGTGGGAGTCGGAGACCGTGGGTGACAACCTTTCACAGAAACATACGAACCTTACTAAGATGTCTACCCATGCAAGTGTTGAAGGCAAGCATGCACAAGTAGAGATGTAAAAAGATATACGTCCGGTCGAATACTAGTTCTATCTTTAATTATCTTTATCTTTTCAGTAATATATAAATTATCGTTGTCTTTTCAAGATAATATTATGTGTAAACATAAACTTGATCTTTTAACACTTCTAGAGAGAATAGAAGGATATTACTTTTAAAATATATATAGGTACAAGTTCTTTCTAAGTAATTCTTATAATTAAATTTACTTGTAGATCATATGACATTTGTAAAAATGAATCTTGCGAACTAATAAATGAGGGAGAAGAGTTAAAAACAATGATGAACATAATAAGACATGTAATTATATATATAAACGATTAGAAATTTCATTTAAAAATGAGAATTTTAAATAAAATACAATTAACATCTAACGAAGGAAGACAGATGGGTGCTTGGATAATCGGACTCGGGTAAAGGTGTATCCTTTTTTCTGATGTTAAATGATTCAAATATAGATGGTATCTTTGTCCTTATCCTATAAATAATATCTTTTTATGGCCTTTGAACTTTCGAAACCGGCGGATAAACGGATTTTTAGGTACCATTTACATCCCAATGCACAAGCTTCCAATGGACATAAGAACAAATTAAAGCTCACCAGACATCCGGGTAAATGTGGGCAGAGGCGAAGTCGATGCCGAAAGCCTTATGGTTCCTGATGAAATCTGTTCCAACTTGTCCGGCGACTGTGTTGGGGTTGAGCTGCAGACGTTCTGGCGTGGAGGGGCCATAGAACCCTTCTGTTCCGATCCCCAGAAGGTGCACGGGGTCGATGGACTTGACGTGCACTGCCATCTCTTGTATCCACGCCTACAAAGGTGAGCAAAGAGTAATATGCAGACATCCAGAGAGGGGCCTGCGCTATATACTATCGTTCAAGGGTCATGATAAGATTTGGTTATAGTACTTAAATGTGTCCATTCCGCGAGCTGTACTCAGGGCAAGGACGTGGCCCATGAGCATAATGCGAAACCACTGGCTCCAGCTCAAGAATGTTGCCATTTGTGGCCATGAGCATATATAATAATGCAGCCCCCGCAAGGGTACTTCTTTTACGACTCTTTGATCTTTGAGATGAGGTCTGTGCTCAACTTAAGTTGGGCATTTCGAAGAACATAACATAAGCCATGGACTCGGTACTAAAGCAACAAATTCGTCACTTTTGTTACCAGAAATTGATGATTGAAGAAAATGAGACAAAGAAGATGGTAAAAAGAGTGAGGCTGTGGCATTCCTCCTTTTTATATATTAAATATAACGAAGAGATAGATAAGAAGCAGCTATCATTTCACACTTGGTTTTTGCTATACTCATAAGAAGGAATTATTCGATCATTGGATCATATAGTTCTTATTACTTAAATTATTTAAGACATAACCTTTATTGTAACTAATACATTTCAATGAGGATTTTTTGGTCAAGTAATCAAACATTCCCAATGAATGTGATAAAAATAAAAAATGTTATATATAACAAGGGCACTGGTCTCCTCAGTGGGCTTACTGCGGGAAGTCCTGTAGTGGAGCGCTGCACGGGCTTCCCTAGTCGGCCCACGGAACGAACCTGCACCCATATATATATATATATAACAGTAGCACTTGGCTAGAGGAGACACAAACCTGAAACTTATCCCCCGAGGGATCCGACAAGCATCTCGGCTCATTCATCAGCTCCCAAGCGAAGATCGTTGGGTCATCCTTGTACGTTACGTTTGTGAACGTATTCACTCTACTGAGAACAGCCTGGTACGCAAGGATAAGGACAGTGATGATGAGGTATACTGCTCACCAAAAACAGTATTCAAATATAGATCAAATAACTCGGACGTATGAACTTGGGCACAGAACTGAAGACAACTTAGATAATCGCTAGCTGTGTAAGAATTACTGGGAGCGAGGTTGGCCTTACCTTGACATGAGCTTTGTAATATCCTTTCACAGTAGGATCTGAGAAGAAATCTTCATCAGAAGTTAAATTCAGGCCAGCATCCCTGCCCCATTTCACATACTGCGCCTTCCCTCCATATGCGTCCCAGTTATTGCAGAGTGAAAGAACAAGCCTGATCTTGTACTTTTGTGCTTCACTCACCACGAAGTCCAGGGCCTATATTATAGGAAGCATACAACAAGAATTAAAGTCCTGTATCTGAGAGATTACCATGGTTTCAATTTCTTTCTTGGCATCTTTTCAGTGACTTGGATTAGTGGGCAGGCGGAGCACTAGCTAGCTCGCACCAATTAATTACGTGTTACAACTGGATTTTCCGGATTACACAAGCGTCAACCTCAGGAAGGTAACCTGTGACAATTCCTTCTCTTTTAATTCTTTCTATGGGATTAAACTATAGGAAAGATTTTGCAATTATGGGGCACAGCTCACCTAAGTTCAACTTTAAACTCTTCTTAGTGTAGAGACTTGGCAATCAACTTTACTCCCAACAGAGCAAGACAGTTTCCATCTTTGATCTGCAACAAATGCCATGGTGGCCGTGTACTATGGAAAACGAGCGCCTTCCGCACAATCACATCATGCGATCGATGGCGCACCTGCATGAACCGGTATTGGTGCCTCCCGGTTGCTGGCTGTTGCGCAGTTCCACGGACAAGCCAAGGGTGGAGGAGAAGAAAGAGGGAGGCAGTGGGAGGAGCCTAGAGCCTTTTAGACTTCACAAGTACTCCATGACAGAACGCTGGTGAAGCTGCCGGACAAATTTGTGTAGGTCATTTCAATACTGGGTTTTTTCTCGCTGTGAGAGAAGTAGATTGTCTATGATCAGTGTTGGACTGAACTCGGCGTTGAACGCCACTTACAGTGAAACCAGCTGTGGAGAGAGAGAGAGAGAGAGAGAGAGAGAGAGAGAGAGAGAGAGAGAGAGAGAGAGAGATGATTGAAAGGTGTAGGTCTCCGTGGCTGGAGAGAGAAATCCACCGGTGTAAAGGGAGCTAAAAGCTCCAGTTGAAGCCATGTAGAACTAAATCTATTTAAACAACACACATGTACACTAGCGTCACAACATCTGAAATGTCAATAAGCCACTTTTACCCGTGTTTATCGTTTTGTATTGTTAAATACGACTCAATTATTTGTACGCCGTACGTATGAAAACAATGCTTAACAACTATTTTCCTCTTGTTTATGCTAAATCAGTGATGGAGTCACAAAAATTTTGGAGAGGCTGGGGTGGTGGTGGTGTGGAGGGCGGGGTACTGTTGTGTGGAGAACATTTTTTAACGATGTCTAATATCATCTTTTATTAGTAATTTCAAATTATATATTATGAATACGCAAAAATAAATACATTCGCTAAAAACTCAAATGTTAAGTAAGAAAACTTGTTTTTTTAGTACCTATATTATACATAAATTATACATGTAGCATATCCACTTTTCACACTTTTGTTAAAACTACTAGAATATTAATGAATAAAAGTAATGTAATCATTCGAGAATATATACAGATTATGCTGATCTATTGAAAATATCTGTGATCTATGTAGTATAATTTTTTTAATCTCAAATAATTAGTGCTAAATAGAATTGAATGCAAACCTTTCTCGAACTGAATATTTATTGTTTACTAAATTGCTAACCATAATATCCTCGTGTTCGATTGTGAAGATAGATCAAGAGGAAGGCAAATTTGTGGGGAAAATGAAAACATGAATACAGTGAACTCGATGTTGGTGCAAAGAGGGGATGGTGAGAATCGGAGAAGATTATCACTAAAAAGAATTGTTGGTTGAATTGGATTATATTACTAAAAGTAAGTATTAAAAATAACGTTTCATATTAGTTTATAAAGTCATTGTTCTAAAGATTAAGAACTGATGTAAGTTAGACATCAAGCACGCCCGAACACCACATATAATCATATGATGGTGGTTAAATTTTGAACTGATAAATCATTCTGTGTACTTGCCATATTGTGGTGGTGACTGCGGGAGGAAAGGAGCCTGTTGCATCGGAAATCCGCAGCTACAGCAGATGGGAAGGGGGAGAATGGAGGAATAGAGATCTTCTATATCCAGGTTTGTACTGAATTCAGTTAGTGTGGAGAGGAGAAGGTTTTAAAAAACCCCTTCATATAGTATTTTTCCCATTTCTGAAGAAGAATTTCATTGAAAGAGTCTCTCTCCTTTCCTTTCTATACTGACTTAGTTCAGTCTAAACTTGTACTGAGAAGAACCACACTCAGAATGGAGGGATATTTCTGTTTTGGGAAACTCGAAAGAAATGTACGGCATGAGATTTGTTTCTTTATTTATGATAAGTTTTAGGAATTGGTTTTGAAATTTAACTTCATACAAAGGGAAAATTGCATAAAGGAAAGGGAGGGCAAAAATCACCAAGATAAGTAGTAGATAACATTTTGACCCAAAAAAAAGATCGTAGATAACTAGATTTGAGCAATTTAAGGTTGGATAATTTTGGTACATCCTACGTCTTGTTCGGTGCATGTATGGCTCACTACCCGTTAGAACCTTGAAACAGGTGCATTTTCCTTAATGGCAGGAACTATCAGTTATATATATGCTATGCATGAAAGATATAACACATGACTCATCAAGATTCTATATAATGCCTTAGAGATGCCAACGCTGTGCCCGTAGAGGACAGGATTTATCAAAGAATATAAGTACGTTGCAGGTGAACTAATGATTGGGCACATTTGTTTTGGATATCGATCGATCCCCATATAGTAAGATTTTTGGACATCTTTTCAAACGATTAATTAATAAGAAGAGATCTTCTCAATACATAGTTGGAAAAGAGTCCAGTAATACTGAGAGGGAGAACACCCTCTGCAAAAAAATCCCTCACGTGACCTAATTTTTTTTACAAATACTTGGACCCTCCCCCTCTCAATACTATTGGACTCCTGTATTGAGAAGATCTCTTCTCATTAATTAATCCATTTAGGAGAGCCGTATATACCATGGAAGTTCATCGTACGTACCTTGAATACGTCTTCGTCATAAACGGATGGAGATTTCTGGAGGGCCCTCCATCCGCCGTCATTAAAGGCCCAAGTTCTGCATACTGTAAGACCCACTGATGAAGCTTGTTGGAACACTTCACTGACCTTTCCTCTGGTGGTCTGATCAACAGCCAGGAGCATCAGCCAATACGTGTTGAATCCATTGACATAGAAAGGTTGGTTGTTAACAATGAATAGGTTCCCTTTCTTCTCCACCATCCCCCACTCTCCTTCGTTCATCCCATCCCTAGACAATTTAAGACAAAAAAGATAGAGAACAAGATACGTCCGTACGTATTAAACCTTCAAAGAGTACTGAAGGATATATATAAAATTAATAATCACAAGGAGTCCAGCGAAAACGTGTCACGTATGTATATACCCATGAACTTGCAGACTTCTAATAGGAACCATAGAGAAGACGACTAGGAAGACGACAATTTGAAATCCGAGAGGGTGAGAGAATGCGTTATGGGTAGCCATGGCCGGCTTCAGTCCTACCATTTCTCTCGTCCTGGACTGGTTATATATGAAACTTTTTGATGCTTAGAACCTCGATATCGTAAGGGAATAACCCTCCTAGCTTTAAAGCTAAGACATGAAGCTATTCTGCCTACTGCTCTCTCCTTCTTCCTTTAAAAGAAGGTATACTAAGCGAAGAAGAACTAAATTCAAAGGAAGAAGAAGAAAAGGTGGGGGCGCGCGGTAGGTGTTTGATGGTGCTTGAACGAACATATGTAGTGCTGACATCAAAAACCATCCTTCTAAGAGAGAAGACAAGAACCCGGCCACCACTACCAGCCCCACACCAGCTGCTTGATGTCTCCAGGTCAAGACGTACGCGTGAGTTCTAAGTAGAGTGGAGCCGGATTTGCGTACATCGCAGCTCTCATGTCTGCACAAGTGAATGCCTTGTGTGAGGAAGATCCTTATTATTGGAGGCCGGAATGCCTATAATTCCGCTCGCAGACTTTGTCGGATATTTATCCCAGAAGAAGACCTGTTTGTTGGTAGTATTGTAAATTTCCACGGGGATTAATTGGGAAACAAATTAAGATGTAACTTAGCATCGATCCTAATTATATATTGCAAATTAAACAGGTTCACCAAGTCGTGCATGTTCACAGGTAGTGTCGCTCGATCTCAGGCTCTTCCTTTTCGCTTTCCACTTTTTGTCCAAAGGAAGAAAAGGAACTCCTTAATGTTCTAAACATTAGACGACTAATGCATACCATCAGCGGGACGAGCAAATCCAATGACACCGAGTTCCTTTCACCGTTTCCACCACCAAAGGAAGGAAAGCTTTCCACATTGCAGAAGAGAGATCTCAGTACTGTACATCCGACAGATGACTGGATGACCTGGTTAGAAGTATTCTTGAGACGTCGGTCAAGGGGGCTACCATTATGTCGAAAATAGGGTTGCAAATGATACTCCTGCTTTTCGATTTCTAATTTACTTCTCTTTCCCATTTCAAAATACTTTCGAATTCTAACTTTCCAATCAATAAATAGATGTGGAAGAGGATAAGTAAATGGATGCTAAACGCTCATTTTCGCATCTTTTTTTATATTTATTCTAATAATATATTTTTAATTATATTTTCTCTCTTCACATGAGTTACCTAGCTAGTACCATCAAGGACTTGAACTCTAATTTTAAGTTAGGCAAATTGACTGTTAATACTTTAGTTTGATAATGATGGTATTTTCGTAAAAGAGGATAATGTCTTCTCTCTTATTTTTGTTAATTTGATGTGATACTAACCAATAGAGATGCTATCTTAACATAATATAATAGACATCACATTAACATATGTACATTACATGATGCTCGATGAGAAGTGATATACAATATTGCATGCGACTTACAATAATCATCACATTGCATGTGCCTTATGTGTGATCGAGGAATGAGACAGACAGAAATGGATACTTCCCTTTTTATTTTTACTTTAATATAGGAATGTTCCTTTCATTTCCGACATTCCGTAAAGGACATGGAAGTGGAATTATCTATTTTTATTTTTGTCTCCGATCCATTTGTAGTTCTAATTGAAAAGTGAATGAGCAGTATGATGGTTGGAAAGAAGGCTAGCTACTTAGAAATACTTCAAAGCAAGTATAATCAAGATCGAGGCTGCTTTGCACCTGATCATGAAATTCTTGAGGCATTGAAAGGAATTGAACTTGAGAACAAAACCTAAGCCGCTCCAGGAGTGTATGCCATTCCTGAAGTTTAAGACGAAGTGATCTCAATTGGCCTTCAGGCCTTGGATGTGAGGCTGCCATTTGGTGAAATTGATGTTCTAAAAGAGAACGTTGATTTGATAAATCAGCAACTTCAGCTTGATCATGTGGAAGTATTGTCCATCAAAGATAATACTGCTCTTGAGAAATTAAGCAGGACATTACCAAGAAATCCTCAAGCAGAACCGATGCTATATATCCAGGCAATCCTATTTCCATTTTCTTGGGCAGCTCTCAGTACTTTAAGTTTGAAGGATAGAAGGATCGAAGCTTTAATTTACATTCACAGAAAATTTGAGGAAATTTCCAATCATCAGCAGTAAGAAGATTTTGACGGATGTGTTTCCTTATTCTATGTGCGATATTTTCTCTTGGAAGATTGTTGCTAATTTTCTGATGTATGTTTTTTTTTTTTTTTCTGGCACAAGTGTGTAACTTTGAAAATGCTGCTACTTGTAACACGGGATTTTGGTAAATTTTCTATCCTATTGTTGGATTTCATAGTTGTCGACCACGTTCCCTTGGTTAATTTGTTATTTTCCCTTCCTGATTCCTTCTTCTATGAACGTTCATAGATTTCTACTTTGTCTATGATAGAGAAAAAATTTGAATCCAGAATGAGACAATGGGGATTGCATTCACTTCTGAAAACCATTAGATCAAGAAGATATCAACTCCACTTTGCATTGAGGATTGAGGTCCACGCAGTGGCTGGGCCAGAAGAAGTTTCCTGGGATCACCAATACATATCTACGTGGGTGCCATGCATGCGCATAGTGCTTGTGCAGGTTCACTTAGTGCGGTGTTGGATGGGGAGTCGGTCAGTGCAGAGAGGGTGGAGGTGAGCCCCATATGCACTTTTATACATCACGTCAAATCTCTTACGTTCTACCTCTCTTTACACTACTAGCGCCACTTTGATTGGAGAATAAGAGAAGAATAAAATCTCTTATTTTTAGAATAAGGTTAATTCTAATTTGATAGACAGAATGACTTATACCGCGTCAGAATTACTTATACCAGAATAAGGAGAATAGGCCATTCTACTTTAGACCTAAGAATTGTTTATTCTTTTTATTCCGTCAGTGAGCTCCACAAAATTATTAAACTGAAACACCCCTTATTCTAGTATACGTTATTCCATATAAGTAATTCCGAATAACTTATTCTACAATCAAAGTGGGGCCTAGAGTCCGATCCAAATGCGTATTTAGAGGATCTGGTTTCCATGCGCATGGGTCTGGGTGATTGGAGATATTGTTGCTCCTTTCCTTCTTCAGGCCATTTCCCTTTTTTTTTAGGGAAAAGTTGGGAGCGCCAGTCACCCAGATCTACATGCGTGCAGGATGCTCACGCATTAGTGGCTGAAGGAACCCCCTCCACTAAACCACTGTGGAGAAATCAATCTCTTAGTTAACGCATGCATTCATAATTCGATACATTATCGGACATAGCTCATCCAAGAAGCTGTGGCATTTATCTAACAATGATAAGAAGGCTACCCACTACATGAGTTCCACCGAGGGGAGAGGTATTTGGGAGGCTGGCTAAGTGTATAATTTCGGCCTTTTTCAACTCCACTATGATGCAAGCAACATCCCTATCATCTACGGAATACACAAGTGTGATGCAACGTTGCTTCTAAGGTTTTCATCTGGCGTGACAGCCAGTATCCAATATCTTTTCACATCAAAGGCACGGAGAAATGTGCCTCACAATTGCCCAATGGTCCTCACATTCCAAACAGGACCTTTGCTCGTGGGGATGAAGATTCTTTATGTCCTGAAGTAAGGCTGACCCACGACCATCACCCATGTGATGAGACCGAAATTTTTGCGAAAAATTGTAGACTGAATTTTTTTTTTCTTGATAAAAATTTCTCACACCCATTCGATCTTCAATGGATAATGATTGAATTTGACTTGATCAACATCCTAGAAGCTCCACCAAACACGTATGGCCGGGCTTACTGTTATCTCTGGACACATTATGGGTGTCTGCATGCAGCATCATCAACATTGACCGACTCCTGTCAAATTAATGTTCAATTCTACCTAATCCATTTGAGAATTGGTCTGATCCATTTTACCTCGCATAAAATATAAAGATATTTTTGAGTAATATGATACAATGTTTGTAATTAATAAAATTTAAGAGTAAAATTAATTACAAACAAGTTAGAGTTTTGCTATCAAACGCTACATATATACTGTGTCTTAGATATCACCTTATTTGCGAGCTGAACTCGTTTTCAACTAGGAATTTTTAGTTTTCAGTCGCTGTTACCTGGATCCGAGAACTGCTGCCACTTTCCGGGTCGTCATCAGTTATCTACTTAATTTAGAAAAACAGCTTTCTATAACCTTCGTATTTAATAAGAACTCCATGTAAGCTCACTTTTATTTATAGTTTTTATTTTCTACTAAAACTAACTTTTTCCCCATACCAGACACATCGAATTTTCCCACCTAATCAGAGGGAGCATTAATATATAGGAATATGGGAGCATGATCGTACTGCTCATCCTTCACTTTCGTTTCTAAGGTCACTACAGTAATGGTGAGCAGCCCTCAGGGTGCAGATGGAGACATATTTGATTCTTGTTTCCCATAGGAATATGGAAAAGAAGCCAAAAGATTTGTGTCTTTTATGCTCTTGAGGAAAAGGATGTTATTATGTTAACTAAATCTTGAGAAGTTGAGAATTCGCGAGTTAAACGTTTTGAATGACATTATTTCCTGGGTGCGTGGCACTTAAGGTACACATTCTCCTATTTCTTAAGGCTTGTCCACTTATTAATCTCTGCAGACCCTTCGAAACATTTGAAGCTGAGCGCTTAAGACATAAAGGACGTGTTTGACAAAATTTCTATTTGAAAGTTACTTTTGACTTCCGCTTCTTACATAGAATGAGTTGAGGGACAAAGATTGTAACTAATCTTGGTTTGTTACAAAAGTCAACTCTTTCATAACAACCTCGTTTTTTGTACAATCTTAGAAGCTCTTTTTTGGTTGAAAGTCAAAATATAAAAAAAATATCACATAAATGACTTTCAAGATCTAATGACTTCCGTAAAAAATAACTAAATATAAATATAAAAGTACTTCCAAATTGAAGCTGCACCAAATACGACCAAATCCTACTAAACCTATTTGAAGCACTATTGTACCTATCTGAAGCACTATTGTCTTCGAACTTCAATCTTTTGGCTTAATAAAATAAGCCGATTAACATTGTGAATTCCTGATTCTCTCTATTGTGAAGAAGTTAATACTGCGTAGTAAGAATGCATGTGCCATGTAGATAAATGGCCTTATCCTTTCTTGTATCCCTAGAGGTTATCCTTATTCCTACTCTCTAATATCTTTATTGTTAATTTTATCCTTTCACTTACTATTGAAAATGGATATACAGGGTTCAATTAATTTTCAAATAATACCGTATGTGAATATAAGCTTCCTGTTGTGTATCTATAGGGGGTAAAATTCTACTTTCAAAACATAACTGATGAGGCCCAAGAGCGCAGGCCCAATTAGGGCCCAGTTAGTTAGGCCGGCCCACGTTGCCGATCAGCCATGGGCTCGGGTCGCCTCCTGGGCCCGTCCAGTGGTGAGGCCTGCTATCCGGACTTGGCCCAATAAGTTGTGAGGACCCATCCATGTGACCCCACGGGGCCTATCCACCTAAGCAGAGCTCGTACGCCATACCCGACCGCTGAGGAAGGGAACATGTCCAAGGAGATAAGCTTACCGGCCTCCAGGAGTCGACTCCTATATAAACAACTTTCCCCACAATAGTTCCAAATTTGCTTTAAGAACTCTTTCAAATCTAAGAAAGACTTAAGCTATAACCGCTTTGGACATAACCTCGAAATTGACTTGACCATTGGAGGGTTTTCCCAGGATGCCACATCCGGGCTTAATGCTCCTTCTGTGCAGATTATCTTCGTTCGCCGACCTCTCACACCTTCATAGGGTCATTCTGTGAGGACCACTACGCACCCCGGGGACGATCTCTAGTTCGGATCCCGAATCCGAGAGCCGCAATTTTGGATCGTCATCAATAATTATGTCTAAGTTCCTTCAAATTAGTTTACATAATTACTTATCAAACATGTGGAGTATGTGAATGTTAAAATGAATTTTCTTTTCAAACCATTAAGACAAAACTTGAGAAGAGAGATCAGAAGTAAATTCCAACCATTGATGAAAGATAAAGGTGGAGACAAGTGCATTTACTGTACTTTTTGAAACCTAAGATAAAAGCTCCCATTCACATTCTAGGGAGAGATAGGCACTAGTATATATAAGAGAATGGTGTGGATAGTGAGACATTCAATAGGGTGGATTTGAAATTAGAACTTTAAATATGATAAGTGAGAAATAAGAGTTGTAAACAAGATACCACAGTGTTGAGCAAAGAAAAGACAGACATTGAATGCACAAACGAGTGTATGCTCCATATCTCAAATCATCTGAATATTAGTAGTTCCCTTATCCTGATCTCAAAAACTTCATAACTATTCAGGTCCCAAAAAAAAAAAAATCTTAAGTCTTATTCTTCATTTAGTTTTCAGCAATGGAATGGATAATTAAATGCTTGCTTATTCTTTTGCGAACACTTTGAAAATCAGACTGGTGATTGAATCGAGAAAATCTTCCCTTTGGTTGATGGATCACTTAAAACTGATGTTTGGAGTCTCTGGACCAGCCGATCAGGCCTTCATACATTGTAAATTGAAAATTAGTTATTTCTTGACTGGTTTCCCCTAGTTTTTTTAGAAGGTGCCAATCTTTTGATGAACCAAGTTGGAATGGCGGGCAATTTTTTTTTTCTTTGGGTCTCATTTTTAAGACAATGCCTCTTATATCATATGGTTAGGTCTACGGATGATCTGGCCCAGGCTGAGTCCACTCCCAGGCCAACCTGGCCCGAAATGGCCCTCCAAAAACTCAAGCTCATCGCCACTCCAGGCTCTCAAGTTTGAGAAAGATTTGCTGCAAGTGGTAGGATAACGTGCTCGCGTGATCTGACGTTTCACATTCTGAGAACACATATTTTTATTTTTATTTTTTAAAATTATTTGATTAAATATTAGATGATATGGATGCTGAACTGGAAAAAATCTCCTAAGCAAAATCAAAGGAAAATGGACAACTACGCTGTAGTCTGATCAAAATGATCGGTTTAATACCTGGAACAATGCGGCATGTCTTTCTCCTCGAGCAACATGTACGGTTGGCCTCTGCCAGTCCTGCATGGTCTCGCAGGATCAATTATGGTCCTGCCCGGCCGTGGCCATGCTCAAGTAGGTCAGTAGGGGCTGGGCGGGGTGACAGGTTTGGCTGGGAAGGAACGCCAACAAAGCCAAATGAGGACTGGGTTTGGTGGGGGTACCTGAGGGTTGGCACTGCAAGAAGCAGCGAAGAGTACTGCGGAGGCTAGGGGAAGCCGCTGCATGGGGCGGGTGGGACTGGGCAGGGCTGGACTGTTCTTTTAATTTGTGGTCTTCTTGACCTTTTAGTATGAGGAGAAAGCCAGTACGTATTTGGATCAATAGTACTGATCAGAGGGGGAGAAAGGTTTGCCCCTAAGTTTCCTTTCCCCTCTTAATATTGCTAGACTTTGATCTAAACAAAGATCTCCATTCAAGGAGAAAAAAATCCAAATTAACATACGAAATGACGCCTACTTTCCTTTCTTTTTTCTTTTCTTTCTTCGATTGGCGTATCCTTTGATGCGAAGGAACCAAAGGACATCTGACTAATGATTGATCGAGGACAGTGCCAAATTCCCCGGAAACAGTGATCTCAACGTCATAGTACTATGCATCCACTGCACTAGCGCCAGACAACTTGCAATCAAACTGTGACCTCTCCTAAATCTTAAACTCATGCCACAGTAGAATTCCAAAACAGACGTAGAAAGTAGCTAGTAGTTCAAAGAGGCCAGTTCCTTTCGTACCTCCACCCACAGGTCCTGCAAAGCCAGCCCAGCAATCCCATGCAAGGAGTCCTGCAGATTAAACAGATGAGAAGCTCGTGTACTGATGGATCTGTCTGTCGCAGTGCGGCTCCAGTCAAAAGAGCTTCGCATCTAGCTATATATTCTTCCATGCATAGAGAGAAGAACCAGCTGGCCGGGCACATATAACATGGAATCCTCTACAGAGGCAGGAAGAATCGAGATCATGAACGTACATTATTGAGGCGTGATGGCGTCCGCGAGCGAGTTCTGTAGTACCCCTTCCGCACTGCAGCAAATTTTCTCCTTCTTCTCTCCTTCTTCTTCTTCTTAGGTCGCAGAATGACCAGACGAAAGTGATGCATATGGTGGCGTACTCCATAGCCATTTTGGCATCTGCGTCGTACGTGTCGTTGGAACCAGACGTCCCCTGCGCATGCACGGGCGCCTGTCGAGGGTGAAGCCGCTACGTGGTGCTCTACTGTGGGGAACACGAGTTTCAGTTTTCATGAGCTGCCACTGATCCGTGGGGATTTGGTGGGAGATGGAGTTTTTTAATATATTCGTTGGACAGTAGTGTTAATTTAAATCAAGGAATACAATTATTCTGTTACATTTATTAAGAGCTGTTTGATCACTTCATGGAAGACTATTTCTCACTAATTGTACAAAAAATTACGTTAAAAGTAGTTTTAGTGAGAATTATCCAATGAAGAGATCAAGCAGTTCTCAATTAACATGATAAGAGGATGATAAAAAGTGTAGTATAATAATATTCTTCATTTAAATCTATTCTTTTTACAATTCAAATCTAATACAAAGAGGTATATGGGATATTGCAGCAAGTATTTTCCAAAAAATAACCTACTTGATCTCAACTCATTAAAAATACCTAGCTCGATCTAACCCAATCATAACCCAAAATATATGCATTATTTAATATGCTTGATATTAGGTTCAGGTCGAGTGAAGGAACGATCAGACTTGATCTGAGGTACATTCAAGTTGAGCACTTGCTTAATCCGAATCCAAACCCATCTCATTTTGTGGGCCTAATCCGACTCAGATTTTGGGTTTGATCCGATTAGACTCTTAGATTCACTTATCTCTGAAATTGCAGTACTCCTAGTGTTTCCCCAGGCAGGATTGCCATCTGTTTCGACCAATTTTCGTTAAAGAAAATTGATGCTCAGTAATTGAAGACGATTAGAGATGCAAATTGGGTTAGGTCAGGCACGATCCTACCCAACTAGGATCAACTCTAATTTGTTGGGGTTTTGTGCTCTGTTTGTTGAGTTGGATTAAGGCTGTTCATTAGGGATGCAAATATATTGAATTCGGGCGAATCTAAAGTAGATTCATGACCGTATTCATTAAGCTATTAGTTTAAAAATATTATCCGTTAACCGTCATATAAGTTAACTATAAATCAGATAATAAGATCTTAATGTACCATATATATTTGGTCAGAAATTATGTTTAGCATATCAATTTAAAAAGACTATCTAGTAATTGACCTATAAGTTAATGAATAGTTGAATAATTAGACTATCGGTTACCATTTGCATCCGTACTGTTCACGATAGAAAAGGTCACCCTTTTTATTAAAGAAACTAGTTCCAATATCTTAATGACATTAAAATGCACACCAAAATTTGTCCACTCCAACCATAGTTTCAAAGATTTGATCACCAGATTTGAGTATAAAATCATTCCAAAGATTGACCGAATGATAGTAAACGGAAATAAAAAAGCGGATTCCTTCTGCAAGATCCGACCACGCTGCATAGAGAGACATAATTCACCTTTTATGAGTGCCTTTTCTTGCCATTTAAATGTCATTTTATTGGGATGTTTAATTATCTTGAAATATATTGAGTAGGTATTTAAATAAAAAAAGAAAAGAAAAGAACAATGTGGATGACATGGTCAAGAAGCTTTTCCAATGCATCCTTCATTTCGCTCCGACCTATGTCATTCTCTTCTTGTTATACTTACAAGTTATATATTTTAAATCATTGGGCAAAACCTCATCAGATTTATACTAAAGAAATAAACAATAAAAAAATGTACTCTGCCCCGTGTGCCAACAATTAGATGTTAATTAATTGTAAAGATTTTTAGATATTATCCCTCTACTATCTGTCATATTTAGGGATTATCTATGATCTTGATGTTTATTTATAGCTCCTTACAATCTCAAACCATTTGTTGAGCCCATAGAGAATCAGAAATAATCTCCTTATGTCTTTAGAAAGACCTGTCTAAAAGAGGGTTCCTGAATTATAGGAGTTTATCAACTGTCCCCCTAAAGTATTTTCTATGTTTAAAAAAGTTTCTTATATCATTTGTATGTAAATAATGTATGTGCATGTAGAAAATTTTTAGACTTTTTATTCTAAAATAAATCTTAATTTGTAAGTGATAAGAATGATAGTAGTTATGATGGTAAGAGTTTCTTTGTGTATTCAATGATTATATAAGAGTCTTTTTTACATAAAGATGTTTTATAGAGAACTTTTTATATATAAAAGATTTTTTAGAGACTTATGTGCTAAAAACGTAATTGTATTAATAGTTGATGTGTCTTTTAGGAGTTCTATTTGGTAAATGTTGGTTTCCTGCAAATCATCCAAAAAAACATGACCAACATCACAATCAAAACGATAATAAAACTTCAGACTTTGTCAAGAAGTCGAGTTTGAGCCGAACGTCAATGCAAGCTTTGATGTAGCTCGCTTAAGAAAAAAAAGTTACACGCCCAACCCAAGTCTATGATGGACTAAGTTAAATTAGATGAAAATTGTCTTATTCGTTCAAATGTAGTCAATACTCTTGCCAAAGGAAATCCTTTGTATATACCATGCCGAAGATTAGATTTCATGCTACTATAAACAAAAATATGTTTACTTATTGATGCATTGTCATCTATATGTGCAAAATTGGCACAATACTATCATCCCACGTTAACTTATTAACATCTATTTTCCTCTTTTTAATTAGGTGTTCCTTATCCTAGTGGTTAACAAATTTGGACTCATACCATTAGAATGTGGATTTAAAATTATTAATCAATAATTTTTTAATCTCAGGAGACATCGTTCAATCTTTCCTTCAAAAAGTTGTACATCTAATAATAAGGAATAATAATCTTAATTCTCAAACTTGTAACCCCTAGATGGAAAACGGAAGAACAACCCTCCTTTTGAACACTAATGACAATATCTAATGAAGAGAGAAGAACCCACTCGGTGCAAAAAGGGTGTAATTATGGTAATGCCCCCAGATCCTGGATCTAATCTTATCTGATTTTCAACAGAATTCATAGATAGTACAAAGAAACTTAGCACATGCACAACAGATATGAGAGCACAAAAAGCAACAAAGGCAATATACATCAACGCCATCTAATCTAAATAGTATAACTAGAACAAATATCCATTAGCAAAATGTTTGATAACTAATAAACTCTCTTGAAGAAAGATTAACTAACTCACAATTCACCCAAAATCTGTCCATTACATCCTTGACTCAAATTGTTTCTTAATACATCAAATCTACTAGATAAAAGACTCAAATTATTAGAACTAATTCTCCAACCAGCGATGACTCTAAAAGGAACACCTACTGCTCGTGGTCTGAATTAAAAGCTACCTCATTGGATAACTCTCCTGAAAATTTGGTTAGTAATGAGTATATAACTCAGTATGCATCATAACCCTGCCCAAGCTAAATATATAATATGATTTGCATATTTATATGATACATAGCATAGTTCATATGGTCTCAAGAATGCTACATATAGCATATGAGAAGATGGAAATAATTCAAAAGTGTGTCACATAGTCATAATGTATGATAAGTTCACAATTTTACGTAAATAATAGGTGAAATTTACATACTTTGCTATCAATTTAATGAACAAAATCACATAGAATGATCGATAAATCATTTGTGCATTCAAATATATCAATTTTAAAAAAATTCGAATTTCAAATATCATCACTCTATGGATTGAATAAGGATAGCAATTTCATTCTCAAATAAGATTTCCTCGGTAATTATTTAATGTGCAGTTGGATGATTTATTGCCGCATGAATTTAACTGTTATTTTATGTGAATGTAGGACATGGACAAGTAGATGGCATAGGTTGGACTATCTGGATTTCAAAGAAGTGACTAGAGTTCAAATCCTGGAAGGAACAAGATTGTATTTATTTTTGTCTTAAAAAGGGAACCACTAGCCAACTAAGAGAGAGAAGAGAGAATTTGGGAATTCAAATTTCAAAAATATTATTTTTTTAAAATTTGAATTTCAAAATCTCAAAAATAATATTTATTCTTCAATTCAAAATTCAAAATTTAAAATATCCCTCTCCTCCAAATTTAAATTTCAAATATACTTTCATGGAGAATCTTCTAATCAAGTGGGAGCTTAATGCTAGCAATTAAATACCCATTTATTAGAAGATTTTAATTTCAAAATTTGAATTAAGAATTCTCCTCTATAAAAACCAAGAAAGTGGGAGAAAAGAACAACTTTTGAATTGGGGGTTTTTTGAATCTCTCTTTCTTATTTTTCTCTCTTCTCTATCCCTCTCTCGCCCCACACAACACTCTCTCTCTTAGATCTATCTCTCTCCCTTTTTCTCCCTCTGCATCTCTCTCTCTGTCCCTGCTTTTCTCTCTCTCTTGCTCCCTCTCTGTCTCTCTCCACGTTCTCTTTCTCTCACCTGCATACTCTCTCTCTCCCTCTCTATCTCTCTCTTCCTTTTCTCCCTGTGCATCTGTCTCTCTCCCTCTGCAGCTCACCAGCCTCGGGACCCGCCCGCCGCCTCCACGCGTTGGCATCCGGCCACGCCTGTTGCCACATCCGGGCCCCACTCAAGCCACGCGTTGCGCCAGCCGAGCACCAGTCGCCTGCTCCTCACACGCGGCAGCGTTGAGCGTTTCGTCGCCGCCTTCTTCGTCGACCGTGCCCGCTGGGTGGGAATGCAGGAGCCACGCGGCAGCGCTGGGCGTTTCGCAGCCCCCCCACCTCGTCGATCGAGCCTGTGGGACGAGTGCTCTCAGAGCCATGCGGCAGCGCCCGTGCGCTTCCCGCTCGTTAGCCGCAGCCGCCACGCGGCGCCCTCTGCCGCGCGCTTCGCCTGCCACTCTGATCCACTGCACCTCCAGAAGCCAGCGCCTGCCCGCTTCATAGCGCCCCTGCTAGTGGCGTAGTGAACCGCCCAAGCCAAGGCCCTCTATTGCTATCCTCAAAAGCCAGCGCTTACTACTATTACCTTGCCCCTTTGTTTAAATTTGTTTTCTAATTTATTTCATCCCATTGTTTAGTTAATTTGAAAATGAAAGTTCATTTTGTAATTTTACCGAATCTTGTAGCAATTTTTATGCAATAGTTGAGTTATCATCTATCATTTACTTGTGTACATCTACATATTTTACTTAGTGGTGTCTTAAGAGCATTCTCTTAATAAAAAAATTAGGTGTTCTTAGAGTTTTAGATGTGCAATTAAATTCTGGTAATTAGTTAATTATAGTGTCTAAATTTGCACCCCAAAGTCACATTAGGCTTAGTTTAAAGAAAACTCTTGTCAACAATTTGTGCTAAAACTCAAGATCTTCAAAATTAATAATTTTATTTCTCCGTGGATTGACCCGGTCTCAACCAAGTACTACGTTGTATTTTATTGAGATTCGAATTTTAAAGTTGATGATATTTGTATCTAACGACGACATTTAAATACGCATCAATGTACATATAAAATGTCTTATACCAAATTTTAAATTTAACAAGTTTCATAACATGATCATAATCTGAAAGCAAATTCTAAATATAGATCTAAACATGTGAGTACATACCTTCATATTGATCTCAAACACATAAAAGATGCTTACATATATCGTATGCCGTAGAACTCACATGAAATAGATCAAGTCATAATTTACTTAGCTTATGTTAAAGATCTACATAGTATATGACTTATCAAGGTTAATCAAGGGAATTTCCAAGGAGATCATATGGGATCCAAATGATTCAATTCTTGTTACAACAGGGATCAAATTCCACAAACTAACATAGTTTATGAGATAATTGATTAACTTAACATTTCTTAACTAGACCAACATTCAAACTACAAGATAAGAGACCATACACATATACCAGATACCTAGGTAGTAATACCAAATCTTGGCTACCACAAAACCATGGATCACACATACTTACCGTTACATCAAATCAAGGTTTAGTTTTATGAATTTTATCTGTTGCCCTTGGATTCACATTATATCATATCCAATAAGGATGACTTATACTAGAATCAATCTTCTTAAGATGACATTATCCATATCACATATGATTTATAGAATTGTTACAGCAATCATATTGACGTAATTAAGTTGAAATAAATTGATTTCACATGAGTTCTCATATAGGATGCATTTCAATGTGTGGAGCTATCTAGCGATCGAATCTGGGTAATTTCACATTTTGGAAGTCAAACATGATGTCTTACAGGTGTGAATGAATTTTCAGAATTTTTGATGTTGAAATCATATTTTTTGACATTTATTTCATAAAAAGAGGTTGAAATAAAAAAATATAAAACTAATATTAAACAATTGTATTGATTTGGATATGGGAAATGTGAAATTGCAAATCTTTAGGGCTAAAAGTCAACTGCTAGACAATTTGCCACTCGTTTATTGCAAATCTTTATCCAAAAAGCAGGTGAATTATTTTTTTGCAATTCTGAATTTTTATCAGCACAATTTGTCTCGTTAGGGCTAATATTTATATATGGAGTTAGAATGATTTTTTTCTTGTCTTCTGCGATTTGTTCTATTTGATTCCTGATTATGGCCGTGCTACGAGCAAGAATTTTTCTTTTTTTTTTTAAAAAATAAACGGTTTAACCGTTTCTTGGCTTGGGGTAATTCGTCGCCCTTGAGCTATTTTTCCAAAAAGGCTAATCTTTATCCAGAAAGTAGGTTAGAGTTAATAATGATTAAACTATAGACTTTTATGGAAAATATAATTTCCAATTTATCACTGCAATATGCATATCGCTATGTTTGTACATTACTTTTACTTTGTTCAGGTAAAAAGAATGTTAGCTAGTTAGTGTCATTCAACTCCGCCAAAAAATATTAAAGATACTCTGTTTTAATGCGTGAAATACCCCTCCTACCTCAAATATTAGTGAAGAATTTTCTCGTATGTATCCCCTACAATCTTCATGTTCTGTACGCACTCATATTTGTTTGAGTGGAGCGTCAATGCAAACTCTGATGTAGCTCGCTTAAGAAAAAAAATTACACGCCCAACCCAAGTCTATGATGGGCTAAGTTAAATTGGATGAAGATTGTCTTATTCTTTCAAATGTAGTCAATACTCTTGCCAAAGAAAATCCTTTGCCTATAGCTTGCCGAAGATTAGATTTCATGCTACAATGAAAAGAAAATTATATATTTATTAATATATTGTTATCTATATGCAAAAAATTGCCATAATACTATCATTCCATGTTAACTTATCGACATCTATTTTCCTCTTTTTAATTAGGTATCCCTTATCCCAGTGATCAAGAAATTTGGACTCTAACCATTAGAATGTGGGTTTAAAACTATTAATCTACATTTTTTTAATCTCAAGAGACATCGTTCAATCTTTCCTTCAAAAAGTTGCACATCCAATAATAAGGTATAATAATCTTAATGCTCAAACCTATAACTCCTAGATGCGAAACGGAAGAGCAAACCTCCTTTTGAACACTAATGACAATATCTAATGAAGGGA
This sequence comes from Zantedeschia hybrid cultivar, assembly GCA_030544215.1. Lineage (NCBI taxonomy): Eukaryota > Viridiplantae > Streptophyta > Magnoliopsida > Alismatales > Araceae > Zantedeschia > Zantedeschia hybrid cultivar. The sequence goes on from JARZZO010000005.1 coordinate 15,072,546, forward strand.
GTGAAACCCAGTCAGTGCAAAATGGGTGTAATTACTGTAATGTCCCCAGATCCCAAATCTAATCTTATCTGACTTTCAACAGAATTCAGAGACAGTACAAAGAAACATAGCACATGCATAACAAATATGAGAGCATACAAATCCACAAAGACAATAAACATTAATGTTGTCCAGTACATAATAATCTAATCTAAATAGTATAACCAGAACAAATATCCATTGACAAAATGCTTGATAACTAATAAACTCTCTTAAACAAAGATTAACTTACTCTCAATTCACCCAAAATCTCTCCATTACATCATTGACTCAAATTGTTTCTTAATACATCAAATCTACTAGATAAAAGACTTAAATCACTAGAACTAATTCTCCAACTAACGATGACTCTAAAAGGATCACCTACTGCTCGTGCTCTGAATCAAAAGCTACCTCATTGGCTAACTCTCTTGAAAATTTGGTTAGTAATGAGTATAAAACTCAATATGCATCATAATCCTGCACAAGCTAAATATATAATATGGTTTGCATATTTATATGATATATAGCATAGTTCGTATGGTCTCAAGAATGCTACATAGAATATGAGAAGATGAAAATAACTCAAAAGTATGTCATATAGTCATAATGTGCATATGGAATTTCTTATACCAAATTTTAAATTTAACAAGTTTCATAACATGATCATAATTTGAAATCAAATTCAAAATATGGATCTAAACATGTGAGTACATACCTTATATATTTATCTCAAATACAGAAAAGATGCTTACATATATCGTATGTCATAGAACTCACAAGAAATAGATCAAGTCATAATTTACTTAACTTATGTTAAAGGTTCACATGGTATTGACTTATCAAGGTTAATCAAGATAATTTCAAAAGAAATCATATGGGATCCAAATGATTCAATTCTTGTTATAACATGGATCAAATTTCACAAACTAACATAGTTTATGAGATAATTGATTAACTTAACATTTCTTAACTAGACCTACGTTCGAGCCACAACATAAGGGACCATGCACATATACCAGATACTTAGGTAGTAGTACCAAGTCTTGGCTACCACAGAACCGTAGACCACACATACCCACCGTTAAACCAAACCAAGGTTTGGTTTTATGAATTTTATCCGTTGCCTTCGGGTTCACACTATATCCTATCCAATAAGGATGACTTATATTAGAATCAGATCCTACAATCTCCTTAAGATGGCATTGTCCATATCACATATGATTTATAAAATTATTACGACAATCATATTGATAGAATTAGGCTAAAATAAATTGATTTTACATGAGTTCTCATATAGGATGCATTTCAATGTGTACAACTATCTAGTGATCAAATCTAGGTAATTTCACATTTTGGAAGTCAAACGTGATGTCTTGCAAGTGTGAATGAATTTACAGAATTTTTGATGTTGAAATCATATTTTTTGCCATTTATTTCATAAAAATAGGTTGAAATAAAAGAAAATTATAAAAATAATATTAAACAATATAAAAATTATGAAGTTTTACAAACATATTTTAGAGTTAAAATGAATTTAACCTCAAAATTTTAGGTCAATCCGACTTAAAATGAAAGAGAATGGCCTTTAGGAAGTTGTCAAAATACATGTGTAGAACTAGAGATCAAACGGCCAACTATGTAGCCATCTGACTCCAGACGGCTAGAAAGGTGGCATCTAATGTCCAGATAGCTTAGGCTTAGCCCAGAAGGTCAGATATATGGCCTTCTAGTTCTAGACGGCTAGATAGGTCGTCTTCTAACAACCAGACGACCACATTGATGGCCTTCTAATCCCGCATTGATAGAAACTGGAGATTTCAAAGTTTTTCACTAGATTTCAATTTTTAATCTAAAAATTGAGTTTTCTAATGACTCTAATTCACTCATAAGAATATTAATACAATAAAAAAATATTAAATTACAATCTATGTAAGGCTAGGCTAATTATATGCCTGTTGGTTTAAAGATTTTCCACTCTATTCCTGTTCCCAAGCTCCTCCAACTTCCACAGTGAATTCCCTTGATTCCAAGCCTTCCCCCATGACCTCTTGATCCCCTAGAAGAAACCTCATAAGTTAGGAAAAACTCACTCACGAGCAACAATCCTCTCCTTCTCTTTCTCTCTTAAAAATACATGAACACCTACCTTCCCTAAGCATAAGCGGCGGCTACGGTTTACTATACGAATTGGCCCTTTATATAGAATGTTTCCACCTCTCTTCCAAACCCTAACACGACCGCAAATACCTCCGTTGATCGGAGCTTCTATGGGTGGAACCTTTCATCTATAGAAGAGTTCAAATCCTAAGAGAACTAGCACTCTTTCTCGCAGGGAAAGTCCAACTTATCTGATTTTCTATTCTTTTTTTTACTCGCTAAACATGAGAATTAGCGAAAAAAATCTTCTACAAAGTTATAATTTTTTGAATTCTCTTTCCAATGGTTCTAATGTGCCTAAATCCAAGTTCTCTGAAGAGAGATATCTACAACATACTAAGATTGTGTCCTATAAATCTGTGGACAGTGAATTGTCTAAGTTAATGGGTTTCTCCAATTAGTCTAAATGGGTTTAACTAAACTAATTAAAAATTTCTATTGGGCTGAAAGTACGGAATATAACAATTATGAGGCAGCCCAGAGTTCTCATAACTATAAGCGGCCCACTAAAAAGGTCTACGTCAACTAAGGCCCTTAAATTCGACTACTGGAAACTTCCCAAAACCCAATGAGTCTTACTAGCCCTAACATTGTTCAGGATATAAAGGTCTATGTCGATTGATCACCCTCAGAAGCCTCAATAGGACCTGTTCAAAGAGCAGCGACCCTCTCCAAGGTAGGGAATATGCCCTCTTGATCTTCGACGGTCTTCAAGACATCAAAAAAGGCCAAGATCCATGTCAATCGCGACCCTATACAATAGGACAAGATTTGATGCTTTTAGAAGTCTTCGTCGGGCTCATGTGGATCATGGCCCTCCTCTAAGGTCAGGCATACACTTCCCTCAACCACCTTGATAGCTACGACCCATTGGAGCCATATATAGTCAACTATATGATACCCCTTGAAATGACAAAAGGCTAAAAGAGAATGCCTTTTCAAGGACTAGCCCACCATGTGGTGGAGATAAAGACTAGACTCTTTTTGATACACCCGAGGATGCTTATTTAATACCCTCCACCTAATGGTGTGGGTAGTCATCATGATCTCCACTAACCTAGCCCTACGCACTGTTTTATTCATCGCATGGGAAAACACATGCCACTACATCATGTTTAAACTCTCGGTAGTATGGTAATATAACATAGGTATATGAGTAGGATATGAGGCCTCCCTTCATTGCGACTATGGAGTCACGTTGGCCACTCACTTTAGGGTAGTGGCGGAGCTAGGAATGTGCACAAGGGGGGGGGGGATATGTTAGGGGACTATAAATTCTTTTTTTTGAAAAAATAAAATTTCCTTCTTGGACTACAGAAGGTGAGATAGAAACTTGATTTTTTTTCTCTGAAACAAATCGTTCTATGAAAAAGTTAGTTTTTCACAGTTAGGAGTCATTAGAAAAAGTCAATCTCATGTGAGTTAATGTCAAATCTCTATTCATGCTTAAAAAAATGAGAGAGAGACCTATGGAGAGTGAGATAGGAATTCGATTTTTTTTTCTTTGAAAGAAAAAAAAAAACTCAGGTTTGAAGTCGAAAATTCTTTTGGAATAGTTTTTAGCATAAAAAACAAAAATAAACTCATAACCATTTATTATCCTAACTCTCTATTCTTAGAAAACATAACTTTTCTTAGAAATTGAATTTTTCCCTCCTTTCCTTTAGAACCCCTAACCCAACCATAGTTTAAATTGTCAAAAAAATCATTAAAATTTTGGAATAAAAGTAATAATACAAAGTATTTTTAACCTTTAATTTAAGTATAAATGTTTTGACATATACCTTTAGGAGTTTCTATTGTGTAACAAAAGCTTTTATGTATATTGAAATAATAATTAGGTTTTTGAGATATTTGATTTTTCAAAGAACTTTATGCGAAAAACTTTCAATTTTATGTCAAACCAAACTAACCTTTATGTCTGTTTTGGTGGCAATGCCTGCTGTGCCTGCAACAAGGGGGAGGAGAGAAGGAGATTCGAGCTCTAAGGTCCCGTTTGGTATCGGGATAGAAAAGGAGAAGAATAGAGATAAATTAACCTAGATTAATTTATCCCTATCCTTATTCTGTGATGTGTTTGGTATGTGAGGGGATAAGAAAAAAGTTAATCATATTTTCTATTTGGTGAAAATAAGCACAGTATGAAAAATAAGTTGTGAAAAAGACATTGCTACCATTCTAATCTAAAGTAACATGGGTATTATATTATTTTATGTAATATAACTATATATTCAATATATATGTAGTATATTAAGTGTAAATATTTTTTTATTTTTTATTACTCGTATCATGATACACTAAACATACTTAATTCAAGTTATTGAATTTAATTATATTTTAAAGACACTCAATTTATACTACACATAATTAACATATAATTAGAATATAATAATATATTAAATAAACTTAATAGTATTATTCAATATAGTAAATGAACCATTATTAAAGTTAATTATATTATTATTTTATAAATCCGATGTAATACTAATGTCTATTAGTACTAATACTGGTACGTAAGTACTAATACTAATCTAAGATAATAATATATGTATTATATTATATAATAATATATTAAAATATTTATTAGTGTCATTTAAAATAATAATGTATATTATTATATTACATATAAAATATATTAAAGATGCTTATAGATTTATTTAAGTATTATATATATTATTTTAAGTATTATTGAATTTAAGTATATATTAAAGTATATATTAAAGTACACATTATGTCATTAGCTAGTAATGAAGCCGTTATTGAATTTAAGTATATTATTTTATAAATCCAATGTAGTACTAATGCTTATTAATACTAATATTAGTATGTAAGTACTAATATTACTAATATAAGTACTAATATTAATTTAAGATAATAATATATGTTATTTTATAATATATAATAATATATTAAAAAACTTATTAGTACTATCTAAGATAATAATATATATTATTATATTATGTATAATAATATATTAAAGATGCTTATTACTATTATTTAGTATAATAATATATTCCATCCGTATTGGCTTGATTCATATTTCTATTTAATGACATAATGTCATTAACTAGAAATAAAGTTGTTATTAGAGTTAATTATATTACTATTTTAAGAACACGATGTAATACTAATACTAATAATTTAAGTACAAATACTAATTTAAGATAATAATATATGATATTATATTATATATAATAATATATTAAAATACTTATTAGCACTATTTAAAGATAATGATATATAAGATAAATATAATAATATATTATATAGGTGGTATCGATTTGATTAAGAATTTTATTTAATAATATATTTAACGTCATTAGATAGTAATAAAATAATTATTAGAGTTAAATATATTATTATTTTATGAACTAAGAGAAAGGACAAATGAGGGTAACAATGAGGTTAAGGGGCAAGGATAAGTCATTCCACCTTTTTGGTGGAATAAGTTATCCCCATATCTAATCCCAAAAATGGGGTTAAGCTCCCTTATCCCTATTCTCCTTAACCCCTCTTATCCTCGTGACTTTTTGTAATGTCAAACGAGGAACGGGGATATCTCTGACTTATCTCTGGCTTATTCCGATACCAAACGGGACCTAAAGAGTTTGCCGGAGGAGCTCCTCTACCGTCAGAACTGTTGACGTAGCTCGTAAACCTCTCCAGTTGTGATGTGGTTTTCTCGCTGTTGGTGCCGTGGGATCTTCCAACGCATTCCCAACTACTACATCTAATCTTATATATTGTAATGTCAAGTTATACATATTATTTGACCAGTAATTAATTTATAAGTCAGAACCAGTAATTAATTTAAAAGTCAGATTAATAGATAATCTTTCTAAATCAACATGTCTAACAGACAGATAAAGTATTGGATACTTTTTTTTTGAGAGATCGAATGCAAGTGGTAGCCTGATAATCCAATTATTCAATCAACTATTAACTTATTAGTCAGTTCATGAATAATATTCTCTATAAATAAAAAATATAGCAGCAGAGACTTCGTTCCACAGCAAATGCCACCTATTTGCATCGAGCCGATTACATCTATGCTGAAACAAATAGCTGTCGGAATTAATTATATTAGATGTCGGAATTAGATCCTCCCTCATACGAAATTTGAGGGCATTTCCGACGTTTTGCTAGCAATCCAGGATAAAACGTCCCCTTCCTGCGCTCGCACCGCAGGACGCAGCGTCTCGCCGGGCCAACCCGTCCAGTTCAAAAACGAGAAGAATCCTCCGGAACTGCGCCAATTTCCCGGCGGAGAAGAAGTTTTTGGGCAAGATGCTGCCCCACGCCGCTCCCAGCAGGATCTCCACGGCGCTGTACCTCTCCCCTGCGCTCGCCAGGGGCTGCCTTTTCTGCTTCCCAGTCGTCAAGAGCCAGGGCCTTGTCTGCATCCAGAACCCTGGGAGGAAATTTAGTTCTAAGGCATTCTTGAAGAATCGCTTATATGTGAGTTTCTTCATCAAATCTCTCTTTTTTGTGTGCTGGGTTCTGGGGTTAGTCCATGCCCCCTTGGTGGTCGTCCTGCAAAATTGTTGTGGTCTTTTGTCTAAGGTGTTGTACTAGAAAAGATGCATGTTGTGTTTAGACCAATGGCAAAGTTTTACTGGGACTTGGAGCTGTTGTGTATGTCCAGTCCTCCCTTTTGATGATTCCTTGCAAAAGGTTAATAATCTGTGGCTGAATGCTTTTCTTGTCTTGGAGAAAGGCAGGTGTTGGGAGATGAGTCAGAGATGAAGAAGATGGTTGCCAGACGACGAGAAGGTACACTGTTTATCTGCTGGAACTTCTTATATAACTAACAAATGCAAATAGATATAGAATTTTCTATGTGACATCCTGGGAAAGAGCACATTATGGGACCATTTGAAGTTGGACGCACAAGGATGAGTAGGGATAAGAGGGAAATGGGTTTACATTAAGAAATTGGGAATCCCTACCATAAGGAGGGCCGTAGGATAATGGCTGAGAGACCTGTTTAACTTTCGGTGCATCCACAGATTTCATAAGGAGTTGCATTTTGTTTTGCCGATAATTCACATTCTAGGCCAATGAAATGTAATGATACTTTGAGACATTGCTTCTAAGATGCATGTTTTGCGTGTCCAAATTATGTGTAAATGCACTTATATCTGCTTATATCTTTCAAAAGATTCAGGCAAAATGAAAAATATTCTGATGATTCGGACATGTTGCTTCATATTGCAATAATACAACATTGCTTTTCCTCAGTTGTTTTAATAATTATGTTCTTCCTCGGTAGAATAACTACAGTAACTTTCACTTTTTTGCCCAGATTATTCTTAGAGAGTTTCTAGATAATGTGGAAAATCAATTTGACGGGGTTGGGTGGGGTGTGGAGGTTCTAATCATTAAATGGGTGGCACAATTGCATCATACACGGCTGTTTTTTGGACACAGCTTGGTTTCAGGTTAGACTATTGTAATTGTAACAATATCATCATCATAAGACACCATGCAATCAGTTTGCTTTGATATCTTAAAACATTTGTTATGATGTGTTTCCAGTAACTATCAGGTAGCTGAACCACCTTCACAGCTTGGTTTCAGGTTAGACTATTGTAATTGTAACAATATCATCATCATAAGACACCATGCAATCAGTTTGCTTTGATATCTTAAAACATTTGTTATGATGTGTTTCCAGTAACTATCAGGTAGCTGAACCACCTTGATGAACAAATACTAGAATACACAAGCTTACCAGTGCAATAGTGTTTTGTTCATCTTAGTTTCTATGCAAATTGTAATTTGTTGTACATCACAATATATATCCCCTTCATAATGTCAAGGAGTAGCATGCCATACTGGCCATGTTTTACTGATTTAGTTTAATGGATTTTTTGGGGTGCAAGTTAGGGAACCATCCAATTGAGAGCTCTTAAGAAGTTCGATAATTCGTTTCTCATTCTCCTGTTCTGATGTTTTTTTTTTTTAAAGGTTTGCTTGCTTGATCTGGTGGCTTTCTGGTTTAATAGTTATGAGCAATGCTTGATTTAGTTGTAACCTTATTGCAGAGCTTTTGCAGGGCATTTGTTATCTTAAAAATGACAAGCCATTTCTCCAGCTATCCGTGCTGCCATGTGGGTTAATTCCGTGGCTTGGATTGGCTCAAGAAGCACAAGCAAGTGAACAACTGAGACTAGACATGGTTTACGAAGTTGGGGAGCTTTTTGAACTGGGAATACAACTCTCATACCTTCTTATTTTGTTGGGCTTGCTTGGTTTTGGATCCTTTTTTGTCATTCGTCAAGTCCTTGTTCGTCGTGAGCTTGACCTTTCTGCAAAGGAACTACAAGTAAGCCAAAATGCCTTTCTTACTTTTCCCCTTCCTTTTTTCTTTTCACAATGCTTGTTTAGGTCAAACATATGAAATGCATCAGAGAACATAGAAGTTGGGAAGAATGATGGATAGAAAAGTGACTCAAAACTAGAGATTTTTACATTAGTAACCCTGTTAACATTTGATTTGCATAAAAAACCTTAAAATCATAAGATCATGAATACCCTTCTTACATGAAAAAAGAAATACATTATGATTACGCTCTTCAATGTTGTCCATAGAGGATACATGTAAACTAGGTTACTATAAGAGAATCAATGATGTTAAGAAAAGGGCGATCATCATATTTATCTAAGAGTAATATTCATGGCATTGTGATTTTAAGAGGTATTTTTACATCAAGAGAACTTTATTGAGGTTATACATGCAAAAACCTTTAAAAATTTTATAGCGACTGATGGCATCATATATTGGAAATGATCAGGGACGTTTTGCCCCTCAAAGTTGTAAGATGGTGAGGGCAATAGCTGCTTTTTTCCCTTTTGCAAAATGAAGGGTACAAATTGGGGGGGGGGGGGTGGAAAAAGATAAAAAGGAAAAATAAAAGAAGAATAAAGAAGAGGATGAGACCCTCCTGCCACATTTGGTTTTCTATGACCCAACAATGGCTTAGGGGGCCACCTTGATAAGAGCCACTGTTGGGCGATTAGTGGAGGGGAAGAAATGAGGGATGAAAAAAGAAAGAGGAGGACGAAAAAGAAAGGAAAGAAGGATAATAACAGACAGAGGAAACAAATAAAGGAATGAAGAGGGAAGAACCCAATGGTGGGGGGCCACCACTGGCATGGCACCCAACGGTTGCCTACTCGACCACTAATGGGTGCTGGGTAAAGTGAGAAGAGAAAGAAGGAAGAAAGAAGAGAAAGAAGAGAAAGAAGAAGAGGCAAACAAGAATGAAAAGAAGGCAAAGAGAAAGAAGAAAGCAACGAAGGACAGAGGAAGTTGTTTGTGAACAGGAAGCACCTCTTCCAGCATCTGGTGCTTCCCACTTGAAGGGGCCATTAGATCGCGACGCCTAGGAAACATGATGTACCAAGCTCACACGCAAAGAACCAATCAATATGAGACACATCTGTAACACTTTCTTTGATTGCCAATCGAAAGTTGACACATGGCACCCTGTCATCGGCTGCACCTCCAGAAAATGGATATAAATAGGCACATGCATTAAACTAGAAGACCCTCCACTTGTTTCTACTCAATCTTGGTGAGAAGGTTTGCAAGTGGAGGGTGGTCTGAGGACTCTGCCCAATCTCGGTGAGAACTGTGAGGTTGTGAGTGAAGGGTAGTGTGAGGACTCTTCCCAATCTTGGTGAGAAGTGTGAGGTTGCAAGTGGAGGGTGGTGTGAGGACTTTGAAAATTTTCAACAATCCATACATATTATCTTAGCCCATCATTGAGAGATAGTGTTTGAGCTCCAATTCTTCCAAGTGAGAGATACCCTAACATTGGAATAGCCCACCATTGGACATTCCAACAGTGGAGGGTGTTTAGGTGGGAGAGGCAAAATTAAGCTCCTCTCCCTGTTGGTTCTGAACAATCCAGGGCCGCCATTGGATCTGCTCTCAATAGTGGCCTCTAGTGATTGCAATCCAAAAAATCTGCTTTAAGTGCTCCACTCTTGAGCAACCATTGAAGAAAAACTCATGTGGGGACCTACCTTGAAATTTAGTTGAAGAAAAACATATCTGAGTTTTGGAGCTTCGGCCACTGTTGGTGGTACTAACTTAGCATTGGCCATCACAGTTGTTGTTAGCTTAGGAACTCACCATTTGCCTCTGCATCAAATAGTGTCGCCATAGGCCTCAGTAAAGTACAGTTCATTGATGCATAATGCTGTTGCCTGTCTTAGTAGTGCAGCAGCGGGCTGGAGTTTGAGATGATGTTCAAGGAAAATATAGTTCTTTGCATTGAAGGAATTGAAAGAAACTATCAATTTTCTTGTTCCTATGATATGTACACCTATATATAGAGGAAAGTACAGAGTTAAACTGTACCTCAGGAACAATATAAGAAATAAAGAAAGAAACATAAAATATCACCGCTTCTAACACCCCCCCCCTCTCAAGCTGTTCATGGGAATTAGAGAAAATGTCACACATGCCCAACTTGGTACATAGAAAAGAGAAGTGGGGAAAAGAAAGAGCTTTGGTAAACAAATCAGCCAACTGATCTTTGTACGCAGTAAATGGAGTAGCTATCTCCTGTGACATCACAACATCCTGAACAAAATGACAATCCACTTCTCTGTGTTTTGTTCGCTCATGAAAAATAGGATTACTGGCAATGTGTATAGCTGCTTGGTTATCACAATGCATCGCCATGGGACCAGAGTGGGTGAACCCAAAATCCTTCATCAAGGATTTGGTCTACATCAGATCACAGGTGGTGTATGCCATAGCTCGGTATTCTGCCTTTGGACTTTGGATGCTACATTCTATTTCTTACTCCTCCAGGTGACAAGATTGCCTCCCACATAAGTACAGTATCCTAAAGTGGACCGCCAATCACTGACTGATCCAACATAGTCAACATCAGAGTAGGCTTCAATCTGCATATGTCCTTTTGAAGTATAGAGCAGCCCCTTTCTGGAGCATTCTTAATATAGTGGAGAATCCTGATAAATGCATCCAATGGCACTGCTTTGGCTGCTCATAAATTGGCTGACCACCCTAATAGCATAAGAGATATCTAGTCTAGTAACAGTTAAATAGATCAACTTGCCTATCATTCTTCCATATCTGGTCACATCAGAGAACTCTGGACTATCATCAAACCGTAACTCAGACTGAGTAGACATAGGAGTATGACGCGGGACGACTACCGAAACGAGTCCGAACTAGTGTCACGGTCCAAAATCAGCAAATGTAGTGTACGGGCACGACAAATTTTCCATCGAGTTTCCATATTTTCATGAAGATAACTACGCAATGTAAGTCACACGCAACTCGAGTATCGTCCGCTCTCAGTGATAAAAATAACAGGACCGGCGATAGTAAGGACTACCACAAGCTAGGGCAGCATCAACGCAGCAATATACTCAATTTAATGTTAAGGGATGGATCTCACACTCACAATCCGGCAGCAAATATCAAATAAATAGCTAGGGCTCCTAACTCACTGGCACGGGAACAAGATTTAACCATACAGAGTACGACCAAGCGAACGGGAGGGAGTTATATCAATGCTAACCGTCCCACTGTCGAGTGGGGTTCCGAAGTCGACGACGTGTTCCTGTATGCTTCGCTGCGGTCCCGTACTCCCTCCTGGGTCTTGAAATAAACACTCCTCGGGCCTCGAACGTTTATGTCCTGTCTGCAGTGACAGAATCTCCAAGGTACACGCGCTATAATAGCACAAGCCTGGCACTTCGCGGCGGAACTCCGAAGGTCGGGAAGGAGTGGGAACCCGACTTGGATGGTGCCGAGCACCACGTAGCTCGCGGGGGCCGCTTGGGCGGACTCAATGGGGCGACAGCGCTCGCGGGAAGGAACCGACCAGACCCTGCGATGGGGAAGGGAGGGGGTTCGCGGAGCTGGTTCTTCCGGCCGGCGTGCGATGGCAGAGCTCTGACCCGCGTGCAGCGATCAGAGGGCTCGTCGGGACTCTGCCTTGGCCTCGCGTGCGACGGCTTCAAATGCCGCAAGGTGGAGGGACTCGCGGAGCTCGCGGGAGTTGGAGGGGGCTGGCGGTGAGGGCCTGCTGGGCCGCTGAGCCGTGGTGGGGGGAAGAGGAAGCTCGCTGGGAATGGGCCCTCCGAAGCCCGCGTGCGTCGGTGGGAGCCCGCAGGGGAGGGTCCTCCGAGGCCTGCGACGGCGGGGATGGCCACGTTCAGAACCGAGCGGGGCGATGCCGGCGGGGAGGACTCAATCTGGCGGGAAGTGGGGAGGGCCGACAGGCCCCTGCGGGGGCCCGACTCGGGCTTGCGAGCCGCCGAGCAGGGAGCTTGTCGGGATGGCGTTGTTTCCCCAGGACCAGCGGCGGCGGTGGGAGGGAACTAGCGGGCCGACGGCGAATACCTGCGGGAGGTGGCACCGCGGGCACGCAGGGGGGGCGGGTAGGCCGGCGGTTCCTTGCTGCGAGTTTCTGACGTGGTGCAGGGAGGGAGAGTGGAAGAAGGAGAAGAAGAAGAAGACGAAGAAGAAGACGAGGAAGACAGGGTACACTCGTAGGCGGCCGCAAAACTCCTTCTTTCTCTATTCCATCGTCATTACCTCAAAACGAGGTTTACAAGAATATAAATAGAAAAGGTTAGCCCTAATGAAGCCCTAATAACCACAGTGACAAAACTGCCCCTCCCACTACAAAATACCCAAAATTCAAACAGAAAATGCAGAGTAAGTAAATGATGGATAACTGGGCCTCATAATGGGCCTTACAACAATGTCTAATGCTCCATAACCATATAAAACACATCAGCCTTCAAATGCATCGTCATCGAGCCATAACGAGGTTGGAATCGCCACGGACGTCCTCCTTCGTCTGTAGACGCGGGGCGGGTCGAATCGGACCTGAGCGCGGGTGTCCTCACCAATTCTCCCCGGCTGGGAAGAACTCGACCCTGTCGAGTATGGGTCTCGCCCACTCTGATATCGCTCTAGGAGGTCCGGGTCGATCTGCTGCAGCTCCTCGCGTGTGATCCACGTGTCGTCTGTAGACGACCGTCCTCTCCAGTGGACAAGATAGCGCTGATAGGCCCCATCCCTAGAAGTAACAACCTGCTCGTCCAGTATATGATCAATCTACTCTCGCCGTGCTGGTAAGGAGGTTGGAAGTGGACACTCTGGGGTGGGGTCACTCGCAAGGGGGGTAGAAGGCTCAAACGGATCACTGGGTATCACTGCCGGGTCCCGATAGGCCACCAAATCTGAGATATTGAATGTGTTGCTGATGCCATAGTCGGATGGTAGATCTACCACATACGCGTTCGGTCCAATCCGTTTTATCACTCTGAAGGGGCCGGCTCCCCGAGCTTGCAGCTTCTTGACGGTTCCGGAAGGAAACCGCTCAGGTCAAACCCTCATCATCACGTAATCTCCCTCATGAAACTCCTGGGGTCGTCGATGTGCATCTGCCAGTTGCTTGTAACGTTAATTGCTGATCTCAATGTGACGACGGATATCCTCATGCAGACTCCTAATATGATCAGCCAGTGACTGTGCATACTCGGACGTACGGGATTGGATGGGTAAAGGAACAAGGTCAACGGGTCCCCTAGGCCTATAACCGGTAACAATCTCAAATGGACACATGCCTGTAGACCTATTGACCGAACTATTATATGCAAACTCAGCCTGCCACAGCATCTGATCCCACCCTCGCGTACGCTCACCCACAAGACACCGCAGCAAGTCACCCAGACTCCGATTGACGACCTCGGTCTGTCCATCGGTCTGAGGATGATAGGCGGTGGAGAATTTCAGCTTGGTGCCCATCAAGTGCCAAAGGGTCTTCCAAAAATAGCTGACAAATCGAACATCCCTATCCGAGACGATGGTCTTGGGCAGCCCATGCAGACGAACAACACTCTCATGGAATAACTGGGCCACTCGAGACGCATCTGATGTCTTCGAACAGGGGATAAAGTGTGCCATTTTGGAAAACCGATCGACGACGACCATGATAGAATCGTGCTTTCGAATCGTTCGAGGCAGGCCCAAGACAAAATCCATACTAATGTCCTGCCACGGACAATCCAGCACGGGAAGAGGGGTGTATAGACCAGTATTCTGCTTCTTCTGCTTTGCCGTAGCGCATATGCGGCACTGAGCAACAATGCGAGCAACGTCGCGCTTCAGGCTCGGCCAGAAGAATCTGTACTCAACAAGCTTAATGGTCTTATTCCGGCCAAAGTGACCGGCTAGACCCCCAGCATGAACCTCCCACATCAAGAAATCGCGGACCGAGGTCCGGGGAATGCACAACCTGGATCCACGAAATAGATAGCCCTCCTGGAGGATGTACTCACTGTGCTCTTTAGAGGGCCCGGACTGCAGGGCCGAGTGGATCAGACCAAAGTCGGGACAAGTAGGGTACTCGTCCCGCAACCTCTCAAATCCCGTGACTTCCACACTGACAACTGATAGAAGGGAAGATCGCCTGCTCAGTGCGTCAGCCACGCGGTTCTCCATACCCGCCTTGTGAGTCAGGACGAATGTATAAACTTGAAGAAACTCAACCCATCGACTGTGTCTCGGGTTTAGCTTCTTCTGGGTATGGAGAAACCAGAGCGCCTCATGGTCAGAGTATAATACGAACTCCTGCGGTAGCAGATAGTGTCTCCAATACCTCAAAGCCTGCACTACCGCATAGAACTCCTTGTCATACGTGGAGTACTTCAGCTTAGCATCATTTAATTTCTCGCTGAAGTATGCTATGGGATGGCCCTCCTGGCTCAAAACCCCACCTATGCCGACACCAGAAGCGTCGCAAGAGACCTCAAACACCCTCGAAAAATCAGGCAGGCGAAGGACAGGTGCTTGGGTCATGCGCTCCTTGATGTCACGAAAGGCTGAAGCAGCAGTCTTTGTCCACAGAAAGGCTCCCTTCCGAATGCAATCAGTGATCGGAGCCGTAATGGAGCTAAATCCGCGAATAAATCGACGGTAGAACGTCGCTAAGCCGTGAAAACTCCGCACATCATGGATAGACTGCGGCTCAGGCCATTTTACCACCGCTCTGATCTTTTCGGGATCAGCGGAGACGCCCTCAGATGACACGATGAACCCTAAGAAGATCACTCGATCTGTCATAAATGCACACTTCTTAAGGTTCCTATACAAGCTCTCTCGACGAAGAACAATGCACACCTGCCGAAGGTGCTCCAAGTGGTCCTCCCTAGAACGACTATAGATAAGTATATCATCAAAGTATACGACCAAAAATGCGCCAATGAACGGTTGTAATACCTGAGTTATGAGTCGCATAAAGGTACTAGGGGCGTTGGACAGGCCGAAGGGCATGACCAACCACTCATAAAGTCCATCCTTCGTCTTGAAAGCTGTCTTCCACTCATCCCCAGGTGTAATCCGAACCTGGTGATAGCCACTCTTCAGATCGATCTTGGAAAATACAGTGGCTCCCGCCATCATATCAAGCATGTCATCGAGGCGGGGAATGGGAAAACGATATCTCACCGTGATGCGGTTGATCGCGCGACTATCCACGCACATCCTCCAAGTGCCATCTTTCTTTGGAGCAAGAAGTGCGGGGACGACGCAGGGGCTCATGCTCTCGCGAATGGAGCCCCGCGCTAGGAGTTCCTCAAGCTGCCTCTGGAGCTCAGAATGCTCCTTGGGGTTCATGCGATAGTGCGGCAGGTTGGGTAGTATGGCTCCCGGAATCAGGTCAATGGCGTGCTGGATATCACGCATAGGTGGAAGACCTTCCGGAAGATCCTCAGGAAAGATATCCTGGAACTCCTGGAGAAGAGAGGTGACCTCGGTAGGGTGCTCACTCGGGGTCTCGGCAGTAACCTCTCTAACCGCTAAAAGAAACACATGATCACTCTCAATCAAATCATGCTCAAGCTCTCTGGCAGAGATAAGCTGTAAAGCTACAGTAGGAGACGTGCCAAGGAGGGAAGGCTCTCGAGTGCTAGTAATGCCCGATCTGGTCGGACGGGAACTGGAACATGTGCTCGCTAGAGCCGTGCTGAGAGTGGTAGCTGAGCTAACAGGTGTGGTGCTAGAAGGGGTAGCACCACCTGAAGGAGGTGAAGGAGTACTCGGGGATGCTGAAGAACTCCCCTGAGAAGTACCCTGCTGAGAGGACGCCCTAGGTCGGGAGTGCTGCAAAGTGATGAGCAGGTCGCCGTACTGGAATATGCAAGTGTTGGACCGGCCCTCAAGGGTCGCGTCCATATCATACAACCACGGCCTGCCAAGAATAAGACTCCCGACCTCCATAGGAAGAATGTCACACCAGATCTCGTCCTCATATGGTGGGAAGTGAATGGGAACAAGGCACCTCGTCTGGATGGGAATAGAAGTAGAATCCACCCAAGAAACTCGGTAAGGACGAGGGTGACCAACATAAGTCAACCCAAGGCGTGCGACGGCATTAGTGGAGATTGCGTTGATGCAACTACCACTATCAATGATCACCTTGCACACCTTGCCATCAACACGGTAGTAGGTGTGAAAGATAGTAGTGCGGCGCCAATCATCACACACTTTCGGCTGGGTCAAGATGCATCTAACCACGCCGATCCTATCTTCACTAAGACGCTCCTCACTATCACCATCCCACAGAAACTGAGCCTGGATGCAACCCACGATCTCACCCTCAGAGTGAAAATCATCCGCCATCTCATCTCCAGCCTCATAGCTCACAGGCTGCAATACGGGCTGGTACTCCTCTGGGTCCACCTCTCCCACAACCATGGTCCTAGTCGGACACTGAGACTTGAAATGCCCAAATCCCTGACAATTGTAACACCGAATACGGGATCCGCCCTCCTGGGAGGACTCTCCTCTAATCGGGGCCTTCCTCTTATCCTCCCGCCTAGGTGGCGGGGTTCCTACAGGGGGACGGACAGGGGGGGGGCGGTAAGGCGGGCACCGGGTCTCTCTGGGGAAAACGAGGGCGAGAGGGGGGGTCCTGACGACTGGGGTCAGCAGGCCTGAAGGTCGGAGCTCTCTGTGGCACCCCCGGGGTGGCGCACTGATCAATGGGACGCTGGTAGGGCGGCCGAGTACGTGGGGGTGAATCCACCTCAAACTCAAACTGCTCCATCTCTCTCGTGACCTGATAGGCGTGCTCGATGGTCGTCACATGCTGACGGAACAGTTCCTGCTGATACACACGACGCAGACCCTTCCGAAAGCGGGAAAGAATCAACGTGCTCTCCTCTCGAGCTCCACATCTCATCAGGTACTCATCAAACTCGGCAATGTACTCAGAAACAATGCGAGTACCCTGAGAGATGCTCTGCCACCTATCAATGAGGCGGTGGCGGTAGGTCGGGGGAAGGTATTTCTCTCTCAGCTTAACCTTCATGTCTTCCCACGACTTAATGGGGTCATGCCGACGCTGCTCAAGAAGGTCCTCGACATTCGACCAATAAGTCTGAGCCTGGCCTGTCAGTTTCATCATGGTGAACCGAGCTCGCCGAGCGTCAGTCATACCCATCCAATCGAAGTAGCGGTTCATGCTGGCCTCTCAATCAAGATAAACCTTCGGGTCCAAGGATCCGTCAAAAGTGGGAGCATTCGCACGAGCGGCCCGACGGTCATCCAGGTCCCTCGGGACGTGATGGGGTCTCCGCTCTTCCTCAAAATCATCCCGATTGTCCAGATCATCCCGATCTCTCGGACGTCGATGGCGTCTAGGTGCCTCACCAAACTCAGGCTGAACCCCACGGGCGTACCGATCATACCGATCACCTCGATCATATCGCTCAGCTCGGTCAGCTCGATCGCGACGGTCGTGTCGATCCTCTTGATCATGTCGATCGAATCGCACGTCCTGACCGCGTCGCTCTAGCCGATCATTACGGTCACGAAGATCCCAGTGATCATAACGATCAATCCCATCCACCTGACGCCTCACGCGTCTCTGATTGGCGCCCTCAAACCTCTCACGCTGCCTATGATGCCTCAAGTGTCTACGCGCAGCAACCTGGTCTATCAACTCATTACGCGGATCATAATCAACCCCGTCATCGGCAAGACGCCGATCGTCAACAGGATCAGCCCTCGGAAGGGCCTCAACATAAGGAACATGGTCGGCCGGAACAGGATGTCCCGGGTGACGGGGAACTAGGGCATGGGCAAGAACCCCTGGAGCGTCCCTGAGACCTGCTAGGTCCTGAATCGTACGCTCAGACTCATCAACTCGGTTCTCACCAGAGCGGTTCGAACCTCCCCCATTCCCCTGGCGCTGGTCCCACATATCCATACGCTGCGCGAGCTGACTAATCATCGCGGCTAAATCAGAAACATCCGGGGACCCTGCCTGCGAACCCGACGCAGGTGCAGACATGTGGAAAATCGTACTGCTACGAGTGGGCATGCAAGGCAAGCAGAGTGACAATGTGCACCAACTGACACCTAAATGACTAATATGCGTGATATGGATCAACTAAACACAGTGAAACACGAACTAGACGTAGACACGCTAAAACTAACAAGATGAATAAAATAACTAGATAAAAATGCAACAAATATGCCCTAGCCACAACCTATGGCTCTGATACCAAAACTGACGCGGGACGACTACCGAAACGAGTCCGAACTAGTGTCACGGTCCAAAATCAGCAAATGTAGTGTACGGGCACGGCAAATTTTCCATCGAGTTTCCATATTTTCATGAAGATAACTACGCAATGTAAGTCACACGCAACTCGAGTATCGTCCGCTCTCAGTGATAAAAATAACAGGACCGGCGATAGTAAGGACTACCACAAGCTAGGGCAGCATCAACGCAACAATATACTCAATTTAATGTTAAGGGATGGATCTCACACTCACAATCCGGCAGCAAATATCAAATAAATAGCTAGGGCTCCTAACTCACTGGCACGGGAACAAGATTTAACCATACAGAGTACGACCAAGCGAACGGGAGGGAGTTATATCAATGCTAACCGTCCCACTGTCGAGTGGGGTTCCGAAGTCGACGACGTGTTCCTGTATGCTTCGCTGTGGTCCCGTACTCCCTCCTAGGTCTTGAAATAAACACTCCTCGGGCCTCGAACGTTTTTGTCCTATCTGCAGTGACAGAATTGCCAAGATACACGCGCTGTAATAGCACAAGCCTGGCACTTCGCGGCGGAACTCCGAAGGTCGGGAAGGAGTGGGAACCCGACTTGGATGGTGCCGAGCACCACGTAGCTCGCGGGGGCCGCTTGGGCGGACTCAATGGGGCGACAGCGCTCGCGGGAAGGAACCGACCAGACCCTGCGATGGGGAAGGGAGGGGGTTCGCGGAGGTGGTTCTTCCGGCCGGCGTGCGATGGCAGAGCTCTGACCCACGTGCGGCGATCAGAGGGCTCGTCGGGACTCTGCCTTGGCCTCGCGTGCGACGGCTTCGAATGCCGCAAGGTGGAGGGACTCGCGGAGCTCGCGGGAGTTGGAGGGGGCCGGCGGTGAGGGCCTGCTGGGCCGCTGAGCCGTGGTGGGGGGAAGAGGAAGCTCGCTGGGAATGGGCCCTCCGAAGCCCGCGTGCGTCGGTGGGAGCCCGCAGGGGAGGGTCTTCCGAGGCCTGCGACGGCGGGGATGGCCACGTTCAGAACCGAGCGGGGCGATGCCGGCGGGGAGGACTCGACCTGGCGGGAAGTGGGGAGGGCCGATAGGCCCCTGCGGGGGCCCGACTCGGGCTTGCGAGCCGCCGGGCAGGGAGCTTTTCGGGATGGCGTTGTTTCCCCAGGACCAGCGGCGGCGGTGGGAGGGAACTAGCGGGCCGACGGCGAATACCTGCGGGAGGTGGCACCGCGGGCACGCAGGGGGGGCGGGTAGGCCGGCGGTTCCTTGCTGCGAGTTTCTGACGTGGTGCAGGGAGGGAGAGTGGAAGAAGGAGGAGAAGAAGAAGACGAAGAAGAAGACGAGGAAGACAGGGTACGCGGTCTCACGCCGCGTACGTACGCTCGTAGGCGGCCGCAAAACTCCTTCTTTCTCTATTCCATCGTCATTACCTCAAAACGAGGTTTACAAGAATATAAATAGAAAAAGTTAGCCCTAATGAAGCCCTAATAACCACAGTGACAAAACTGCCCCTCCCACTACAAAATACCCAAAATTCAAACAAAAAATGCAGAGTAAGTAAATGATGGATAACTAGGCCTCATAATGGGCCTTACAACAATGTCTAATGCTCCATAACCATATAAAACACATCAGCCTTCAAATGCATCGTCATCGAGCCATAGCGAGGCTGGAATCGCCACGGACGTCCTCCTCCGTCTGTAGACGCGGGCCGGGTCAAATCGGACCTGAGCGCGGGTGTCCTCACCAGAGTATTTGCTGGTTTGCATCCAAGAAGGCATGTTTCCTTAAGAAGATCTAAGGCATATTTCCTTTGAGACAGAGACACACCTTCTGAGCTGTAGACAATTTCTATCCCAAGGAAATACTTTATTCGACCTAGATATTTGGTAACAAACTGTTGCTCCAAATAAGCCTTCACAGAGAGAACACCTGTTGTATCACTACCTGTGAGAAGCATATCATCAACATATACTATCAATATAACAGAACCAGCAGATGAATGTCTGATGAACACTAAATGATGAGCTTGGCTACACTTGAGACCAAAATTGAAAATAATATTGCTAAATTTATCAAACCATGCATGTGGGCTTTGTTTCAGACCATAAATAGCCTTTCTTAGCTTACAGATCTTTCCTATCTCCCGCTGAGCAACATACCGAAGAGGTTGCTCCATATACACCTCTTCTTGAAGATCACCATAAAGAAAGGCATTTTTAACATTCATATGAAATATAGTCCACCCATGGGTCATTGCCACCAAGAACAAGACTCTTACAGAATTCATGTGAGCCACTGCAGAAAAGGTTTCAAAATAATCAACCTCATAAGTCTAAGTGTATCCTTAGCAACCAGACGAGGCTTATGTTTATCCACAGTGCCATCAAGAAGAAACTTCATCGTGAAGACCCATCAACATGCCACTGGATGTACTCCAGCAGGCCGAGTGACCACATCCTAGGTCCACCTGGAAATAAGAGCTGCCATCTCCTCATTCATAGCTTCTTTCCACTTAGGGTGAGATAGTGCTTCCTGATAAGAGTTGGGAATAGGTATGGTAGAGATAGATAAGGCAAGATGTCTGAAAGGACTCAACTGACTATAACTAACATAATGGGCAATAGGATGAAAAGTACCCTATCTTTTGCCCTTATGCAAGGCAATAGGAGTGTCTAAGTCATCAATATGAATTGGAGAGGGTTCAATACTAGGAATGGATTAAGTGGCTCATGGTGCATTAATTACAGGTGGTTCAAGAGGCAGTTGTAAATTAGTCCCTTTAGCCGATGAAGATAACAGTGGTGGAGCAGTTGATGGTTGTTCCCTTGGACGTGGATGATAATAGTTGATGACATTAAGAGGGGGCACATCGACAGTGGTAGGTTGTTGGTCAGCTTGTTGTTCAGTGTGCTCTATATCAGTAGCAATCTCATGTAAAGACTCATGTTGAGGAAGGAGTAGTATATGAGAATTTAGAACCTGAGAAGAAGATGGCTCTGTAGATGAGGAGAAATGTGGAGTCATCTTAAATAATGTAACATCGGCGGAAACATAGGATCGCCGTGTCAAAGGATCGAAACATCAGTATCCCTTTTAAGTTTAGGAATACCCAAGAAAGATACACTTGACTGCTCAAGGATCTAATTTGATATGCCCCATTCTGTGATTATGAACAAAGCAAATGCATCCAAAAATATGGGGAGGAAGAGAAAACAATGAGCAATCAGGGAAAAGGCAAGAGAAGGGGGGTCCTATCTTGTAGAGTAGATGATGGAACACGATTTATGAGGTAACAAGCAGTTAGAACAGCCTCTCCCCGGTAGCATTTGAGAACATTCATTTTATATATATGTGTTCTCGTAATATCAAGAAGATGCCTATTCTTCCTTTCTAGAACCCCATTTTGTTGAGATGCATAAGGACAAGTAATTTGGTGCATAATACCATTTTCAGTACGAAAAGAAGAGAACTTGGACTGCACATATTCAAGGGCATTATCAATATGCAAAACTTTGATGGAAGTAGAAACTGAACTTTTATTTCTTTGTAGAAGTTGCAAAATACATCAAAGACTTCAGACCGGCTCTTTAAGAAATACAACCAAGTGACTCTGGAATAATCATCAACAAAAGTAACAAAGTATTTTGCACCATGACCAGTGGACACAGGACGAGGACCCCAAATATCAGAATGAACTAAAGTAAAAGGTGATGAACTCTGCTCATTAAGAATAGGAGAAAAAGAGACACGTTTATGTTTGCCGAATTGATACGCATCACATTCAATCTGAGTAACGGACACTGGAATTTAAATAAGACTTCTAAGTTTGGCTGGAGAAGGGTGGCCAAGATGACAATGCCACTAATAGGGAGATACTGTAGACAAAGATGATTGGCAACCAGATCCACGTTCATCAAGGTAGTACAGTCCACCAGATTTATGCTTGTCACCAATCATCTTCCTCATTTGAAGGTCATGAAACACGCAATGAGAATGATAGAAGGTTACAGAACAATTGTAATCACGAGTTAATTTACTTATGGAGAGTAAGCCAACAGGAAATTTTGGAACATACTACACATCACTTGTTGACCCGAAAAATTTTCATGCACAATGATATCATTCAAGCATGCATATGCACATGATGGTGCAATGAAGATATATGTGATGGCATACACTCACGGGCATGTGGGTTTATGTTATGAAAGAAAGGCATGGCAATATGCTCGCACTCACATGAGCTCATGTTATGGAAAAATAATAAACATGCACCTATGATATAAAGGTCCGTGATTGATATAGGTCCTTCCTATATGTATGCGGGTACACGGTCATATATACACGCATTAGGAAGGCAATGGAGCAAAAGATATACCTAGGCGAAGACGCCTTGATCGGGGCTCCTGCAAGAAGCCCAAAACAGTCCCGGAATTGCTCCTATATGCTGTCCAAAAACAGCCCCGGAAACTCCTATATGCTGCCCCGCGAACGGCTCGGTAGCTTCAATAAATGGGCCCAATAGGGAGCCCCAAAATGCTGTAGCAAAAATACTCCCAATGCTGTGAAACGGGGGCTCAAAACAGTCCCGAAATGGACTCAAAACAGCTCCGAAATGGGCCCAAATCACCTCCAAAATAGGCCCAAAACAGCCCCAATGGAGGCCCAATAGCAAGTTATGAAAGCCCAATAAGAGGCCCAATAGGAGACCCGATATGAAAGCCCAATATGAGGTCCAGATGAGCTTAAAAATCAGTCCTGCAGGGCCTAAAATCTGTAGCCCAAAGAGAAAAATTCTCCAACTTCAAAAGAGGTAAGAAGACAAATGGGCCAAGTGGTCCCCCCTCTCTCTCTCCCTTTGTTTAAATAAAAAGAGGAAGTGAAGAGAGAGAGGGGAGGAACCGGTGGGGGACCCCCAAGGAACCGGTGGGGGGTTCTCTCCCTCTCTCTTCATTCAAAATTCAAAAAATAAATAAAAAGGGGAGGAGAGAGATTAATTAAGGAGGAGTAAATAAGGGAGAGTTAATGGGTTCTTAACCCCTCACCTAGTTAAGAATCCCCCAAGTCCTCATTAACTCCCCATTAAGAAAATCCACCCCCATTCACACTTGACCAAGGGGGGATAATTAATGGGCAAAGCCCCATTAAGAAAGCAAAAAAGCAAAAGGGAAAGCAGAGGGGGAGCACCCCCACCGATTGCCCAAAACCGGTGGGGGGACCCCCCATTGGTTCCCAAATGGTGGGGGGTCCAACCGGTGGCTCCCCCCCACTGGTTGGGAACCAGTGGGGGTGGCCACCGGATCCCCCCCCTTCTCTCACTCTCTCTCTTCTCTCCCTCTCTAACAAAAAAAAAAAAGAAAAGAAAAAAGGAAGGGGAGAGAGGAGCAAACCGGTGGCACTCCCCCCCACCGTGGGCTTCTCCGGTGGCACCCCCCACCAGGCCCAAATTTGGGCCTATAAATAGGACCCAATACCCCCCATCTACAAAACAGACAAAGGGTGAGAAAGCCTACAAGCCCACCTTGCTCCAAAAGGGGAAATAATGCTGCTCTGAAAACCAAATCCGATGCTCTTGCCTGGGTTTGCTGCGTTTTGAGAAGTTTTTGTCTCCGGGGTTCTCTTCCTAAGGTTTTTTCCTAAGGAGAAGTCCTGTCGAATTATTGTTGTAAAAGCCTTCTTTATAAGGCGGAATTGTGCCGAAATAATAAGAGAATTTCCTTGTGCAAAATTGTGTGCATGTGTGTATGTCATCAAATTAAATAATTAAATAATATCATGTATTTTTTTTACACATAATTAATTTCTTAATTAGTTTAAAATCTAATTAAAATCTATAAACCCCTAATGACCCAACCTTGGTCTCATCCCTAAACACAAGATGGATAATTAAATCCTAAATATGAAATATAAATACTTAAGACAAGCTAATTAAATAAAAACTAAAAATCCTAATTAATTACTAAAAGCTGTGGTGATTAATAAAAATCAGAAAATAAAATCATAAAATACAGTAAAATTAATAAAAATCAGTAAAAACAGAAAACCAATAATCTGAAAATATTAAACCATAAAAAAACCTTTACCCACTTAAGAAATTAATAAATAAACATAAAAATTGATTAAAGTTCAGAAAAAAAACAGTAAAAAGCTGAAAGAATTAAATCTGGAATGTAAATTTTCAGAATGGCCAAAATACTCCAGAACTTATCCAAATTACAAAAATACCCTCCCTCATGATAAGAATCGGTAAAAATTACAGAAAAATCTTAAAAAATGACAAAATGTCTCCTATATCTAAAATACCCTCCAAACCCTAATGGAAAGGGTAAAAATCACTAAAATACCCCCAATATGATAAAAATCCCAAGATAGACCCTAAGTCTAAATAAACCTAATTTGAGGTAAAATTACTGAAATACCCTTGTAACATAAGTATATCCAAGATAATTCTAAAAATACATTCTAAGGGTTTTCAAGTCTCCATAAGGTATTAAAAAACTAAAAAGACTTTAATAACCTTAATGTAACATAATTACCAAAATACCTCTAGGGGTCTTAAATACTTGGAGTTAATCCTAAACAATCGGAAATCAATCCCAAAGCCTTTAAAAATGAATCTTAAACACTTAAGAGCTTGCTCTAAAAGCCTTGGCACAAATCCAAATACTCCAAGACATTGGAACAAATCCAAATACCCTAAAAAGACTTGGGTGAGACCAAGGATTTAAAAGCTATCTTGCGTGCATGCTGTGTGGTAGTGTAGATGGTTTCAGGGGCATCATACAGACGGTTAATCAAGGGTTATCAAGTGGTTGCTCGACGTAATTAACACTGACCGAGGTCAGTGGAGAGAGGTCATATATTCGGATCTTCATCTGATCTGAAGTCTCAGACTCCCTGAGGGCTAACTCCAAGCTCTCATAGTCCAAGAAATAAAATAAATAAAATCGACCTATATTTCTCCAAATAAAACAAAACAAAAAGACCAAAACGCCAGGATTTAATCCGATAGGAGAGATAGCTAGGTCAAGGTCCCGAACATCACTTAATGTAAGTCTTGGAGAAACATGGGACGGTTCCACTCGCAGAGACAGGAGACGGAGAGCCATCTGTAATAGACATTGGAGGTATATTGGATAAAAGACTAAGTGATGTGAATAGAGAATGATTACCAATCACATAATGAGAATCACTAGAGTCAATGACCCATGCATTACCTTGGGTGACCAAGGAAACACTACCTGATGTAGTGGGAGTAGCCAGGAGAGAGGTGTTTTAACTCTGCATAAGACGGTCATACTCATCCTTAGAAAGTGTCACAGTAGTAGTAATGGAACAGCAGGTGATGATTCTTCCTCCGTGGTCAGCTTCACCACCTCTTGTTTATTATTCTTCTTGTTACTAGGTCTTCCAAACTTCTCCCAACACTTGTCAGGTGCATGGTTTTGTCTGCCAGAATGAATGCATGGATCAAACAAATTCCGCCTCTTTCGTGGCCGCCTCCCTTGCCACGACCAGCAGGAATAGCAAGAACAGCTTGGTTGTCCCATGCATGAGGATTTGCCTCCTTGGAGGTGAGATCAGCAGCAACACAAAGAATTCTGGATAAGGCATTAGAGTGAGGGAATGGAGTCATCTGAGAGCAGATGAGATTAAAGTCCACTCAAGGAGTCATTCAGCCTCGAGAGGAATTTCGCCACAATGAATTTGCCTTGTTGGCGATGAGGGACAGCAGGATTTGTGGTTACTGGATGACATTTTTGAATGGCATCCTACTTCCCTTTTAGGCAGCAAAGTACTCCTGAACATTCTTATCACCCTGTTTCAAAGAAAACGGTTCCTCATAAAGATGGTAAATATATCCACCATCTTTACCTTTGGAGCATTAATGTTGCAACTCATCCCACATCTCCTTTGCCATGTTGAGGAAGGCCACACCAGCATAACCCATAGGTCCGAAGATTGAAACTAGGCTCTGATACCAAGTTGAAAGAAATGATCAATCTTCTTATTTCCATGATAAGTGCACCTATATATACAGGAGAAGTACAGAATTAAGCTGTACCCCCAGAACAATATAAGAAATAAAGAAAGAAACATAAAATATCACCGCTTCTAACATAAGGAAATGGGCATCTATACATATCCATTTTGTAACAATGTGCCTCAGGCAAAGTACTGGATAACTCCTGCCATATGTAGTGAATCTGCAACTTAGTTTAGGAAAAATTTTCCCTGAATTTCTTTATTTTCTCCATCATTTCTCTGAAAATATGTTCTTAATGTTAAACTTCATGTAGTTGTAAATAAGGGAGCTGCCTGCAGTTGAAACATGCCCATCCGCAGCAAGGTTTTAAAAACCAGATTGGAAACAGAATTGGGCAGGGCAGTTCTGATCCCGATTCTGGTTCGGGCCCGAACCAGCTGGTTCTCATTTGCATATACATAGTACTGATATTATTTGTATAAAATATTAAAACATAATATTAGTAACTATTGAAAATGTAAAAGTTTTTAAACTTGTTAAGGGCCAGTCTAGACTCAGTTCAAGCAAGATTAAGGTTATTTAAAGTGATATTTTATTATTTAATTATTGAACCAGCTGGTTTAGCATTGAAACTGGTGGAGCTGGACCAGGTCAGGCCAGTTCCTATCCGGTTCACCTGGTTCTGTTCTGAATCAGTCAGCTTCCTAAACCATGACTCCCCAGTCTGTTGTGTTCTGTTGCTTTTCCACCTCAAATTTTTTGTGCCTGCATTTTTATCAAGAAAACATGCAGTATAGGTGCCCACTTATCAAGTACATAGAAGGGGGAAAAACTACCTGCATGCAATTTCCTGCTATAGTACTTCTTAACTTAGACCTCTTTGACTCGGGGAACAGAATTAATCATTGGACAGACTTATTTTACTGTGAGTTTCATTGCAAAGTTGGCATTTTCATATTCTTTAAGAAAATTTGGGAAGATTATTGCTAATTGAAATTTGAACATTGTTGTCAAGGCTTACACCTAGGTGACAAGGCTTTTTTTTCAAGGCCTAGGCGATTGAATGTCTTATTGGGCCTTGAAAAAGCACACCTAGGCGCCGCTTAGGTGCACCAAGGAGGGCCTAGCCCACATAGGTAACACCTAGGCTAGTTCGTGGGCCATTCAAATTGGGTCAATTGGGAGCCAGTCCTAATGTAAATAGGGTTGTGTAGATGATTGGGACCTAGTTTTTGATATGCCTCCGTCTCGTCTTCCTCGTTATGTCATCTCCCTTGTCGTCTTTGGCATCATCCCTCTTAAGTGAACAAATATCAATGTCAACGGTGTGGCACTTCTATACATTCTTCTGTCATTATGGTGGCCACGATGAGACAACATGCGCCAATTGCCCATGTCAATGAACTTGGAACCCCTCATGGCCATTAGCATGCTCTCAACCTCGAGTTTTATGTCTGCCCATTCTTTATTCTCCCTTCTCTTCAACTATTTGTCTCTCTGTTTGTGACCTCAAGTATGCTTTGGGTCGCCTTACTGCTTTGACAACTATCAGTTGAACCAAACAAATATATAGGTATGTATGCCGTATGATAATTGTCACCTTTTTTCAGAAAAAAAAAAGAATAAAAAAGGAGTTCTGTCCTTAGAAAATGAGTAGTTACCGTAAAATGTAGTGTAAGGCTTCTAGCAATCCTCATGTACATTGGTACTATAAAACTTCCACTCTTTCAGTATACTTTTGTATATTCAATAGATATTCAACATATACTTGGCTCCAGCCAACGAATGATTCCTTCCCCTTCTTCATGCTGACAATATATTTACATGATGGTACAAAACATGAGGTGCAGCTTGTTAGGAGATTTCCGGGGAGGGGGGGATCATTTACAATGAAACATGTAGGTCAACCATAGGCCTTTTCTTCATCCATACTATTATGAGTATGGTACTGGTTCCTTTCCTCTATGTTCATTCTAATTCATTTGCTTTCCTTTTATCATATTTCTGCTTTAATCCTCCAGCATGTTGACTGCTCGTTCTGATGATTCTTGTTGGCTGATGTATTGGCTTTACAGGAGCAGGTGAGGAGTGGAGATGCTACTGCTACCGGGTATTTTGAGCTTGGTGCAGTAATGTTGCGGAGGAAATTCTATTCGGCGGCTATAAAATACTTGCAGCAGGCTATTGAGAAGTGGGACGGAGATGATCAAGATCTTGCACAGGTAATTCAGCTTTCAATTTTGACAATATCAACTTGTCATTGCCCATGTTAGTTGTCTTTAATGAATGACCAATGGGACCATTGGACAGGGAATTCAACTTTCAATTTTGACAAGTATCAACTTGTCAAGGATAGGTGTCACAACCTGGTGGTGTATGATTTTGTCATTTTCTGTACTCTCTTTTATCCTTAATGAATTGTGGCAATATTTGTCACCTTCAAGAAAAGTTCAACTTGTCAATGCCTACTGTTAGTCATCTTTAATTGATCAATGGTAACATCGGGTCATCATACAAATGAGATTCCAATCTCTGCTATGAGGATGTTATTATAATTAGAAACAAACTGGTTGAAGAGATCAACCTCTACTCTAATATCCATAATTTTGTTAGATGTCAGCTCCGCAAGTTCGATCTGTACAGATCCAAAACACATCAAAGTTTTAAATGGGTAGCTGGTAGAAAATGGCAACCCACTTTTCTGTATTCTTGGAATCTTATGCCTCCTTTATTGTGGTCCTCACGGTGCATCATCTCTTGTGCCTTTGAATTCCTGTTTTAGCATTGTTTATTTTGTTCACCACAAGTTATGTTACCTTAAATTGTGTAAAGAGAAACCTAAGTATTCACTTTCTGACCTAAATTCGACTCCTCAGAATGTGGTTTGGTATCCCATTCTGCTCTTGATAGCTATCAAAATTAAAGCAGAATTCCTATTAGGGTATTGGAATTGAAAATGGGGATGGGTGTTTTCAGATCCATATTTCTGATCTTACCAATGATAAACTTGTTTGGTGGGGTGTTCATGTCAAAGTGTTCCCAGACCTTTGCAATATACTGTGGATACATAAATTTATATCATGAAGAGTTAAATTATGTCAAATCACTTAGCCCCAGGGCTATTTAGATGTAGGGTTGAGGGCCCCAATGCAACACCTTGGCACTCTCACCCTCTCCTCTGTGCTCTCTCTCTTGCTACTTCTCTCCATCGTGTGTTGCCCTCTCCCTAACATTTTCTTTCCTTATTATTTATTTATTTTTTACATGTGGATCAACCTAAACTGGGTCAGGCCGAGTTGAACCTGATTAACCTTCCCTGGTTAGATTGTGCCTTTCATGTTGCTCAATGTGATCTGGGTTGGGACAACCCAAACTGCAGGTTGAGTTGAACCCAATTTTTTATAGATGAGATAAACCAACACTTAGGGTGGCTTTGGTTGAGCCCCAACATGACCAGTCCCTCCAAATCCCATCAGGTTCTATAAACATCAAGCTCTTTCTCCCGAGGACCCTCACCATGTAATCTTAGCATGAATCTCCCTATGTTGGAACCCTTTTTAAAGAAAAAGGGGAAAGGGGGGACCCCCCCCCCCCCCACCGGTTCCCACACCGGTGGGGGGGAACCAACCGGTGGCACCCCCCCACCGGTTGGAACCGGTGGGGGTGCCAACCGGGCCCCCTCCCCCTCTCTACTCTCTCTAATCTCTCTCCTCTCACCCTTATTAAATGAAGAAAAAAGAGAAAAGGGAGGAGAGAGAAGCCAACCGGTGGCACCCCCCACCTCAAAGTTCCATGGTGGGTACCCCCACCGGTTAAGGCTTTCAAGCCTATAAATACCCCCCTAGGGGGTAAGAAGAAAGGCATACCCATTTGGCCCAAAATTTCATAGGGAAAACTCTGCCAATTTAAAGACCAAATTCGGTGCTCTTACCCGGGTTTGCTGCGATTTGGAGAATATATTTTCTTGAATGGCTCTCTTCCTAAGGTTTATTCCTAAGGGGAAGTTCTGCCAAATTTATGTTGTAAAATCACCGTTCTATAAGACTGGATTATGCCGAAATAATGAATGAGATGCCACTATTTATTCTTTGAGCATATGTGTGTGCATGTGTGTTCATAAATCTATTATTTAAGTAACATTATGTTATTATATTTTCACATACATAATTAAATTATTAATTAGTTTAATAACTAATTAAATGCATAAGTATATAATCAAATGTTTTAAAATATCCTTGGCTTCATCCCATATATAATTAAATCTAGACTCATAATTAAAACTCAATAATGAAACATTGAGACATAAAATAATATACTTAAGTTAAAAAAATGACTCAAATACCCCCCATGCTTAATTAATTAATAATATATGCGAGAATTACTTAAAATCAGTAAAATGAATATAAAAATCAGAAAAATTCTGTAAAAATCAGTAATACTCAGTAAAAATCAGAAAACAAGATCTGGAAATTACATAGACCCAAAAATATGACTTAAATATCCTTCATATATCTAATTAATTAATAAAAATCAGTAAAATTAATAAAAAAATCAGTAAAATTCAGTAAAAAACAGAAAACTAAATCTGAAAACATATAAAATTCCAGAAATGACCAAAATGCCCCTAGAACTTAATGAAATTACAAAAATACCCTCACCCATGATAAAAATCTGTAAAAATCACAGAAAATTCTTAAAAAATATCAAAACCTCTCATATGCACAAAATACCCTCCAAACCTTAATAAGATGGATAAAATTACCAAAATACCCTCAATATGATAAGATAAATAAAAAATCTCAAAAAAAATATAAAAATAGACTCTAAGTCTAATAAATCCGATTTAAGGTAAAATTACCAAAATACCCTTAT
Organism: Zantedeschia hybrid cultivar; assembly: GCA_030544215.1. Taxonomy (NCBI): domain Eukaryota; kingdom Viridiplantae; phylum Streptophyta; class Magnoliopsida; order Alismatales; family Araceae; genus Zantedeschia; species Zantedeschia hybrid cultivar. The sequence goes on from JARZZO010000005.1 coordinate 15,104,161, forward strand.
AACTCAAATATGTTTGAAATGATCCTAAAATACATTCTAAGGGTTTTCAAATCTCCCTAAAATGTTTAAAAACCTAAAGTGACAATAATACCTCTATATCCTCCAACTTGACATAATTACAAAAATACCCTTATGGGTCTAAAATATTTAGAATCAATCTAGAATACTTGGAGTCAATCCAATATACTTGGAATTAATCCAGATAACTTGGAGTTAATCCAAAACCATATAAACTCATCTCAAACTTGGGTGAGGCCAAGGGCTTAACCTAAAATACATCTTCGTATGCATGTGTTGCCTGTAGTAGTAGTGTTGCATGTTATAAGGGCATCATATGGACGGTTAATCAAGAGTTGTCGAGCAGTTGCTCGACGTAATTAACACTGATTGAGGTCAGTGGAGAGAGGTCATATATTCGGATCTTCGTCTGATCCGAAGTCCCGGATTCCCTGAGGGCTAATCCCAAGCTTTCATAGTCCAATAAATAAAATACATAAAACCGACCTATATTTCTCCAAATAAAAACAAAAATAATATGGATTTTTAAAATAATCCGATAGGAGAGACATGCATAGGTCAGGTCCCGAACAAACAAATGGCACGCCCGGTGGGACTTCTCTTTCCCTTCATCTCTCCGTCCGGTGATGCCCTCACCACAACTCTACTACTAACTTTGTCATGTCTTATGCAGGTGACCGAGTTTCTGCTTAAAAGACGACGATGGCGGTAAGGGTCACGTATGGCCCACTTGTGGTGGCGACCCACGCATGGTGTGGATATCTGATCACACCAACATGCTTCGGGGACTTCCCCGCAGTGATAGGATCTCCATACTTTATGGGGGTCGTTCCGGCACCGGAGCTTGCTCCGGAAAAGAAGAAGAAGAGGTGCGCTTCTCGCGCCAGAAGAAGCAACAACGGCGGCCGATATAGGCAAGTGCTCACCGTGAATACCATCAGCATCTCTCTGGCCTCCTCGTTCAACGGGAGGCAAAAGCGGAAGATTCTAACCGCAAGTCCGTCCAGGACGGGGAAAATTATATTAGTGGGGAACCTGCATATTCGTCTGGGTGGCGGGCAACCCATCATTCCTAAGATCCATCATATCCCGACAGTTCCTGTCCAGAATAGATTCGGGATTCTACCGAAAGTTTGCCAAGATGGGGCAACGTTCAAAAAGAAGAAAAAGACTCCAAAGGCTCCTGCTCGTCGGGAGCCAATAATTATACCAGAGCCTGCCTTGTCTCGAGCAGGGGACAATGCTATGCCCCGAGCAGGGGGCAACTCTATGCCTCAGAATGGGGGAAAATCTATGTCTCGGATTGAGGGCAATCCAACGGAGGATAGGAGCCTCCGCATAAAGGAAATGTGGGTAACCAAAAAAGAAGTCCGCAAAATTCGGTAGGCTAGGGTTACCCTAGCAGAACAACAGCCTCAACAGCTCGTAGAGCCTGAGGGGCGGATAACCAGCTCAAATACCTGGCCTCGTTCTCTACAAGGTCAAAAGATAAAAAGTACCTATAAGGCGCAGGAACAAGTCTGCCAACAGACATCTGTCTTCGAGCGGTTGGGCGCATTGGTCCGATCGACTCACAAAAAGAAGAGAACTGCTAGAATGACAGAGAATGGCATACGGGTCTACACATGCTACACCTCCAGTATCACCAACCGGCAGCCTTCCCAGTCGGAAGACCCAAATGATATCATCAATCTGATGCAACGGGGCGGGCCCATAACCCGTCAAATGGAGCAGGCTATGCGCTTGCTGAATCGAGGAAGCCAGGGGGCAGAGCCACCCCAAATTGGCAGTAGCAATGCTGTTGGAGGAGCTGATGAAGACGGGGCAAATGCTTTAGATATTGAAGCCACTCCAGAACAACCTCAAGATCAAATACAGCCTCAGACTATAGAGGAGATGAGGCAAGAAAATCAACAACTCAGGGCCTTACTTTATGGCCTAATACAAAAGATGGAGGAGCAGCAAAGGGTAGCTTAAGCCCCCCCAGTAAATGTACCACCTCCAAGGGCAGTGCCTATGCCAACGGTGATAAGACCGCAAGCTGCAGAGGTCAACTTCAACCCTGATGAGATACAAGAAGATAAGGTTGTGGAGCCCAATCATAATGCTCAGCAATCCCATGCTTCTGCAGAGGATGCTACGGCATTGCAGAAGTATCTTATCGAGCAAATTGTTGAAGCCAAAATAGCAGAACAAGACGACGGAATAAGCACATTCGACTTATACAAAGTACCATTCCTAGTACGTCATATGTTCAAGAAGCTCCCACCAGATCACAACAAGTGCCCCAAGTTCACTAAGTATGACGGGGAAGGCTCGGCCCAGGAGCATATTGCCCACTATATGAGTGACTTGGGAGAGCTGGCTACTGATGAGGCTTATCTTCTGAGGTTCTTTCCTACCTCTCTCACGGGCACTGCATTCCAATGGTATGCAAAGTTGAAGCCTAACTCTATCAACAGTTGGGAGGAAATGCAGAAAAAGTTCCTCGACCACTTCAAGGTGTCGGAACGAAAGGTTACCATCACTGAATTAGTGACACTAAAACAAGGCAGGAATGAATCCGCCACCGACTATATCAAAAAATGGCGGAACCTTTGCATGAAATGCGACAATCCGCCGACCCACGAGGATGCGATACGATTGTGCAAAAGAGGCTTAAAGTCTGAAATAAGTGAAAAGCTAATTGGCGCAAATGTCAAGAACTTTGATCAACTAAATAACATTGTGACGGAGGTCGAAATATTCTTCGCAGACCATCCAACCATTACCCCCATTGGGGGGAAAGTCCCAAAGAAACAAAATATGGATACAGAAGAGGTCAATGCTATAGACTTCACCTCGGCTGTAGAAAATACAGGGGGCAAGAACAATGCGAATGCCTCAACATCCAATAGAAGGGGATCATATGCCACCCTTAATGGGAGAAGGAAAATGCCTTACTCTTTCATCAGAGAGCATACAAGAGAGTTGTTTAATGTCTGCATACGGGCCAATCTCTTGATGCTACCTGAACCAAAAAGGCCAGCAGAAGTTGGTAAAATAGATGAACCCAACTATTGCATGTACCATCGTATGTTGGGACATGTAATAGAAGATTGTTATATCTGCAAAGGGGAAATTGAAATGCTTATCCGAGAAGAGCCGTGGAGATGGGAAAATACCTGGTAGACCCGCCTCAGCCACATCGAATGCCCAGACAAACATTTACAGCAAATGTCGTCCATATGGATGAAAACTCCTCAGAAGAAGAGCCTACAAATAAGAATATAGATGCCCCTCCTGAGCAGGAGGCAATACCATCATACGCTCCAGCGACTTCCACTCTATAAGGGTCTATCGTGGCGGCATTGGAGGAGATTCAGATGAGTATGTCTTAGTTCTCCCATCAACAAGTTTCGCCGGAGCAGGAGGCAATACCATCATACGCTCCAGCGACTTCCACTCCAGAAGCGTCTATTATGACAACACTAGAGAAGATTCAGATGAGTCTGATACAACTCTCTCAACAGCAAATCTCACTGGAGCAGAAGATAACTCCATCATATACTCCAACAATTTCCACTCTTGAGGGGTCCATCATGGCAGCACTGGAGGGGATTCAAGTGAGTCTGGGACAAATCTCTCATCAGCAGTATGAACTCACTCAAGTAATGGAAGGTCTCGCAAGACAATGGACAAAAGTCATGTCAATGGACAGAATCAATAGGCTCTTCTCCTTTGACGAGCCAGGGCCAGAATGTAGCCGTCCTCTAAAGAATAAGGGCAAACTTGTCATAGACTTAAATGAAGCACCAGAAGCCCAGTACCGAGATGGAATGGTGCTCAAATGGAAAGGTTGTGAAAGTCACGACAATACTCCCGAGGCCACCTTTGCAGCTAGACAAGGTTCTCGGGGAAAACAAGTTGCTGGTACAGAAACAGGGATAAGTTTTAAAGATACTGAATCCCTGGCAAAAAAGCTCAAGAGACAATACTCATTTCCAAAGGAAAAAACCAAAGAACTCTTCGAGTTATGTATGAGCAGAAAACCAATTATTCTGCCCAAGCCAAAAAGGGAAGAAGAAATACATTGGGTAGATGCACCCAACTACTGCCCATACCACCGCTTCATCACCCATCCAATTGAACGTTGCTTTATGTTCAAAGATGAAGTAGAAAAGCTGATTCAAGAAGGAAAGATAAATATGGGGACATACCTGGTGAATCCCCCACAGCCACATACGATTACACATTTAGTGTAATTCACAGACCCATGAGCAAAAAAAAAAAAAAAAAGAGAGAGAGAGAGATTGGGGCTTAAAAATGAGGTGCCCCGACAGACTTGACTGGTCCCGCTCCTGTGAGGGGCCAATTAAGGGCAAAAAAGTCTAAAACCCAGCTGAAGTGAAAACCCGAAAGGGCGCTTCAGGCAAAAATGGGTAAACCCTACTGTGTGAAAACCCGCAAGGGCGCACAGGCAAAAAAAAAAAAGAAGGCGCTAGCTTCGGTGAAAACTCGTAAGGGCACCGATGTTAGTATTAAAAAAAAAAAAAAAAAAAAAACATCATCATCCGACAACCCGTCAGGGGATAACGCGCAAAAGCCATTTGTGCCAAGAAAAGTCAATAATGCTCGTGCGTGAGCGCATAGGTTCATAAAGCCACATATTTATTCCCCGGCGGGGGGAGGACTCTCTCAGCCTGCTGAAGGCAGAGATCGAGTTTTCCCACATCCTTACCCAGGGAAGATATCAGAGTCGCCAATGACGAATAAACCTTCGGTATCACACTAGTGGTACAATAATGTCCCATTAAGGGCTACGACCGAGGCGATGATGACGATATCCTCCCGACTCGATAAGGAAGTGGAAAAAACTTGCTCTTCTGCTCGATGCAGCATGAGAGAGTAATCCCTATTCCTACCATACCGAATGTAAATACATAGACATATTCGTGAAAGATGTCATATAATTGGGGGAGATTCACCTCAAAAGGAAAAATTATGTCAGAAATATCCTGAAAATTCTCATTACCGCCCCGAGGAGGCGTTGTATCCTAAAATTCCAATTACCGCCCTGAGGCGTTGTATCCTCAAAGTCTCTATAGCCGCCCCGAGGAGGCGTTGTATCCTAAAATTTCCATTACCGCCCCGAGGAGGCGTTGTATCTTCAAAATCTCTATAGCCGCCCCGAGGAGGCATTGTATCCTAAAATTCTCATTACCGCCCCGAGGAGGCGTTGTATCCTAAAATTCCAATTACCGCCCCGAGGAGGCGTTGTATCCTCAAAATCTCTATAGCCGCCCCGAGGAGGCGTTGTATCCTGAATTTTCCCTTGGCATAAACTAGTCCCACTGGCATGCCATAAAAGGGTTGAAAAATTCCTTTGCCCCGAGGAGGCGTTATATTCTGAATTTTCCCTTAACATACTTCAGTCCCACTGGCATGCCGCGAAGGGTCGAAAATTTCCTTATCGCCCTGAGGAGGCATTGTGTCTTAAAGCTTTCCTATCCACCCCTGGGAGGCAATACGAAAAACTTACTCGCGTCCCTGGGAACGTTATATCCCAAAATTTTCCCCATAAATTATAGTCCCATCGGCGTGCCCATATATTATAGCCCCATCGGCGTGCCGTAATAGGTCGAATCTGCCCCGAGGAGGTAGTGTATCCTAAAATTGCCCCTGGTATACGCCAGTCTCACTAGTGTGCCGTGATGGGTTGAAGTTCATATTTCGCCTATGGGAGGCTTTAAACTCCGGAATTTATATTCGCTCACGGGAGATTTTAAATCCCGGAATTCATATTCGCCCTCCTCCAGGCTTTAAATCCCGGAGTTCATATTTCGCCTACAGAAGGCATTAAACTCCGGAATTCGCCCTACAGGAGGCTTTAAATCCTGGAATTCATATTCGCCTACAAGATGCTTTAAATCTTGGAACTCATATTTCGCCTACGGGAGGCGTTAAACTCCGGAATTCACCCTACAGGAGGCTTTAAATCTTGGAATTCATATTTCGCCTACGGAAGGCGTTAAACTCCGGAATTTGCCTACGGGAGGCATTAAATTCCGGAATTCATATTTCGCCTACGGAAGGCGTTAAACTCCGGAATTTACCTACGGGAGGCTTTAAATCTTGAAGATCATATTTCGCCTACGAAAGGCGTTAAACTTCAGAATCTGCCTACGGGAGGCTTTAAATCGTGGAACTTATGTTTCGCCTGCGGGAGGCGTTAAACTCCGGAATTCGCCCTACAGGAGGCTTTAAATCCTGGAATTCATGTTTCGCCTACGGGAGGCTTTGAATCTCGGAGTTCATCTTTCGCCTACGGGAGGCTTTAAATCCTGGAATTCATATTTCGCCTACGGGAGGCTTTGAATCTCGGAATTCATATTTTGCCTACGGGAGGCTTTGAATCTCAGAGTTCATATTTCGCCTACGGGAGGCGTTAAACTCCGGAATTCGCCTGCAGGAGGCTTTAAATCCTGAAGTTTACATTTCGCCTACAGGAGGCATTAAAACCCGGAATTCGCCTACAGGAGGCCCAATATCTCAAAATCCTCGGTCTCCGGGAGCCGTTGTATCCCAAATCCACGGCTACCTAGAGCCCCCGTTTCTCGAAAACTACATATAATTCCTTAGCGGCTCACAGGGAGGCCTCAATTCCCTACATATAATTTCTTATCGGTTCTCAGGGAAGACTCAATTTCCTACATATAATCTCCTTATCGGTTCTCAGGGAAGACTTAGTTCCCTACATATAATTCCTTATCGGTTCTCAGGGAAGACTCAGTTCCCTACAGATATTTCTTAGCGGCTCACATGGAGGCCTCAGTTCCCTACATATATTCTTTATCGGTTCTCAGGGAAGACTCAATTCCCTACATATAATCCTCTTATCGGTTCTCAGGGAAGACTCAGTTCCCTACATATAATTTCTTATCGGTTCTCAGGGAAGACTCAATTCCCTACATATAATCCCCTTATCGGTTCTCAGGGAAGACTCAGTTCCCTACATATAATTCCTTATCGGTTCTCAGGGAAGACACAGTTCCCTACAGATATTTCTTAGCGGCTCACAGGGAGGCCTCAGTTCCCTACATATATTCTTATCGGTTCTCAGGGAAGACTCAATTCCCCACAGATATTTCTTAGCGGCTCACAGGAAGGCCTCAGTTCCCTACATATATTCCTTATCGATTCTCAGGGAAGACTCAATTCCCTACACATAATCCCTTTATCGATTCTCAGGGAAGACTCAGTTCCCTACATATAATTCCTTATCGGTTCTCAGGGAAGACTCAGTTCCCTACATATAATTCCTTATCGGTTCTCAGGGAAGACTCAGTTCCCTACATATAATTCCTTATCGGTTCTCAGGGAAGACTCAGTTCCTTACATATATTTCTTATCGGTTCTCAGGGAAGACTCAGTTCCCTACAGATATTTCTTAGCGGCTCACAGGGAGGCCTCAGTTCCCTACATATATTCCTTATCGGTTATCAGGGAAGACTCAATTCCCTACATATAATCCCTTTATCGATTCTCAGGGAAGACTCAGTTCCCTACATATAATTCCTTATCGGTTCTCAGAGAAGACTTAGTTCCCTACATATATTTCTGAGCGGTTATCAGGAAAACCGTAATTCCCTACCGAACAAAAAAAAGAAAAAAGAAAAAATAATAATAAAAAAATTGGGCTTAAAAACGAGGTGTCCTGACGGACTTAATCGATCTCGTTCTCAAAGGGATCGGTTAAGGGTAAAAAGGTCTTATACCCAGTTAAGGTGAAAATCCGAAAGGGCACCTTAGGCAAAATCGGGTAACTCCGCTGTGTGAAAACCCGCAAGGGCGCACATGCAAAAATAAGAGGGGGCTAATGCTGGCGAAAACCTGAAAAGGCGCCAGTATTAGTTATGAAAAAAAAAAGAGAAAAAAATAATACAAACAATATACAACAAAGAATTCATACCACTCAAGCTTAGTATTGATTTTCAGAAATAATATACTGAAGCTCGAGACGAGTCTAAGGGGTAGTTTGAGTTCTTCGACAAAAGGGGAGGCAACAAGAACTACAGTAGAGAAATAGCAGATCAAGTCTGGTCTAGGGAAGAGCCATGTCCCGCCAGAGACTGCAATAGACTATCTACCAGCAAATGGAAAACTTTAAGCCTTTGAGGAAAATTCGGCTCCATCTCCAGAGCGTTAGTCAAAGTAATGATCAATGTCCACCACTAAATGGGAGTTCTCCCTCCAGTGAAGCTTCAAGAACATATGCATGCTGACGAGGAGTGGCAATATGGGCGTCCGCGGTACCAGAAAGGACAATATCTTTCTGATATTGGAGCATAGGAGTCTCCGCAACTCGAGCTGCATAGCCTGCCTCGATAGTTTCAGTTTCGGCTCGCTTGGGCGAAGAGTTACTCAACAATTAGTAGGAATGGGATATCGTTCTCCCCATGCCCTGCCATAGGAGGAACTCCCACGAAGGCCATGAAGACAAAGACAACAAGTTATAAGAAGATAGAGAAATGAAGTCAGCGCCAGAGAGCTGCAATAAAAGTCTCGAAAAACACAAAAATCGACCAAGTCCTAATAAAGTCATAGGACAAAGTCAAATTGCTATGAACCAGATATTAGGCCAGTCTAAAACGCTTCGCGCGGAGCTCCTGGAAATGCCAATATAAGGTATTTATACCCTAAGATAGAGCAAATGTCGGAAGAATTAAACGACTCGCCTGTGTATTCTTAAGGAGTCTCTATGTCGTGAAGGCCAAGAGATCTCCCAGAATCCAAGTAAATGTCGAAAGATTCGAGCGGCATCAATTCTCGGGAAACCTCCAAGTCGCGAAGGCCAAGAGGATTCCCATAATTAGAGGGGTTGGACACTTCCAAATACATCCGAAAAGTCGAAAAGTTATGAAAACAAGACTCCTTGGGCATATTTTTGAGGTATCTAAGTACCAAAATTGAGGGTCATCGGACCCAGATAAGCTCAGATGGAGCATATGCATAGCAAGCCGAAGCGATGTATCGCCTGGTGTATACGAAACAGTGCTTGACTTCCCCCAATAGCCGCGAATACGTAAGGCAAGACACGGGAGCTCATCAAGACAATAACGGCATGCTGCATTTGAGAACTTCTCAAGCGTGCAAAATGATGATTCTTGTAGCCAAGTGGGGCACGAGACATGCACCGTCGTCTTCTCCTCCGGTATATATCCCGTGGGGAGCATTTGTTGCAACCTTTTTTAAAGAAAAAAGGGAAAGGGGGGAGCCCCCCCCACCGGTTCCCACACCCGTGGGGGGGAACCAATCGGTGGCACCCCCCTACCGGTTGGAACCGGTGGGGGTGCCAACCGGGCCCCCTCCCCCTCTCTATTCTCTCTAATCTCTCTCCTCTCACCCTTATTAAATAAAGAAAAAAGAGAAAAGGGAGGAGAGAGAAGCCAACCGGTGGCACCCCCCACCTCAAAGTTCCACGGTGGGTACCCCCACCGGTTAAGGCTTTCAAGCCTATAAATACCCCCCCAGGGGGTAAGAAGAAAGGCATGCCCATTTGGCCCAAAATTTCCTAGGGGAAATTCTGCCAATTTGAAGACCAAATTCGGTGCTCTTGCCCGGGTTTGCTGCGATTTGGAGGAGATATTTTCTTGAAGGGCTCTCTTCCTAAGATTTATTCCTAAGGGGAAGCTCTGCCAAATTTATGTTGTAAAATCACCGTTCTATAAGACGGGATTATGCCGAAATAATGAATGAGATGCCACTATTTATTCTTTGAGCATATGTGTGTGCATGTATGTTCATAAATCTATTATTTAAGTAACATTATGTTATTATATTTTCACATACATAATTAAATTATTAATTAGTTTAATAACTAATTAAATACATAAGTATATAATCAAATGTTTTAAAATATCCTTGGCCTCATCCCATATATAATTAAATCTAGACTCATAATTAAAACTCATTAATGAAACATTGAGACATAAAATAATATACTTAAGTTAAAAAAATGACTCAAATACCCCCCATGCTTAATTAATTAATAATATCTGCGAGAATTATTTAAAATCAGTAAAATGAATATAAAAATCAGAAAAATTCTGTAAAAATCAGTAATACTCAGTAAAAATCAGAAAACAAGATCTGGAAATTACATAGACCCAAAAATATGACTTAAATATCCTTCATATATCTAATTAATTAATAAAAATCAGTAAAATTAATAAAAAAAATCAGTAAAATTCAGTAAAAAACAGAAAACTAAATCTGAAAACATATAAAATTCCCGAAATGACCAAAATGCCCCTAGAACTTAATGAAATTACAAAAATACCCTCAACCATGATAAAAATCTGTAAAAATCACAGAAAATTCTTAAAAAATATCAAAACCTCTCATATGCACAAAATACCCTCCAAACCTTAATAAGATGGATAAAATTACCAAAATACCCTCAATATGATAAGATAAATAAAAAATCTCAAAAAAATATAAAAATAGATTCTAAGTCTAATAAACCCGATTTAAGGTAAAATTACCAAAATACCCTTATAACTCAAATGTGTTTGAAATGATCCTAAAATACATTCTAAGGGTTTTCAAATCTCCCTAAAATGTTTAAAAACCTAAAGTGACAATAATACCTCTATATCCTCCAACTTGACATAATTACAAAAATACCCTTATGGGTCTAAAATATTTAGAATCAATCTAGAATACTTGGAGTCAATTCAATATATACTTGGAATTAATCCAGATAACTTGGAGTTAATCCAAAACCATATAAACTCATCTCAAACTTGGGTGAGGCCAATGGCTTAACCTAAAATACATCTTCGTATGCATGTGCTGCCTATAGTAGTAGTGTTGCATGTTATAAGGGCATCATACGGACGGTTAATCAAGGGTTGTCGAGCAGTTGCTCGACGTAATTAACACTGACTGAGGTCAGTGGAGAGCAAGGTTCAAAAACTCGGCTCGGATCGGCACGGATCGGCCGAGTCGGACAGGTTTTTGGCCGACCGTGCCGATCCCGGGTTTCCTGGCCGAGTCCAGGACTCGGATCGGCCGGTCCGAGCCGGATCGGGCGATCCTGGACCGGATCGGGCCGGGTCGGCTCGGATTGGCCCGACCCGGCCCCCAACGGCTAGTTTGACTAGCCGTTGGGGGTCAAACTAGCCGTTGCTGGCCGTTCCCAAACGGCCAGCAACGGCTAGTTTGGGCCTTGGGGGTCTATTTAAACCCCCCCAAGGCCCTCCTAAGGCTCCACAAATGCCCTTTGAGCCTCCTAACATTCTTGCTCTCTCTCTCTCATAGAATTCTCTCTCCATCTCTCCCACGAGGTCACTTCTAGTCTACTACAAGCTCCGCGATCTATCATCTTCTTGTGCTGTGAAGGAATGGCATCTCAAGGTGCTGCTGAGCGGTCATCTGGGAATCCTCCTAGTGCTGATCCTGCTTGGGGTCATTGCACGCCGGTGGACATGGGCCAAAGAAAGGTACAATGCAAATATTGTAACCGGGTTGTCTCTGGCGGGGTCTACCGATTCAAACAACATCTTGCTGGAATAAAAGGTGAAGTTGCAGCATGTGCTCGAGTTCCTTCAGAGGTTAGGATCCAATTTCGAACTTACATGAAGGAGAAGGAATCAAGCAAAGCAAGTACTGCCAGAAGAAGATAGGAAATTCGAGAGGAATTGACTGAACCAGCGCGAAGGTCTGATGCTGGAGTCCGGCTTGGTGGAAGTAATCAACCTATAAATGTTGATGATTGGGATACAAGTAAGTTTCTTATTTAACTTATTTTCATGTTCTTCACTTAACGTTTTCAGACAAATAGTTATAGTAGATTAATTTTTTTTCTTTTACATTTAAAGCTGAATTGCGACGTGCAATGGAAGCAAGCCGGCGGTCCTTTGCAGATGAGGACTTATTTCGGCACACTGGAAGATACGGAGGACAAGGAAGTGGCTCCACACCTTCTGCACAAGGGAGCACTAGTGCCGGCATGAGCACTAATGTATGCGAGGAGCTGCCTCAGGAGTTCACTAGAGCTGCAGATCCTAGAGTAGGTCCAATAGATCTCTTGCTCACCAAGAAGAGGGATAAACAACCTTCTATTAGTGCTGCATTCAAGAACTTAAAACTTTGTAAGGAGAAGATAGGGAGAGCTACATCTAGGTGGTTTTTCTATAACAGTATCCCTGCTAATGCGGCCAAGGGGCCATATTATGAGTCCATGATCGAGACCATACAAGAAGTTGGCAAAGGGGTTGAAAGACCTTCTCCATATGAGATACACAACAAGTACTTGGATATGGAAGTTGATGACATCCGAACATACATTAAATCATTTGAAAGGATCTGGGATGAGTATGGATGCACTTTAATGTGCGATGGATGGACAGGTACATAAATCTTATATTCAGTTTCTTATCTTATCTTCATTTTTTCTTAATCAGAATAGGTCTCTTTCTGATTTCTTATCACGTTTGGAATTTTACAGGGATAACAAGAAGAAGTATGATCAACTTCTTAATTTACTGTAAAGCTGGAACCGTATTTTGGAAGTCCATTGATGCATCTGGAAAGATAAAGAATGCCCAGTACCTGTGCGAATTAATGGATCAAATGGTGGAAGAAGTGGGCGAAAAAAGGATTGTCCAAGTGGTTACGGACAATGCAGCGGCGTTCAAGTTAGCTGGACAAATGTTGATGCAGAAGAGAGAACATTTATACTGGGTTCCCTGTTCTGCTCACTGTATTGACTTGATGTTGGAAGACATTTGCTCTGATCCGATGGTAGATGGAGTGGTCAAGAGTGGTCGATTTATCACCACATTCATCTACAACCACAACAACATTCTGGATATCATGCGCACACATACTCATGGAAGAGAGTTGCTTCGTCCGGGAGCCACCAGGTTTGCATCTCAATATATCTCTCTGGATAGTTTAAGTCAACAAAAGAACAACTTGATTAGGATGGTGGCATCGGAAGATTGGGAGAATCACATATTGCGGCATGTACCAACTAAGGTCAGAGAGAAAGGTAAGAAAGTGGCTGATCTAATTCAGTCTAGACCCTTCTGGAGGGGGGTGCAAGCGGTGTTAAATGTTGTAGAACCGCTTGTCCGTGTCTTGCGATCTTGTGATGGAGAAAGAAGATCGGATATGGGTTTTTTATATGAAGCTATGGACAGAGCTAAGGAGCTCATTCAACTGAACAACCCAACAACCTTTGTGAAGTGGTGGGACATAATAGACAGACGTTGGGAACACACTTTACATCACGATCTTCATGCAGCTGGTAAGCTACTAACTTTCTATATGTATTATTTGTATACACATTTCTCTTAAGTAATAACTAACTTCGACTTATTTATTTAGGTTATTTTTTCAACCCTCAGTACATGTTCAGAACTGATGGGAAGAAGGATAGCTATGATAGTTGTTCGGAAGTGTTGATGGGGGCTAAGTCTGTTATTAAGCGTATGCTTGCAGATGAGGACAGAGCAATATTGGCATGCAAGCAAATGCATGATTACAGAATGATGTTATACCACTTTGGGACAAGTACTGCTCAAAGAGCTGCCAAAATTTTGAGTCCAGGTTTGAAAATTATTAACTAGATGTTCTACTTAAATTTTAATTATAACTTGCACATTGTTGACATGGCCAATTTTCTATTTACAGCTGACTGGTGACTAGATCATGGAAAAACATATGGGTATGAAGATCTAGCCTATGTTGCAATTCGGGTCTTAAGTCAAACAACCTCTTCATCAGGCTGTGAGAGAAACTGGAGCACCTTTGGCTTGATTCACACCAAGCAAAGGAATAGATTGAAGTCGAGCCGTTTAGAGAAGCTCGTATTCTGTCATTATAACATGAGGTTGAAGCTAAAGAATCTGGAGCTCATAAGGAACCTTCAAAGGCAGGAGAAAGAGAGAATTTCCGGACAAGCCACAGAGACGACACATGCAGAAGAACCCATAGACTTGGATGAGCTGTTCGAGGAGCAACATCCACTAAATGCATGGGTTGATTCAAGCACCTCAAATGAGCCTGAATTCAACCCAAATGATCGGGAATGGGCGGAAGGTGAGTTAGATAATGTTCAATTACTTACTGATTTTCAACCTCCTTCTCCAAAACGTCAGAAGAAGAGCAAAAAACAAGTACCAAGCAGAAGGAAGAGTGGTCATGGAATTCAAATTGCTGATCTGGAGACTATCGAGGAAGATGATGAAACGCCAGAACCAAGTGATGAGGTCCAATATCAAACCTCAAATGACTCGACATCAAAGACGAGCTCCGACAGTTCTGAGGATGGCGGAGATGCTACCAGTGCCCCAGCTCCAGCTCCACCAATTCAATTCACTGGAGAAGAAGAATTCACACATGCTACCCAAGATGAACATCATGGTAGCAGAGGAGGACGTGAAGAATCTTCCATTCAAACATTCAGCAGATCAAGGAGGAAGGACAAGGGTAAAGCTCCTCAGGAATATCAGGAGCAACTATCAGATGCATCCTCATATAGTCAGCCTACTGGATATGTAGTTTACCCTCCTCAACATTCTGATACATCCGACTATTCAGGGGGTTGTCTAGAATATCCACAATTTTCAGTCATTTATACCAATACGGATGACTATAGCCGGTATGTGATGCAGTATGAACAATACTACCAGAGCTATATGTCATGGGCTGAGTATGTTAGCTATATGTTCATTCAGTATAATGTACGTTTGGAATAAATGTAAGTTCATAATCATATATGTAAGTTTATTCAAGGTTTTTTTGTCCAACAACATCTTATGTACTTCAAAACAATGTATTTCAACACAATTATGCATTAGACTTGTGTTTTATATTTTTTCCACATTTTTTCATATTTTTTTCTATTTTTTTCTGCTATCCGAACCAGCCGAGCCTGACTCAGCCAGGATCGGCCGGGATCGGACTGACTCGGATCGGAATCGGCCGATCCAATCGGTTTTGGACCGGCCGATCCGAGCCCCGATCCGAACCAGCCGAGCCTGACTCAGCAAAAGGATATAATCAAAAGATTAACAACAGTGAAAACTATCCACATAGCCACAAGCTGAGCAGAATAAGGCTTAAAATTGAAGTTTTTTCTTCAGAGAGAAACTATCTGTTATACGTATCGAGCATTTGATGCATACAGTCCTAGATGATGCATGGCAGTGGCTTGTTAGAATATTATGTTTGACACCTCCACCAATTCACGAGAAACTGCATGAAAGTGGTAGGAAAACTAAGGAAATTAGGGGTGTAAACAGATCAGAGATGGAATCACAAACAGTTGCTTCCATTTCTTATTCCGACAAGGATTTGTTGAAGTCAGAAGTAACTGTTTTTATTGTCCTTAACTTTGGCTTTCAACTTTCAATCAAAAAATGGGTACACCCATTTCCAACCCCACCTCCAACATCATCTTCCCCCCCCCCCCCCCCCCCCCCCCCCCTCAAAAAAAGAAAAAAAGAAAAAGAAAAAGAAAATCACCCACCTCCTCCCTCTATCACTGCATGAGATTTCTGCACCTTGACCTGGGCCTCAAACGGGAGGATGTTGCATTGGCCAAATGGAGGGAGACAACAGCAGATAAGAGGAAGCAAGTGGGGATGCAAGGTTGGGAGATGGCTTGGGATATGTCAACCCTAAATTAAGGTCAAGGGGATCAACAAATCCTCATCAATTCTGGCCAATTTCAGCCGATTTCGGCCGATCCGATCCCGATTCGGATCGAGATCGGTGGGTCCCGATCTGGCCTCCCAATCCGTGCCGGAATTCTATGGCCTGCATAGGTTCAGTCAGGAACAGGTTGGAACAGATTTTAGCTCTCTCTCTCTCTCTCACACACACACACACACAAACAGCCCACCTCCCCCAATCACATCTACCCATGGTAGAATAAAGAAAAAGACCAAGAAGTGTAAAAGAAGAATAAGCTCTCCTTTTTGCAGATCTTAGTTGCAGGATCCACTCATTTTGCCATCACTCCCGGCCCCAAAATTGCTCCTGCACCCCGTTACCAGTCATAGAAAATTTGAATAAACTAGAAGACCCCCCGGCCCCAAAATTGCTCCTGCTCCCTGTTACCAGTCCTAGAAAATTTGAATAAACTAGAAGACCCCCCCTCTCCCATCCAATCCCATGGCTGCTCCATGCAGATCACCCTCTGCCTCATCAACCTCCCTTGTTCCCTATGTCCTTCCATGCGGAATTTGGGCCCGATGGACATGGAGCGGAGAGTGGCGGGGTTGCCATGGAGAGGTGATGAGGCTGACGGCTTCCATGGGTTGCCATGGTGCCATGGCAGGCTTGCCATGCTTGCTTGTGGAGGGAAGGGCATGGTGAAGGTACCATGGTGCAGAGACTGGATAAGAGATTCGGGCTACCATGGATGGGGAGGGAGCGATGGGGCTGATTTGGTGTGAAAACTGAAGACGGGGTGAAGAGTAACATGGGCTGGCAAGAAGAGGAGAGTTGGGGGTGCAGGGTCGGGGTGTGGCACATTGTAGAGAGCAAGGGGAACTTAGGGAAAGGTGGTGGGAGATTGATAAGCTGGCTGTGAGGGAGGAGGGAGAAGGGAAAGAGGGGTGGTGTGGTTGGAGGTGGGAGGGTGTTTGTTCGGGACCTGACCTATACATGTCTCTCCTATCGGATTATTTTAAAAATCCATATTATTTTTGTTTTTATTTGGAGAAATATAGGTCGGTTTTATGTATTTTATTTATTGGACTATGAAAGCTTGGGATTAGCCCTCAGGGAGTCCGGGACTTCGGATCAGACGAAGATCCGAATATATGACCTCTCTCCACCAAGGTTAAGAAACCCGGGATCGGGGCTCGGATCGGCCGGTCCAAAACCGATCGGATCGGCCGATTCCGATCCGAGTCAGTCCGATCCCGGCCGATCCTGGCTGAGTCAGGCTCGGCTGGTTCGGATAGCAGAAAAAAATAGAAAAAAATATGAAAAAATGTGGAAAAAATATAAAACACAAGTCTAATGCATAATTGTGTTGAAATACATTGTTTTGAAGTACATAAGATGTTGTTGGACAAAAAAACCTTGAATAAACTTACATATATGATTATGAACTTACATTTATTCCAAACGTACATTATACTGAATGAACATATGGCTAACATACTCAGCCCATGACATATAGCTCTGGTAGTATTGTTCATACTGCATCACATACCGGCTATAGTCATCCGTATTGGTATAAATGACTGAAAATTGTGGATATTCTAGACAACCCCCTGAATAGTCGGATGTATCAGAATGTTGAGGAGGGTAAACTACATATCCAGTAGGCTGACTATATGAGGATGCATCTGATAGTTGCTCCTGATATTCCTGAGGAGCTTTACCCTTGTCCTTCCTCCTTGATCTGCTGAATGTTTGAATGGAAGATTCTTCACGTCCTCCTCTGCTACCATGATGTTCATCTTGGGTAGCATGTGTGAATTCTTCTTCTCCAGTGAATTGAATTGGTGGAGCTGGAGCTGGGGCACTGGTAGCATCTCCGCCATCCTCAGAACTGTCGGAGCTCGTCTTTGATGTCGAGTTATTTGAGGTTTGATATTGGACCTCATTACTTGGTTCTGGCGTTTCATCATCTTCCTCGATAGTCTCCAGATCAGCAATTTGAATTCCATGACCACTCTTCCTTCTGCTTGGTACTTGTTTTTTGCTCTTCTTCTGACGTTTTGGAGAAGGAGGTTGAAAATCAGTAAGTAATGGAACATTATCTAACTCACCTTCCGCCCATTCCCGATCATTTGGGTTGAATTCAGGCTCATTTGAGGTGCTTGAATCAACCCATGCATTTAGTGGATGTTGCTCCTCGAACAGCTCATCCAAGTCTATGGGTTCTTCTGCATGTGTCGTCCTCTGTGGCTTGTCCGGAAATTCTCTCTTTCTCCTGCCTTTGAAGGTTCCTTATGAGCTCCAGATTCTTTAGCTTCAACCTCATGTTATAATGACAGAATACGAGCTTCTCTATGACGGCTCGACTTCAATCTATTCCTTTGCTTGGTGTGAATCAAGCCAAAGGTGCTCCAGTTTCTCTCACAGCCTGATGAAGAGGTTGTTTGACTTAAGACCCGAATTGCAACATAGGCTAGATCTTCATACCCATATGTTTTTCCATGATCTAGCCACCAGTCAGCTGTAAATAGAAAATTGGCCATGTCAACAATGTGCAAGTTATAATTAAAATTTAAGTAGAACATCTAGTTAATAATTTTCAAAACCTGGACTCAAAATTTTGGCAGCTCTTTGAGCAGTACTTGTCCCAAAGTGGTATAACATCATTCTGTAATCATGCATTTGCTTGCATGCCAATATTGCTCTGTCCTCATCTGCAAGCATACGCTTAATAACAGACTTAGCCCCCATCAACACTTCCGAACAACTATCATAGCTATCCTTCTTCCCATCAGTTCTGAACATGTACTGAGGGTTGAAAAAATAACCTAAATAAATAAGTCGAAGTTAGTTATTACTTAAGAGAAATGTGTATACAAATAATACATATAGAAAGTTAGTAGCTTACCAGCTGCATGAAGATCGTGATGTAAAGTGTGTTCCCAACGTCTGTCTATTATGTCCCACCACTTCACAAAGGTTGTTGGGTTGTTCAGTTGAATGAGCTCTTTAGCTCTGTCCATAGCTTCATATAAAAAACCCATATCCCGATCTTCTTTCTCCATCACAAGATCGCAAGACACGGACAAGCGGTTCTACAACATTTAACACCGCTTGCACCCCCCTCCAGAAGGGTCTAAACTGAATTAGATCAGCCACTTTCTTACCTTTCTCTCTGACCTTAGTTGGTACATGCCGCAATATGTGATTCTCCCAATCTTCCGATGCCACCATCCTAATCAAGTTGTTCTTTTGTTGACTTAAACTATCTAGAGAGATATATTGAGATGCAAACCTGGTGGCTCCCGGACGAAGCAACTCTCTTCCATGAGTATGTGTGCGCATGATATCCAGAATGTTGTTGTGGTTGTAGATGAATGTGGTGATAAATCGACCACTCTTGACCACTCCATCTACCATCGGATCAGAGCAAATGTCTTCCAACATCAAGTCAATACAGTGAGCAGAACAGGGAACCCAGTATAAATGTTCTCTCTTCTGCATCAACATTTGTCCAGCTAACTTGAACGCCGCTGCATTGTCCGTAACCACTTGGACAATCCTTTTTTCGCCCACTTCTTCCACCATTTGATCCATTAATTCGCACAGGTACTGGGCATTCTTTATCTTTCCAGATGCATCAATGGACTTCCAAAATACGGTTCCAGCTTTACAGTAAATTAAGAAGTTGATCATACTTCTTCTTGTTATCCCTGTAAAATTCCAAACGTGATAAGAAATCAGAAAGAGACCTATTCTGATTAAGAAAAAATGAAGATAAGATAAGAAACTGAATATAAGATTTATGTACCTGTCCATCCATCGCACATTAAAGTGCATCCATACTCATCCCAGATCCTTTCAAATGATTTAATGTATGTTCGGATGTCATCAACTTCCATATCCAAGTACTTGTTGTGTATCTCATATGGAGAAGGTCCTTCAACCCCTTTGCCAACTTCTTGTATGGTCTCGATCATGGACTCATAATATGGCCCCTTGGCCGCATTAGCAGGGATACTGTTATAGAAAAACCACCTAGATGTAGCTCTCCCTATCTTCTCCTTACAAAATTTTAAGTTCTTGAATGCAGCACTAATAGAAGGTTGTTTATCCCTCTTCTTGGTGAGCAAGGGATCTATTGGACCTACTCTAGGATCTGCAGCTCTAGTGAACTCCTGAGGCAGCTCCTCGCGTACATTAGTGCTCATGCCGGCACTAGTGCTCCCTTGTGCAGAAGGTGTGGAGCCACTTCCTTGTCCTCCGTATCTTCCAGTGTGCCGAAATAAGTCCTCATCTGCAAAGGACCATCGGCTTGCTTCCATTGCACGTCGCAATTCAGCTTTAAATGTAAAAGAAAAAAAAATAATCTACTATAACTATTTGTCTGAAAACGTTAAGTGAAGAACATGAAAATAAGTTAAATAAGAAACTTACTTGTATCCCAATCATCAACATTTATAGGTTGATTACTTCTACCAAGCCGGACTCCAGCATCAGACCTTCGCGCTGGTTCAGTCAATTCCTCTCGAATTTCCTGTCTTCTTCTGGCAGTACTTGCTTTGCTTGATTCCTTCTCCTTCATGTAAGTTCGAAATTGGATCCTAACCTCTGAAGGAACTCGAGCACATGCTGCAACTTCACCTTTTATTCCAGCAAGATGTTGTTTGAATCGGTAGACCTCGCCAGAGACAACCCGGTTGCAATATTTGCATTGTACCTTTCTTTGGCCCATGTCCACCGGCGTGCAATGACCCCAAGCAGGATCAGCACTAGGAGGATTCCCAGATGACCGCTCAGCAGCACCTTGAGATGCCATTCCTTCACAGCACAAGAAGATGATAGATCGCGGAGCTTGTAGTAGACTAGAAGTGACCTCGTGGGAGAGATGGAGAGAGAATTCTATGAGAGAGAGAGAGCAAGAATGTTAGGAGGCTCAAAGGGCATTTGTGGAGCCTTAGGAGGGCCTTGGGGGGGTTTAAATAGACCCCCAAGGCCCAAACTAGCCGTTGCTGGCCGTTTGGGAACGGCCAGCAACGGCTAGTTTGACCCCCAACGGCTAGTCAAACTAGCCGTTGGGGGCCGGGTCGGGCCGATCCGAGCCGACCCGGCCCGATCCGGTCCAGGATCGCCCGATCCGGCTCGGACCGGCCGATCCGAGTCCTGGACTCGGCCAGGAAACCCGGGATCGGCACGGTCGGCCAAAAACCTGTCCGACTCGGCCGATCCGTGCCGATCCGAGCCGAGTTTTTGAACCTTGCTGCCGAGTACTATGTGGACCCAATTAAGCTGTCAACGTGGTTAGGCTGGATATTGATCCCCACTCTCTTCCGGCCAATTAAAATGTATCTTCATTTTATTCCCAGGACAGGTCTCAACTTTTGACATTTGTAAACCAGAAATAAACGTTCTCTTACTGCCAGGCCTTTTTTGAAACCTTGTAAAATTAAGCCTCAACTTTGCTTTATACGGATATGAAAATTGCATAACTTGCAGCAACTCACAGTGGGTGGATCAATATTGGTATAGAGTCTTATTAATGAACTTTTTCCTCCAAAACTTGCTCAGGTATACAATGCACTAGGTGTCAGCTATGTCCGCGACAATAAGCTTGATAAGGGGATCTTGCAGTTTGAGAATGCCGTTAAACTCCAACCTGGTTATGTCACAGCCTGGAATAACCTGGGTGATGCCTATGAACAGAAAAAGGACTTCAAAGCTGCTTTGAAAGCATTCGAAGAAGTATTGCTTTTTGATCCAAATAATAAGGTAGCACGGCCACGGCGAGATGTCTTGAGAGATCGTGTGGAACTGTACAAGGGAGTTCCGATCAAATATGAGGAAAGAAGATAGCTGTTCTTTGTTGTGTAACTGAAATTTTCTTTGCTACGAAACTGAGATGATGTAAGTTTTGACCTCTCTGCTAGTGTCTGAGGTGATTGTTCTAATTGCAATGATCTGGGAGATGTCATTGTTGTGTAAGAAGTAGAATGAGCAGTGTTGTGCATATCTTCACTATCTAATGCATGCATCCCTCTGGCCGGAAGGATTGAATGCCATCCCCAAGACAAACAAGACTTCCAATCGTGCCATTCTAAAAATTGTCAACTCTTGCAAATAAATAGCTGCCCTATTATCTGGGTGGTCGTGTGTGGCTAGGCACTGATCTTGCAGTTACCTGAGCTTCACATTCTAGACGAAAGAAGGGAAGGAAAAATCTTGCAATTCAATGCCATGATCTGACACCATTCAGATGAATATTGTTGAAATGTCAGCATATCAATCTTGAGCTGTCATATGCCTCTCCTTCTGGATCCTTTCGCATAGACATGCTCTGAACCGATGTGTTGGTGTTGGGGAATGAGGATTACCCTGATCCAGATTGTAGAGAACACCACAACCGCTTTGAGTTGGCTAATATTGCCGGTGTATTAGAGATTAGATGATCGAGATGCATCAACACCTTCATCATTAAGGAGTTGATTGGCATCACTTTTGAACTCACCCCAAGCTGACGGCGACTATGATTTTTATTTTTTTTTCTCTTTTTTTTTGTACTCTTGAACTGGATTCAATCCATTCCCTCCCTTGAGAGTTTAAGATAGCGATGCGTCTCAGTCTGTTACTTCACATGGTGCTCTGCTCCACTGCACTTAGGGCATGTTTTGGTGTAGCTTTTAATTAGAAGTTACTTTTGACCTCTTTTTATAACATGAAAACCAATAGATGGAAGAGGTTGTAACTCACTCTAAGTAATTATAAAACCCAAACCTCCTTGAACAACCTCATTTTTCTCTAATTTAGGAAGTTCCAAATAGAGCTTTTGGTTTAAAGCATTATAATAACTAACATATAATGTAAGTGACTTTCAACATTTATCTTTTTCTATCAAAATAACTAAGGCCGTGTTTGGTACAGTTTTCATTTGGAAGTACTTTCGCATTTTCATTTAGTTATTTTTTATGCAAGCCATTGGATCTTGGAAGTTATTTATGTGGTATTTTACTTGTGTTTTAGTTTCCAACTAAAAGTTACAAGAGGGGAGTTTCCAAGATTGGAGAAAAAATAAAGTTGTTATGAAAGAATTAACTTTTGTAACAAACTAAAATTAGTTATAATCTCTCTCCCTCAACTCATTCTATGTAAGAAATGGAAACTAAAAGTAACTTTCAAGTAGAAGTTTTGTCAAACACGTTCTAAGTAAAAGTTTAAATGTGCTTTCTAAACATGGCCTTAATGGAGGACATATCAAATTAATCTGCACACTTTGTAAAAGAAATACACCTTTAGATACACAATTGCCTCTGTGTCCATCGACAAGCAACGATTTCCTTTTGCTTCTGTTCAGAATCTCTTTAGCTATTTGTTTTGTGGGTTCGAATAATCGTTTTGACTGTTATTGTGAGAATTTGTGGTGTATACGTGGCACGCCGAATTCAAAAGATGTGCTTGCCATGCCCTTACCATCTTACCTTAACTTTCTAAAACAATTTATAGGCTCGAGGGAACTAAAACTTAAGCTGCGAGTCACTGACTTGTAGGGTTGCGACTTCACATTTTTCTTACAGCTCTGAATTTTGTCACACATGCAAAAGTGTGGTTTCAGCTGTCCGGTTTGCGCATTAGCCGGTTTGAGTCGTTTGACAGTTTATCTTTTTGTGGATATGTCGGTAATTTTGCTTTCCTTTTGGTGCCAACTAATTCTTTCTCAAATTCAATGGTACTACACATCTGATGTCATCCCAGTCCCCGTCACTTCATTAAATTTAGCACATAAATAATATGAATATAAACAATTACATTTTTTTAATCATTGGAGCTTTATATTTACACATGTTTGTTTCTTTTATTTCCCTCGAGAAGACATGTACTTTGCTATTTACTTTGTGCATATATATATAAATTCCTATAGTGGTGGACTGTATCGTAATCCTTACAGATTTTAATCGGACTTGAACATATCTCCTTTATTTTTTGTTGTACTTGGAACTTCTGATCTTTGCAATTGTAGTCACATTATCACAATGTATAAATGTACCGAGATCGTAGGAATATGCTTACTCATTATAGAAAGTTCAAAAAAAGACTATGATCTATTCAACCTCTATTCCAGTTGTATCTAAAGCACATAGTTCGGCCTCAAAGTAGACCGAGACAAAATAGTCTATTTTGTAGACCTCTAGACAATTGCACCGCCACCTAGGGTAAAAACATACCCTGTAACACTGTTACTACCTGAGTTTTGCACTATCCAACTTGCATTACTGTATCCTTCTAGTACAGTAGGAAACATACCATAATGCAAGCCCAAGGAAGTTGTTCCTTTAAGATACCTTAGTACCCTATCCAAGCCTTCCCAATGAGTACGGTCAGGACAGCTAGTGTATCTACTAATTGTTGTCACCGAATATGAAATATCAGGTCTGGTACAATTTGCAAGATATATCAAGCTTCCTATGATTTAGAATACCTAAGTTGAGACACAAGAACACCACTCTTGTTCTTAAAGAACATTTAGATAGATCATATGGAATGCATACAGATTTACAATTATGATAGCAAAATTTCTCCAAGATTTTCTCAACATAATGAGACTGAGAAATTGCTATTCCTTCAGTTGATCGAATCAGCTTAAGACCCAAAATCACATTTGCAACTCTCATATATTTCCTATTAAACATGTTATTCAAGAAAGACTTTGTCTCATTCACAATCCCAATAGATTTACCAAATAACAAAATATCATCTATATCCTAGCATAAAACAATGTAGGCATCACCTTTAACCTTAGAATAGATACACTTATCAAATTCATTAACATGAAAACCAAATGATAAGATGGTCATTTCAAATTTCTCATGCCATTACTTAAAGGCTTGCTTTAGTCCATATAAAGACTTAACAAGTTTACAAACTTTCTTTTCATTACCAAATGTCACAAATCTTTCAGGCTAATCCATGTATATCTCTTCTTCAAGATCACCATTCAAAAAGCAGTCTTTACATCCATCTGATAGATAATGAGATAATACACATACACCAAAGCTGAAAGCACTCTAATTGTGATCATTCTAGTAATAGGAGAATAAGCATCAAAGAAGTATATTCCCTCATTTTGTTTGAACCCTTTGGCAACCAATCTGGCTTTGTACTTTTCTATAGTCCCATCTGATTTCAATTTCTTCTTAAAGACCCACTTGCATCCAATAGTAGTAGAACCTAGAGGAAGATCAACCAACTCCCATGTACCATTAGAGATAACAGAATTCATTTCACTCTTAATGGTTTCCTTCCAATGCGTTGCTTCTAGAGAAGCCATAGCATCCCGGCATGAGAGAGGATCATCCTCGATTTGATAAGTGATAAAATCACTTCCCAAATCCTCGGCAATTCTTGGTCTCTTACTTCTTCTAGGTTCAACTACATCCTTATGATTAGAGGATTTATAATGAGAATAGAATCCATTATCCTCCACATTTGACAACTTTTCCACATGATCTGGAATAGTTTTAGATGTGTAAGGAACATCCTTAGATGATACATGATGAGGTACACCTATTTTCATAGGAAACACATCTTCATAGTACATAGCATCACGAAAATTCAACTATGCCAGATATTTCAGATTTAATAACTAAGAACCTATACGCATAGCTATTAATTGCATAGCCAATGAAGACCACATCAACTGTCTTAGGATCCAACTTCTTTCTTTTGTGCTCAAGAGTTAGTACCTTAGCAAGGCACCCCACACTCTGAGATATTTCAAGCTGGATTTTTTATTTCTCCAAGTCTCATATGGACTACTTTCTTTGTGTTTCAGGAAAACTTTATTTAGAATATGACGAAGTGTATTCAAAGCTTTCTCCCCACATATAATTAAGTAGTCTATAACTTTGTAAGAGAAAGTTGACCATATCTATAAATACTCTATTTTTTTGTTCAGCTATTCCATTAGATTGAGGTGAGTATGGTGCTGTCATCTCATGAATAATGCCATGGTTTTGACAAAAATTAGAAGTGTACTCTCCTCCTCTATCAGACTTCACTCTTTTAAGAACTTTAAAAATTTGTGTCTCTACTTCATTCTTAAAGATAATGAACTTTGACAAAGATTCATCTTTAGACTTAAGTAAATACACATAAAAGTACCTATTGGCGTCATCTATAAAAGTCATAAAATAATTTTTATGATCCCAAGTTTGCACATAATTAAACTCACGGATGTGAATTAGATCCAAAATTCAAGAATCTCTAACAATAGGATTAAAATGTTTCCTTGATTGTTTAGCTTATATAAAAATATCACATTTTCTGATTTTATCAATAGCGTGCTTTGGAATCAATTTTAAATTCATCATGCGTTTCAAAGAATTGAAATTAACATGACCTAGTCGTCCATGCCACAAGATACATGATTTCACAATATTAATAGAATACGAAGTAGAATAAGAGAACCAACATTCACTTCCTTGTTCATAATATTTTCAACATGAATCTTAAACTAACCATCAGACAAATAACATTTTATAATAAAAGTTGCTAAATAAAGAAGCACTACTTTATTATATTTGAAGTCTATTTCGTAACCCTACTTCAAGTTCAAGTTCACACGTCCTATTCCCAGCACCTTAGAAGTGGATGAATTTTCCATAGTCATGACGCTACCATGAACGGCCTGATAAGACACAAAATTAGACTTCTCAGCACATACATGCACATTAGCCCCAGTGTCAACTATCCATTCATTTGGTTCACAAATAGAAAAAAATTGAGAGTTAACAGAGACATATAGTTTGTTGGAGTCAGCACCATCAGTCACCATGTTGACTTGAGGAGCAGAAGTAGAAGTATGTTTATCATACTTCTTTCCTTTCTTTTCGGGACAGTCCTTGATGTAATGACCAATCTGTCTATATTTCTAGCCTAACTGCTTTTTTTAAGACTTTTTCTGGATCATGCCTTTGGGTTTAGGTTTGTATTTCATATTTTCAATTTTGCCTTTGTCTTTAGGATCTCTTGCCTTATTTACAGTCATCACATTAGCATTTGGTCTACAGGCATCACTACGGCTATGGCTACCATCAATTCATCAAGGGAATCCCTTACGATGCTTTAGAGACATTCCAAAATCTTCCCAAGACTTTGGAAATTTCTCAATGATGGACATTACTTGAAACTTCTTTGGAAGTTTCATTTCAGCCTCAACCAACCCATGAAGCATCAAAAGGAATTCGTAAGCTTGTTCTAACACAGATTTACCTTCAACCATTTAGAATTGCAAGAATTTGGCAACATAGTATTTTTCAAGATGAGGTCTTCAATATTATATTTGTTGTCAAGTTCATCTCATATAGCCTTTGCAGGAAGAGTGCTTGAGAAACTATACACGTCAAACAACACACTGGATAAAGCCAATAAAATGCATCAATGACATATACGATCCCTTTGTTTCCACTCCTCTACTGCTTTTGCACTGTTCGCATTATTCTCTATTGGCGTTGGGTAATTCGACTCTAGAATCAAAATCGAACTGATTGTGGTAAGCTAGATTTTCATGCGATGTTGCCATCGCTTGAAATGCTGTCCGGAGAATTTCTTGGGCATCTCGGACATACCCACCTTCTATAAGAATACAGACGACATAGTAGACATTGCAAATATCTTCTCTAAGATTGTTGGAAAAAGTAATAACAGGAAATCTTTTATGAGTATCCAAGTAACTATGAAAATGATTAAGCATAAATTTTCCATGATATTGTCCGCGTAAAGGCAAGATCCAAAACAAGACTGCAAGAGAAAAATATGCATAGTAATGCAACAAAAATTAAATAAAACAAAGTTAGAAAACTTAACTGAGCCACTTCTCAAGAAAGCTCTCCGTAGAGAAGATATCGCCACCGTCATACCAGTGCAACGGAATTCCGTGATCTTTCCTCAGGATAGAACGGCTACAACGATCTGGTTGCACATCATGGATCGCACCTCAAAGATGACCTTAAAAAAATCTCCTTCTTGCTCCTCATTCGCAGAGAGGAAGAGAAAGAACACAGTTAGAGTAATGAGTCTAACTAGAGGAAGATGGATATATCTGTTCGCCTCCCTCCCGCATGCGTCATTACACGAACGGATGCCTCCGTAGAGAAAGAGCACATTCCTATAGTCAACGTCTCTAAAAGGAGACCAAGTCAAATAAGACTCTAAACCCTCATGGGCGAAAAAATTGGCCCAACTCGTGCGTGGCTCCCACTTCGACTTTGGCCCAACCCGTGCTCATGCATGTGCATGTGTTGTAGCATAGTTTCCTCGAGTTCCTTAGAACAAGTCACTAGGAAGCCCAATAGATGATAAATCCACATATTCTGTTTTAATTTTTCCATGTAACACTAAAGTTCCTATACCAACTTGAGAACACATACACATATGAAAACATTGATTTCTCCCAAACACCCTACTCTCTTTTCTAACAAAAGCACACATACATCTCATCACGATGAGGCCCTCTATGGAGATGCCATTGCACTGTCCACAATTATCTCTTAGTGTAGAGTAACATATGTTCACTAAAGTGTTTGGAGGAAGGGGGGCTAGCCAACAGTTGCTAGTTGGGGGAGGGTGATGGTTATTGCAGAGGGATTCAGGTTGGGGGATGGTGGTAGATAATTCTCTTAGTCAAGCTAAGCTAACCCTAGCCCCAACCTGTGAACATAGCCGATCAAGCTAAGGCTTATCTTATTTCTAAATTACTTTTTTGTGGCTCATCGACACTCCTACAAAGAGAGGAGGGGATGCATTTTTTGTTATTTATTAGCATGTCTTTTTTTTAATAAATTTTAACATTTGATTTTACAGCTAAAATCTACAATTACGACGCATCTATGTAGTGGACCCCTTTGTGTTATGCACCTTCAGTCACCACGCTCATGGCATGGATGGAGTGGATGAAAGAAGTCATCACAGCAAAGAGTGAGGATGGTCGAAGATGTAGGTCAAATATAGATGATTTTGAGATCAGATGGACGTAAGTGAAGTCCCTGAAAGTTCAACTTTTTTTGAGGACTCACTTTGCTTTTTTGGGTTTTTTACTTTTCAAAAATAATATTATTAGTTTTTTTGACGATTTCTAATTATAAGGGTTTTTTATGAGGGTTAAAAGATTGTGGAGGGTTTTATATAAATATGAAGATTGCAGGGGCTTAGGGTTTAAGATTTAGGATTTATGAAAAATTGAAAGATACTAGGGACCGAAAGCTATTTTTTTTTAATTATGTATTGAGTGATTGAGTTCTAATATCTAAAGTCTTCAAACAACCAAATTGATTTGTTAAAGTATAAGTGAATTACATTTAACTTGCTTTAGTCCCAACTTTGAGCAATGAAAGGATAGTCTTGTTCTTCTCACTGTAACATTGGACTAGACTCCAGTAGTAACCAGTCATGCCCTGAGATGACATAGGTAAAATTGGTTTGTCATTCAAGATCCCGTCACAACATGATACTGTTCTTTGTTCTCAAATTTTTCAAATTTTTGATACAATGTAAGACATTTAAATACAAACAAGAGCATATTATTACAACCATAATTTAAAATATACCCTAGTGAGCCTAGATACAACCCAAACTGCTGCACATATATACATCCCAACATATGTAAATACAACTTAAATCACATAAATATAACTGGTTGTATTTAAATGTTCACTAGGATGTATTTTAAATTATATTTCTAATATTATATTATTGGTTGTATTAAGCATTATGCATTGTATCAAAAAAATTAGGAAAATAAAAAATAAAGAACAAATAATAAATTGTCATGGGACATATTTTAAATGGCGAACCAACTTTACATACGTCACTCCAAGATTGATTACTACTGAAGTTTGGTTCAATGTTGCACTTGGGGCTTATATCAATGAAATTGACGTCAGCCTCTCGTCATTCTGCCAATGAAAGACTTGGGTTAGCTAACTAACTATCAGCTAAATAGACCTCCCGTAAAAGGATTTGCTGTTTTATACCCACCCTGTTGGCAAGAGGGGAGGAAAATTAACACCTTAGTTGATGCGGGGTCCTAAGCAGATTCATATGAACAGAGAAGGTCAACTTATCGGGACGCGTGGAGACCAACGGCGGCAGAACGCAACTTGGCGTGTTTGTTTACCACCGTGTCAACCCTAATCCCTCAATTTTTATCCGTTTGATCAGGGATCATGAGAACAACAAGACTACTAATAAACGAGAGGTAAGTAAGCGCAAGTTAATTAGTTAAGTATAAATAAATGGACGTGACATGACATTTGATAGTAACAAGTAGGGATGCAAACTGATCGGATCGGGTGTGGATGTAAGGTTAATATGTAGACTTGTTCATGAGTTTTACTTGTTGCACCGTCATCTGACGAGTTGTATTGTGTCACCTAAATGTCTGCACATAGTCTATGTCCTCTCATAAATACGTTTTGACGTCAGCGAAAAAATAATATATATATTTTTTATTTTAAAACTTTGATTTCAAGAACATCTTAAAACTCTCGAACGCATCATAATGTTCTGCAGAACATGATGTTTTGAACACCATATTCTCTAGTGTCCTGATGTGTTCGAGAGCTTCAAGAGTATCCTAAAACTCTCGAAAGCATGATATTTTGAACATCATGTTCTCCAAAACTTCAAGGTACTCTCGAGAGTTTTTTGATACTCTCAACGTCACAATCCGAAGATTTTTTTTTTTTTTTTTTGTTGACGTCAAGATGTATTTATGAGAGACAGAGACTATGTATGAGTCTCTAAGTGGTGTAACGCGACTAAACGGCACGTTCCACCTACGGCAAGTAAAACTCCTTATTCATTATGTTATTAGTTTGGAAGGACCGTCTATTACCTAACCTATCCTATAAACCAATAATTGGTCCAATAATCGAATTCTCAATGTAAAAGAAATTTATATCACTTTATTCGCAATGCACATCAATTTACAAAAAAATCATTAATTGACCTATAAATTAACAATCAGTTGAGTAATCAGGCACTCAGTTAACATTTGTATCCTTGGTAGCAACCTTGCAAGAGGGTCCATGGGTTTCCTGTTGAGAATGAGGATGCCGATGGATTTGATTTGTTAAGGAATTAAAGTAGATCTATGACCATATGTATTACTGGTCCAGAAAAATTATCTGTTCTGATAAAAAAGAAAAAGAAAAATTATATGTTAACTATTTTATAAGTTAATAATAAATCAGAAAAAAGTGTACTTTATCCGTTATGCATGTTGGTTGAAAAAGTTTATCCGTTTCCTTACTTATAAGCCAATAATCTGATTATCCGCTACCATTTGCATCCCTAGTAGAGAGTTAGGGTCGCTTCCGTTTCCGTGTTGTTGTGCCCCCATTGGCTGTTGTCCGTTGTTCCTGACACGAAACCGCGTTGCTGGTTCTCCGGTGGGCACCACCATGTGAGCTGCAGGGGATGCCTTCCTTTCACATGCCTCTTTATTTGCTGCCTGCTTTATTCAATGTGTCAAGGACGTTATTTTTTTGGATTTTTCATACGTCCCTTAAAAAGTAATATATTTATATCTATACTCTAACTTTCGTATATTGTAGGAAACACTGAAAAACTTCAGAAGCGTTGCATTCTTCCGGTTTTAGGGTTTCTACCAAAGTGGTAGAGACTGTTCATCTTAAATCAGATAATCTCCACCACCCCAGGTTCGAACCTAGGATGTCCACTCTATCCCAAGGCTATCTGGTACCAACTGGGCAGGAGTCCATCGGTCGTCGGTTAAAATGTCAAGAACTCTAACCAAATATTTCATAAAGATTCTGTAAACTCTCCTAAAGTTATATATATAATTATAGTGAATTTAGAGGTATATATATAAATATCTAAAATCTTTCTTCAGGAAATACCTTTGAAAAACTTTGAAAGCATTTTATATTCCTCCATTAAAACGTTGTGAACTCCAACCGAATATATTTCAAACAGATTATGTAAATTCTGATAAAATTAGAGTCATGTATATATAAAATTATAGTGAATTTAGAAGTATATATGTAAAAATATTTGAAATCTTTTTGACATATTTAGTTAGAGTTCGGAATATTTTAGTGGAAGGTTATAACAACAACCCTTTCTAGATCTTTTGACTGCAACCCTTTTGATCTTTAGTGGTATGTTGTACAATATATAGGACTTAAAGGTATAAATACGACGATGTTAGTTCTCAGGAGAATCATGCAAAAAAAACTTTTTTTTTTTTTTTCCAAATACGCTAAACCGCCGGCGACCTACCTCAGGGATTCCGTGTCGGGAAACGATCCAACGGTTCGGTGCGACCGGGTGCGGATACCTTCCTCGTTCACACTCCCGCAAATACGACGTCGAAATAGATGTGCACCAAGGAGATGCGCACCGGTGGGAGAGGGTAGGGATGTCGATGGTAACTGATATCCCTATTACGAGTGGTAAAAAGTATTTTTACACTAACAAATATAGGAGATAAGAAAGCAGATATAAATTCTTTTAAACCAATATTAAGGATGTGATAATTATTAACATATAAGTCAAATAATCTTTCTAAATCGATTACGTTAGAACCGTTGTATTCTTAGGAGAGGGTGCGCCTCCTGGTGCACTCCGCATGTCTAAAGAGTACAAGAAGTTCTAACTTTAGAGAGGATTCAACTCAATCGAAATTGTTGAAGATTAATTATATAATTTTTCATTTAAATAATGTATTGCAAAAAAAAAAGCCATATTCAACTCAACGCATAAAGATTTTATGTAATTTAGAAAGTACATGTGCTTAATTTCAACTAAAACTACACTTTTCTGCACTTAGTTTGATTCCTCTTTTATAATCTCTTCCGTTTGATGAATTTCATATAATTTAACTAAATTATTGAAGATTAATTGTATAATTTTTCATTTAAATAATGTATCGCAAAAAGAATTAAGCAATATTCAACTCAATGCAAAAAGATTTTAAGTAATTTAGAGAATACATATGCTTTATTTTAAGTAAAACCACACTTTTATGCACTTAGTTTGACTCACCTTCTATAATCTCTTTCTTTTGATGAATTTCATATAAATTAAAAATTACAAAAAAACATTAAACTAAATCCAAATAGTCTCATCATCGACCGACAAACTTCTACCCGCTTCCATCCACGGCAGACTGACGTCCCTTGAAGGGCTATTGGAGATGAAATGCACGCTTGGGGTGCTCATCAAGACGTACACACTAGCATGAGGCGCTCCGCACCGCTAGCTCCCCAACTGCATGGTGTTGGGACTCCACTACTGGAGGGGAGCGGGGCCCACCTGCTGCACTGGCACCGAGTGCCGCTGCTGTCCAGGTACCCCAACCAGCTATCCCCCATCTATGCCTTCCCATTTCCTCTTAAAAAGAGGGAAAAAAACAAAAGCTTCCCGGGTCGTCTCTGAACTTGGTATCCATTAATCATTTCTTTCCCGTTCTCTCTCTCATACACACACACTTCTCATCTGGTCACCTCCTTCTATCGCGTACTGGGTCGTCTCGCCGGTCTCCGAAGCCTTCTTTGCTCTCCAATCCCTCGCAGCTCCGGCCCCCGGGAGGGTTCGATCCTGCCGCCGTCACCTCTCTGCTGAATCCCAGGTACCAATCTGATCCGGAGGATCTTTCTTGTCCGCGGCGTTTCCGGCCGGATTTCTTGCTAGGTTTTCGTTCCACTCGAGCTTTATTCTTTCGGAGTTTCGTCTCTTCTGCGGGTTTTGCGGAGATGGGGTTGTTTTGAAGCGTTTCTTGCTGGGTTTGGGGACGGATTTGGGGGCTGATTGATTTCGCTGCAAATCTCATGGTTTTTTGCGCATGCAAGTAGAATTTCTGTTTTGCTGGCCAGTTGAAACCCTAGATCCAGCGTTATCCCTTAGAAAATCTGATATTTCTGCTGTTTCTCTAATTCGAGCTCTGGTTCTTGAAATCAGGAGGCGAGGAAGAGGAAGAAGAAGACGTGCAAAAAGATGAGAATTTTTTATGGGTTTCTTCTGAGGCGAGTCATGTGATACTGATCCCCCGTTCGTTAAAAGAGGGAACTTTTGGCAGTTCTGAGGCCTGCTGTGTTCCTTGTTGCCATCCATGGCGCCTCCAAGTCCTAGCGGGAGCCGCCGCCTTCTCTACCCCATGTCCGGCGCCCTCCTCCCCCTCTTGGCCTTCCTCCTCCTCGCTGGCCGGGTCGCCGCCCAGAACTCCACCTTCGTCGTCCGCGACTACATCCTCCTCAACTGCGGCGCTTCCGGGCAGCTCCCGGACGAGAACAACCGCAACTGGACGGGCGACGTGGGATCCAAGTTTGCCCCCTCCGCCCAGGGCACCCTGGCCGCCGGAGCCGCCGTCCAGGCGGACTCCGTCTCACAGGTGCCTTACATGACCGCCCGCATCTTCACCTCCCCCTTCACCTACTCCTTCCCCGTCGCCCCCGGCCGCAAGTTCGTCCGTCTCTACTTCTACCCCTCCAACTACAGCACCCACGCCGCCACCGACTCCCGCTTCGCCGTTACCGTCTCCCCCGGCAACTTCACCCTGCTCAGCAACTTTTCCGCCGCCCTGACCGCCGAGGCCCTCAACTACGACTACATCACCCGGGAGTTCTCCGTCAACGTCTCCACCGGCTCCCTCAACCTGACCTTCTCCCCCACCGCCGGCGTCCTCAACGCCTACGCCTTCGTCAACGGCATTGAGATCGTCTCCATGCCCGACCTCTTCGCTGCCGAGACCCTCACCATCGTCGGCACCAACGGCATCTTCACGGTCGACCAGAACACGGCCATGCAGACCATGTACCGCCTCAACGTCGGCGGCAACGCCATCTCTCCCGTCCAGGACGTCGGCCTGTTCCGGTCCTGGGGCGACGACACCCCCTACATCTTCAGCGCCGCCACCGGCGTCGCCTACCCCGAGGACCCCAACGTCACCATCCGGTACACCAAGGTGCCCGAGTATGCCGCGCCCAGGGAGGTCTACGGCACCGCGCGCTCCATGGGCACCAACCACAACATCAACCTCAACTACAACCTTACCTGGTTGTTCACCGTCGACCCCGGGTTCCTCTATCTGGTGCGGCTGCACTTATGCGAGATCCAGTACCCGTATACCAAGATCAACCAGAGGGTCTTTTCCGTCTACCTCAACAACGCCACGGCTATGGAGCAGACCGATGTGATCGCCTTCAGCGGCGGGATCGGCATCCCGGTGTACCAGGATTTCGTTGTGGTCACTGCGCCGGGCACGGAGCAGCAGAATCTCTGGCTTGCTCTCCACCCTAACATGGCCACCAAGCCCGAGTACTACGACTCCATTCTGAACGGGCTTGAGATCTTCAAACTGAGCTCTCCGTTCGGCAACCTGGCCGGGCCCAACCCGAATCCACCACCGGAGCCGACGCCGGACGCTAGCCGGGTTATTATCGGGAGGGGGGAAGCTCCCAAGAGTAAAGCTGCAGTCTTTGCGGGCGCGGCGGGCGGCTGTGTTGCGGCAGTCGCGCTCGTCTGCGCGTTGGTCTTTGTGCTGTGCAGGCGCAGGAGGAAGGTGGGAGGGAAGGACGCGGGCACCAGCGACGGGCCGTCCGGCTGGCTCCCGCTCTCCCTCTACGGCAACTCCCACTCCGCCGGGTCCGCCAAGACCAACACCACGGGGAGCTACGCGTCGTCTCTGCCGTCCAACCTCTGCCGCCATTTCTCCTTCGCGGAGATCAAGGCCGCGACGAACGGCTTCGACGAGAGCCTCCTCCTGGGGGTTGGCGGCTTCGGCAAGGTCTACAAGGGGGAGATCGACGTGGAGGCGACCAAGGTGGCCATCAAGCGGGGGAACCCCATGTCGGAGCAAGGCGTCCACGAGTTCCAGACGGAGATCGAGATGCTGTCCAAGCTGCGGCACCGCCACCTGGTCTCCCTCATCGGCTACTGCGAGGAGAACCGGGAGATGATCCTGGTGTACGACTACATGGCCCACGGGACCCTCCGGGAGCACCTCTACAAGACCCAGAAGCCGCCGCTGCCGTGGAAGCAGCGGCTGGAGATCTGCATCGGCGCCGCCCGCGGGCTACACTACCTCCACACGGGGGCTAAGCACACCATCATCCACCGCGACGTGAAGACCACCAACATCCTGCTGGACGAGAAGTGGGTGGCCAAGGTCTCCGATTTCGGGCTCTCCAAGACGGGGCCAACGCTGGACCACACCCACGTGAGCACGGTGGTGAAGGGCAGCTTCGGGTACCTGGACCCCGAGTACTTCCGGCGGCAGCAGCTGACGGAGAAGTCGGACGTGTACTCCTTCGGGGTGGTGCTGTTCGAGGTGCTGTGCGCCCGCCCGGCGCTGAACCCGCAGCTGCCCAAGGAGCAGGTGAGCCTGGCGGAGTGGGCGCTGCACTGCCAGAAGAAGGGGGTCCTCGACCAGATCATCGACCCCTACCTCAACGGCAAGATCGCGCCGCAGTGCTTCAAGAAGTTCGCGGAGACGGCGGAGAAGTGCGTGGCGGACAACGGCATCGAGCGCCCCGCCATGAGCGACGTGCTCTGGAACCTTGAGTTCGCGCTGCAGCTGCAGGAGAGCGCGGAGGAGAGCGGCAGCGCCATGTGCGGCGGGATCAGCGACAGCAGCGAGGGGGCGACCATACTGACGGCGGGCAAGAAGGACCACGCCGCCGACCCCTCGCTGGACTCCACCGGGATGACCAGCACCAGCAGCACCTCCATCAGCATCGGCGGCCACAGCATCGCCAGCCAGTACTCCGACGGCCTCACCCCCAGCGCAGTCTTCTCCCAGATCATGAACCCCAAGGGCCGGTGAGATCTCTCAAATTTACTTGCTTGGATTACTTGCTGCAGTTGGGCAAGTCCCCCCTTACCCTTTTCCTCTCCCCCATCTTCTCCAAGCACCTTTTTTTTATTTTTTTTGGATCTTCCCTTCTTTGAGGTCTATTTGTCTTCTTATATTCGTGTATTGATCAGCTCTGTAATTTTGTTGGTACCCTGGATTAAACCCTAATGTGTGATATAAAGGAGTCGGGTTAGTCCGCCATTATTACCTCCTTGACAAAGGTTTCTGCGTTTTATTTTATCATTTGGCTGCTTACTTAACAGGTTCTTTTATCTCACTTAAATAGATCATTTTTTCATTCATTATTGTAAGTTGTATCAAGTTAAAATTGATACAACTTGTATGGTTTATGACCCGGTTGGTTAATGTTTTTTATTATTGTGAAAAGGCACTGCGGGTTCTTGCCACGTAAGTCTTGTCTAATATGGTTGGATGATATTGGGAGAGCGGATTCACGATTTTAGCTTTTCTTATTTTCCAAGAACTCCTTTTGAGAGGAGCATGCAAATGAAGCAATATGCTCGATGAACGGCTCGTGAGAGGGCTCGATAATAATTCAACTCAGCTCGTTTATCAAGTTAAATAAATAAGTTTGAACAAAAATGTAAACTCGGTGCATTGGATGTGGCAAGTTTGAATGTAGGTGAATTCGGTTTGATTACTCTTTTAAATACTTCATAATGAGTAAACTTAAGTTAATAAAATATTTGATGTCTTATAGAGTTTTCTATCAAATAATTAGGAGTGCAAATTGATCAGTATTCACCATGGTTTGACTTGAGTCAACCTTGAGCAACTGTTATGGATGCTAAACTTAGGCTCGAATTTGATTAAAATTGGTCGAATTAAGTTTAAACAAGGTAAAATTTGGTTGGACTTGTCTTATTCGCACCCCTAGAGGAGAACAAGAATCCTCTTTATAACCATAGTTGCACTAGAGTGCCTTTCCAACAATTGATGGGAAATTATCTTAACTTATATCCCATTGATAAGTGGTAGTTCGGCAAGGTCCAAATACCAACAGATCGGCCCACTTGAAGCCCCCAAGCTTATATTTACTTCCTCCCCCCCTCCCCCCCCCCTCCTCTAGGGGAGCAAATCAACGGCTACCAGCGAGCGTGACCCTATACTGGTTCGACTAAGATTCGCCTCTCCTGTGGAGTCCTAAGTCGGTCATACTGTATATGGAAAGAATCTCTCTTGTATCCAAGTTTTCCTTAAGATGATCTTCTTTTCCTGATAAAGGCAGGACTTATTGAGTTCTCGAAAGTCTACCTTCCCTGATCGAACAAGGAATCGCCCTTCAGAAGGATTCCTTACCCGACAATTATATAAGGTCCTGTATCCTTATGGGCATAGGTATGCTATCGAGCATTCAAGTTTCTACAGTTTTTCCTCCAACATCCCCATTTTTTGACTTAAGCATCGGAGGGGGCTCCCTCAAACTGCCGCCTGGGGTCCTCTAACGATGTTCTGTTTTGCAGGGACTATCCAGCGACGTTGTTTTGATCAGAGATTGAAGGTCCTGATCGTAGTGGATGACACTTTGGTCCATCATCTTTTGGCGCTGTTTGTGGGAAACGAATTAAGAAGCTATGACGAGAGGCGATTACAGTAGGGTGTCTTTACAGAAGGAAACTGCGGGCAAGGGAGTAAACCTCCCTTCCCCACCTCTGCCTCCTCCAGTTATTAATGTCATCTTTCCGCCAAGGCCTCCTAGCGGCGAGAATCGCCAAGCGGAAGGCCCCAACCTTCAATTTTGGTCGACCTAATCTATCGATTAGAAGCGAAGATTGACTGCCTTGAAGAGGACACGCGGCGCAAGAGGCGTGAACAACTAGCCCTGCGGGGAGTCATTATAACGTGGAGAACTTGATACAAGCTGTACCGCCACCCCCGTCGAGTGGTCCTGCTATCTCCATGGAAAGATGGCCTTCACTTCCCGATCCTGCAGAGAGAGGTCAATTGCGCGAGCGACTGGCCCGAGAAGGCCCTCGATGCGAGGGTCTCACTTCCTAGCAAGAAGTCTCACCTGGCCCTGAACCAAGGGTTCACGTTGCCGATGGTAGGACGAAGATTCCGAGAACAGCAACACCTCCCCTCAAAGGTCTTCCAGTCGAGACTCCTCTTCTTCAAGCTCGACGTCCTTGTCTTGGAATAGGCATGGTGGGACTAGCTGTCATTCCCACCGTCTATCTTCGAGAGAGCGGAGGGTGCGAAGGTTAGAAGAACATGTAGAAAAGCTACTCCGATGAGATCGAAAGTTTGCCCTAGAAAATTCAGGAGGGCGGATTTCTTATTTTACTAGGTGGATGCGGGAGGAACCTCTCCCCCTGCTGTTTCGCATGCCCACTTTAAAGACCTACGACGACACGCAGGATCCAGATGATCACCTGCAGATGTTTAAGAGCACATTTTCGCTTCTAAACGTGTTAGACGAATCAAGTGCCGAGTCTTCTCGACAAAGCTGGAGGAGAATGCCCGACAATAGTTCCGACAACTTAAAGCCAACTCCATTGACAACTTCAAAGAGCTACGGCGATCCTTCCTGAATAATTTTGCCGCCAATAGGCATATGCCAGTAACTACGGTCTCTCTGGCGTCTCTGCATCAGAAAAAGGATGAGTCGTTGCAAAGGTACTGGGCGCGTTTCCATGAAGCTGTCCAATGTGGATGTGCCAAACGCGGCGCAATATTTCATAGCAGGAACAACCAGTCAGCAACCCAGTTTGAACTGAGCAAGTAGCTTCCGGTCGACTTTCCAGACTTTGTAAAGAACGTTAACTAGTGCATTAATAGCGAGGAATTGCTTCGTGCATGCAAAACCGCCCAGATCTCGAAGGTAAGATTGAAGATCAACCAGCTTTTGATCGAAATAAACGGCGACTGGAACAAGAACGACCCAGTCAACCCTACAAGGATCAGTGCCAAGAACATGCATAAGGACGGCATGATCGGTTCTCCAACCGGCGAGAAAAAAATTACACAATGTTAAACACACTGATCGACCGCATCCTTGAGGAGATTAAAAATCAACGTTGTGTGCACTAGCCCAAAAAGTTGAAACTGGTCCCAGGGGCCGAGAAAACGGAAAAGTTTAGTGCCTTCTACAACGAATATGGTCACTTCACTTCCCAGAGTTATGACCTTAGAAGAGAAATTGAAGACCTTATCAAGCGGGGATATATGAAGAGGTATATCGCCCATGGTGGAGAGCGAGAGATAGCAATCAGTCCCCCCTGTAGGAGTGGCCGACCTCTTCTGATTGGATCATCCATATGATCTATGGAGGAGCATCCAGCGGTGAAGACAACAAAAAGAAGAGGGAAAGCTACGCATCCGAAACTCAGAGCCTTGCGTGGAAGGTCGCCTCAGTCACCTACCGGACCTTGACCAGGGAGCCCATTACCTTTTTCGATGAAGACCTTCAAGGTATCATGCTTCCCCATAATGACGCTTTAGTAATTGAGGTTGACATTGTAGGTTATCAAGTCAAAAGGATTTTTGTAGACAACGGCAGCTCTGTGAATATCCTGTCCTTAATTACTTCAAATAGCTTGAGCCGAATCGGTCTAGTATGAGGAATGTCCTAACCCCGATGTACGTCTTGAGCAGGCAGATGGTAACTGTCAAAGGACAAATAACTCTCCCTCTTACGCAAGGGACCCCTCCCTGATTGTGACTCGAGAGATCGAGTTTATGGTGGTGGACGTGCCTTTGACCTACAATGTCATCTTGGGGAGAGAGTCCCGGGCGGTTTCACGCCGTCCCCTCCAGTCTCCATCATAAACTCAAATTCTCAGCTGAAGAAGGGATCAGAGAAGCCTATGGGAACCAGAACGTCGCTCGGCAGAGATACCTAGTGGCCACCAATGTCCAATTGAAGAAGCATGTTATAGCTGCGTAGGCCAGATGAATGAGCGAACTGCAAACCCTCCCTTTTTCCCCTTTTCTTATTGGAATAAAGAGAGCATAAAGCCCTTAGCTAGAAATTATTCTAAGGATACTCTTAAATATTGTTGCTTTCAATAAAGTTCTCTTGTTTTCCACTATGTTGTGTATTCCACTATGTTGTGTTCCGAATAGAACATGTCACTATGAAGAGAAGGGGGTCTCCACTTAAGAACTTCTCGAGCGAGATTGGCCTCTTGTCATGCACCTGGAACTTCATGAACCCCCTGTTTAAATCTTTGGTGTCCCATATGGGCTTGTATATGTTCAGGAACATCTCTGCCATCGGCGAGGGGTGCCCTTTGTCTTGAGCCAGCATGGCAAACGCGAACGCCAACCTCCACACGTTTGGCATCAGTGGGGTGGGGGTGACCTGGAGCCGCTCTAACAGTTGGACGGCAAAGGGTGGAAGCAGAAGACGGAACCTCGCCTCGAACATAGCCTTATAGACCATGAACGAGCGCCTGTTGACGGAGAATATCCTATCGTCTGGCCTCGGCAGTGCAAGGGTATACTCATGAGGCATCTGGTAGGTGTCTCGTATCTTTACCAGGAGCTCCCCCGAAGCATGGGAAGGCCCCAACGCCTGGCGGTCTTCTTCCACCATAGCTACATACCTTATCCCTCGGGGCATGACGGGCCATGACGGGGAAGGTGGAGCGATGGTCACAGGAAATTCTTGGAGATTTTTGTCTGAACCAACAAAGAGAGATCTTGCAAGAGAGAAGGTAGGATGCAAAAGGTGATCCTCGACGCCAAGGCCCTCCCTTTTGGGCCCTTGCCTTGCCTCTTATGGCCTCTGGCATCAGCGTAACGACTCCCGAAGAAGATGCCTCCTGGGCGACTAAGCAACGAGCTTTGCAGGGAGGCATGATTATCTAAAGCAATGCACAGTTCGATCGAACGCGACGTATGAGATCCCAGATCGCCGATTGAACGCACCAGGAAGGAGAAAGGTGGATTGGTGCCTTCTGCGGCAGGAATGCGGACCATCATTTCAAAAACGCATTGGACCGAGCATGTCGATCTTTGGGCGCTAATGTCATCAATCCTCACGCCTTTCTATTAGATGCAACACGCCAAGCAAGCCAATTGACTAGCAGATAGTCACATCATCTGTCGTAGTACCAAATTCACTCTTTATTGTGCCATCACGCCAATGAGTGGAGGGCAAATGATAGGTGGCGGTTCAGTATGGCCCAAATTCCAATAGACCGGCCCACTTGACGGATCCCCCATACCCCGAGGGGGAAAACTGACGGCTGCCGGTGGGTGTGACCCTATATCGGCCTGACTAGGATCTGCCTCTCCTGCGGAGCCCTAAGTTGGCCATGTGGTACATGGGAAGAATGCCTCTAGTATCCAAACTTCCCTCAAGATAATCCTCATTTCCTGATAAGGGCAAGATTTACTGAGTTCTCCGGAGTCTTCCCTTATCAGACTAGGAACTGCCCCTTGGAAGGGCTTCTTACTTGACTATTATATAAGGCTTCATACCCTTATAGGCACAAGGATGCTCTGAGCACCCAAGCTTCTGCAATTTTCCTTTTAGCATTCCCAACCTTTTGACTTAGTCACTAGAGGGGGCTCACCCGGACCGCCGTCGGGGTCTATAACGATGTGTTCTGTTTTGCAGGCACTACCTAGAGACATCCCTCCGATCGGAGATTGAAGGTCTTAATTGTGGTGGACGAGATTTTGGTCCATCACTCATCATGGCCTTCTGCGATTGTTTACATTATTTAGTAGATTTCAAGGTTCTAGTTTTTTTGAAGAAGTTAAAAATATGTAAAAAACATAAATGTTAACATGTCTCATTCAATTTTCAATTTTTTTTCAAAAGTTAAAATTTTGAAATGGGATACTTGGCTCCACTATGAGCATTCTTCTTCCTTTTCATATTATATAGGACTCTAAAAAAAGTAGTGGGAATTCTCTCCATAGGCAGCCTGGTGCGCTAATCAAGGTGCCCCACAATGTGCTAATGCACATTAGAGGGCGAGCACATGTATATATAATTGGAAATTTTACAAGTTGGAATCAAATTATGATCGGATGACTTTATCATTTCTAGGAAAAATGACCTTCGTTGAGAAAAAGTAGGGGATCCTCTTTATGGGGACAAGATCATTTTCTCCACAATCAATGTATTTTATCTAGATTCTAGATCCTTCATTTTTGTCTAAACATTTACAAATTTTGATACTAATATTTTTAGAGTATGGAATATCAGTATTATAATTGACATAAGAGAAACATGAAAGACATGGTGATAATAGGAGGGGGTTGGAGTGGATAGACAGAGGAAAAAGGTCTTTGAGATGCTCAAAACGTGAATTCCTATCTTTAATATCAAAATTTAATATTAAATTTATCATAATAATGCTCTTTAAACATATATCAAAACTGATACATTACCGACTGAACACCTAAGTAGTATTAATAGCAAAATAAAATCCAAACACATTTGCCTGCCATAGTAGGGCATCTTTTTAAGATAATTATAATGTGTTTTCCTCTTTTGTATTCTTACCTTCATCCATCTATTTAATTCAACCTTTAATTTGTTTTAAAAAAACTAACTTGACATTTTATCCAACTCTCTTCACATAATAAAAATTGTTATATATATATTTTTTAGAATCTTTCATATTTTCTCATATCCTTTCCATTGGCTTTAGAGTTACGACTTCACTCTAGAGGAGGTGAAATGGATGACGAGAAAGCTAAACTACTTTGGTTTGAACTTTGTAATCCTTAACAATATTTGTGAAATTAAAGGTGAGTGAAGAAAGGAATCAAGTGACACACAAGATACATAAGATTTATAATCGTTCAGTCCTCCCATTGGAGGCCTACATCCACTTTCCAATCATATAGGATTTTCTTTTCGGTAACAAACCTTATAGGGTTTCACTGTACCACTAGGAGTAATACTTGTTGCAACGGAGCCATTGCAGTGCAGATGACTCAGATCATTGCAGAGAGTACGGAGGTGGAATGGTCTCTCAACTTGAGAATTTTTTTTAAATAAAAAAATTGTCCCTCACTCTACTACCATCCAATCAAAGTAATCATACGAGAGTGCCCCAGACATTGCAATCCACATCATTTTGTGATGCCGAGGGAATTATAACAAGTATTAATCTACCACCAACACTCTTTTTTCTAGCACACAACTAGTTTATATCGTATTACTAGACTAAGACATCCCGCATACTAAGCTTCCAGGGGGTTTTCCCACTTTATACATGCCTCCAGTATGCAACACATACAATCTTCAAAGACTATCCCTCTTCCCAAGAAAGAAACTAACAAGGCATGAGAAATAGAAGAAAAAAAACAAGACCTACACTTCTAGAATATACCAAAATGCAAGAATATTTATATCTTTCCCAAGAACAAAGCACAAGGAAACCACTAAGAAAGGGAGTGAAAGGGAGTCTTTTCTTGTCTTCTTGCATTGAGCGCTAGGGAGAGAGGGAGAAAGGTGGTGGAGCTTGGATGTGTCTTCCTAGGCAAGCTATAGATGGAGAAAGTTAGAAGGATCCTTTCTTGACGATGCTGGGGTTTAGATTGATAGATAGATGGATGGAGAGAGAGAGAGAGAGAGAGAGAGAGGAGAAGTTGCAATAAGGGGCTTATTCTCTCTTCAAATACAACATGTTAGAACCTGATTCACTTCTTCAAGATATGTTCATACACCTCAGGGCTATCCTTATTTATAGCCAAAAAGTGGTCGAGAGCCATTTCAAAGCAAGTGGGAGTGCCGCACACAAATCCTCAGATCAAACAGCTAGTCTCCGAGCAATTTAGAAAATTATAGCAACCATTAGCTAGCCAACAGTCTCTATTGTTCGACCAATTCATCATCAATCCTCAATAGATCTCTCCTTGGCATAAGTTTTTTGATAGATTTTTTTTTTCTTTTGAAGGTAACAACACAATGACAAAATAAGGGGGAGAAGATGGGCAAGTAGCCCACCTATGACCATTTAAGGCCCAAGACTCAATAACCAACCCTAGTCCTTGAAGACTAATCACACCATAAACTCTCTCAAGAAGCCTAGGCTTGGCGCAAAAGTGCATGAGAGTCGAGGACAAAGTGGATAATTAGAAATCAATTTCCTAAATCTGTGCATCAACCCATTAGAGCACTAGCCACGTGGCACCGCTAGGGACCTTGTTGAACCTTTAGGTCCCTTCTATTTGAATCCCCATGTTTTGGTTTAACTGAATAGTGAATATAAAGAAGTTAGTGTTTGATTGAACAATTTAATCGAATATATTAATCGATTACCTGTGTTGATTCACTATGTTAATCGGGTCTCAGATTTCTTTTTTCTTGGGTTTAATCAGTTTTCAAGAGTTAATTGAGTGCATACTCAAGTTAATCGATTAACTTGTCCAAGACATCGATTAAC
The DNA here is from genome assembly GCA_030544215.1 of Zantedeschia hybrid cultivar. Classification (NCBI taxonomy): domain Eukaryota; kingdom Viridiplantae; phylum Streptophyta; class Magnoliopsida; order Alismatales; family Araceae; genus Zantedeschia; species Zantedeschia hybrid cultivar. The sequence continues at coordinate 15,149,092 of JARZZO010000005.1, forward strand.
TCAGCATGTGTCTCCTTTGTTTACTATACTTTTTGAGATTTTTTGCTACTCACCTACCCTCTAATCAGATATTAGATGAGATTTTTGTTTTAAGCTATGCAATAAGAGATTTTGCAGGATGTGTATATCTCGATTAGGAAAAGCTTGGAAACCAAGAATATAAGCTTTTAGGCAGACAAGTTCCCCAGTGCTCATTCTCTCCAGCAAGACTCAATGAAGTTAACATTGCTCGTATGAAAGATAATGTTAGACGTAATGGTTTCTTCACAGAGATAATGGGTAGATGATTTATTTAACAGAAAAATCCAAATGGGTCTATAAATTGAAGCCTATGGCCAAACAAGCAAGCTCTCTAGAACAATCCAACTCACAAGCGCTCAAATTCAAATCTGAGAAAGAAAGAAAAGACAGAAGATCCTAAGAACCCAACTTCATTTTCAATCACAAAGTGCCTATCATCCTCATCATCCGTTCTACTACTAAGAAGATCTTGGGCACTCCTTGACACCTTGACATATTTAATATGTTGTGCCTCCTTCCTGTGGTGAAGGGGGACCAGTTGTGACTAGATGTTGTGCCTCTTTCTGTGTCGAAGGGGAAAATCAACTGAGGCTCAATGGCGTGCCTCTTTCTAGTGTGAAAGGAAAGACTAACTACAGCTGAATGTTTGTGCCTCATTCGACAACGGGAGGCCTATCCTGTGTAATTTGGTTAGAGCTAGTGAAAATTTCAAGGGGCTCACTTGGGGACTAGACAAAAGTCTGCAGACTGAACTAGTATAAAAATCCCTATGCCCTATCCATCTGTGTGATTGATCATTGTCCTTTCATCAACTTTTGTGCTATGTTGCAATTTCTCTTCAGATATCTATATTTCAAGTTTTAGAACCCATTCACCCCCACCCCCATGTTAGGCCATAGCCTGCGCAACAGATGTTACCCTTAAGAGAAAAGTTGGCAATACCCCCCAACAAGGGGCTTATTAGACCTTCAAGGCCTCACCCATTAATGGCTGCCTAAATTTTAAGTCACCTTGGGAATTAATGATCATAAAAGATGATTTAGCTCCACTAATTCATCCTAGTGGTTGAACCCTTGGCACATTTAGAGCATGGCAGCCCTATGGAAGCACCTTCAACATCATCCTACCCACGGGACATGCTAAGAAGCCCATCTATCCTCTCTACCTCCATGAGGTTATCTATATGAATACCCTGGCACCTCACAGAGGTACACACTTTTGCAACTCAAAATTCCCCATGCTCCTTTGAACATCTTACTCACTCAAGCTTACTGACTTAAGCATCACAGGCTTACCCTTGAGAAACCTCTTGGGGCCCTATAACATATCCTTGATGCTCCCTAGGCCCATCTTTAGGAAGGATCTCCACCGCTCATTATCGCATCTCCTTCTCCATACAATGGACTCCTTTCCACTCAGATATTACATCTACAATAGATGTTACCCATATTTAACTGATCATGCTTTGTTGGTCGACCAAGGGTTTCAATCAGTTGACTAAAGTTTGAAGAGTTTAGGGGCACTAGAAAATTTTTATTGTCATTAGTCAACCAATAACTATGTTAGTCGACAATAATTGTGTTGGATGACTAATTTATGAATAGTCTAGATAGCATCAAAAGTTTTCACTGTCATTACTCTGCCAACAGTTTTGTTGGTTGACTAATAACCTATCTTAGTTAAATTGCTCTGAACTTAGCTATTTTCTTCAAATATCCAACATGGTTGGTCACCTTTTGGAAGGGAATATGTTGACTGATGGCCTGCAACACAGCACACACCCTATGATATGAAAATAGTATACAATATGTCCCTTATATAAGAAAATCAAACTAAAGATACCATCCTTGCAAGTAATTGTGAATTTTTTTTTTATCATCAAAATAAATCTTATATTTTTGTCTCAGTTATCTTTTTTAACAAGCTATGTCTTCAATGTTGATGAGAAATATAGCCAAAATAATATCTCTAAATATTAAAGTGTAAACAACAATATAAGAATAGGGATAATTTTTTATTAACCATTCTTATATCTTACGTTTTAAAATTACTACGCTTACTTACCTGCATATTATGCTATATACTGTTACAAAATAACATCTCTATCCTATATATGTCATCTTAGTAGCTGATGTAGACTGGATCTATCACGACCGGATTCCGGAGCTGGAATCCGAAGAAGAGGATCCGGAGCTGGGCTGGATCGGTGTTCGAAGGGGCCCGACGGGGATCCGGAAGGCGAAGGACGCAGAGGCGGAGCCCGGGGGTCCGATGCCGGAGGCGACTCGGAGCGGGTTTGTTCTTGGATAGTGAGCCCGAAGGCTCCTTCAGCGCGAGACCGAGTCTCCTGTCTTGGGCCGAAGCTCCTTCGGCGGACGAAGGAACGGCGCGGATGAGCCTCCTTCCCTCTGCTTGTCGACAGGTGACAGAGTCGAAGCCGAAGGTCCGAGGCCGGGGGCGACTCGGAGCGGGCTTGCTCTTGGATAGTGAGCCCGAAGGCTCCTTCAGCGCGAGACCGAGTCTCCTGTCTTGGGGCAGCCGGCGTACGGCGTTGAGACCAGGGAGAGGAATCCGAGGTCGGCGGCCGAGACCGACTCGGGGAGGTCGGCGACGATTCGAACTGAGCCCCTGCAGGAGGGAAAGAAGAAGAAGAACCAGTCAGCAGGAGTCCCGGGCGTCAGCCCTGGGGAACCCCCTCCGACGGTCAAGTTAGCTCCTGAAGAAGATTCGATTCAGAAGGCAAAGAGAGCAGCTTTAATGCTTTTCGGACAGAAGTCCTTTTAAGGGTCTCAGAAGCTTGGGGAGGCATCCGTTTCCTTCTCTTGGCCATAAATAGCGGGGTATTTATAGCAGAGGATAGCGGATGGTTAACGGTGGCAGCCGATATAGGACTAAACGATGGCTTACTGATAAACCGCCATAGTGCCTGATCCGCCACCGGAGTGGGCCGGATTCGGCTACCGGGCCGAAGGGGGTTGGGCCGCTGATGGGCCGAAGCCTGTTGGGCCCTGGGCTGCCGCGCTGCTCCCGGGCCGTAGGCTAGTGGGCCGCTGACGGGCTGAAGCCTGTTGGGCCGGGAGCGACGGTGCCGCTTATGGGCCGAAGGCTGCTGGTGGGCCGCTGACAGGCCGAAGGCTACCGGAGGGCCTGGTACTGCTGCTGTTGGGCTGAACGGGGTTTGGGCTTGTTTTAATGGGCCGAATCGGATTCTGCCTCATCACATAGGCCCCCACTCTTGTCTTCCTCAGTTCTGAGATGGCGAGAGTATAGCCCGAAGCTGTCAGAAGAGTGTCATAACAGGTGTCTTACCTGAAGGTCTGTCCTTTTTTCACTAGGAAGAGGGTGCCCTCGGTAGGCCAAGGGCTACGCGGTTGCTTCGTCTTCGCTCGGAGTGGCGACGAAGGCTCAGAGCTCAGAAGCCGAAGGGCCGAGCCCTCTGAATCGTGTCAGGCTTCATTAAATGGACGGGATGGCGCGTCGCCTCGCGAGGAAGCACGGGACACGCGTCGCGCATCCAGCCGCTCTGTCAAAAACACAAAAGGGTCCCGACCGCTCGCGGTTCGCGGAATGCCTCGGCTCTCTGCCCGAGGCTCCACTCGGATTGCCGCCGTTCCCTTCGTCGCACGCGGATCGGGACACGTGGCGGGCATCCGAGAGGTTAGCCGAAGGGTCGGAGCGCTCTCGGCCGTTGATCGCTCTGCTTCAAGTCCCTGAGCCGGCCCGTCATCATTGCTGAAGGACGGTGCACGTGGCAGGCATCAGAGAGGAGCGAGGGGACGAGCGGGATGATCTCAGCCGTTAGCTTCGGCGGGAGGCGCTTCGAATGGACTTATAAATTCAAGCCCTCAGCAGGGCACTGTTCTTCTTCCTGCTGCTGCGCTTGCGTTTCCCTTGCGACCATCCGAGCTCTTCTCCCTTCCCCAGCGAAAGGCTAGCTTCCTGAAGGCTTCGTCCGAGCTCGCCGGCCACCGTGGGAGGTTCTCCGTTCCTCAGAGCGCATCGCTGGTGGAGCTTGGAGGCTTGGGGCAGCATTCGGTTCAGGAGAGACTCCCTCCCCCTTTCTGCGAGTAAGCTTTGGCCTCCTTCTTCCCCCTCGCGGCCTTATGGTCCGGAGCCCTTCCAGCGAGATTACTCCTTCGGACGAGGAGTATACTCCTTCCCACTCTCCTAAGTCTTCCATGTCAGATCCTCTCGCCTCGGGTTCCCTTGCTTCCGCAATGTCTGGGGAGCCTGAAAACTCCGGGACTGAGGAGTCCGAGACTTCTGGGGAGGAGGTCTCCGAGGCCGAGGTTTCTGGGGCCGAGGCTTCCGAGGCCGAGGCTTCCGGGGCCGAAGCTTCCGAGGCCGAGGCTACCCAGGAGTTCCGGAACTCAGGCCAGGCTTCCACCTCGGAACGCCGCCTTCCGGACATTGCTTCGGAAGCAACCTGCGCCCTTTCGGACGTAGAGGTGAGGAACTTAGTTTCTTACTTTCAGCTTCCTTCCTGGACGACCCCCCATCGGCCCGATTCCGCCACCAGGGCCAATTTTGTCCGCCCTGGCTCTTTCTCCATCTATGTTGACAGCTTCGAGGCGGGCTTCCGTCTTCCTCTTCCCACCTTCGTCATTAATCTCCTTAGCTTCTACGGGCTGGCCCCGTCTCAGTTCTTTCCCAATTCGTGGCGTACTGTGTACGGATTTTTGAGCGTCTTCGCTCATATAAAGATCCGCCCTTCCATCAATGTCTTCCGTTATCTCTTCAAAATCCAAAGGCAGGGGAAGTCCGAGTGGTACTGCTTCGTCCCTCGGGTTGGCCGAAGCATCTTCTCCGGGAAGCCCTCGTCCATCCACGACTGGAAGAGGAAGTTTATCTTCGTCTCTCTGCCGGAGAACGAGAAGGGCGTGTGGCCCTTTCCCACCGAATGGGCGCCGCTGGCCGCAGGCCTCTCGGACCCTCCTGCTCTGACTCCGGTGCAGAGCACTCTCGTGGGCCATGTCCAGGTTAAGGCCCCGTACGACGTCTCGGGGCTCCTCAGCGCGTCGGAGCGGCTGGTGAACGCCGGGGTATGGCCGGATCCTCGGTTCGATCCGGCGCGGGCCTTCCCTTATCTTCCTCCCGGGGAGACTCCGCAAGGCCGCGGAGGAAGGGCTGCCGCTCCTCCGGCCGAAGCTCTTCCGGCTGAGGATGCTGATGAAGTTTCGGTCGAGGGTAAGTCGGCTTTGTATTTGCACTTGATCACTGTCTCGTTTCTAACACGTCGCTCCTGCTTGCAGCAATGGCCGATCTCGACAACCTCCTCGCCCTGATATCCGACCAGCGCGGTTCAGGCCGGGCGCCGGCCCCGCAAGCGGCAGGCAGGTCTGGCCGAGACGCTGGGGCTCCGAAGACCCGAGGCGGGGTCCCAAGGACTGCGGCCTCCGCCGAGGGTCGCGCTGCCGCCGCTGCTCTCGAGAGGGAGCATAAGACAAAATTCGCCGCTCGAAGGGGCGGCCAAGCGTCGAAGCGTCCCCGGGTAGAGGAGGCCTAAGAGGCGGAGGTGGCTCCGCTGGTCAGGAGGAGCGCCGGGGCCCGAAGGGCCGCAAGGCTGGCGTCTCCCGAGGCGTCGAGGGGCGACTCCCCTCCGGCCGTATCGGCAGGGGCCGGCGACGGAGGCGCTGGGTCGCGGGCGCCCCGGGCGCAGCGTGAATGGTGGCACCCCGTGCCGGGGGTGTACAAAGATGAGAGCATGGAGGACCCACAGACGTGCCTCCGTCTGCTCAGCAGCTTCACTCTCCCATCAGCTTTCGAAGAGCTGAGGGAGCATTCGATTACCGACCTGGCGGCGATGAGCGCTCGGTTGGCGGTTCAGGTAAGAAGTCCGAAAATCCTCGACCTAGCCTTCCTTAGCTGTCTTGATTTTCTAACCCTGATCTGCTCTCGGTCCGTAGGCTGCTATGACGGGTAGCGTCCTGATGCATCACCAGGAGCTGCTCCGGCTCAAGCTTCTGGAGGCCGAGGGGGATCCGGCCGGTTCTGGTGAAGGTACCTCGGCGGCGCCCCGCATCGAGCCCTTGGTTGACAGGCTCACTACCGCGAGCGGCCGGGCGCGGGCGCAGCTAGAGGAGAGGGCAGCAGAGGCCCGTGCTGCCGCCGAGGCCAAGGCGAAGGCCGAGCGGGAGAAGGAGAAGGCAGTGGGCGAGCTTGCCGCGGCTCAGACTGAGATCCGGGCCCTCAAGGCCCAGGTCCAGGAGAAGGAGTCCCGGCGAGCTTCGGAGAAGCGCCGCCACGCCGAGGAGGTCTCGGCCCTGAAGCAGGAACTGGAGGAAGTGGCGGAGTCGGCCGTAGCCGATTACAAGGCCGGGCGTGACTACGCTCGAGAGATCCTCCAAGCCCAGCTGCTGGCGTCTTCTTCGGTCTTCGACCTCGGACTGGCTGTCGCCCAGAGGGCCTGCCCGAGCGTCGATCTGACCGGGGAAGCTCTGCCGATGGGCGAGGAAGCCAGGGAGCTCCTATCATGGTGGAAGGACCTCATGGCTGAGAGGGCCTCGCCTCCAGTTACTGAAGATGAGGTCGAGACCGCCGAGGAGGCTCCCGGCGGGGAGGCTCCCGCCGAGGCTGCTGCTCCTGAAGCGGTGTAGATCGTTGACTCCCCCTCTCCCTCTCCTGGCCGAAATGTCGTCGAGGCGGAGGAGGAGAGGGTCGTCGAGGACTGATACGAGGGTTCCCCTCGGTTTTTGCTTTTCCGCTTTTGTAAGCCTTCGGCCAGGCATATGGCCGAGTTTGTACTTCCTTTTGTTTATGAATACAAGGAATGTTTTTGGGCTTTACCTTATTGTTTTCTGCATGACGAGTGGATCTGGCCTTTCCGAAATCCGAGATCTTTCCGTCGTTCGCTATAGCTTGCGAAGCCGAGACCCGATGTAAGTTCGGATAGGTCGTTGATAGAATCTCGCCAGCAGATAAGGCTGCTTTAGATGCGGCTTCTGTGGCCGAAGCCGCTCCCGCTTCGTCTTATGCAGACTTAGAAAATAACCCGCCGCGTCCCGATCCGGATTACATGGCCGAAGCCATTCGTCAGATCGAAGGACTTGCGGACTTTAAGAGAACCATGCCGCTCCCGGTATGGTTTGCATGGCCGAAGCCACTCCCGATACGGTTTACACGGACTTAGAAAAAACCATGCCGCGTCCTGATCCGGATTACATGGCCGAAGCCATTCGTCAGATCGAAGGACTCTCGGACTTTAAAAGAACCATGCCGCTCCCGATACGGTTTGCATGGCCGAAGCCACTCCCGATACGGTTTACACGGACTTAGAGAAAACCATGCCGCGTCCTGATCCGGATTACATGGCCGAAGGCATTCGTCGGATCGAAGGACTCGCGGACTTTAAGAGAACCATGCCGCTCCCGATACGGTTTGCATGGCCGAAGCCACTCCCGATACGGTTTACACGGACTTAGAGAAAACCATGCCGCGTCCTGATCCGGATTACATGGCCGAAGCCATTCGTCGGATCGAAGGACTCGCGGACTTTAAGAGAACCCTGCCGCTCCCGGTACAGTTTGCATGGCCGAAGCCACTCCCGATACGGTTTACACGGACTTAGAAAAAACCATGCCGCGTCCTGATCCGGATTACATAGCCGAAGCCATTCGTCGGATCGAAGGACTCTCGGACTTTAAGAGAACCATGCCGCTCCCGGTACGGTTTGCATGGCCGAAGCCACTCCCGATACGGTTTACACGGACTTAGAAAAAACCATGCCGCGTCCTGATCCGGATTACATGGCCGAAGCCATCCGTCGGATCGAAGGACTCTCGGACTTTAAGAGAACCATGCCGCTCCCGGTACGGTTTGCATGGCCGAAGCCACTCCCGATACGGTTTACACGGACTTAGAAAAAACCATGCCGCGTCCTGATCCGGATTACATGGCCGAAGCCATTCGTCGGATCGAAGGACTCTCGGACTTTAAGAGAACCATGCCGCTCCCGGTACGGTTTGCATGGCCGAAGCCACTCCCGATACGGTTTACACGAACTTAGAAAAAACCATGCCGCGTCCTGATCCGGATTACATGGCCGAAGCCATTCGTCGGATCGAAGGACTCTCGGACTTTAAGAGAACCATGCCGCTCCCGATACGGTTTGCATGGCCGAAGCCACTCCCGATACGGTTTACACGGACTTAGAGAAAACCATGCCGCTCCCGATACGGTTTGCATGGCCGAGGCCACTTCCGGTACGGTTTACACGGACTCTTGAGAGAATACCCTGCCGTGTCCTGATCCGGATTACATGGCCGAGCGCCATTCGTCGGATCAAAGGACCCACGGACTTTGGAGAATGCCATTCCGCTATGATTCGGTACCCATGGCCGGAGCCACTCCGAATCAGGTTGCCGCGGACTTTTGCTGAGAAATCCGTGCCGCTCTGATTCGGTATGCGTGGCCGGAGCCACTCCGAATCAGGTTGCCGCGGACTTTTGCTGATAAATCCGTGCCGCTTTGATTCGGTACGCGTGGCCGGAGCCACTCCGAATCAGGTTGCCGCGGACCTTTGCTGAGAATTATTGCTGAGACACTTTTCAAAGAACAGACTTTCCTTATGTCTCCTGGCTAAATTCCAGGTTAATTTACATGAAGTGCCGAAGATACCCCGTATTTTAGACAAGGGGGATGCGTGTCCGAAGGGGTCCCTAATCCGCGGGCCCCTCGGTTGCTCCCGTTTACAAATACTTCAGTCATCTTAAAGGCACAGCCTTAAAAAGAAAAGGGGATCTCTTCGGTTGTTGCCTCGTTGCTCCGAGGTTCTCCGGTCGCGCCTCGGCCGAGGCGGTTCTTACTGGTGTAGCGGCAGCTGGCCTGCTCTGACGAGGCGATCTATCTCCTCCCGAAGTTGCCGACATTCATCAGTCATGTGACCAGTCTCCTGATGATATTCGCAATATCTGCTAGGGTCCCTTCGGCGAGGATCAGATTTTAAGCGTTGAGGTCGCCGGAGCATATGCTTTACCTCCGTAAGCATTTGGGAAGGGGGAGCAGGTAGCGGTAGGTGCCGCGGCTGCGGACCCTGTTGCTTGCCTCGTTCCCGCTCCTTCCGATATCGCCTACGTGGAGGTCCCTGATTTACAAGTGGTGGGTGAGCTGCCCGAGGGGCAGGTGGTGCCGAGGGCTCGTCGTTCGCCGAAACGGCCTTGTTGACGAAGACCTGCGAAGACGCTGGCCGAGGCTCCTCGTTCTGTACAGGGCGAAAGGGAGGTGCCTGATGGGGGAGTTGGCTCAATACCCCCATGTACTGGGCCATGGCAGATACCATGTCTGCCAAAGATGTGACAGTGGCAGTCAGCGTGGTCATTTGTTGCTGAAGTTCCTTTATCCGGTTGTCTTCAGCTGTAGACCATGGCGTAACTAGCCATGTCGCGCTAAAAGGGGCGGATGGGGTGCCTTCGGAAAGTGGTAACTGTGCCGGGGACTCCTGTTCCTCTGTTTCGCTTTGACCGGATCGTCGGTTTATTGGTTGTTGAGACATGACTTGTTTGTTTGTTTCCCACAGACGGCGCCACGTGATGTAGACTGGATCTATCACGACCGGATTCCGGAGTTGGAATCCGAAGAAGAGGATCCGGAGCTGGGCCGGATCGGTGTTCGAAGGGGCCCGACGGGGATCCGGAAGGCGAAGGACGCAGAGGCGGAGCCCGGGGGTCCGATGCCGGAGGCGACTCGGAGCGGGTTTGTTCTTGGATAGTGAGCCCAAAGGCTCCTTCAGCGCGAGACCGAGTCTCCTGTCTTGGGCCGAAGCTCCTTCGGCGGACGAAGGAACGGCGCGGATGAGCCTCCTTCCCTCTGCTTGTCGACAGGTGACGGAGTCGAAGCCGAAGGTCCGAGGCCGGGGGTGACTCGGAGCGGGCTTGCTCTTGGATAGTGAGCCCGAAGGCTCCTTCAGCGCGAGACCGAGTCTCCTGTCTTGGGGCAGCCGGCGTACGGCGTCGAGACCAGGGAGATGAATCCGAGGTCGGCGGCCGAGACCGACTCGGGGAGGTCGGCGACGATTCGAACCGAGCCCCTGCAGGAGGGAAAGAAGAAGAAGAACCAGTCAGCAGGAGTCCCGGGCGTCAGCCCTGGGGAACCCCCTCCGACGGTCAAGTTAGCTCCTGAAGAAGATTCGATTCAGAAGGCAAAGAGAGCAGCTTTAATGCTTTTCGGACATAAGTCTTTTTAAGGGTCTCGGAAGCTTGGGGAGGCATCCGTTTCCTTCTCTTGGCCATAAATAGCGGGGTATTTATAGCAGAGGATAGCGGATGGTTAACGGTGGCAGCCGATATAAGACTAAACGATGGCTTACTGATAAACCGCCATAGTGCCTGATCCGCCACCGGAGTGGGCCGGATTCGGCTACCGGGCCGAAGGGGGTTGGGCCGCTGATGGGCCGAAGCCTGTTGGGCCCTGGACTGCCGCGCTGCTCCCGGGCCGTAGGCTAGTGGGCCGCTGACGGGCTGAAGCCTGTTGGGCCGGGAGCGACGGTGCCGCTTATGGGCCGAAGGCTGCTGGTGGGCCGCTGACGGGCCGAAGGCTACCGGAGGACCTGATACTACTGCTGTTGGGCTGAACGGGGTTTGGGCTTGTTTTAATGGGCCGAATCGGATTCTGCCTCATCAGTAGCATATTTGAAATGTCTATGCATATCAAATACGTCACCACGCGGCAATTTTAAAGCATTATACATATTAGGGATGTTTATAAGATAAAATGCAAGTAAATATGCTATTATTAAAATTTAACATACAAGAATAACTAATGTAAAATTATCACGAGTGTGATGTAGTCTTTACGCGATCCCTGTCCTTTGTCCAGAATTGTAGGCGTTGAAGTGGGGAGAAAAATCCGAAGCTGGAAAGTGCACCACATCATTTTTTTTATTTTTTATTTTTGGAAACGTGACTCAAACGGCCAAACGACCAAGTTGACCTATCCTTAGGATCCAAGATCGAACCCGGGCCCTCCCCCCAACCCCAGACCCTCCTTCCGATTTTACACGCCTGAAAAGGGACGGAAATCCACGCGAGAGGAGAAAGCGCAAGTCAAGCTCGCGACGCCCCATGTGCGAATGCGGGAAATGCGCCACTACGCCACAGGCATATGCGCCACCTCATCAAACGTGAAACAACCGGCCCCACGAGAACATGATGGGTTGGTGTGTTTAATAAAGAGACCTGGTTTCTGTTCCACCTTCGTTGAGGCGGTCTGGTTCTATTTTCCAGTTGTACCCATGGGCACCAAGTTCAACTGTCATGTTATTTGAAAAAGACAAACTTTTCTTAAAACTCATTTGATACGATTTTTTTTTCTTATTACATGCACAATTTTTTTATAAAAGTTGGTCATAACATGGATGCTAAAATTCAGATATGAAGAGTATGGTTTTTAGTTGTCTCCGGCTTTTGAATCACCGAATGATTCATTGGATAGCTTTCTTTAAAAAAATCGGTGCATGAAATAGATTTTATGCTGTACCAAACACAATCTTAAGAGATGTTCTAAAACAACCTTGGTGAGAAATGAAGATGACAATCTTCAATGTATAATAGCAGTATTAAAATATAATTACAGTGGTAAAAAAAGGTTTAGAAACAGAATTACATCCTTCTTATTATATCCTTTTCGAGAGAGCAATACTTGATGCACCATGAAAACAAAAAATTAATCTTTTTTATAAGTCAGGTCCCACATGTCCCACATGTTGGTCAGTCCGATCGCTGATCGAACGACTTAAAAAATTCTCAAAAATCAAAAACTATTATTGGACTCAGCCCATAAAGGGTATTTTATACCATTCATTGGAGTTTGGTTTTTTATTTTTAAAAAATATTTTGATCATCTAATCAGACATGGAGCTGTATGGACAATGGTCAAATTTAAAAAATTCTAAAAAAAAATGTAGTGCAGCTACACCTGGAAAGAAGAGAAAAGAAAAGTCATCTTTCTTGAGTAACATTTCACATGGAGGATTTGGGTACCAAGACCTGCCATAGATTGAGCTTGACCTGTCTGCCAAAAAGTAGATGTTGATGTTTTGTAACTGAGGTGTTACTGGGTCAATCTATATAAGCTTGGAAGCATCTGGTTGGGCCACCTAAATGATGGGAAGAAAAGAATAGTTGAACTTCTACCAGAGAAATGAATGAATGTGAAACTTGGTGGTGTGTGAATTCTGTTTGATAACTCTGTTCGCTTGCGTTGCATCCTCTTTGGTGCAAAGTGTCCTCCCATCGCAATAGGTCAAATATTTGAATTTCAAAATTTAATATTTTTTTCATCCTCTTGTAACTTGTTGCAAATTCGATATCGAGAGAATGCTATTATACCATATTCATCTTACAATGTGATATCCTTTTCATCTTTTGATGCCCATGTCAAATTTGGTGTCAAAAATCCACTGTAATTTTAAAAGACCTAGAGAAAGGGTTTGAGTAGAAAACTGACAGAAACTAGTAATAGCCATCACATTGCGAAATTAATGAGATGAGATCCTCTGGACCTCTTTTTTTAGACTTTTGTATGCCCCCACTCATATGAAGATGAGAATAAACAGGGACGTTATAAAAAGATGGCTAAGTACTAAGTCCACCTCACCTCCATGTGGGACATATAATGGTCTAAAGAAAGAGGTCCAGGGGATCTCATCTCAAAGTTAATTGACAACACATCAATCACAAAGTCCCCCCAGTCGTCAGCTCAATGAAAAGGAATGAAATTGACAGCCTGCTCAATGGTTATTCAAGATTTTCCATTGATGGAGCCACAAATATATAGAAGGAAGCTGCAGGGGAAATAGTAAAATAACATTGTGGAGAGTTCCAGCAGAATTATATCAATGCTCTTGAGTTTCTTTCTTCTCTGCTTTTGATTTTCTTTTCTCTTAACATGTTGTAGACAAGATAAACCTCAGGGAGGCACCAAGTTTTAAATCTTCCAGTGTGTCAATATCTGCTTACTGTGGAAGAAAAGCTGTCATCACAGTTCTGTCCCACAAGATGAAGCAGCCATGGGTTCAAAAGCCTTCTACCCAACAGACTGCAACGCAGCCATCCGATACTAAACCAAGCAAAAATAAAACTGTTAAGACATTAGTCATTGAGAGATCTTCCCAAAGAAGGCCTTCATGTTTTCTTTCGTAACCCAAAAAGATGAGAAAGACAACATGGGCAGATAAACATAGGAAAAAAAACTATTAATTTAAGACAGCAGACAAGAAATGAAAAAGTGATTATGTAGGCATACTTTCATTATAAAAAAAATCATGAAATCTACTAGGAAATACCAACATATTACATATTTGATGAGATACTCCCCATCTTTCCTTTTCTCAAATCTTAACAACTCATCTTTCTCCGGCTATGTATGAGGCCACCCAACAGTGGTTTTGGACCAAAACAGTCCACCTGTTAGAATCCACCCACTGAAGCCGGAGCTAACCCAATCTCACGCAGTGACAGAACAATTACGAACTAGTTTTGGCGTCTGTATGCTTTTAGAAGACGTGATAAAGATCCCATTAGTAGCCTTATCTCAGACAGTTCACCAAAGTGTGTGCCGTGGAAGAAGAGACGTTAGTAATGCTATTTATCTCTATCCGGTAACCAAAAAATTCCATGGCTTTGTAGCTCTAATATTCCAAACTAGCATCTCTCCTCTGTTACTCTGCTGGCCTCTGCCTGTGCTGAGCCTCATTGTTTGCAGTGCAGACTTCCGCCACTTGTGCATACAGCACATGATTCCCAGCAGACTTCCGATACCAATACGTATCGGTATCGATATCGGTCGTATCGGCCGGTACCGGATCTATTTTGGCCCAGTACCAAGCCGGTATCGGCCAGTATCGGTCCACTCAGTATAGTATCAGTATCCACCAGTACGTATCGGTATCGGCCGATACTGCCAACCATGATTCCCAATCACATTTGAGTACTTCAGGGATGAGCATTCCCTGATGTTTTTAGGATTCTGAAATTCCTTTGTACACACTAACTTCTGTTTTTTGATGACACATTAATGCGATAGTACAGAGGTTTGCACATAATCCAGTGTGTGCATCTCACATACTTCCGTGATATTCTACATGTATGGTTTAAACTTCCCATGAACCTCAGAAAGACGATGCCAATAGATACTATAATGTGTCACAGTAGGGAAGAAAGCCATCCATAATTTTGAAGATCTGAGTCCAAAATATGATTATTCCCGGTCAAATGGTGCTAAGATCTTCAGAACACTGGGACAATGAACCAGCAAACATGACCACCTTCTTCCGAAGCTCCAGTTGGTCGGTACCTACAAGTTTATCCATTTGCTGTCCATCTCTTAGGAAGACGAAGGTTGGAGTCGCTCGGATATCCAAGGAAGAACTTAGCTCCTGCAATACACCATGAAGTTTTAAAACTCTTTACCATACAACTTTCCCATGCAATTTAAATTTAGGCATGGATTACTCTCCCAAAAATCAATCAGGCACTAGACTGTAGTAACTACTTGGATCTCTTTCTGCTAAAAAAAATGCCTAAAGTTTTTGTCAAATATGTTTGCATTTTAAAACTTAGACCACTGTTAATACTCATTTCGGAATAGCAACCATGATAATCCGTCCTGAAATGCATACATCATATTTCATTGACACAAATTCATTTGTTAGTCATCTCCATACAAGTGAGTAAATGGGGACTTAATATAGAGACTATCAAACATCATTGAGATGATCATAAAAAAGATTAAAAACGGTATATTCCATTATCTATGAAATGAACCCATGCATGAATGAACTTGAATAGTCGTGCCAAATAATATCTAAGCTTTTGGACGGGAATCTGGCTTCCCTTTTTTGTCCAGATTCTAAAACTCTTAGGGGTGCAAATGAGTCGAGTTGAACTGAGTATTGCCCTACTCAAACTTGGTTTGACTAATTTTCAATCAAGTTTGAGTATGAGACAAGTATGTATGACGGTTGTTCAAGCTTTGGCTTGTTTAAATATTGAATGAGCTCGAGTCTCGTATCGAGCAGCTCGCGAATCCAATGAGTCCATGATAGATTTAGTTCAAAAAAATTTAATTTAAATTTACAAACTCAAGTCAAACTATGGGTGAGAACTAGTTTGTTTGCACCCCTAGTTATTTGATTGTAAGCTCTATAAAATATTAAATATCTTGTTAACTAAGTTTACATATGAATAGAATAATTAAATGAGTATTTAAAAGAGGTCTCAATTAATACTTAAATGAGCTCTTAATGAGTATGCAAACCGGCTCTTAACAAGTACTTAAACGAGCTCCTAATGAGTACTAAAATGAGCTCCTAATGAGTACTTAAACAAGCTTGTTCATGAACACAATCAAGCCAAGCTTGCCTACTTTCAAGCTCGACTAGTTTAATGAATCACACTTAAACTTTTGTTCAAACTTGTTTACTTAACTTAATAAACGAGCAGAGTCAAGCTATTATCGAGCAGTCTCATAAGCTGTTCGTTGAGCATATTTGTTCGTTTGCTACCCTAAATGCTATTAAATTCATCCTTCAAAAGAGAAACCAGTTATCTTAAACCATTTGCACGTTCCCATGTCAAATATTACATCAATTAAGTCCCTGTATATGGATACCGGATTCGGATCCAATGGTAGCTTTACGGATCTTGATCCAAATCTCCCATATTATGCAAGCATCAAAACCCGACTTATGACATTACATGTTGGACAAGATCAATCCTTCTCAAAGTCTTACACATAATTATCTCAACAGTTTTCTTTATTTTTCTTATATTGTCATTTTGTACCTTCATAATACTTTACGAGAGAACACATCACCTCAAACACCTAGGCGATTGCCGCAGCATTTGAGGCGGAGGCGAACCCCTAGTTGCCTTGCTCACCTCTCAACTCTGACTATATAGTAGGAAAGTGTTCCCAAAGGGAGCCTCCCAAACACTTTCATTCAACATCATGGATTTAGCTAGATTTGTCCAAATCCCCTAAAGGATATAATCCTAACGGATGTTTCTCTCATTTTTATGAATATTGAAATGGTCCCAAGTAAAGCTTTGTAGAAGAAACTGGCCAAAATTCCTGTGCACAGCATTGCCTAAGGACGGGATCAATACATGTTCGAGGGGTAGCCATAAGACCTGTATCTTTTAAAGTTTGGTTATGGATATGAAGACCTGCTACAAACAGCCACTACAACCAACCCTCTATATGATGACACAGAGTTGTTCCAGTGCAAGGAAATCATCAAAAATATTATGTCGCATGCAATGTTCCGCCATCAGGATAAGGGCATATTTTTAATAACTCTGACTGGGTCTATTGTCTGAAATACACACATAGCTCAGTTCAGATCGTCTGGTAAGTCTTAACTTTTAAGGGGGCAGAAAGAGCTGATTTAGATACAAATGGCCATCAAGAGAGAGCAAGTGTGTAGCTGGAGTAATCAGAAATGATCTGTTGCTTTCAAATGAGAGGCAAGGAGATAACAAATGCATCTTGAGATGACAAATATGCTTTGCCTGAACTGCGTGACCTGGTCATTGGCATCATAAAACTTGAATCATATACTTGGCCAATGCATACTGGATATAAAACATCATCACCACAAAAAATTCAGCACACTATAAATTGCTAGATAGGACCAGCCTACAGTGAAACCTTGTCTCCAGAAACGACAGGAAAAACCCTTACTACATCACACTGACTAAACTAGACTTTAGAAGAATTTCCCAAGGATAAATCACCATACACCATTTTACCCCATTACTTTCCCGTCCTTTCAGGAGTAAATTATCTAACCTTTGGTGCCCCTTCTTAGATACCATTTCTTAGGACAAGCGACGGGTGCTTTGTGCTTGCTTCATGACCATTCGTGGAAGGCCTGCATGGAAAATAAGGCATCATTCCTGTGAGAAAGGAATGGCTTATGAGGGTCCTTCCCCATTCAAGGCCTTCCAAACAACATGTAACTAGGGATATAAAAGGGTACATCTGGGGTCGAATGGTGACCCTAGATGTATTCTTTAAACAATATATGTATTCTTACCCTCACGTATCATTATCTTTTAAAATTTTCAGAAAGAAACGAACGCATAAAAGTTAAATTATCGGATAACACTTGTTTGTTTCAATGTAAAACTCTGTGATTCACCAATTTAAAATCACCGGTTTGAAAACAAATAAAATTTTACGGTTTTAAAATCAGGAAGCATTTGTTCGATTGCTTGTAAAATAAAATAAGAGAATATTTCAATCTTCTTATTTTTAGTTTACAATGGGTCGAATGGTGACCCTAGATGCATTCTTTAAACAATATATGTATTCTTACCCTCACGTATCATTATCTTTTAAAATTATCATAAAGAAACGAATGCATAAAAGTTAAATTATCGGATAACACTATGGGATTGTTTATTTCAATGTAAAACTCTGTGATTCACCAATTTAAAATCACCGGTTTTAAAACAAATAAAATTTTACGGTTTTAAAATCAGGGAGCATTTGTTCGGTTGCTTGTAAAATAAAATAAGAGAATATTTCAATCTTCTTATTTTTAGTTTACAAGGAAATTGGGCTGCCAAGTGAGCATACAAGGCCATACATGATTTTATTTTAAACTGTTTTACATCATTCTAAATATATGAAAACATTATAAAACGAAACAATTGGTTTAGATTACGTTGTTTTAGAGGATATGAAGGAATATTATAATATATATATAAGTTTTTTCTAATTAATCCTTATAAATTTACTTGTAAAACACATGACATATGTGGAAATGAACCTTGCAAACTCACAAATGAGGGAGAGGGGGTTAAAGGAATTGTGTAGACGATAAGACATGTAATTATACAGGAACATGAATGATTGGAGATTTCATTTATAAATGGGTGAGAAATGAGAGTTGCAAATAAGATATGATCCATAGCTAACATGAGTGAGAAAAAAAATGGACGGATACTCAAATCATCGGACTTGAAAATAGGTGTATCCTTATCATTATCTTAAATGATTCATATATAGATTATGATGTAGCCGAAGCTATCACGATCAGATTCCGAGACCGGAACCCGAAACTGGATCAGATCGAAGAAGAGGACCGACGGGGATCCGGAACGAGACGAGGGTGGACACGGGGCCGAGGATCCGAAGCCGAGAGGTACCCGGGCGAAGGCTTGCTGAGGGCGAAGCCGAGACTCCTTCGGCCGAGGCGGACCGGCCGACGAAGGGCGTCGAGACCGGAGGGAGAAAACCCGAGGTCGGTGGCCGAGTCCGACTCGGAGAGGTCGGCGAAGATTCAAACCGAAGCCCCTGCAGGAGGAAGAAGAAGAAGAACCGGTCAGTAGGAGTCCCGGGCTTCGGCCCAAGAGAATCCCCTCCGACGGCTAAGTTAGCTTCTGAAGAAGATTCGATTCAGAAGGGAAGGAAAAAGAGGCAGCTTTAATGCTTTTGGACTGTTGTCCTTGGTCAAGAAGACATACCTTTGGTAATAAATAGCCTTGTATTTATAGCGGAGGATAGAAGTTGCTTAGTGGTGGCAGCCGATATAAGACTATGTTTTGGTTTACTGATAAACTGGCATAGCGCCTAACCCTCCCACCGTGTGGGCCGGATACGGCTACTGGGCCGAAGGTAGGGGGCCGCTAATGGGCCGAATGCCGCTGGTGGGCTGAGGCCAATTGGGCTGAGGGCCGCTGATGGGCCGAAGGCCGCTGGGCTGCTAATGGGCCGAGGGCCGCTGGGCCGCTAACGGGTCGAAAACCACTGGGCTGCTAATGGGCTGAGGGCCGCTAGGCCACTAACGGGCCGAAGACCATTGGGCTGCTAATGGGCCGAGGGCCGCTGGACCGCTAACGGGCCGAAGACTGCCAGTGGGCCTCTTGATGTTACTGCTGTTGGGTTGATGCTGGTGTTGGACTGTTTAATGGGCTGAATCGGATTCTGCCCCATCACATGGCCCCCTACTCTTGTCGTTCTCAATTTCATAAAACGCCGAGAGTAAAATCCGAAGCTTTATCGGGAGAATAATATGGCACGAGCCTTGTTCGAAACCTTCGCTTCGTTTTGAAAGTTGTCTTTGCCTTAGGTCGGCCGAGGACGGGTGACAAACAGCCTCGTCTCAAACCGGGACCCTGTCGTAGACACCCTCGTCTCAGGCCGAGACTTCGTGACGGACGCCTTCGTCCCCAGTCACGAAGGGGCGAGTCCTTAGAGTATATTGGGACATCAGACAAGGGCGGAAAAGACCTCGGGCTTCCCGCCTTCACGGTCGCGTCATTAAAAACACAGGACACGTGTTGTGCATCCGGCCGGTCTGCCGAAAGAACAAAAAGATCTCAGCCGTTAACAGCGATCACGCGGATTGCGAGTCACTTCGGCTCTCTGCCCAAGACTTCACCTGGATCGCCACCTCTCCCGCTTTCGGCACGAGGATCGGGACACGTGGCAAGCATCCGGACGAACAACCGAAGGGTCAGGCCGCACCCGGCCGTTGATTGCCTCCTCTCGATCCGGCAGCCCACTTGTCATCATGGCGAAGGACGGGACACGTGTCGCGCATCCGAGCAGAGCGGTGCCGAGGAGAGGGAAGATCTCAGCCATCGGTTCGGCACCGGACCCCCTCGAGTCTTCCTATAAATACCAACCTCCCTCCCCTGGCTACTGTTCCGCTTTCTTCTTCCTCTGCGCCCGTGCATCCCTGTGAGCAGCTTCCCCAAGCGTCTTTGCTTCACCGGCAGAGAGCGTGCCATTGTGGGTGTTGGAGGGCGTCTTGTCCATTGCTGGGGAGCTCTTTGTCGCCGGGAGTCGTCGTCGGGGAATCCTTTGTCGCCGGAGAGACTATTAGCCATCGGGAAGATCTGATTCTGAGGGTAAACCTCAGTTCTTCGCCTTCTCCGCTTTGTGATTCATGTCTAGCTGCTCCCCTTCGACCGAGAGTAGCTCTTCGGCCGAAGGCGGTTCTTCTTGCTCTTCGTCCAGACCTCCCCAGTCTTCTCTGTCGTCTCCCTTTTCTTCGAACTCTTTTGCTTCTGTTATGGCGGACGAAGCCGAGACGGTTCCGGCTGCCGCCGAGCCCTCCACTTCCGGCCGTCGCCCGGCCAAGATGGTTTCGAATGTAGCTAGTGTCCTTGACACCGATACCGTCAAGGTTATCACTAACTACTACCAGATTCCGTCTTGGTTGGTTCCCGTCCGGCCCGGGAAGCTCACCAAGGCTAACTCCGTTCGGCCGGGTAGCTTTTCAATTTATGAGCATAGCTTTCGGGCGAGCTTCCGCCTTCCTCTGCATTCCTTTGTTATAAATCTTCTGAGTTTTTACGGACTGGCCCCGTCCCAATTCTATCCGAACTCCTGGCGAATAGTCTATGCTTTCTTGGCCTTGAATTCTTATCTCGAAGTCAACCCTTCGGTAAATATTTTCCGTCATCTGTTCAAGATAAAACCTCAGGGGAAGTCTTCCTGGTACTGCTTTGTCTCTCGCTTTGGCCGGGGTATCTTCTCCGGAAAGCCCTCGTTTATTCACCATTGGAAGAAGGCTTCTTTTTCATCTCTCTTCCGGAGGAGGAGAAGAGCGTGTGGCCCTTCCCCACCGAATGGGCACCTTTGGCCGAGGGCCTCTCCGATCCACCCTCTCTCAGCCCCGAGCAGCTCGCCGTCGTGCACCTCCTTGAGGACGAGGCTCCGTACGAGATTGCGGAGCTCTTCAAGGACGAGGACAGGCTTGTACAGATGGGAGCCTGACCGGACCCGACGTTCTCTCCACCTCGAGTCTCCCCTTATCTTCCTATCGAAGATACCCCGGGAGAGGCTGAGAGAACCGTCGCGACCGGGTCTCCGGCCGAAGCCCGTTCGTCCGAAGAGGGCGCCGAAGCTGCGGCCGGGGGTAAGTCGGTCTTGAGTCAAAAAGGTTGTATTCTAAACTGTTGCTAACTCTTTTTTCTGCTTACAGAAATGTCTAGTCTTCGGGGATTGATCAGCCGGATCTCCAAGCAGTCTGGACAGTCTCGACCGTCCCAGGCCCGGGCGGCAGAAGAGAGGACGGCTGGAGGGGTTCCGGCTGTTAGTTTAGGTGGCCTACAAGCCAATCTAACAATGTAAATCTCGTTCATTATTAATAAAATGGCATAATATTCATTATGTGTAAATCGCGTTAATTATCGTTTCATAATGAAGTCTGTGAATATGTGCTATGGTGATCAGATTATGATGAGATCATACTACTGAGACTGATCACTTAAACACACATATTCTTAATCGTTCCTAGTCGGAGGATATCCGAGAAGGACATCGGTACAGATTACTCATGCTCATATGATGAGGATGACTGGTCTCATAAGTCATTTGTGTGGAGACACTAAGGCTAATCTGTAGGTGCTCATTGGAGAATGAGTTCATTGAACTGATCCGACTGAATCGCTGGATGGTATTGTACCTCACTGTCAACCAGCTTGATTCTATTGTCGCAGTTGCGTGGATGGTCCTCGGACCTGAGACACCAAGGACACCTTTGCGGTGGACTTCTGTACTTTGACCTTGGTCTACGAATCTCTAGCCATGGGATTCTAATACGCCAAGGATTGGGTACAACGGAATACCGTCGAAGGGAATTGTGTGTCAATAAGGAATCATTCGCTCTCGGTACTTAGAGAGAGAATGCTCTAGGAAGGATGCGCGAAAGTCCCTGGCCAGGGCGGACGATAATATCGGAAAAGGAGTTTTCCGATATTCATCAGCGGCATCCAATCCAAGTGAGTCGACCGGTTAGGGTTTGACAGCTCGCCATACCCTGAGTTGACTCGAGAGCATTGTACGAATGAAGGATTATATCCACGCGGTAACTGTCGACGGAAAGGTTCCAAGAGTGGGTTACTTAACCCCAAATACCTTCCAGGTTCACGCGGTGTTGTTTGGCACCCAACGTGATCGGAGGCCCGGTCGAATTCGATGTGCGACATCAATTCGATTGATTAATTGATTAATAAAGGGTTATTAATTAATTAATAAAGCCAGTGAGGAGTCACTGGACTTACTGGGCTATTAACTGGACTAGTACTTGGGCCTAGAGGGTCACACGCAAATGATTCTCAAGACGATGGATAAATAAGTGGGTTTTATACAAACCGGGGGTTTTTGTGAAAAACCGCGCGGTTAGTATAAAACATAGCGAACGGGCTGAGCAGGCCAAACTGCTGCTAACCCTAGCTGCCCCTCCTCAGTTTCTATCTTCCTCTGCCGTCCAGGCAGATCCAGATCTGCTCCGCCGCTTCTCCAAATCCCGTTCGACGGGAAATCGTCCGCGCACTGCGGCGATCATTGCGGCGACCGGCGGAGGCTTCGTGGGCTGCGAAGAACGAGGAACTCGAGGATATCCGTCGCGGGGAGGATCGCGTGGACTTCGCTAGAGGCCGGGCGTTTGCGCGGCTTGCGGTGTCACACCGACGGAACCAAACCGCTGCGGATTCGAATCCGCACACGGTGAGAACTTCGATAATCCGATTATCGTATTTTAGATTTCGAAACGGGAACGGATCGTTGTAAATATTTTATTTTTCCCTTGTGTGAGCAATCCGGAGAAACCGAGAAAACCCAACAGTGGTATCAGAGCCAGGTTCCACTGTTTCTTGTCCCGTTTCGGATCTCTAAATTAATTTTTTCATGAGTTATTCCATGTTGTAACTTCGAATAATTGTTGGATCCGTGTTCATGCGATGAACACAGATAATCTGATTATTTTCTTTCAATTTTTCGAGATTATTTTGGGGGTTTTTCGTGTTCTTCGTGAGACGAAGAACGGCTTGTTTACGGCGGATTTAATCGGCCTCCCAAATGTTGGGATGGCCGGCCGAGACTCCGGATCTATAGAGGATAGTCACCTCTATCCACCGGTCACCAAGATCGGCGCCGGAGTGCCCTTGGAGGTCCTGAAAATTGACTCCAAATTGGATTTAAAAATCCTGAAAAATCGGTTTTTTGGGGGTTTTTGAAGGGCTCGGATGGTTTATTTTCTCCACCGCCGGCGGGCCTGCCGGCGCCGGGCACGTCGCTGGCGCCGGGGGCATCACCGGCCAGGCCCGGCGACGCCGGGAGCCGGCCGGCGGCGGCGCCGGTACCCGTCGCCCGAACCTGCAACAGAAACCCTAATCTGTTGCAGGTTGGGGGGGGTCAGGTGGAAGGGGGCCGGTCCACGGGCGGTTCAGTGGTTTGAGCCCGGCTGGGCCGGGCCGTGCTAGCTGGCTGAGCCAGCAGGGCCCTGGCTCGGACCAGCCCGAACCAGTGGCTCGAGCCACTTGCAGAATTTGGTGATTTCCCCTTTTGTGCAATAATAAAACCCCAAATAAACCCCATTGACCCAATTTAAGTTAATAAAATGAGTTTGGCCCGAAAGGGTCTCTAGCCGATAGGCCCCTCGTCGGATCACTTCCCTTATGCGATAAGGTCCTTCCCAGTTTGGAAAAGCTTTCCTGCAGTTTCGGCTGGCTTGGATGCGTGAGCATTCCTCAACACGAGATTCCCAGCTTCAAAACTTCGGGGCTTCACTCGAGTGTTGTGATATCTTGTCATGCGCTGCTGATAAGCCGCCAGCCGAATGCGGACTTGATCCCTTGTTTCTTCTATGAGATCAAGATGATCTTTCAGGGCTTCATCATTAGCCTCCGGATCATATATAAGAACCCTTGATGATGGCAAGCTGACTTCAATAGGAATAACAGCTTCTACCCCGTAGGCTATTCGGAATGGGGTTTCACCGGTAGGGGTCCGGCTTGTTGTCCGATAAGCCCACAGAACGCTTGACAGCTCTTCGACCCATCGGCCATTGGCCTTGCCGAGGCGAGTCTTCAGTCCTCGCAATAGGCTTCGATTAGTGACCTCGACTTGGCCATTCGTCCGAAGGTGTGCTACCAGAGCGAACTTATGGAGAATGCCAAAGCTGGCGCAGTTGTCTTTAAACCGATGGCTCAATGGCCAGAAGCTGTGGCGAGAATGGAGTCTGCTCCAGAATGGTGCTGGCGAGAGGCGCTCCGTATGGCCGAGATACCATCTACTGCATTTCCTTCCTCATCGTCGTCAGCCGCCGGTCCAGGTTCAGGGCGGTTAAAGTAGTGACCGAACGTCCTTCGGCCTTGGTTGGATGAAATCCGGACGAAGCATAGTCCTGCCCCGTCATAATGTGACTGGCGCGAAGGACTCGGCCAGGCGGTGCGAATGGCTCGCTGCGTGCCGAAACGGCCTCGTCGGGGAAGGCCTGCGAGAGTGTCGGTTGTAGCCTCGCAGCTTGAGCAGGACAGAATGGAGGAGGTGGTACCTGCTGCGGGGGCTGACCTAGTAATCCCATATACTGGGCGATAGCATATACCATATCCCGCAAGGGCGCTAAGGATGTAATGGTGGCGGCCAACGTCGCCACTTGTTGCTAAAACTCTTTCACCCGGTCGTCTCTGAAGCGACGGACTCCGATATAACAGGAAGGGCAAAACCTTGTGGAAGAACAGACGGAGTACCTTCAGAGTGGAGTGCCTGTACTGGAGTCGTGCGCGTCTCTGCCTCGTCTTGCCCGGATCGTCTGGTCACCGAACGATGAGACATGACTTCTAGTTGGTTTCCCCCAGACGGCGCCACGTGATGTAACCGAAACTATCACAATCGGATTTCGAGACCGGAACCCGAAACTGGATCAGATCGAAGAAGAGGACCGACGAGGATCCGGAACGAGACGAGGGTGGACACGGGGCCGAGGATCCGAAGCCGAGAGGTACCCGGGCGAAGGCTTGCTGAGGGCGAAGCCGAGACTCCTTCGGCCGAGGCGGACCGGCCGACGAAGGGCATCGAGACCGGAGGGAGAAAACCCGAGGTCGGTGGCTGAGTCCGACTGGGAGAGGTCGGCGAAGATTCAAACCGAAGCCCCTGCATAGGAAGAAGAAGAAGAACCGGTCAGTAGGAGTCCCGAGCTTCGGCCCAAAAGAACCTCCTCCGACGGCTAAGTTAGCTTCTGAAAAATATTAGATTCAGAAGGGAAGGAAGAAGATGCAGCTTTAATGCTTTTGGACTGTTGTTCTTGGTTAAGAAGACATACATTTGGTAATAAATAGCCTTGTATTTATAGCGAAGGATAGAAGTTGCTTAGTGGTGGCAGCCGATATAAGACTATGTTTTGGTTTACTGATAAACTGGCATAGCGCCTAACCCTCCCACCGTGTGGGCCGGATACGGCTACTGGGCCGAAGGTAGGGGGCCGCTAATGGGCCGAATGCCGCTGGTGGGCTGAGGCCAATTGGGCTGAGGGTCGCTGATGGGTCGAGGGCCGCTGGGCTGCTAATGGGCCGAGGGCCGCTGGACCGCTAACGGGTCGAAAACCACTGGGCTGCTAATGGGCCGAGGGCCGCTAGGCCACTAACGGGCCGAAGACCACTGGACTGCTAATGGGCCGAGAGCCGCTGGACCGCTAACGGGCCAAAGACTGCCAGTGGGCCTCTTGCTGTTACTGTTGTTGGGTTGATGCTGGTGTTAGGCTGTTTAATGGACCGAATCGGATTCTGCCCCATCAGATTATATCTTTATCTTTGAAATTATATCATTTTATGACTTTTAAGTTTTAAAAATGGACCGATAAACATATTTATGTATACCATTTACATCCCTACGTATGACAACAAGTGAAGATACACGTTGCTCCCACAAATCCGCCTAACCATATTCACATTCCTAAAGGCCCTTCCAAATAACTTACTCTTCACTCCAAGAACTATAATGGCATGCATTCTCGGAATGGGCACCCTAGACCACCTTGGTTAATTTCTCAGTGCTATGGTAGTCTACATCTAATGAGTAAGAATGCACTTTTTCCTTTCAAATTAAACAACAAAGATAAAGAAAACTAATGCACATCAATCAGAATCACCTCAGGTCTAATCTGACCTTGTTGGCCAGTCCATTCGCCGCGAGCGTAGGCGCTGGGCGGATTCGACGGGGACTGGGCGAGAAAAAGCCCGGTGGCAGGCGGGGAAGGCAGGGAGGGTCGTGTGAATCGACACAGACTTGGCGGGCAAGAGAGGAACGAAGCCGAAGCCGGCATCCGGCGAGCGGCGTCGCCTAGGGCGTGTGCTGCATAGGCAAGAGGGCGACGGGCAGGGTGCTGCGATAGGACTACCGCGCAGGGTCGCCCGGGGGGGGCGTTCGCCGCCGAGGGTGGGGGCGGGACTCCATGATTTGCCAGCGCTCTATTTTTGAGGAATGCTCGAACGGAAGCTGCTCCGCGGCCCACGCCTTGTACGTCGTGTTTCCGCCGGGAAGCCATGGCCGTTTGAACTCCCAAGCCTGAACCGTTCACCTCTCATATAATCTTTTTAATAATATTGGTTGCGGTGTGACATAAAAAGTAATAAAAAATTTTAAAAAAAAAGTTAGTTATCTTGCATGTCCATATAATTTAGTCACCATCAATGGCTTTAAAAAAAATCAGTTAACAAGTAAAAAAAAATAATACTGCTGATTTAATAGATGGGACAGTTGTCAATTACACAGGATTGCATAGGATGCGGCAACAAGTATTACTCTAAATTTTTGGAGTTTTTTCTGACATATTTACATCTATATATAAGTATAACGTGTTTGAGAGTGACTCCTGAATTTATATTTAGGCATGGGTCTCGTCTAAAATATATTACCGTCAACCTTGACAGGGTGGCTCGGTGTTGGATGATTTTTGCGCAAAGTAATACTTGCTGCATTGAGGATCAGTACAGTAAGTTGAGTCATTTATATCATTGATCTAGTTGGACAGAGAGTCTATAGATTAGACAATTTTTTCAACGGGTAAACTACACAAACATTAAATGTTAGTGCGGAACTCTGAGCGTGAGAAATGTGGGTACGCGTGACAAATATTTCGTACACATAATGAATATTATTTGCCATGTCCACGAAACATTTGCCATGCTTAAAAATTATTTGTCATCTCTAGACATTTATATATAAATTTTTTAGCATAACAAACATTTTACGGACATGACATACATCTTAGGCATTCCTAGGGTCATGCTTACGAAGTATTTGTCGTGCCTAAAAAATAATAATCATTCCTACGCATATGTGTATAGATTTATAGGTATGATAAATATTTTTTAGACATGACAAATATTTCGTGAATTTGACAAATAATATTTATCATGTTCAAAAAGTATTTGTCACGCGTATGCACATTTGTCACATTCAAAGTCATGCACTCAGCATTTAATGTTTGTGTGGCCCACCCGTAAAAAAGTTTCCAATCTATGCGCCTCCTACTCAGCTCGACCAATAACATCTTACATTGCAACATGACTCAACTTGTTGTACTGACCCTTAGTACACTAAGTATTACTCTTTTTCGAGAATTAGATTTTCTAACACTTCAATGGGTTGCGCAGATTACGATGATGAAAGGTATGGACTCATGAAGACGAATTTGACCCTTTCTTTATTTTTCTTCTTTTACATTAAAAGGTTATCATCTCCGTTTAAGCTTGAATGCAAAATTAGTGAGTTGGAATGAGTCCTCTTAACCTTTTTTGTCATCTAGAAAGTTCACAAGATTCTTGTCTCTTTATTAAATGCGTTCCGACGTCATCCGTGTGTGCGCGCATAAGGGAGACGTCAGATTAAAAACAAATTCAATGGACTATTCCCGAGTGCATCTTGATATGTTTTAGAACATTCTGAAGCTCTCAGATGCATTATGCTCTCGAGTGCTTCAAGATGCTCTTGAATGTTTCACGATGCTCTCAAAAAATAGTCTAAGATAAAAATTTTAATTATTTTTTAATTTGACAATCTCCATATACGTTGATGTACGAATGATGTCGAGCTGTATTTAATGGAAGACATAAGCCATGTGAACTTTCTAGATGGCAAAAAAAGATAGACTCATTCTAGCTCAACTTGCAACGGTGTAGCAAGCCTTACTCTTTACATAACTATGCCCACCATTAGCCTCCCAGCTTTGGTGCCATATTATCCGAAGGGCTAAAGTAACAGAACTCCCGTGAAAATCGTGCAGCCCTTATAAAAAAGAGTTAAACTTAGTGCACCAACGGCTGCCGGTGTATTCAATTAAAAAAAATAGTTTTTGAACACTTTTTTGAGGCCCCTATTATGTCTTAGATATCCATACAATTCTATATGTAATCAAAATTTTGGGTTGTCCGACAGTAGATCAGATTAAAAAAAAGGTAAAAAAATAAAATTTCTTTTAATTGAAAACATTGCACCATCTGCCGGCGTACCAAGTTTAACTCTTGTAAAAAACCTTCTTCCATTGCAAAGGCACTCTTCTGGCTCTATCCCCTCCCGCTCTAATTGAATTACATAGAAGTTAAGAGGGGACATCTCCATTTAGAATTGATTAAAGTCTTGTCAAGGATTCTAATGATTAGAATCTCAAATAAGATGTTTCAAATACGTCCTTAAATAAGACAAAGGATCAACAAGAGCAACAAAATGACAAAAATAGCATTATAACAACAACTACATTAAGAGGACGGATATCACTGTTCCCCATCTCCTACGTCCTCTTTTATTAAGGTCTTATCCTCTGCTTCTTCCTCTCCATCAAGGTGTCATGATGGGGGGAGTCCCTCTTCCTCACATGTTCTTCATCTTCGTCAAAAGTGTGGGAAGGTTGGATAGCACCATATTGTAGACATCAATTTTGGACTCCTCTTTTGGTCATAACCCCATCATTTTATCCATCTCATTTAGCCCATCAGATTTTCTCACATAATTCAACCCACTAAATAATCAAGCCCATTAACCAATCTCGACTTTCGTCACCTTTTTCGTCGAAGGCCAACCTGTCCGCCTTCCACCATCCTTCGAAGGTCAACCTGTCTGCTTTCCACTACCTTTCGAAGGCCAACCTGTCCGCCTTCTACCATCTTTCGAAGGCCAACCTGTCCGCCTTCCACCACCTTTCGAAGGCCAACCTGTCCGCCTTCCACCACCCTTCGAAGGCCAACCGGGCCGCCTTCCACCTCTTCGTGGAAGGCCAGCTACCTGGCCTTCCATGGGATTGGAAGGCAAGATGGCTGGCCGTCCACTACCCTAACTTCCATCTTGACCTCGTCTTCTCACGATCTCCTCCACTCGCCACCCTCACCCCCACTACTCCGATCATTCCCCACTCCGGCGACTGCCGCGCGCACAACCTCCGACTCTTGACCGCTTCCCATTGGTTCTTTGATGATTTACGGGAATTTAGACCCCTATTTTCTCATATTTTTCCTTCACCTATTTAAACCCTCCATGTCCCCTCGAGAAAGGAGGTTAGGTGGGGTTGGGTTGGCAGGGGCTGGAAAGGTTTCAGTTTGTGAGGTTGGAGACAGAAGAACCTCAAGCGGGAGAAGGCTTCGGCAGTCCATAAGTCAGAGGAACCAGAGGAATCCTCCGCATTTCAAATGGGCATGTTTTCTTAACTCTCTCCTTACTTTTCTCCTTTCATTTTTCACTGCATTCCCACCATCCATCCACTCCGTAGCATCATCTTCTCCTCCTACTCTTTTCTTTTTACCACATTACTTTCACTTTTCACTATTACCACACACGAGCACTCCATCTGCATGCATGCATCTTAGGATGACTTAGCACCCTTTACCCCCAGAGGTTTCAAACAAAAAACGGGAGGTGGGTGGCCATAACATATAGTCACCTTCCCTCCCCAAACACCCATCCGGTGCGTCCCCTTTCAAGTTTAGCTCGTTTATTTGTTTGCATGAACGGATCCTACATGCCGTAGTTCTAATCGGGCTATTTCTTTTCTTTGTTTGTTTTTTCTTTTCAGGGGCTCTTACCACACTCTGTGCGCGGACTACCGAGTTCTCCCCCTTCGGCCTGCCGGAGGCAGAGAAGAGGAACCCACTATCCCCGCTTCATCAGAACGCGATCATTCTCACCATCCTGCGTAGCACAGGGACCGTAAGGTAATGCTCTTGGCGATCACACACTCCAGGACGGCCAAGTAGCTAGCCGTCCAGGTACCAGGACGGCCAAGTAGCTGGCCGTCCAGGCTCTAGGATGGCCAAGTAGCTGGCCGTCCAGGCTCCAAGCCCTTAGGCGGCTGGCCTTCTGGCCATCCAATTTTCACTAGTTGATTTAATTGTTGCGTGTTCCAGTTTTTTTTTTGTTTACTGTTCTTTTGTCTGTTGAACTGTGGGTTAAATCCAGGGTACTATCCACGGGGGATTTTAAGGAAGAGCCGGCATCACACTTCTAGTTACCTCTCCCACAGTGTTCGACTCTCCATCTGAGGATTCCCACTCGGGTGTGACTAGTCTTATTCTGTTGGGAACCTCCGTTAGTCTCCGCGAGCCAAGGATTCCCACTTGGCCGCCGAGCGGGTTATACCTAAACCACCTAATAGGATCCCGGGTTTGTGTGAGGAATTAATTGAGCCTTTCCATTCACAATCATTCACCCATAGGTGTCACTGAGAGAATTTTTTCAAAATTTAAGACACCTAACTAAACTTTGGTTGAACATGTTTTGAAAGAAGAATACAGGGTCGTTAAGGGTTTGAACTTGATTTGTTAGAAACCAACACTCATAATACACTGTTAACCTTTCAAGTGAAATATAAAATCATTTAGGATTTATATTTCATAATGAATCAAATGTATGGTAACACTGTGTATGATGATGTGGATGAGTTTGGTAACAATGTCACACACAACCCTCTGTTTGAGATTGAAGAGGATCCACAACAAATATTTGTGGGCACGTTCCAAACATCTAGAGAGGAACTTAGGAGAAGATGCTCGGATGAATCTTCTTCTTCAGAAAGTGACCCTATAATCTCCAACAGAACCTTTCAAAACCCGAGTGAGGACCCGGAACTTATTGCCGTGTTATCACGGTACACCCCTGATCAACTCATCCAGTTGGCCTCTTGTGGCAAAACTCAAGATGCCACTCCTCGGAGAACTCACTTCCAAGGATCTTCCAACAGAACTCAGACTCGCATCAACCAGCCAACTCCTACTCCAGTTGCTCCACCCGTCATACCGATTCCAGTCTCTCAAACTACACCTCCTCCCAAGCAAGAGGAATTCATCTACAAAAGTGAGGTTAAAACCTATGTGCGTAAGCTCATGGCCGAGAAACTTACCCTGAAACAACCGCACTCTCTCTTGAGCTATTGCAAGCTCCCGCCGGCCTACTTTCCACCAGGATTCAAAGCCCCCAAGTACAGGAAATATGATGGCACCTCTGACCCTCATTACCACCTGTCAGGTTTCCTTATGGATTCCCATCAATGGCTCTACGACAGAGTCCTCATTGTCCATATGTTCCAAAAATCCTTAGAAGGTGAGTCCTTAAGATGGTTTTCTTCCTTGCCCGCCACAGACCTAATCAATTTTGATATGGTCTCCGAAAAATTCATCACTCAGTTTAGTCATATGAGAACCATGCCTCCTACCTTGTTTGATCTTGTGATGGAGAAGATGAAGCCTGAAGAGGAGTTCACGTATTTTGCCAACAGGTGGAGGGCAATGGCCTCTAGGACGGAAGTGGCAATCCCCGAATCTCAAGCTATCGCCATGTTGGTTAACAACGCTACCCCGCAGCTTCGAGCTATTCTCATGCTAAGCAAATTTCACACATTCGCACAACTTTATAATCGAGCTCGGGTAGTTCAATCTCAGATTTGGAGTTCCACTTTGCCATCCTTCTTTGAAAATCAAAACAGAAATAAGAAGACCACACAAACTCCACCAATAGAGGGAGTGACAATCAATGAATAGGTGAGTGCCTTGGGACAGCCCTTTAGGTCACCCAATCCTATGTCCAGATCAGACAATCAATCCAATCAGAAACCATATTCAGCAGTTCCCCCTTCAACTAGCTACAGTCGGCCTATGCCCAAACGTACCTCATATCCGACTTTGCTGGAATCTCTATTAGACATTTTCCATGTCTTATTATCTTGCAATGCTATCCAGCTTCCACCCCAGCATGAGGCCATCCCCTACAATGTTGATATGTCCAGATATTGTCCGTATCATAGAGTGTCGGGACATACAATTTATAACTGCTTCACTTTCAAAGATTTGGTATATGATTTGAATGAGGAAGGCAAGATCAATTGGGGGCACATGAAAGAGGCTACTAAAACCTTGAAAGTCAAAGACCCTCCGCCCTCTCATCAGGTAGCTCAAGATCCATCTAGCTCTCTAGAAAGGGTGAGCACCCTTGTCAAAAATCTAGAACCAAATGTCGATCGCAGAGGACAGTACTGGGAGTATGAAGAGGTTGGGATATGGCGTGAGTGCCCCACTAGGATGACCAAACCTAGAAAGCCATTGCAAGGAGTCTCCCCTATTATCCAAGACAAACATTTGGTCTTGATACGACCTAGGGAACAACCAACAGTCATCAACCCAGTCACTCTGGTCCAAGTTCCCTCAATTTCAATCAGAGATCCTCCTCTATCCATCTTGTGCCCAATACCAAAGCTGGGTCCAGTAACCAAATCCTACCTAATAAATTCACCACCAGTTCAACCACTAAAGTCAGATCAAGCAGTAGACCCCAGTCCGATTGGTGTTACACTGAGAAATCGCATCATTCCTCCAACAAGTCAACCCTTGGACTCCCAAGAGAATTCAAATATGTCTAGAAGGATTACTCAATCCAAGTATGACATCCTACAGCATCCAGGGGAAACTCCCGCCAAGATTTCGGTCCTAGAGTTGATTAGGAGATCTCCTACACACAGGGAGATATTGTTCAAATTCCTCCAGCGAATTACAGTCAATGAAGATCTTCCTATCAGGGGGGTCACAAATGTCATTCTCTCAGTCACCCAGACACCTGCGATATCCTTCACAGATAAGGATCTAGCTCCTCCTGAATGCCAATCCCTTCCTTTATGCTTAACTGCAACACTCAATGGTCACTCATTGGACTCCATCCTGTTGGATACCGGCGCATCAATTAATGTTTGTCCACTCAAGACCCTCAATAAAGTAGGGATTGATCCAGAAAAGATTGAGTGTACCTCCATGATGGTCTCAACCTATGATAATTCTCAAAGACCAACTAATGGGAAATTGGAAATTGGCCCAGTGGCCATGATCTTTGAACTCTACATCCTTAATGTTAAGCCCATATACGACGCCATTCTGGGAAGGCCTTGGATGGACCAGACCCTGGGAGTGCCTTCCACTAACCATCAGTGCTATAAATTCCCATACAATGGGAAGATTGTCAAAATGAAGAGTACCCCCTATGTTGAGTCTTTCGACTCACTCTCGACTGAACAAATTCCATCCATGATCACTTTTGAAAAAGGCAAAGAGCCCATCCTTTCATCGGTTGACTCTCAGGCCAAGCCCCGGCCTAATATAGGTTGGCAGCTTATGGACAAAATGGGATATAGTCCGGGATCTGAGTTAGGCAAGGAAGAGCAAGGAATTCAAGAGCCTATCTTTGAAAATCCGACCATTGGGGGATTCAGATTGGGTTACCTACTAACCAAACTAACTGAGGAATCAAGAAAATGGACTCTCTTGGATCACTTTGCGAAGGAAAATCAAGAGGTACTCAAGATACACTATCTTGAGGATGAGTTAAAAGAAACAATCAATGAAGTTCAAAGAGAGGATGAAGAAGATTTCGGTACACAAATGTTGTTCTATAAACCAACCACGCTACGAGAAGGAGCCTCCTTAGTGAGGGATGAACCGGTACCCACCGCTCTCATTCCCTTCCACACACCTTCCCTTATCAGGATTCTATCACCGGTCGTAGCACATTCCCCTGAGTGTTTTATGCTTGGAGACTATAACCCCCAAAAAGAGAAAAAGTCTCACTCCCATATCGGAGGGTATAAAACCACCAATGATGAGCCAACATACTGGGGCAATTCTGCCATCATTGGGTCTCTGTCTCAAGGACCCACCTTTGCAACATGTCTGACTCACTCTCTGAGTCTTGTGCATAATCGCTTAGGGATTGGATAACTTCCTCTTTATCTAAGAGTTGTAGAGGTAAGTAAGTTCTTTCGTTTCTAGTTCTTTGAAAAATGTTTTTCTTTGGATAGGAGTCTATCTAAAAATTCTACCCTTTAAATGCAAAAAAAATATATAATTTTTTTTTTCAAAATCTCAAAAAAAATCGAATATCCAAAAAGCTTCAAAAATATCTGTAAATATGTACATACTTTAATGAAAATTACAAAAAAATAGAAAAAAAAAACACAAAATCCAACTGTCTGGTGACTGCCACGTAACCCCCTGTCTAGGTCTAGTTGCATGATAGTTTGAGTTAACATTAAGGTTTGGTTAAGACCTTGATCCACCAGAACCTTGGACGTGTCTACTTTACTTTCATACAGATCCCTATGTTCATCATGAGATGCACACACCTATACGTTTTTTTAAAGAGAACCTTCTTAAAATGAGTTCAAAGTTTTTAGTACACTGGCAACTGCAACCTTTGCTCTTCGTCTCTCAACTGATCAGGACAGTCGACGCCCTTAAACGGTCGAGCTCAGCAAACTGCGGTTCCTCAACAACCCGATAGATGTAGCCCCTCAAATAGGCCCAAATATGAAATGTAAAGGACCAGAGCACGTGAAGAGGGCAGTGTCCCCGCAGGCGGAATATCAAATAATCCCGAAAATATCAAGAAAGAAAAAGAAAATACAAAAAGAAAAGGGGGTTCAAGCAATCATACAAAAAGCCTGGTCGTGACCGTGCCTGGCCATGAAATCTACCAAAGGCCTGAAAAGTCAAAAATAAGGACATCTAGGAGGTCAAAAAGGGGTCCGTTTTGTCGTAGCTCTACCTTTTAACGGTTTTGTCGATCCTCTTGTGAGGTTTGCCTCCAAAAATTTCTTCATCTTTTCTCCCCCAAGGTTTAACATGAGATGGCTATCTAAAGACTGAACATCATTTTAAAATGGTTCGTTTTTCAAAAATCGTTACATGCTCACATGATCACAGGAGTCCAAAATGAGTAAAGAGTAATGTCAGTGTTTCTAGTGAATAAATTCCTTAACTATAATCTCAATGAGCACTCTTAAAACTTCGGGCTTAGGTCAATGCATGCGCGTCACCTATAGGTGCGACGGTGTCTGATTCCGGGTCAGCGTCGCGCGGTTGACCGTTGGGGTTCCAAGGTGTTCCATCTTATACCTTCTAAGGTGTGAGGAAAGAGACTTGGGTCGGGCAAATCATTTACCTCGAAAACTTTTTGGGCAAACTTGGTGGTCGGAAGCAGCTGGGAGCCTAAGCATGGCATGACGGTATTGTCATTAGTATGAGTCTTAGCCGGTCAAGGTTAGTTTGAGGAGTCTAGAGGTCCAAATCAATCTAGATGTGTGCTTAGGATACCTGGGAAGTTGAGTGTGCATTTCCCTTCCATCATTCAATCATGCTAAGTTTGGGCAGTCACCAGGTGGTCGGAATCAAAAACATGTTTTCGTTCATCACACACCCCACTTGTTAATATCCACCAGCATTTGCATATTTACTTGTCGCATCAGTTTCAATACTCTTCCTTTTGTCTGGTTAGTAGGACACGGCTCCTTGACCTTATGCGAAGACTAGGGAAAAGGTAGTCGCTCTTTTTTGGGCAAGGAGCCGAAAACAGATACTACTAAATATTTTCCCCTCATTATTGTGCATACAGGAAAAAGATTCTATATCCAAAAGATTGACACTTTTGATGTCGAGTCGAAGCCAAAAGCAGCCGGATTGGCATTCTACTTTGAGAATGGCCATATCTTTCGTGCTGGCTTCGACTCGACAGGGACCTTTGTCCCTCGTTTCCTTGCAGCTTGTCATAAAAATATTGTGGATCACTGATTATTTACATTTGCTGATGTGCGTTCTTACAGCTGCAGGGAATCTGAAGCAAGTAAGATTGAAGATACAGGAGGCTAATAACTTTGGGCGTATAGACTATGAGTTCCTCTTTAAACAAAACAATGAGGACTCTGGCAATTGTTTGTCTGTTAGGCCTTTGAATTGTAAGACCTTATCCTTTTCAATTCATGTGCTTGAGATTCTCTCACTTGGCGATCACATGATGCGCCAGGCCACCGTGCGCCCGTTGTGTCGAGACCATTTCAAGTCACACTCCTCCATCTTTCATGCTTGAGATCCCCTTGGGCCAGATCGTTGCATCCTAGTGCGCCAAGTGTTAGTATTAGATGGTCTCAAAGCCAATTCGATACTGTGTACTTATTCAGATTATTAATAAATGGCAATAATTCATTATGTGTAATTAATTCGATCTGTGTTTATCGTATCACGATGAAGTCCATGAACATGTGCAATAGCCTTCGGATTATGATGAGATCATAATTACGGGACCGAAGAGTTATAAACACATGTTCTTAATTGTTCCTAGTCATAGGATGTTTGAGATAAGACATCGAATATCCGGATAGACTAGTATAGGTTACTTCAGCTCATATGATGAGGGTGACTGATCCCATAAGTCACTTGTGTGGAGACACTATGCTGAACCTATAGGTGATCATTGGTGAATGAGTTCACTGAACTGATCCGACTATGAATCGTTGGATGGTAATCACCTCACTGTTAACCAGCTCGATTCATTTGTCACGGTTGCGTGGATGATCCTTGGACCTGAGACTCCAAAGATATCTTGTTGGTAGGTTTCTGAGCTTTGACCTTGACGAACGAATCCCTAACCATGGGTTATCAATAAGTCAAGTGATCGGGTTCAGGGAAATGCCTTCGAAGGTAATTGTGTGTTCAATACGGGATCATCCGCTCTCGGTAGTTTGAGAGAGAATGTTCCGGGAATGATGCGCTTAAATTCCCTGGCCAGGGCGGACTCTGTAATCGATAAGGAGTTATCGGATTCAGATTAGCGGCATCTGATTCAAGTGAATCGACCAAATAGGGTTTAACAGTAAACCATGCCCTAGGTCGATTCGGGAACATTGCACGGATGAAGGATTATATCCGCGCGCTAACCGATGACAGAAAGGTTCCAATAGAGGGTTGTGATAACCCCAGTGCCATCCAGGATCACGCGATGTTGCTTGGCATCCAACGTAATCGGTAGTCCGTCTGAATTTATTGTGGGACATTAAATTCGACTGATTAATTGAATATAAGGATATTAATTAATTCAGTGGGTCAGTAAAGGGTTACTGGACTTAATGGGCTATTAACTGGACTGGTATTTGGGCCTAGAGGGTCACACGCAAATGGTTTTCAAGTCGATGGATAATCCGACAGGATTTCGGATAAGTCTGGGTTTTTATGAAAAACCGCAAACTGACTTCTTATAAAAGAACGGATTCTACGTCCGGGGCCAGCAA
Organism: Zantedeschia hybrid cultivar; assembly: GCA_030544215.1. Taxonomy (NCBI): domain Eukaryota; kingdom Viridiplantae; phylum Streptophyta; class Magnoliopsida; order Alismatales; family Araceae; genus Zantedeschia; species Zantedeschia hybrid cultivar. Next base: position 15,186,434 of record JARZZO010000005.1, read on the forward strand.
CCCTGACCTAGCCGTCATTCGTTCTTCCCCACTTTCTCTCTCTTCTGGGCGTGCGGTTCCCAACTGCTCCACCTTCCGTTCGACGGGGATTCCGAATTCGCATGTCGCGGCAGATTACGCGCAGTCAGACGGGATCTTCGAACGCCGCAGCGAGCAAGGAAGCGAGGACGATCCATCGCGAGGAGAACCGCGTGGATACCGCTAGAGGTAGGGCATCTGCGCGACTTGCGGCATCGCTCCGACAGAACCGGAAAACGGACGCAGATTCGAATCCGCGCAAGGTAAATTCGATTTACACTGGTTTTATTTTAACGACCGAAACGGGACAGATCCGATCCCGAAAATTATATTCCGCTGCGTTTTAAGATCGGATCCCGACACAGCGATCCCAACAGTGGTATCAGAGCCAGGTTCCACTGTGTTTTCGCCGTTTCGGTTTGTCAAATTATCAATTTTATAAAATATTCCATACTTGTTGTTAAATTTATAACGCATGTATTGTGTTCATAAGATAAACACAATCTGTGATTTTTGCAGTAAAATGAATTGTTTTAATTTTGGTGAGATTCATGTTCTTCGTTTGACGAAGAAAGGACTCAGGTAGGCATGATTTTGGGCAACCCCAACGGTTGGGGAATCGATTGCCGACACCATGGATGTCACCCCACGAATCGCAGGGGATTTGCAAGCCCTCACCCATAGGAGATGGTCTCCTTCATCCTCCTAAACTTCGCAGCTGATCGGCCATGAAGATGGTGTGCTCTGGATGCACGGATCGGTTAGAAAACAAGAAAAAGGGGGGGGGGGGGGGGTGTTGTGGGGCAACCGCCGGAACCAGGGGTCACCGGCACCGCCGCCGGTGGCCCTGGCCGCCAGGCTTACCCCGCGGGGCAAGGGGCCCGCCGGCCGGCACCTGCTGTGCAGGGTGCCGGCGCCGGAAGGGCCGCCCCTTCCCACCTGCGGCGCAGCTAGGCAAACCCTAGCTGCGTCGGGTGGGAGGGGCGGACCCGGCCCGCTGGTCCGGGCCTTGGTGCCCGAACCAGTCGAGCGCCTGGCCCGGACCCGGCTCGCCCCAGAGAGCGGGCCTGGGCCGAGCCAGGCGCTGGCTGGGTTCGGCCCAAGGGGCCAGCCAGCCCTGGACCGTTTGACCCGTTGACCAGGGCCCATTGCCTTGTGTTTTTCCCTTATTTTACATGTTTACTATTTTTTTAAATTACAGAATTTTATTCAAATTTAAAATTGGATTTTGAAATTGATAAAATTTTGTTTTATACTTATTAATAACCAGTAAAAGGGAATTGTATAAATAAGGGAAAGGTTTTTTTTAGCAAGTTGTTGTTAATGATATTATCAATCTAATTGTTAGATTTGATAATATAGAATATTATATTTAATTGACTGAATTAAATATTTAATTTGATGACTCGCATGGAATAGTGTAAAATTGTTAATTTGACTTTTCTGCACATTTCATATGTAGTAATTGGTTATTTAAAATATGCATTAGTTTGCTTATTTAAATTAGATTTAAATTGGCATGCTTAGACTTATTGACAAATTTTCGAAAATTCTAAATCCAAATTTTGTTTGGTCCCTGATTTTATGAAACCAAAATTAATATTATTTTCGAAAATTTTATTTAGCCATTTGATGCGCAATTCATGTGTGGTTTGCTTAATAAAACACATGGTGGTCATGAACGAGCATTAATTGTGGATGTGGAATGTGATTGTGTGGTTTATTGTTTATTAATAAATAGAGGTCTGCGAACCTCTCCCTCTCATATTCCATTGTACTTCTACCTTCCTCCTCGATGTAATCGCCATAAGGCTTCCTCATTTAAATTATCATGTAATTGAGAATTATGATGTAATTTGATCGAGGCGGGTGTGCGCGGAGCGAGGATGATCTACAACTGCTGACCAGATGAAAATGAAGGAGTTCATTGAATCCATGGGTTTGCAGACTCATGATATAAGTTGTTATAGTGTGTATGTATGTGCGTTTGACTGTCTGGCTCAAGTCAAACCACAGTGCCGTCCATGACCACACTAATGACATGTATGTGATGCGTGTGCTTAATATTTGCTAGGTTATTAGTATTTATAATATATTCGATATATTTAATACTATCACCTAGGATGAGACCAAACTAAATAAGTAAAACCTTCGTTATAAATTCTAAGCCGTAGCGTGAGTCATTGAGAATGTACCGCGTGGCTCTCCATCAATATGATCAATGGAACTTAATTCAGTCATGGCAGATACTATGTGTTTACCCGAGGTCTGCCATTGTCTGTTGAGAGGATTGTTGATCATGGCATTAGATGCCTTTTGGATAAGAGTAGAGGAACGATATAGTTATCCACGTGTTTACCCGGGAACTATATTTCTACTTTACTCTGTCACGTATTGATGGTAAAGCTTAGACCGGGGATAATGGTCTACTGTGTTTACCCGAGACCATTAAACTTTGGAGCCGAAGTATGATCGGATATTGCAAGGAGTTGCAATTATCATGAGATGATTGCTCTGAGATAGTGGTATGATACTATGTGTTTACCCGAGGTCATACTGTGATACTTGGAGATTCTGATCCCCACTAGGAGACAGTCGGCGTCTCCCGTTCTGTATATCTGAAGGTTATACAGTCTGTCGAAAATTAGTGGAAGTAAAACTAGATAATAAAAGACCATATCTTATTTTAGTTAATCTGAATATCTGCTAATTATCAATTGATTATCTCCTGTAGGCGAGAATGTCGCACCATAACCCGTTGCGAGGCATACTTGATGCCAACCGTTTGACAGACACCAATTACTCAGACTGGCTCAGAAACCTGAAGATAGTCCTCAGGTCTGAGCAGATTGCCTACGTCTTGGATAATGAACCTCCTGCTGAACCAGCATTAGATGCTCCAGAGGAGGAAATGATAGCGTATGAAAAATGGAAGGAGGATTACACCATGGCCCAATGCTACATGTTAGCCTCTATGAGTAATGAGTTGTAGAGGCAACATGAAGAGATGGATGCTAGATCCATCATGCTCCATTTGAAGGATCTATTTAGTCAGCAGAGCATAATCGAACGATATGAGATGTCGAAGAATCTGTTCAAAGCTCAGATGGCAGAGGGAACTTCAGTACATAATCACGTGCTGAAGATGATTGAGTGGGTAGAGAGGCTGGATGCTCTTGGGATTACACTTCCCAAGGAGATGCACATAGACCTCGTGTTGTCTTCACTTCCACCGTCATATGCTCAGTTCATCGTTAATTTTAACATGAACAAGATCCAAACCATCTTAGCTGAACTGCTGAACATGTTAAAAACTGCTGAGGGGAACCTTGTGAAGGATAAACCCCAAGTCCTCATGGTTGGTAAGACCAATAGAAAAAGACTTGCAGTCCAAGCTTTTCGAAAGAATAAGAACAAGGTTCAGAGAAAGGCAAAGGTTGCAAAGAAAGATAAGGGTAAAAGTGCTGAGAAAGGTGATTGCTTCTACTGTCACCAGAAAGGGCATTGGAAGAGGAATTGCAAAGAATACCTCAAGGACAAGGCTCAAGGAACTATGAAGCAGCAGGGCGCTTCAGGTATCTATATGATACATGTAAACTTGTCAATTAGAGATTGTACATCATGGGTATTAGATACTGGATGTGTATCTCATATCTGCAATTCTGTGCAAGCACTGACAAGAAGGCGTAAGCTGAGGACCGGCGAGGTAGAGCTGAGACTAGGTAACGGCACAAGAGTTGCGGCGATCGCTGTGGGGACAGTGAAGCTCAAGCTACCATCCGGAGACACATTTTTATTAGATGAATGTTATTATGTACCTAGTATAATAAGGAACATCATTTCTATTTCATGTTTAGCTAGAATATGATACAATTTAAATTTTGGGAACAATAGTTGTTCAATTTATTTCGGAAATAAATTAATAGCTTCTGCTATTTTGTCCAATGGATTGTATCTATTGAATGTGTCTCATGATAATTTACATATCGGTTCTTCAATTAAAAGAAGTAAGTATGAAATGAACAAAGCCTACAAAGACTCCAAAGGTTGCATAAAGATGGATATTTGGATCCATTTGATTATGAATCATATGCAACCTGTGAGTCATATTTAATGGGTAAAATGGCTAAGTCTCCATTTAGTGGAACTGGAGAACGAGCCAAAGACATATTAGAACTCATACATTCAGATGTATGTGGTCCTATGTCAACCCAAGCCATTGGTGGTTTCTCATACTTCATTACATTCACTGATGATTACTCAAGGTTTGGATATGTATACTTATTGAAGTATAAATATGAAGCCTTTGAGAAATTCAGAGAATTTAAGAATGAAGTAGAAAAACAAACATGAAAGAGTATAAAAACCATCCGATCTGATCGGGGTGGTGAATACTTGAGTACTGAGTTCATTAAATACTTAAAGGATAATGGTATCCTTTCTTAGCTTACACCTCCTTATACACCTCAGATGAATGGTGTATCAGAAAGGAGAAATTGCACATTAATGAAAATGATGCGATCCATGATGAGCATGTCCAAATTACCAGTGTCCTTATGGGGATATGCACTTAGCTCGGCTATCTATATCCTGAACAAGATACCCAGCAAATCTGTTGAGACCACTCCATATAAGATATGGAATGGAAGGAAACCAGACCTTAAACATGTTAAAGTCTGGGGATGTCCTGCTCATGTTAAAAGACATGACACAGATAAGGTGGAATCTAGAACTGACAAATGCATATTTGTGGGATATCCAAAGGAAACTTATGGATATTACTTTTATCATCCTGGTGAACAAAAGATGTTTGTGGCCAGGAGAGCTGTCTTTCTGGAAGAAAATTATATTCTCCAGAAGGACAGTGGGAGTAAAGTAACACTGGAAGAAATTTCAGACCCCCAAACTGGCAATGGTTCATCAGATGAACCGTCAGTTTCTGAACATGTTCAAAATGATACATAAGAACCTCGTAGGTCTGAAAGAGTACCTAAACCACCAGAAAGATATATGGGACATATTAATTTGGATGGTTCAAAGATACTCTATAATGAGGATGATGATCCTAAGACTTACCAGGAGGCCATTGAAAGTCCAGAGGCCGGGAAATGGCGGGAAGCCATGAATTCTGAAATACAGTCCATGTATATCAACCAAGTTTGGAACTTGGTGGATTTACCCGATGGTATAGTACCTATTGGCTACAAATGGATCTTTAAAAGAAAGATCGGTGCAGATGGACGTATTGAGACTTATAAAGCAAGATCAGTGGCGAAAGGCTATCGTCAAAGACAAGGTGTTGACTATGACGAAACTTTTTCACCCGTTGCTATGATTAAGTCTATCAGAATTCTTCTCGCCATTGCTGCCTACCATGATTATGAAATCTGACAGATGGATGTGAAAACTGCATTCCTCAATGGAAACCTTGAGGAGGAGGTGTATATGATACAACCAGAAGGATTCACATCCAAAGAATCTCCAGACATGGTGTGCAAGTTGCAGAGGTCCATTTATGGATTGAAGCAAGCATCCCGAAGCTGGAACATAAGATTTGATGAGGCAATCAAATCTTATGGCTTCATTAAGAATGAAGATGAGCCCTATGTATACAAGAAAAACAGTGGGAGCGCAATCACATTTCTGGTTCTTTACGTTGACAACATCCTACTCATTGGGAATGATGTCATCAGTAAAGATATGGCTGTCAAAGAACTTCTCCATGAAGGATTTGGGAGAAGCATCTTACGTATTAGGAATACGGATCTATAGAGATAGATCAAAGAAGATGCTAGCTTTAACCCAATCCATGTACATAGAAACCATTGTCAAAAGTTTGACATGGAAAATTCCAAGAGGGGTCTCATACCAATGAGACATGGAATTTCACTCTCTAAAGGTCAGTCTCCCAAGACACCTGAAGAGAGGGCAGTGATGGATAAAGTCCCCTATGCTTCTGCCATAGGGTCCATCATGTATGCCATGCTATGTACCAGACCTGATGTAGCATATGCTCTAAGTGTTATGAGCAGACATCAGGCAGATCCAGGTGATGAACACTGGAAGGCTGTGAAATGTATCTTTAAGTACTTGAGAAGGACTAAGGATCTATTTCTAGTCTATGGAGGAGGAGACTTAAAGCTGCAAGGATACACTGACTCGAGTTTTCAGTCTGATCCTGACGACAGCAAGTCAACATCAAGTTTTATTTTCACACTCAACGAGGGAGCAGTGAGCTGGAAAAGTTCCAAACAGGAAACCACTGCTGATTCGACAACGGAAGTCGAGTATATTGCTGCTGCTGAAGCCGCCAAGGAAGCTGTATGGATGAAGAAATTCATCGGCGATCTTGGTGTGGTGGATAGTATATCTGGTCCCGTCCCACTGCTGTGTGACAACAATGGGGCGATTGCTCAAGCGAAAGAGCAGAGGTCTCATCAGAAGTCGAAGCACATTCTGCGGCGTTTTCATCTAATCAGAGAGATTATAGCTCGAGGAGATGTCGTGGTGGAAAGAGTTCCCTCAGCCGACAACATAGTAGATCCACTTACAAAGCCTTTGTCTCAAAACGTTTTTGAGCGTCACTTAGAGAATATGGGTATTCTGTATAAAAGTGATTGGCTTTAGTCCAAGTGGGAGATTGTTAGTATTAGATGGTCTCAAAGCCAATCCGATACTGTGTACTTATTCAGATTATTAATAAATGGCAATAATTCATTGTGTGTAATTAATTCGATCTGTGTTTATCGTATCACGATGAAGTCCATGAACATGTGCAATAGCCTTCGGATTATGATAAAATCATAATTACGGGACCGAAGACTTATAAACACATGTTCTTAATTGTTCCTAGTCATAGAATGTTTGAGATAGGACATCGAACATCCGGATATACTAGTATAGGTTACTTCAGCTCATATGATGAGGGTGACTGATCCCATAAGTCACTTGTGTGGAGACACTATGCTGAACCTATAGGTGCTCATTGGTGAATGAGTTCACTGAACTGATCCGACTATGAATCGCTGGATGGTAATCACCTCACTGTTAACCAGCTCGATTCATTTGTCACGGTTGCGTGGATGATCTTTGGACCTGAGACTCCAAAGATATCTTGTTGGTAGGTTTCTAAGCTTTGACCTTGACGAACGAATCCCTAACCATGGGTTATCAATAAGTCAAGCGATCGGGTTCAGGGAAATGCCTTCGAAGGTAATTGTGTGTTCAATACGGGATCATCCGCTCTTGGTAGTTTGAGAGAGAATGTTCTGGGAATGATGCGCTTAAAGTCTCTGGCCAGGGTGGACTCTGTAATTGATAAGGAGTTATCGGATTCAGATTAGCGGCATCTGATTCAAGTGAATCGACCAAATAGGGTTTAACAGTAAACCATGCCCTAGGTCGATTCGGGAACATTGCACGGATGAAGGATTATATCCGCACGCTAACCGATGACATAAAGGTTCCAATAGAGGGTTGCGATAACCCCAGTGCCATCCAGGATCACGCGATGTTGCTTGGCATCCAACGTGATCGGCAGTCCGTCCGAATTTATTGTAGGACATTAAATTCGTCTGATTAATT